>OX638202.1:27713561-30113561 GCA_951805265.1 Schizotus pectinicornis | reverse complement strand
CTTGGTACAAGCCAGAATACTTTAATAAAGGGTCCGCTAACAGCTTGTCGTATTCGGGCTTCTGGCGCTTACCCTCCAGAGTTCCTCTATGAAACAGATTACGTCAAGGTTTTTTTTTAATTAAGTCTTTAGAAAATTCTTACATTTTGATTTGGATCCGGTGGGGCAGCGAAGAACTGTAAACGTAGTAAAATCTGTCGTTTAACTCCTCCATTTGGTTGAAATCTTCAGTTATTTGGACATTTATTTACAAAAAAATTGATTTTAACGAGAAACGTTTTCGCAAAAGCGAAATCTCCAAGTGAAATCGACTTAATCACCAGGAAGAAGCAATTACACAGGAGAACTATAAATATTATTTTTGTTTTGAAACTGCAAGTTTCTCTTTGTGTTGAAAATGTAGTTTGACAAATGACAGTAGTAGAACCTTAGTGAGTGTGAGTGACGGCATTTATCAGCTGGCTTTTGTTTTGTTTGTAAGCGTCGCCCTCTCGTGGCAGCAACAGTAAGCAATTTTCAAATTTTCGAAAAATCGCGTCAATATTTTCTCTTCTATAATCTCTTTCGTAATTTAGCGTTTTTTAAGAACGAAGATGGACACGGGAATCATTGGAGGACACTCTCCCTTCTTTACGGTCTACAAGTCTGCTCTGGCCTGGGGCAATATGACATCATCAAAAATTGCGATACCGTGACCTAGCAGCCGTGACATCATCCCCGAACGGTGAACTGTGACGTATAACGAGTTCTTCGAAGTTTAACGGTTATATGCATCTTTTTCTATGACACTTACCTGCGTTATGTTAGAGCACGGTTGGTTGCGTATTCTGTGTCTGTGATCATTTCTGACTCTGCCTGACAGTGACAGCAGCTGCCACCCCTGTTCTCCACACCCCTCGATAAATTTTCGCCGACAACAAACAATTTACAAAACAAATGAATGTAACGTCCGGCCGGAAGCAGTCGAATATCTAGTGGGTGGTGCCAGAATCAAACAAAAACAAAAAATCGGTGAGTTGCTCAGGCCTACTTGATTTTACTAACCTAACTCTTTCGGCCAGGGATGAAAGCAAAATCACCCCGGAATTTATTGGGGAAGGTCTGGATCGTCCTTTAATCTGGTTCTGTCGCGATGTGATCGCCGAATAGATCAATTAATTTTAGAAAGGTGCACGCCTCTTTAACGTAATTAATATTTCCTGTTTTCTCTTCTAAGCTACTTATTTTTGTTGCGGCGGCTACTGTGAGTTGCATCACGTTTTAATTGGCTTTCGTTTGTTTTATCAATACCCCGATCCGTGCCATCACTCCCAATATTTCGGGATTGCCCCAAATTCTGGTTTTGTTGCCTTGTGAGTGTCTTGTCTCTTAACCATATTAGTATTTATAGTTGGTGACTCATTTGTTTCTCCTCCTGATTGGAATTTATCATTTGTGAAGAGTGATTAACGTTTGCAGCGAGAACAGTGAAGAATCCGGCAAAATGGAAGCCCCAGACGAGCAAGTAGTGATGACCCCAAAGTGCAAAACGTCCAATTCCACCACGCTGATAATTGAGAGGAGGGCTGTGAAAAATGCCAATGAAAAAATGCACGTGGCTGGCGGACAACACACCGGAATTATAATCAACAAGGAAACCACAAACGGTAGGTAATAGGTATAAAAATGCTCCACAAACTTGGTTTTGGATTACACCACCCTCAAAGTTGAACCCCCTAAATTGCTAAAGTAAACAGACGAAATTAGACATTTTCGTCATTAGTGACTTATGGCTGACAAGCGATAATCAACGCCGCCTAAACTCTTTAAAATGAATAACAAACAACTTATACAGGGTGTTCTACAATAGCTATTTTTAATTTTTAAGAGAAACAATGGAGTATTATACTCAAATTACTGTCTCCTGCAATATAAGAATAATATTCAAATATTGAAAGATTATTTGAATATAACTATCTTCGAAATCTCGACTATACAGTTTTGCTTATGACGTCACGAAATAGTATTTTAATTTTTACGTTGTAAAATATTCGAAAAAAATTGAATAGACATGATCGTTCTTTTCAACTCAACCATTTACAGTAATGTTCACTTATAACGAACCCGTTTATAACGATCTACCGCCTATAACGAACCTTAAAAAGTTGAACGAAAAAACGCCCATAAGCACAATGCAAAAAAAAGGGTTATAACGAACATCGGTTATAACGAACCGTATTCTCCGGTCCGCAGAGGTTCGTTACAAGCGAACACTACTGTATATTTAAAAAAATTGAAATTCAACCCCACTGTTGAAAATGGGTGCAGACTTCTGGGACCCCTAGAAATATTTCCGGATACTAGTTTATTAGTGTGTAGACCTGAATTTGCTCTTTTTTTTCTAGAAAACGGCGTGACTTCTCCTGCTCAACTGTGTCTGGAGTTCCGCGTTTTTCTCGTCAGCGCCCAGACTGGAAAGCACACCCAAGAATGCCGCACCTTGAGGTTTTGGTTTCGTCCAGATCTCAAATTGGAAGAGGAACCGTCCGACGATAAACAGGCGGGCGTCGCCCAGGATTTCTTCAGGGAACTAGTGAGTCCCCAGGAGTTTCCGCGAGGTAACGTTGCGGTTGTTTTAATTAAAAATTGTAATTAGTTTTCGTAATTTGCAGACTATGTTGGTTTTATTAAGAAAATCATGAAGTTAATGCAGCACAATTACCAAACCATTAGCAAATTGGAAGTGGAGCTCACTCAACTGCAGGAAGCGACCGTGCCATCAAGACCGCGTAAGTTTTTTGATGAAGACAGTGAATTGTTTTTTCTGTCTCGAATTTTTGTTTATTTGGTTGCCTTAATTGTAGTTCGACCTGGCTACGTCCGTTTCGAGCTTTCGCCAATGTTGGTGGCAGGTTTGGAAAGTTTTGTTGAAAAGTGTGAATTATTCTTGATTTCTAATATTGTCACAACCGTAACCATAGAGTATTTGCGTGACTAATTGCAAACTTGGCCCAGAATCTCGGGTATCCAGTTCTAAATTTTCATATAATTGCAACAAAAGTTGATGGAATTTTTTTACAGTTGCTCCCCAATATCGGACTGTTGCATGAGTTTATAACACAAAGTGAAAAATAGAATTTTTAGATATAACCTACATAACTTTAACAACTATGTTGTAGTGTAAATACAGGATGGGCACAAATACACCGCTACATGTGCCAATTATTTCATTGACGTTGTCCGTTGTGGAGACCCCGTAGACTTTGCCAAATATCAGAAAATGCTACTTAGATTTTGAACTCTTAATGTGAAAAGAATAATTGATTTTCTAGTGCGGCCACAAGGGATAGGAATCTTCATTATAGCGAAAGAATTACGATATCGTATCAATCATTTATGCTCACCCTGTAGAATGCCGTAATATGTGTGATTCGACCTAGTTACTTGGAATTCTTGTCAAGATGGCACTTCCTGTTCGCATTTTTTAAACTTTTCTAATTCTAGTGTCGGCCGAGGAAAATTCTCTGGGCAACGTAGTTTTGCTAACGGTAGAAAAAGTTTTGGAAATCATCGAATCCTCCTACCCCAACCCAATAACAATCCAAGATGTCGCCAAGTAAGTTGTTGTGGTGTCCAAAAATGTTCCTTATTTTTTTTCCTTAAGGGATAACGGTTGGGACGAGGAAGAGGTCGCCCATCATTTGTCCGAGTTGCAGTCGCGCAGCCTCGTTAAAGCCATGGACCACGGAGCCTTCACCCGGCAACAATCGCAAGACACCCAAGTCATTATAGTCAAGCAAATGCCCACTATGGCAAGTTCCAAACAACCCACAATCGCCATAATTACAGCGCAATACTGCGAAAAGATGGCGGTAGATGCCATGATTGAAAACAAAGAAACTTTCGTGAGATACACAACTGTGGGTGAGTATCAAACGCATGGAAACATAAAATATTTTTATTCTTAGTATTAACAATAATTAGAAAATATTTAAAGCAGCTTAATCTTCAGTTGTTTAATCATCCTCGGAATCTTCAGAACTACTCGCGGAATCTCCAGAAGAACTTTCGCTATCTTCATCATCAGAATCACTTTCTTTGATGGTCAGATTACTGAAATTCAATTTTCCGCTGATGTCGTTTTCTATCTCTGCCAAATTTAATCCTAAATCAATCTTCTTAATGACTATTTTATCAACTTGTGCCACGACTTCCTGCCATTTCGTCTTATCCCATTTCATTATGTATGTAATGTAGTCTTTAATGAACAAATTATTTAAGATGTAACGGAGACAGTCGCCAGTCAGAAATATGTTGTGCATCTCAATCAAGCACTTGATAATGTAAGTTTCTCCCAGCTTAAACAATTGTTTCAAATCCGTTAGAACTGTTTGACTCAACTCAAAATGACGGTACAATGGATAGATTAGGCTCCTTCGAAATCCGCTGATCAGGGCCTGTTTAGGGTCTTCAAAAACTTCTAACCAGCAAAAGCTCGCGGCCAATTTAACGATGGTCCATCCAGACTCGCACGTTCCCTCAAAAGTTGTTGTTCTTCTATCATAACAGTAAGCAAATAAGATATCAATGAGGCTGTTAAGACAGTAAGTGATTTGAGTTTCCGTCAATTTGTATTCAATGTTGGGCAGATCCTTCAAAAAATCCAATTCGGCGTTATCAAAAGTGATGGGATCAGTCGGCCATGGCGGTTTTAGGGCCATAATTTCCAAAATTTCCTCATTTTCAATGTAATCGCAAAAATAGTGATCTCGACTGAACTTGGTTTGCTCGTTTTGCAGCCTCAACTTCCGTCGTTCGATCAATCCGGCCTCCTCTGGATTCGCGTCGAAAACGTCCTTGAATTCTGAGCTGATTATTTGAACTTTTTTTTTCGTCATGGCAAATCCAAATTGTTTGTCAGGATCTTGATTTTCTTCATCGAGGAATTGCTGGGACTCGCCGAGTATCACAATTTTTCTCTCCCCATCTTCGCCAATTTCGATTTTGGGACACAGAAGTTTAGTTATAAGATCCAAATCTGGAAAGTGTTCGCCGGGATTCACTTTTTCAAAGGTGAGAGTGAACTGTCCAGAGTCCACGTCGAACGAGCTCGTACTGCAGTCGTTTTCGACGATTTCTCCCGGAAGGTGAAGGCGCAAGTAATAGGGGCTGCCGAAAAAGAGAAACTCTTCTTTTTCCACGCTGATCTCCAGTTCCGCCAAGTTGATATAGGACGCCCGTATAATTATTGTTACGGTAGTTTCGCTTTGTGTTAGTCGAAATCTTGGCGTTAACATCGTTTTTGCTTATTTTAGAAACATTTATCACAAAAACAGTAACAAAACAGGTTCTAGCAACAAGTACTGAGAGAAAATTTTGGGGTTATGTTTTGGAGCAGTGGCGGCGCATCGTACTCCAACGGTACCAAAAGCACCCAACACAAGAAAATTATTCGAAACTTGGATAGCATTTTTTTGTTCCATAATTTTGATCGTTTTTATTTTCTCTTGGTTCGAAATTTTTTACTTGGGTAGCATACGACGCCTTAATTTTTGGAGTACGAGTACGACAGAAACAACTCACATGTCACGCCACTGCGTCAGCCAAGTGACTTGATTCAATAAGCATGCGTTACGAAATTGGCGCCTAATTCAAAATTGGCGTCCAATTCAAATTGCAAGTGTCCTGAGCAGTAGAAACAAATAATATTACATGAAAATTATTTACTTGAGTTTTATTAAAGCCACTAATAAACAGGTGCCAGCAGTCCCACGAGCGATAGAGCAAGAGCCCGATTTGGTAAGACCCCTAACACTTAAGATTGGTCCGCTCTTGGGATTTCACATGTGACGTCGCACCAATTTATGTTTTTTTGTACATACAACCACCCCTCACGTTTGAGATCATATACCAGACCACCAACATGCTTACTTACAACACATCACCCCAATTTGTGCTAACAACTAGTGATTTTTTTGGTCGTACATGAATGTTTTGAATCACCTGCGAATATGATTGCTGCTGCACAGTTGAAATCGGGTCATTTTGCGCTGTTTCCGCTTCTTGAATCTTACAAATTTGTTCGTTTTAGGGGAATCGAACGTGTACACTCTCGGCAACATAGGCGCTCACAGAATCGTTTGTACAAAACTGCCATCGGTGGGACATACCAGAGAAGCCATGACCGCCGCTGGCAACACCACAACGAGACTCTTGGGAACGTTCCAGAAAGTTGATTATGTCTTTTTGGTCGGAGTCGGGGGCGGGGTGCCCCATTTCACCGATTACAACAAACACGTCCGGTTAGGTGACGTAGTAGTATCCTCTCCTCTCAACAACAAGTAATTCCAGAATCAAAATCTGTATTTAAATATTAAAAAAAAAATTTTTAGATACGTTTACATGTATTGCGAGAACGCCAAATCGAGCGACAAAGGCTACGATTTCGAAATTAAGTCCTACTGTCCCAACAACTTCAACTTGCAAGACATTGCGACTCATCTGAAATCGTCTCTTGTTAATGACAAATCCATGTCGCCACCCTGGCTGAACTACCTCAGAGACGGCTTGAATATTTTGGGTTCGCAAACCGAAACCGATTTTAAGCCCCCTAGCGCCGAAACCGATAAGCTCTACATGAACATTGGAGATCGGGACTTGATTGAAGTAGCGCATCCGGCACCTCAAGACAAATCAGTCAAAAGGTAACTTTCGTTAATAATATGCATATTTTTATTATTATTATTCCTATTGTAACATCAGTAACAAAAAAACGGAGTTAATGAAAAAGCCGCCGAGAGTGCCTCGCAAAGTAGTAGCGCCTCTCCCTAGCTCTAAGAGGGCTAAGAAAAGTTTTTGTAGGTGGGTGAAACGTAGCACTTATTTAGGGTTGTAGCAGTATCGTTAGTGGAGCAAACCACCAAAAATGTGCCCAGACGATAATGTTTGTTAATGTTTTGTCCATGATCCACAGTAAGTTTCCCGCTTCCACACACATATAGCGTTTTAAACAGGCACGAGTAAGGGTCGATGCTTAGATGTAAAAAAACGTATCCTAGTTTTTGTCAATTATTAGAAATGAACACCCGTTCTGATCTGTACACTGAGCTAGCTACTGCACTATACAGGGTGATTCCAACTCACGTCATTAATCTTGAAAGTGATAATAATATGGAGCAATCTCACTTTGTACACCCCAGGTAGAAATTATCTCACTTTCACAATAGTTTTGTTCCTTTGAGTTTCAATGGTCCTGATTCGATTTTGTTTCTAGACAAGAGGGCTGCCCGCGCATCCATTTATCGCCGATAGCTTCAGGTCGCCAAGTGGTGCGGGAGGACCGGTTGCGACAACAGTTTGCTACTCAAGTGGGCGCTTTGGCTTTCGATTGTGAGTTCGATGCTGTTATCGAGTCGGTGCTGGGTAACTGCAAGGACAGTTTCATCATCATTCGAGGCATTTCGGATTACAAGGATGGCACAAGACGCAAAGAGTGGCAACCATACGCTTCTTTGGCGGCTGCTAGTGTTATGAAATCGATCATTTGCGGCATGGAACCGCCTACTAATGTTTAAAATCCGAACAATATCAATAGTTCTGGGTACATGGAAGTTTCGAATAATAGACTAATGTTTTTTTCTTCTTTTAATTATGTTTATAATATTATCACTATTGACAAAAAAAGATTCTCAAGTGAGTATAGTTAACGTTGCATAGTCTATAAAGTTACCAATTATAGTTGTTGCTATAGAAGTAATGAATTAAGAGACTGTCTAGGGTCACGGAAATTTACTGCCAACTCGAAAAGTCATCGGCAGCGCTAGGGACTTGAAAGACATTTTTCAAAAAATTAACGTATTTGCACGAAAGCACCGATTGGCTCTAAAACTGTTCACCAAGTACAACGAAAATAAGGCATCTTCAGGTTTTCCTTTTAGAGTAATTTTCAGTTAACTGGTCCCAACTCTGTGAAGCCAAAACCAAAATTGTAGGATTAGTAAATTATATCAAAAATGTGATTTCTAGAGATAAAGTTGACTTGCATTTATTACAAAAATAGTGGCATGAATAATTTTTAATATATTCCATTTTTTATTTATTACAATTTATTAGGTAAAATACGTTTTTTACTTGCCATAAATAATTTATTTATACCGTTTTTTGTATAATGTACAATAGAAAGTATATTGGAATAAAGATTGTTTGACATTACGTGATTATTTCATTTGCATTAAAAATCCTATTGTTATTATTATTAATAAATTACTAGTTTTTATCTTAGTTTGCACAATTAACTGTGTAAACGTCTAGTGAATTGGCTTGATTTGGAGATAATGATGGATTCGTTAAATCAACTCTGATACAATCTCTAAAAATACCTTTATTTCTGAAAGAAAAAACCAAGTAATTACCTTCAAAAAAGACAGTAAGTCACCTGCACATATAGCTAGAAATATCATTGGTTCCGTTCATGTAACTATTAAACGCGTGCTGAACATCGATGTAGTTTGCGTACATTCTGCACATTTCTCTTAATCTATAAATTAGGATGAAGTAAATTTTGAGAGTGCATCCAGGATGTTTTTGCAATAAACCCGTTAAAAAAAAGTTGTAAAATAATTTACAAGAACATAATGTATCATGGAAACGAAGATACTTTTTTGTCCACTGTCCGTCCATTTCTGTGCTAACATGTTTGCTACATTGAAGATTGTCGGTAATCATCTGATGATGTTCGAATTTTCGCAAATCATAACTGAAACAAATAATTTATTGAAGCAAAAACTGATTTTAATTTTTGAACTTTTCAAATCCACTGCTGCATAAACTATTTAACTTTTCTACCACAATTGGCATTACTTTCTCATATGGCCTTTTCAAATACTCGCTGGTCACCTCTGAAAACACTTGATTAATCTAGAATATAGCTGATTAACACGAAGAATCGAATTGGGATGGAAAAAGCTACTTTTGCAGCAATTGCCAAGCAGATGTTACACTTCAGGCAAATAGAAGAAAAAGGCTTGTGTTTCACGGAGTTCTGAACTTGTTCTCTATAATGATTGATCACTTTTTTCGGATTAGGCATGGAAAAGTCGCAGGGTTGGGCCAAATAAATACTTTTTGTTTCATGAATCTCTTCTTTTCCCTTCTTGCACGGACAAGTCCACGCGGTCGCTTGTTGTAAATATAAAAATAATATTAGATAAGACAGTTTTGAGCTTCTGTACAAGTAAAATGACATTGTAAAAATTTGTAGGTTTCTGACGGAAATGTGACAAGTAAAAAAAACACGTTGATTTCAACTAGTATTTATTGTTCAACGAGAAACTGAATAGCATAGTATAATAGAGATAATAGTTTTGTACATTCCGAAAAATAAACACCTTTATTTTTTTGTTAATAGGAATGAGGGAATTTGTATAAAAAAAAACATTAAAATAGTTCCTGTTGTAGGACAGTAGTGTCAACTGAGTGGTTACATGACTTAATACTTATTTAATTTCTGAACCTAACTTTTTACACTTTTAGAAGTTTGCTATGTATTTAAAATTACAGACAGGGCTTGAAGAAGTTCCCAAAAATTTACCTGAAAACGACAATACGATTTTAACTTTGGCATTTTCTGCAACAACAAACACAGGACTCACAAAAAGCAAGTAAAATTTAACAGAAAATAACAAGGAACCTATCTAAATACAGTACACAGATACGTCGTAAAATAACGCAGAGTTTCCACTTAAATAAAATAGAACATGGAAATCTGGGTAGGCACATAAAATGCGTATAAAAATATTAGATACAATTGTTTTAGTTACAAAGGAAAAACAAAAGTCTTAAAACGTCTTTACGTTGTAATAGAGGTTGACAATTCGATTCCTTCACGATTATAATAGTATCAAAAAAGAAACTTGTAAATATTCGGCATTTATTTTCGTATTCTACTATTCAATCTAACAATTCAACAACTTTTAGGTAATAACTCTCGGTATAAATTCACGTAAATATGCACCTACTTGATACAGAAAGGTTCTTTTTTCCTCCTACACTAAGTTCAACAAGTAAGTTAAGTACATGTGTCGTGACTCCGCGAGAACGGAGCCTTTCGATTTACGTTATGATTTTTTGGGCAAGAGCGAAACTTCTTCGTCTCGAACGGGAAGAATGTCGTCGACAGGACTCGACTTAACAGAACCGTTAATGTCTCTTTGACTCAAGCGGTGAGGAGGGCTTACGTTAGAGTAGAGAGAGGGCGTCTTGGGACTAGTGTTGTAGGACAATTGGTTCGAATCGTGCGGGTGGTGCAAGTTTTTTGATGATCGCTTCTTGGGGGATCGTTTACCTGTACACTCGTCGTCTTCCTCCAATGAATTAAGCAGCTGCAAGCCAGAAACGTTACTTTTCACCTCGAAAACTTTTATCGCTCCCTACCTTATCGACTTCTTCGTCAAATTGGTCAGTGCCGTGCGTATTGTCGCGTTGAGATCGTTCCATTAAGGTGGCCCTTTTGGCCGCTAAATACAAACTACGCTTAATACGTAAATAAATGACTTCGGTGTTCGCCCGAACTGTGTAGTCGGGCTGAAAAGTGTGACGCAACATGGCGTCCAAATTCAAAGACTCCAGACTTCCCATCGTAGAAGTGGGAACTGACGGAGATTCCGCTAAAATTCAACATTTGATTAAAAACAATAATTTTAAAAGTTGATTTGAAACCAACCAACTCCGATGCTTTGAATAAGTGCTTGCGTGCCAAAGTAAGTAAAAGGACCGCCTTCAAACGTCAAATTTTCCTTTCCCACCGTCACTTCGACGCGACCCTCAAGAATTAAAACGAAATAATCCGAACTCTTTCCCTGCTGGTAGATCACATTGATGGGGTCCGTGCGCCACTCTTTATTTTTCTTCACGTGAAAGATAATGTCCTGCTGCAGCAGCCGCTTCAAGATTGTCTCGGAAATGACGCTCGGAACAAATTGCTCCACAGCTAAAAAGTTGGCAAATTGTTACTTAAACTATTCCTAATAAAACTTGCAAACTTGGCGCTTAAGCCTTTATTAGTTGTAAGGAATGTAACGCACCAGTGCTTAGGAACTGGTAGGCAGCAAGAGTCAGTTGTGGGCTGATCCTGATTCTGTTGCCCTCCCCGCGTCGTTCAGCGAACACACTAAAATCTTGCCTCCTCTCCGCAGTTCTCCTCCTTTTCGACCTGTTATCGGCTGAAAATTCTCTTTTAAACCCTCCACTTCCAAACAGTAACGTCAACTTACTGAAAACGTCCGTTTCGTCCATGATTTCCGCCTGGATCAGCTCCTCGATGACGTCTTCCAGTGTTATGAGACCCACTGTTTCATAAAACGGATCACCTTCACCTTCATTGTTGACCCTATGGACGAAAGCCATGTGTCCCTTGTTGCCCTCTTTGAAAATCCTGAATATTACGTCTAAAGTGACGTCCTCAAACACGAAATTGCAGGGGTTCTGGTAGAATTGACACAACGTTTTCAGCGGAGTGTTATCGTCCGGATCGACAAAAGCCAAATCTTTGATGTAGAGCATGGTGACGATATTTTGGCGGTTGCCTTCAAACACCGGAACGCGGGAAAACCCTGACTTCATGATTTCGGAAACAGTTTCAAAATCGAGGATGGCGTCGTAGTCTAACATGAAGACGTCCTCTATCTTAGTCATGACGTCAGCCACTGTTTTCTTGCGGAGCTCCAAAGCTCCGCTGATGATGTTCACCTCATCCTTGTCCAGGTCGTTCTCGCCTGTAGTCACCTGGAAATCGGCGATTGCTACAGTTTTTCACAAAGTAATTATGTTAATGTTGCGTGCATATTTCGACGGCACTAAGGAGAGAATTTTCATGATGCTACAGAATCGGGATGTCAGTTACGCAACTTTCCGCTAATAGATAACATCGGCCGGACCGAAGTTCCGACTACTTTGAGGAGATCGATCAGACCTAGAACACTGCGTCACCTCGGTGACTCATGACTTCTTTTTACTTTTCGACGAAAAACAAGTTAAAAAGGGATGTAATATGAAAGTGATGTCGTCTAAATTGCTTTCTGCGCTTATTTTTGAGAAAATCTTGATAACCTTACATGAAAGCAAAAAAAGATTGTGAAATGGTGGCTATTCAAAAATATCGTCAATTACTCCAGATTAATTTTTATGATTGTGTATCTTCTGTTGACTGTCTTCGTAATTCTGTCAATCACTTATCGTCGGAACTTTGGACAAAGATAAACTTCTCTTGTTTTCACGAGCTAAATTTCGCGTTATTGGAAGCGGACTGTCCCAATTACGTGTTAACCCTAGACGCCAGCCAGAATACAACCATAAAAAAATATTGTGAAAATAGATTAATGGGCCCACACGTTTACTTAATCGATAAGCTAAAGGTGCGGTACAATCCGTTGCTGGCCCAGGAATTGATCCAACTATGCGTTTCTCGCCATCCTCCATGAGTTATTGCACCAAGAAAACAATTCTATGTGTGCCGCATAGGAAACTTTTTAAACTAAAATCCTAAAGTCGAAATACTTTAAGTTACGACTATTTTTAGTGGCCGTCATATTTATAGACTCATTTTGAAGCGCTGCCAAATGATAAGTTGATTGTTGCTCCAATTTTATTTATCGAATTTGATCCTCTCCAGTGCGTTTTGTCTCCTAATTTCGCATATTCACAGCAAAACTAAAGCACCCCCAAAATAACCACATATTGACAAAATGATACTCAGAACTGTTTAAAAAAAAAAATCTTTTTTCCGACGGTCAATCTTCAAGGAAGAGTCCAATCTTACGGCATTTAAAAATCGAAAATAATTGTTGCACGTATCTCTGGTTGTTTCAGGCAGAATTGGCGGTGGCAAATGATAACGTAAAGCTCGCTATTAATATAAACATTTAGTTGTTTATCTTACGGAAGCTTGTCTTGGATTTATGGCAATTGTTGTGAAGGCCGCCCAGGTGCAACAATTAACAACAACAGCTTCCATCCACAAGAATAATAGTAATTTCGAAGTGGATGAGATTTGATCTTGATCTCGATTAATCGTGTTTAATTGCATTTAAAAGATTGACTCTTGACATCATTTTTGACGCACAATAGATGTTATCGATTGGTGCACACTTCCTCCAATAGGTACTTAGCTTCATTCCCGTGATTATTATCGTTACATAAGTACATGTTGAAACAGGTACTTAACCATCATATTTCGCACAGTTTCAAAGTAAAGAGGTATTATTAACATTATCTTATTTGCTGATTTGCAATTGGCACGTAGTGAGCAATTAATATCTTTGTATGCAGTGTGTCAATGGTGAAGCAACTTTTTAACTCCAGCATTATATTTGCATGAACGCAACAGGAAAAAACTCGAATTATGAACGAGAAAGGACAGAGATGAATCAACGTACATATTTACAAAATGCACGCAATGGAATACACCCATGACTAATGTTTAAAGTAAATAAATAAACATCTTTTGTTTCTTGTTTCCTATTATCATTGTATATTATCAAAATCAAACTGAATTTTGTAAGTTACCGGAAGAGGAGGGGGAGCTGTGGCGACTTGTAAATTTTTCCACTATAGTTCAACATCAACAAAAGGAAACTATTTTGAATTCGGCGTGCGCCCGGATATGTTAATAACGCTAATACCATTTAAATACATGAATGTTAATTAGTGAGCGGAGGCGCGACGAAATGCCGGAGCAGTTAGAAACGGGACTTGTCCAAATCCATTGAAGTCCATGAAGGTTCTGTCACCTAACATAAACTACCTACCGCGGTCAATTGAATCGTCTAACTTGAAAAGAGAAAATTGGTCACCCCCTAACCTCATGTCAGTTGTGTCAAAGTATCAGTGGTGCAATGGCCAAAGAAAAAGTGTTCTTTTGATCATCCAATGCACCAGTTGGCTCATAGATTTAACTTTGCCCTACTCGCCAGACTTGCACCCTTGCGATTTTCATCTAGTTCCAAGTCAATAAATGTAGAGCTTGTAATTGCCGCTTTCTCTTTTAATTAGCGGAATTCAGAATGACTTTGGGAACGTTAATATTCATCCCTTGAACCATTTTGTTAATGCTGCTAATTAGCTTTTGTTCATATTTAAAAATAACAATTAGGAATTAAATTAATTTTGCTCTTTGATACTTCTGGCAACCAAGGGCGTGAGTTTGCTTTCAGTCGTCTTTTTACGACGGTCAAATGTAAATTTTATAATTGAGCGAGTTTCATAAAATCGCTCGTAAGTATTCTTTCATTTAAAATTATTGTTGGCTTTCGGGAAACAATTTATAAACTAATTAATTTTGTACTTTAATTAAAAGTCTCGGGATGGTATTAACAGCTGCGAGCGCGTTTTAACCAGTTATTCCCGCTGTTGAACTAAAATAGTACCTGACCCACTTTGCACCCATTTCCATACATCGATGTTAAATAAAACCCAAGTACGTCCTAGTCTCAACTCTCAACATGACTCGTTTACATAAATATGGTTAAATGCGTGCGGTTAAATTTACCACAATATCGCGATAGTAACTGCTGAAATTTCACACCCAATTCCAGTAGTTCGCTATTTAGTAGCGATAAATGAAGAAAACATTTTGCTTAATCCTCTGACTTTATAATTATGTAACCGCTTCCAGCTCCATCCCTAAGGTTCAGATACGTCTTCCTTCTAACTTCGGTTTCTCCCAATTACGCGCAGTCAATTGCTTCAACTTATCCGTACGTGCAAACGTTTCAGGGTGTAAGCCAAATAAACGATGAAAAAGAAATTTATCGTCAATTGCATCTGAATCAAGTCATTACTAAAAGTTCCGCCTTCAAATCGGTTACACTACGTTTATCTCACTTGTTGATGGTGATAACGAAATTAACCTAATTACTTAAGCGGTCTGCGATGATGCTATTCCCTCCAGTTTCAATTGAATCGGTGATATTACGGTCAATTTGGACGGGCGACATCAATCTAGTTATGAGTGCAACAGTCGTGACCCTTCCAGAGAAGCCATTGCGGTGTTGACGAGGCATCTGCCGCACCACTAAATTGATTTTCTATTTCGAAATGGGCGACCGGAAGCTGTCGCATGTTATCCCAGCATTTATAGAAGGCGACGAAAAAATCATAACGGGTCACTAGATAGGAAACGTAGCCAATATTCACAGTTGTTGTAGTTGTGTTTATTTAACGCAGACTGTGTCTGGTTTATTGTTAGGTCATTTTTGCCAAATACTTGAGTGGTCATAATGGATGCCTGGCAAACTTTCAATATTAAAATTTTTGCAGTGACTAAGGAAAAAAATGCCGATTTTAAAATTTCTCAAGCCAAAAAGTAAGTTTGGGATATTTTTTGAGATGAAAGTCAGCTAATTGACACTACTGGATGATAGATGGCGCAGTTACATACCCCTTTAACCCTTAGCAGATATAAGTTCTGCCGGAAGATATGCGCTACCTACCTTTACGAGTTCTTTGAGCCGTTCCCTGTTGTAGACGTTGCCTATTTCCTCGCCCAGCACGCAGTCCAGAAACTTGGAGACGGGATACGATAACGGAAAAGTAAGCACCATCACAACTTTGGTGATATAAATGGTTTTTGCACCAACAGCGAGACCATGTCTCGAACAAATAGCTTGCGGCGTGATCTCGCCGAACAGCACAATGGCTATAGTTGAGAAAATAACCGCGATCAACCCCGACGTCAGTCCATCAAGTAATATTGTAAAAATCGAATTGACAAACACGTTACCCAGCAAAATGCTGCACAACAAATAGTTGCCGTGTGACCTGACCGGCTGTATGGTTCTCGCGTATTTCCGTTCTCTGGCGGTGCCGGTGTTGCACAAAATTTTCAGTTCCGTCCGGTCCATCGACATCAGACCCAAATTGAGTCCGGAAAAAAGCGCGGAGAACATCAAACAAGTCACAACGATCGCAATCGTCACGCCTAACGGCAACAAATTTTCAAACGTCCGAATTTGAAGCCAATGGTCGCTGCCCTGATGCACGAATTGGCTCTTCGACGACGTGTTGGTATCTTTGACGCAGATGTAATAAGCTCCAGCGCCTCCCTTCAACGGAGGCAACGTGATTCGAACCTTGACGGTTTCGGGCGAGAACGATTCTTTCTCTATCTGCAAAAACGACAAACATCAACGGTGTCGTCGTTTCAACCGCGACGGTCACTTACGGAAAACCCCTTAACTGTGGGGAATTCGCATTTTCCCCCGTATTGGGCGGCTTCATCTGTAAACGTTACAGACATGTCTTCTACGAAACCCTCACCGAAGAGGCGGATGGTGTGCTCGTGGTCGGCGAGAAGTTCAGGCACTCCGTATTCGTCGAAATCGGGATCTTTGTACGCGGCCTCCAAGCGCAACCCCATGACGATGAGTTGGGTATCCGGGGGCTTCTCCCGTGCGTCGCGAGAACCAACACTGAAACATGGGAGACTATTAATTGCAAACATAACAATTCAGCGAGGTCGCATCAAAATTCATATTTATGCTAAGCATATGAAATAATGGAACAGATGCATCTCGTTTCCTTTAGCTGGTACCTTATCTGTAGAAGAAATTTAAATTTTAAAAGCGTGAGATAGACATTACTTTTGAAACTGGCTGTACATGATTTTATCTGGTAAATTTTAACATGTGAGAAGAACTTGGTTGAGCAAATAATTCTAAAATTGCAGTCATTCACGGACTGAGAATGCGTTCGTGAGTTCAGCACAGGCTGCAGAAAGTCGCTGGAATCAGACTTTGTGGGTGTCAAATGTGCGTGTAAAAACGCTATCTACCCCGAGTCTAGGCTCTCGGGCTTATTTATGGGGGTGATAGATTGGGCAGATTTCGATCTTGCCTGCTGCACGCTTTGCTAATACGTATTCGATGTGATTTATGCAAGAAAGTAGTAAGTTTTATGTGAAAAAATTTCCATTAAGATGTGGCATCGCATGACTGGTAGAAGTTGGGGAGTAGTTTACACTACATATCTTCATGTTGATATCGAGAATGAGTGTTTGTCAAAATAGGCTCACATAGCGGCTAGCGATAATGATAACATTTCAAACATGAACTTGGCACTAAGTTCACAAAGACAAGCCATCCTCCTGAGAGTCGAATGGTACTTTCTTCCCTTCATTTTTGAAATTTTAAGTATACGTCAAAGTGGTATGCCTGAAAGCTGAACATTCACGCCACTCTTGAAAGAATTACAAACATACCATAAAGTGGGTAATTGTTTACAATTTCCACTTTTCGCTTTTTGTGCTGTTTTTTTTGGAAACCATCGTAAAACATCATTAGAATGCTATTTTGAGCAATAAAATGTTGTGCAAATGATAAATAATTTTATGCAAAATTTATAGGAAAAAAAAGAAAGATGTGCTAGGGCAAGGAAAATGAGTAAAAATAAAAGTAGTTTGCACAAGAAAAGATATTGATTTTCGTAATGTATACATGGTGACGAATGCGTTGGTGTAATTAGTTTTTTGAAAATCGAAGAGTGGGTAAAGTAAACAATTACCATAAAGTGGTATGATGGTGAAATTAGAAATACCTCTTGAATTGTTTGATACTACCGTTGGTACTACTACCCCATTGTCATTAATTTATTATTTATTATATTTAAGTATCAAAATTATCCAAACAGTGGTCCCAAAACTACCCACAAATCCACCAATTACGTCTAAAGTGTCTTTAGGGAAGTTCACGAAGACAAGCCATCCTCCTGAGCGTCGTATATTACTTTCTTCCGTTCATTTTTGAAGTTTTAAGTATACGTCGAAGTGGTATGCCTGAGCTGGGCATTGACACCACTCTTGAAAAAATTATGAACCTACCATAAAGTGGTATGATGGTAGAATAATTAGGAATACCCCTTGAATTGTTTGATATTACTGTTGGTACTACTGGCCCATTAAAAAGTATCAAAATTATCCAAACAGTGGTCCCAAAACTACCCACAAATCCACCAATTACGTCTCAAGTGTCTTTAGGATCCGTTGGCATTCTTGACCACAGCACGTCTGATAGATAAGAAGCATCTAGTTTCCGCCATTTTCCACCTACACAAACCCACACGTTTCGGTGGGAAGTCGGCAATTTGAATTTGCGAACAATTCTGCTGCAAATTAGTCAAAATTGAGGCGAAAATGTTCGTCAACCAGTCGAAATATCCGGAACATTGTGGATTTTGGGCGAAAATCGATTTTGTTTCCTGGACACGTTGACATTATAGAAAAACTTGAAAGGTCTCCAAACGCGAGATCGCAGCTCGCGAGTGTCTGGGTCGTAATCCGGCTAAAACCAGAAATAAAGCAGATCGGCACATACCTTGCGACCTATTGACTGTCGCCTAATTAATTCCTTCCTCACAATTTTCATTTGCAGTCAAATTTCGCCATTAAAAACAAAAGAACGCACTTGAACTTTCAATTGTCATGACTTGATTTTTGGGTTAATTCGAGTAAAAAATATTTGACAATCGTCGCAATTGTTAATATCTCGTCGCGGGTAGCCATGAAAGGCAAATTTGGGGGTCGAGACCAGAATTTGCCCCCCGTTGCGGCACCGAATTTGTTTTCTTTGGCCTTACCGGTCGTCATCGCGGGGTATGTGAACGGTGACGTTGGGTCCCTGGTGGTGCCACTGGTAGGGGAGGCTCTTGAAGATCGTGGAGGGCATCCGTTCGTCGAGTCGGCTCTTGTTTTGGGCCAAACACAAAAAGAAGTCGCCCCCCACACTTTTGGGCACCGTCAGCATGTAACGGGCCTTAACAAACTCGAAAACGCTCACTTCGCTGATGTTGAACGTCGAGTCCTCCCCGCACACAGAGTCTCTTTCAGCGACGTCCGTCGTCGTTTTAATCTGGAGGCCCTTGACAATATTTCGACCGTGCACTTCGAACTCCACATTCCTGTAGTTCGCATTTCGCGACGAATTGATTACTTTTAGCTCGTTGAACTGGGGCTCGAAGGGGTCAGCAGGCACCGACACCGTTTCACTCAATAACACGAGAAAAATACAGAATATTGTGGTGATGGTCGAACATGGCACCATCGCCATGTTATTCGCAGCGCGACTGAAAATTGTAAACAGAGGATTTGCTTATAACCTCATGATCGACGTCACTTGTCAAAATTACACAATCGATAAAAGAGAAAAATGATAAAAGTCCCTAAGGGGATTACGTGAAATCCCTTGTCGTTCCTTCAAATTTTGATTTGAGCTATGCCGATGTTCAAAAACATGCAATCTCGCCGCCTCAATTCCCTTTATTGAATGAAACACTTAACAAGCAATTTAGTTAATTGACGACAACGCACACTCACATCTCAATTATTAGCAATAATTATCGAGCAACGTCAATAAAAAACTGACCGCTAAAGTCGAAAAGAAAGATTCACGAAAATGGAGCTGAGAAAGTGAGGTTATGTTGTTAATTTTTGGCGCCACCATTGTTTTTCCATAAACAATGGCGCCACGAAGCCTACTAAGAAACAGACACTTTTTAGTGACATCGTATCTAAGAAAGGCCAAAACGAAGCAACCAAATCACCATTTTTTTATTACTAAATGCTTTCTCCCCGTTGATATCAATAAATATAACAGTAAAAAATTTTATATTTAATTATTGTATTTATACCAAATTTGAATATTGATCTCTTCTGTTAGCACTAATGCACCGTAAGGTGGCGCTGTAACTTTTAATCAGTAGCGGCGTTTTCCAAATTTTTAAGTAGGTAAATTTTATTTTATTATTAAAAATCAGTTAATTTTTGCCTCATTCGCATCTGCAGAGACAAATTTAGCACAAGCAGTACATATTGTTCAAAAGTAAAGCTCGAAATAAATAAAATTCAGCGTGTCATTTGGCAGCCTTAAGTATATTTTTGTTAACTTAACAGAAAATGCATCAAAAAATCAAATTAGCTCTTCGGGACATATCTAAAATTAAACCGTATTTAGCACCTCGCCATCAGTTCAAAAGGAATAACACCATGTACAAAGTACTATAATATGATTACACTATATTTATGTATTAAGATGTATAGTATGTACCACAATATGTGGCTGTTTTAAAATTTTGCAACAAAATGTACTAAACTAGAAAACAATAACATCATCCAATAGGTACTAAGTCGTCATATAGAAACAAAACTGCTGAATACAAAAACAAGACCACATAAAATATTTACGTACAACAATTGAGTCAAATAAGAAAATTGAATAATTCTCTGATATGATTTAAGGCCACTTTGGGACGTGGACAGTTACCTTTACACATATTATACAAATTACAGGAGGTTAAGTACAGTTTGGACGCTGCATAACTAAGCGTTACGTTAATTTAGGCAGAAGAGATTCGTCTTCATGCACTGTACTGATATCATCGTCATTTTTAGACTGATTTGTCCTTTTAGCACTTCTTCGATTCCTAGGCGATGATTCACCCGAACGAGAGCTGTGACTAGTTTCGAGATCGTTAGGGTTCAAAACTTGAACCAAATGCAAGCTTTTTGTGGATCTCTTCCTCGGCTGGTTGCTCGTCTCATTGGGACTTCTCTGGGCCGTAGCGTTCAAGAGCTAAAATAATTTATAACTGCAAAAAATTTCGCACTAATTCTAGATTTTACCTGGTCGACTTCGTGATCAAAATGTTCAGAGCCGGGCAAGTTATCGTTTTGGGAACGCTCCATCAAAGTGGCTCGTTTCGCCGCTAAATACAAACTGCGAGAGATGCGCAAATATATAACTTCGTTACAAGCTCGAACGGTATAGTCAGGATGGAAAACGTGACGCATTGTCGTGTCTAAAATAATGGAATCGAGACTTCCGGTTGCTACGTGCGGGTTAGATCCGGACTCGGCTAATTAACAAAATAAGGTAAAGTAAATTTTTGATTAAATTGCGGAAACTTACAAATTCCTATGGTTTGAACTAGCGCTTGGGTACCAAAATAGGTAAATGGTCCGGACTCAAACGTTAAGTTTTCCAGTCCGACCTTTACCTCAACGTGACCCACTAAGATGAGCACGAAATAGTCGGCGGTTTTCCCTTCTTGATAAATCAAGTTCGCGGGATCCGTTTGCCAATTGAGATTTTTCTTGATATGGAAGACGATGTCTTGTTTCAGGAGTTTCTTCAATACAGTTTCTGATATGACACTGGGAATAAATTGGGTAACAGCTGAAACATTTTTACACAATTTCATGTTACTATAGTTGCTGTAAGGGCGCAAACAGGAGGTAATGCACCTAAGTTCCGCTAGTTGACGCTTCCAGCAATGGCTCGCCTTTAATAATTTTTTTTAACAAATTGTAAATTTTGAAAAAAACCCTACACAACGTAGCAGTCACAATACTTTACGGGCTGACACATTGCAATCGGCACTCTAGCATTATATTCTATATACAGATGATATCTTACATGTGCTTAAGAACTGGAACGCCGCCAGAGTTAGCTGCGGACTGATGCGAATTCTGTTGTCTTCGTGTCGGCGTTCAGCGAAACCGCTGAAGTCTAATCTTTGTTCGGCGGGTCTCCGCCTCTTCGACTTGTTGTCAGCTACAAACCAAACTCAACACCCTGCCACCAATACCAATGAACCAACCTACTGAAAACGTCAGTTTCGTCCATAATTTCTGCTTGAATCAGTTCCTCGATAACGTCTTCAAGTGTGATAAGTCCAGTCGTTTCGTAAAAAGGATCCCCACTCCCTTGATTGTTGACTCGATGGACAAAAGCCATGTGGCCCTTGTTGCCTTCTTTGAATATTTTGAACATGACATCGAGCGTGACATCTTCAAGAACAAAATTACACGCATTCTGATAGAACTGACATAGCGTTTTTAAAGGAGTATTATCGTCAGGATCGACGAAAGCCAAATCTTTGACGTAGAGCATCGTGGCGATGTTCTGGCGGTTACCCTCAAAAACAGGAACACGCGAATAACCTGCAAGCATTGTTTAAGTTGAACGGGATCGAACTGGGGAGAGCTGAAACCTGATTGCATAATTTCGGAAACGGTTTCGAAGTTCAGGACGGCCTCGTAGTCCAACATGAAAACGTCCTCGATTTTGGTCATTACTTCGGCGACGGTTTTCTTGCGGAGCTCTAACGCCCCGCTGATTATGTTAACTTCGTCCTTGTCCAAATCGTGCTCGCCACTCGTTACCTGAAAAACTTTAGTTAAAATTTTGGGCGCCAATAAACTCAAATTTAGGTAATGGCGTCATCAAGCAATTAACCACTTCAAATTAGAGATCAAGATTCAGGTGCGATTTGACCATATTATCACACCTCAAGTGCACCTCAAGTGGTAAATGATTTCTGATTCGTTTGCACTGCACTACGGAAGTTGCGGTAAATTTCTCCAATTTCTTTGGTATATTTAACTTTATTTTTAGCCACGATACTTCTCGACAATCAATCCCGTTATTCATCGGGGTCAACTCATACCAAGAGACCACTCAAATTTCTGGCAAACAATAACAAATTGTTAGTCTTGGATTTTGTTTCCTCTATTATCCTCAATAACATGGAGTATTGATTATTTTTCAATATTTAGAAATAAATTATCAGCGATGAGGATCAACTTGAGAAATGTGACACACCGAAAGGACGCAGTAGGCACGATTATGACTTGGCCCATCCCCAAATATTGGTCTATTCATATGCACCTAAATTTAGTTTACAAAAAATTTAATAGAAATTTGGAAACAATGTTGAAGCTAATAAAAAGTTCCGGGTATTATCCAGATTGTTTCTTATTTCGGAAAATGTAATCAGTTAATCAGTTGGTGTTGTAACGTAAGTCAAACCTGCCATTTATCGGGTTTTAAACCAATAAATTCGGGACCCACCTGCACCAGTTCCTTGAGTCGTTCCCTGTTGTAAACGTTGCCTATTTCCTCGCCCAAAATAAAGTCCAGGAAAAGCGAGACTGGATACGCGAGCGGAAAAGTGAGCACCATCAAAAGTTTGGTGATGTAAATGGTTTTGGCACCGACCAAAAGACCGTGTCTCGAGCAAACCGCCTGCGGAGTGATCTCTCCCAACAGAACGATGGCAATAGTGGAAAAAACGACGGATATCCAACCAGTGGTCAGTCCCTCCAGCAAAATAGTAAAAATCGAATTGACAAAAACGTTACCCAGTAAAATACTACAGAGTAAATAATTGCCGTGATCACGGACCGGGGTGATTACTCGAGCATACTCTTTTTCTTCGGGAGTGCCGGTGTTGCATAAAATTTTCAAGTCAGTGCGGTCCATGGAGAGTAGCCCCAGATTCAAACCGGAGAACAAGGAGGAGAATGTCAGGCAAATTATCATAATTACGATGGACACCCACATTGGTAGGAGGTTCTCGAAGGTTTTGATTTGGAGCCAATGGAGGCTACCTTGGTGGATGAACTGACTGTCCGTGGAGCCATTCGTTGCTTTCACACAAATGTAAAAGGTTTCGGCGTCGCCTTTCAGAGCAGGCAACTTGATCGTGGCAGTGACGGTCCTAGGGGTGAATGACTCTTTATGAATCTGAAACGAATAATTTTGTTGAGATATATAAGAAAATATACATAATAGTAGCTGCTTAAGAACAGAGCAAGATAGTAGAGTGCGATGAGAACATTGCAATAACAAAAAAGAGCAAAGAGCCACAGACGTTAGAGTAAAAGCAATGAAAACAAGAAAATTTAGCGCAAATGAAGCATTTGAATCCTCTTCTGTTGCTGTTGACAGGCGGCTCCCCATTATCTCGTTGCAGGAAGAAATAAGGGAAACTCACGGCAAAATCTTTGGCAACAGGAAACTCGCATTTGTCTCCATATCGACCTTCTTGGGCTGTAAAAGTGACGGCCATATTTTCAACGAAGCCTACTCCAAAGAGACGTATTGTGTGTTCGGCGTCAGCCAAAAGGTCAGGTACTCCATTTTCGTCAAAATCGGGGTCCTTGGATGAGGATTGTAAACGTATACCCATGACCATGAGTTTGGCGGCATTCGTCTGTCGTTTACTGAAATTATATAAATCATCACTGTAAGACTTGGAACTAGAAGCATAAAGTAGACAGAGAAGAATCTGTGACGTAAAATCCCTTTTACTGCTTGCTACAACAAGAGTAAAATTTAAAGTGGCAATGGGGGCGTGGCCAAGAACGCCACAAATGACGTCACATACAAACTCTGCCACTGCGCCACTGCAGTTTTGTGGGATTTGAATATTTGATTGTGTAATTTCAAGTTGGAAGGCGGAACATTAGATTCTTTGCGGGAGAGTCGATTAAGGAGCTGCAGCGACGGCTGCAACAGAAATGATAATTCGTTTCCCGTTTTCAGTTGAACGACCGGATTTCCTCTGGCCATGAATTTTATGGGCTTGCAGAAAAGTTACATTAGCAAATAGAAACGTAACAAGTAGGGAAGCGATAGGAAGGGCGGCTTAGATTTCTTATAAACTGGTCTTAGGTGGATTTAAGTGGCTGTGATTTCGTAAACTGAAGATAACAAGATTCGTTCCTCGCAATAAATTTTTGTGGTGATTTCACCTAAAGTTCCAAAGAACGTCAGTTTAAAGAATAAATAAATTAACAAACTGCATCTTTGGATACCGAAACAACCTCCGACATTCCATTCATTCCAAGAGGATTCTGAACTCGCGTCACGAATCCAGAAAATCCAGATTGAACCAGAAACGAAGCAGCTACACCTTACTCCCTACCCAACCCTAGTTGCCCAAATTTATCTTTTTTTTTAATGAGCATGTTTGCATGGAATACAGGAATCATTTCTATAAATAACAACGCATAAATTTGCGAGCATCAATTAAGCAACAACAAAAAGAAAACAAACTTGCAATAAATTCAGTTCAAGGCTGAGAGGTAAATGGTGCGTTTGAAAAGTGAAAATCTACTTTCCCGCATCATTTTATTGTGTCTATTTCTAACAATTAGTGAATGAGTTTTGATTTCTGGATAATTATTCATACATTAGTTACATGGAAAATTGTTGTAACTGTAAGAAAATAGTTCCATTAACAGTGAATGAAGTGGCGCCAACATCAAAATTTGACTGCAACAATTGTTTTTATTTACACTCCCCTTACCGGTAGTTGTCGCCGAAGGGCGCTCGCACGCTGATGTTGGGCCCTTGATGATACCAATTGGAGCCCCCATCTTCCGTGCCGTTGCGCGGCAAACACAAAAAGAAAACTCCAGTGACATTTTCCGGCACTGAAATCACGTAACGTCCCGAAACCGAATTGTTGACGCTGACTTCGTTGATTTCATATTGAACGTCCTCGTCGCACACGGCGTTTTTACCCCCGAAACTTGTGGAAGTCCTGACCTGTAAACCTGCAGCAATGTTCTTGCCGCCTACTTCAAACTCGATTTTGGTATTTCTATTGTCGTGCCACGTTTTCACTATATTTAAAACGTCGAATTCGGGCTCGGAATCCGCCAAAACTCTACTGAAACACAAAATGAAACAAAACGCCGCTAAAATAGAGGAGCGACATGACGCACTCGCCATGTTATTCGCGGCGATACTGAAAATAAACAGTTAGGAGGAGTTTAGAAACCGCGTGTAGTGAACTGGTTCATCGCGGTTTACGTCATGTCGTCAATATTGTACATTTCGGTCGAGATCTGTTATCGGCCCCTGCTGGAAGGTGATAAAAATTGAGAGGTTTTTTCGGTGATGCGTTTTTTTAAAGAGATAAAATCAATTCGAGCAAATCCTTGAAGATTTACATTTAGATTTGATTAATTGCGACCAATCGAGTTAAAAGTCAAATCAGCTCAAACTGTGAAAGGGTAACGTAAAATCACAAATTAATGTTTAAAGAGACAGCGAAAAGTGAGGTTACCGGTTACGTTCATATTTGACATTTCAGGCCAGGCACGTGGCGCGCGATTGTCATTTGTTGACCGAGCGAATCCGAACAGAGCCAACCGAGATAATCAATTTTAAAGTAAAACAAAAATTGAATTTTTGTAGCTATTTACATTATATAGGCTTTTTACATAATGCAACAGGCTAAAGCATAATTAAATAGGTTTCTGCTCCAGCACCGTTAAAAAGAAGAGTAAAATGAGACAAAATTTCGAGATTATAGGCCACTAACAATACCTCACCATTTCGGTTTCGAGTATATTTGGTTGCCTACCAATCAAAACAATTTTTGCAATCTAATTCCAAGGTTGTGATAATATTTACAATTTTTGCAATGATTTTAAAAATATTGTCCAATCGACCGAATGCCCATAACTTGAAGATATTTTTCTTCAACAGGGCCAAGCCGTTTTCTGCACCCCATTTAACCAGCATGTCAACACACAATGGTGTAAGAGTTTTTGTTGTTTTTTTTTTTAAAAGAAAATTTGACCTTGAGCAGGTTACAGGGCAAATCGTAAATGTGGAAGGTCAAACCATTAATTACGTAAAATGCGGACAAGGCCCTAAATTCCTTCTGTGCTTTCCCGGCGCCTTGGGAACAATTTGGAGTGATTTCAAGCCTCAGATCTTGGGGTTAGATCGCACCCACTTTACGACGATAGCGTGGGATCCTCCCGGTTACGGCCATAGCCGCCCGCCAACAAGAAAATTTTCAGCAAATTTTTATCAAAACGATGCAGACCTCGCTTACAAGTTTATGAAAGTATTGGAAAATATCATCTTTTAATATATTCACAGACATTTCTATTATCAGAAATTAAACATACCGAAATATTCCTTATTGGGCTGGAGCGACGGTGGCATATCCAGCATAATTCTCACGGGCCAACACCCTGAAGTTGTTGAAAAACTAGTAATTTGGGGCTCAAACGCTTACGTTGCCCCCCTGGAGGTTCAAATATATGAAAGTAAAATTCAATTTTGTAACATTGAATCTATTATTCACGTAATTTCGTAGAAATGAGGGATCTTAGCAAATGGTCCGAAAAAATGAAAGCGCCCCTGATAGAATTATATACGGAAAAGGGGTTGCAGGACATGTGGAATGGATGGTGTGACGCTCTAAACGAAATATATGCAAGAGGTGGCGATATATGCAAAAAGTCGCTTCCTTCCATTGAGAGTCCTACGCTGATTTTACACGGCGAAAAGGACCCAATGTTAGCGCCGGAACACCCCCCTTATATTTTGAAGAACATCAAGAATGCGAGGTTAGTTGAACAGCGCATGCGCAGTAACGTGCTGACAACACATTTTAGGTTGCACAAATTTCCGGACGGAAAACACAACATCCACTTGCGATACCCCGAAGAATTCAATAAAATTGTTACTTCGTTCCTACTAGAAAATTCAAAATATTAGTGGGGTTCAAGAAAATACCAACTATTAGACATGTTGTATTTAACGTGTACAAGAAGTATCAACAATAATTTATGTGATTACAAAATAAAGTTTTGTTAATGAGTTTAGTGACGGTATACAAAATGAAATGCAAGCTCAAACTTTATTATAAAAAAAGAAACTAAAAAAAAAATCACCTAATTAGTCGTACAATTCGCCACTGTCCATTGCGTGCTTGTAACTCTTATCAGGTCTTTGTTCCGGGTCCAACTTGATAATGTCGTCGATTCGCAGGATGGTTATTGCCGCTTCAGTTGCGAACTTGAGAGATTTCACCTTAGAAATAGTAGGTTCGAGTACTCCGGCCTTTTTGTTATCCCTCACGGTTCCTTCAATCAAGTCCAATCCAACCCACTTCAAGTGACCTTGATTGACTTTCGTCTGGCTAGTGTTTTGATAAGCCCTCAGTTTGGCGACCAGATCGGTGGCGTCCTGCGCTGCGTTTACAGCCAAAGTTTTGGGGATCACCAGAAGACTTCGGGCGAATTCCGCAATGGCCAGTTGCTCCCTTGAACTGAGAGTGGTAGCGAAGTTCTCCAGATAGATCGAGAGGGCGGCCTCGACGGAACCACCACCGGCGACTACGCTCTTCGATTCGAGTACACGCTTGACGACGCACAAGGCGTCGTGGACGGACCGCTCCATTTCATCGCAGTAGAAGTCGTTGGGGCCCCGCAGAATGATGGAGGCGGCCGTGCGGGCCTTGGGGCTAAAATTAACAAACGTCAAAAACGAGTTCAAGTCCGCAAAAAAATTACTACTGACAATTCCATCCTTCACAATAAGGAATAGATGGACAAAGCTTTTAGTTTTTAAAAATAAGTTTTACTTGTAATTCATTTTTTTTAAATTATAAAAAATGTACTTGTAGTTTTTCACGTGTCAGCGGGGCATTTGAATTTATTGGTACATCCTTGAAGTATTTGATATTGAATCATCATCATGGACCGAAATTACACTTATAGACTGGCCATAATACACTAGCTGGCCTAGACTGGCATAGGTACACTAGACTGGCCATGCTAGTAGCGCCACCTATGGTATAGTAATAGCAACTTGACAAAAAGTCATACCCTTTAATCAGGATGAGTTCGTCGTCGGAAATCCTCTCTTGGATAACCTCAGCAGCCTCGCCAACCATGCTAGCGTCAAAGCATTCTTCACCTAAACATCAAGAAAGAAAAATCAACGAGGCTCCTAAAATTTTCAAATCACCACAAACCCTCCATGTTCGTCAATGAAGTCAAGTAAGTGGCTCCTGTAGCCTTGGCAATGCGTTTCAGATCCGCCTTCTTCACTCGCCTAACGGCCATGGCGCCGCTTTCAACAAAATACTTAAGACAAACGTCATCAATGCCCCCAGTAACCAGAACAACGTTCACACCAGTTGCCAGAATCTTCTGGATACGTTCTTTGGTTATATCCAATTCTCTAGCACGAATTCCTTCCAATTTATCTGGATCGTGGATGAGCACCTAGGATAAATCGTAAATACCAGCCAAATTATTGAAAGAAAAAAACGTACTTGCACTCCCATCTTCATTTTGGCCTTCTGAAGAGAGAAATCCAAACACGCGATTTTGGCATGGAGAATTTTTTTCGGCATAGCCTCACTGGCGACCGTGCAGTTGAGGGCGTAACCCTGAACAAGAATACTTTCCCTAGCACTACGACCGTGCGCCTTGAGGATGTTAACCGCGTTAATGGGGTACATCGGATTTTTGCTCGAATCTAGAACCTTAATTGCAGTAACGGCATCAACAACCATTGCTGAAAATAAATCAGCATCCCTGAAGAATAATTAAGAAAAAACAACAGAAAGCGTCAACAGATGGCGCTACTTTAAACAAGTTTACAGTCCCAAATTTGACTAAAAATTTCAGTTGTTAAGGATACGCTCCAATGATTTTGGAACTCATTGAAGTTTTTGCTACGTTGATTATGCAATCGCGGGTCAGCTCCTCAACTGGGATAACAAGAAGGTCCTGGATGTAGCGGCAAGCTTCCTTGCAGGCTAACCTGTAGCCACTGATGATTGAAGTGGGGTGAATTTTTTGTTTAACTAATTCATCAGCGTTCTTGATTAAAATGAAACAATTAGTTCCTTGACTTTTGGGCGTTATTAATTAACTACCTTCAACAACTCGGCGGCGATGATTACCACGGAAGTGGTTCCGTCCCCGACTTCTTCGTCTTGAAGCTGCGCCAACTCAACCAGAACCTTAGCGGCAGGGTGTTCGACTTCCAGCAGCCTCAAAATGGTAGCTCCATCATTGGTTACGGTGACATCTCCAATGTCATCGACCAGCATCTTGTCGAGTCCCACCGGACCCAGGGAACTTTTTACGATATTAGCAATTGATGCTGCTGCCATAACTGCAACGTTTAATTCGTTAAATCACGTTTTTATTCCCGTTAATGGGGTGCGGTGAGTCAGCGGCAAACAAAGACCGGTCCTGTACGGATAGCGCGAAAGTACGGGTGGAAATTGGGTGAAAATTACCATTCTGGGTGCGGACGGGGTCCCCAGAAGTTCTGGTGCCAGCAACGGAAAGGGGGCTAGCTAAAATCGACATTTTTAAAACATGTGATGGTTACCCACGAGACGCAGAAAGATTCTAATTTTGACAGATTTGTCACTAGACAGGGTGCCACTAAAAAATTGCGCAGCCAACTTAAGCTACGAGCGTCTGATTGGCGAGAGCTTTGTTACGTCATCGCGATTCAATTTCAAACAAAAGAAAGTGTAGGTATGGCCATTGTTTATGGCCCAAGGTTTCTATGGTATGGCCATTGTATGGCCCAACCAAAATCTAATAATTGTTGGTTTTATTAAAATTGCGTCTCATCTCTTACATCAACTGGTTAAGGCGTTATAATAAAAGTGCTGCTGTTGGGATTCATTTTAATCAGGCAACAAGTTGGAATATAAATAAAGTAAAATGGAATCAATAAAAATCTTAAATATAGTAACAATATTAAACATTACTTTATTTCAATAGACCTTATACATAGTTTCTAAGCTTACAAGCTAACGAATTTACAAAACGTAACGCTACCTCACAAAGTTGCAATAAAAACGTTTTCAATTCAAGTTATACTTTTATCTCGTAAATAAATAACACTATTTTAATACAAACCGAGCTCGATAACAATTGTATAAAATCAGTGAAACGTCTTACTTGCCTAAAGCTATTCTTAGAGGGCATGGCAAATAATTTCTGGTTTATGTACATATCAGGTAATAAAAATAGATTAACTCGGCCATGTCCCCTAAGATGACCGAATTTATAAAAATTACGTAGTTCTAAACTTGATCTCTTTCACCATACACACGGAAAAAAACATCAATTTATAAACATTCATTCAAAAACCTACTCTATTATTTCATAACAAAGTTGGAAATAAAATTGAGAAAACTAGCCAAATTTGAAATAAAATTGTTTTTAAACAAGTAAGACTTAACAAAATCACCGACTAGAATCTGCTTGCTTTATGAACGTCAACTGCAACGTTAGATAAAACAGTCAAATTTTACATATCTGGGAATAACTGTAAATGTAATCTCACATGTTCTAATAAAGAAATACTTTGGTGTAAAAACGAAATTTCTAAATTTGTTCCCTCACTTTAAAATGATGTATAGTTATATGTACAAAGGTTCAATAAAAGACAATGCCGAGCATTTAAAAAATAAAAAGTATCTTGTACATGTAAATGAGATTTCAAACGTGTAAAAACCGCTACTGTTGCATTTAAATTGTTTGAATTGGGAGGTCAGGTATAAAAATAAATCGATATGGTCTTACAAAACGGGATTATCGAACTTGGGACCGCGGAAAACAAAAATTTCGTCATAAGCGTCTTGCTGTTCCAGCTCCAACACTTGAAACTTCTTTAGAACCAGCAAACTGTAAAACTTTTGTGCGGCCTGCAAAAATCAAACACGTCAACAACAACAATCGCCAAATCACCACAACGTACCTGTTTTTTCGAGTTCCTGTAACACATTTCAGTTAACGTAATAGTATTGGTGTTCTCCAATTTCCCCCGAACGACATTGAACATTTGATATGCCCGCTTGTTGAGTACCCTCTCCTCGAACTGCTCGTCCGTTTCATCCTGTTGCTGCTCTTCAACCTAATGAATACGTCATTTTAATAAACCCATCACTCACTAATGTCCCCTACAAGCCTTAACTACTTAAGAAACTTAAATTACTGTTTCTTGCGTTAAAATTTTTATAAAAATTACAAAAACTATTGCGGCTAGAACCCCTCCTGTAGAGGGCGCTTGTGTTGCTTTCGAGGCCACAAAACCAATTATAACGCCACAAGTAAAATTATTAAATACTCACTGGACCCGCTGATGGCGGGAAATCATAGTCTCCTTGCCACGGCGAATGGACCCTCTCAGACATCCCTCCGGCCGGCGTCTGCGCCGGCATGTGTTCGTCGTATCCCATATTAGCCATCTGCATCTGACCATAACAATTAACCAATGTTCCTTCAAACCCTAAACCTGATCCAATTACCTGATCGTATCCCATATTCTCCATCGCAGGTAAGTGATGTTGCAGATTGTCCAATTGTTCGAGGGGCAAACTGTGGTCGATACCGGCATGATGCGGTGTTGGAGGAGCCCCAATTCCATGCCCGAGAATATCCGAGGACGCCGGCGTCATAGGCGGTACCAACCCGCCGAGGCTCTCTTGTTCTTGCAATATAGAGTGCACCTGGTCAGCGGGTAAGTGCGGCATTTCCTCCATGTGATGCAAGGGCGTGGGAGGAGCGGGAGTTCCAGGATAACCCATAGAGGGCGCCGCCGGAGTACCAGGATAACCCAAAACAGAGGAAGGACCAGGAGTTTGAGGGTACATCAGACTGGATGGGGTAGGAGGAGGAGGCATTGAGACATGCTGAGAGTCTTCATGAGACATCATGAGGGAAGGCTGTGGAAGCGGCGATGGTGGGGGAAGCGATGACGTCATCATACTCAGGGCGTCTTCAGGTTGCATGACCATGGGAGGAGGTTGAGGCGATTCCATGGGATGTAATGGAGTTCGACTCTGAAACCAAAGATGTTAATAAAAAATTTGCAAAAATGCGCATAATTTTCTTATCAAAACTTTTAAAATTAGTACATACCGGATCTTCTTGAATCTTTCTCTTGCGCCCTCTCTTGGCCGGCGTCGGTGCTTCGACTGGAGGTTCTTCAGCATCTCGCATCTGATCCAAAACCAACGAATCCGCGTCGCCCAGCATCGCAAAATCTTCAGTACCAATCGCCCTCAAAGTCAAATGCCGTTGATAGTTCTGCAAAGAAACACTAAATTCGACGAAAAAACAAAATTAAAAACAAAATCCGAACCTTAAATAAGGTTCTGGCGGGAATCGGTCGCGCCGGCAGCGCGAACAACTTTTCCACCCCTCCCGTTTCCTTCCAGTGCATGAGACGTTTGGTAGGTGGCGCTAAATCTAACGTCGTTATAATGTCACTGGTGTCGGACAATTGATTCTTCATTTCTTCGCCAGATATGTTTTTAACCTCGTCCACTATCAATTTTCGTTTACGCTTGGTTTTCGTAAAACCTTTAAGAGCAGAGGCGTCAACGGGAGCCAAAGCAAAGCTTTCCTCTTCGTTTTGTACTAAAGTAGTTTGATCCAGGGGCGTGGCGGGCGGTTCTTCCGGTTGCTCCACTTGTTGTTCGGGGCGCTGCATGGGCATTGAAGGGGCCGGGGAGGGAGCTGCGGGCGGACCCAGCGCAGACGGAGGGCGAGAATCGTCAGAACTGAACAAAAAATACTTTAATGAACCCACTTTTGTCTCAATTCAATAAGTTCAATAAATATGGAGAGCACGCTGGTACAATTTAAATAATAATAAAATAAATAAAATAGTAATAATAAAAATTATAATTATAATTTTTTTTTATTGAATTAATTTTTTAAGCTTACCTGTGCCCACCCATTGACGGAGGTCCTCCAAAATGATCCATATCGTCGTCGTCGCTGTCAGGGGGAGGCGGCAAGTTCTGGGATTCAGGTATTGTGTGGTCCACTGGCGGAACATCGGGAGCGTCGTCAAACAAACCGCCCTCAAACAAGCCTCCAGCTAAAAAACAAAACAATAGAAAAAAGAGGAAAAAAACTGTGTAAATATTACAAATAATGTTCTGGTCCAAGTTTGTCCCGAATGAGTCATCGCGAACAGCAGAATCAATCTCCATTGGGGTATGGTGTTGGGTCCCAGAAGTCGACGGCACCGGTTCCCGCTCCTTCTCCAATCCTACGCCCTCTAAACCCATGCCGTCGCTAAATAACAAATTGCTCTGGAAAAGAGTTGAAAGTGAGGTTAGATCGCCGGTTGTTAATGAAAGAGGGGCTCTGTTTACCTGCTCCATGGAGGGTTCCATTCCTGACGCGTGTCTCATTAGGTCTGGGGCGTCAGTGTCAAAACCCATATCACCAAATCCATCATCGTTAGTGACAAGAGAAATGTTGCCATAGTCCTCACGCATGGTGATTTCTTCAGCTCGAGACTGGTTCAAACTGAATTGAGCCTCAATATCGACGTCACTAAAATTCAACGTACAATACAGAAGAAATTGCACGAGTTAGAGGTTAATTACTTTAATTCCGGCATTGTGGTGTCAAAATCATGGAAAACTTCAGGTAAAGTAATAGCGTTCACTGCCGCTTCTCGGTGTTCCTCGGGCAAATCGACCATGCCGGGGCGGAACGCCATTTTAATTTTAACAAACGCTTCATTGCAGTCGGCCAGAAGATACTTGGCTTTCCTGGAGTAGATCCTGACAACTCCAAGTAAGAGGTGTCCAGAGGTTCTTAGAGCCATCTTCACTTTCGGTTGCAGAATACCGTCGACCGATTTTTCGATATTTGTTTCAAAAACGTGAGCTTTCGTCAGTTTCTTGTCCCAATGGGCGGCCAACCAGATCCGGGCCAAGGGGCCCTTTTTGGCCAAAACAAAGTGGGCGTAAAACATTGTCAGGCCGGGAGTCGCCTACTGTTGATTTTACTCGTCTGGAAAAACATATTAGTCAATTTGGGGAGGAAATGGGGCAAGTAACGCGTTGGCGCCGAAATCGCCATGGGTCGGTAAATAGACAGGGGGGAGTGTTACCTGGCGTCCTTGGCGGAATTAAGTCGTATTAGGGATAACCGAACCAACTTCTTCGCTGCCGGGGGGTCTTTTTTCCATCACCAGAAGAAAAATGCCAAATTTACAACGTAAACACACGCCAAGCACTGTTATTCTACATCAAGATGGCGACTGAAACAAGCTGGCTTTGACATAAAGAAGCTGGCGCATGCGCGCAAAGAATGCGCCAAGATTCAAAACCTTACAATTCAGCTGAAAGAACAGAGAAATCTTATCCAAGAAAACAACAACAATACAAATTTTAAATTATTTAAAATAACAAAAGATTTTGAAATGTAGTAAGTGATGATTAAAGCAAAATACTTGCATTTAAGTAAGAATCCTATAATCGCGGGTTGTGAACACCGTCTCTCAGTTTAGTAATTGGGGCTACGATAATAGATGGCGTCCATATCGCACTTAGATTTTGAAGTTTTTGAACTGTCAGTGTCAGTTGTCAGATGGTTGCAAAGAGTGGTTAAGTGTCAAAATTTCTGTGTTGATGATTCTGGGGCCCAAACGTGATTCGCCTCGAGGGTACCGTCGCCAGTTTCACGTTGTACGCCCGTTTTATTGCCGTAATTCAATTGATTTTCCAGCACATCCGGTGCTCCTGACAGCACTTGAACCCTTTGACCAACAATTCAACCAACCATGGAGAGTGGATCTCCTGACACTGAAATGGAGTGGGTTGACCACACGAATGCCAGCTGGTCGCTCAAAGACTGTGATAGCATAGCCAACCGGGACCTGGTGCAATCCATGTATGATTCCTTGGTGCAGAACAAGGAAGTCAGAGCCATGTCAAACACGGTACCTTCAGTAAACGACGTGCAAATCCTGCCAAGTTTCCAGTACGAAAGTTCCTCGACAGCCGATCTCGAAACCTACATCAGCACTTTGCTGTCATCTCAGTTCAATTTAGCCAAAAACGTTTGTTCATCAGGCCAGTTTGCCGGGATCCTCAGACAAAGATTGTTGATTCTCAGAAGAATTTACTACGCTTTGCTGATGAAGTACCATAACAAGGAGCGACATGAACAGACGGCGAGTGAAACAGCCAGTTCTAGCACAGTTTCGCGGACCAGTCTTTCAGGCTCCCAAGCATTGCTTGAAATCGGGGTCAATACGGGCTTAAGTTTGTTGTTTCTTTTGTTGCGCCAAAACTGGCAGGTCAGCGACATACTCAAAGTTCCTTCTTTGTGCAATTCAGTTCTCGAAACCGCTTTCGACCTAATCCAAAAATTGCCCCCCCTTTGTCTCGCCAATGACGCCGAATTAACTAGTTTAGGCACCAGCAGTTTAGATCAAATTTCGAGTTTTTTGAAAGATGCCGTTTTACACGCTACAAGTGCCGATCCCCGCGGCAGACTCTTATCCTGTGAAGTTCTCTTGGCTCTGGCCATGCAACGGGGTTCATTACGCTACTTGCTCGATTGGATAGAGATGGCGCTGGACGCTTCGAGCGGCGATTCGGAAATTATTCGCAGTTCGTATTTCAAAACGGCGATCATGCAACTCGTCGGGGAGAAGCACAAGGACAAGTGGGATCTTTGGAAGAACGAGGGAGACGAAGTGGCGATCTACAAGGCCGGCGTCAATTTGATGGAAATTCTGTCGCAGATGGCCGTCGATTACGGGGGCCTCTACTGCGCCGCCGGCGAGTCGCTGAATTTCGACGGCGAAGGGGGGGTGTACGAACGGGCCGACGTCTACGTGTGGGGCAGCAACTCCTCGCACCAACTCGCCGAGGGCATCCTGGAGAAGCTGCTGTCGCCCGTCAAATCCAAAGTGTTTAGCCAAGTGCAGCAGGTAGGTAATGCAGCGACCGCTAAATCGCTACGTACGTGCCTGGTTGGGCCAACGTCCAGGTAGAAACCCATAAAATCTAACAAAAAACATTTTTATTGTTGTTAAGAGAATTTGTTTGTTCATTGTTCAACGTGTTTTTCTCCAGGACATTGACCCGGGAATTTGCTCAATCTTAAATTTTTACACGAACCAATTTTTTGTCCGGCAGGTCGAGGCCGGCCAATATTGTACGTTCGCGATTCATTGGGACGGGTCAGTGACCGCCTGCGGAAAGGGGAGTTACGGCCGTCTAGGTCTGGGCGAGTCCGCCAATCAAAGCCTCCCCAAACGCATCCGTTTGGACACGGTCATCAAAAAGTTGTCGAGTTCGAAGGGTAGCGACGGTCACACTTTGGCGCTGGCGGAAAACGGCGTCGTCTACAGCTGGGGCGACGGAGATTACGGCAAATTGGGACACGGCAATTCCGCTACTCACAAACTCCCAGAACGGATACGCGGCCCCTTCTCCGACAAAACGATCAAATTCATCAATGCAGGTAGAGTTTAAAACAAGATGAAGCCGAACGGAGGAAAATCGGTCCTGCGTAGACATCTTCTGAGTCTGTATAACGTTTTCTTTAGGTTACCGCCACAGTGCCGCCATCACCGAGGATGGTAAACTGTACACTTGGGGCGAGGGCGACCATGGCCGTTTGGGCCACGGCGACACCACCGCCCGCTACATCCCGACCCAAGTGACGGGTCTCTCGGACGTGGGGATGGTGGCTTGCGGTGGCTCCCACACGCTGGTTGTTTCTAAAGACGGCAACACTGTATGGTCTTTTGGGTCGGGTGAACATGGAAAGCTGGGAACCGGGGAGTTGGGCAAATCCCACCGACCCCAAATTGTGCAATCGTTACAAGGTTTAACCATTCAAAAAGTTTGTGCCGGGACCTCATTTTCTATAGCTTTAACCACGACGGGCACGGTAATAGAGTTTGATATCTTTTTTCTTTCGTCGACACAATTTGTTTTGGGATAGGTCTTCACTTGGGGTAGCGGCGCTATTTTAGGGCAAGGTTCTTCCGAAACTCTCAATTGTCTACCGACACCAGTCGAAGATTTGGCTAATTACAGAATTATTGACGTGTCAGCGGGCGACAACCATTGTTTGGCCCTCACGAGCGAAAACGAGATTTTTGCTTGGGGCACCAACAGTATGGGCCAATGCGGGCTAGGCCACACTACGAGCCCTATAACGCGACCTATCAAAATCCCCAATCTAGAAGGGGTCAATATCCGCCAGATAAGTGCAGGTTATTAGCGATACAGGTTTCTACAGTTACAGGTTTCTATTTTTTTATCGTGTTACAGGCACTTCTCATTCAATAGCTTGGACCTCTCTTCCGATAGAAAACCAACAGGCCTCCAAACATCGACCGTTTTGTTTGGATTTACACGAAAAAACTTTTGAATTGTTAAAAAAGTTTTTGGAAAAGTACACGATTTCGTTCAGTTACGACACCCCTCCACAGCCATTCAAATCGAGCGATGAACATAAAAGATTCGTTTTGTTAAGTTTGAAACTTCTTTGCACTCACTTGAGTTTGTGTGTTAACCGAATTATCAGCAGCAACATTCTTGACAAACACACAAAAGAACTGAGAATGATTTTATTTAGGTACATTTTAATTTCTCGTCTTTTTTGTTTGTTAATCGTTTAGTTTTAAAGATTGGTGGATATTGAGACACCTCCTGAAATTCATTCAACAGTTACGGAGTTAATCAACGTAGGAGCGGCGCTGCTGTTGCCCCAGCTCTACGAAAGAGTCGAATTTCTTCACGAGCACTTGTCAAAAGACGACAAACTGTCGCAAGGACAACAGATGCTGTTGAACATAATCCTCAACAGTTTGGAGGATCCGGTGCATATAGCATCGCTGCTTGGCTACAGCAGTGGCCCCGAGAAAGTTAAAGAGGAGGACCTTCACCTCACTGAGAAGTTGATGCAGACTTTACTGCTGTCGTTTAGCAGGAGCACGGTTAGTTTACCTAAACATGTAACTGTATGTTAGTCAGTGCACTAAAGTTTCTAATTACTTTCCCGAATTGCTCAAACTTTTTAAATTGGGTGCTTGGAAAACCTTGCAGAGCCAAGTTTGTTTACTGTGCTCCTTGTGTTTTCAGGAGGAAACCTTGGAAAGTATAGAGTGGTACATGGAAGCGAATCCTGACTTCGAGTGGCAAAACGGGAGTAGTCCCAAGAAAATTCATTTGCAGAAACTTTTGTCTTCAATGCAAAATCACCTGTTGGCCCACTTGACTACGAAACTGAAACACGTGACGAACAGGGCGTGCGCGTACGAAATTCTGAGCACTCATTTGAATCAATTGTTTCCTTTGGCCATCAAAATCTTAAACAAGTCGACCAATATCCTAGAAGCGCATCCTCCGTCTTTAGAGTTACTTTACAACGTCTTGCTTGATTCAGTGGCGGGTTCCATGTTTTTCAAAATTTTAAACTCTTTACTGCTGATGCCCGTCGATTTCGTCGGGGATCTGCTGCCGCAACTCTACGATGTCTTGGTCCCTTTGGACCGTTTCAATAGACTTCTTCCAGTTGACATAATGAGCGATTTCAATTCAGTATCTTCAAGTGAGTAGGAACTGAATCACAGAATCTGGAGTTGCTACTTTCATTTGATAGAAACCAATTTATAATAATAATTTTTATTGTTTTAATTCAAATTTTTGTTGGGGTACCTAGCTTCTGATGCAACGATTTATTTTGAAGATTGTGAAGTCGGCTCTATTAACAGAAAGATGCAACTTTAATAAATGTGGGAGTTGCGACAATTTGTTGTGAATTTTGTTGGTGTAGGGTCGGAGACGCCGACGCTGGCTCAACTGGCGGACCAGTCGTGGGTTTGGATCATCGATTTAGAGAGAACTTCGTCCCTCCTGATCGGCCAGTGTCTGGGCGGAATGTTGCTCGGTGATCCTCTCATTCTGGAAGAAATCTTCTGCAAACATTGGCTCCAAAACGAGATTTTTTCCAACGGAACCGAAAACGAATCGATCGAATTGCAATGGATCGTGAAATTGTCGCAGTTAGCCTCGATGAACCAACAACATTCCCTTGCGATAGCGTTGGAAAACTTATTAATTCCGGTTGTCCAAAACCATTGCAGGTTGGCGTTCAACCTCCCCAACCAATACGACGAAGCTTGTGCAGTCGAGGACTGCAGAGGAGGGCCAGAATTTTACGAGGCCATGCTGCAGAATTTACAACTGGAAGTCTGGGATAACGACGGAGAACTCGTCGATACTGTGGTTCAATGTTTCCTGATAACGTTACTCAAACAAACGGGGTTGATGGAGCAACCACCCAATCATCCGGCTATTAAGGAAGTGTACAAACACGCGTACAGGTTACGGCAGAAACTGGCCAATACGGTCTGTTGTCCGAACTCTGAAAACGAGGACAGCAGCTACGAGGAGGGAAAAGAGCATTCGGAAACGAACCAAACTAACTTGTCGGGATTACCGGAACCCATCGATACCGAGCAACAAGAACAACAATTCGTGGTGACATGCCAACAAATACTCGAGCGATGCTTGTTTTTGTTAATTTACGTAAAAGGTGAGAACTAAACATTTTGCCCTCCAAAAGTTTTCTTGGGGGGCGAAATGTTGCGTTGTTGAACCGATTGTTGTTACAGGGCTGGATCTGGGTGTTTCTGAGGGTAGCGCGTCGAATTCCGATGAGGAGGGTGAAATTGAAAAATCCTACATAGATTTCTACAGGGACAGTCGCCGTTCGTCTTACAAGAAACTGGCGAGAATTTGCAATCATTGTTTGAATTTCGTTTGTAACGAACCCGCGGAAAAGGTACCGTTTGTTTTGCACGGAACTAGCAAAAATAATTGGTGCACCGAACCGCCTATCTTATTAGATGCTTTAATGGCGCAAAATAGACGCGCAAACAGCCGAATCGCGAGTTTGGAGCAATTACTCGGGCTTTTAACCGAGAAAAAATCTTCGTCTGCCACCGTTTTTAATATCGTCCATCCTCAGTTGTTGGCCGGCTACTTTGGATTCTGCAACTTCATGCTCAAAGGGTCCACAACGCATTTACTTCATTATTTAGACGACATTAGCGCGTCTCCTCGTGAAAGTCAAGAAAAAATCAAAACTTACTCCCATCGAGTTACCGAAATTTTAATAAGTTCTCTCAACCTCCAAGTCCACGGCAGTTCTGAAAATAAACAACTAATGCTAACGACGGTTTTTGCGCTGAGTCTGAAACACGAACCGGCCGACTTAACGTTGGTTATCAAAAACAACTTGTTCTCGTTACTTTTGTCGTTGAGCAGCGACGAAACTAAACCCGAAATCATCAATTTAGCAGCGATGAGACTGATCCGAATTCTTGCCATGTGCGCCTGCATCAACGCCAAAAAACTCGACCTACCCACTCTCGAAACAATCATCGATAAACTCCACGAACAACTGATGGTGATGGTGGAACCCTCCGATAGCACGTCGAAAATATCGCTGTTTTGCGAAAAGTCCTTTGGCGATTTCGTTTTGTTCTTGCGAATCATCTCGTCGAACCGTCAAATTCGAATTTTATTGGCGACGAAAAAATGGCTGATGGCTCTGCTGTCGGTTTTGGACACTTGCGATTTGTTCGTCAGTTACGGCACTCAGCTCAAGTTGTTGCGTCCGAAAATGCTCGTTCTTCAATTGTTGCAAAATATTCTTCCGGGATTGAAGTCCGCGAACGTGTCCGGCGACCTAAAAAAGTTCGTTGTTCACAAGTTGTTCTCGCAGTTAGGAAAGGAAATGTGGAAGGAGTCGCGGAATTGCGAACAAGTTTCCGAACGAACTCCCGAAAATGGAAGGGCGGATAGTTTAAAATTCGGGGAGTTTAGCGATAAAGACGAAGAAGAAAATATACCTGTACACGATATGGGTTTTGATCCCGATAAATGTTATAATTGCGTCATCGAGAGTAATTTGACTTTGGTTCATGGATCTGGGCGGGGTTATGGTTTGGGGCAACAAGCGATCAGGTCTGGGTGCTATCAGTGGAAAATTTTAATAGTGAAGGAAAATCGCGGGAACGAAGGCACCTGCTTGGGGGTATCCAAGTTTCCAGTCAAGGATTTCAGTCATAGGTCCACCAGCGATATGTGGTTGTACAGGGCTTACAGTGGCAGTCTTTATCACAACGGGGAGAAAGATACGAGTTTTCAGTGCTACACTCAAGGCGATTATATTAGTGTAGTACTGGATATGGACGCGAAAACTTTGAGTTTTGGCAAGAACGGCGAAGAGCCGCGAGTCGCTTTTGAGAATCTCGACGCCACCGAATTGTTCCCGTGCGTGATGTTTTACAGTACAAATCCAGGAGAGAAAGTGAAGATTACGGATATGAAAGTGAGTTTTGGTAGATGTCTCTTTAGATTGTTGCAATTTTTTGTTTAGGTACACAGTTCGCAAAGAGATTTGCTGCCAGGAGAACCGAATTTAGCGCCTCTTTCGGCCGTTCTGGCTGAATCTTACATAGGATTGATTAGAAAGCTGCACAACTCCAACATCTGGACTACTGAAGTAACAATTTATTTTCGCAGGAAGTTGTGGTTTATACAGTCCATTTTTTAGGTGAACGCTTCTCTAGTTCAGCGGTTGAGCTGTATCGAGGATCTCCTATCTAAGATGCAGATCCACAACGACGATCTGCTCGAAGTAGAGGAATCACTAAGCGGCCAACAGATGCTGGTTAAAGTCAACGAGCTGTGCGTCACCGTATGGCCAGCTTTAGTTGTGATCGGAGGTGCATGTTCTTGTTGTGATATTATTTACTTGTTATCTTATCAATTGCGAGGTTTATGTTCAACAACTTTGGCAGGGTGACATTTTTTCTCGAGCTCTGAAAGATAGGACAGCATTGTATTTAAGCGCTAACGGTGTTAAGTTGAAAACAATGCAAATTTCTTACTATTTTAGTACAGTTTGGTCACCCTTGTCGATAGTCGGTAAAATAGTTTTCTGTAAAAAGGCGTCTCAAAGGCTTGTTCAACTTTATCTTTTGTAGGTTTCGACCGCGGCCTGAAGATGGGTGGTTACTGCAAACACAAGGCCACTGGAAAACGAGCAATAGCTTTGGGAATACTGAAAAAGGGGATAACAACCGTTAACGTTCAATGGGAGTCCGACGGCAGCATTGCCGACGTTTCCGCGTCAAATCTGGAGTACATCGAAACGCCCTCGTTCAACAGTACGAAATTCACAGGTCAGAAGTCCCAATTTTGCTTCCTCGACTCATTGATTTGCTTGCAGGGTTGACGCCTGCGATCCTCTTGCAAGTGGCGCGGGTCAGCGGGGTGACGAACGAAATCCATTTCCCCCCGTGTAATTTGACGAGCGAAGAGGAGGATTTGTTGAGCGAAGAAAGCCAGAGCCGCAAAAAGAGCGAAACGTCAAATAAACCGGAAGCGATCGGCTTGAATTCGGGAAGTTACTGCCACATGAGTCGAACACCCGTGCCCAGAACAATGGACGCCTTAACTGACGAACTCGTCTTGAACATTTTGGGGGAAAGTAAGAGGATAAGCGTCGAAAAAATTATTAGCGACCAAAACGAAGGTGTTTCGGAAACTAACGAGCCGCAACCAAAAAATAACAGTCGCGAAGTGAAACAGTTGGAACAGAAATTGTTGGATATGGAAGGCAATTGTTTGCAGATTGCGTTGTTACAGTTTGCCGGTTTAAAGGCGTTAGGGTTGTTTTTGACGTCAAATTTGTTTGCTGAACTGTTTTTGATAGATGAAAGGATCAAGGGTCATGTCGTCGATGATGGTAGTTTGAAGCAAATCATGTACGCTTTGGTAGAGATGAGTGTTCAAGAATGCAAGTTGAGAAACGTCATTGGTGTGGCTGATTTTGAACGTGCTCAAAGCGTTCTGCATCTGAGCTACACAAAAATTCGGTCGCGTGAAGATTTTAACAATAAATTTGTATCGAGCGACGCTGAATCGGGGGAGAATCAAGAAGCGGGCACGTCAGCGTCAGTCGTAGAGGAGACGAGCGGAGGGTACAGAATTAATTTCGGGGTTAGATGTCCCAAGCCGCAAAGTCGACCTATGAACATCCAACGACCCTACCAGCCACGACGCTTGATCTACTCTGACACCACCTCAGGTAATTGATTAAATTGATCCGAACTCCAGGTTTACGAGATAGTAAAATCGTCGCTCAGATAAATTTAACGGGTAGCTTTGGGTTTTCAGGTTCTAGCGGACGGCGTTCGAATTCCTCTTCGGACCCCGATGACAGCTCGCGACGTACCGGCGCCACTTCCCACCCCCACCCCAGCATCGCCACCCCGTTGCTGGAAATGGGCTTCCAGCTCCCCCACATTTTGACGGCAATCCAAGAAACTAGGAGCTCGAACGAGGTGAACGCGCAAACCGTCAACACTTTGGCCGTTTGGATGCTGGAGCATCCCGTTCTGTCTACCGGCGTCGAGGAGGAAAGCGCCAACGGAAGTTTGGACGCCGCCATAGACATGCAAAATTTGTTTGTACGACCGGAAGCGGAAGGTTGTCGGTTTCAAAGGCGTCAAGGTCGCGGCAACAGTTCTCATTACATGCGCAACTTGATCGCCGAAGGTTTCGAATCATTTGTCGCCCATCGTCTCCAGCGCAGGTTGAGAATACGGGAACAGCCCACAAACACCAGCAATTACGATAACGGCTTTTTATCGGATTACGACGAACTCAGCTCGACTGACGAAGAGTTTTCCTCGCAACTCACCAACAGTGCCGGATATGTTAACGTAAATTTACCCAAAGATGGCGCTGTTGTCGGTAGACTCACTCTGTTTTCTATTCAAGGTTCAATACTCTTGCACGGTTTGCCCGTATTGCCAACATTTGTCGCCCCACATTAGGGGACACATGACGGCTTACCACCCCGGGTGCGGGGACCCCTGGGGGCCGGGCCGTTGCGGAGGTCTCACCGGTAAGAAATTTTTTCTTGTCAAGATACATAATCGTTAACTAAAACCTTCTAGGGCCGTATTACATATTGTGTTACAAGTGTCAGACGAAATACGTTAACAAAAATCAGAACGACGACCATTTGTTGGTTCAAGCGCCCGACATAATTTACGACGAAAATGGTGAGTCAAGTTTTGATCGGCTTCTCTTTAACTTGAAAATAAACTTTCTCAGATACTACAGAGAGAGACGTGCAGTCGGTGAAATACACGGTTCCCCCTTGCGACGATCTCGACAAGCTGAACGTTTTCTTGGGCATTAAAGACAACAATTTCAACGTGGAGGCGCTGTCGTTTGAAGCTTTAGATCCTCTGGGAACTGCTTCGGTGCAGAAAGTAGCGCAACCGACCCAGAACCGACGCGATTGTCCAACAAAATTCATCGGAGACCAAGCCTTATCCTTGAACACGTCGTTGGACCGAATTTTAGCCCTAAAACATTTGACGGCCTCTTTGCGCATATTGTTGTCGCGCTCCACAATCCTCAACGTGCTTTCGTTGTTGTCTATGACCTCGAATTACGTGACTTTAATCAATTATTTAGAAATGATCGGCTTGTCCGATATTAGAAAAGTGGTTAGATTGATGACGTTAACTGCGATGAACCGTGTTGAAATTAGCAACATTCCCAACTCTGACGATTTTCCCAATTTTAAATTATCGAAAGATTTTACCCATTTGACAACGCATTTGTCTCCTGCTACGATCGCTTCTCTTAATTACTTGAGCGTCAGCATAGCGGCGTTGGCCCAGAACGATTCGACATCTTCAAATTTAGTGGTTGAAATGTGCACGAAAGACTTGTTGGTGGCAGCGATGGGGGTGGGGGTGCAACGGCCCGGTTTTGCCGTCACTCAAGCTCTGGTTAACATCCTGTCGACGCACGGCGGCTGTTCTTTGATGGACATCCCCAAAGATGAAGTGGCGTCGAGTCCCGGAAACGATCGAACCGCTCCCGATCCGTTAACTTTGGTTAACGCGCTGTCGGGCTATCTGCTTTCGAGTCACGTCCATAACGGAAGCAAAGAATGGGGTTCGCAACAACTGTTCAAATGTATAGCGACCAAAATTCAAATGATGACGGGGTCAGGTCAGGAACTTGTGAATTTCGCGGACTTATCCAACTTTTTCCCGAAAGAAAAGTTGGAAGAGTTCGAAGGTCACGATAATAAAATTTCGACTTTGGCTTGGAACAGCAAAAGTAACAAGTTGGCGTCGGCCGGTTTCGATGGTACGGTCCGGTTGTGGGTGTTCGAGTCGAAATCCCAACTCTGCCTGGATGCCACCCTGATTTTCCACATGTCGATGGACGTTTTCGGGAATGAGTTGCAAGGGAAACTGATCGGGCATTTGAAGTGGTCGCCGGGTGGCGACTACATCGCCGCCGCCATGGACAACGTTATGAACATTTGGCCGTTGAGGCACTCCGACTTGAACGAGGGCTATCAGGACTGGTTCATCGAGGACCAAAAAGAGTTCATCACGTCCATGACGTGGCCGCAGATCAAAAACGACGCCAAAGACAAGGACTATTTGTTGGTGGGAAAAATCGACGGATCCGTTTCACTGATTACCGTTCATCAAAGCAACAAGGTGGTGGAGACTCTGATGAATTGCTCATTGTCTTGTGGTGAGGTTTGAGGTCTTCTAATTATTAGCCAATCAACCTGATTGGCTAATAACCAATTAACTAATTAATTAATTGAACTAATTAATTAATTGGTTGTTTTTTGCAGCTGTAGTAGCCATTGATTGGTGCCACGAGAACCAGCCATACGCCATAGGTTACGTCGACGGCACTCTCAAACTTGGTTGGGTGCATCGAGAGAACAACATCATCACTATCAAGGCACACGAAAATGGATTATCGGGGCTCCAGTGGGATCCAAAAGGGTCCATCATCGCCACCATTTCCGTCGACTCCAGTTGCAAATTATGGCAAGAGAAGGACGGAAAGCTGGTGTTGTTGCACACGTTGCTGCAACCCTACGAACCAGTCAGTCTGAAGTGGTCGCCTTTAGTGACCCAAGGCAAAACTCCTCTCTTACTTGTCATCGGTACTTCGCACGGAACGGTTTGTGCGTGGCGCTTGCCTAATTGCGACAGCGAAGACTCGGTCCCCCAGCTCATGATGCATTGTCAAGGCCACGCGGGCAATTCCGTTTTTAGTTTGTCCATCCACAAAAGCGGGTTGCTGTTAGCCACCGGTTGTCCTAACGGCGTTATTAACATCTGGGGTTTACACGACGGCAGTTTAGTCCATACCGTGGTCGGAAACGGGGGCTTAAGTTCTTCGGGGATGTTCTGGTGCGATTCCGACGTTCTAGCTATGGCCTTTCTACGCTCGAAATCCATCGCCATGTTAGAATACGGCGTCGCGAATATGTCCAAGTGTTTAGGGTTGGCGGCGGCCCGTTGCGCTTTAATGAAGAAAGGCGTTAAAGGACTGAAATCGGCTCCGCTTTTCACCAAATTGATCCAACTGCTTCCCAAAATTTTGCTTCACCAATACAACTACGAGAAATTGCCGGTTCACACCGGAACTCAATTGATGCATTCGGTTTATTTGAAAAGTTTGACTTCGCTGGCGCTACTTCTCGAAATCGACAACGTGATCTGCTACAAACTGAAGGCCTTCAACGACAAGGACGACCCCGAAGTTCTGCCGGAGTTCCTCTGGTTGCAAACGTTCAGTTTAGGGGCGCAAATTGCGGACAGTTTGATCAAACGCACCGATCTCTCCAATAACGTTATCGGTTTGGCCCGAATTTTAGACAAAGACATGAAGCCGTCCGCGATCCAGAACGGGTTTTGGAGCTTGAAACAGGACGAGCAAATAATGCAGTGGGTGACCCAACGGCCGCAAGACTGGCAGATCGGGGGCAAATGCAAAGCGTACATGTGGGGCTCCGACAGGCACGGCCAATTAGCGGAATTGGGGTACAGCGCCTCGGCGCCGGCGCTAGTCGAGTCGTTTTCGGTGGCGCGCAAAATCGTTTGCGGCCAAAACTGCACGTTCGTTATCCAAGCCAATGGAACGGTGATGGCGTGCGGGGAGGGCAGCTATGGCCGGTTGGGTCAAGGCAATTCCGACGATCTGCATTCGTTGAGCGTCATTTCGAGCTTGCAGGGTTTCGTTATTACCGATCTGGCGACATCTGTTGGTTCTGACGGTCACAGTTTAGCGCTGGCGGAAAGTGGCGAGGTTTTTTCTTGGGGCGACGGCGATTACGGAAAGTTGGGACACGGCAACAGCGACAGGCAACGGAGACCGAGACAGATCGAGTCGTTGCAAAACGAACAAATCGTCCAAGTTGCTTGCGGTTTCAAACACAGCGCCGTTGTGACCGCCGACGGAAAACTTTTCACTTTCGGCAACGGAGATTTTGGGAAACTCGGTCTAGGTTCGACTGCCAACAAGAAACTGCCCGAGAGAGTTGTGGCTCTTGAGGGCTACAAAATCGGTCAAGTTGCTTGCGGCTTGAACCACACAGCTTGCGTTTCGACTGACGGTATGACTGTTTGGACCTGCGGCGAAGGGGATTACGGCAAATTAGGACTGGGCTACGCCACCATCAAATCGGTTCCGCAAAGAGTAGAAACTGTTTGTAATTTAGGCATCAAGAAAGTCGGATGCGGCACCAACTTAACCGTGTTCTTGACCAAAGACGGCAACATTTTCGTTTGCGGAATCGACAGGGTGCCGTGGCAGACCTTCCTGCGAGAACGCTCCGATTACAAACCGCAACAACTAACGACTCTCGCCGATTACAAAATTGAAGATTTCGCCATCGGCACGGAACACGTCTTATTCCTAACCGGCTGTGGCAAAGTCTTCGGTTGGGGTCTGAACAGTGAAGGTCAATTGGGGTTGCCGCACGTTTCTTTGGTGAGAGAGCCGGAAGTTCTCACTGAACTGTCAGATAAAGGCATCAAGCAAATTTCGACTGGTCGCACCCACAGCGCCGCTTGGACCGCTCCACCTCTCCCTCAAAGAATTCCCGGTCTAACCCGATCATTAACTTTCGGGTTACCCGCAAAAATCCCGTCACAATTCGACCATTTGCAAGGACTATCCATCATATCGATTCAAGCCCGCCTCAAGTTCTTGCACAATTTTTCCGACAAACTCTACTCTTGTTGGATGTTCATGCCGTTAAGTGGCCAACAAAACGACATGCAAGTCCCCCCTTTGGAAGGGTTGATTTCGCCCCGACTGCGCCCTTTGTTAGCTCCGAGAGTTTACACTCTTCCTTTCGTACGTTGCATGGGTAAAACTATGGTGCAAGGGAAGAATTACGGACCGCAAATCATCGTGAGGAGGATCAGTCAAGAAGGTGCCGACCGGGTCGAGTTGTGGCTTTTAATCACGCAAAGTTTCAGGGCGAAAATACAAGCCGATTTTTCTCCAAATCGCGAAACAAGTCGTCAATATAAAACCTCAGGAGTTGAGACTGCCGTCGCGGGCGTGGAAAGTTAAATTAGTGGGAGAAGGCGCTGATGATGCTGGGGGCGTTTTCGACGACACCATCACCGAAATGTGTCAAGAAATCACGTCGGGAGTCATCCCGTTGCTGGTGCCCACCCCCAATGCCGTCAACGAGGAGGGATTCAACAGGGACAAGTACTTGTTGAATCCGCAACTCAACAGCCAACAGCACGTCTCGTGGTTCAAATTCTTAGGTAACTTGAGGCATCCATTATTTTGGGATGGAAATTTTTGTAACTTGTGCGTTTAGATTTTTGTTGTCTCTTCAGAATGAGGACTTAATTTTTTTTCTTGCCATTTTGTTTTTTTTCTTAGGAATTGTATTTGGCGTCGCCATTCGAACCAGAAAACCTTTGGCACTTCCTCTGGCGCCTATGATGTGGAAGCTGCTGGTTGGTGAACCCGTAACCATCGAGGACTTGGAGGAAGTGGACTGTATGTACGTTCAGAGTTTGAGAAGTATAAGGGACATCCACCTGTCCGGTGTTACCGCGGAAACTTTCCATGAGGTCATACCGTTGGAGTGTTTTGAAGGCACTAGTTGTACCGGAAAAGTAATATTGTCACCAAACTTGATTTTTTAAATAAAAATTTGTTTGTAGATTGTCCCAATAGTGCATGGGGGTCGCAGCGTATCTTTGACGTTCGAAAATAGGGCGCAGTATTTTGAGCAAGCCGTCAAGTTTCGACTTCAGGAGTTCGATTTGCAAGTTGCGAGCATCAGAGAAGGGATGGCGGGCATTATACCCGTGCCGCTGCTATCATTGGTCACGGCCGAATACATGGAGCAGTTGGGCTGCGGCATGTCCTACATTTCTATTCCAATATTGAAGAAAATTGTTAGGTAACATTTTACAGTTTTCTAAAATAGAAAAAAAATGCAAGTTTCTCGTTTTGTTGCTCATATTTTACGCGCAATTTTCCCTCAGATACCGAGAATTAGACGAAAACCACCAATTAGTGCAATGGCTGTGGAACATCCTGGAGGGTTTCACCGAAGGCGAGAGAGTTTTGTTCATGCGGTTCGTCTCTGGCCGGTCCAGATTACCGACAAACATGGCCGACCTGTCCCAAAGATTCCAGGTACGTTATTGGTGCTCAAATTGTTTTTTAATCGCAAATTGCAGGTGATGAAAGTTGACAAAGTGGTCAACGGTTTACCGACAGCCCAAACCTGTTTCTTCCAACTGCGTCTCCCCACTTACACATCTCAAGAAATAATGGCGGAAAGGTTGAGGTACTCGATCAACAATTGCCGATCGATCGACATGGATAACTACATGCTCGCCAGGAATACGGATCAAGGGGTCCTCTCGGACGACGATTATTAAAAGGCTGATATTTATACTTAATTGTGAGATAAACGTGCGTCTTCAAAGCCGACACTTGTTAATTTATATTTTAAAAATGTGTTTGAGGTTTTTTATTTAACTAATTACAATGCCTAGAAATTAATCTATTCTACCTACACTAACCACGCTTTGATTGGATACGTAAATTGGCTCCAACCACTGAGGGGCGCGTATCTAATCAATGCTTAAGGTTCTGAACGATCCTTGAAGACCAAAATGTTGTTTTCCGTTCGAGTTTTCGAGGGGACGTTTGGATTCGTCCACTTTCCATCTGGACTCGTCCATAAAGTAGTCGCGGTTATCGACGATTCTCTTGATCCATTCCGCTTTAATGTCCAACAATTTTCCAGCGTTTCCTCCGTACTCCTCGGGCAACAAGCTCTTAGGTACGAATTCATGAAGCGTGTCAGAGTGTGGGAGGTGGAAATGTAGCTGAAAATTTAAAAATTAACTCAAAACTAAGATTATAAATTTGTTAGCGGTAAAAAAATTAATTATCGTTGATAATATTTAATTTGAATTTATTGATTACCATAGAGGCGACTTCGCTCTTCATGAAGGGCTTCAGTAGAGCCAGACAGCGATCGAGAAAAGAGGGAACGTTAATGAGGTGAATCTGCTTTAGTTTAATTGGGTGCGCTTCCTGAAATCAAACGTTGAAACTGTTGCTCTTATCCAACAAATGCAATTACTTGTGTGTACAACATGTATTTCTTTAAGACTGGCAAAGTAACTTTGGTTAAGTGCCTCAACGAGTAACCCTGCATATCGAATATAGGAACTTCACCTGCTGGATACTGAGTTTCGTGGAGAAGTCGAGTGTCGCCCATCATGAAGAACGCCCGTATTGAGTCGACAAAGTTGTATTTATCTGGATCAGGATCTCTAAGACGGTATAGGAACAATTTGTAATCATCTTTTGTGGGTTTCGGCAGCGGAATCAAGTCCCTAAAAACAACAGTAAACCATAAAAAAGACGACAGTAAATGAACGAACACAATTTCGAAAATTCTCTGGATGCTGGGATCTGTGGGGTCGCGGTCTGCGAACATTTCCGGAGCCTGTGAGCGAATTGTGTAAAATAAATCGATCAGAGATTTAGTTTTCTCTAAGCTATAGTTGCAAGTGTAGATAAACCTATTAAGCAGCACATCATCTAAAAAACAAATTGCTTTGATATTGTTTACATACTATAATTTAGTGTTTCTCACCAATGTTTTGAGGAAGGTGCGGCTGTTTTGATAGCCATTCCTTGATTTTCTTCAAATCATCTCCGCGAGTTTCTTCCGAATTCTGCTGGACCATCGTGGAATATCGATAATTTACTGTTGCTGACGCTGGACACTGCCACGAAGTGATGCCACCGAGATTTTGTTGCGTCGCTTTCACAGAAACTTTCTATAAAATTATTCGCCTGCACTCTTGTGCCGCTTTCCGAGGCACTAGGACACTGCATTAATACGCATTTGTGCTGCTGAGTTCATTTATTGCAATTGATTCTTTAAAGAATCTACTGCCAATCTTGATTGCTCTAACTTAGCTTTGTTTCAATTTAATTAAAGCAACGTTTAATCCAATTTGTTGCAACAAATTAAAAGAAAGCAAAATGTTGTTGGTGTTTATCCAAACAAGCTGGAGGGCAAATATAGATGTACATAACTGTTTCTCTTCCGGACTTTCCACATTTGAACTTGCGTAAGCTCTTACGTGGCGGTAGAATTAATTGATGCAAATTAAATTATTTAAATTAATTTAAATTTAGCGCTTAATTTTGATTGGATGGTGTTAGCCACAATGGGCATGCGTGGCACGTGTCAAACTGACTGGATGAAGTGTCAAAATATGTCAATCCAAAATTTGTCCTCTGCAGTAGGAAAATTGTCTAGAAGCAAATTCAGCAATGCCCTTCTGCTGGTTAGAGGGTTTTCCAGGAAGACTAACAACACGGAAGGTCCCTACAAAGTGATACGGTCCAGAAAAGTGGCGAAAGGTAATTATCACCCAAAATCTCCCCCAATCTAAAGTGATGCAATAATATTTGTTATTAGAACAAAGCAAATTGGCAAGTCGCGACCCTAGTTTCGAATTGTTGGCTTCAACAGATGGGTTTCCGTTCCTGTTGCCCGGAAATGTTGGCATCGCTTGGTATGACACCGACACCACCATCCAGACGCGACATGACTTTGTCATGGAGCAAGTCACTGATGTTGGTTTGTGGTCTGCTAATTTACGTAAATGACTAACAGGGTTGTTTTTTAGAACCTCGAGGCTACCGGTAGTATAATTTGTAGAGTTCAGAGTTGTCCAACAGTTCTCAGAAAAACTGTTTGTGATTTGTTTCCCTACAGAAATTTGGAGGCCTCAGAGCTGTCTGTTGTAACAATTTCGCTGAAGCCCGACTTGAAATTGTTACGGAAAAACCAGGAAATTGAGACCGAGCGGATGGCACAATCGGTACTTTGAAATAATTCTCAATTTTCTAATTAAATATTTTTTTTAGTTTGTAATTACCGCTAAAAGTGTTTGTGATAAATTGCGTAAAGGCGGGTACTGGGCCGACTTTATTAACCCGTTTTCCGGGAGACCCTACTTGTTTCCAAATTTTGATAACAAGCTTTATGAGGCTGATGAAAAGTTCAGATGTTTAGATTTCCAGATATTTGATATCAAGGATTGTAAAATAATTTCTAACGAGGAAGACTCGTCCAAGAGGAGGTTTATTGGTAAGGTTATTCAGCAATAATGGCCTGAGCTTACAAATTGAAATTTTTTGCAGGAAGTTTGTTCACAAACGCCCCTTCCAAGCAACAGCATCTAAATAATATTTTCACAAAAGTGACGTGAACTGAACATGAAGTAATAATTATTGTAAATAAACTAATAACAATGTGTGTAATATAAAAATACTTTTATTAGGATCAGATTTTATTTAGAGTTGTTCATAATTACTGTTATTATTGATAATTAATAGATATTACGTTACAAATACTAAAAAACGTTTGGCTGAACCCTTTTGTAGTAATAAAACAGGAAGTTTCTTGTCTTTTTGAATGTCAGCTGGCTTCCATTATAACCATGGGACGCACGCCAATGGATTAGGCCCAAAAAACTTAAATGACACAAATGACCTACTTGTCAAATGTGACAATTTTGACATGTGCCGGTTAACCTATTGCGTTTAATAATACAACAATTCCTTTGCTTTTTGGCAAAAAGCGACAATGTTGAGTGTTCGCGTTAATTCTTTCAATGAGAACGGCCTCGGCGAACCGGAACAAGATGCCAATTCGGCCCTAACCGAACTCGATAAAGGTAACATAACCTCAAATTCTCGAAGCCCCCAAATTATTAAACGTTTGCCTCCAGGACTTCGTTCGGGCAAAGTGGGCGAACAATGCGAGGCCATTGTCCGATTCCCGAAGCTTTTTGAAAAATATCCTTTCCCCATACTCATAAACGCGTCTTTGTTGAAACTAGCCGATGTGTTTCGAATGGGGTATGTAACGTAACTTTAACTTTAATCGTCAGTAAATTGATTCGAATTTTTTAGCAATAATTTTCTGCGGCTATGCGTTCTGAGAGTGTGCCAGCAAAGCGAGAAACATTTAGACAAAATTTCGAGCGTTGACGAATTTGTTAGGAGAATCTTCAGCGTAATTCACAGCAACGATCCGATAGCGCGAGCTGTAACACTGCGAACTTTTGGGGCGGTAGCAGCGATTATTCCCGAAAGACAACAAGTTCATCACAACATACGTAGCAGTTTAGATTCACACGATAATGTCGAAGTTGAAGCTGCTATATACGCCGCTATCCAATTTGCAGCTCAATCAAAGTATTTTCTTGTTAAATTTTGTCCAAAACTTATTGTGCGATTTTAGAACATTTGCCGTAAGCATGTGTAACAAAGTTTCGGACATGATCCAAGGCCAGTCAACTCCAGCCAACATGAAGCTCCAGTTGATTCCGATTCTTCAGTACATGCATCACGACACTAACACTGCCGCAATGGTTCGAACTTTATGTATTGATTTGTTGCCGAGTTATCCAGCTCAAGATTTCGTCCTAGTAACTTTGAATACTTTAACGCAATTGGCAGCAGCGACTTTAGTGAATGTTCCCAGTCAGGTAGTTTTGACTCCTGTTGCTCCAAAAATCGGCTTTCACGTCTTGTTTCAGGTGAATTTGTTGCTAAAGTACCTGCATAATGATCCTAGGTGGGAGGTGAAATCGAAATGTTTGCAATATTTGTATAAATTAGCAAAACCGGGACCGCATTTGTGGCCCCCGGGGGCTATTGATAACATAATAGATTTTGCGTTGCATTCAAACCAGCCGAAGGTTCTTTGTTTGGCTTTAGGTGCGTTACAGTTTCAGTTAACACTCTTGATGTTAAATGTGTCGTTGCAGGTGTGATTCAGGTTCTTGCTGAATCACCGCGAATGTGTCACGACTACCACAGCAAAGATTCCAAACTGATCGAGTTGTGTAGCAAAAACTGTTACTCGCCACAGCCTGTGGTGGCGGTGCAGTCCATCCAAATCCTTACCGAGATTCTGTGCTATTGGTAAGACTATTTGACCCAAGTAGAGTGTTAAGGTCGGCGCCGGCGAACCGCAATTTTAAAATATTTTCTAAAATTTATAATTGAGTGGGTGGTTGTTTCTGTAGCTATAAGGAGAAACTAGAAACGGAAGGATCAGACCAGGTGATTTCATCCCTCGAAACGCTAATACTTCTCCTTACTTTTTCAAACGACAAACACCCCCAACAGTTGAAGTTGGCTCTAAAATGCGCCGTCAGACTCTGTGAATCGAAAAAGGAGCATTGCGAGACTTTTGTGGAGCTCCTTGGTACGAGACTCGATAACACCCACAGTAAGTTTTGTGTTAAAATATTTCTAAATTTTGTTTGAGACATTTTTTTTGCAGACGACTGCACTATAATTATCTGTGAAACCCTCGGCGCTATCGGGGGCCTGAAACCCGACACTCTCCTCTCTTTACTCGGCAGCATTCTGAACTTGTTGAATGGCCTCTCAGAAATTGAGTCCCCTTCCTCGCAGCAAGTCCGATTGAAGATAATGTTGTGCACTCTGGTGTTCCAAACCATGTCGGACTACAAATGGGACGACCAGACCGAAGGCGCGATTCTCCGGGTCATAGGCAACAATAATTTGTGGGCGAACTATTGCATAGTGAGGGCGGCAGTTCGGTACGGCCATCACAAGATCGCCCACACTATACTCGGCGGTCTCACTGAACAAGTCAGTTCCGAACATTTCCACTTTTGGTTGGTGTGTCTCAAAGAAATGTCGGAAGCTGAGGCGCAACTACTCAACAGCGACGATAGTTTAGTTAATCGACTAGATGGCGCCATCATCCATTACAACAAGTCAATAGCGGCGCTGAAGGTTGGGCGATTCGAAATTGTTTCAGTGAATCCAAACTTTGTTTTTTAGGCTGCCAGCACGCCGTCTCATAATCTTCAATTTCAAGCGGAATACATGAAAATTAGAACGGAATTTCTGCAATGTTTGGTCCAGTTGGTCTACACTTGCAACATATTGTGTATAGTGCCGCCGCCCGCTATCGCCGCAACTATCGTTCAAAACACAAGGGACGAATATCAGAGGCACGGTTACATAACTAATCAACTGAGGAAATGCGTTAAGGAGTTCAAGAATTGCGGCGACCTCTACTGGAGACTGTACCAAACCGCCTTTGATGCCGATCCCGCCACTCTGGAAAACATGCAGATGTTAGTAGGGATTATCCACATAGAAAAGAGCCACAATTGTTTCGTTTTCTAGTTTACAACAGATGTGCGTTCTTGTGGAGCAAAGCGTGGAAAGCATTTGCGTCAACGGGGCAAAATTGAGAGACGAACCGATCGAATTTGGTTCACAAAATATACGATTAGAGTCCCAGCAACTCGTCAAGTCTTGTTGTAACGCCCTAAAAGTGGCGCAAGCGATGAACGAAGAAACAACCATGGCCACCATTACCCACAGAGTGAGCCCTCTCGCGCTTCTAACGCAACAAAATTTAGTTAATTTTTTTTTAGCACGTGGAGCTTATTAGGAAAATAGCCAAAGTTCTTTCGCACGCCTCTTTGCCCATTCCCAGGTACTTCTTCCAAGTGCTGCAGTCGACCAGCGTCAAGTTGGCGATTTCGCCGCAACCTCGCGTCATGGGTGAATTCATAAGCGTTCAGGCCAATTCGCAGTTGGCGGTGAAAGTCGAGGGGGTCATCCAGCACGGTTTGAAGCCGGGACTCTTCCGTAGAATAGAGGAGGTCATTATAACGGTCACCTCCCAGCTGCAGGGCAGCTCCAAATCCAAGGACGTAGAACTTAAGGTCGGCCATTTTCACTTTTCGAGTTTGTAGTTTAAGAGACTAATTTTAGTACTGAAATAAGTTCTGAAAAAAATTGTACTAATGCGCGCGCTGATTTGTGGATCAATTTCAACTCGATTTACGCCTGGCGTAAATGGGCGGAGCAGCGCAAATCGGTTGCGCTCAATTTCAAGTGCGGATTTATTTTACTCTCGGCCTAAGTTCAGTTGAAGTTGATCCATTAGTCAATATTGTTTCAATAATATTGACCAATACTGACTAAATCGGCGCACGCATTAGTACAATTTTTTTCAGAATTTATTTAAGCACCAAAATTGCTCTAATGGCAATCGGCTCTAAGACTGGCCCAACTGGACTTTTCCACTTTTTGGTCAACCTTATTGTTTTGTTGCAGACTCCGGACTTGAATTCGGTTCTAACTCAAGCCGTTACGCCGCATAAGGATTTTTTTATGGCGCAGTTCCTTCTTGCGTTCCCCAAAGGAGGGCAGTACTTGTTGGTCATTGAAGCGTCAGTAGTAGATGAAGAAAGCAACACTTGGAAAACAGGTCCCAGGTCAACGTTAACAGTTAAAGTGCCGGAAGAAGCTAAGTTGACCCCCATTTCAGTTCCAGGAATGGCTACCAACGCCAACGTGTAAGTTTGGTTAAATTTCATAGGAAGCTGCAGTACTGACGACTTGTCTTCTGTTTCAGAATATTGATGCCAGAAGACAACCTCTTCCTTAGACCACATCAGAAAAAATAACGACTTTTATTTTATTAAAAAAACAATAGAAATAAAACAGTAAAAACCCATTGCCCTTAAAAAAATACAAAAAACAAAGTGGAACTTATTTATATGTTTCCCACAATTACGGCGTCGGGTTGTAGCGGATGCCCTTCAATTTCCCGCATTTTTATAGTTTCTTCGCGATAATCTCCACTAGCGCCGCCACTTTTCGAAATCAAGTGGATCTTATCTAAAGAAATGTCGTGACTCACAGCCTTGCACATATCGTAAACGGTCAAACCGGCGACGGTAACGGCGGTTAAAGCCTCCATTTCGACTCCAGTTTTTCCCGTAGAACAAACGGTCGCTTCGATCAGCACGTTTTTGGCTTCATATTCCAGTTTAACGGTCACTTTAACGTCGGATAGAGTAATGTTGTGACACAGAGGAATGAGGTCTGATGTTTTTTTAGCTCCCATGATGCCGGCCAATTGCGCTATACTCAAAACGTCGCCCTTTTTCAAAGCGTTAACTTTGATCAATTCGACGGTTCTGTAAGGCAGCTGAACGATGGCCTGAGCTGTTGCCGATCTTCGAGTTTCGTCCTTGGCAGTCACGTCAACCATTTGAGCCTTCCCCGTTTCGTCGACGTGAGTTAGAGACCTGACGACACCCGAAGAGTACGTTCTGGTCGATGCGAAAGTGGCTGGTTGGCGATGCAGGAAAGACTGAAGACTGGTCACGGAGAAGTTGCGCTGCAGTTTCATTGGTGGAGGCCTTACAGGATCTAAAACAGAAATCGAGTTGAAGAGATCCGCTTTTCTTTCTTTGGTTGAAACAAATACCGCGTAACAGTTTTGTTATACGTAGTTGTAATTTTTGTTTTTTTAGCAGGGGATGCTTTTCTTGACTACTTAGCTATTGTTATCAATGAGACGAGGATGTTAAACGCAGCTATGAAAAGAGTTTTCGCAAAAGTTACAATCCTTTCCTCAATAGCTCTAAAGACACAAAATTGGACACCACATCGTTGCTCGCAGCGCTATATTTACCTTGTTGGCATGGAAATTTCGCGCTGTAGGGTAAACTTTACCCGCCGATTAGTATCATAGGTCGATTTTCCATACGTGAAAGATTGAGCATCCCTGCAACAAGTGTCATGTTTGTTAAGAGAACAATATTCTCGAAAAGTGCGAAACCCCCTGGCGCAACCACCAACCTGCGTGCTGTTTCTTTTTTCTTTTCACGGCCGCGCTAATGAGTGCCACCAAGTCGTCGTTGCTACAGCCCCCTCGTAGCGCGTCTCTTAACGAAATTTCGGTGTTGCCAAAAAGGCAGACTTTCAAGTTGCCGTCGGCTGTTATTCGAAGCCGGTTGCAGGAGCCGCAAAAGTGCTCGCTCATGGAGGTGATGAATCCGATTTGGCCAACGTAACCGGGGACTTTCCAGGCCTTAAACGATTTTTACAATGCGCTTTGGTTTATCGAAGAATTTAAAAAATAGCTACTTTAGAAGTGTCGTTGGGTCGATTTTCTAAGGGGTGAATTTCGGGGTAAATTTTCTTGATCTCGTCCACCATTTCTTTGTACGCGACCATTTTTTCAAACTCCCATTTATTTCCAGTGAACGGCATGTATTCGATAAATCTAATATCGACGTTTCTGTCTTTGGTGAACTCGACGAAATCGACTATTTCATCCTCGTTAAAGCCTGCGAAGTTTTATTTTTAAACTTGTTTCTACCCAAAAAATTAACACCTTTTATGATTACGCAATTGAGTTTTACCGGGTTGTAGCCTAGTTGTAGGGCTAAGTCGATACCCATCATCACGCGGTCCCAGCCCTTTCGCCTCGTAATCCGCTCGTACTTGTCTTTTTTTAACGTATCCAAGCTGATGTTGAGAATATCCAAACCCGCCCTCTGCAAAGCTACTAGTTGTCGGGTCAACACTAAACCGTTGGTTGTTATAGCCACTGTCTCTACCCCTTTTATACATTTCAAGTTTTCTACAACAAAAATTGTTATGTTTGATAACAGTTACTGCTACAAGCCGTTTTACACAACTTCAAAATCGCCGATGTCGTGCCTAATTTTATGCTCGTCACTGTACGTTAAGTAGTTATTGGAGAACTTTTACCTACCTATTATGTTCAATAGATCTTTCCTCACAGTTGGCTCTCCCCCTGTGAGCCTGATTTTCGTTATCCCTTCATTGACGAACAGTTTTGATAAATAAATTATTTCATCCAACGTCAACAGTTTGGACTTTTCGGTCAATTTGACGCCATCGGCGGGCATGCAGTATTGACCTAGAAACCGTCATGATACAAGTATTCTAATTAGGATAACCATCAGTTACATCTCAGGTTGCATCGTTCAGTCAAAGATATCCTCAAATAAGTGTGTTGTCTGCCAAACAAATCTGTTAATGGATTTTCTGTTTCAGCTTTAGTCTGCGAACAAATGTTTTCGTTAGCCAGCCCGTGATAAGTAATTGTTAGTAAAAATTAAGAAATTGAAATGAACCTTCAGTTGTTGGCTGACGGTGCTGCTGGCTTCGAAGGATAATTGGCGACGTCCCACCCCCCAAATTATGCTTCTGATATGCGAACGCAACATTTTTTCATCAAAGAGCGTCGCGTTATCAGCCACTCTCGACGTCTTGTTAGACCGATAACAAATTGATTACTAAGTGGCCACTAAAATGTTCGACCTTGTCCAAAGTATCACTATTCACGTGACCCCATTGGAAATCTGTGGAAGGCACTTCTGTTACTTGAAAGTGCAGTATTTATAAACATCTCGCTGTGATTGTTGAAAAAGTGGGTTGGCGAGAATTTTTTTACAAATTTGTTTCTTTGTCTATTGCATGGCTACAACAATAACGCCATTTATTTATTGTTTAAATATATAATATTAATATTATATAGAGAGAAAGTTGTAAACTTTAACTTTTATTATCGCACCTTTGAATCACACCACTTTTCCGCCAATTCTAGCCGGTACTTTCACACTTTTAAAATTTATTTTTTAAACAATAAGCTAACAAATAGCTGACAATAAACACTTAAGTAGCGAATAATTTACTGAAATACCAAAAATTTGGGGTCATTGGGGCCACCACCACCACCCACCACATGTTATGCACCTATATTTCTACGCATAGTTCAAACCAGGACTTATAGTTTACCTACTTGGTTCTAATTGGATGAATTTCGACGGACAATAGCTCTTAACGAATCAGCAGCGTTTGCGAAAATTTCTTTAATAAAGTACCAGGCCTTGCCACTGTCAGTTTGACGTTTGAGGTTATGTCATTTGTTTATATTTTTGCAGAACGTTGTTGAAACGTCAGTGCTTCTGTGTGATTCAACCCCAAAACGCGTTTATTGCTGGTAAACCCTAAAAATGTCGCTGTTTGCCGCCTATGCCGACCAACCCAAGGTAAAAGAAAACGAAACTCCGTCAACTAGCGACTGGTTGGAAAACTCGAGTTTCCAAATCGATGTGGGAACTCTCCCCGTCGCCGAAACAAGCAACAAAGCTTCGAAATTAGAGTCTAGTTCCGAAATCGATGTGGGAACCTTTCCGGCCACCGAAACAAGCCTCGAGTCTTCGGAATTACGGGAAAACTCACCGCCACCGCGCAAGGCCCCCAAGAGAAAAGCCGACAAAAAACACAGACTACGAGAGAAAAAAGCGAAACTAGAAGCAGACTTTTCGAAAGCGGGATTTTCTGTAGATAGCAGTCCCAGTAAGGAGTTTCGAACGGTGCGAACGATAGCCCGCCCTTCAGCCCCCCAGTACACCATAATTTTTTCCATGTTTTTCGACAGACCACGCAAAAGGAAAAAGTTCAAGCGTTACTACCAAAGTGTTGCAAAGTTGGAGGATGATAAAAGCAACAATGAGGAAGGTACCGTTATTACGAAAAAAAATGTCAATAGTCTCGATGGTAGTAAAAAAGACGACGACTTTACCGGCTTTAAACAAGAAGAAGATTTGACTCACACCACCGCAGTTTACAACCGAAAATTAGGGGATAGTCCTAAAAACATCAAATTGTGGTTAGAGTACGTTAATTTTCAAAATGTCGTCTACCAATTTGAGAAAACTTACAGAAAAGGCAGCATAGTTAAAGGGTTGCGAGTAACAGCTGAACGCAAACTTTCTATTCTTGACAAAGCTTTAACGCACAACCCCAATTGCGAGGAGTTACTGAGAGAACGTCTAAATGTTGCCGTCAGCATCTATCCTTCTGACGAGCTCCAAGTTCAGTTGAAGGGCTTAGTTGAGAAGGAACAAGGCAACATAATCTTATGGCAGGGCTACATCGAATCAACTCAATGTTCCATGTCTCACTGCAACACCCCAGCCGTCCTCAACCTCTACATAAAGTGTCTCTCGGTTCTCCACAAATTACGTCGTAATTCCACAATGGAGAAGCCGCAATTGGAAGAAAACATTTTGAAAATTCTTTACCAATGCGGCCTTTTCCTCAAGCAAGCCGGTCTCTTTGAACAGTTATGGACCCTCTTGCGGCTGTATTTGGAACTGAACTTATCGCCGAGCAACAAGAGCAAGTTCAACATCACGTCGGGGTTTCAAGACAAACAACTGATGGAACTGGAAGAAATTGTCTTCAACTCCCAATTGCCCCTGCACGAATTGTGGTTGAGGACCGAAAAATTGCGGGAGAGCTGCCATTGGTTGCCGTACATGGACGAGGGGGAATGCGAGGACCCCCAACGTTTGGTTTTCCCCGAAGACGTCGCCGAACTCATCCACCCGATCACCGTTCCAGAAAATATCTTCAAACTAACCGCAACAATTCTGACGTTACTCAAAATTCCGTTGTTGCCTTGCCGGCACAGCACCATGCAGAAATTGGGTTTGGACTACGTGCCGTGGGCTCTCGATTCCATCGAGTCCCTTTTGCCGCTTTTCTTCCCGCTTTACCCCATCGATTTGGACAACGGTCACTTGATCATTGACAATCGACTGGCGGTCGGGCCTCAATACCTCAACGTGCTGCCCGGCCAGGAAGAATATTTGCAATTTGTTTTAATTACTATCAAGAATTGCGCCGATTGCTTGAGCGGGAGCGACAAAATCGCAACGACCGTTTGGTGGTTGCGCTTCCAGAAACTTTTGGTAATTCTGGATAAACAGAAACGTTTTAAGTTGCCCCAGGGTTTCGGGAAAAAGATCAAGAGCAACATCAAAAATTTGCTTAAACAAGACGAAAACAGGAATAACGTCGTTTTTTACTGCGAATACGCGCTGATCGAAAGGGAGTTGGGAAATGGCGATTCTTGTTTAAAAATTCTCCAAACCGCCCTCACGTTTGGGGTTGGTAACAAAATTAGCGCTTCGTCAACCAACGAGCAACAAACATCGCGTTGTTACTTGACGCGAGTTTTGGTCGAAACTTATTTAAATGACGACGCTAATAGAGCGGTTGCGTTACAGCATTTGGTCAGTTACGTTCTGGAGAAGGACCAGTTGGTTGAAGTTACGGCCGAGCTAGTTGCGGAAGCCGAGCTGAAGTTTAAGCATGTAACGTTGTTGCTGTTACAACAGGACCTAGAAAAGTTGCCGGTGGTTGCCCATTTCTTGCCGAATTTCGTGACTGATTGGGTGATTTGTAACGGCTGGTTCTTGTGGTTGACCAAAGGTCCGATCGAATGCGGAACTTTTATCGAGGGAATTCTGGAGACGTTCGAGGAGAAGTCGCCGGGAATGTCGTGGCAAAAGGAGGTTTTGTTCGAGTTTTACGTTGCGGCGATGTTCAAATATTGCATCTCGAATCCCGGTTTTGGCATTTTTAAAATACTCGACGACGTGCTGATTCGGGCAATAGAAAGTTACCCCAACAACCTATTTTTGTTGGCCGTGCTGGCTAAAGAGCAGAGCATCACGTGCAGCTCTGGATATCCGTGGTGGAAACTGAAGAGTGTTCTGATCAAAACCGGACGCGCCTTGCCCACCCTCTTCCTGGTCATCATTGCCAACCAGCAGATCGTCAAGTTACAAGAGACGCTAGTAGAGACTGTTTCAGGTTTGTAACTGACAATCTTTTGTTTTACCATTTTTAATGGGAACAAATATAATGTACACCAAATTAAACCATACATCCCTTGCACTGTCCACTATAAAATTTAATGAGCATCAAAAAATCTAAATGAAACCCAAATTATTATACATCAGAAAATGAGAACATCACCACTAAAATAACTATGCTGCGTATTGAATTACCATTGCTTACATTTTAAATTCTATATGTCTATCAATTTTACTAAATGTTCACCAAATTTAGAACGCTCAAGTTACGCGTCCGTGCGTATAAAAAATAAATATTCGCGTTATCCATTTATATTTAGTGTTTCTCAAAAAAACTATTTGTGCGTCAAATAATTATTCTATTACTCCAAAAATGAAATATGCTCGCGCATCTCTCCTTGCCGCTTGCGCTTCCAGACAAGAGGCACGCGAAAAAAGTTTGGTACAAGGTCAGTTCAGGGCCCTGTATTTTTTTTAAAGCACGATTAGAAATTACCACTAAAAGAAGTTTTACGTTTTACATAATGCAAGCCAATTACAGCAAAGCATTTATATATTACGGAAATCAATATCTTTTTTTGTGCAAACCACTTTTATTTTTACTCTTATTTTCCTTGTCTTAGCACATTTTTCATTTATAATTTTGCATAAAATTTACCATTTGCACAACATTTTATTGCTTGTGTATTTTTGAGCAACAAATAGTATTTTTAACTGCTAAATAATATAAGACATTGTCGAAAATTAAATATCTGGGTATTATGTTAGAATTAAATGCGGAATAAAATTTGGTGAACATTTAGTATTTATGGTCAACAAAAGTTATTTTGGCAAACAAAATATATAAGAGGCCAGCATTATGTCAATATTTGGTTGTCGTTTTAAGATTATGTATTTTCTTAATTTTGGTGAGTATTTAGTATTTTTGGGAAACGAAAGTATTTTTTTTTATGAAAATATTGGGTAAATTTGGTAGACTGTTAAATACGACCCATTTTTAATTATGAAACGTATAATTCTAGGGCGCAAATACGAAATTACCGATAGCTTAAAGAACCGGATGTTGTCGCTCTTCCGACGTATAACAAGGGTGGACATGTGCACAAGACGATGCGGACTCGCTTGGAGGCTTTACCTACAGTTCGTCCATGCCTATTTCGACCCGAAACTTTGCAGAAACGTCTACTATTGCGCAGTGGAGGAGTGTCCATGGCTTAAAGTAAGTTCTGCAACTTCACTTCTTAACTTCCAATTTTTACCACCCTTTTGTGACGCTTGTATTAAGTCGTACTAAGAGGAAAAGCGTTCAAACACTTATATTTAGTTAATCAGTGTCTCAGGTAATAACTACTGAATTATCTTCCCCAGGCGCTATATATTGATGCTGCCATCTACATCCCCGCTGAACTGGCTCAAATTCAAGACTTGTTGATTGAAAAACAGCTGCGCATCCACGTTACACCCGAGGAACTGGATGTCTTACGCAGTTAATGTATATAGGTATATAGTATATTTGGCACTAAGCCGTTCAAATTTGTAAATAAAATGTTTATTTTTGCCTTAAATAATTTTTGTGCATCCCAAACCGATTCCTTTAGGAATTCTTAGCGGGAAGGGCCGTTATAACACTTTTAACTTCAACATACTGGCTCAAGCCGTACTTCCCCATTTCTCTGCCGTGTCCTGAATCTTTGTAGCCCCCGAAAGGCGTTTGAGCTCCGAAAACGTTGTAAGTGTTAACCCACACAGTTCCAGCCCTCATCCCCTGCACCAAGTAATTGATTTTGTCGAGGTCGTTGGAAACAACAGCCGCCGCCAACCCGTAATTCGTGCTGTTGGCCCTTTCGATAATTTCGTCCAAACCTTTAAACCTCAACAATTGCTGGACGGGTCCAAAAATCTGGAAAAAATCAACAATCAAACTGTCCAAGTAACCGAAAAACTCACTTCTTCTTTAGCGATTGTGTGATGATCTTCAACGTGAGAAAAGACAGTTGGTTGCACGTAGAAACCTTGAGATCCGTGTTGTTGGCCGCCTACCAATAATTTTGCGCCGTCTCTGACGCCTGCTTTGACGAGTTTTAGAATTTTGTCCATTTGGGTTTGGTCGATTTGGGGCCCTTGGTCGGTTTTGGGGTCGAAGAGGTCGCCCAGAGTTCGCTTTCGGGCCCTCTCGACCGATCTCTCCACGAACTCGTCGTAGATGGCGTCTTCGATGAACGTTCTGGACGCGGCACAGCAAACTTGGCCTTGGTTGAAGAAGAGGCCGAAATGGGCTTGTTCGACAGCGCGTTCGATGTCGGCGTCCGCCAGGATTATGTTGGCGCTTTTGCCCCCCAACTCGAGAGTGGTACGTTTCAAATTTCCCACCCCAGAACCCCGCTGGATCTTCATACCCACCTCGGTGGACCCGGTGAACGCTATTTTGTCTACCTACAAATTAATGACTCAAAACTAACTATTGCAGTTTCTCTATCAGACTGAAGAACTTGCCTTTGGGTTGGCGACTAGCGCCGCTCCGGCGTCGCCGAATCCGGGAACGACGTTGAGAACCCCTGGCGGAAACCCGGCTTCTTTCGTCAACTCCGCCAAGTACAGGGCTGTTAGGGGCGTCTGTTCGGCCGGTTTGAGGATCACTGTGTTACCCATGCTTAACGCAGGGGCGATTTTCCAAATCATCATCAGAATCGGGGCGTTCCAAGGGATGATTTGGCCGCAAACTCCGACGGGCTCGTGTCTTGTATAACACATGAAAGGACCCTCCATCGGAATGGTTTGGCCGTGATTCTTGTCGGCCCATCCCGCCATGTACCGAACAACTTTAACGCTGACTCCTATGTCGATAGGATAAGCTATATGGTACGGTTTTCCAGCATCTATAGCTTCCAAACTCTGCAATTTGGAAAATAACTATCTAGTACGATTTAGATGAGGCGAGAAACGTACAGCAAGATAGGCGCCGTCTCTTTCGATTAAATCGGCAAACTTGAAGAGGAGGCGCCCCCGTTCCGAGGCATCCATAGTTCGCCATGGTGAATTAAATCGGAAGGCGTCGTAAGCAGCGTTCACGGCGACGTCGATGTCTTCTTTGGTTCCCTGTTGAACTTCCGCGATTATTTCGCATGTCGAGGGGTTAATTGTGGGGAAAGTAGCGCCGGTTTTAGATTTATGCCACTCATTGTTGATGAATATCTAAAAATATTAGGTATATTTATTTAAAATTAAAGTTGGAACAGATAGCCTTGAACGTTTGAGGTCAATAAAGAACCATAATTGGAATAAGATAAAAAGTTTAGTAGGTAGGTATCGCAGTTTTAATATCGTTAAAACTTATCTCTATGCGATACTTAATTAACACAAAATAAAATTATTTATTTCAACATAGTCATTAAAGATCTTATTGGAGTACCTATAAACTGAGCCCAATAGATTAGAAAGGGCTTTTGAAATGTCTTACCCCTGAGTGTATAACAGAAGGATTTACGTGTGGTTTGGGAACCGTTTGAGATGAATAATTATATTTTTGTAATGTTTTCACGGCCGAACGAACCCCACGCAACATCTTGTTCATGGTTATTAACTGAATTAAGTTTTTGGTAAACTGATAAATATTTCGTAAGAAGACCACAACTCTGCTTCTGATTTGCTTCTTAATTTAATCTAATCACATGCGCAGAATTGCAGAAAAACGTCAGAACTATTTCTAGATCGTCGCAAATTGGTTTAAAATTTGAACGCTTTAGTAAATTCAGGTGTTTTTATGATTAGTAAGGTAGTATACAAGGGTATAAAGCTTGACGTCATGATAAATACTTATCTACGTCATTATTGCTACATTTGACCTAGAGGTTATTCATTTAGGGAAGAGCACACACGTCATCGATGTTCATAAACCGAATTGCGTTTGCCTAGTGTATTTTTAAATTTTAAGTATATCGGCACATAATAATAGGTTACAAGTTCTTTGATTGAGTTGTTGACGTGTTTATAATAATCACGACCACACCAAAGCCGACAACAATCGATAAAGTTGATGACGTATGTGTGCTTCTCTAAATGGATGAGTTCTACCACCCCATCTGTCATTTCGTAATAGAAATAAACATAACCTACAAAGTTAATGTAAAATTTAGCATTCTAATAATTCATTTTTAAGACTGAAAATGACTACTTTAACGGGGTGGCGGTATGGAGTTCTTATTGGAGGCCTCGTTGGTGCGATAGCTATAGCCTGTTACCCTATAGTCATAGACCCAATGATTAACACTGAAAAATATAGTAATACTAGTTTCTCCGATTTAATTTTTGTATTAATTAGAAATATTTACAGAAAAAATACAAGAACAAAACCGACGAGGGATCAAACAAGAGGACATTCAACCAGGAAGTTGAGTTTAAAAAAAAAAATGTTTTTCTTTACGTTTAGTAATACTTTTTTCAGATATGAAAGTCTGGTCTGACCCCTTTGAAAGAAAGAAGCCACAGTAATTAAATAGTTTTTATTTCCGGTAGCATTTTAAATGTAAATATGAAAAATAATAAATTTACATCAGTCAAGGTTTAATAATCATCATCATCTGATTCACAGAGATTAAAGAAAACATCAAAAGACTCCCGAAGACAGTTTCCGTCCTGATTAAAAATAAACTTCTGCATAGTTCCATCTGCGCTTATCACTGCAAAATTCACCTATTACCGCTACAAAGTAATAAAAATTGAATTCCTTTACCAATCACAGAATCATCAGGCAAAAAGGCGCACAGATTGCGCCTCTCAGACGCCAATTGCGCTTTAGCACAAGCCCATTGCGATCCCCCATAGTCTCCAAGAAAACTAGTTTTGCCCATCCTAAAAAATTGCGTTATTCAAGAGTTCACATTTGAAATTTAACTCACATCAGCCTCTTGTTGCAGTCAGTGTCTTTTAATGCCCAGATGTGCAACGTGCTTTTATCGCTGCAACAGCACAGGAATTCCGAATTTGCGCTGAAGTTCAAACTGAAACCAAATTTTTTTTGTTTAATAATATTATTTTGAGTTTCTGCCATTGCTGCAAGGTGGCGCCACAGACCCGCAACTGGAGTACATTTGACAATTTTTTCTTTGACTATACACAACCGCAGCCTACCTAGTGATTGTGGCTTGATCAGTTCCCCTCCTTAATTCCAGCAGTTGCGTCCGGGTTTCCACGCACCAAATCCGAATCAACGTTCCTTGTACAGAGGCCGAAGCAATCTGAGTTGCTTGTTGATTGAACGCCAAACAGGCCAACTCGCCTTTGTGGGCTTTCAACGTAATTGGGGCTTTTGACATTGGTAAATCAGCACAGGCCAAGTCCTAAAAGAAAACCGTTTCAACAAAAGAATAGTTGGTTCAATGTTACGCCAACAGAGGGCGCTACATCACGTTGAGGTGAGTACCAACATACTTCAGTTGAAAACGTTTGCAGTAATTGACCTTTTGCTTTAAAACTTACCACAAACTCAATATGGCCAGTTTTGTGACCAGGAAAAATCATTATTTGTTTTTCTGCCGAAGCTAAAGGGCTGAGTTCAAGCAGGCCTCTGGGATTTTTCGAGGTTTGTTGCGTGTGCAATAACTGCAGTGGCGTGGGGAACGAAAACACCTGGATCTCGTTCAAGAGCGCCACCACAAGCCTACAAATGTTTATTAAAGTTCTTGTGACGCAACTTAGAAACTTTTAAAGAATCACGCAGTTTGCGGTAAAATGGCGGTACTTATTCTGATTGGTTAACATTATTTAACTAAAGGATCAAATCATTTGCCAGCACCATCAAAATTGTTTTACCAACAAATACGTGATTCCTTCGCTTATTACTTGTCTTTTCGAATGCGAATTGCCTTAACCGAGGAAGGAAATTTGATGCTAAAGATAAATTTCTTGAGCAGGTTATCATACATGTGAAAGTGGTTGTCTGCGAATTTTGGTCTTGAACCGCCTGAAACCATACCAATCAAGTTACCACGGTTTACTAGTTCACACATGGCAACGCTGCCGACTTTGGATATGTCTGCAATTAATTGAATTAGCAAAATTTAGCATTTAGCATGCATCAGTTGTACCCAAATGGAACATCTCTACTAAAGGGTCGACGTTGTAAACTCCGATTCCGCTTTCCATCGAACAAACAAAACATCCTGAAAAAAACAGCAAAAGGTGGAATAAAAAGTTTGTGGCGCGCTATTCTTACCTTGATCATGATTAAATTTCACACTGTATATGGTGTTATCGTTAGCCATTATGTTTAGAGATTTTATCCTGTTCTTTAAACCTTAAAACCAGTGCTTGGCACAAGTATTATGGAGTAGAATAATACGCAGTAAGCTTTATAGACATTAAACAAAGACTGAATGACAAGTGATCAAACGACAAAACAAACACATGTAATTGTTGTGACAGATGACAGACGACCAAAACAGCGCCACCACTTGGCCACAGCGCGCATTCCTGGCACACGTGCGCTCTTTAAGTCACTCAACTGCGCACGCGTCAATCTCAGTGGCGTCTCTTTCGACAAACATTTAGGACATTTTGTAATTAGAAATTTATGTTATTACTGTTATTGTAAACTAAACTCACAACTTAAGACATGGACATAGCCTGTTAACGTAGAATTAGTAAAATGTCCAGCACGGTAAATTAATGAGTTGGAATTTTATGCACTTCAAAATAGACCAAAATAACGTTTAAAATAAATGAATAAACATTAAAAAACTATTTCAAACTTTTATAAAAGGTAAAACACAAAAAAATAATATATGTCACTTTTGACAGAGAAAACGCACTTTGAAAAAATAGCTTAAGCTCAGTATAAAATCTGTTACAACATGAAAATCATAGCAATGACTTAGAGTAATAGTCTTCCACTTTGAAGAAAGTGAATGCACTTTAAAGTATTTTAACACGCTCTTTAAATACGGTTGGCACGAAAAACCGATACATATTACTTTAAACGTAAATATAAACGGGTTAGAGTTTTATACACTTGAAAATAAACTAAAATAACGTTAAAAATATATTATTGCAATTTGGAAAATCCTTCTAACTTTGTGCCAATAAACTATAAAATGGCAAAATCACACTCTGCATTAAGTAAAGTGGAACTTGAAGCTTACCCACTATAAAATGATAGAATTGCACTTTGGAATTGGGTACACTTAAGCTTTAACTCTACCCCCTATAAATTGTGAGAATGGCACTTTGCACTACTAGCGGTTAGATACCGCCGCCGGTCTACGGTGAGTCCCGCTGACGGAATATAGCGTTGGTTAGATATAGCAAACAATTTTCAAACAATTGCCCAAAGACTTATAAACATAGAAAAATAAACATAAACACGTCTCATGCTTATGTTTATTTTTCTATGTTGTAAGTCTTTGGGCAAGGAAAAATGTTTGAAAATCGTTGGATAAACGGTTTCCTATTAAAGTGCCGTTAATCCATATGAGGTACTTCAGTGTGTTAGGGCAAGGAAAAAGATTAGAAAAGTTCTTTTCAAGTAGTAATTTTTAATCGTGCTTTAAAAAAAAAATTACAGGGCCCTGAACTGACCTTACGTAAAACTTCTTTTTCCCAAAAAAGTATCCAACCAACGCTATATCGCTGGCGTTAAAATGCCGTCAAACGGTTTCCTGTTAAAGTGCCGTTAATCCATATGACGGCACTTCAGTGTATTAGGGCAAGGAAAAAGATTAGAAAAGTTCTTTTCAAGTAGTAATTTTTAATCGTGCTTTAAAAAAATAATTACAGGGCCCTGGACTGACCTTGCGTAGAACTTTTTTTCCAAGAAAAAGTATCTTTTGAACGAGTATTTGAACCCGAAAGCTGTCCATTGGTGCGCAATCTATTTTCCACGGCTGTATCGATTTCGCTAGTTGAAGCGTGTTCGATCTTTGTACAGTCTCGTCTCCTGTGATGACACCACTTGCGCGTTGCGCGCGCATTAACGGCACTTTAACTACAGTGACGCTATATTCCATCAGCGGAAATGGCCGTGGACCGGCGGGATCTAGCCGCTAGTAGTGCAAAGAGCGATTCTCTTATTTTATAGGGGGTAGAGTTAAAGCTTAAATGTACCCAGTTTCAAAGTGCGTTTGTATCATTTTATAGTGGGTAAGCTCTATTTTAAAGTTTATTGGCACAAGTTAGAAATTTTTTTGGAAAATGCAATTATATATTCCCCTAAATTAATGATGTTAGGAACTTTGAGAGAACTTAGGATCAATAATTATTAATATTATTATGTAACTATGTCCTATAGAATTATACAAAAATGTAATCAGGAAAACTGATGATCTTGGATTGGAGCCCTTATAGAGGATGTAGCTGAATGTCACGATTATCAAGTGACTTATATATAATTTTATTACATACTAATTAATATTACTCATAGATCTTAAGAATATTAACTTACAATATGTACATAACATTAACAGTCTTAATAAATAATAGCTAACTCAAGCTAAGGGGTGTCAATCAATAAATTCATCTTTATTAAAATCCTCGTAACTGTTGTTGTCGTATTCAAACTCAGGATTATCTTCAACGCCGATTAGGTCCGAGTCCCCGCTTGCCGTACTAAAAGAAAGTGACATTTTGAGTGAATAAAACTTTCCTTTTCTTGTTCAATTTTATAAAATTTAGAAAATTCGCGTGCAAATCGCGTCAACATTTACCTGACATGATCAACTTCTTTCGTGTCTATATCGTTGTTGTAAACGGGATTGGATCCCTCTAACGCGTGCTTGTTTGTCGTCGGGGCTGCCACCCCCAACCTATTCAGTCCTGACTCTTGCGACCCGAATTTGGTGCTAGACAAATTGTTGATGCGTTGATTCAATCTGTAGAAGCACAATTTTAAGTACATTTCGACATTTCGGCGTATCCACTTACGCCCTGGTTCTGAGTATGAAGGCCACTAAGAGAATGAGACACAAAGCTCCCAGAACAACCGATACTCCGATAAGCCAAGCTCTCAGCATTTCTTCTTGATTTTCTTCCGCTTGACTCTCACCGTCGAAACTCATCAAAATCAACGAGTCGCCCAAGAAAGTTTCTCTAAGACGAGCAAACACTTTGATGTCGGTAATTTTCCTAAAGGGAACAATTAGAAATAGAAGAAGGAAATTAAATAGTTTTACTCTAATATGACGTCGTGGTTGAAAGGTACGTTGGTGTCTGGGTCGATGAAATAAACAGGAACGATTGTTTGGTTGTCTAAAGAGGCGCCGGACTCGGAAGCGTCGGCTTTTGGCGTTTCCATAGTGCTGATGTATCCGAATTCGTCATCCAAAATTTCTTTGATCTACAAAAAAAAAATTAAAAAATTGACAATTTGAGGTCGCCGGGTACTTACACGTGTTGTTTTTTCCTGAACTTTGTCTATAGTGTTCTCAAATTTAAAATTGACGAGGTTGTCGTCAGTTACGATGAAGATGGTCACCAAGCAAGTAGCGGTATGACTTTCAGGCGCTGAAAAATAATTGAAAAAGTGACCGAGAAGTAAGAGAGCTCGTTAACGTTGTGCAACAGGGCCTGAATGAAGAATTCGATAAAAATCAGGAAAGTAAGGAAGGAAATGGGGAAAAGAAAGAAGAAAATGCAACAAATTCGTTACCTGGATCGGTTACGATCACATTGAAAGTAAAGTAGCCGGCCATGTTGGGTTGAACAGTGAAGGCTAATCTCACATCACCGTCATTGTTAATGACGAAGGGATCCGTGACTGGGTTCAAATTGCTGCCGTTCTTCACCAAACTGGCGGCGTCAATAGAAAAAGTGAGTTCATTGCCAACATCAAGATCAGCATCAGTAGCCTAAGAAATCGAGTCGTTAACGCCACTTCCTCTTCCGTTAACAATTTTGACTTACGGAAGCGGTAACAATTTTGGTGTCTGTAGGATAAGTCGTTTTAATACCTCCATAATAGTTAGGCGTGTCAAAAGCGGGTGAGTTGTCGTTAACTGGGTTCACATTGATAGTGATTTCAACTTCAGTACCAGGATCAGGAGTTGGATCCGGACTGTTGGTGCGACACGCTTGGATGTTGATAACGTGAGACTTAGCAGTTTCGTAATCAAGTACTTGCTGCAAAGAAATTTCACCACTGCCAGCGTCCACCTTGAAGATGTCGCTAGCTCTCGACAAAAAATAAAATATAGGCAACTCGACGCCGTCTACATTATATGTAGCTGGTTCGATCCCTTGCTTCATTTCCAGATCGTTTTCATCGAGTTGAAACGAAGCGGACGGATAATCAAAAGTGGGATTGGCAGAAGTATCAAAGAAGCTGAAATTTGCAGTTATGTCTTTAGTGTAAGGAGCTTCGCCGTCTCTCTGAGATTCCGATGGACCAATGCTGGCAGTTATCGTCGCCTTAAAAATAGCCAACGTTAGTTATGGGCAAAGCGTAGTTTTGCTTTTTTAAATGTCGCGTTATTAATAATAATAATAAGAGAAATGTTACCTTGTAGGATTTGTTGGGCACAAAATCGGTGTTCTTCAGCTGCAGCTGTGACTGTGACACGCCGAACGAATCGGAATTGTCGATTTTGAAGATGTCGTCGTCCAGCCCGGAAATGGAAAACTCAATGTCGTACTTGTTGTTTTGGTTGTCTGTAGCCTGAAAATTCGGAAACCAAGTCGAATTGTCGTACTCAATCAATCTCGAATTGATGTCTTGAATCTGAAATAAAAAAAAAACGTCAAAATGAAAAATTAATTTAGTTGCAACACAACTTACAGTTGAGAGAATAAAATGTAGTCCCGAAGAGTCTGGAAAGATAAATTCAGGCTCTACAAAATTCCACTTGTCGACAGTCAAGTAAACCTTGTTATCATCTTTAACGTTTTGTTCGGTCCCATCTTCCGCAAAATCGTTGGTCTGCGAAAAAATTTTGTTAACAAGAAAAAAAAAAAAGAAAAACATCAACGTACTCTTATTGTCAATATGTAAAATCCGTACCAATCCTTCAGGTCAACATTGACAATCAGGGAAGCTTTCTGGGATTCGTGGTCGGCGTCAGTTTGAACGTCGAACATATCGGCAGGCAAATCTTCAATTGGGTTTTCGTAACTCGCATCTCTGTAGCCTTCAATTGTGAGGATTTTAAAGTCAATTTGGGAGAAGGGACCGGGACCGTCTCCATCTTCGGCTGTGATTGCGTCCGGAAACGACGTTCCCTAAAATTGTCGCTTAATCGATTGGACTGTGGAATAAAACGTTACTTACTGCCTTCGCGTTTTCCGTAACGCTAGCTGTTATTTCCGTAGTAACAATTTCCGGAGTTAAATCATTGACATCAGTTAGAGTAATGGTAACTGGCACAGTTATTTCGTTTTGAATGGGACCTAAAGTCAATATTTTTCCAAAAAGTTCCGGCTTCAATAGAAATAGTTACCTTGGTTGGTGGGGTTGTCCTTGCATTTTATGCTAAAGATAAAACTGTTTTCTGCACTGTCGTAATCTAAGTGGGCAGTGTCCTGGACCAGCAGTTGCATATTTTCAATTCTGAAGTTGTTGTGGATATTGGTACCGGCGTCATCCGGAATTAAGCACGACACCTTATTGAAATCCTCTGAAAATTCGTTGTGGTATTATTTTTTAACAAAACATAGCTCTGTTTAAAACAGCATGTTGTCGACAAAGAATTAATTATGGGTTTCTTTTTAAAAAAGCAATAATAGGCACCAGCGACCCGCAGAACTTGCCATGCTAAGGCCCCAATCATAAAAGAGCAAATGCTAAACTTCGAATTTGGTTCCGATCAGAAGGGTAAAGTTTTTACAACCCTTGGAAACAGAATGTGCGCACTTACCATCTCTGTCTTTGTCGGTGTAGGTCAGGTCGAGAATAGCTCCCGGACTCGTATTTTCAGGAATCTCTACGACAACGGCCTCCATTGATGGTGGGTTCTCATTTTGATCCAGTATAGTAATGACAACCTGAAAGTCGTCCATACGAGCAATGTTAAGATGGAGAAGAAGAGAGATAGTATAGTAACACCTACATCAAGTGTGGCCGTATGGACCTGGTCGGTAACTGTCACTGTGTACGTTATATCATCTCGTTTTGGATCATCACAATCTATGCCGTTAAAATTGACTGAAAGAGCTCCAGTGGTTGGATCGATTTTGATCCAGTCCGCAATCGCATCATCGGTTGTACTGAAAAGAGCAATTTACGTTTCTGACCCCAACCACGGTGGAAATTACCTTAAGGAGTACTCAAGATCTCCAAGATTGTCTTCATCGACAGCTGTTGCTGGACCTATCGGCAAATCAACAGCGGAATTCTCAGTGACGTACCGCTTGGCTTTTATGATGTCGTCAGGAAATACGGGCGGGACGTCATTCTGATTCTCGATGTTGATGACAATAATGGCTGGAACCAAACTGGTTAAGAGGCATGTTTATCAGAGTGATCACTGGAGTACCGGAGTCCTTGCCAAATCTCGGTCCTTCTACTTCTGTTGCTTGATCCTTTACTTCTAGTTTAAGGAAGAAACTGTCGTATTTCTCAAAATTAGGAGTATCGCCCGGTTGCGTTTCCAACACTGTTAATTTGGCGGTAGCTTTCTTATTGTCATCAGGGTCCGTTACAGTTTCTACATCAATACAACTGCAGAATACCCCATAAAACAATTGCAAAATTTCGATTTGGAGAACTCTTACTGATATGGTGCGAATTCCTCGGGGGTGAGTTTGATCGAGTTTTTTATGGCGTACGATTCATCCCAGTTGATGGTAAACGATAGATTGGCTGAGATATCCTCATCCGAGGCTGAAATAAGGATGTCAACTTCGGTTCCGGTGGGTTGGTTTTCTTCAAGGCTGGCTGTCGAAGACTAAGACAACAATAGCTGTTTCGCATCTGAATCAATAACTTACCACAACGATGGTAGGGTCCTCATCGTTCACATCCATCACTTGAATAGTTAGTTGAGCCACAGTGGTATGGGAGGGATCGGCCGCGTCTTTTGCCAAAATTTGGACGAAAATCTCGTTCTGACGTTCATAATCGAAAGACCGATCCAATTTAGTTCTTATTTCTGCAGTAGTACTGTCTATTGTTAAGAGGTTGTTGGCCAACGTTCCCATCAAAGAGTGACTGAAATTATCAATAATTTTAGTAAAAACATAAAAACAAAACAATGGAGAAGTGAGAATTCAAACCGACACGCAATTTTCAGGCTTGTGCTTTAGGGAGAGTGAGAAGCGTTTCACTATTCGTTACGCATGCTTTTATAACAGGTCTAAAGAAGTTCCATTAAATTGGAAAGTTACCTGACAGTATCTCCGGCATCCGCGTCGGTGGCCTTAATAGTTTCCACTAACACACCCATCGCTATGCTCTCCGGAATTTGAACAGTGAATTCGCCTTCGTTTTCAAAAACAGGACTTTCGTCGTTTTTATCGATTAAGTTGATGGTTATAGAAAAAGTGTTGGTATTCTCGGGGGTTACATCCCCTGTAGCGACCATCTATAAACAACTAGTTGCAAAACCGGTGGGAAATATCTACCATCAACATACATTGAACTGGATTAAGCGCCAATCCGGATTTTCGTAATCAAGCTTGCTCGGATCAATTATGTTTATGCTGAAGTTAGAAGAAGAGAAGCCTCTGGAAGGAATAACTTGAAAGGCTGACGTGTAATCCTTGCCATCCAAGTCCACCAGTTCCACGCTATACATTGCGTTCGCGCCCTGAAACGAAACATTCACTTAGTTAATGGTAACAACTGGTAGGTAACAGAAACGTTCGCCCAACTGATTTGTCCAAGGGTCCAAGTAGCTGCGTCCCGTGGTTCGGCTTACCGTGTCGATATCATTGATGTTGATAATGGTAGGCAAGGGATCAACAGTTTGTTCGTCTATCTGAATAATGAGTTTCTCGTCCGTTGAGCCTGGAATACTGATGACTGGCTTGTTATCGTCAATATCGGAAATAATGAAAGTAATTTCTCCAGAGATGCTGGACTCGGGATCGGGAACTTCAAAAGCGGTTACAGTGACTTTTATAGGGTCTCCGTGAATCCCGTCGTCCCTGTCGATTTTGCCTATCGAAATCAGTCCAGTTTCAGGATTGATAGTAATCAATTCGCCTAAAACAAAAAGGAGTTATGGAAGCGTTCGGTCAGCGAAACAATTTCGTTACTTTCAGGAGTCAATTGGTAATTGATATCGGCATTTACTCCGAAATCTCCGTCCTTTGCTTCAACTGAGATGTCCTAAAATTTAAGAATTTGTATTTTGGTTGAGAAGGTATCAGACCTAGTTACTGTAGGCTGTTCTTCTACGAACGTTGTCATTGAAACGAAAACGTTCCATACCGGCTTTTCGTCGGGAATGTCATTTACTTGCACTACGATTTGAACGTTTGGTTGAGGGGTGCTTTCGTGACCGGCACCGTCCTAAAACGCCCACCACTTCTAATCACCAAAACAACTTGAAGAAACGAAAAACCTACCTTAGCAGCCACTTGGAAAATGTACAGAGTGTTTGTTTCGAAATCAAGTTTTTTATCAGGTTGCAGTATCAGGTATACGTCAGCTTCCTTTGCCGTGGCCGATGGCTCTTCATTGAAGGCAAAAGCAAAAAGAGTGTCCTCGACACCCTGCAACGTGTTTTTAGCAACCGAAGTACATTCGAAAATGTCAACTCACCTGATTGGAATTTTTAACGGTAAAAGTCATTTCGTTCAAGAATCCATCAGGATCCGAAACGGAAAAAATACATTCGGAATTGAAGGTGTCAATAGGGGTAGATTCCTAAAATTTCAAAAAAAAGACTTTGGGGAAAAACTCTCCTCAAATAATACTCACGTCCATTTTGCAATTAGCTGTTTGCAAAGTTGGAGGTTCATCATCCACATTGTTGATCAGCAGATTAAACGTCAAAGGTGTGGTGCCGTCACTAACATCAACAAGAAATCGATGACTGGAAAGTTGTTCGTAGTCGATTGGGATTGTGGCTACGATTGCCCAATCTGCTCCTGCCTCCTCTACCGATGGACCAAAAAGAGTTTCATCTCCGTCGCTGAATGTGAGGGTAGGTTTGATAGCAGCTACAAAAGCAAAATGTTGCTGTAAATTTCATAAAGGGATAAATTTTTGTAATTACCTCCAGATACTAGCACCACTGTTACGGCAACCGTGCTTCCCTCGTTTTCGTCCATACTCAAAATTTGAACGCCATCCTCGACGTCGCCGAAAGTAATGATTCCATTTGCGGGGTCTTTAAACTCTAATGAATGGCCTGAAAGAAGTATGTAAATTGAGGTGCTGAATTTTTAATGAAATTTTTACTTACCGTGGTAGAAGAGGGCGGAAAGCAACAATATGCTAATAACCGAACGCATGTCTGAAATACAGAAAACCTAAAGTTGAAGAAAAGAAATTAATTGGAAGGAAAGCTATTTTTAAATGGAACTAATAAGTAATAGTAAACATTTAAGCGAAAACAGAAGGACTAATTAGTGAATAAGCAACTAGTGGTCGGAAGAACAACAGCATCATGGTAACTAGTATAGCTCTATGAACAAAAATGATGTGTAAAATAGCATTTAATGAGTACCAAAGTGATAGTTACGATAGTTACGAGGTAGAAAAAAGCAGAATATAAAAGAAAAGTAAAAATTTCATAAGGAAAAAGATATCAAAATTGTTGTTTTGGCATTTTTATTACTACGATTAAAAAAAATATTGAATAATTTTCGTTGGGTGAACAAGTGGCAACGTGAACAATATCATTTTCATACAATGGGGCGTTATAATCTTAACTGTTGGCGTATAGATAAGACGAAGATTCCGGATGAAGAAACTATTTCGTTAATTAATTTTAAACAAATAAAGCACTTAGATGTTTTTATCCAAAATAACGAAAGCATACACCATTAAGATTGGAAATATTGACTAGAATTCAAGTAACTAAAAGTTCAGACAACTCGTACATGAGCTGTCGAATCGGTAAAATAGTGTTGGAAGACTGCAGATTTAAAAGTAGAAAAATGGTAGATACAGGGAGCATCTCAACTAAAAATGTGCCTTTGAGCTATGCGCGCGATAGGTGCCATTATTAGAATTTAGGTCCTCTGAGCCAAAGAAACAGTCAAAACAGTAAATATCATTTTTATTTTTGTTTATTTTAACCGTCAAATTTCTTTGACTTGATTTTTAAGGAAACATTCAAATACTTTAATATAAGATAACGATAGCAGGACTCATATTACTAAGAATAGAGATGTTGATTCAAAACATAGGTATGCGAGTGCTTACCATACAAATTCTGTTAGAAATAGAACTTTTGCATATTATGACTATCTGTCTAAAGCAGAATACAACTTCTTATAGGTAATTATTATGAGAATGTAATGATTTTCAAATCAGGTAGGATGAAAATCTGAAGCCATCACTGCGCCCATATGGTGATCAACACTGACGACCAGCTAACTTTTTAAATACCATTGATGAATGATAGTTTGATGTAATTATTGGGGGTGTAAAAATGGAAAATAACACATAAAACCACGAACCTGTTTTTTTCCGTCGATATCACATTCGCAAATTTTCACACTACCTGTCTATAGAGCAATTTCAACTGCGCGACTAGCATCTGATAATTTATCGATCGTTTATCATTTGATTTTTAGTATTTTAGTGCTGATTAGATAAAGTAACAAGTAGTAACAATAAAAAAATCGCGGAGGAAACAGAAGGCAAAATTTTTGTTTTTTAATTCCAACATTGTTATCTTTGCCCCGAGAAGAAAATGTCAAAAAATAATTTTTAAAAATTGTTTAAAAAAAGTCAGGAAAATGCATATTGATTGCATATTGAGCATAAATTTAATTTAATTTTTACAGTTCCGAAAAGTCTTAATTCGCGGTAAAAACAATTTTTCTCTACATCAAAATTATTAACTTTATGATAGCAGGCTTAACTGATAAAATGGTTATCGCCACGGTCGTTAATTTGAAAATAACGTCATACTATAATTATAAAATTTTTACTATATAAATTTCTACTTTTACAAATATAGAGAATACCTGAGATTACTAACGAAGATTTCACTTATTGTGTCTTTGAAGAAAACTTTTCGAAGAAATTCCGAACAATTTCTTCAAATTGTAGGAAGTTAACAAATGGCGGAGGTGCCGGGTGAATATCATAATATAAAAATTCATAAAAAATTAACGACTAAAGTTAGGAAAAGCGGTTATTTTTTATTAAATTAACCATGACTAGCTCTTTCCAGCCAACTGGGAACTATTTTAGTCCGAAAAATACTTCAAAACTTATGAATTTTTAAGTAGCTCTGTATCCACACAGACGTTGCGAGAGTTTATTAATAAATCGAACGTAATTAATATGTGAATCCTTATACAGAATTCTTATGCCATCTGCAGAAAGTTGTCAAATGGTGGAGGAGCCAAGATATATGCATGAAAGTTTAAAAAAAAAAATAACAAAGAAAATTACGGGAGGGACTAAAATATTTTTTCTTAAAGAAATTAAATAGTTAAAACCAATCTCAATTCAATTTATTAACCTGATAACAGCAACAATACAATTAACTAATGAGTTGCAGTTTTACCACATAGTTTTACTAAAGTAATCGTAATCCATATTTTGTTTATTGATAACAGTGCTGAATTTGAAACAAACAAAATACGTAAACTGTTAAACGCTAATGGCAACGCCTGTGTTGACCTTTATCAGTAAACAATGGTTTATCGGAATTCTCTCTATTGAATTCGCGTCATGGCCAAAACACGTTCAACCACTCTAGCTATATCAGTAATGCGAGTACTTTATTAAAACACTGCTTTTTTGAATCATTGAATATCCAAGTAAAAAGTTTAGTTCAACCAACCACTTGTAATTTTTAATTTCGTATTTTGACATTAAATTCCCAGAATACTTCTTTATAAATTTAATTTTATCGTCTACTTCATTTATCTTTAGGCGATAAAGTGATTATCCGTCAATCCAAATTTTCTAATCTACATCATCTTTCCGTCCCGATAACAGAAAAGAAAGAAACAACGAAATTCCGCAACATTATCAAGAGAACTTCTTGAGCTATACAAGGTCTTTCCGGAAATATCTCCTCACCTCGATCTAGTATTACGAAAGGATCATACTTTTATTGCTTGGAAATATGTATTCCAAATTTTTTCTCGCGGTCAGACCACAATTCAGGTTGGTCATATAGAAGATCGTGTCCATTGTATTCAAGACCAAATTGTTTTAACCTTTAGATAGAAGTACTAATTGTTCCGCGCAAAGATAAAAGGGGATCAAAGTTGCGGCACCTCTTTGTATCGGTATCTAACATCTGTGGAAATCAACGATTTGTAAAGTAATTTTAATGTTTTCCTTAATTCTGATAAATGTAATCGTTTAGAGAAAGAAGCGATAGCAGCAAGTACCTCAATTAATTAGCGGCGCTTTTATGAACATTGGAGATAATTTATTATAACAATGTTTCAGAAACTTCTAATAGAGGGCGCTTCATGGACCCGAACATTTTTCTAGATGCATAGTAAAACTTGTTCAGTTGAAAGATAATAAAAGAAGATCTCTTTATCAACTCTCACTTAAGATTAAAGTTCTAAACTGTAGGTGTAGTTAAGAAAACTCTTCTACCACCACACTTTTCATATTTTTGGTAGTCAAAGTATTTTTAAACTTTTTGTACATTTCAGCTTATGCAAGGTGCAAAAATATAACGTAATATAATTATTACAAAAAACTTGAATGGTGAGGTTTGGCTAAAATTGTCTTAGTTCAACCCTTAAAACTTTAAATGTTAAATAATAGTAATTAAGAAATTATGAAAAGGAGGAAAAGTTAGATTTCATTAGTCTCGTTATTTTATGAATCTTCTAAATCTCTGTCGTAAAGAAACTGGTCGTCATCGATGATGTCAATAACTTCCACTACGACTGGATACACTGTGGGAGGGTAGGTTGCATGGCCCGCGCCGTCCTAAAATCATCACTACTTCAAAGATCCGCAAGAAACAAGTAACGAAGAACCTACCTTAGGTGCCACCTGGAACTCGTAAAAAGGTGTCGTTTCGTAATCAAGCAATTGCCCTTCCTGCAGCACCAGGTACACATAAACATGCTTCTCTTCGTCCATTGGCGGAGACTTGTATTGAAAAGCAAAAATTTCGTCCTCGTTACCCTACAATTTTTTCTGTTAGCCCCCGAACTCAACTTAAAGTACTTCAACACACCCCACTGGAAGGTATGATGGTAAACGTCATACCGCTCAAGAACCCATCAGAATCCGCAATGACATTGACGCATTCGGAATTTTCAACGTCGATGGGTGTTGATTCCTAAATTAACCAAGAAAAATCGGAAAGAACTCACTGTAAGCACTCACGTTCATTTTGCAATAACCTGCCAACATACTTGGGGGTTGATCGTCGATGTTGGTGATTTCCAAGTTAAACGTCAAATTTGCGCTGCCATCGGTTACTTGGACTAGGAACCGATGGGTTGGAATTAGTTCGTAGTCTAATTGAGTGCCGGCGATGATTGCCCAATCGTCCCCCACATGCTCTACAAATGATTCAAAAGCTGAATCGTCGCCAACGAGAAACTCCAGGGTAGGTCGACTTGTGGCTGCAAGAAAAAATGTTGGTGTAAAATTTAGGAAGGAGTAACTTTTTATAGTTACCTCCAGATACCAGCAGGACTGTTAAGGGAACTGTGCTGACCTCGTTTTCGTTCATACTCAAATTTTGGACGCCGTCCTCAACGTCGCCGAAAGTAATGATCCCGTTTGCGGGGTCCTTAAACTCCAAAGAACGGACTGTACGAAGAATGTTAAATTAAGGGGGTGAATTTTTAATAGAGATGTTACTTGCCATAGTAAGGAAGGGCGAGAAGCAACAATACGCTAATAGCCAAATGCATGGTTTGAAAAAATGTAGAGGCAATCGCGAATTTTTGCACTACCTACTTTCAACTGCAGGGCGACCAGCATTTAATTGATCGATCGTTTATCAATTGACTTTTACTCTTTTTGTGCGGATTAGATAACATTATTAGAAGTAAGTATTAGTAAAGTGAAAGGTAAAATTTGTTTTTATTTCTTGACAATATTATTGTTTGATCCGGAAGGAAGGAGTGGAACCTTATTAAAAATTTGCGAGGACCAAAAAGTCTTGCAGATCTGATTTGAGAGTAGTTGTTGCCAATCCAGCAACTGCAAAGACGTTCAAAGTTGTTACAAAACTTTTTAAATAAATTCACGTTGTACAATCGAACAAAAAATGATAAAAATGAGCGTTTTCTTTTGTTAGGCCTTGAAACTGAGTGCATTGATTGTGGTGCATAAGTACAAAATTGGTGGTTCACGTGGCGACCGGTGTGCGCAATAGACAACACCTAAAAGCCATTAGTTATTTTTTAAATACTCCATTCACGCTATCAAAGGTTGGAGAAGGGCATCATTATCTGGAGTCATAGGTCTCTCAGTTGTCACGTGGATTACATGACGAGACACCACCGCAAGGATTAACAGTTAGTGTTAAGTGAAGGCACTAAGCAACACCGTCAAAAGTAAGTACCTGGTAGCTTTTTTTCACTCGACTATTTTTTTGGGATCACTTATTGGTAAAGGATTAGTGCGCATAATTAAAAACTGATTTAATTGAAAGAAATTAAATTGAATTAGGTATCTTTCCGTTAGCTGTTAAAGTCTTTCTAATACTAAAATATTTACATTTTTTGGTGATTTTGAATTAAGTTACCTGCATAATTGAAAATAATATTAAACAGTGTTAACGAATAATATTCTTCAAGTTTTTCACCTTTGACCTTAAAATTAAAAAATTTTAAATTAGTGCAATCACAGTTGCTTTTTTTTCGAAACGATTGTTACAATGTTGCATGTTTGTATAATGTTGCTATTTTTAAATTGGCGATAAACACGTAGCTTTACTGCACAACAACGATGCAATAAGATAATTGCCAATCTGAAGACGTCAAATTATGGTTAAAAAACATGGTTGTCGATTAATTTATTTGGGCTTTGTGATAATCGCATGAATTCTTTTAAGTTTGGGGAAGGCCGTTGAAATCAACCAATTGCGCCCCCGATAACTTTTTTAAATTAATGAATCCGACAAAACACGTTAAATTAGCCAAACGTTAGGATAAGAATCGAATCTTGCCGGCGATTTTTCTAAACAAAGTTTGCGGCACCTCCGGAATCATGTCCAAAGAGCAAAGTTAGATAAGATTGAACAGGATGTGGATTTCATGATAATTTCAAACGGATTCAAGTTGAATCACCACTAATGAACTATTGATCTCGTCAATATCGTAATTATTATGTCTATAAAAATGTTACATTTAATTCACACTACTATTTAATTATTTTACATATCGAAGTCTTCCAATCAATGTGTCACCCGCAATACAAGATCTTTTTTATCCTTTAGACGTTAATAATGACACAAAAATGAAAGAGATCCAGAATTTTTTTTGTATCGGCGTTTAATATCTGTGAGAATCATTGACTTAAAATAACCGATGTACCTAATTACGATGTTTTTAAATTCTGATAAATATAATTGGTTTGAGAGAGGAGACTTGGAAGTAAATACTTCAGTTAATTAACAGCGCATTTTTAAGAACCGCAATTAAAGATAAATATAAAATGTTGCAATTAATAAATCAGGAAATACTAAATAAATTACGCCTAAGTGACCGGCGACAGATCTTGATAATTAGTTTTTGGACTCTATTTCAAAACGTGTAAATATGGAAGCAAATGGCAAAGAGCAATCAAGTGGTCGATGAGATACATATCTAATTAAAAATTAATGATTGAACAATTAATGTTTTTCCGTTGTTTTTAGTAGCAAGCTTATTTAAAAATTTTATCATTTATCGCCAATAGTTAAAAGTCCCAAAATTTCTTTCAACTACTCTCAACTCTCTTAATCACTCATGATGCATAAAAGATTCCTACTGTTGCTAGCTATAATTTTATCTCTCCATTGATTTCTTTACTTTTTCATAATTTATGTAAACTCTTCAACTCTTCACGTCCTCTCCTCATCTCTTCATCATCTCATGAGTGATAGACGATTATTTACGTATCCTCTCAGCTAAACGTAATGGCTGTTAGTGGCGCGTTGCTGATGTTGCCGCTAATATTTAGAAAGATGACGCGATAGAGACGTTGGAACCTGTAAAATCTCCCGGACCGGAGATTATCTCGGTCAGTTGTGATAAAAAAAATGATGTAATGTTATTAATTTTATTTTATGATCGAAACCATGTTTGTTATTCGTTCCATATCTCTTAAGTTTTCTCAATAAATTTGTCATTAAACGCCATTTATTCTAACTTAAAAGTCGAACCTAAATCTAGAAACAATCAAGTAAGTGAATTTGGATGTTAGCATCAAGACGTTCAAGACTTGATTTTGTGTAAATTGCAGAAGATTGTTTAACATGGTACATCGATCGCGGCGACGAAGGAAGGGCTACGGCCGTAATCGCCCCGCGGCCCCCGTCAAAACTACCCCGGAGACAAGTGTCGCTAGTACGGTTTCTATTTTTAAAACAAATTTAGTTGGTGCGGGTCATAGTAGTGGAAAAGCGGCTGTAACCGGTCAAATTTTCTTTTTCAGTGGTGACCCCGAAACAACAGGCGAAGAAGAAGCCGTTCAGCTTGCAGAATCTGGAGTCAGTCAACAGGATTACCACATTGCCAATGGTGGAAACCGGGTGGAATTTCGCCGAAACTGTTTACAACAAAATCAAGGTTACTAATAATTTATTAGTCAGAAATTTTCTTACTAAATTCTTTCAGAAATCCAACACTTTAGTTTATTGGACGTTGCTACAAGCCGAATCTTCTTTCCAAACGGCTGTGGACACCGCTCTACCCGCGATCGGGCTGTTCCAAGGTCCGCTCACTTCCATCGACAAAATCGTGATCAAAGGACTGGACATTGTTGAGCAAACGATTCCCTCAATCAATTTGCCACCGGAAATGGTAATCGCCGAAGGGTTGTCTTCTAATCGTTTCTAAAAAATTTTGGCAAATTCAGATCTACTGGAACACTAAACAGTACGTTGCCGATGTCGGCAAGCAAATCGTGAGGCCGGTTCTGAAAAGGGCCGATTCCGTCAAGCAAATCGGCAATACGGTCCTGTCGAGCAAATACACAGCTTTCGCCGCCGACACCCTCGACGGTGCCCTGGACGTCGCCGACAAATACGTGGATAGATATCTGCCAGCCGCGGTCTACGACGATCAAAATTGCGGTACCTTTCTTAACCAACCCTTCAATCTCATTAAAAATTTTAATTGTAGACGTGGACAACAATAGACCGGCTGAAGGACCCGCAGGTAAAGCAATGCACACCATCCAACACGTCGGCCGTTTCGGGGGCAAACTCCAAAGAAGACTCACGAAAAGAACTTTGGCCGAAGCAAAAGCTCTGAAGGAGCAAAGCGCCGAAACCATTCACGTCTTAATTTACGTTGCCGAACTCGCAAGTTGCCCGACTTTTCAAAAACTTTGCCCTAATTTTCGTTTGTAGATAGCAACTGATCCGAAACTGGCTTACACTAAAGGTAAAGAGTTGTGGGCGAGTTTGAGTAAAGACGAGCCGGAGAACCAGCTTCGTCCCGAGAACGTTGAGCAATTGATAGTTTTGCTCACCAGAGAATCGGCGAGAAGAATCGTGCACTTCGTTAATTTTACCAGCGCAATCCTCGGTAAAATTCCCAGAAACGTGTCCAATTCCATGTTGGCCGCTATATCCAAAATGGTTCATCTCGCCGACTCCATGATGAAGGTGAGTCGAATTTTGAGGCTCTTCGCTTGACGCATTGACGAAATAAAACTATTGCACCATCGAACTTTTTTTAATCATTCACTTGGATGGATCAGAGCATAGTTTTATTTTCAGTGCCAGTTCTTGGCACTAAACAAGGGTACTAATAGAACCAAAGCTTCGCGCATCCGTTTATATAACGCTTTGATAATTGCCGTGCCGATTCTTGGTGGCTTCCGCTTCCGGCCGACAGTTGGGGTCGATAGTGATTTGATTTGCTTTCCTAGAGCGTCCATTTGGAAGGCGTCCAACGGGCTATCTTCACAGGTTTTAAATATTGGGCCAAGAATTTTACACTGTTGCTCAAGCAATTAAACATACAAATCACAGACTTATTGGTAAGTGAACTTTTCTTAGATACGAGGATGGTTCTATTAGTTCCTGAAAACAGTCGACGACGAATCTCAGATTGACGGTAACGGAAATTATTTCAGGATAACGTTGCACAGTCGTTGGTGACCCAAGAACAGCCGAAATCCGCTTTAGAAGTGCCCAAAATCAAAGTGCAATTGAGAGCCGTGCACAGGGCGAAAAATATCAATGGCATTGAAACCAACTCGAATTGAACGTTGTAGCTGTCACTTTATCCCACTCTTGAGCAAAGCCGTTGAATCTCAAAGAAGCTCAAGATTTTTAAGTTATTTTTATATTTCTTGGAGGCAGGAATTATTGTAATTTTTATATTATTTTGTTATCAATAACTCTGGCTCATATTTTTATACAGGTGTACCTAGGTTTAGTGCGAACTCGTTCAATCAAAACAATTCTTTCATTTATATTAAGTTTTGTTTTCAGATACCCTTTGATTCAGCGAGCCATTAAATTATATAAGTAAAATGAACATGTTTTTACAATAATATCAAAATGTAAATAAAGTTGTTTCTTACAAAATCTTGATATATTGAAACTCACATTTTCAACAAGGCCGTTTTGGAAGTCGACACCAAACCAGGAAGTCTATACACAAACGTATTTATTTCATGTATGTACAAATGTATACAATTTTGTTAGAGTAAAAAAATAAATAACGTAAAACTTAAATCGTTAATTCAGTATAAAATACATAAAAAACTGATATGGCCATCAATTTATTTAAAATTAACTAAGAAAAAGCGATAATCGAGGTTCGAACCAAACCAACCACTAAACAAAGACGTCGTAACTTATCCCTAACTATTTTATATTTATATCACTTTGTCTACAGTAGAAAACCACCTTTCTTCTTTGATCCTGAAAGACCTGCCATTGCAACAGTGACAGAAAGCCAATTAAAACAATTTTTTAACCAATTCACAACAAAGTTGCGTCGTGCAGCGTCTTCAAGAATCAATATTGTCACATTCTAAACAGTCACGGTTGCGTTGTAGCAATATTAAATTAGTTAGATCAGTTCTGCAACGTATTCGGGCTGTCCTTCGTGGTTTATCGTTAATTCCGACCCTTTGAATCTCGTCCTATAGGAGTCGTATTCGTCCGGACTCGAATTTATTTTATCTGGCACTTGAAAAGTCGAACCTTGAAATCCCATGGCGGCTTCGTAGTACTGCAAAACTATCCGTTAAAATAAATTCGATCGAATCAAAAACAATTCACGTTAGGGACTCCTCTGAGGGAACTGTGCGAGCTATCAGTCTGATGTGGCAGACCAGACAAAGTGGCGTAATCGGCCAAGTCGTCCGCTAAAGACATGGCGGCCATGTGGGATGAACCCCTTCGGTTGGGGTGTTGAATTGTTGCGTAAGTATTGTCTTCCTAAAATTTCAAAAATTAATAACTAGTTGTTGTCAATTTTTTTTTTTAATTTACAGGTACGAAATCCTCGCCGCTGTCTCTTCTCGCCATCATATTTTGTTCGGGTTCGTTAAAAACTTGCATTGTCAATTCTTGTTCTTCGTAAATTTTTAACTTCCTGAAATCAATCGGTTTTAGCGTCAAAACTAGCAACTGGCCGAGCTCCGGAAACTTACTGTTCTATCCACAACGGATTTTCTGTCGTGTTCAAATCGTCTATGATCGCTTTCTTGATTAACGCATCTTTCTTCTTTAGGTCGGTGGGGGAAATCACCCAATGCCTCAAGCAACAACAAACGATGATAAACGTGATAATGCCGATGAAGAGGACGATCAATAGAGCAATTAAAGCCGCCAACGCAGGATCGAAAGTTTCTTCCTTTTCAGTGATAAAAGCGGGAACCACGTTTTCGATCGCGAATCCGGCATAGTAGTCTTTGAGGAAGTCGTATTTGGAATCGATGATCTTCAGCACGTCCGGCACCGGGCGGATGGTTTGAGTGCTGGGGTCAACCACCAAAATGTACATGTCCGACCTGAAACCCAAACTCCGCCTTAGGCAACCGTGGGGCTAATAGGAGAAATAATTAGAAGAAAAAGGTAGAAGAAGAACTATCAATATTGCAATAGAAACCGAAAATTTATACAGAGTCATCCAGAATGATTGAAGACGAAGGGAGCGTACCGGCTCGCCATGTTGAATAAAATTTACATCATTTGTTGCCTTTAAGCACGCATTTGACGCTTGACAATCGTCAGTAGTGCCCAAGATATTTTCTTCGCTCATCAGGGCGTACTTTAACCGCTTTTTTGTTTGGTCTCGCTTCTTCGATGTTTTTCAACGATAAATAACAAAACTAGTGCCACATCTTTTCAAAATTTACACTGATATTGGTAAGCGACAGATCACAAAGTTCTGAATGGCTGGATATTAAGAAATAATAGAAATAGAAGGTGAAAGATTAAAGAAAACAAAAAGCACTGATGCCACTGTAAAAATTAATTGAAGCTTACCATTCTTCATTTTTATACCCGTTATCGTCCGTGTGGTATCTGATTTCGTCAATGATGACGAGGCTCTGCGTAGCGTTGCTCAATTCCGCAATTATTTCATCCCTCTCCCGTGTAACTTCATCCGATGGGCGTGACAAAATCACTCGGATAAGTTGTTCCGGCTCGAACACCCAAACCTAGAAAATTCTCCATAAACTCCGTGTAAACCCCAAAAAAGCGTCTTTACGTAAACTTGGGTGTAGGCTTCCCGTTCCGGAACGGCGTTCTCTCTCGCTATAATATCGACAACGAATCGATGCTGGTTGTTCTCCGCCAAATAAGTAGCCGTCGAAATTTCTCCTCTTTCCGTGATATTAAAAGGCGACGGAATAATCGATCCTGAACTCTTGTTCGACCCGTATTTGTACAAATTGGACGCTTTTATGTAATACGTTAAAGAGCCGTTCGGGCCTAAATCCGGATCAAAAGCGGTTACATTCGTTACAAAATCATTGATGTTCGTCATCGCGTTCACCGCGGTGTAATAGACCGACTGTTCAAATATGGGCGGGTTATCGTTGACGTCAGTCACCGTGATCCTCACTTTGGCGATGCTGCTGTCGTGCATGATCTCGTCTTCGTCCATTTTCTCCCAGTCTTCGGCCGTTAAATAAAAGTCGGGATCGTTGTTGGCCAAGATGAACAAACCGTATTCGTCGCGGCTCTCGCGGTCAAAAGATCGGTTCGTGTACAAACTGCCGTCGGATTTGTCTAAATAGAAAGAATTGTCCTGATTGCCGGACAGGACGTGATAGTAAACTCTGGCGTGATTGCCTTCGTCGCGGTCCAAGGCCTTCACTTGACCTAAATACGGAAGAAATGTGTACAGTCGTAAGAGGGAAAAAAAGGAAACAAAATACCTATCCGGACGTCCTTCTTTTCGTTTTCGGCGATGAAAAAGTGGTAGGGATTGGCGGTTTTGGAGTCGGGAAACTCGGGACGGTTATCGTTGGTGTCCACCAGAAGAACCGTCAAGTAGCGAAGCGTCTCGAACCATTTGGGATAGCCGTGGTCGCGTGCCACCAATATCAACTGCGAAAAACACAAAAACATTAAAAAACTCCAGCTATACTTCATTCCATCTAAGCAAATCTAATAATCACGTTCCTTTAAAGCGTGACGTTTAAATTTTTACATTTTTTACATATTTCTCTTGTCGCAGATGAACTATAGCGCCAATTTAAAATCTTTTAAGACTCACAAATTGCTTTACCTCGTATTTTGCCTCGACTTCCCTATCCAAAAACAAGCGACTGCGCAGTTCGCCCGTCTTGGAATCTATACTGAATTCGTTGGTATCTTGAACGTTCTCGCCGTCGACTTTGAGATGGTACGTAATTCTGCCGTTCTCGTTGGCATCGGGATCGTTGGCTTTAACGGTCATCACCAAATAATTTTCAATTGCGTTCTGGAAAACATTAACCCTTCATTTCTTCATTTTTATCCCACCTCATTTCCTACCTCGGTGACTTCCACTGTAGCGTTGGGAAGAGCAGGTAATATGAAGTTGGGTTTGTGTTCGTTGACGTTCAAAACTTCAACGTTGACGGTGGCGCGATCGGACAATTGACCGTTTCCACTCCCGTCCCTGGCCTCGACCACCAGGTGGAAATTTCGCCGCTGGCCCAAAAGAGATTTGTGCGGATACAAAATGCCCGTCTCTATACCCAGAAGGAACAGATCTGGAAAATAGTTCTCGTTAAGGGAGGTAAATAAATAAGATAAAATAACAAAGAAAAAAAAGTTTGCCAACGCTACAAAACGAATAAATCCGTAACCTACCGTTGTCGTTGCCCGCAACAATGTTGTAGTGAACATTGCCGTTGATCCCGGAGTCCTCGTCGGTGGCGTTCACTTGGAGCAGCGGCATGGGCGGGTTCAACCTGACGTTTTCCGTGATCGTAACGTTGTATTCGGTTTGATTGAATTTGGGCGCGTTATCGTTGACGTCCAAAATCCTAACATTAACCGGAACGGTCGTGGCTCTTTTCAAATTGCCAGGAGCGCCATCGGTGGCGATCACTTGAATTACAGTTTCGTTAATCACTTCATGATCGAAGAAAATTGAATCGGCGACCGTAACAACCCCCGTATCGGGAGTTACGGTAAAATATTGACTGTGCTCGCCGGCCAAGCTGTACGTAACTTCCCCATATTCACCGGCATCCAAATCTTTGGCTTTCACCGTAATCACCGTAGTGCCATTAGGCGAATTCTCGTCGATGCTGGCGTTGTAGACTTGCGACGCAAAAACCGGATCGTTGTCGTTGAGGTTGAGAACTTTAACAAGCACTTTGGCGGTGGAATTTAATTGGGGCTTGCCCGTATCGAAAGCAACGATCGTGAAATTCAGCTGTTTAGTTTTCTCGTAGTCGATTTGCTTCTTGATTTGGATGATTCCGGTGCCGTTGTTGATTTGGAAGTGATCACTGGGGGGAATTATGGAGTAACCGGCAATGTCGGAGTCTTCATCGATGGCCTTGTACGTTGAGACGATGGTGCCGACGGGTTGTTCCTCTTTCAATTCCAAATTGTAAACGGGGTTGTCGACGGTCCAGGGGGGCAGAAATACAGGCGGCGAGTCATTAACGTCCGTTATTGTGATAGTTAACAGGCCTGAAACATGTTTGTGTAATGAACTCAGAGCTGCCAAACCTCGTCTCAAGTAGCAAGAACCATCTACACCATTCGGATTTGTAGCGTTCGTTAACAAATTGACACAGAAACGAGGCGACAAAAACCAAATAAAATTATGCCAAAGGAATATTTGTATGCTGAGTTGAAGCGCGCTAAATTGTGAATCTTCGTGCAAAAATAAAAAAATATGTATTTAACTAACAAATTTTTGTGTTGACATTAGTTCTGTAATTACGGACAAACAAAAAAAAACAATAATTTCGCAATTGTTTCCGTACCTTCCCCTTGCTGCACGGAGGGCGCCGTGATGTCCGTAACCAGAACCGTTATCCTTACGACGGCCGCAACATCCCTCTGTAATTGGTTAAGAACCGTAACTTGTCCCGTGTTGGTGTTGACGGAGAAAAACTTTTTGAAAACGCCGTTCTCGAGCACCTCATTCCCGTGTTTATCCAGGGCCGTAATCGGTTCGGCGGCGGCGAAATTCAGCGCTTCCGACGAGTTCACGTCTGGGTCTAAAGCAATTAAAGTGTGTATCACCGTTCCTGTGGCGGCATCTTCCATAACCTGTCAACATAAATAACGTTTCGTTGACAAAACACATGTTGCCGTCGCGGTCTTAAACATTCACCTCGGCTTTTTGCGTTGTCGGGGTGAAATACGGCATTTTGTCGTTGGTATTGATGATGTTCACCGTTAGGGTTGCAGTACCCGTCAGAATCGGCTCTCCGTGATCCCGGGCCGTTATTTCGATCGTGTAAGTATTCCTGCGGTCGAAGTCGAGCTTTGACGCCACCGCAACAACGCCGCTCGTCTTGTCGATCGTGAAGTCGTCGTAGGAGCCTTTCTGGATCTCGTACTCGATTTCGGCGTTAACCCCCGTATCCAAATCGGTTGCCTGCACTTTAACGATACTTGAACCTGCAAAATTAAAAAAAAAAAAAAACTATAGAAAAAAATTGAAATTAACCTGAGCAACTAACCGATAGCCACGTCTTCCGCCACCGATTCCACGTAACTTTCCCTGTTGAAAATTGGAGAATTGTTGTTCACATCTTTGATTGTTATGTTAACAACTGATGTCGTCGTGAATTTTCCGTCACTCGCCTAGCAAAAACGTCAGAATAAAGTTCGGGAATAAGTTGAGATCTCGAGTTACCATGAGGGTCAATGCGATGATGTTGTCGGTGTCGTTGCTAACGTCCAGCCCTCGGTTGCTGGCGATTTTGATTTTTCCCGAATTAGGATCGACGCCGAACAAATTGTCGTCGTTGCCCGCTATGATTGAGTAGGTGACGTGCGAGGTTTTATCCGCGTCTCTCGCCTCGACGATGAGGTCCGGGTCGAATTTCGCAGCTCCTTCATTAATAAAAGCTCTATAAATCGATTGGCTGAACACGGGCGCATTGTCATTGCTGTCGGTGAGGAGCACTTTTAGAGGAACTCTCGTGGTTTGCCCTTTTCCATCGTCGTCCGTCGCCTTTAATTTAAACAACGTCATTAGCCACCACTCCTTTATAAAAGTAATTAACAAAGGTTCGCGTGAATATTGCAAAAACTTGCGGCCACGTTACGGGGAATTCTTGCCACCAACCAAATTTAGTAGCGCAAGTCTGCAACTTTTCATCCACCTGACCATTAAATATACAGAAAGACCATAAAGTGATTCTATTAAACTATTAAACGTTGGAGGTCGTATTTCTAAACAGATACTTTAGATACTCGATTTTATGCGCACTAAAGATTCTAAACTTTCCGGAAATTGCAACCACCTGGAGCATCCATTTTTTTACGTAACCAAAATGACTGCTATATCGTCCCTGTGACTATTTGCACGAAACTAGTATTTAGTAACAGTTGAATTGAACGTACGATAAACTGGAGCTGGTACTCAGACTTCTCCTCGTAGTCAAGACAGGGCGCTTTCCCGGGCTCCTGGCACTCGGCGACCGTCACAGTTCCGGTCCTGTTGTGAACCTGAAATTTTTCGCTTCCGCTTCCCGCTAGATGGTAAATGATGCCGTTCTCCCCGAAATTTCCGCTGTCCCTGTCCTTGGCCGTTACCGTTATGACGGGGGTTCCGGGCGATGCCATTTCGGAAATCGTCGCCGAATACGTGTCCTGATCGAAAGTGGGTGCGTTATCGTTAATATCAGTGACGGTTACGGTAACTGTGGCCGTAGAAGACAACGGTTCATCGGTGTACAATTCGCGAGCCACGGCTAAAATAATGAATTTCCTCCTGTTCAAGTCTTCGTAATCCAAAGAACTGTTGGTGACGCGGATGGTAACCGTGGTGGAGCCGGTGGCATTTTCCGGCTCTATCGAGAACGCCCCCGAAATGTCGTCGAGTCGGAGGGAAAAGGCCGAGTTGTTGCCCTGAAAAATTAATTACGTCGAAGGGTTTCGGAAAAGGCGGGATTTCTCACTTCGTCGGGATCGGTCACCACCATGTCCAGGTCGGGCAGGGGAAAACCTTCCGAGATGTTTTCGGGAATCTGGATGAAATATTCTCTTTTGTTGAAGGATGGAGGCTCGTCGTTCACGTCGCGTATCTTTATGATTGCTTCGGCGTTGGTTACGGTTAAAGGATCGCTGCCTCTCACTCCATCCACGAGCTCATGAGCCTAAAAAGTAATGGCGGATGTAAATGATTCGATAAGACAACGTTGGAAAAATCGTAATTTTTCCGTTTTTGTAAATTTACATGAACTCTATCGATTCTATGCCCAAATTTGAAATCAGAAAGGTCGAACCAATAAACAAACGTTAATTACTCAAGGTCTGGAAAAGCGATGGAAATTTTGGAATTTTTTTGAAATTCTATTGATAATAGAAGAATTTTTGCTATAAATTTTGTGACTTATTCATGTAGATTTTGATCTCTTAACCCAAATTTAGAAGTAGTTTTTACGTATACAAGGGGTAATTTCTAAGTTGTCGTCGACATTTCTTTCGTTTACCCCACAACAAGGGAAGCCTTCGGGCGGGAAAACACCCTCTTCCTTGATCTCCTCTCGCCGCTTCCATTCATCCTGTACACCCTCGCGGTAATAAAAACAACCCCGCAAAAATAATCGCCGCTTCGAGGTTGAAAGAGTTACCTTGATGTTGAGGGTCAGGATGCCTTCTTGATTGTCAACGGCTTCTTTGTCCAGCGGTCTCGCCGTCCGCAGTTCCCCTGTAATGGCGTCCAACAGGAAATAATCCATTGGATCTGCAAATCGGAGTAAACGTAAACAAAATCAACTAAATCAGTTGAGGCGCGTTTTACAATAACATACTATTAATAAGTTCATAAACAATCTTCCTCGGAATCCCTTTATCGCCGTCCTCGGCATGCACCGTCATCACCAAAGTATTAATCGTGGCGTTTTCGTCTACTTCAGCTCGCAAATCGCCGATAAATCGCGGCGGGGTATCCTGAACATCGCCCACGTTAATCGTGACGTTGGTGGTGCTGCTCAGCTCGCCATCCTGAAAATTCCAGTTCTTCAAACAACTTCCCGAAATTTCCCGCAACACCCACCGTCGCTTTCAGGAGAAACTGGTAGCTCCTCTGCGTGGTGTAGTTGAGTTTCTTGTTGAGCACCAGAGCGCCTCGATACGAATTTTGCGCCGAATCCAAAGTTTCAATTTCGAAAAACTCGCAGGCGTTTTGAAACTCCGGCAAATTCAAACATTCGACTTCGACGTTGGCCCCGGACGAATCCATGTCGGTGACGGCAATCGCCGCGAATACCGTCGTGCCGACAGGGGAGTCTTCTTGCACTAAAAGCTCGTAAGGTGCCTGCGGAGTTTGCGATATTAATGTCGGATCGTCGACGCTTTAACGATTTTACGTACGTCCTGAAAGGCGGGCGCGTTGTCGTTTTCGTCCAGGATAATAACGGTGATGGGAACCTCGACGATGTTGTTCCTGCCACCCTGGACCTCGTCCTCGATGCTAACGACGATGTTGAGGGTGCTGTTTGTCTAGGGCGAAGCGAGTTGCCGCCAATTAATAATGCAAATAGACCGAATAGTGGCTGAATTTACGCATCGCAATGTCACTCGATAAAGAGGCGGGGAAGTGAGACGAGATTGAGGAATTACGGTCGCCGACGAACCCGTCGCACCATTTCAATATTACTGGCAAAGCTAAAGAGTTTTAGCGAAATAACGAACTATTTTGAAGCTGAGGGGAGAGATTTTGGTCTAAGCCTCGAAACAGTCTTTAGGGGAGTGTCTCAAATTGAGGGAGAAGCTTCCGGATTGAAGTGTTATTGAGCTGCTTACCTCATAGTCTAGGGGTTTTACGACCGTCACAACTCCCGTGTTCCTGTTGACTTTCAGGACGTCGGTTCCTTGGAGGTCGAAGTGGACGGTGCTGTTCTCGGGATCGGAGCCGGCTAAAGTAAAAATTACGCTACCTACTGATGTTTTCTCTGATATGACCAGGTTGTTCATGTCCAACGAGAACACTGGTGGTAAATTGGCACGGCATCCTGCAAAGCAACGAGACAAGTTAGGAACACAATGGCTGGATGTACGTCAGATAGAGGCGAGAGTTCGCGGCTTAACAGCCCCAAGTTTTCTAACTCAATTATTTAGTGGCTCGAAGAGTACCGCAGAAATACGTAGTAATGCAGGAAGAAGACTTTTAGAATAAAGATATCTTGAAATTACGCGACTTTCACCAATTTCGATCCTTCAGCGACCCCAAGACGAATACTGACTCAAGGAAACCTGCCGGCTACGGAGAAAATCTAGTAGCTGTTCACATACCAATTAAACCTAATCTTCTTCATTATTCAGGCTTTTAAAAATTCTCCAAATTTTCCGAAAATTTTCGAGGCTGAACTGAATTTGTTTCTGCGTTGAGACGGAGGGCCTGAAGACCAGCGGCTGAAACGGATGACTACTAACACCTGGTGGCGATTGTCGAAATTCCGATTGATTGGTTTCGAGTTGGCTTGGAGAATAAGGGTGGTCGTTTCGCGACGGCGAGATCTGTTTTAGTGGCGCATTTGGGGTTGTTACGCGTCCCCATCAAAGCCGTAGCCATAAAATAATATTTCATCCGGGTTATCTATTTATGTGAAAGAAAAGGCAATCGATGCGAAAGTGTCAGGAAAGCAACACACAGACCCAATCTTGGCAACGTCCGAACGGACAAGTAATCAAGAGCCAGACGGGCCCGGGTCCATAATTGAAACCGAGAGATTTCGTATCGGCGAGCCCGTATCTGTAAACCGGCCTTTTCGCAACAGCGGCACGATTGAACTCGCCAAATATTGGATCACCCCCTATTCCGACTTTATTAAAATCCAAATGCCTATTGTGAATAAATTAACGTTTTGGGGATGGCCGGCTCGCCGACTAGATGACTATCATCGATTTTCCCACAGCCGACGTATAAAAAGACAAACCAAGATGAAGCATCAGTGTTGTTTCTGCAAGCACCGCCGAAATTAAGCGCAAACACGGAACAGGGCCGGCCGGTGCCGAGATTTGGGTCGGGCGTGTAATTTAAAAATGATTTCGGAAATGACTGTGCCATCCGTAGGACGCGCCGCTTCCTCATCTTGAGGGAAACAAAGTGAGCAATTTTATGCTTTATGACGAGCATTTATTGCCGACTGCAGGACCAGTTGACGTTCGCCGCTGTAAAGTTAATACACGGGACGCTTCCGGAAAATTTAATGGCAAAATTGTTGTTTTGAAGCCACTTCATTTACGTAAAAGGGGCACCGCGAAAAACTCGGATCTAAAGCCAAACCACCCCAAAAACAAAGTTAGAAAGAAAGGTTAATACAAGAGAACCTGAGAAAAAATCTGGAGAAAGCGAAATCTGGCTTAAAAATTAAAAAGTTCAGAAACTGTAGATGCAAGAGACGAATTAAGAAAACTTGTCGGGGGGCCAACCCCCCCAGGTGAGGGGTGACTGTCCCGTTACAACTCTGCGCATCGGGCGTAGGTGTATTGACCGCGAATCACAATAACTCAAACGTGTTTACTTTAACGTCAAAAGCACTCTTTGACCCCAAATTATGTATAACGTCTTCAATTAGGGAAACTAGCAAGAAAACATCACTCAAGTTTGACAGTGAAATATGCCCGAAACGCTGGGGTTAGTCGGGAAATAATAAATTTATGTGGTTGCTCGTTGTCGATAATTTTATCGGTTTGTTATTTCGACGTAACGGCCAAGACGAGCTTTACAGCCGGCCTTAATAAAGCTCTGACGTTGCTTTCCTACAAAATTTAAGCAAAAGCGACGTGTATAAATACTTGTTTTAAGTAATTGGAATTAGCCCGTATTTGTTTTACAATAAGATAGCTGTCTGCGTTAAGAGCCCCAATGTTCGACACAAAAGTGTAATTTATAAAACGAGCAGTTTGCCTCGAAATTTTGATGGCCTCTTAACGAGTAATTGGATTGAACAAAAACAATCATTTCGGAAACTTCGGATGGCGGCAATGTTGAGTCAATTTTTCGGAGACTGCACACAAGACGGCGGTGTTGAATTTTCTTGCAGTAAAACTGCATTCCATCCAGGTTATGATCGGGGATCGGCCAGTCTTCGCGGTATTGGAATTTCGCGTTTAGTTAAGGCCGACTCTTGCACAAAGACATTCCGGCCTGGTGCGGCGTTCGACTGCCATCGCCATCAACTCTATTACGACACCATTACCCACATCCCGTTTCGCAGGCGATATTACGGCGATAATTTGGCCAGTTTGATAACTAAGCGAAGCAAAAAAAAATTGATGGGGCCAAATCCGGCGAGTCCGGGGAAGCAAACCTCGATTTTCCCATTTCGAGAAATGCAACTGCCGATTTGTGATCTACTACTCCCTCATGTTTTCATCGCTTTGCTTGAAACGACTCCAACTTGGATGAAACAATCTAAGAACACACTTTGGGTAAAAATGACTAAATCACCTGAATAATCGCATCTTCTTCTTATCCAAATGTTACTACTCTTTATTCTATTTTCCCAGTTAGTTCTCGTCAAAGTCCACAATTGGTTGGGAATGAAACTACCAACTGTGTGGAAACATTTATGAACATTGCGGCTCGTTTCAACGCTGGAAAGCGCCTCAATTTGATATCTAGGGGGTCATTTGAAATGAGGTGTAATTTAGCGGGGTTGCGGTACAACGAAAGTTTTAATTGGCATCGTAAGCCCTGGAAGAAGTTGATGGAGAAGAGCCCAGGCCAAACTTTAAAACGGTACATGTCCAGACAAATCCGCCTCAAAGAAATGAAGAGCAAACGAAGTTTGAGCTATGAAACAGGATCAAAGAAAACGCAAACCATCGATCAAAACATCCCTCCACAAGCAAATACTGATTATGGTCCTAAGGCACTCCAACCGGAAGATGAAGAAGAAATAGCTCTAAATTGCTCAAGGATAATTGAAAAGCTTCAGGTACTTACTATTATTTAAATATCTCAAGTACAGAGAACCCATTAATCATGCTGCTGTTGTAGGTGACAAAAGAGGAACGTGATTTTGTGGAACAGCATTCGAAGGGCCAGTTTGAGTCAGATCTGTTTATTACAGAACGATTAAATCGACTAACTGCATCAACCTTTGGCAATGTTGTTCATCGTAAGTCCACTACGCCATGCCACAACTTAGTGAAAAGGATTCTGTATCAAAAGCCCTTCACCACACCAAGTACAGATTACGGAAAATCCATGGAAAAGGTGGCGATAGAAATGCTTGAAACAAAATTCAACATTTCTGTACAACCGGCAGGCTTCTTTATTTATCTGCAAGATGGTTGCTTAGGTGCATCCCCTGATGGTAGGAAATTGCAATAAATATTGACTTACCACAATAAAGAAAAAAATTTCAGGACTAGTTGATGACAACTACTTAGTTGAAGTGAAATGTCTGCATTCCTTGCATAAGAAAGGCATTTCCTTGGAAGAAGCTGTCACCAGCAAAAAATTGACAAATTTTTGCTTGGAAATGTGGAACGGTCAATTACGTTTGAAGCGAAAACATAATTACTGGTTTCAAATTCAGGGACAGCTGAACATTGCAGACAGGAACTTCTGTTACTTTGTAGTATTCATCAACAAAGCTACCAACATTTTTGTGGAAATTATTGCAAAGGACGAGCAACAGTGGACCGAAACAATTTATCCACAATTAAGAAAATTTTATCGGGAATGTCTCGTACAGGAAATTGTACGTAGAAGAATACCCCAACAGAAGTTGTGTTACGATCCTCCTAGCTTTATTCCCAAACAGCCAAAACAAAAGTTACAAAAAAAATGTAACATTGAACGTCAAGTATTTGATACAGTCGACAAGGGGTTAGTATTATATTGCATGATAGAAGTATTCAGAGAAAATTACAAAAATCATAATGTTCAATTCTAGGGGGGTAGAATGTAAATCCATGGCGGCAGTTTATCAATCTGGCACGAAATTGAGAAAAGTGTGTATGTCTCCACAATTAATTGCACAATTTGAAATTGTAGCTCACAACAACACCGTGAAAAATATAGAGACTTGCGGCGTTTTAGCAGGAAAATGGGTAAGTCGAGAGCTGACCCCTTTGTAAGGCAAAGTTATGTCAAATTATTTTAAGGACAACAATGAGTTTTTGATAACTCATTTAATTATACCAAAACAAACTGGAACACCCAATACATGTACTACAAGTAATGAAGAAGAGCTACTAAATTTTTGTGTCAATCGGAATTTGACAACTATTGGATGGATTCATGTAAGTTTAATTTGATATAATGCACATCTATAACACTTCATATCTACTACATTTTACAATTTTAGACACATCCTTCTCAAAGTGCATTTTTATCAAGCATTGATTTGCACACTCAGTACATTTATCAAAATCAGATACCAGAAGCAATAGCAATTGTCCAGGCATCAAGCCGCAAGCAGTAATTTAAAAGAAATTCTTGTTAATACCGGTTAATAATTAAATAATTTCAGAACAGTAACATTTAGTATTACAGAGTATGGTATGGAGATTATAAGACAATGTTCAATACCTACGGGATTTCATGAGCATCCCGCGGAACGTGATGTTTTTATAGTAAGTAAAATGCATAACATTACGAGTACCTATGGTATTGAATAAATCCATATTTGTATTTTCCGTATAAAATGTAACATTCGATTTTTTAGGTTTCGACACATGTAGAAATTAGACGAGAGGCCGTTGTCACATTGTTAGATCTGAGAAATATATAGTTTTACCTATATTTCATTCTTTTACAATTCTTTGTAAGTACCACACGCAATTATAACGTCACGTATATTATCTTACAATTTTCAGATCACTCAGGAAATATAAGTTGAAATAAGAAATGATGTTATATTTATTGATTAATTTTTTATCATTTTTAGTATCTAATGTTGATAATGTAAATTGCTTCTTGTGTAGTTTGTAAAAATAAAATCACCTACTAATTTAACCTTTTACATATGTCCGTACCGTTTATAATGAAATCCCATCCCATTCTCTCATCGTCAAGTCTAACGATAACCTACCGCAACTTTTACAATTTCTCTTCGCATTTGCCACAGCAACTAGAACCAATAATAACGGCTAAAGCAGTGCGATATCCATAGAATTCTTCTGCTTTGTTTCATATTTTTTGGCTACGTATTCTGTTGCATATAGCGCCTATGGTGAGCTAGTGAGGAATGGTTAAACTAATTAGCTCCTATTTAGATCGAAAACAGACGGTTTCGTAATGAAAGTTGCCTAAAACCCGGCGAAAAGTACTTGCCCCACGTTAATCACTTGGTAGTGGTCTTCTCAAAAAATAGATAATCGAGTTCAATTTTTTTGCATACATATGTTTTTACATATTATTCCTCAGGTGCTCATCTATTTTTTATTTCAAAAAACGTTTACGAAACGAAATCAGGAGCCATTAAGTGATTTTCAAATTCACACATTTTTGCGATTTTTTTGGAGAGTTACTACGGCAGTAATCATAAAATAAAATAGATCAGCACCTGCGTTCTTCTTTTCTCTTTCCATAAATACCTTTGGATTTTCTCTAGGTTAATTAGTACCCTTGGTAACCACTACCAAAAACGGCGAAAAATGCGCTCGTTTCAAGCCTTTCGAACGCCCTCCTTAAAATAACGGAGATTCTTGGTGCTAAAGTTTCATCTTAAATGTTGAAACTCTTCGTCAACCGCGGCGGAGCCTATGTCGCTTATGGTTTTGGCTCTGCCATCTCGCTACATCGTTTTTTATACCCCTACTGTTGATTGGGGATGGTGGTTGACTTTTATAGTGCAATAAAGATACTTTACTGGAAGATTCCAGGGGAGGAAATCCACATCCGCCAGTAAATGTCACTACTAAAAACTTTCCCTTATACCGCAATATAGGTAAAAATTGCTTGTGCGAATTAAACCGTAAATTCAGCAATATGCTTCTATTTTTCCGCGCCGTCCCCACCCCTAAAATCCGGCAAAGTCTTATAAAATAACAACGCCCGGGACGGGTTGAAGTCGCGCGATTTTTGCAAGTTTGCCAAATAAATTCCAGTTAAAACAGTCCCAAACATTACGCCAAGGCCCATTACGTCGAACCGTTACAGGGGCGAACAGTAATTTTTAAACTACACATCCGCGAAATGGGCGCAATGGGGTTAGTTGAGTTAGGGTTGTTTTCGGAGTTTGCCAACAAACGGGGGGCTAATTGGAATAATGTCAGAGGCGGGGAGGGTACGCGTCCCAAAAAACACCCGCCTTATAAATCTGGGGAAAAGGAAGATTTACAATTTGGCCCACAACAATTAATTGGAATTATTTAATCCGAAACGCGGAGGTAAATGTTTTATGCAAACACAGGGAGATTTATGCAGAATGCGCCTATAGGTGTGATCCACCGACGATCCACGCCAACAAGAACAAAGACACATTAACATGATATTCAAAAACCGTTGGTGCGAACCAAAACTTTGCCTCAATGGCGGCAAAAACCCTAAAAGTTCACATTTGAAGCACAACCAAAATTTTGGATTCGTCCGAAGACTAGTAGGCTCTGGAGTAATCCCTAGAAATTTCAACCCCTCAAACCGGCCATAACTAAAATGGTGGCCCCCAAATAAGACGCAACTTTATTCAAGTCCCAGTCCCAGTTGATGCGATCGCTTCTTTCTCCTGCGGGAAAGTGCCTACTAGACTTAATTGTCGCCGGGTGTCTTTGATTGTTTCGGCGACAGGACAACCGGTGATTCCGACGACCAATTCCCTAAAAGTTCATATTTGACGTAGAGACAAAATTTTACAATCGTCCGAAGGCCGGGGAGCTCTGGAGTAACCCCTAAAAATTTCAAGACCTCAAACCGCCCGCGGTCAAAATGGTGGCGCTTTGTGCTCTGCGATCGTTTCTTTTCCTGCGGCAAAATGGGCAATACGGTTAATTGTCGGTGGGTGTTTCTGGTCCGTTTTGTGTCAATTTCGGCGACAAGACCGCCGTCAGATCCCGACGACACTTTATAAATAGTCCGGCGTCGGAATTGACGGGGTAACTTCCGTTGATGATTACATCAGCGTTGGCGGGCGATGTCTCGAACTAAACAAAGACAAACTTAGGACAGCATGTCAAGCGGAGTGGCAAGCAGGTCAGCCGGAACAACAAGCAGCAGGATTATAGCACCACACTCACCGGGATTACATTACTGATACTGTTGATGGAAGGAGGCGGAAGCCGAGAGGACTGAATACAAATGCACGGCTTTGCCGGCGACCGGTAACGAGTTCACTTTCCTGCCACCGCCGAATATTCCGGCGTAATTGAATCCTGGATCAGGATAAAAACAGCGGCAGGTCACGCGTTCGCCGATTCGGCAGTTATTAAGGCCGTTCAATCCGGCGGGGGCCTTACGTCGTGGGGCCTTGTTTTATTTTTCGCTATACGACCCGAGCGCTCTTGTTAGCTTTTATCGCCCAGAAGGTGGAACGCGGAAGCACCACTTTGGCGACGCAAACAAACACGCGACCCCTATCAGAACGAAATAATGACGACTTATCCCCGTGAGGACTCAAATTCCTAAATACGTTCGATTATTAAAATTATTATTTTCCCCAACTGTTAGCGGAATTGTCTTTGCTCAGACTGTTGCTGCGGCGCCACGTAATTTGGTCTTATTCGCACACTTTGCTGCGGTTGTTTTTAATATTCTCGACATGGCTCGCCAATTTTGAATTCAATACACACTTTGCTCTCGTCTCGGTTATTACAGGAGCCATCTTCACCGAAACGAAAAAGTTTGCCCTCCGCATTACGTCGCCGTCGCGTGATCTGCTCTTAACCGAACGTCGAGAAGAAATCAATCGAATAATGGAAAACTTTTTTTATTAATAAAAATATAGAACCACCGCCGCAACGGCATTTCCGGCCGTAGTTGCGGAAATTACAATGTTGCAGTTCAAACTCGCATGCATAAATTCCATGCAAATATTTTATTTCTATCGCGCGTATACATTGATGTAAAACACTTCTCATGAATTTTAAATGCAATCGATAACCTCCACTAAACGCTTCGCTGACAGGACCGCCATGCACGGCGATAGTAAATTACAGTTTCAAATACAGACCCCACTACTGATTTGTGATTCCTGGGTCCGAGTTTTTTTTTTTTTTTGGCGCTGCCAAAGAGGAAATTAGGGAGGTTTATGATTTGTGGGGCCGGCGTCGAAGTAAGGGTCTTGATGTAAATCTTTTGTTGCTCCGCGAACACCGAACGGGCAAATGCATTGAAATTAATTGGGTAAACACAAACAGGAACAGGGAACGGGCGTAAGTGAGCCAGATTGTTTTCAGTTTTATGGTTTCGCTTCGCCAGAACTTCCGACCACCCACCAAACAAACGGTCTCGACAGAATTCATTGAACCGCCACCTAGTTAAGTGAGTAATTATTTATGGGGGGTGGCAAATTCGAACTCGCGACCAAAAACGAAACTGTTGGACCCGCAAAATAATCCCCGACCTCAAAAATCTTTATCGCAGTGGACCATTTTCGCTAAATCCTCGCTAAATAGACTTTTTAAATAATTCCGGAATTCGAAACGTCAGAAGTGGGACATCTGTACAGTTTTCGGCCCGAATTCCGGTCGGTTGCCAAAACTGGCACTTTACATCGAATTAATCATGCAAATTCATAAATCTCGTTTCAGATATCGAAGTGACTCTGGTTGGGGAGTCTTCACATCCGAAGAATTTGGCTGTTGTCCACATCCTTACTTACATTCGTTTTCTTTTATCGCGATATTCACTCGCCCCGACGTGATTAATGTTGGATTTAAGTAAACAAGTTTAAATTTATAGTTGACGGTAAACAAGGAGAGAATCTGCTTGTTACAACCATCACAACCGCCGAACGAGCTGTTACGAACACAGGAGCCGCAACTTGTACACGTAACCATTTCCAAGTTCAGTTATAACGCGGCTTTCCTGAACCTGGCGTTTGAGAGTTTAAGAGCGCCTGCTGTTTAACAAGGCGGTCTATCAATAAACTAGTGCAAAATAATAACTTTTACACCATCGAAGCGCAAATAAAAGATCCGGGGACCGGCAGTCGAAACAATAGGGTTCACCATCCCCAAAGAATTTTTGGAAATTCTAACAGGTAAGAACCAAAACATAAAAATATTAGAAACGTTACGCCAAGAAATAAAAAGAAAGCGAGTTGAAAACTTTTTCAGTAGACAACTCTACCCACATCAAATGTATTGATAACTCAAATTACAGTTTATTTCCTTCTTCACCGGAATTATCTCCATCAGACCTATGCATTTGCAGGCGCAGTCAATACCTCCACGGCTGGCTCCTCTATTAATGTAGGCGAGAAAATCAATACTCATCATTGTACTGAATACTTCAGACCTGTTGTAGTGTCCCCAAGTGCAATATGCAGGTGTAATTACACCTGTACGGCTGCACGAGCCAGTGATGGGTTGTGCTTCTGTACTTTGACGGCTATTGTTTTCATGACGATAATACCACGATGTATGGCAAATGTTGCGTGAATGGTTGATGGGCCGCTTAAGTGTCCATCGACTCGTCGGGAATCAAAATGATAAGTAAGGTAACGGCGATAATAAATCGAACAAAAGGCGCCGTTAGAGGTATTCGTAAAAAAAATAAATCAACCCCTAAAGTCCTGCGAGCCCCTAATTATTCATAATATTGACGTTTCCCCCTGCGGCACGGCAATGATTGAGTAGTGAGATGCCGTGTTCGAAAATCTCCGCATCCACACCATTGACGTGAAAATGATTTCCGGGCTTTCCCCGGATTTGGATCTCTCGAACGTTCGGCACTATTCTCTTTGCAACATTTTTTTCTTTAACGCGTTAAAGAGGATATAAGGCTCGCGGTTACGTAACAAACTCGCGAAAAGCGTCCTCGCCCGTTCCCGCTTTAATTCGCCTGTCGCCTGGGCGCAACGCGTTCCCGGAATTAGGTTGCCGGGTAAAAAATTTAGTATCTACTCTTATTAAAATTTTCTTTTGATACACTCTTTATTTCACCCTTGGTAGTCATTTTGGTTTAATATCCATTTTAAGTGGTTCATTGAACTTTATGAATTGAGATTTCGCTCCTGCGGAAAAATTATAGTCAATATACCATCCTGAATGGAGCTCCGGCTTCACACTTCACCCGCCAAACTCCAACTTATAAATCATTGTTATTTTAATTAATTCCATTTTTCTCGTCGCACCTCTTCATCAGATTTCGATTTTTTTTTAAGTTTTTCTGTCTCGATTTTTGGTTATCAAAGCGGATCGCCGTCCAACAGTTTTGTGTTGTTATCTTTAAACTTGGACGAGCCACTCAAAGGAATATTTTTCCGATGCGACAGACGTCGCCTGAAAGGAAAGTTTCCGTACGTTTGAGACGGCGAAAATTGAATTATCTCGTCAAATGTGATTATTGGCAGAACTTGTTACACGAAAGGGAGTCAACGTCGGCAATAAGGGGCTTTATTTAAGAATATTACTCCTGCAACTAGTCGCCGACTAAAGTGCCATCGATCTCAACAAAAGAACCCTCACAGTTTGCATTTAACGAACGGTGACGTTAATTAGAGGGTTTTTCAAGAACTCAAAGAGGAAATTGCGATCAAAATTTCCACATTACAACACTTTTGAAAAAATATTATATTATTCGGAAGTTACTTTTTTTAGTTCTTTTCTTGACCGACTGAAAAACGCCCCGGGGCCCAACTGGAAACACTACGGGGATTGTCTTCAGTGGGGTCCCGTGCCGTTTCTCACATTTTTCCACCATTGACGTTGCCGGTTCATTTTCCCGTTCAGTTGATGTTCTGAAGAGCTTCATCGCTTGAAGTTAATTCGTCAGTCCAACTGCTCGCGCCTCTTTCATCGGCGGCGAGTCGACGAGAAGTTGCCCAGGGACTCGCTTCGGGATTATGTAAATTACGGTCCCGGTGTGTTAACTCAGTGCAATGGCATCTAAGGCATGAATCTGTCTTTCCTTTAAACTTTTCACCAAAACAATGTAAAACGAAAGTCTTCTCGAATACGTTCCATCAGCTCGGATTCCCCTAAGTACATGAATAATTTATTTTAATACCGGGGAAGGCCGTCGGCTCCTTTGAATATTTTTATTTTCCAGCTACTGTGTTCCTTGCATCTGCATACTGGCTAAAATCTCAATCAGTCCTGATTAACAAAGCGAAAGGCAAAGAAATATATGCTGAAAGGTGCGCTCCGCTGTACACCTTGAATTCAATTAAACTTCCCAAGTAATTTTCCCGGGGAAATAATAAGAAAACGTAATTAAATCCTGAACCTGATTCTTAGCAGGCTGGAAATTACGGAAATTCATCACTAACCTGCCAATTTTGGGTGAGCAACAACTGACCCTATTCCCGTTCATTAGTCGTCCCAATTAAATTTTCCCCATCAAACTGGGGGGCGATCAAAAATTTTCCACGTGTCGCCCCTCTTCGAATTGAGTCGTCGCCAAATTCCGTTGACGTGTCATTAAAAACTACGAAGCGCAATTAATTCGAGATTTAATTACGAAAGTAAAGGGGAAATTCGAAATTGGAGCGTCAAAGATGACGCGCTCTATCCTAGTTGGAATGTCAGGGGCTCCCGATGCCGGCGACAACTGCTAATTTCAAACTACGAAGTTCTATTAATCATAACATCTGAAAGGAAATTTATTTACCGACAAACATCCTAATTACCGTTTGAAGTTGTCAAGTGGCAGACGAACAGTCAAAGAAGTGAGTGTGCCACGACCTGATTTGATCGCAGGATCACAATTTCGGGAGCGGAAAAATTAGGTTTTACGCTGCCAGCTTCCGTCTTAAAGACAGAAACTTCTAGGGGAGCCAACTTCCGTTTCGAAAAGATAGTAATTATCGAAACTCTGGGGGTCGGGGGTCGATGATTGATGTGACAATTCGCAGATTTTCCCGTAATGAAAGTAGATGTGTATAAAGAAGGACATTTTTATCTTTATATTCCCGAACGAGCTCGCCGTTCTGCTGCAAAGTCTCCGTATTTTACAAAAGATTTGTATAGATGAAAATATGACGTTAAAAAACGTGGCCGACGTCAAGCGGAGCAGCACAAAAGAAGTGTGGCAAGATTAAAGTTGCTTTCTGCAACGTACACAAAACCGGAATTTATAGTCTGCAAAATCCGCTCCACATTATTGGCCGGCAGATGGAAACTCCTGAATAGAGGTAGATATTTGCTTTGCCTGTCGAATACATCTGTTATCCATTAAACCCTTGAAATATTTTTCTTTTTCCCTTTCTTTTGTCTTTGGCGCCCGCACTCGAAACATTCTATAAACTTTATTTATTTACGTTGTCGTTGTCCGATCGGATTCGAGAGATGATTGCGGAATTTTCATAACGTTCACACTTCGTTTCGCCAACACATTAATTTGCATAATTCCCAGTTACATATTCGCTGTGGTATATGCAACACCTATGATGTCGCGTGCATACCATACACAATTCCGGAGCCGGGAACAATCGCATAATCCTCGCTTAACGAAGAGCATCGAGACCAACTGATTTACAAGTAAATTGCTTTTTGCCATTGCCGCAACTCCAATTCCGGGGAGAATTTTATTTATACCGCCAACGTCTTTGCTTTCACGTCCACAGACTTAGGTAAGACTCCCGGATTCTAAACAACGCCAACAACAAATTGCTTTCGGAAGAAAAGCCACATTAAGTTGATTGATCCCAAATCCAAAAACTGCCTGCAGTCGCTATAGTTGATTAAAAACATTCAAAAGTGGCGGAAAATCCGGTCGGACGTCGACGAAAAAATTGACCCCCGCGGCGGGGTCAGCAACAATTTTTATGTTTATGTCTTGTATCTATCTGCGGACGGGTCATTTCTTTTTGGTCTTGCCGGCTAATGCTCGTATTTATAAACGCGACATGAACCCGAGATAAGAGAATCCATATGTAATATAATGGAAGAGGGAGGCTTTAGACTCGGATTTATGGCCCAGCTCGGGTTTGATTCGGGCTTAAACATCGGCTGAAGGCCGCAGAACAGTCGTGATTGTTATAGAGATCGGGAGCCCTAATTCCCTCGGGTTCTGGAGTGAGCTTATTGACGCCGTAATTGAAACATTGCAGCCGGTCATCAACGCGCACTTATGGCGGAGGCGCCGGGAGAAAAGATGCTCGCGCGATCGAGGCCCTCGCGGACCTCGGTCGTCTTCCCGATGCTAGATATGAGTCATCCGGCATCATCTGTAACTTCACTTGCCAAATTTACATTTCTCTAAAAGAAATTAAAAATTTAGTCTTGAAAATCCTCCCTATTCACGAGTTCAGCTTCGTTAGGTTTTAATTTACTTTCAACGCTTTTTGGAAAAGGAACAATGTTTCGTTGACTGAAAATGTTACCAAGTCGCGTAAGTAGAGGGTTGAAAAAGGCTATTTTGAAAAATAATTTAGAAAATCTTAATAAACCTCTTTTGTGTGAACCCGCAAAGTTTTCGACAACCCTCGTAAACAAGGGTCAAAGAAATATTTTTTTAATATAGAAACCTTATTGTACATTTTCTCGAAATTCTACAATTTAATACAGAAACTTGCAAAAGTTGCTCCTCCGATTGAAAGCAATATTGGACGTGAGCTTCCAGTTTTTTCGGCGCGTTATAAAATCGAGCCGTAGCCGGGGCTTTTTCCGAAACTTTTACAACAAATCGTGTAGTTGAAAGTTTGCAACTTTGGAGGTGGCCGAAGACGCAGGCAGGGGGAGGTGTGACATTTCAAACGGCGAAAATCGCATTACGGCAACGACAACGCATCAGAATGTCCGATGGCCGGATATAAAAACTTGACGGAATTCAAATTGGGACCTCCCCAAAAATTAGGGATGCTCGAAAAAGGCCGTCAAGCGTCTGTTTATAAAGCGCCAACAACTTAATCCGAAACGTTCGTCTGTAATTACTCGAATCTCTTCTAAATAATTTATTTTTACGAAACGAGAAAAGGGGTCTGTAATGAGGAGCGGAGATAAAGACGATGTTTTCTCGGCAATTGAAACATCCTCAACAGATTAACTAAACGACCAGCATTTATCAAGCGGCCATGGTTTTATCGCGCAATTTTGGGATTGAACGAGCGCTCTCTATTTAATTTCCCGATTGTTATCTTAAGCATCGCAATTAACTTTTTAGCTGCGCGTCAATGAACGGCGACATTTCTGCGATTGTTTTTCTAACCGGCAACGGATCCTTGCACCATGACCCTAACCGAGACCGCAGCGTCTCGGTTAAAGTAAAATTTTGTGTTTTCATGGCGACGTCCATCAATACCAGCCCGATGGAGCTCTTACGCTCCATATATTTTATGTACGAACCAATACTAATGTCTCACATATTTCCGATGGATGATGAAAAACACGAATTTTCACTCAGGAACCGATGGCGCAGACCTCGCAGCAAGAAACGTTCGTTGTTGATTTTGTCTTAACTCGTTGGTTAAATAAACACAATCTTGTTACGAACGAGCCATGCGAAGTTTACGCCATCCCGCCGAATTTCGTACCTAAATTTGAATTTATTTCGCTGGTTCGTTTCAATTCATTTTGTTACCACGAGCTTTTCGCGGAAACAAACAGCAAACAATAATTAACCCAATTCCACCCCCATCTCCATGCCCATATCAAAGATCCCATATTACACCAAAACCTAAATAATGAATTAATTCCATTCCTCATCCCTGGATGGTGCTTCAAGCTTCGCTTAATTTTCATTTTTTTATATAATTAAATAACACAATTTAATCTCGCGGATACTTACGAGAACGTTGTATTTTTTTAATTACTTACCATTGAACAAGACCAGGAGAACCACCGGCGTGAGGATGTTGCAGCGCCACTTCATTTTCCTGCAACAATGAAAAAGAAGCATTAAAGCTGGCCGCGTAGGGAACGTCAAAGGAGCGGGCGGTATCCAGAATGGAAGTGCACAATTTAAGCGTGGATTTGTATGCAGAACAGTGATAAAAACAAACCGACCATGGATGAAAAACTCATGCAAACACGCAAACGGTAGGAAATGTCAGGAAAACTGAGAATCAAGGGCATAAAAGACGCGATGTGAGCAATATGTAATGCTAACTTTGAAATATATCCTCGTTCGGCTGCTTCTTTCCAACGGGCCCGTTGTAATTTAGGCAGAGAGGGCGCGCCAGACAGGAGGACGTGAGTTTAATCTAATTCCGGACAGTTAAGGTGGTTCCGTTATTTATAGGACATAACCTGCACATTAGGACGTATATTTTAATACAGTGGCGGCACGGCGAAATGGCGGCGTCTCTCTCCCGTGCGCTGGATCAAGACGATGCTGGTTTATGTAGACAGACATTACACGTGTTAAGGGGATTTGCGCGATCTGTAACAGAAACAGCCCGTCAGGATTGTTTAGGGAAGACGTTCGTGCGATCTGTGCTTTACCCGGATTCGGTGCGAGCACCGGAATTTTGTCGTCCCGCGAGATTTATTTGACAAAACGCCACACAGACACCGAAGACGAGGAACGTCAGGAACACGTCGACGTTAACGCAACCATTCCCGCGATCACCCCATAAATTCACCATCAAAAATCTTAACCCAATTGCGGAACCATTTCCAAAATTCGACGTTTCAGCGACGTCAAATAAGAAAGTAATGACCTGATTGCGAAAATATGCGGCCCTAACCTCAATTTGCCGTAAACCTCCTTTACGCCTTGTTGTAACTTTAACGCCGGGATTTTTAAAGACGTTTCAGATTTATGCAGCAGGGGATTGGAGTTGAATTTTTTAGGGGACGACGCCCCGGAATTGTTTTCTGAGCTAATATGAGCGTCAGATGTTCCCAAAAGCCGCATTTATATGCATCGGCGTCCACATAAAACACACATCCTGCTAAATTGTAAACGTTTCGAAAATCGTCGTAATTACCGCGGCGGCGGTTATCGGCTACCATCTAAACGGAAGTTAGGTGCGAAAATACGAAAAAATTAATTCAGACGGGCGGGAGCTGAACGCGACCCCGGATACCTTCTCGATCATTAATCATTTGCGTATTCTTTATCAAAGATCTATAAGATTACAGAGGGGGGGCTCCGATATAAATTGTTTTTCGCGGGCCACAGTTTCAAACGCAAACTCAACTCGATTCCTTGTTAATTCCATTATTAAACTCCCCGAGTCTAACTTGAATGTTTGAGTAAAATCGGTCGCGTGCATTTACTTTGGTTTCGTGTGTGTAAAGTGGGGCCTTATTAAAATGGAATAATAGGCTCGCTATTCGCGTTTATTTAGGGAGTACAATAGGCGAATAATTGAATTCTGGTCGTTAGTTTTCGGGGGGTAGGTACCCCTCTGTAGTTAAAATAAATTATTTTTTCGATGGTGTTACCCTCGGCGCCGCGAAACCCTTCTCCCTTCTATATTGTTCTTAATTGATTCCACTTTCATTGGTGCCGTGATAAAGTCCCTCTTGATCGTTAATTCCGTTCATTTTGCTCCTGCTTCTCCAGGTGAAGAGGGTGGTACGGCATTACACGGTCCGACTCGGGATTTTCAAGGAATTATGTAACCGCACGTACGTTTTCTACAGGTTTATGGAGGTGAAGGTAATTCGGTTAGTTACACGCTTTTACTCTAACATTCAGGAATTTGAATTCTGCACAACTTACCGCGAGGACGTTAAGGGTCTAAAAAAAAAAAAAAAAACAGTTTGACACAAATAAACTTCCATAGAGCTCCTTGTGGTGGTGATCACGTTCGGTCTTCTCCTTAAACCGTGAAATTTAAATGGGAACCCCCGTGACAATAGTTTATAAATTGAACGGTTAATCAAAAATGTCGTTTGATAAATTACCTGGGAGCACATCTGATGTCTATATGCGGGGCGGATTCCCTCTATTGACCGTGGAGAATGAAGTGATGAATTTAAGACATGATGAGCGTACGCCCGGCGACCATTAATCACCCCCCTTCAAAAACAAGTGTTTGACTCCGACTGAGACACCGCGAGAGATCCGCCAAATGACTCAACTTATTTGACGGCACGAGAAAAATAGTTTCCTCAAGATTATATCGTCACTCCTTCCTCGGCACCACATCACAAAATGTTTTTTTGTTTTTTATTGACACAAACAAAAACTACATCGCGCCAAGAAACTAAGATAAATCTCCAAGAAAAAAATTACTAGTTTAACTATTTAACAATTTTAAAAAAATCACGAAAAGTATTGTTGAAAGGAGTGTAATCGCGACGCCGCCAGGCACTTGCGGCTCTTTTATTCGAAAAGGAGAGTCGCAATTGTATGATCACCTGCATTAACGTTAGTCCCTATATTGATCGTCAACTCGGAGAAGTTGGGGGGAGAGTACGGATCTGCTTTCAAACTTTAAATGTAGGAATCGCTATTGTAAAGATAAGACGGGTGTAACTTGAATGAATACGTGCAATAATTTCACTGATATACTAAATATTTAAGCGCTCAGACACCATAGAGGTTGAAGTGAGAATGCAAAATCCCGATGTAAAATATGTACCATAAAATTTGATTTACGAATAGACTTTATTGTGCCTTTTCCCTATTCTTGCAGAACGCGAGTGCCAATGGCATCATAAAAACATTCCCGCGCACAATTCCAAGAGCGCTTGAGAAATATAATTGAGGAGGCCAGAAATGAAGAAAAATTGAAATTAACGTCCCAAAAAAATTCAAAACATTTCAAGAGCGAGAAGCAATTGAAAGGAAACGGTGGACATAAACCGGACGAAGATATGAAGCGAAAGGTAATAGCCACGATAAGAATAATGCGAAGGCGGAGGATGACCCGGTAAACGCAAGTTATAGTGGTTGAAAGCTCCAAATGAATAATTAACGGGGTGAAAGCTTCGGGGTAAGAAAAAAAGCGAAGCTGTCCATAGATGAGTGATGTCAGCATAGTTAATCGCAACTGCAGCTTGTTCCCTATTTGCCGTTTGCGCTTTGAGAGAGGACGTTATCATGTCGCTTTAGGGGCGTTATCCAGTTTAAAAGACCGTTACCTCAGAGTGCATACGAACTTTTGATTAGCTCATCCCATGCAAAGCGCTTTAACTATTCTCTTTGTGTATGCTTCATTGTGTTCTTTTAGATTGGCTCTCGTCTCTCATCCAATATCGCGACCTGATGCAGAAAAATTACTTCTTCGTACTTGAAAGGCAACATGGCCCCGAACGAAGACTTTAACCGTATAGCGTTTTATGTATTTTTACAGCGCTGTAAACTCTCGAACGGTTCAACCGGCGATTTTTCATTCCAATCTTTGTCAATAAGCGAACTTTTCACAGCCAGGATATAACGTACGGAACCCAATTATATTGGGGGCGGGGGGGTGCTTGGATATTTCAGCTGCCTTCCACACTTCACCCGGCTTTTATTACACACCACTCATCTTTGATAAAAACCGAATAAAAATATGTTGATATAGCGGGTACACAAGAAAGTCGAAGAGTCCTATCGACTAACAAATTGGCCGCAGGAAGTTCCTCACAAACTTCGAAATGACGACTAACAAAGAAAATTGCTACCGACAGGAGGAAATTCTAGCCTCATCCCATTTCTCGTTAGCACGTATTAAATTTTCAGAAGTTAGTCTAGAAAGTTCTCCTTTTATTCAGTAGAGAATAGATCAGTAACTACCTATAATAGGGAGAATGCGACAACTATGTCGCAAAATCTGGTTTGCTGTATCGCTGAAGCTGACGGATCTACCCCAGTTAAGGTAATGCATGAAGTTTCGGATGTAGCTGCATTCGGCATTACTGGTTACGTCACATTAACGCCTCCGGGGACAAACACAAAGATATGCGAAATTAATTACCTGCTATAGTCTCTTTTATAAGTAGTTAGATACAAATGTGTTTCGCAGCCAGAGGAATTGAGAGCAAGTTTAGAGTAGGTAACATGTTTTCCGTTTCTCGAACGGCGACTGAGTCGGTGAAGAGACCCTTCAAACACCAAAATATTTCACCCATCGAAACTTTGATGGTGACGTAAATGATATTTGGGTTAGTTTTAGGAAAAGAAATTTAAAAGAAATCTTAAGCTGTACTTGCGGCACAAATTTACTTCGTTGCAAAAAATTATTACAACTACCACAGACAAGAAATTGAAAATACGTAATGCTTCACTAACGTTCTTTTTTCTGTGATAAGAACATTGTTGAAACAAACAATGAGCGAAAAAGTATATTGTACATAAATATTGTTAGGTCACCTGAAATTGCAATCCCCTTAAATTTAATTAACTCATTCAATCTTTGGAGCTAAAACAAAATTAAAAATACTATTGCCGTCATCCGCTCTCAAAACAAATTTAATCTGCGCTCCGCCCTTTTTGAAACTAGTTTCGTTGATAAGCAACAAAGAGATGACGGTAATTACTTCCAATTTCAACGGTGCGCAATATTGTTGAAGTTTTTCAGTTTCGAACGAAACACAAAAGAAGCGCGGAGAAAAGAGAGCCGTGACGGCCGGAGATGCATCTGCTTAAAAGCGAACAAATTCAAAATTCACCGACCTGCCTCTCTTATTTCGAAGACGTTCATTTTCGAGTATTGTAATGGCGACGTTGCCCCAAACGACTTGTCAAATTGATAGAAGTCCATTAAGACCGGGCGCAGAGGGGTTGTTGTCCGGCCATTTATTTGATCAATAACTCAAACAATCGGCTGAAATTTCGGACAGTCCAAATGATTACAGTTAGGGGTCAAATGTTAACAGACAATGTTGGCCCGGGAGCACGATGCTAGGCAAGCCGAAAACACCCTTCAAGCGGCGAAATAATTAAAACTTTTTTCTATTTGGTCGAGGTTAATCGTTAATTTAGTCTAACCCTTCAGCTCCAGGTCCAGAGTTGACGAAACGCGAAAAGTGAAGACGTGAATCGATGAGAAACGGTCCAAAGTGATTATGACTGGGGCTGCTGAACAAAACCACTAAATTGGATCGGGTCCTGGACTCCAAAAGAATAAAAAGTCGCAACCGAATCCAGAAGTTGGAACAGTTTTTCTGAGACGCCCCAAAAGCGGAAACAAAAATATTACTCGCTTAATGCACCTGCTCAAAATTATGGACCATTTTTATTATGTGGCTGTTACGCTACTGATTACGACGCTCCATGCCGCATCGAATTTGCAGCAGGTCGTAAAAGTGAAAATGGCACGGGGGAGCTTCAATTACAGCGGTAACAAAACAATGTAACCGCACAGCGCCGAAAGCCAGAGGGAAATTAAAAAATCTAATTGCCATTTGACATCAAAGGCCTTAGGATTAGCTGAAATGCTGAAACGAAACGATCATAACGTGTGCTGGGAGTATAACGACTCGGTGCCCCAGTTTTCCCCAGTTAAAATTAGCATCAGTTCGACCTATTTTCGAAAATTTTTCCAACTTTCTTCAGTCTACCCCCACGAGAAAAAAATTAGTTTCAAAAAGTGTCATTAAGCAGAAAGAGTTTCTTGAAGTGACGCAATATTCAGGGCGAGAGGAAATTAATCGACATTTTCGGTCTGTCTGATCCGGATAATCCATCATGGTGGTGCAATGATGTTGCTCCTGCGGGATGCGCAAAACAAAAGAAATACGACGTTATTAATGTAATGAACCGACGCGCAACTTTGATTCATTGCTGTCTTTAATCACGAGAGCCTGGCTTTGACTCTAAGAAAAGTTATTGTTTTATACAACAGCTCGAGTAAATTATGGGGGGAAAACTGACAGGACAGCAATTTTCCAGATGAATTTCTTTAATAATTTATACGAATGCGTGCCACCGACAGTCCGGGGCTTGTTTTCGCCAATGATCGAACGGGTAGCTGTTTTCTTATCGGGTTTGCCGTACCTATGACGCCCGGATTCGGTAAATAGGCGTTCTTCCTCCCGCATAAACGTCCACAATCGACGTCGAGGAAATTTATGAAAAATTCATGATCGCCGGCGCAAATATTGAATAAAAAAATAACGAAAAAAATCACAAGCAGTAAAATAAGAATAAAACGGAAATAAGTCGGCGCGAAAACCAATATCTATAGACAGCTATCATAGTTGGCAGGGTTCGACTTTATATCCGGTACAATCTACTTCAGGATCTGAGTGCGTGGCACTAAAACTGCTGCCGTTGCCGATGAAATCTCCTCGTTCACTTGATTCCCGAACTCGCGTCCACCTCCATCCGGACGATCTTTTTTAATTAAAAAGCGGACGTCCGAACCAACTGTCCTCTTCCACGAACCCAAAAAACGGGCGCAATCCGGAAGCGAACCCATTCAAAAAAATTGAAAGACCATAAATTTTCATTATTTTTATTTCGCCCGCCGCCAGTTGTTTTCCTGAAAAACGACTCTTTGTGCATTAGATTAAGTTAAACGAGATTTTGGTTCATTTCGTTCTGCGTCCTGGCGTGGCTTAAAGAAGCGATTATCCCCCTGGATCATCTTCTACCTATGATTACCTATTCTAAAAAAATATTTTCCCTCATGCGTGAAGTTGCTCAGGTAGGTAAACTGTGTTTGATACCGACCGAAAGTGTGTTGTCTCCTAATTACCAAATTACCTTCACCAGGATGCATATCAATATTAAAAGCAAAACTGTGTTTTCGTTAAACAACGTCGGCGCCAGTGACGTTAATTTAATTATTATTGAAACTGAGCCAATAAATGTGCAATGCTGTGAATATGGCACTGCTTCATTATGGGAGTTTTCTATCTAACACAGTTTTGCTTTTAATTTTAATATTTTAATGAAATAATTTTTGAAGCCGGAGAACAGTTTTTTTAATTGGCATAAAGAACCAATTAGCGCAGTGACAGCTCATACATTTTTAAATTTAATATAGCATTTTGTTAAGCAGAGCAAAGGTGTCCTGAATTAACAAAGAACTCGTAATCAAGTTAGCTGCGGAAATGCGAACCAGAGGGAGATTTACCCCATCCAAACTAAATTGAAGCTCCTTCCTTTTGCGCAAAACAGCAACTTGACCCTTGAAATCAAGCTTTCTTTGAATAATAAAATTTTCTAATTATTGTTGTCGGAAGCGGTAACAATTAGGAATTGCGGCATTCAATCGCGGGGGCGTTACATGGGATGTAATAAAGTACTTAAAGTACCTAAAGGGCTTCAACGTGCAGTTTAATTTATGCTCAAAATTAATTTTAATAATCCGCCGCAAAACCCAACATCAACAAACTAGTCGTGTTTGTGTTTCGCGAACTTTCCGACTGAGCCTTCGCCCATCACCAACCAATTCCGGCATCAGCATACATTTTTGTTAATACTTCGGAAAATTGGAAAAACAATAAATAAACGTATAGTTCGGGATTTTCGATTCTGGTCGTTTAACGCCGCATGTTTCCAAACTTCCACAATCACTGATTGCCGCAAGGGCGGTCGCCGCTCCGACTATATCCCAGGGGTGGCGAGGTTAACGAGCCTCTGCAGGCAGCATTACATCCGCCATACATTTGCGGGGGTGCCTTTTCGTTTCACTAACTCACCGGGGCCGAATTACGTCTTTAATTTTCCGAACTATGGCAAAGGTTTTGTTTATTGGGGCGTGCCCGAGTCACGGGGGCCCGCGATTTACGCACTCCCCAGTTTCGGCGGAACGGCGAGTGGCCGAAAAGACACCAGGACTACCAACCAACACCAACTACCAACACCTTATCAAACCTGAACTAATTGTCTTCTGAAGAAGGTCGCGACAAAACGACCGAAACGTAAAGGAGCAATGCAACTCGAAAAGTTGATTCTAAATTATTTGACCACTTGATTTTCTTATTTCTCTCATTTTCGCTGATTCAAAGATTTTGACAAAAAATAAATGCTAATAACTATTTTTCAAAAAACTATCATACTTACGGTTGTTAAGAGGTTTCCGAGCCTAGGAACAACTCATTACAGGCGGGTATCTGTAAGATATAAATTGCGATTAGATAAAAGAAAACAGTCAACAAATAGAGAATATAATAAGAAGATGATCATATTCGAAAATTCTTGTGCAAAGACTAAAATCACGAAAGATCACAAATAGAAGACCGAAACCCGCATAAAACTTCCCTTCAAAAGCTCGAGATGTTGACGCGTTCAACACGTTTCATTCGCTTTTAGTGCCGGTAAATGCAGTTTCACTAGCAGCATTCGCGCTCGTCCTTCACAGATCAGAGTTTTTTTTAAGATGACGTCGAAATTGCGTTGATTGGCTATTTTCTCAAGAAGCTCGCTATTATTTAGGTAAATTATTGGTTTGGTCCAATTTGCGGATTCGATGACCCAGAAGTGAATTCGCCGTGATTGTCGCAAGGATGCTCTGCAGTTCAGACGCTCCAGGTTTAGGATTTCGGTTTTAATTACATTGCCTCTCTTAGGTAGCGAGGGATGAATGCCTCGCGCTATCCGCCATCGTATATGGCCGCATTAATCCTTCTGGACGAAAGTTGGGTTATTGTCGTGTAAAATTGGCCAGGCGCCTCCACCAAACCGCCCCCGAAATAAAATCGACATTAATAACTTTTTATACGTTCCCCCGGAATTTGCAGAAGGCTTATCGCCGATACGAATGAGCACGTATTTCGTAAATTACATGAAGAAAATTAAATTTCGAGGTAAATTATCGGATCGAGAGCGCGAATTCATCCCGACCCACCCTATCTCAAATTCAGCTCCGGCGATACAGGCGGGCTCTACAAGGCGAAAGATAAACCCTTTAATAATCCGGTCGCGATACATAAATTCGAAAGCAACTATGCAAAACACGCACAAAAAAACGACGCAACATAAACCAGAGAGGAGGAATTTCGACGAATAGGTGTGCTCGACCCGGTCGGAATATACGAAACGGCAGTAATCCCAAAGAATTAGGGCCGGAGAGGAGAAGGAAATTATTACGAGCTGAATAATTAATTGAGACAAATGCGCTGCCAATTAATTCAAAAATCGCGCAATTTCAAACGGGCCTCGTAACAACTGTTGTTTGTTAACAAGCGAGCTTTTTTTATGACGCTACAAGTTAAACCAGCAGAGTTTGGATCCTTTGTGTCACGGTCCCCTTGAATAAGTTTCGTGGCGTGCGACCACAATACGGTAAAGTTAACAAGAATCGCGGCTTACTTAACTTTTTGGAGCTTCCCCTCCGCCAGACATTCGTCAAGATTTTCGTCTATTGTCATCCATTCAATTTCGAACCAAAATTGACAAAAATTATTTGTTAAAAAATCTCAGAACGCAGGCTTGATACGTGGTGTCTCACAACCCGCTCACGGCACAGAAACTGCCGCTCGAATTCTCCCGTGGTTGTCCATTAACGCGAACATTATTATCTGGTAGGTTTCGCTGGAAATTCCATCAGAAGCTTGTTGGTGAAGACGGCCGCAAATTGAATAAATGACCAGATGCAGTTGGCGAGTTGCATAAATTGCATTGTAACAGTCAACCCGCACGCTCTCCCCACATTCCTGCTGGCGTTGCAATATTTTCCTCTGATGCAGGGGTAGTATAACGCGCTGCCGGTGTCGGTTATTAGACACTTTATTACGGGTCTAACCCCTACTAATTGTCCCGTCGGGAATGCTAATTCGTGCTTAGGTATTTTGACACCATCACGTTATTAATAATTGTATCTGGATTTAATTGCAAACGACGCAACTGGTTAATCAAAATCGCGTTAGCGACCCCAAGATAACCGCAGCACTTCGAGGAGGGACACAAACTTTTCCCAACTTGACCGTTATTCAGGAGGTAACGCCGAAATTATTAGAACATGAATTCAACCTCAAAGTTTCAAAATCTTCTTAACTGGCAGAACCAAAATTTTGCGACAAATCAGCGAAAAAATTGTTGAATCTTTTAGGACTCGTCACGTTTTTTTTGTTTTGTTTCAATATTGCACCTTAAAATTAAGTTTTAGTATACTTATCTGAAATTCGCAGCTTAACCCTCAAAAAAAGTTCCGGTAAACTTATCCATATTTTTAAAAAGCTACATCCTTACCCGGCCATCCCCTCTCCGACTTAAATAAAAATAAAATAAATAAAAACTTATAAGTATGTAATACCAAAAGTCGAAGCAATTGAATTGTGTTTGTGTCGAAAGGGCGCTAACGCATGAGTGTCACGTAACTGACGCCAATTGGGCCGTTTCGCCACCATAACCAACGCACCTGTCTGAATGCAATTGAGACCGCATGAAGGGTGCTTGGGGCTAAAACGTCAAATAAAAATCACGTTAGAAGAAAAACTTGCAACATTGTTCTTGGAAGAAAAGTTATGTGCGCCAACAATTTATTTGGTCGAGCAAAAAAAAGTTTAATTTTCTTATTGAAAGCTTCATTTGTCACTCTCGGAAATTAAAAATCCGTCCGCGACATCTCGAGATAAATTTAATATTTCAAACCTTCAAACAGAAGAAACGCAACAGCTGCAGTCGGAACGTCTTTAATTATTTAGAAACACATTTAAATCTAACGGCGGTTATTAAGTTGGGAGGTGAAGCGCGGCCCGGAGAAAAAGCTCCGTTGATAACATCGAAAATTTTCAGTAACTAAGGGAGAATTTACGAGAAAGGGTTGAGGGCCGCGATAAAATCTCGGTAATGTTCCCCGTGAGCTTTCGAGCTTTCGGACTTACTATGTCGACAATCCAGCAACGCGACAACCCGGTTATTAAGAGTCCATCGGCGTCAATCACTGCAAACACACGAGAAAATTTGCGCGACCCCTTATTCATCCATAACTTCTCCAATTACGCAATCTATTGGTTCCGCACAACGTGTTGAAACAAGACCGAAACTACCAACCGGTAACCTCCGGTTTGCTCGGAGTTTCAGCACGGACTGCTGAAACTAACCGAACCGGTCGGAGTCCTCGAGCTTTTCCGATAGGGCCGCAGGGCGGGCCGAACTTCCACCTCGTCACTCTCGCCAACCCCATAAAAGTTGGTCCGGTGTTCGGAAGCAGAAGTTAACCTGCAATCATTTTATACATACACGCGTCCAAAGGAACAATGGAACTAGGCAAAGTTCTTGTTTACGCTTTAATTGAGCGGAGAGTTTAAATGCTTATCAGCTTTGCAGGGTAATAAAAAGGAGCCGTTGAGCGAAATGTGAAATCTCATTTTCATTCGGACTAAGTGGGATTTGAAGGGGCACAGCGCAAAAAAGTCGAGGGTATGTGCGAGACGGGCTCGAGGTCCTGCAGCGATAGACTTGAGGAGAGGAGTTGGAAAAAATTAAATACCCGTAGCGAGGTTATAAACGAGGGTTTTACGTTACGACCATTCGTTGTTGCAGTGACAGAACTTTCAACAATACGGTAATTAAGTCTTAGAAGTGACGCTTTTACTCTGCACTAAGCAAAAACGAAACGAGGAGGTTTTAATTTGCTCTTGGTAACAGCTTTTTGCGGAATTTGCCCAACTGAAGGGAATTTACTGTAAATTGCATGTAATTCGAAATGGAACATAAATTTGAGTCTTCGAACATCAACACCGCGAAAAGTTTACATTGTAAACTTGAAGCTCAAGTAAACGTCTCAATTTTAACGTTGCAAATAAATTGGCTCTGGCGAATTAAATTCTAGGTATCGCTCTAAAGTAATGAACAAAGTTCAGATACATTAACCTCATCAACATTTCTAAATCTGGGTGGATTTTCGCTGATCACCCTGTATCTCGCTGCACCCTTGATCCTACGAGACGCGGATAGATAGCGGCGTGCGAGATTTTGGGATAGAAGCTCTATTTATATATTAACAAGAGCTGTTGGGTAGGTGTTTCGACATCGAATAATCGGGACGCAGGCACTGATTAAATTATTTTACCCTTGTCAAACTTCGCAAGCTTAAGACAGCCGCTTCATCCATAAAATTCGATTTATTCCAGACAAGGTTATTATGTGCAGCGCGATACCCACTAGAATACAGGAAACCAGCAGCACTTCTTAGCCCATTCTGCCTCAACTCAATACAGTTACCCCTTCCGGCCGAAACATGATTATAGGAGAGAAATGTGGATATGCAGGACGTGACTGATTCGTCCTCGTCCGCCCTCTTCACACCCAGTGTCAGTATGAAACTCAACATTTAGAGATTAGTTACAAAACTAACCCGATAAGGTTTTCTTTTTACTAAAGTTTCAAAAAAAAATTTAATTTTTCTATTAAAAATTTAAATTTTTGAGAAAGTCAAAAATGATATTACGATATCACGCAATTTTTTGGAAAGCTTCATTTTTTCTTTTGAAGCTGGTCACTCACCCGCTGGCTGCTCAGTGCTCACATCGCTTCTAATTTTCCCGAGACTCGTGGAGCGCTGCCTTGGATCCTTGGGAAGCGGCCTCTCCCAACTCGCACAACAAACTCTGCTAACTTTTCCGAATGTTTCCTCTTATTATCGCAAAGCTGTCAGTTCCATTTTCGCTTTGGAAAATTTCCATTTGACATCATAAATAAATTATTAACTAGTGCATTCGGTTTGCCAACGAAAATAAATTGGATTTTTCTTTGGTTATTACGAAAGGCTTAACATCACCGACAAAATACTTTTTTTAGTACGACTCTGTTTAAAATAATAAAAAACTTGCAATTTTCTTTGCCTCCCCCTCGGATTCGTAACGCGGCCCGTTTTTACGACAGGTGGCTAATTTGGGATGGTCCAAGAAGGACGGATTTCAAAAATTCAATTTCCACGCTCAACAAACAATTTTAACGACGGGATATTTGTTCATTACGTTTCCTCTTTCGGAAATGACAGACGGGCAAGAGTATCGATTCTGCACCTACGGCGTTTATACGGTTCTATTTAGACGAAATGAAAAAATATTTTCGTGGCAAATTTGAAAGCTAATTAGGTACCTACATTGAAAATATGCCGAAAAAGACTCGGGACGTTGGATATTGCTTAATTAAATATCCAGGTGATTTGAGCGTCGACTGCCGGTTAGACGTTATTTTAAAATGGCGTGCACTCATTCCATTGTAGTTTGTTATGTGTACGAATTTCGTATATTTTTTATTAGACCCGAATTTACGAGAATTGCCACCTCGCGTGCCATAAAACCGATGCACTGAAACTTTTACGTTTCCAGTACTCGGGTAATATTCGTGTAATTTTATGCTGTTCTTGCGCTATCATGTTTGTCCATAACATTCGTTTCATTCTCTGGCGGTTCCAGAAAAAAAAAGTCTTTACAAGGATTAATTTTTCCGCTTTCGTTGTAACGGCACGATCTTTAGGCAGTAGATGGGACTCCAGTCAGCGAAGTCCGATTCCAAGGGACTTAGTTCCGGCGGAAAGAGTCCTAGTATCGGCTTGTTTATTGAAAGGTGTGCGTCAACACTGCGACCCTTTCTGTGAGAGGAAATGAAGTAGGTGGGTACAGCGCTACAACCAGCTTTATGTCGCTCTGAGAATTCTCTTCGTTGTTGATGTTTTCTCTTGCGAGCACCGAGTGATGCTTCTATTTTATTTTTAATAAACGCGATCGTTAAAGCGGTACGGCTTCATTTATAAAACACAAAAACGTTAAGTAACCAGGATAGGTGACGGTGATGAAAGCACCAGGTTTTACTACCCCCCGTCCTCTATTATTTTCCCTTTTGTAATTGCGTTGTCTGGATACTTTCATCTTTGATACCTTCCATATCCGGATCATGGGGCGCAATTTTAAACAATTTTTGCAAAATATGGTTCTTGCGTCTCCCTTTTGTTCGGGAATATCGCCATTGGAATTCCGACGTATAAAGCGGACGTCACTTGCAGATACATCGCTTCCCTTGCCCGCTATTTAGCAGGTTGATAGATGCACACACGTTGGATCCGGCAAAAACTTGTATACGCATACAGTTTCCGGCCGAAAAAACGGGCGATTGGTAGAGGGGGACTTTTCTTGTCGCATGTTAATTTCGTTAAAAAAGGGAAGATCGGCGGGATGGAAGTGACACCTTTTGTGTTTGAATTTGCCGAGTTGGATGAAATCAGATCGGCTTCTGGAGAGAAGCTGGAGGTAACACATTTTCCGAATTTGTTTCTTTTGTAAATAGAAGCGGTATCTAACCAGAGAGAACGCAATAAATGTAAATAATCGAAAGCAGATTTTCTCGCGTTTCCCGGGGCCATCCTTAACTTTACGAAGTGGCGGTTATATCTCCTGCTAGGGAATCCAGTGCCAGCGCCGTTTCCAATAAAATACCCCGAGATTTATTACGATGCGAGACGAACGGTTTACATATGGCCGCACTCTAATAGCGAGACACGGACTGATATCGGGGCCGTCCGCGAGATCCACCCGGAATCTGAAATAGGGGCTCATTGCTGCATTATACAGAGCGCCGCGCAACGAATATTTTAAGTTCCCTAGTTTCCAGACATGCGGCACTATGCGACTTTGAACCAAACCCAGAAACAAATTTCGAAAATCCTCCACTTTTCCCTTAATTGTGATGACCGGAAGGGGAGAGTTCACCCCCAAAAAGTTAAACATTCCAGGGCTAAATCAACATCAGGGTCTCGAAACAGTACCTCTCGAGACAATGTCAATACTTAACCCGCACAAGAACACGTGTGATCAAAGAAAGTTTGATAGCATCCCCTAGAAGCTTCATCTGCCAATAGGTACCTAGATATAATTAGCTTGCTGTAACTGCTGATCGAATTGAGCTGCGAGGTAAAGTTCTGCAGAATTTGCCTGAAATATGTTTCTTAGGCAAAACGCCGTCGACAACAGCAGCGGATCATGAAAATTTCAAGCCTTTTTTTATCGAAGTGTCACGCGTTCAGTTATTAATAGACCGGCAACGTGTATCTTCTGCAAAATTTATCAGCGAATCGTCAGAGCGTCTCAGATCTGTTATGCCAGCTCGGGACAGCATTCGGAGCGACAACTTTGCCCTTATGGGTTATACGCCGTGTGAGTCGCAGGTGTGACAGGGCTTAAGCGTCCAAGATAAGGAGTGAATCGATGAAAGTTAAATCTGCGTAAAAAATATCGGAATCATCCTCGATATCGCCACCCTCCCAAGACAAATCCCTAATCTTCTCTCTCGTGACATTAAATAACAATAACGCCGATATCCAAACATAATTCGTCCTGTTGGCAAGTTCGGGGGGATTAAACGTGATGGCGGGCGTTGTAGAGGCCGCTTGGCCGATCCCACTAACCCCTAATTTAATCACTGTCCGTAATCGCGGCGAGCTGAGAGAGGAAACCGTTTGTTTTTAGTATAAAGCTCTTTGCCTTGCGCCGGCCATCTCCGCCGAGCTTTGATAAAATCGAAAGAAATATACATCAGAGACGCGCAGAGATAATCTCGCTTCGCCTTGATTCCTAGCAAAGTCAAATCTTTTGATCATCAGGTAAATATAGTTTACGAACGTACGACCCGGCTTTCCGCCATCACCCCCTCCATCCCGGACCGATGCGACGACTCTAACCTTCAGCAGACACTCCACCCGGCCTCATTTAGCTGCGCTACGCGAGGATCAAAAGAAACGGATTAACCTGCAACTGACGCCAAAATTACGCGCGACACAAGACAGGACGCCCAGGACTTGAAAGTTTGAAAATCGTAGGTCAAAGAGAATATTAAAGTACTCCGGACTTCCATAGGTCGGAGATCCAAATTACGTGGCGCGCCGCACCGATGTTTGTGGCTCTTTTAACTTTTGGTAGTCCCTCGTCACATCGTCCAAACCCTTAAACGATTAAAAAGCGGGAAAGAAAGTAGATGTGGCAAGATTATTCTTGAGCAAAAAGCGACGTGTAGTAACATAAACTGCTTGTGGATTATGGTGTCGCTGGGGATGAGAAAACGTCGCTAGTTAGCTAATTTCCAAGCAACTCGAATCTCAAGAACGCAATAAATTTCCGGGCTCTCCGCCGCCCTGTTAAATATTAGTCGAAGAACTTGCGACGTATTTAAGTTTTTAATAAATGCAGCCGCGGTGAGCCTAATAAGTCTCTGGAATTAATGACGGCACGTAACTCGGGAGCGCCTCGGCCTGATTGCGGGAGTCTTTGATAATTTGTAATAATAATTCAGGTGTCGCGAGGAATGGACGCGTTTTTCTCGCCGGATAATGAAGTTTTAAGTCGGAAAATTTCGAGTATTCCGCCGGTAATTAAAATCGAATAAGTCGGTCGTTTCGGTAAAAGAAAACGTTTTTGCCAAAAAAGAATCTGTGTGTTTCTTTTATTGGCTTTAATCACGCCGAAGCTCCGGTCGAAACGACGATAAAGTTGTTAAGACTCGAGACGCAATTTTCAACCATTCAACTATTCACATGCTCCGGAAACTTTAAGGGCGTCTTTGAAATATTAACTAAACTTTCACTCGAATCGGACTGTTGTGTGAAAAAGCGAACATTCAATGCGAACTTTGTCACATAATTGGTTTGCAGACTATGCACTTCAAACAATTCCAACGAATCGATTCCAATCTCCAGCAATAAATACCCCCCATTAACCGCGCCGTTCGCGCCATAATTATGGTAATTGCAGAGCGTTAAAGCAGAATTAATCACTACATAGGTATTATTATTCTTTTCAATTAGGGGATGTCGACAAAATTTTCGAAACTCTCCGATCAGAACTAATTTCACAAAAAAAATTACTGCGAACAAACCGATTTCGACATTTCAGTTCAAACTACATACTTTCTGTTGGAGTAAGAAACCTTGAGACAACCAACAACGGCCACCTACCGGATGTAGTCTAGCCGTCTGGTCTGGTCTGAGTGGTCTGGCAGCTTTTGTCGCTTTCGTTCAGTAGTTCTTTGGTGACCGTCGAGCAATAAAGACGTTTAATTTGTCTCGCGTATTTTCTCCAAAATCCCCTAAGATCCACGATACCTCAACAGGTTATGCGCCCAGCTAGCTATTAGAGGGATAGTGTAGTCGTCTAGTGATTCGTGAAGTGCTAACGTTTTTGGTTATTATTCGGAACAAGGTTTCAACGCCTGTCGATAAAATGGAGGTCGATAAACCAAGGGTTGAAAAGCTGCGAGACGCAGGAAACTGGCCCCAATGGCAGTTTGTACTCCGAACGTTGTTGGATGACCAAAATGCACTCGAAATCTGCGAAGGGACTTGGACAAAGCCTGAGCGAAGTGAGCGTGATTACGAAAATAAAGTCAGGAAATGGGAAAGAGCAGAGAAAACCGCAAGGAGACTAATCGTCACAACAGTTGAAGAAAAGCCGCTTCAATTGCTGATGAGCTGTGAAACCGGAACTCAGATGTGGAAGAAGCTGCACAGTGTTTACGATATAAAGTCGGACGAGAGCTTGTCGTTAGTTCAAAAGAAGTTTTTTGAATATCGATGGGAATCGACGAGTGATGTTGCAGATCACGTTTCAAAGCTGGAGCAACTTGCCAACAAAATGAAGAAACTTGGTGGTGAAATACCCGAATCGATGTTGCTAACAAGGATTTTGTCAACTTTGCCACCTCAGTACAATCATTTTCACAGTGCGTGGGATTCGACAGACACCAAAAACCGAACCCTAGATAAATTGACAACGCGGTTGTTAACTGAAGAGCAACGCCTGCTACAACAAAGTGATGCGGAGGAATCAACAGTGGCTTTGTTTTCAAAATTGAAAGTGAATGAAAGCAAGAACTTCAAGAAGAATAAGCAACGTCAAAAAAATGTGAGCTGCTTTACTTGTGGAAAAAAGGGGCACATCCGTAAAGACTGTCCTGGTTGTTTCTCGTGCGGGTCGAAACAACATGTCGTGAAAGATTGTCCGAAAAAGAACAATTCGTCGCAAAATAACGTTGATCGCGAACCGAGTGACAAACAAGCATTTGTTGGGCATGTTAATGCAAACATTGATAAGGATTGTTGGGTGATCGACTCCGGTGCATCGGATCATGTTTCAAATCGCGTCGATTGGTTTTCAAATTATCGCGAGTTCGCGGAACCCGTGCTAATTCACGTGGGAAACGGAGAAAAACTTGAAGCATTCGGCCAAGGAAATTTAGAAATAGAGACATCAGCCGATAATCGTTGGCTTAGCGGAACATTGTACGACGTTCTGTACGCGCCAAAGATGACCAAAAACTTGTTTTCAGTGAAAAAGGCAGCGGCACGAGGCGCTGACTTTGTGATAAACAACAACGGAAAACGGTGCGTCTTTATGCGAAAAGGCAAGGTCGTTGCAACTGGTGTAGAATTCGGCAACCTATATCGAATTCTTTTACGTGTGATAGTTCCGAAAATAGCGTGCGTGGCAACCAAGAAAAATGACTCACTCCAATTATGGCATGAACGTCTCGCTCACCAAAATAAGCGACATGTTCAAAAATTTCTGAAAGAAATGCAAATTGAAGTGAACGTTGACAACGAGTTCTGCGATGGCTGTGCGTACGGCAAGCATCATAGACAAACATTTCATGAACGCACTGATCGAGCAGATAAACCGAGAGTTGTGATACACACAGACGTTTGCGGACCAATGAGTGTGCAGTCACCCTCCAAGAAACGTTACTATGTCATCTTTAAAGACGAGTTTAGTGCATACCGTGTGGTTTATTTCCTCAACCAAAAATCGGAAGTAAAAGATAAACTGCAACAGTTTTGTGCGGAAGTCAAAACGTGTTTCGGAAGTGACATAAAGGAGCTACGAAGTGACGGTGGTACGGAGTACATTAACGAAAGTGTTACCTCTTTTCTACAAACAAGTGGAATTAAGCACACAGTAACGGTGCCGTATACCCCAGAACAAAACGGCACAGCCGAAAGGGAAAATCGGATTATAGTTGAAGCAGCGCGCTCCATGCTTCATGCAAATCCAAATTTACCTCAATTCTTGTGGGCTGAAGCTGTGAACACGGCTGTATACGTGATAAACAGAACAGGACCTACAAAAGTTACTGAGAAAACCCCGTTTGAACTGTGGTTTGACCGAAAGCCGAAAATTGATAATCTGAAAGTGTTTGGAACTGAATGTTTTGTGCACATACCGAAAGAAAAGCGCCGAAAATTGGACAAAAAGGCATTAAAGGGCTATCTAGTTGGATATCTCGAAGGAGTTGAAGGATATCGTGTGTGGATTCCTGAAATTCATGATGTCATCGTGAGTCCTGACGTGATGTTCAAGCCAGAAAACCTGTGTACAACTACCTGTTCAGAAGAAGAAACGGAAGTTGAAAAATCAAAGGAAGACAAATCAATCGAGAACACCCGTGAGCTACGAGATAGAAGCAAACTGAAGCAACCCGATTTTCATGGAAATCCTGTTGCAATGATCTCTCAAAGTGAACCTACAACTTTTGAAGAAGCTGTAAACTCTCCGGACGTTGAATTGTGGCACCAAGCCATGAATGAAGAAATAAACTCATTACTAAAGAATGAAACATGGGTGCTAGTTGATAAACCCGAAAACAAAAAGGTGCTTGAAAATCGCTGGGTTTACCGCATTAAGGAAAACTCCGAAGGAACTCCAGATATCTACAAAGCCCGTCTAGTGTTGAAAGGGTGCTCTCAACAAGAAGGAATCGACTACAAAGAGACATTTAGTCCGGTAGTGCGTTTTGAAACTATTCGAGCAGTGTTAAGTGTAGCAGCCCGTGAAAAACTAATTCTACGACAATTCGACATGAAATCAGCATTTTTATACGGCTCTCTTGATGAAGAGATCTATATGAAACAACCCAAAGGTTATGAAAACAACTCTTCAAGTGTGTGTAAACTACAGAAAAGTTTATACGGCTTGAAACAAGCCCCAAGGTGTTGGAACAGAAGATTTACCGAATTCTTGGGTGAGTGCAATTTAAGAGAGAGTATTGCTGACCCCTGTTTGTATCTTCGTGATGAAAAAGACAACAAATTCTTAGTGTTGTTGTATGTCGATGATGGACTAGTAGTAGCTTCCGAGCAGCAAGATGTGAACGAGTTTTTGAATCAGCTGAAAGACAAGTTTGAAGCAACAACTACCCCAAACGTTGTAAACTTTCTTGGTATTGAGATTAAGCAAGAAGAGGATGGAATTTTCATCAGCCAAACAAGATACATCGAGAAAATTCTGAACAAATTCGGAATGACTGATGCAAAACCCGTCGCAACCCCAATTGAAACCGGTTGGAATTCGAAAGAATCGCCTAGGAATAATACAGAGTTTCCCTACCGAGAAGCTGTTGGAAATCTCATGTATTTACAGGTAATAACGAGACCCGACATTGCATTTGCAATCAGCGTAGCATCAAGAGCTTTAGAAAATCCAACTAATTCGCATTGCCAACTAGTGAAAAGGATTTTTCGCTACTTAAAAGGAACCTCGAAAGCAGGTCTACTGTACAGCGCCAAAGAAGAATTGGAGGTCTTCAGTGACGCCGACTTCGCTGGCGACCCGGAAACAAGAAAATCAACATCAGGTGTTCTGTGTAAATTTGCGGGCGCGGCTGTTGTTTGGTGCAGCAAAAAGCAAGTTTGTGTCGCACAATCGACAACAGAAGCGGAATACGTGAGTGCGGCAAGTGCAGTCAAAGAAATAATCTGGTTATCGCGTTTGCTAAGTGATATCAACGCAAGTGGTTTTCAACCAAACAAAAGTGTTCTTTTCGTTGACAACGCAAGTGCAATTAAATTAATCAGAAACCCGCAATTCCATAAGCTTACAAAGCATATTGATGTTCGGTACCATTTTATACGAGATATGTTTGAAAAAGGCAGTTTTGTTATTAAACATGTTTGTTCAGAGCAGCAGTTAGCAGATATGTTGACAAAACCGTTACCTAAATCACGGTTTGAAATGTTGAGAAGTAGCATAGGATTAATAAACATCGCTTGTTAATTTTGCTTTGAGTTCAATCGCTTTTGTATGCTTTTTGCTCAATATGTTTGTCTTTGCAAATTTTTATTTTTTTTTGCTGGTTGTCATGATTTCTTAGAGAGAGTGTTGGAGTAAGAAACCTTGAGACAACCAACAACGGCCACCTACCGGATGTAGTCTAGCCGTCTGGTCTGGTCTGAGTGGTCTGGCAGCTTTTGTCGCTTTCGTTCAGTAGTTCTTTGGTGACCGTCGAGCAATAAAGACGTTTAATTTGTCTCGCGTATTTTCTCCAAAATCCCCTAAGATCCACGATACCTCAACACTTTCAAAGGTTCCAAAATCTGGATTCGGACGTCCGGTCCGGATAAATGCAAACTGGCACGGATTTGTTTTAACGGTGGCTTGTTTCGGCTGGTGAGATCAGCGTGCGTGAAAATTGCCATTGTGGACAACCGAATTTATAGTTGGAGGACAACGAGATAAAAAGGAAAATCGCCGTCCGCATTGTCGATGAACGTGCCTCTCTGTGCAGTCGACGACTGATCGAGCTGAGTGGTCAGAAAACAAATGAACTATCAGCTTTATCTGATTCCAACAACCGCCGAATCCACGGATCATCACTCCCATCAATACGGCGTAATTAAGCCGACCGACCACGTGATTTATGGAGACTTCGCAATTAGGGGAAAACGACCGAATCCAGCAGAAAAAGTAGACAGTTCTCCCCAGAAACTGCCCGAAGATGAACAGACAACTTGCAGAAAATTGGGCACCGCAACTGAATTCAAATGTCGATTAAAGGGCACTCGATCACTAGACTAGGGCGCGAATAATAATTTTTATCTCCTTTCTCAATCTATATTATAAAGGAAAAACTTGAAAAAAAAAGTATAAATAACGATATTTTTGTTTAGGTTTTGAAGCATTTTGTTAATGGCGAAAGAGCCATAACCCCCTGGGAGTCGATAAACCACTTCTTTTGAAGAGCGGGGAACTATGTTGGAGATAACAAAACGAACGGTTAGGTGGATCGTGCTATAACTCGTAATTTTTATTTAAATTCCCCCAAGTGCACTTACGCGGCCCAAATAGGTTAAGCCTTTCAATCCGCCGTAATTTACCTGCACAAGGCGAAATAATACAATCACTTGCAAACAATAAAAAAAAAAACAGCGGAGCTTTCGACCGGCGATCGGTTCGGAACCTTTTAAATTTGCATCCGCACCGTGGCCATTTTTATCGATGAAACAACATTTCCGTTTTATTGTGAAGAGACGCGAAATTGATGGAAGCATGTTGTCATTATTTTACAGTTTCTTTACCCTCGTCGATGCCGTATCAAGGTTTCAATAAGGTCCATTTTAGATAAATGCGAGTTATAAGGGTAAAAAGATAAAATTTTTGTAGCGTCCCGTTGCGGTATCTCAACAATGGTGATGCTTGAATGGCACTTCACCTTCCCGTTCTTTTCCGCATCCGAGGACCGCGCAAAGCGACGACGGGACTCCCCGAAGTCCCGGTCAATGCGCGATGATGTGCTTTTGATGGCTTTCTTTTTGTTCGAGTGATTTATTGCCCCATCGCGGCCGAATTTCTTTATGCACTTACCCCTGTTTAGTTTGTATGACGCGGTGTCCCGGCAGCCCATTTGTAAATATTATGAATATTTCAACAACCGAACTCGAGCTCGGCCCGAGAAATTTAACGGATTGACCCTAGCCGCAAATTTTAACCAAAAAAAAAATTTGAAGATGACGAGGTAAGATAGTATGAGTAAATTTTTCTGCAAACGTCTTAGTAGTGTATTGAGTTAGATAAGCTATTTTTTACAACCCTATTTTTGTACCTCGTCTCGTAATTACCTAAATTTTGATAATACTTACGTGGTGCTATCGTCATAAAATAAAGTTAAAAAACTGAAGAGGGCAGCGCTCTCATAATTTATTACACTTGGGACGGAGGAAACGACTCCTAATCTCTGCAGCTTCATCATATTCACACAATATTATTTTAAGAAGTAACGTTACAGCAATAGTGAGGGAGGGTGATGTTTACTTTAGAATTCTAGACCAATTATATGGCGCATGAGGTTTAGTAGTTTTGTTTCTCAACGTGCAAACAGAACGTCGCGCAGAATTCACCCGGCGCCTCCGCCAAATGTGACGCCAGCCAGCGGCCAAGCACGAATTCGTTATTTTTACCGCATACATAATTATTAATTAATACTTAAGTAGCAAACCAGTAACGTAGTTTTCTCGGCTATTTTTCGCTTTGGTCCATTGAATTGCTTCACCAACGCCGACAATACGGGACGTGAAATAATGCACCTCGGCTGCTCTAAAATTCATTAAATTTTGCCCCACGCTTCTCGATATCGCAAAGAACTCGTTAAACTTGCCATTTTATAAGAACTAATGGTTAACCAAGTGACAACCGACGCTATAATTTTTCATCAAGCGCGGTAGAGTTTCCGAATTTACGAAATGACAGAACGCGTTGAAACGAAGCAAAATTTTTGCTTAGAAAAAAATTGCAAATTCGACGGCAAATTCACGGATCGATCCGGAACCCGGCGAGAAGACGCTGATGATTGGTTTATGTTCGCGAAATTTAGTCAGAAGTAAGTTAAATCCCGGCCAATTCGAGTTTCCTTGTTCAAGTCCCAAACCCACTTTTCCTATACGGCAGTTGATCCAATAAAGACGGCCCCTTAATGGTCCGTAACGTGTTGCCGACGTAGTTTTCCCGCATTTCAATACGGCCGACGCCAAAAATCCGGTTATAAAAGCGAATTAGTCCGATAACCATTACGTGCATTCGACTCTCCGGTAAATTCTATTGATTCCGGGAACTCTTCGGGCGGGACCCGCAAAACAATAAAAGGGTATCGCGACGCATGTTGCACATTTATATGACATACGTCGTGCTGCAGCGTGACCGGAATGCCGGATCTACATTCAAATTGCTTCTGAATTTTTCCGTGTCCGTTAAAGTCCCCGAGACGGCCGCAGCCCCGAAACTGTACTTACACGTACGCAGAGGCGGCGAAGCAAACGATCGCAAAACTTCCAATTCGTAGGTTAACCGGATTGTTTTTTAAACAGGTCACTAAAACCCCTAAGCAAAACGTAAAACCGAAAGTGGCAGCGCTAATTATTCAAACTGCTTTAATCAGAGTTTTATCACAACTCTCCCATTACGGACTTAACCAATTCTGCCTTGAAGCCAATTAGTTTAAAATAACAGTCAAGTTAAAAACGACAGTTGAGCTAAAATATCCAATCGAGGTCCTCACTAAAGTATTCAAGGGACAGTGCCCCACCCCCAACTTCGCTTCCTGCAAGGCGAAGAACCCTTCAATTTGGCGGTTAACGGTAACGCACTTAGGTACTCTTAATTGCGCCTCCCGGTAGCAAAATGGACGATGCTGGAAATTTTACAAAATTGTATTAGGCCACTCGTGGACAATTTCCGGGATTAACGATCAATGCCGGAGTCCTTGATAAAGGGTATATTCCAAATTGATCGGCGCGCACCTACCCATCAATTTCCAATTTCCGTAGGCGCCCCGTCGCCTAATTGGGGTCTGTCGTCGAAGATGATGCTTTTAATGAAATTCATGTCGGCGACTTTTTAATCTAGGTGGCCGTTTATCCGCAAACATAATCCGGATTTTTGTCAATCGATAAGCCCGTCTCAGCTACACGTCCCCCCAAACTTAAATAGAAGTTTAATTGAAATTGTTTTATTAATTACCGAGGAGCCCCGATACAGGCAGAATTTAAATTGACTTTTGATTCGCTAATTTCACATTTTAACGCGATTTTTCGAGAGCATCGGAGCGGCAGGGAGAAGGCTAAAAATTTTAATCGAGATCAGCCGGATTAGCGAGGGATCGGTCGCCGGGAAAATCGCATCGTTTTGTTGTTTTTGCTCGAGAATTCGGGGGTCTTAATGCCAGACCAAGGACCGCGCCTCGCCTGTTTACTCGGATCGAAATTGGGCGGATTATGCGTCTAAAATTAACAAAAGGCCCGATTAGCGCCCAACTCGAGTCTTTCAATAATTTGCGCCACTTTTCAGGAGTTTCAATTTGGCTGTTGTACCTACTACTTTTCAGGAGTATCAATTTGGCTGTTGTAGAATTAAAAAATATTAAAAATAAGTACCAACGTTGCCGCTTGGTTGTTTCCCCGGCCTCTGCTGCCGCCCAATGTCTGGAAGCAAAATTAAAAGTGTTAATTGAATTTTGCAAAGAATCCGTTGCGGCTTCCAATCGATTCAGCTTACAATTCCGACTTGAAACTTATCGCAAAAAAATCCGAATTCGTACTTATACGAAAGTCTTGGTGGTGTCAAGAATTCAATTTTGCGAAACATGGACGGAATGGCCTCCATACCGTCATGTCTTTACCACAGTTTTAATTTAAACTTTCCAACCCGACATTCAGAAGCAAATACGGACGCATTCACGTCATAAATCAATGAAATTGCTGACAAATTGAAAACCTAAATCAAATTCGCAGTAACAGTGACAAATTCATCAGGTCTTTGAAGCCACCTAAAAAGCACGACTGCATATTCAAACCTAAATGTAAAAAAAGAAATTTATTTAAGCCGTCGTTTCGACGAGAAAAAATAATTTTTGCTGAAAATCCTTTGTTATTTCGTCCTAGTGCCGGAAACGCAATCCTTTTGATCTTTGATGAAAACCCGACCAGGATTCAAATATCCCCTTCCGTTTCCGGTTGAATTTTGTGTCGTCTAGATTGATTTCCTCAATTAAGCCGCCCAGATCATATTTACTAAAAGTTAAAAAGCTGCGACGGCGCCCAGTCGGATCGAGGCGACAAAAGCTCAACGCATGCATATAATTCCGAATGACAGTCGGTCTTGATTGATGGTGCATTCGTGTAACCTCCGCCTGGATCCAATAATTGCGTTTTCACCATTGTTCCTTGCTAATGTTTATTGAGTTTCGGGTCCGACAAAACGGGAGGGACAGTCAGTATAGTAGTAGTGGGTGCGGCATCGAAAGCTCCGGTGTGAGTGTTCGTGGGTATTTTCCGAGAGCTGGTTTCGAGTTCTGATCCTTTTTGCAACAAGATAAAGAATAGACGAGTCAATTTATCTGGAAACTGCTGAACGTGAATCGACCTGACCTGGGCCGTCTGCTAATAAATCAAACGGATAATTTCCAATGGGTTCCTCGACCGCACCATCCCTTAATAAAAAGAAACAATTTGAATCGTCAAAGGCGGATAAATATGCTCGGGCGAGTGTGAGGATAAAAGCTGTAATAATATTAGCCAGTTATAGAAAACCGACCCCTTTCATGTTGACTGATGCGGAAAATGACATTTTTACAACGATTCCGGGGACGAAAGGATACTTTTAGATTAATTATAACGCAACCAGGAGGCGACAACGACAATGTTGCGAGATTGTAGCGAGATCCTCTTAATTAGACGGTGAAGCCAGTCACAAACAACGCTTCCGTTTCGTGCATATATGGCGAATAAAACAGTTTTTTTAACACACCATTAAGGTCATAAACCCTAGATTCTAACGGTTGTCATATTATGTACGATATCAACGGAGCATTTTAATTAATACATAAAAATGTAAGATGTAAAAAAAATGTAAGTAAGAAAAAGGTAAAAATAATCTTCAATTCCATGAAAGAGACACAAATTTGCCTCTCCACTCTTCATCTAAGCAGCTTCCTAAGAATTTAGAAATTCTTCGAATTTCTATCGATTAGAGTAGAAAAAAAAGTCGAAAATATTGAAATTTTTTACAACGATTTTATGACTTAATCTTATAGATTTCGAACCGCTTAACACAAATCTGACCGTAGTTTCCCTGTACAAGTCGTACTTTTTGAGATATGACCGCTCGAATGTTTAAATTCAAAATTTTCGTCAAAATCGACCTAAATTGCAAATTTCAACTTCTTTATTATTAAACTTACGATTTTTGTTCATATAGCATTCGATAGCTTTTGTGAATGGAGAAATTTGATGTATTTGGATTTGATGTAAGTCTGCCCGTTCAAAAGTTACTAGAGTTTAAATATTATAAGAAATCGAAACTTAGTGCTTTTTCTAATTTTATAAGAAATCTATTTATTCTAGCGTCGAATTGATTACGGATTTGAATTCAGGAAAGCCGATTACATAAGAAAACGCTTATTACCAGCCTTTGGGTGCAACGATATCTATTTTAGGAATTTTTCGAATTTCTATCGATTAGGGTAGAAAAAAAAAGTCGAAAATATTGAAACTTTTTACATCGATTTTATGACTTAATCTTATTGATTTCGAACCGCTTAACACGAATCTGACCGTAGTTTCCCTGTACAAGTCGTACTTTTTGAGATATGACCGTTCGAATGTTTAAATTCGAAATTTTCGTCAAAATCGACCTAAATTGCAAATTTCAACTTCTTTATTATTAGACTTACGATTTTTGTTCATATAGCATTCGATAGCTTTTGTAAAATGGAGAAATTTGATGTATTTGGATTTGATGTAAGTCTGCCCGTTCAAAAGTTACTAGAGTTTGAATATTATAAGTAATCGAAACTTAGTGGATTTTCTAATTTTATAAAGAATCTATTTATTCTAGCGTCGAATTGATTACGGATTTGAGTTCAGGAAGGCCGATTACATAAGAAAATGCTCATGTCCAGCCCTTAGGTGCAATGATGTCAATTTTATGAATTTTTCGAATTTCTATCGATTGAGGTAGAAAAAAAAGTCGAAAATATTGTAATTTTTTACATCGATTTTATGACTTAATCTTATAGATTTCGAACCGCTTAACACAAACCTGACCGTAGTTTCCCTGTACACGTCGTACTTTTTAAGATATGACCATTAAAAATTGTTTAAACAATGCAGAGAAGGATTTGGGCGATATCGGATTAAAGAGAACATCTTCGCGTGCCAAGGGAACGTTTGATTCCATTTCATCGTTTTCTCAAAATTGATTGTCTCGAGCTCATGAATGGAGGTTTCGGACGTAGGCAAATAACCGTCGATGAAACAAGTATTGGCTTCTGCACTGGTTCGGTTTGTACGCCACTTTTTCGGTTGTAGCCGTCGGTTGATTTACAGTTCGCAAAGTATCAGCAGATTCGAATCAAAATCGAACAATATTTCAGCCAGCCACCAGGACATTTGTTGCAATCTCTGGCACATTAGTTCTTGCGCCAATTAACGATTTCTGGATGATGTAAACAGTGCCGTTCGACGGTTCGTGGAACAGTTAAGCACTACTAAGCAACATGTGTACACCGCTAAACTTGGGCCATAAATCAAAACTTAATTGATACACCCTTGTTGGCAAATTATCCTAGCGAGCAGTGGCGTGCGATTAATAAGTAAAATTATAACTGTAATGCGCTGCCAGATTTGCATATTAAATCGATTAGAAAAGCTGCCGCGCTGAAGTATCGTGAGTAGAGAACACTTCTCCCTTTTACTTTATCCCAGATCTCTTCCACTGCTCGTTTTTAACAACGCATGTTCCAATTAACACGCTAATACCGGAGCCGGAGTGTTTTATAGAAAGCGCCGCCCAACACACGCACCTCGACAGAACAAGAGGGGCGCGAAAAGCTTTCAGCAATATCGATACTTTGGTCGAAGAGCATCGGAAAATTCATCATTTTATGCAATTACAGGGGGAAACTGATGGGAAAATGAAATTACGTAGCGCCCCAATATCTCCAAATATTTATTTGCGCATTTATTTCGACGGATCCTACATTAAAGAGTATGCCCCCCCAAGCGCAGTTAAGTTATGAAAATTAATATCGTCACATCCGTCTAGGAGAACCAACCAAAAGTTCTCTGCCAGGGAGCACTTCCCGTCGAATATTTACAACGAGAGTAAACAAACAAGAAATTAAGCACGGCACGTCTCTAATGTGCTCCTCTTTTAATGTACAAACTTCGCTCGTTGTTTGGTATACAAGCTCATAAATAAACAGGATAATGTCTATCGTTCCACAACGTCTAACCTCCGGAATATCGACTGTATTATGATGGGGTTAAGGTGTTTGGTTTCGCTGCCAGATACGATGGAAGCTACCGGAAAAAATTGCGGGGGTATCGGCTGGATCCACATTGAGCCGTGAATCCAAGTTGGGAATTATCCTAAAAATAGAGAGGTACCTAACCCCTCTAATTGTTTGCAGTAATGACAAAAAAAGTATTCTCTCAGACTTCAACGAAGTAATTGTATGAACGAAATATGTCTGGCAGTGAATTAGCACGGCAACCTGCTTTTAGCGAGAGGAGAGACGAAAGTTTTATAACTGTGCAACATCTTAAGTACCGGAACCGCCTTTGTAAGACTGTTCATTGTTGGTAGTGCTCTTATCGAATTTCGTTTGGCTATAGCTCCCCTATACATACTAAGTACGAACAACAATAGAATCTTTAAAATATGTATATTAGCTGTTCAGACACTCACAGAAATTTGTTAATATACTTGTCGTCAGTTCTGAGCGTAGTGGAAGCTGGCGAAGGGTTAGGAGAGCGCTAAAAATTCTAGCACCTAATCCTATTTATGGTATTAACGACTGATGACAGGCGATAACAGTGGAGAGAACGATTCTGGTAACGCGCACGAGAAGAAATACCCTCGAATTATGGGTGGAACATTCGAATTAATTTTGCTATTACCCTATTGGCCTTTCGCCACCCCAGGGGATTGAAATGGGCGCCCATATCGCCATGACGGGTCGTTCCAATTAATTTGTGGAAACATTTGTTGGCCTCTCTCTGGTGAAAAATCCGGCGATTGTGTCCGCTCATACGCGACCTCCCCGTGAATCGGTGAATCAACGAATTCGATGTGAAAATTTCAAAGTATTAATTAATTTCGTGCTGCAGTAAGCGATTCAGTTTGTGTCGGGTCGCCAACAAAACACTTTAATTACTTTGGAGCATTAATTAACGCCCTTGCGCGTTTCCTATACCACGGGGTTGAAAACGAAAACGTAGGCAAGATGTAAAAAAGATAAGTACAGACCAACATTAAGAAGAAAATACGAGTCAGATAGGAATTTTAATTGGGCAAGAAGGACGACAACGCGAGAAGAGAACCCTTTATGCCAACAACGTAATTATCACGGATCAAGCTGTTTAGCACAAATTGCGGTGCTTGAATTAAAGACGTTCATTCGTCCGTTTGTCGTTATATCAGCACTTTTATGCCGGCTCCCGGAATTATTTGCGTTATCCAACGACCAAGGTGGAGGAGCAAAAAAGAGAAGACGAGGGAGGTCGATCGGGTCTCGGCACTGAAACTGCCAAAGTTACGCTTTTCTCGGGGGCTGTTTCGACGTGGCCGTCCTTCCTACACCTCCGGCTTATTGCCACCGACTCGAAATTAATCGAGTACCTGGTCGTGACGTGTTGGGCTTCTCCTTCACGTGCCGAACGAGTAATGCATCACGTCTCCTGATTGATGGATTAATCATCGGGATAACCTCGTAGCCCCACTACGCAATCAACCTAAAATCAAAATTACTCAACAATCACCCGAAGCCACGTGAAGCAAAAAACTTATCTAACAGGAGCAGTTCGTGAGTTATTAAGTTCAACGCTAAAAAATACGTAGACGCAATCCCCCACAAATTTTCTTGTAGATGCTTCCAGTGTCTTACAGGTTCACGAGGTGCTACTGGGTGAACGAATCCAAAACGCGATAAAGAACCAGAAGCTATGATTCAGGTAAATAGATCTTTGCCAACGAAGGCTCTTTGTTAATATCGTTATTTAGTTGTTCTTGCGACCACCATCATTTCCCAAATCCTTCGAGGTTGATACTATATTTGCCTTTCAAAAAGGTTTGAAGTGAACTGGACAAGCCTCAAAATTCAGAAATAAATTTTGAAGGACGAAACGGTATCTGAAACTGTAATTGGGTAACATTTTCAGTTTCGCGTTTTAGGCGGGGATCCCCTAGTTTGGTTTGGAGTCCTGATATTGAGCGCCTCCGCCGCAGCTCCGGCAACACTTGTTGGAGCACGAGAATCGGCGTTGACTGGAGCCTACCGATAAGACAACCACCCCCGCCGCCCCCAGTAATAATGACAATTACCAACAAGCGAGCGTAACGGCTGTCACTTTTACCCACTCAGCAATTCCAGTGCCATTCTCGGCATTCTCCCTCTTGCCCTTTATGACGAACATACCTACATGTCTGCAAGTAACTCGTTTCGTCGGTTTTTGTCGTACGATCGGAAACAATAACAGGAGTTAACGCAAATTTCCTAAAGCATCGTTCTTCGCCGAAACGGAACTCGTCCAATTTGAGACATACAAGAACTTGATGGCGTTTCCGAAACGACCGTGATCCATCGCGGCTTTTCCGTAACGAGCTTACAATCAGAGCTTCGATGTATATTCGCTAGAAAGAAAATTGCGTTCGCTTCGACGAACCTCTGTTTGCATCGCGACGACACCGCCGGGGGTTCCCCGACCTGACAATCACACTCATCACATCGAGATGCGGACAAAAGAGATTTTTAAACAATAGGTTCGTAATTAAACTTCAATGTGTCAAAATAATAAAAACTGAAAAAAAAAATTGTTTTTGCGTCAGAATTGTGACAGAGACCGAAAATTTTTGGTTACCATCAATCGGAAGAACACTTCTGCTGGAGTCGTATCGACTGGACAATGGGCGAAAAATTCTTTGCTAATTGAAGAAATGGGGAAATTTGTACCAAAATTTTCTTCCGGGAAGCTTCGCGGCAGTTTGCAATTTCGTGATTGCAATTAGCAGACTGAGGCGTCCTGACGTGTGTAAATATGAAATTATCGCTGATTGTCGGTTCGAAGCTGCCTCGTTTCCGCAGATAGAAGCAATTAGTGTGAAAGAACCTAATTTTCCGCTGCACGGATAAGAAACTATTAGCCCGGCAAACTTGGCGTCCCCCACGAGGATTGATGACAGATGGCGCTGAGGTGTTTTAAAATATTTACCCATCACTTCAGCCCAACCAAAAACGGCTCCATTTCGCGTTGAACCGATAAATTATCGTTTAAGCGAGCCTCGATCTAAACTAAACGACGATCGTATCGCATTATCCGATCCGTTTCGAAAGTGACTGGAAGCTTACTTAACCCGTTCCAGAGCATCCCCACGCAATCGACAAAGGCACAATAGACGCATCATCAAGTGATTTTTTCGGTGTCTGTTACGAGCTCGCAATTTGCCTAATTAAAATTTTCGGTAACGTTGCCTCGATCGTAAAATCGGTTTGTTTAATTTGTTTTTGTTGAGTTTATACTGCGCTGGATGTTTCGCCCTTTTTAGGAGCGCGACTCGGCCGTACTTTAAGACTTTTTTATCTTTGGATTTGATTAATTAAATTTCAGGCAGGTAAAGCAGTGCTAGGAAAGCGAAATTCTGAAGTAGAAGTATTCTAATTATGTGCACAACGATGCGAAATTGACCAAAGCGAAACAAGACGAATTTAATTAGTAGTAACCAAAGAGGGGTAGTGACTGTTTAACAAGTTTAGTATCATTGTCGGCCGCGTATGTTCGGCCGACTCTTGTAAATCGCAATTTCATCAAGTGCTCGTGTTCAAATCGCTTGTTTCTGTTGCTCGCCAATTAATTTATCGGAAATCTACACTCCGCAAAAATCCATTTCAGCTAATGAAGCGGCGATGGGCACGGCCAACAAACGAACTCGGCATCAGGAAGCCCGCAAAAAGTTCGTAGATAATTAACGATTTTGATGGCCCGAAAAGCTGGAAGGGCAGAAAAGCTCGGGTGAAAAGTCAGGTATTTGGAGATTTAAATTTTTGGAAAAATTGTTCAAAAAGGTAAATTGCGGGGGAAAGTTGGAATTGGTTTCGAGGTGAGATTGCCTCCCAATAACAACAATCACGGCCTGATCGATACAGTGCCCTATTAAACGAAATAAAGCCAAATAAGATGACCCGAAGGGACCCTCGTCTCGGTTTGGACAGACAGCTGGTAACACACCAGTGCTGACAAGACAGTGAGAAATTCAGATGAAATCAATAAGAAAAGAGTCGTCGTGGAAATCCGAAATTGGAAATATTCCGGGCGAAACTTGAAAATTTCCCGATAAACCTCCCGATTGACTACTTTGTCACATAACAAAATACGTCTTCTATCTTGCTGATACTTGTCAAGAGCTAAGTAAAGCCATTCAGTAACCCATTTGTCGGCTCCCGTTACACGTTACAGACTCCAGAAATTTGTTATTAACTTGTCACTTTGACTTATTACCGGGGGTAATCTAGAAAAATGACTTCGGCATACACGGAGAAAAACCCTAAGGAGCAGATAAGCAGCGGCCCATTATGCGTTCTCCCCCTCGTTCATTGTACGAATTCGGGCCCTTTCTCCGTTACCTATTACGGCCGAATCTTATTTCCGAACGCAATTACTTATCGGCAGTTACTGGGTCATTAAAAAAGACTATTAGGCCGGCAAATGAACCGGCCAAAGTCAATTAGGTTGAAAGCAGTTTGAACACGGCGAATTCCACAAGGATAGCAGGAACAAACGGCATGGACGCGACAAGCGGCGGTGGCGGAAACAAATGTAATTACGACCGGCAGAGAGTCAGTTTCAACACTCGAAATCGCAAAGCAAGAAACAACCTTGCAAAATTTAGCAGCAGACGAGTGGCATGAAGAGAACAGACTGGAGGGCCGGTAAACAGCTACTGTCTGGAGCCTGGGGAGCGCCAAAGTACCTACTTCCCTTCGAGCCAGGTATTCCACAAAATATCCAGTCTAGCTTCGAATCAAATCCTCAATTTTACTTGACAATTAAGAGCTAACTACTAAATTAAGTCCTACCTCGCCTACCATTCCGTGATACGCAAATCTGTTCAACAAATTTTATCGAGGATTATTATTGCCACGCCACACCCTCCCTGCAAGGTTGTTTTATCACCGGTTAGAAGTTATTTTAGTAGCTTTGACATCAATTTTCTTCTTTCTTTAGGTTCAGTTCAAAGGTAATTTCTTTTTAATATGACAGTCAAGGTTTCTTGTTGCCTTTTACTTAACGACACATTCAATTTCAATTTAACGGGACTTTATGTGAAAACTTTACCCAAAAACTAAGGATTTTTCGTGAATAGCAACGTTGAAAGAGGAAAATATATTTTTGCGAGACCGGCCATTAATTAAACGGTAACTAGTAGTTGAAGAGGGCGGGAAAGAGGTGACTTTTCTGCGCATTTTAGAAATAAATTGAATTAAAAAAGACGGACTGCGAGTTGCTCTCTACAACTTGAATTATAGGACGTAAAAGTCGAGACGTCACAAAGTTCAATTTAAAAACAACTCTTTCGTGTACATTGAAAATTTTAAAAGTTGCACAAATAAGCAAACAAGCTCCCGCTTCGCCAAAGAAATTTGTTTCACGCTTAGTTGCACTTTGATGAAGTGACCGGATCAGACGTCATTTGGTCCTCGAGTTACTATTTTTGTTCGGACGAATGGTAGAAAAAGGTGCTGTGAAGTGTGATTGCGGTCTGGACAAGCTTTATTAAAATATTAATTAGCCGAGGGCTCGAACGTTGTCTGCTAATTAAACCGGTGTTTTTAAACGTAACAACGCGAGTCTTTGACGTGTAACACGCCTCGTACATTTGTTTGCGTCGCACCGGGCGCCTAAACAGAAATTGAATTTTCCGTTCGGCATGAAATTTATTTCGTCGCCAAAGTGAATATTTTAGAGGTCTTACAACAAAACTTCGCTAATAAGATATTGTTAGAAGAACGTACGACTAAAACGTGCGGGCCCCGTATCACACGTTTAACAGGGGAAAAGGAAATGGAACTAGGAGCGGATAAAAGCCGAGGTATTTACGATGAGAACGGCAAATCGAAAGGGGAAATGGGGAGAGCCGAATAAATATTGAAAGGTTAGCCTTAACTGTGTAGTCAATACAACGGGGCCTATTCCGAGATTTGCATTTTCCATGCGAACACTCATCTAATCAGCAGAATGCTGCCGCGTAACTGAACTGCAAATCCCGGAATACGCCTTCGATCTACCATCGGATATCTTCCGGAGCAGACGGGATTACCCGCGATGGATTTCCAACCGCATAATCTGACTAATGCGCTCCTGTTAACAATTAACACTCAATTGGAGCGCCCCTTCGATCGCTCAAGCTCGGATAGACGCAAACTCGGCAGGCCCAAGGCACTTCAAAACGCGATTGTTGCAACAATAGACCGAATCCTCCACAGAAATTGCGGGAACACTGCCACAAACTCGGGCTATCGCCGATACGAGCCCCTCGGCAGGAGCAACTTCGCAGCCCCACCCCATCTTCAGCACACCTATTTCGGGAACCGTCCGCTTTTTGATCAACACCATCAGAAGAAGTCTTTGAATGGGAACCGATCAAGTAAGAAAGAGAAGTGATTGAGACTCTTAGAATTTGTTTCAAAAAGATCAGAAGAAGGAACCGATCAAATAAGAGAAGTGATTGAAGTTCTTCGAACTTGTTTCAAAAAGTTGGACCCAGAAAGAAAAAGACAATAAGACACGCAAGAACGAAAAAGACGAACCTTTTCGTTCAACTTGAGAGGCACCTTAAATAAATGCCTCAAGAATTGTTGCTTAGTTCTGATAAAATCTCCAACTATACAAGAGTAGAAGTTGATAAAGACGAAGGTACAGTTTTAATTTGATGGATACCCCTAATTAAGTCTTTTGCGAAAATAAGAAGGGAGTAACGGGTTGCAGACTTTTACTCGATTTGGAAAAGACCATCATGACGACGTTCTCGTACTCATTCCCGGCGTCTGCGCCGAGACAAAGTCTATATATTCTCAGATAGCTGCGTAATTGTGCGCGAAAATTACAAGTGAGCTGGGAAAAGTCTATTGTGAACTATTATAACAAAGATAATTCCGTAATACATTATGTAAACTCTTCAGATAGCTAAGTAATTCATCCCCTGCATGAGGAGCGATGCGCTCAAGTTTTATGCAAATTATCCGGAACCATTTGCAAGCCCTCCTGAACGCAAATTAGTTTATTTAAAACACCGTAAATGTCCATAATTAAATACAATGACAGCACTTAGCCCGCCAAATTGTTGTTAAGACTATAAATTTCTTTTGTGCTTCTCTTTGCTCGTCAGTTTTATTCCATGATTTATCGTGGACGTAATATGCAATGCAATATGCCGCGTCTTTCGGTATGTATGCAATAAACATATCTCGAATTTTTTATCCGCTGGTGTGTAATAAGGGTGCACTAGGTGAAAATTCCAGGTGCGGTGCAACATTTTTTATTACCAATTTTAATTTTAATCATTGCTGAACCACTGAAAATTATTTGTGGTAATTCGTTAGCTTTTGCACGAGTTGGTTGTATGGACAGCTCAAAGCTTTGTATTAACATTACAGGTAGGTAATTCCAATCATACAATCGTGTCCAGGGAAAATTTAATTTCACGCAAATTTCTACTTCATCATGTGGTCGGGCGACGTTCTTGGCATTTTTCGCCGGTGTTGTATGAGAAGTCAGAGGCGGACCCAGGCGGACAAAAGTCGACAAATTTTATCGATGTTGCCTAGATATTTAACATGACCACAAAAAAAGTTTGTTAATTAATTTCTTTTTAAAGTGTTAAATTAAACCTATTTCGCTAACTCACGAAAAACTAGATAATGTTACTGACTCATAATCCAAAAAATTACATCTTTACGCCTCTCCCGCCTAGTTAACTAGTTCTAGTGCAGTTCCAATAATAATCACTAAAATCGGAATTCACATTTTTCAAACGAAAAGGGATAACAATTCGAGTAACAAAAAACTCTATGTATGTCAATTGCCAATAAAAATGGGAGAAGTTGCAATATTTATATTATTGACGTTTCTTTAGCGAGAACGGTGCTTGCACCGTACACAAACGTTATAACTTTCCAACCCGCCTCGCAATATAAGCACTTTTGAGCAAACTGTAAATATCGAAATAATCAATTGAAAGAGTGGCACTGCCGAATGATCTCCTTGGATACGCCACTGCCAGAATTAAATATTTTTCAAGACACGGCCTCGTACCTACGTCGATTGAGTCAATAAACCAATAAACCAGGTATGAGTGCACGTGAAGGGCGACGCCTAGGGCCTCAACTCGCGACTTTATTTCCGGTCTCAATTTTTCTTGTGCCCTCCAGTAACGTTATCGAACTTCGACAGTGATTATGGCACTATTTCAAAGCGATAATAAAGTTTTCCACTGTAATAAAGTTCGATCAAGTAATATTTGAAACACCATTCTGTAGTACCGTAGCCATACATATTTGATGTAATAAACTTCAGACGCTACCTGTATCAACTAAACAAATTTGCAGTTCCCATAGTGTAAATAATTCATGAAGCGAGGAAATGCACCAATAAATTGCAACAAGCGCTCGAACCGCAGATGATTATTAAATTATGCAACCAGTAATACGCTGCGTGACTTAAATACCGGGTGGCTCGCATCTTGACCCCATTCCATTATACAATTGGGCAGCTGTTTTAGCAATTCAGCGCCCGTATTAAAAACAATATCCCAAAATTTTCAAAATTGGAAAGTTACCTTTTCTTGCTTAACCGAAAAAACACAAGGCCCGCAATTGTTGCTACTGCGTGACAGTGTTGACTAAACAGCTCCGGGGCGGCGCACCTCGGAGTTATCCTGATGTAGGTCATCCTTGGATAGGGGGATATAGTTTCAGGACAGGCTTGGTGTTGTTGAAACCGGGCCGAATTTCGTGTCTCGTCCCTTTATTAACGCGCCGTCTGCCGTGATTACGCATGGGAAACGTACCATTTGATTCACCAAAATTAAACCAACACCGACTCGCTTAAGTAATTTTCCAAGCCGCTGCCGCCGCCACCGCCGCAGTCTGGGAAAGAGGTGATTGAATCTGAACCATTGCATAACCTGTAAATAATTCCACACCTCAACAATCCAGTTGTGAGAGAGTTCAACCATTGAAAGCAACACAGTTAGGAAATTATTCGAAACATTCACACAATAGTCCATTATGGTAATAACCGCCAACTACTTTCCATTATCCAGCGTCCATCATCACACTATGTGAGTTTCGTCGATTTCATTCCCGCCCGCTGGAATAATTCGGTTTTTTCCCGTTAACGCCGCCGACCGCAATTAATACAGGCTGGCCTAATAAAAGAGGTATTTTTTTTTGTGTTTCCACCGGAGGGCATAAATTGAAAAATATCGCCTTGCCGAAATGTTGGGGTCGCATTACAAATGTGGTTGGGGCCCAGTTTGGAGGGGACATCGATCTAAAAAAATATCCATAATACATTCGTGGTTGGCGTGCTAAGAGTTATATATGTCGTTAAAATGTTGTTTCGAGATAAATCAATGCGGTTTATTCACATGGAAATCGGGGCGAAATTGAAATGTTGCATGGAATTTTATTAACTACCAACGTTCTTTTATCAATTTATTTTTTGTTATAAACAAAGTTTTCGCGTCTCGCCGTCCGGAGGGCAAGAATTCGATATACACGCCGGAATTTATCGGAGCCGTGGAGGAAACTCCGTTAAATTTTTGCTTCTCCAGATAAAATTGGCCCTTGGTGTACGAAATGTGTCCAAAGAGTCACTCTGGATACATAATAGTTGTCATCTTCAGTCACTTCTTCCAGCTCTGTCCACACTTCCTGAAGCAACTTTTGACCTATTTTTAAGGACAACCTGGAGCTGCTTTGTGACATTTTATTTAAACTCCTCCACATCCTCAAATCTTCACATTATCATAGCCAAAAAAAATTGCTGCCGCATTGTGACTTTCTTTGGTAATGATTCTTCTGACGTCTTCTATTGAACAAATTAATGCCCCTCCCATAAACTTCCACGGTTTTGACAAATAAATATTCGCAAAGGTCTAAAAACGAAATCTCTATGGTAAACTCCAATAAGAGTTTCCGGAGATACCTCGTATCTAAATCGGTAGGGTAATTAGCGTGACGTCAGAAAGCTATAATGAAGTCAGTTTTAATAAGCGGAGTACGGAGAAATAAATTGCCCGTTCGTCTACACGTCCATACACGCGAGGAGGAAAAAACATAAAAATGATGATTTATTTATTCCAGGTGGTAAAGTTAATCCGTCTGAACTCCTGCATTAAGAAGATTGTCTTTCAAAGTTTTACACAAACATACAAATCTCCGGTAATTTTTTGAAAAAATCTAGTTTTCAGCCTTCCGAAATAGCAATGAAAACGACACTACATTGTTTAGTGGATGTGGCAGTCAAAGCATTATTCGCTTCAATTTAAATCTCATTGGAACATGAATTTAAACCCAATTTTCGGCTGCCAATTTTTCTATTAGTGATGGGGGTTCTCATTCATGAGAGCGTTTTGTCGGGGATCCCCCGGATCGCGGTGGTGCATGGAGATGATTTTATAAACGAAGATAAAGTTATTGGACGGGTCATCTGTAATCCCCTCAATACCGCACCCGATTCTCTAGTAATCTGACACGTGGAGAGGCGGAAAGGACACATTAATACCATTTATTTGAACGGATGTGAGCTCCCGGGTCGCGCAATAACGGCCACGATATTGAAATGTGCCTATAAATTAGGTTTTAGATTCTTTCTGTCGCACACAACGCCAGAGCCATTCACCAATATTGCTCCCCGTTAATGCGAATAAATCCGAGGGCACGAACGAGAGGGGAGACGGGATAAGTTCAAAAATCAAGAAAATACGAAGAAATTAGTTGAGTAACCTTGTCAACCAAGCGACAACTACTTGAATCTTTCTAGGCGGCTGGGGCGATTGTTGCCGATTTGCAAGCCGAGAATTAGGTAAGAAAGCAACAAATTCGTGACTAACTTTTTACAGTCGATAATACCGGCGATATTTTCTGCTCTCGCTGTTCCGCGAAAAATGGATTTTTTAACGTACAATTCGTCACACTCGATAGCCATGTACACCAGCTAGTTTCATGGTTAACGGGCCGTTTCTCGTTTTTCTATTCATGCAGATTCGCGTTCATGACTAAGAATGAGTGAAAATATTTTCGTCGCACCTGTCCGCATTCCTCGACAAAACGCCGTCATTGTGCGCGAATCCACCTGTATAAAACACCCCCGGCAAATGATGTCGCATCTCGGGGCTTCCCTCAACAGATCGCGTATGCGTCAGTTTCTGCATAACAAGCGAACCTCGAAAGGGTTTTCGTTAGGTACTTGATGATTTATTGAAACGGGGACGGAAACGAGGATTTAGCACTTTGTTTTCGCACCTGCAATAAAAGTCGGGAACGAAATTAAAACTGCACCAGCTGGCCGTCAAGTTAACCCACAAAGATTCGTTGAGACCGTTTAACCTTTCATTAACCCCGGGTCCGCGCCGCAATATTATTGTTGGTTGCTGAAATTCGTCAAGCGTTTTTCATTGTTTCAAATTTTGTTCCGCGCTCGAGATGATACGAAAGTTGGATGAATTAGGAGAGGAGACGCGCGATGATGGCGCGGCTCCATGCGCCAAAAGTAACGGTTTACGAAGACCCAAATTGGTAGAGTCGTCGCGAGGTTTCATGTCAACCGTTACGTCGAAAATATGATAATTAAATTACCATAATTCGACGTCCTTTGTATCCAGAATTTCTCGAGTGGGTCTTGAGGAGATCCGGAAGAGTTAGATGGGCCATTACGTTTTCGGCTGATGCTCCAATATCAATATGTTATTCAAAATGCCTCCGCCGGAAATTTCACGCCTGCAGCAACCGGGGAACATCTGTGCCGTGTTTACAGAGCGACCCAAAAAATTGGAATCGTGTCAGTTAGTTCATCTGGTCGTCATTAACCCAAGTGGAATAGCTGTCAAATTTTAAAATAAAGTGAACTAAAAGAGCAGATATCGGATGTAAGCGAACATAATTATGTATACAGTAGAGTCGCGCTGATTCGAACTAATCAGACCGGCCGCTGTTCGGTTTAGCGGTTTAACCAAATTAAAATAGATTTCAGATGCCATGAAAGTACCTTTAAAATTATGTTATTGCCAGAAGTCAATTTTTGAAGATTTCGCTGCTATGAAGTAAAATAAGTCATTTTTGTCTTGGATTGATTTCTTTTCAATCGCAAATAATTCGAAGAATTCCCGAATTCATTGGGCCCCGACTGTAAGCCGCATCGATTTAATTATTGAGGAGCGCAATAAAAAATTTTTAGATGTCTTAACATTTCACTAATAAATCTTATGGAAAGAAAATTGCTCTCTTCTCGCCGGTTTTATGGAAACGCGCACCGGATTAAATTTAGCGCTGGCTCCAATCTAATAAGTTAAAAATTTTCAACGTTTAGGGAGCTAAATAAATTAGGGAGTTGGCAGTGTCCAAGTGCCGTAAACCCAATTAAAAATGAGAAGTAATTACTGCTGCGGCTTAAAATGCGCCTGTTTCTACCGACATGATTCCTCCATTACGAAATCAACAGGACCCTCTGGATGTCGGCGCTCCAAATTAAATGATTTTTCAAATTAAACCCAAACAAGCGGCGGACTCGACGAAACACCCTCACATCGCCCTTTAGGCCCCGCCACGTTCCCCGAAATTAGAACAACTCGGCTAGATTGACATTGGGACACATTCAAAGATTGCCAAAAATGGCTTTTGAACTTCATAGCACTCGAAGAATTCATTAATCATTGATTTATCTGATTTTTACTTTTTAATTTTTAGTATCCACGAAAATCGCTTTGGCATCCGCTGAGGTTTAATCTGATAGGTAATTTGAATATTAACATTCCTGCGCTTTTGATGGCAACTCATTTTGGAGTTGAATATGATATGAAAATAATAATGCATTTATTGCCCCACAAGCCGAAGCCCAATTCGAGTATTAACAATTTAATAACAATTCGCATACAAACATTTTTTGCTCGATTCTGATGTAGATAGGTATGCACTTGAATTTCCAATATTTCTATTACTTTTGCACTAAATTTGGGTTCAGTTACGTGCCATATTATTGGTCTTCAGACTCTCAGAGTCCTAAGCGCTAGAGCTACTATCAAAGTTTGGTACTTGTACTTGGTACTAAAGTTGGACACTTGTTTGGTAAAGAAATACGTCACGCTTCACTATCGAGGCGTGGAATTGAATTCCTACAACTTCTATTCTTTCTGGCAGATCAACTTGTGGTACAGATTCTATGAAACAAGAGGTACTGCAGCCGCGTGTCCGCGAACGTGGTTCTCCGGCCGTACCTGTGCATACTTCCAAAGGTCAAATAGTGGGGGACTCGGTAGGCATTACCTGTTAGATGAAGTAGTAAGGTTGAATTGTTGAATTCCGCGCTGGAATGCTGCGACTGATCCGGGTGGGTGCAGAAAAAAAATGCGGCACCGAAAACACAATGCACCCACCTTCACGCCACAATTCTTGACCACCACAATCACTTAACACATGCTCTCGTTCTATCCTTGATTAATGCAAAGGAACTAAATCAGAATTTCGGAAAAAATATCACAAATAGCCGGCGATGTGTCAAACACGAAACGACATAAACTGTTTATAACGTGACTACATGAGCCAACAAGCCGCGAAAACAAACGACCGGCGTATTATTAACAGTTACACGGCAAACACCGAAGGTACCACTGGTAAAAGAAACAGAAAGGACGGCCGCACTAGAGGGGACTATGTTGGATAATCGCGCCAAGGCTATGCGAGAGAGGTTGGTTGAACAGTTCAAAAATATGGGTAACGTGCTGCAGTTTTTAGTTGATTGAAAATTTGGTCAAAATAATTCAACGCGTTGGCAATTAGTGACGGAAACAAGTCATGTGGCGGAAGTGGCAAAGCCAAACATTAAATTTTGTTTATTTCCATTAGCTGATCCAATAACAATTAGGTGGAGCAAATTACGCAAATTAGCGCTAACAAACAAAACTATTTACCTGGCAACAATGCAGCCGGTTTGTGATTAATTCTATTATTGGATATAAGGGGGGAACCGAATGATGAAAGAGGATAACATAAACTTCTGCCAGTTCGGGATTTGCGAGCTTTACAACGTTCCATTATTATTGATATTTTAGTGGTGCGGTTTTGTTGCGATGCATAGTAATGGCAAAATAATGGCAGATTTAAACTAATTTCCAACTAACCCTCCTGGAATATTAAATTAGAACTCCCGGAAACTTTCGGATCGCAAGCGTGAGAGTTTAATGCAAAAAGATGGCGAGCCAACAACGACAACATTTTGGGTAAAGTCAGGATTCCTCTTTGGATTTAACAAAAAAAAAATCTTGCAGATTGGGAGTAGCTTCACCTTGTGTTAACGCTCTTGGCGGGAGTACCGCGAGAAGAAATGTCGGCCTCTTAACGGTTACGAACGAATCCGACCGAGCTCAGTAAACTAAAATTGTGTCCTCTTATCTCCAATTCCGGCTTTTACTTTCTTCGACTGTAACCAAGAAATGTTGCGTAAGGTACTTAAATGACGATGGAATCAACAGAATGCTTTTTCTGGATCCGATAGTGACGATTATAATTTTTTTGATGAGTCATTATCGTAAAGGCATTATGACTAATTTTCGCAAATCAAAACAGCCCTAAAAATATTTCTATAGACCAGTAATTTTCAAAAAGACAAAGGCGCTGTTTAACTTGCAGAGAATTAGCCTCAAATTTGAACAGTTCCAAAGAGTTCATGCGTTAGTCAAACACTCGCAGAGAATTAGAACCAAATTTGAAAACTTCATGCGTTAGCCAAACAATAATTAAAATTCTTGGCATCACACTGTATATAAATAAAGGGTTGGTGGCAGCTAATTTAGCGCATAAAGATTGTACTGACCCTGCTGTTCTAATGTTTACAGAGACAAAATAGCTCTTGGGTCGGTTTTAAAAATATCATCAAATCTGAAAATAACAAGGCATAAATTACGTCAAGTGGTACAACGCGCTAATTTCGAAAACTTGCAGCAAATGAACGCACATCCATCCCGGTGATTATCCGCAGTTCGCGACTATAATTTAAAATGCAACTTGCAATGAGAGTTATAAATTAAATGGCAAAGTGTTAAATTACACCCCCGACATCATGAATTATTTATTGCAACAAACACTTAAAACTTTCCAATTAGGGCGATGCAGAAGCGCACAGTTTTAATACAACCATCACAGCACGACCACGCCGACTTCAATTTTCGTTGTAAAAATGATGTAGGGCAAAAAGAGAAAAAAAATCAGACATCATCCCCTTACAAAAACAACTCGCGACCCAATTTAAGAACGAGAGTTTTATTGAAAAGGCGACGCCATGATCAATTTCCAAACCCTCTAACATGTCTTATTAGGTATAAAGATTGATGACATAATTTGGTAGCGTTGGAGCTTTGATGTATTCCGAGAGCCGTTTCGAATATTAATAGAATTCATTAGATTTTGCTGATGTAAAATCAAAGTTCCCAACTGCAAGGTTTCCACTTGAAAAATAACCGCGATTTTGGCTTTCCGCCTCATCTGCCGTAAACGTGAAGTCGGTATTAACTCGGAAACTTGATGACTTATTATCACCAACTTCATCTCCCAGTTTAACGGACAAATTGCTTCATTACTAGTCGCCGGAAAGTTTTGCCTTATTCTTCAATCTGTTGGAGGTTTTTATCGTCGCGGAGATGTTGGAGTATTAAATTAACTGTCTCTCGTAAGTTAAAGAACTAATGATCCATTAATAAACCGATTCGGGTAGACAAAAAGCCCTGTCGCCCTATTAAGTAGGTCTCCGGACAGCCGAAAGCACCATTAACATCCATTCACTAAACGAATCTTAGCAGAGACTCGACTTTTTTATTTAACAAGAAGAGTCGCATAATATATCGGCTACCGTTTGAATCTTACTCCATCAGATTTTAGTACAAATCCAACTGTACTTTTTTGAGATATAGGTAGTTACTTAAGGGAACAAATATAATGTACACCAAATTAAACCATACATCCCTTGCACTGTCCACCAGAAAATTTAATGAGCATCAAAAAATCTAAATGAAACCCAAATTATTATACATCAGAAAATGAGAACATCACCACTGAAATAACTATGCTGCGTATTGTTTTACCATTGCTTACATTTTAAATTCTATATTTCTAACAATTTTACTAAATGTTTACCAAATTTAGAACGCTCAAGTTACGCGTCCGTGCTGTACATAATAAATATTCGCGCTATTCATTTATATTTAGTGTTTCTCAAAAAAACTATTTGTGCGTCAAATAATTATTCTTTTACTCCAAAAATGAAATATGCTCGCATATCTCTCCTTGCCGCTTGCGCTTCCAGACAAGAGGCACGCGAAAAAAGTTTTGTACAAGGTCAGTTCAGGGCACTGTAATTTTTTCTTTTAAACACGACTAGATATTACCACTAAAAGAAGTTTTACGTTTTACATAATGCAAGCCAATTACAGCAAAGCATTTATATATTACGGAAATCAATATCTGTTTTTGTGTAAAGCACTTCTATTTTTACTCTTATTTTCCTTGCCCTAGGACATCTACATCTATAAGTTGGCATTAAATTATTTACCATTTGCACAACATTTTATTGCTTGTGTATTTTTGATCAACAAATAGTATTTTTAACTGCTAAATAATATAAGACACTGTCGAAAATTAAATAACTGGGTATTATGTTAGAATTAAATGCGGAATAAAATTTGGTGAACATTTAGTATTTATGGTCAACAAAAGTTATTTTGGCGAACAAAATATATAAGAGGCCAGTATTATGTCAATATTTGGTTGTCGCTTTAAGATTATGTATTTTCTTAATTTTTGTGAGCATTTAGTATTTTTGGGTAATAAAAGTATTTTTTTGTATGACAATATTGGGTAAATTTGGTAGACTGTTAAATACCATCCGTTACTTAACACTTTGACCAAAATTTTGCTTCATTGCTTGTTTCAAATTTAAGCTTTTCGGGGAAGGGAGCGTCCACTTTTCAATTAATTTAAACTGGGACAATAAAAAGCTCTTGCCATTCATCATCAGCATGTATTTAAGTGACTGTCGAACATAGCGAATGCTTAAATCCAATGTACATACGTTACGGCAGCCATTAATCCTGAGATGGATGGGTTGTGCTCGGCATAACAATAGCAGAGTGGAAGGGAAGGGCTGTAATGTATGATACAGCGATAGTATTAGCAATTTCCTCAACGTAAGAACCTCCTTTCATAATTCTAAAATTACGGTTAACAAAAATGCCGCTTTTTATGGAGCTTTTACAACGAACAATTGATTGTTACATTGTTACCCTTTTTTGTGCTTGACGAAATAACTAGCGGCATTTTTCGGTTGGTAGCAGTTAAGAATATTGCGGCACAGAAGAGTGAAAAGGGGTGATTATAACCAGATAAAAGTCAGAAACAAGCAAAGTTCAAAGAGGACTTTTGTTCCCTTTAGGTAGTAAAATAAAACGGCACGTCATACATGTTGAGAAATATTAAAGTGCCAGCTCGCCTTCAGTCACATTATGACCATATGAGCTTGAACTCGGGCGTTCTAGGGAAAGGAACCTATCCACGCACGAATTCCCGGGCCTTATGAGAAATCCTAAATATATTGAAATTGCTTCATATTTCACGTTATTATTTGAGAGCCCAAAGGGGCGCCGACACTACAGTCAAGATTTTTGCGAACCAGTCAAACTTGCAACCTGCGGCTATTTGTGCATACCTGAAAAAACTGATCGCTTGTTTGCATTGAAGCAGTGCCGAGATCGGGTTTTGAAAAGCTGCAACAAAATTCGAGCAAAGAGCGCTTTTGTGCGAAATTTCAAACGAAACTTTCTCGCTGAAGTTTCCGCCTAGTATCCGGGGCCAGTAAAGTTAATTTCCCTACCAACTATTTCAGTTGAATGTCTTTTAAAATTAAAGTTATACGGCGCTGTGGCTGTAAAAATATAAAAGAACTCCCAAACAACGTCATGTCGCAGAGATTATATTCAAAGTATACAAGTGGTCTAGAAAGTTTTTATGCGTGGACGGGGGTCGGCGGTGTCAGCCGATAGCACCCTGGACGCGTGATCGCCTCATTCCGCTTCGGTCGTTTGGGATTTACTTATTTAGACCGGAGCTTTTATCCGAAACAGGATTCGACTCCGAAAGAACCGGACTGCATTCGAATGTAGGGAGTTCCGCTTGATATTTACCTCCTTTATCGGCATTTCTGCACCACAAATTTCCTTTATGACCCTTTACCCTAATTCCGCGTCGTCTAACCTGGAGCCGGCGGGGCAAATTAGAGGCGACCCGGAAACGGGCGCTGCATCAATTTTTTAAAGAGCCATTTCCATTCCGGGCGCCGAATCGTTCCCGATAACGCAATTAAATTGATACAACGTAAGAGAAATACGGAGACCGCCGCAATGGCCGCGGAATTGCCAGAATTAAGCCCTCCCGCCTCGCTCCATCATACAACAAAAATTACAACATAGCGACAAAGGATGCTAAGACAACATTTTCGGTTGGAAAAATTTTCTTTTACTTACTTGCTTCAATGCAGTAGAATTTATTTCCGCTATAATTGAAGGTAATCCAAATAGTACAAATTTGCGCCTACGGCTTGGAAGCTGGAAGCTGAGCAGTTGCTCGTTGGAAGTGCGCCTGAATTGCTTGACATTATGTTAATTAGCATCCCGCTTAAAAAATTGGCTTAAACACCCGGCCGCGCGCTGAAAGGGGTGAGAAGGCCCAAAAAAACCCGCGGTTGCAATTATTCCCCGCTTACGAACCTTTTTTCGTCATCTGGGTTGCCTGCAGCCGTTCTCCTCTTTTTCTTGGTTGGCATTGTTTTCGCCGCCACTCGTTCCTGCCGTCCACATATATAGATATAATACTCCCAGATCAAAATGTTAAGGTTCTCGGCACGTGGCAGCGTAACAAGAAGTGTGCGATTGTGTCTCGTTTCCGAGATGGAAGCTATTAGTGGCGTCTGGTTAGCCCCGCTTCATTATCTGTTCCTGCGGTTGCGGTGCGATGTCTGACGCTGAACTAATGCAGACTTCCAGGTCCGCAGGGGGTTAGCGGATCTTAGTTGAGACCACCCCGACGCCGTTGCCACCCACCTTAATGAACTGGGTCAAGTTAGTTCTTGGGATGTGTATTGTTGTCTGCGAACTAAGGAGCTAAACACGCTCAAACACCGTTGTTTATTCAAGGTAAAAACGGGTTCATTAGCGAAATACGGAGTGGACGCGTGGCGCGATTAACCAGCTAGAGCTAGGATTAAGGCCGAGGCTTCCATCAGCTTGAATGGGGCGGAACACGGCTTTTTCCCAACGTCGACGAGATTTGATATTCATGATGTTAATAGTTTAACTCCGGCTGCTGCCACACACAACTCTTGAACGAGGCGAGTTCTGAATAGTCCATTGGGAAGCCAAAGAGACTTTGCAGCCAATAGAGGTTCAAACTCAACGGAAAAGAAAAACGTTATTTACATGTAACGAAATCCTGGCCATGTAAATGCAGCTTCGTTCAATCAACTAAAATCCGGTAAAGATTGAAGCTTTTGGGTCGATGAATTGGATCACCTCCCGGTATAGTTAAAAAACATCTAAATTAGAAGAAGTGTTTGGTAATTCGTCGAAAAACTTTTAAGCTTGCGTTCAGACCAAGGTGGTGACAAACGTTACTTGGCTGCATCGCAATATCCGGTTAATGGGAATATTGCACAAATTAATACAATTGGTTGAAAGTCAATGAACCGGCATCGGGACGTCAAGACCGTCCGGTGCACCCTAAAATCGGTCCATTGTCTGCGCTTTCCTAATCAATTTGCTCGAGACTTGAGAGGAATTAATTAAAAAACTATTTCTATTCAAACCCTCGGCCATGCATTGAAAGCTGTGAGAAGTTGCGAGTAAAATAGCGACAAAACGTGAATCAAGTTAAAGTTTCAAGATTTAGTTGGGCACTTACCTTCATCAAGATATACCCGAGACACAAAATGAGTGATTTACGGGAATTGTTGGCGGAAATTAATAAGATCGACATTTTCCCGAAATATCCCTAACTATGTAGCATTTCTCCTCAACTCTGATTGGTATCGCAATTTAAAGAACGTTGCAAACTTTTCCAATATCGTCCCATCGATCTTGTATAAGTCCGCCTGTAAGGCCACCACTATTTATCTTGTTTTTTTGGCTCGGAAAAACTTATTAATTTAAAACTACTTTTCTAATTATTTGTGCAAATGTTGGTATAGGGGATGAAGAGGCGACGCGACTGTCATTTTACAACGGCAACTGGCATATCCATTATAGATATATGCAATAAAGTTGAGTGCTTCTCGGACCCTGTTTGCGAAGCAGGCTAACCAACAGGAATTACAATACGTTCCATACCGGGTAGAAAGACATCGGGGTGAACACTGGCGATTTACAGAGTATAAACATTAATTACATAACGTCTCCAAGCTGATAACTTTTTGAAAACGTCATTAGGGCTATGCACCAAATAATTTTGATATAAAACTCCTTCTATTTACCACAATCCGGTTAACTGATAACCTGCAAAAACGGTAAACAGAAGAAGTGACCAAAATGCAATGTAAATCATCTATATGTTCGCCCCGATACCTTTCCAGCCGGTATATTAAATATAGTCACAAAAAATACCCAACGGATTAGTGGTAGGTTAAGACCGTTTTGCTTTGGGAATCATCCGCCGAGGTAGTGTTTGTTTATGCACCTGCAAAGGAAAAATTTCGTGTTTATTGGTGGGTGATGATTTCTTCAAAAACGCGGCATGTTAGCACGGCATACCAATAAATTATTCATGAAAACACACTTGGAGCTTTTACTGTTTAAATTGCAAGCAAACGAGCCTTGGCAAAGTTCGCCGGAAAGCGTTAAAAGCTGCCTCAACTTTGTAAGCATATGCATCGCGACCTTCTTTAAATATTCCAGTAATAGCCCAAGTTATTAATACGCCACTCGCAAAACGTGGAGAGTACAGAAGTAGTTGACGTATAAAAGGGTGCGAAAATAACCAATAATAATGATGAAAATAATAGTTCGGTTGTGATGGATTGTTGACCACAGAGGGAAAGCACGTTTTCCTTTTTACGTGCCAAGATATTAAAGTGCATTAGCAAGTAGTTATGGAGTTAATTTAGGAAAAACCGGATAAATTCCGTGGCGGATCATGCAATTCGAAGAATGAAAAAGATGATGGATTATCCTTTATGCCTGAACATGTCACATCCTTTAAAACGCTTTTAGATATTATGCGGAGGCACAATCACTCGAAGAGCATCCTCTACAAGAGCCAGCTGCGCCGCCACAGTCAGGGCGAATTTTTCATTGAATAGTTAGCAAGAAAAGTGCAAGCCATCACATTGGTTCTATAAAATATCGCCAAACAAGTTGAGTCCGCCCTCCATATTTATTTATACAAATTTCGCAATCCGCACGATTTTTCATCCTTCCACAAAAGGTAACTCAAAATGTTTATTCCCAATTGCCTGCAAAGGGCTAACTACAATCTCCTTAAGAAAATTTCTATTTTCGTAAATTTGTTCGTCGATTTAGTAAGATTTTTAATATTATGGTTTCTCCATCATTTATCGAGTTTCTGGGGTTTCTCAAAAATCTGCTCAATAAGGCACATAAACAAAATTAACGTCTTTGTTAATAATCAACAGAGTTTTTTATTTCGATGCCTATGGATAGTAAATTCTTCATTCTGCTGTCTTAAGATGGGTTCAGAAATCCTCGGTGTTTCAATATTCGCTCGTCTTGTAGACTTGCAACAAAGCACAATTAAGTTAAAGCTAGCGACGATGAATGGTGCAAAATGTTGAACTCCTGATAGATCGTAGATTTTTTCCGGCCCTCTTTGCAGCGCCAAGGGTTAATTAAAGGCAGAATTTTGTGTAATCCCCCCAACTACGCACAATAAATAATATTAATGGAACTGTAAAGCGGCATTATGCTAATTACTCTAAATTCCCGGATATAATTCCACAAAGGCAAGAAATACAACAAAAGCTCCGAACGCTTCCATCCCACTTCTGTCTATTGTTCGTTATAATTCGAAAGAAAATTTGAGATAATTGTCGGGCGCAATCTCGTCGTCGTAATGGAGACGAATGTTCGGGAAAAATTCCGTTTTTTTTTGTTTACCGTACGTTTTCGCATAACGAAGTGCATTGTTGAACTTTTTAGTGTTTCAGTCGAGAAACGGTTCGAGGTGAAGTGAGAAAATTATATTACCGACGAACTACATGTAAATTCGCAACGGATCCGGAAAGTTTCTTTTCGAACGCTTTTAAATTGAAGGGCTTTTGGAATACTGCTGGAGATTTCGGTCATGACGTGCATGTAGAATGTGTTCTGAACCTATCAAATGCGCATTTGTAAAGTCTACTCAAATCGGAAATCTGATGCGATATGATATCGATGTCGCGGGGAGTTCCGCACCTAGTCCCAGGCCGCGAAATGGAATGGATTAGGAATGAATATTTGAGAAGTTTCTTCAGGCAAAATGCTATTTTGAAGGCTGTAGATATACGCTGGGGAAATACAAAAGTTAGTGTCAATTCCGCATCGCGACATCTTGCGCTCTTATACACAATTCAGTGGGCACGACTTCGCCTCGCTCGCCACAAAAACTAATCACGTACCTATCATACAATCCCCAAACAAGGTATTTTTAGTTACGAAATTGGAGAAGTTTGCATCAACCAAACTATAGTTGTCCCACTTTTCTCGCGTAATGACATCGCTTCGGGAAGCCTCTCCTGACACTGACCGGGTAAGGTAAATAATGCATTTGAACTGTCCTGGCAACAATTAGGACCCGTCCATGTTGACGCATCCCGATTTCCTCATGACTTAATCATTAACGGTATCCATTTCCAGCTCAACCTGTAATTGCAGTCCTCATGCATATCCGATCACATTGATCCGATTCCACCTTTACCGGTCGCGCTCATGATTATGGCGACAATTGGCGGAGGCGCCGGGAGAATCGCCCAAAAACTTATTACGTGAGGCCTTTCAACTTAAGCGTTACGAAACAAATAAGTTTCGAAAACTCTTTGTGATGGTCGGACTGTGTCCTAGTAAATTTGGCTGCTTCTGATAACCTCCGATCGATTTCGGCCCGACGACGGCTGTTGTCCGAAGTCGTCGGGCAAAAATTAATTTTAATGCGTAAACCTTAAGTGTTTTTACGATAACAACATGTTTACGACCCCGTAACGGCGACGTGCGCAATAATGCATAATATCTGGGCTCGCGCCATAAAAATTGTCCGATAATATTTCCTATCTATCCATTTCGGTATAGATGTGGCTGTTAAAAGTTACGTTTTTTTTATACTATAACTCTCTTTTATGGCAGATAATAAAGTTACAAGGCTGGCTGCCAACGAAGGGACGCTTCCCGGTTTCAAAGGCTCCATAAAAGGGTTATGAGAAGCCAGATCGGCGTTTACACGAAGCCCATCAACATTCACACAGCCAACTGTATTCAAACACCGTATCAACAACGTAAAAGGCACGTAATTCTGAAACTGCAATTTTTTTATTCACTTTTTACACTTTTCCCGCTTAGTAGGTGCTGCATAATGTTAAATCTTCTTATCGCTTTCTAACCCTTTTAGCTCTGATACCAACTTTCTCTTGTGTCAATAGTTACATCCAGTACCGTATTTCGCAAAAAATTACATTAGCTTCTCGTTATATTGTTCTCACCTTAATTTAATGTTTACAAGAGGTGCAACATTTTTCCTTTGTTGCTTCTGCGGGCATCTGCAATTGCGACACTAATTCAAAATTCACAGCCAGTTGAGGATGAATACAAATGACGGCATAGGGCCGTCTGAATTGTTACGTTTTTTATTTTTGAAGTCGTTCTGAATTTATTTTTGACAAGCACGAGGACTCGAGAAGTGTGCAGAAAAAGAAAACAGTAACTGCGACAATTCGAGTCTTGATTATTCCCACAATTTCAAAGGAATTATATTTAGCGCGCCTCATTTCGATGCAAATAAAATTCTCGATTAGAATAATTGCGTTGAATATTCATTGCATTATTATTTTAGGAGTGTGATTTGCCGGGTATTTAATTAAAATGGTATTTTTCAAATAGAGCCGTGCCGTTCCATTCTCAATCGGCTTAAATTCTGCCCCATATTCCTGCACTGTCTCCTTTCGTTCTCTCTCTCTTTCCCCGCATCCGTAATCGTAATCCATATTAATAGTGCAAATAAAACTGTTTGTTGTATTCCCAGATAGTTACAAGTTTATACGTAATTAACGGCAACAATTGGACGGCTCTGGGGGAATTAAATTTGAGTGGGAAGCCCGGCTTGAGACTAATCTTCCTATCAGGGACTTTCATATTGGCTTCCCTAGCCAGATTAATTCGGCAAGTTTAATTATTAAGTTTTACAACGTAGCTTTATAGGTGCATAATCTTATTGGGTTGGGATTTTATGAATATTAATGCTTCCGTTTTGACCGGCAAAGACCCAGATTCCGGTACGGGTAAGACCAAAGAACCGACTTCAAAGGTTTGACATAAAAAAAAACGTAGCCAATGTAAATTATGTACAACACATTTCACCTAGGGGCCCGTTATTCCATTTAATGAGTGTGCCACCAATAGTGAGACATCAAAATTAAAAATGTCTACTTATTTATTTCAAGTCCTCTCAAACTTGCAGCGTTGAATGGCCACCGAAGCGATTGTAGGTATTTTGATTCAATATAAGTTTATCAATTTATCAATCCGCCAATATTTCTTACTGCCCAGAAAATTTATAAGTTTCTTCAAAATATTAACTGTATCAAATAATTTGAAAATTTAATTTTAAAGTCTTCTTAACTGCGTAATTAGTTGTCAATGAAAGAAGTTTGATTGAAAAGAAACTTTCTGGGGGTGGAATTAATGTTGCTTTAGTGGCGGGTGTTGGGGTAATCAATTCCGCAAAGTGGCGAATGCGGACCCCTTAATAATAGATACAAGTAATAAAAGGAAATTAAACGATTGGCCGTAGATAAGAGAGCCATAAATAAAGGAGCAATTCAATCTTATCAGGCAAATAATCGGTGGGAAGACCGATTTGAAAATAATCTCCGAGGAAAGCAAGATTTATTAACGAGAGCTTCCTATTTCCAGTTTCTTTCAGATTGTGATTAACCACGATAGGATCTACTCTAACTGAAAGTTGGGTTACTCCTCGGTCGGGATCGCGTGCGCTCCCACTTTCCACTGTATAGAGTTACGTAATTTACTACAACAAAGACGTGCCCGAATACATATTTTTCCGATATCGCCCTGGTTAAAAATGAATTTTAAGCGGGTCGCGTGTCAGAAATCCCATTTCCAAACGCGAATTACCACGAGCTTTTCTTACGTTTCTCTGAACCACTCAAATTTTTTGTCAACTTATAGAAATTGTGATTTGATAACGAAAAGTGATTAATTATGCGATTAAATATGGCGGGTACAGCCAGAAGATGCGCAATGTAGTTTTCGTCGCTCATTGTTATCATCTATGAGGATATTGGGTGATGGATTGCAGAAATGATGAGTACGCGCCAAAGGAACATTAATCACAAGTTCGAAAAACAACTGTTTGGCACGGGTAAGACATACCGCAACGTTTCGCAAATTATCTTAATTATCCAGACGTTTAATATTGGGGCCACGTCCTCCACTCCCTTCAGCTCAAATTGGGATTTCTCGCCAAATCAAACGTTCTAATGAATTATTACCGGACTAATTTCAAATTTACGACAGACGCAACGCCAACACCGAAACCCGCGAAGAAGCCGCAAATTTCGAAGCACTCCTCGTTTCGTTTGTGTCGCGCAAATTGCGCAATCACAAAATCTTACGGGTACAGTTTCTCCCTTCAAAAAGTGATGTCTGGTGGCTTACGGTAGTTTCTTGTAGAAACTGTAGGCAAGGTAAAATGAAACTAATAACGTTGCCGGAGATGCAAGGTTATGTTACTAAATTTGCAAGTTTTAACAGATCCCGTAAACAGCAAAGAGAAACTTGAAAAAGTCCAAGTTCGCGCGCTCTAAATTAAACTGTTTCTTGCGAAAAGAGCATCGGGGGAGTACCGCACCCTCTCCCACTTTTATTGCCAGTGAACCCGTCTAAGCATCAACTGCTTTCACCATAAAAACTCCAGATTAGCTTGCACCTCTCCTGTGCGATAAAATTATGGCAACGGTAACCGGTAACCGGGATCTTTTGCACAGATACGGACTCCGTCCCTCCGAAAAAAGTCCGGATTAAATTCAGACAAGTACTAATTCCGGGCGGCAAGTAAAGAGCTAGGAAACCAGCACTGAATAAATAAAATATGTTGTTAGAACTCACAAGTGAAAGCTTTCCCAACTAGAGTGCGAAAACTTTACTTTTTGCGAGTAGTGATGAGGCAACCGCAACTGAAATTTAAATGTTGTGAGACAACTCCGGCGCTATAAAGTTTCAAACATTTCTGTCGCATCTTCCGCTTTTGAGGTAATTTTTTGTTTAACGGAACAGAAAGGTGCGGCTGTGTAACCGAAAATATTAACATCGAGGTACTCAAATAATTGAAGATATCTATTGACAGTTGTCAAAAGGAGATAACGCGAGATTAGCTCGACGGATAACAATACTAGTACAAAATGCAAACCACTAAGAGATGGTTTCTTCGATTTCCGAGACCTCGCGGCGTCTCCAAAACTAGAATAATTTTAGTGGTAATAGTGTTTGTTGTTTGTTACTTTTCCCAACGAGAAAATAAAACTCCTCTTGTTAATAGTGACGCCTTAATGTAAGTAAATGGAGCCATAGAAATTATCGTTATTAACGTTTGCCTCTCTTTAGAGAACAAATTAATGGCAAATTAATTCGCATTACAAACAAAAGTCTTGCAGATGCCAAAACAGAAGTAACGTGATTGGACAACTTATAGTTGCGCCCCAAAGTTTTGTTGTATTTTACAGTAAATAGAAATATATTGAAATGTATCTCCAGAGGATGGCTTTCTCTGCTCCCAGTTCCCAGTTTCCTGGTGCTTCCCGTATCTGTTTGTCATGCACGTAATATGTTGCACTGAAACAAGAGGTCTTAATTTCAAGCTATCCGAGTACAATTAACGAAATTAATTTAAATTGAATTTTGTTGGAGGCCTATCCGAATTAATAATTAACAATATGGCATTGTTCGAATGCCTTCGCCACGGTTCTGTTCCAAACAAACCGCCGAAACTGCGTACATTGTTTGCCATCATCCACACGACTCCAGCTTCCCTCCAAACTGTTGAGTTCAGATTTTCTACCAACGCAATTCGTAATATTATTCATAAGGGTGCTTAGGTCAGAGGCCCGTTTTGCATTCGGAATTGGTTTCGAAACGATGCCAACATTCAAAGCCTTTATTAAAATTCAATAACATGAAATTAAACAATTAGAGATTCGTTAATTATTGCCGAACGCCGCACGCCGGCGGTCGCGGCCAGATTTTCCTCAAATTCCAAGTGGGGCTCACATCTGCAATTTTTTTTTTACCTGGTTAAACCGAAGTTTTTCGAGATTTTAATTTTGAGATATTAATAAATTAGCGAGCTAAAAAACAAAATTGGCGTTCACAGGTAAGTTGAATGGTTAACTTTTGCGGCCCGCCCCGTTACGTTACTCTGATTAGGATTTAGTTTCGAAGACATGTTAAACCGGGGCAACCCCTGTCTAGATAACTTAAAAACTTTTCCCTTACTGTTCGTTATTTGCATTTCTTTGAGCTTTAATGCTCGTTAGGAGGAATAAAGCTCGCTTTCTCATGTGACATTTAATTTGAATGCAAATCGCCAGCCCCCGTAAGAAAGTCTTTCGCTAATGAAATACGCCATTAGCAAAGCTGACTTCGAAATTGGCAATATTAATGGTATTCCCGTATATTTCGACGACAAAGGGGAGAAAAATGAGCCCTTTGTATTGAATATGGGCTTTCGCATGAAGTCACGTAGCTTAAAATTTAATTAATTAATTCAAGTAGAATCAAGCAACACGTTAGTTACTATTACTAAGGGATTGTCGCTTTGTCAAAATCAGCTTATTCCATTGCCATTTCGCATCCAAAAAGTTTGAGTGCAGTCGGCACGTGTTACAGGAACGAAGTTAACAATTCAGGAGACAAGTCCAAATGGAAATGACCTAAATAATTAGTTTGCTAAAATTGACAGCACATAGACCTCGATTAATTGAAATGTTCGCCAACTTATAATTTAACCGATATCTGGCAGCATCGATCCGTCACGTTAATCAAACATCCTCCGCGGTTAATTAGCCGGTTTCTTAAGTAACGTGCCTGGTCGCACTTCCACCGACCGGCGTCACCTCGTAATCCGGAAGGGTGTTGCGGAGGCGGTTTGGCCCATCGATCTTTTTTAATTTTGGCAATTCCCCGTTTTGAAAAATGACCCTAACGACTTCGCTTCCGGAGTTGTTTTACCAATTGATTTATGGCTGGTCAAAACAGGTTAGGTCACCTCACGTTCAGCACTTTCCTTTCGGGATAAATTGAGTCGCCCATCCTTTATCGTGTTGCAGACAGGTCTCAGGTTGGAAACTGCCCGCGGTACTCACCAACTTCTAATATCACCGAAAGTTTCGTGTCCGAAAACTTCGCGATGCATATAAATGTGCAATCGATGCGGCAATAATTGGTAAAGTTGTTCTCGTTAATCGAGTTTGAGAATTTTTAATTACCTGACGTTGGCAACGAACCAACGTCGATGTGTTTAAGGGATTTGAGCCGGGAGGATAACGGTGATTTACTCGTTTAATTAAAGAGGAAGAGATAAAATTGATATTATACAGTATATACAGTGTTGCAGGCAATTTCGATGTGTGGTTATGGAGATAAACAGTTTTAAACTAAATTCCGAAACAATTCACGTAATTCTAACTTTACCACTGAATAAAGAGCATGCTTCGTTGCCGAGTTAAACCTTGCTAATTATCCTAGCAGGAACATTCGAGTTCGAGTTCCGCAGTTACATTAGCGGCGAGGAAGCGGAATACCTACCTAGTTCAAAACTAACCAACATTTGATCACGCATTCAACTTTATTAATTTCTGGTTGAAGTGGCATTGTCCTCCTGCAAGTTGACTTTGCTGAAAGGGAACCTTCGTTCTTGTAATCTACAGAACGACTTTGAAATACATTATCTTCCTTTCTATCCAACAGCTAACTAAACCCCAAGGCCCCAGTGCAATGTGATGACGAAGTTTGCACATTCTTACATATTACATTGCCTTATATTTATGTAATCTCATTAAAAAATACATTAAAGCATGTTTCATGTTGTTCATTATTAAATATTGCTTTAACTAGAAAATCATCTCAATATTTTTTCTACCCTCAAGTTAGTTACCTCAATATCACAATTGAAAAATTACAGAAAATTTTTGTTGTGCGAATTAGAAAAAACAATTCAAAAAGTGTCAGATTTAATGTCACTTTGACAGTTACCATGGCAACATGCCCACATGGCATTGACATTGATTTGACATTTGTACATAACCTCAAATATTCCGGCAAATCGCACTTTAAATTCACATTTATGTTTGCTTTATTTCAGAACCAGTCAAGATCAAAGGTCGGAATCGATAAATTATTGTTTTCTAACCTCTTTTGGTCCCTAACGACGTAATTTGCAGGTTTTTCAACTGTCGTTATCGAGAGTCTTTTCGAAAATGGTAAAATATCTGGGCCAACAAGAAGCCATAAACATCGACGTTGAACTCTTCAACGACTACAAATTTTCAGTGGACCAATTAATGGAACTCGCCGGATTGAGTTGCGCCACTGCCATTGCCAAATCGTATTCTACAGAACAACTGTCGAATAAACAAATCCTGGTTTGTTGTGGTCCTGGAAACAATGGAGGAGACGGTTTAGTCGCCGCCAGACACTTGAAACTTTTCGGCTACCAAACCAATCTTTACTACCCTAAAAGAACCGACAAACCCATCTACCACAATTTGGTCCACCAATGCGACTCGATGAACATTCCCTTTTTGGACCACCTCCCCTCAAATGATAACATTGAGAAAAACTACGGGTTGATAGTCGACGCCCTATTTGGATTCAGCTTCAAACCGCCAGTTCGGGCGGACTTTATTCCAATCATTGACCTAATGAAATCAACGAAAGTTCCAATTGCCAGGTAAAAATCTTTCTCCGGTAAAAAAAACTACTGACAAACCAAAAATATCTACATAAGATAATAAAGTTTAATAAAGAATTATTTCAGCATTGACATTCCCAGTGGTTGGGACATAGAAAAGGGCGAACCTGAAGAAGGAGGGATCAAGCCTCAAATGCTGATATCCCTCACTGCTCCCAAGTTGTGTGCCCAAAAGTTCTTGGGCCCGTTCCACTTTTTAGGAGGACGATTCGTGCCGCCCAAGTTGGAAGAGAAATACAATTTGGCCCTGCCCAAATACCCGGGAACTGAATGCTGTGTTTCGTTGAAATAAATTTTAAACGCAATTTTGACCTTTTATTAATTACGACGTCATTTTAAACAAACCGAATATTTGGTTAGTTATGTGTTTGGTTAGCGCTACTATTGGCAGTAATATTATAGACACTATAAGAGATAGCATTATCATAACGACTAGGAGTTCGCCTAGAAAGATGACTGATTTGAAAACTTTGTCTCTTGTGCAGGTAGCTTCACCAATTTCTATCGACTTGTCCAACACGAATCTGAGAGAGTAAGCAAAAGTGTCCACAAGTGGAATAAGACAATACAACATTGTCAATATAGTGAGCATAGATGCGGAGGCGTGTTGGCATAACACTGAGGTCAGATTAAGAAACGAATATTGTCTAAAATTGAACAAAAGTTATTTCTATTATTTCTTTCAATAGGGGTGACTTACTCGTATTTAGAAATACCCCTGCTATTGCATTGGTACTCAGCCAACGGTTCTCTAATTCTCGTCAACAAAACAATTACTCCTCTTCCATCTCCGCGTGATCCCACTTTCACGCTTGTTCTACTGGTTACATTTGCTCCTTGTTCTGAAGTTGCATTACTGATCCCACTTCTTCCTTTAGCTGAAGCGGCATTACTCGTTACACTTGCTCCTCTGTCTGCCAAAGCATTACTTGTCACACTTCCGGTCTTTGCTGATCCTACATTGCTGGCTCTTATTTCTGACGTTGCGTTACTGGTTTTAGTAGTAGTGCTTGTTCTATTTTCTTTAGATGCATCTTCTGCTACGTTCTCATCTGACATTGTAATCGTAATTTGATTCAGTAGGAAAAAAACGTTTATTGACAGCGCTAAAGGTAAAAATTGAACAAATCATTGACATTACAATTGTCATTAATTTCTTTTCGCGTTATTAACTACGCACACCCCTCTCCCAACCACCCCCAATTAATTTGAAGGGAACTCAAATTGAATCAGCTCAATGCTACATACATATGTATATGGTACTGAAAATTAAGGGCGCCACATGAATCAAAAATAATGTTAAAAGTAAACAAGTGAATCAAATATATTTAACAAATTAAGTTTTTCCAATAATTTTTTTAATAAGGTCTCAATCTTTAAATTTATACCAATATAAATGACCAATTGAAAAAGTTCAATACGAAATGGTCTCGACACAAATTGTATTATTTACTAATTTATTTAAATCATGATCAACTACCAAATAACACCAGAGATTGTAAACTTTGCTCGGCCAATTTCCTTTCAACAAAAGCTTCGTGTCTCGGGGGCACCTAAAAGGAGTTTTTTTTTTTCAAATGCATAATAAAAAAACTACTCTACTAACCGGATCCTTCTTATTAAAAGAAGTTTTTGTGAAATGTACGCAACTACTAATGCTATCAATGTGTAATCCATAGTAATCACAGTCTTGGCTCAAGTGGTCTTCAGAATCATACAATAACGTTTCCTTCAAATCGTCAAGTGGAAAACTCAACGTTCTGTTGTTGTAAGCCAAACACATCACTTCAAACGCTCTTCTACAGCAAAATTATAACTAATAACTTCGTTACAGTAAAAATTACAAAGTTTATACTGCGGGTACAAAGACTAATATACTTAGTATCAAATTTAAAGTAATTTAGTCAGTAGACAATAGCAACCTACCTTCTGATTTGAGGCAAGTGCAGGCAGGCTGTGGCTGCCAGCAGTGGAGGCAATTGAGCAATCAATCTGCAAGATTTTACAAAATTGCCGTAACTACAAGCTAGAGACAACGCAAATGCCTTTTGTACCACTTCAGTGCTAAAAAAAAAATATATGTAGTACCATTGTTTAGTAGAAAAAAATTAATTTTTGTATTTCTACGTTACCTGCACTTTTCAGTTAAACCCAAAACTCTTCTTTGGGCTTCTGCGTTTCCTAAATTTAAGATTACGTACAGAGCTTCCAGTGCGGGTCTAGTTTCTGCTAAATAAGCGTTTGGGTGAGTAAGTTGGGGATCCACGTAATTATTAAGCAATTGATCATAACAATCATAGAAATAAAGCAACTTTTTCAGGCACTCCTGTAGATGAGTTCGGTTAAGGGTGAGATCAAATTTGGTGATATCTTCAATGGATAATCTGAAAAAAATATTGAAAAACATGTAACTAGATACTTGGATATTATTATTACCTATAAGCAGCGTAGGCATGAAACCTCACGATCGGCTGTAAAATACTGATGGATTCAGCTACTGAGATGTTTTGTATCACCATGTCTTGGCGCACGGCTCTTAGGCGGTCTGTCAGGAAGTCGTAAATTACATGAAACGGTAGATATTTAACATCAATGACACTGCAATAAAACGAGTTAATACAAAGCAAAATTGAGTAAAGCTCGTACTCAAAAAGGAGGTAATTAACAGTCTGTAGTAGAATTTCTGGAGGTCTCAAGTCCTCTGCTTTGTTTACAGATTTTCCAGCTGCTGAACGGCTGAAAGCCTTAACAGCTCGGCACACATCTACTTTAGGGGTTGAACTGTTTTCGGTACCAGGCACCATTTCCAGAACGTGCAGAAACTTCTGTCTTTCGCGCCTAAAAGTTAAAATTGGATAAAATCATAATTTTTGTTGACACAAACATAACCTCACATTCTCATTTCCTCCTTTGGGCACATTTCCATGCACTTTCCTTGGACGTAATCATTTAATTTTTCCATACCGCGTCCTTTCACGATAACAATAATTATAGAAAGTATGTAATTTTTATGCGGTAGAAATAAATAAATAAATAATAAAAACACGTTTTCCTCTTCTTCACGTTTCTATGCTGTGTTACATGAATTATGCACTATGCACCGACTATGCACAATTCAAGAAGTCGCCAAGTTTTATTTTTAACTGCTTCAGATACAATCAAATCAAATTTTCAAATTTGGAGGGTGAACAAATCAAGTTACATGGGCAGATTAATAACAATCAACAGTCACTGACCTGACCTGATCTAGTTGGCGGCACTTATCTCTGGGCGGCACTTCAAACTCAAACTAAACAAAACACTGTTCTTTTCACCATCTTCCAACATTGCAGATTACCGTGAAGATTTAAGTCATAAACACTCAAAAACCACTGGTCAATGGCTAAAAAACGTTTAACTCGCGAATTTAAACAAATTCAGAAAGACTCTGAGCTAAATATTTCAAACCTTTCATCGCTCACGCACCAGCGTCATAACTGGACTGGTGCACGATAAAACTAAAACTCTTTTGAGATCAAATTTGTACGTAAAATGAAGATAAACGGCCAAACTTTTACACCGTCAAATTAAATCAATTAGCACTGACCTGATCAAGTTGCCGGCGTCCCGACCAAACTGAAACAAATGACTGTCCTTTTTTCACAAACTCCAAACATTGCCAATTGGAGCAATTTCAGACAATTTTCAATCATAAACACTCGTAACTTGACCGTAAAACGTTAAACTCGCGACATTACTCAAAATGAGAAAGATATTAACCGAAATTTTTGAAAACTCGTTACTAGCCCGCAACGTAGTGACTGTAGCAATTACGGTCAGTGCTGCCACTATTAGAACATTGAACTTCCCTAAAACGAGTAAAAACTGCAAGTATTTTAGCAATAGTTTCGCCCCGTTGTGTTGGTCATTTGATAGAGTAAATAACCTAAATTTATGATTATTTAATTTTTAAATAAAAATTTACTTTCTCGTAAACTTTACTCTACAATTATAGTTTTTTTACAAATATACCAGGGGTTAGAAGGAGGCCAAAATAACTTTGTACTGTAATTTTTTAAATTTTATTAAAAGAATAATTATAAGAAAATATTATAAATATCTATAAAATAAGGGTTACGGAAAGACCTTTACTCGTTGCAACCCACAAAAACAGCGCCACACCTTCACAAAACTTGTCTTCAACATTCATCCTATGTAAATAACTTTACCTACATAATTAATAATAGCCATTCTTAAACAAAGTAATTGATACATCAACGATGAGAATAGGTAACAGCACCCAGAACGGTATCAGCACGTGGTACGTGGACAACTGCAGTGACTGGTACTCCAGTTTGAGACAAACCACAATTTGTGCAGCAATTTTCAGCAAAACCACAGCTATCAGGATAATGTTTTTGTTCCGAAACAGTGTTCTGAGATTTTCATGTTTACACCGAATAAAAATGTTGAAAAGGGCATCAATGAGAAGAATGGCGTCATAGACCCACATGGGCAAGAAAACCAGGAACCAGTTCCAATGCATCCTAGTTTCTAGTCGTAATGACAAGAAAATTAGAAACAACAGAAGGATGAACCATGTGAACAGGGCTCTATGCATGACCATCGTGGACCTTAATTGAAGCAGCTAAACATTTTCAAACTGTATCCTCCCTGAAAGCCACCAGTCAGTTGGTCCACTAAAATTATGAAAATTTGAATCAATTAGATAAGTTTAGAATATTACCATACTTGCCTTTAAACAATTTTCTTCATTTTTAGTTACGAAGAGTAATTAGTTAATATAAAATCATCAAGTAAGTTAACTTTAACTTTCATAGAAGTTTGGTTTGACGTTTTTAACTTGTTTACAAATTTAATTTAAATTATGAACGCTAGAGGTCCTACCTCCAATTACACAGCTAACTTCACGTTACACAACAGTGACGGCGCTAACTAATGGGAAAAAAAATAATTATTTTAAAATTTATATTCAGTTCTTCAGTCTGAGACAATAAAAACGATATTACATGTTACAAATATAATATATGCAAGTAAAAGACAATTATTATTACAAACTGATAATAATTCACTCATCTATAAGCATTTGAGATACACTATTCTCGTATTCTGAAGGCAATACTTTCTTGAGTTCATCCCTGTCCAGCCATTTGTAGTCTATTTCTTTACTTGACAACTGTCCCTTGTGGTATCTAGCAAAATAAATAAAAACCTGTAAAATACAGAAAAAAATAATTAAGTTTTTCCAGTAAAAAATTATGCCTTGGCTCCGACTGACGCGTTTTCTGTTTTAACACTTTTTGGATATTTAAATTTATAAAAACTAGCTGGAGCATTTCCGTAAATTCCAGCTTTTAAATCATCCCCACATGCATCCTTTAAAACCCTTTCTGCTGTCTAAAAATTGCATTTAAATATTGACAAATCAATTTAATTAACTCAAATCGACCTGACGAAGCGTTTCACCGTCCTGTCGCATACCCTGTGGAAGCAAGTAAAAACTGTCTTTTCCGATTTTCTGATTAACAACCAAAACTAAATGCCGATCCAACTTCCGGTTCAGAGATTTAACATCGTTTTTCTTATCGGCATCTGCAACAAAACCTTTACCATCAAACCAAATTACGACAAAATAAAAACCTGTGGTTCTGCTGGCAAATTTAAATTGATTAAATTCTTCTGTGGCAGCGTCAACAATATCTTGGGCAGTTTGTTTAAGGTTTACATCAACATCGCCTCCTTTCTTCAATTGCTCCATTTGCTTTCTATTAACAAAATGTGCAAGTCAAATTAAAAATAATTAACAACAGACCTACAATTCTTTCTCGTGTCGCACCTCATGGTCTGATTTAAGGCTCCTTTCAAACTCTATATCCAACAGAAGTTTACTGTATTCAGCTTCCAGTGGCGTAAGTTGCGGAGTAAGAACGGGTTTTCGCTCGATGCAAATGGCAGTAAATAGGTCCCATTTTTCATTAAGAGAAGCCCCGGAGGTAAGACCAACTAAAAGTTTCATATTTTGCAAATTCTTTCGCCTTTTGGCAACAACTACCTCTCCTTAAGACCCCGAAATTCGATCTTGTCAACAAATTGAAAGAGCCCCGAAGCATCGCTGCAAAGATTTCAAGGTCTAGCGTATCGAACCAAATCTAGCAATAATGCAGTAAACTAAAATTAGGTTAGAAGTTCGTCTAAATTTTAAGGTTATGTGTCAGAACTGTCAGGCATAAATTAGGAAAGTACCGCGACAAGCGCAAAAAAAACAAGCTGCAGCAGGATGCCAATTGCCAACAGAAGATTACGCTTTGGCAAAATTCTCTATAATTCTAAGAGAAAAACATGGAAAAATGAAAAACAGCCATTTTTGTGTTAAGATAATCTATTGATTGAACTAAAATGATAATTACATCAAATTTAACTTAATAATGGTAATTCCTTGCTAAATAAATATTCTTATTTACACATTCCTTATTGTTATCTTATAAAATACTAATAATTTATTATTGTTAAACCCAGAGTATATGAAATAAGATGTCGATGTCATAAAGCTTACATTTCAAATCTGCGTCTTTTAAACTAAAAAAAGTTAATACAATACTTAACTGTAAATAATAAGTATAAACAATATTATTATTGCGCATTTTACCATAATAATATCCTTAAATACATGTTATATAAAAGTAGGGTCAAGTAGGTATGTTACGACAAACGTTATAGTTATTAATAAAATATGGCCTTATTTCGAGTACACTCGCAACAGAAAGCCACAGCTCTCTCCTCCCACACCCAAACTTCCTTCAGTTCGTTAGGTAACCCAAGCACCCCCATTTTCGTCACTGCTTTATCCACTTTCATGCACTTGCCTCTTCTCCTCCTCAAAATTTTCACAGTAAATGATCTCGGGGTACATTGATACAAATCGAACCAACAATTCTTCTTCAAACACTCCACTGACCTCAAATAACGAGGGAAGTAATCCGGCCCCAAATCGGTCCAAATAATTTTCGACTTGCACTGCCATTGTTTGATCAAATCCACGTCTCTTTTGGTCAATTTCGACTCGTCGACGTCATCATCATCACCACAACGATCCGCGTGTCTTTTCTTCACCCGGTGGTCGTAAGCCGGCACCAAATCGTTCGGCTCCACATGGGACCTCATTTCCCAAGCCGGACTATTATCGACAACATCGTAATAGTTCTCGCTAACGGAAAAACTTTCCGATTTGGGATCAGCTTTACGTTTTTGATTGTTTTTGTTAGTAACATCAGCGGAGGATGTAGATAATTGCGGATTGGGGGTCTCAACACTCATGTACCTAGGGTTGTAAGCCGGGCCCAGAAGTAACTCCAGAATGTTCGGGTCCAATTCATCGCAGATTATATTTTCGGGAATCGGGCGGTGAAAAAGGCCGTCGTCTTCGTAGATGGGGTCGAGCTCCTTCCGGTAAGAGGCTCCGGAGGTAGGGTCCAAGTGGTAGCACAAAAGGGCCAACAGAAGCAGCAAAGGAACAAATCGACGCATGTTGATAGTCGGAAGTATCAAAACACGTGTTGCGAACTCAACTACACTCTGCACTCTTCAAGCTAACAACTTGAAATGACCAAACGAAATATTTGTGAGAAAAGGAGAGAATGAAGAAATGGTCAACAGGTGCTCGAGTCTTCTCCTGAAAGAGGGGGTTGGTTTGGAAAGCAATGGTTGGCTAACTGAGATCTCCCTTCCTCAAAATCGGCTTGGGGTACTTGGCAAAAAGACCCGTAAGTCGATTCTCAAAACTTCTTTGACTCCCAAGAGATTAAAAAATTGTATGACGTTATCTCTCTGTATAAACGTGAGTTATATGGCTTTAGCTACTTGTAGTTAAAAAGCGATTAGTGTAGAGGGATTAGAAGACAGGTGAAAGAAAAAATTGGAAACCCTCAGTAAATGAAAGTTGTTGGGGCGCAGTCACTGTTATTTAAGAATTTGTTATTTTATTGAACGTAGATACTTATAAATTTTAATAAGTTTATGAATTTAAAGTTAAAATTAATCCGATGCCGATAACTTCAGAGTCCTTAAAAATTAAAAAAAAATTCTGACATTATTGGCACAACTTAAGGCTGAAGAATAACAATAATATTTAGGGCATAGCATACATGATCGTAATTATGGCCTTATGGCCAAAAATGCGTTGCAAGTAGTGACGTCAACTGTTGAAGCCGGTCAGCGCACAGAAACACTTTACCACAACTAATTGCACTGTATTACAGCACTTGCAGTTACATTATGGTGTAACTTCTAGCTGTGGACTTAAAAGCAAAAAAGCCAAATTTTCAATAATTCTAAAAGTCAAGCAATGGTTCGAGTACAATCGCAACAAAATGTAACCGCTCTCTCCTCCCACACCCATTTTTCCCTTAATTCGTAAGGCAATCCCGTATTCCCGATCTTCTTCACATCTTTATCGACCACCACACAAATTCCCTTCTTTCTCTTCAGAACCTTAACCGTAAACGATTTCGGCTTACAATGAAACACTTCGAACCAACAATTCTTCTTTGGACATTCCACCATTCTCAAATATCGAGGAAAATAATCCGATCCCAAATCGCTCCAGGTAATTTTCGACGGACACTGCCACTGTTTCATGTAATCAACACCTCTTTTAACAACCCTTGAGTCGTTAACGTCTCTTTTGTACCTGCCGTGAGGCATCTCATGTAACATCCTGCTGTACCCCACGTGATTGTCGATTTCCCAAGCCGCACTGGCGCCGATTTCCTCGAGAAAATTGTCGTCTACGTAGAAATCCCCGACGGACGTGGACGTTTTGCGTTTGAGTGACGGCGATGTTTCTTCGGGGGCTGGAGTGTCGATGCTCATGTAGCGAGGATTGAAAGCGGCTCCGAGGAGATGTTCGAGACCACTTGCGGGCATTTCCTCGCAGAAAACGTTTTCCAGGGCCTTTTTGTACACGTTGCAGATAACGGGGTGGCCGCAAAATGCGAGCATTAGGAGAGAAAAGAAACCGAACGTCGTCGCCATGGTCGATGGTGGCTAATTAGCAACTAAACGGTCATGGTTTGGTATTCAAAATTCAAACGAAAGAATGCAATTAGAGACGGGCTAGTGAATGTGTCGATAGTTTGTTTTGGGGAAAGGGCAACAAAATTTTTGTGTGTTTTTGAGTATTTTTGATTGGCGTATTGTATAGGCTTGTAATCAGAATTAACGCTGGAAATCCGTTTATTAACAACAAATACAGCTTTTACAACAATGGTAACAATTCACTTTACAAACATGTTGGTGTTTAAAAGTATTTCAGGTAATATCTGTACCGATCATATTAGGGGTACGACGAATCTGTCTATTGTCTACTAACTTAAACTTTTTATAATCTCGGTTATACCTAATACTATGTTGTATAACAAAGCAATATCGGTCACAGCCTACATTTTATAATGTAATTTATAATATGTAATTGCAGTTTTGACGATAAGAGTGAACAAACTAACCGGAAGCATTGGACTATACGTTGATTGGCAAAAGGAACGGCGACAAGGTGCAGAACTAGATGTCTTGACGAGTCCAAAATTACCGACTATTCAAAAAATTGACCCAACTAACAAGTGGATCTGGTGAAGTTTCACCAGTAAAACAGATTATTGTACTCCTTCACTTAGATACATACAGGGTAGGGCAATAGTGCGTCCGACTTCGATAGCTCGAGTTCTATGATAGGTAAAAACTTGATTTAAAAACACAAATAAACTAGAGAAAAAAGTCTATAACCGGAAATTACTTTTCAACAGACAGGGTGAGCCAAGACAATTATACAGGTACAAGTGAAATTTTTTTAAATAGAATGTGGTGTGCAAAAGAAGATTTTTTGAAGCCTTTTGGTAGACTCTTGTCAATCCAATATTATTGCTGACTATTTCCAAACCACTTGGATGTAGCGATTTTTTTTGTTCAATTAATGGCATCTGCAGATGCATGTTAAAAAAATCACTACAGTCACAATTATGAGTTCTAAGAAAAAATTATGTAAAGACTAGTTATGAAATATCTGTGGAATGTCTTTGAATCGTTTTAACTTTTAAAAAATTATACAGGGTGGCTAAATTTAATTTTTCAATTTAGAACTTTTTGAATTTAATTTTCTCCATTTTTTTCAAATAGAACACCCTGTATATTTTTTGTCGGTATGATGTAGAAACTAAATACAAACATTTTTTGTATGTACACCCCTATGGCTATTTGTAACCATTTTCGATTTATCGACCAATAATTACAAAAATTAAGAATAATCCTGAATAATTAGATTGTTTTTCAAATTACTCGACAGATAAAATTGTAATAAGTCCTCCAGATGTTCTTTTTATAAAAACAGCGTAAGTTTTTTTAGTAAGTTCACTTTATGTTTGTATCTTGATCATTTTTTGCATTTTATATTATCCGACAAGAAATACACATTTATCGCAGTTACCTGTCGTCAGTTGTCATTTTTGTGTCTATTTTAAAACATTTGAAGTTTTTTGTCGAGTTATTTGGAAAACGATCTAATTTTTTAGGATTATTCTTGAATTTTGTAATTATTTGGCGATATCTCAAAAATGGTTACAAATAGCCATAAAAAAAATGTTTGTCTTTAGTTTCTACATTATATCGTTAAAAAATATACAGGCTGTTCCATTTGAAAAAAATGGAGAAAATTAAATTCAAAAAGTTCTAAATTGAAAAATTAAATTTAGCCACCCTGTATAATTTTTTAAAAGTTAAAACAATTCAAAGACATTCCACAGATATTTCATAACTAGTCTTTACATAATTTTTTCTTAGAACTCATAATTGTGACTGTAGTGATTTTTTTAACATGCATCTGCAGATGCCATTATTTGAACAAAAAAAATCGCTACATCCAAGTGGTTTGGAAATAGTCAGCAATAATATTGGATTGAAAAGAGTCTAGAAAAAGGCTCCGAAAAATCTTCTTTTGCATACCACATTCCATTTAAAAAACTCTCACTTGCCCCTGTATAATTGTCTTGGCTCACCCTGTATGTTCAAAAATAATTTCCGGATATAGACTTCTTTCTCTAGTTTATCTGTGTTTTTAAATCAAATTTCTACCTATCATAGAACTGGAGCTATCGAACTCGGGCGCACTATTGCCCCACCCTGTACATAACTCTTCGTATTTAGGTAGTGTCAATACCTATAACAGTTGAGATATAACACTCAGGCTACAAAAAAATTTCCAGACACAGTTTTGTGATTCCTCAACAATTAACTTTAATTCTGTCAATATAATTAACTCTAACATAACAATATTGCTAAAAGATCGGAGTTGGCCATCAGCAGTTGTTGCTGTAACTGTTAAATTGTGAACTACTTGTTGTAGCCCTGCACCAGGTGTCTGAACCTAAAGTTTCTATTTTGGAACAAATTTATTTTCGGGCTCTATGTAAGTACAACACTGAAAGCTTTCGCTTTTGGTGATGGCCGTTTCGCACACTAATAATCCATTTAGTCGTCCCAAAAGTAAACTCTTTTGTGGCGCAACGTCTAAAGCTATTCACAACCGTAATTGATTTCAGCAAAGCAATTTTTAGGCACATGCTTTGGGAGGGGCACCATGAGCAACATTGATTGCCGTATCGTAACTATCACCTAATGGATTGCTTCAAACGAAACCAAGGCGGGAAGACTATCATAGACAATAATTATTAGTTTTTTTAATCATTGTTACAACAAAATTCGTTATTGTTTTTAGGTACATTTACTAGTGTCATTATGGAAGATTGGGGGAGTACTTTCGATAAAGTTTTTAGAAGAATTGATTCTAATGCTCCACTATCTACAATAGTTAGCCGTGCAATAATAACAGATACAGTTTGGTGCAAAATTTAAATAGATTGTGCATTAAATGCCGTAAAGCTCTACGTTAGATATGCTTAAGTGTTTTGGACGAATTCGCGTCGGTCTTGATTGTTCTCCAACTCGTGAGAGTTCAGATTGTTTTTCTTTGATTCACGTAGCCATTAAGCTGGAAGATTTAAAGAAGAAAAAACGAATAAACTCTTAGGCAAGATTAGTAAAATTTTGGCACCTTCCAGTTTAAAATCGGGGTTAGGTTAAATGTTATTGTTTATTTACAAAATTTGCAGCGATTTCTATTACTCGAGTGAACTGGTCACTCGACAACAAGTTATTTTCAAAAATTCCTACCTAATTACTTAACGAGAGGTATTGATTACCTCACACTGATTTACTTTAGATAACAAAAACTGCTGTGGATATACGTGCTGCGTTAATAGTACATAGGTAATTAACTCTTAACTGTTCAGAAGGAAAATTGGGTAAAATATGCATCCCAAGAATTGTAACCTGGTCACACTACCGTCTATAAAAGAGAACTTTCTACCTCAGAACCTATTCTGGAAGTTACAAGGAAAATTGCCGGACTGTTAACTTCCCCTTTTTATAGGAAAGTTTAGTCGAGCTTAAGAATAAAGAAAATTAGTAGAAATGGAATTTAAAACATTTTGGCATAATGTCTTCAATTTGACGATTTCAAATTTAAAACTTTTTTTTTCTAAATTTGTTTGTTGGACGGTAAATAGTCATTGTTGCAGTCTTTTCCAGTATCCTCATCAACCCTGTTTGCCTGTCGGCCTCAACTAATCCCTAGGAGTCTCGTTACCTACATAACAACTTCACTCGAACTCCGCACGTAATTAACATTTTCTTGGAATCCACACAGCCAACTGATTTAGTGCCGATAAGCCTTTAAATCACGTTTTCGAGTCAGCTTTAACCCAAGCTAACATCAACAGCTATAAAGGTTTTCTTTCCTACTTTATTACATTTGTCTATTTCTAGGTAATAAACTTTCAACTGTTTACGAAAAATAAGGGGTTTACACGGAGGCATTGTTGTCAACTATGTGATCGTATATCTTTAAGATTACTCATAAGCACTGAACAGTCCAGCTATAAAAGCGATTAACAATTACGTATTGAATGTGTTTAGTTAAACTCAGATTAATGTTATGTATACGCACTTCGGCTCTTAATAAGAAACATTGACTTTCAATATGATGCTACATAAGGAGCTTTTGTAATAAGATTTAAAAAGTCTTGGCCTTGGCGGATTAAACTGATTTTATGTAAAAAGTTTTTAGTACTCGTAACGTAGTCCTGTTGGCAAACTTTCGTCATTGTTCCTTTTAAGAGCCGCTAAAACAGGCATCTACTAAGTAAATAGAGTCGACTTAAGTTAATTTGACATTTTGATTGTCGAAAATATTACGTTAGAATCCTGGTTGGAATACTGAATCGACGGGAAATTAGCAGTTTACACCGAAGATTAGACGTAGGGCTTGGCGAAGAGGGAGGCCAACAGCGAAATTACAATTATCGATAATTGTTAAACGACGCTTTAGTGTTATTGTAAATAGCTCTTAGCGCCGAATTTATGAACACTTTGTCCACCAATTTATCGATCACTCAATAAACAAGCTTCGGGGACCCTATTTTAAATCTTCGATAATATCGTTGATAACCCTCAATTCTGTCGGTAAATCGAAACCGAACCCGGCCAAAGATCAAGTACTTCCGGAAAGACTTCGCCCCGATCCGGAAGTGGTGGTGGAACCTTCGCTCGGTGCCAAAATTCTCGACGGTTGCGGGGCCAATGTGAAGTATTCATCGGAGGGTGGAAGCACGTTTTCGAAATAGCCCCCCGAGATGTTTCCGGCCGGCGAATAATGGGCTACCACTACGATTTTTCCGGATCTGGAACGAGCTTTTCCGACGCCGAAATGACGGGAAGCCGCCCAAACCAGTTGGGTGAAGTGTCCTTTGGAGAAAAACAAACAAAAATTGTTTATTGGTTCGAAGGGCAATTTTGAGTTGTTACCAACCTGCGTTGACGTTTGCGTGCAAAATATCGGGTTCACGCCGGAAATCGTACTGACGTACGGCACTGTACCAGTAGGAACTGACCTCCTGGCCTGGAATTTCTTTTTAATAATAATAAATATATGGTTAATTTTTTTGCTGAAATACCTGAAACGTCGGTTACTAGACAATTTGAGGGGCGGCAGAAGAGATTTTGGCCAATGTCTTTGTCGTTCCTGTAGTAAAATTTGTTGGTGTGGGCCAGGTGATTAGCCCACGTCTGGGCCAGGTAGCATAGCTGGAAAACAGTTAATGAGTCCTTTCGAAATATCGAGAAATCACAGGTCAACACGTGCCAAGTTTTTCCCATTTTCTAACCATCATCCCACTTACAGAAATTTCCAAATCGACAGTTCCAAATAATTGAACAAATGTAGACTTATCATCGTGAACAGCAAATTATACAGTTATCAAGTTAACTTTATGAGCCAGAAGTTGCGATTACACGAGTAATTTACGTTTTATTTTCCGCCGTTTCGTTAACAACCCTCATGTTAGCTTTTACGGTCTTAAAGCTTGTAGGTCCGTCTATGTAAACTTTTGATATTAGCGAGTGCGGTTACGTCAACCTTTAAGATACGATTACCCCACTAAAAGGTGAAAAGTAAGTGGAATTAATTGCGGCGATAAATCACCCCTAATTTATTCGTCTCGCGATATCCAGCCACGGTCGAGTCGGCGGGAACATGAAGGACATAAATTACGAGGCTTACGATTCTAGGTGAAGTCGAAACGGATTGAATTAACCACGTGTTTTATGGTATCAAAGTTAGTGGTAAAGATATTACCTCGGAACACATTGATAAGGGTGGAGAGCCGTGTCTTTGTCGGTAGACGTTGTGCCAACAGAGACAATCGGTAATGAAATCGCTGTCTTTCCACGCGGTCGTCAGGTCGGAAACGTCCAGAACCATGCTGACAGGGCGGTGGCTCAAAATCTGAAAAGGGTCAATTAAAAAAGTTTTTATTTCTATGTTCTAGTTTTCTTCTAGCTGTAACAGTAAATTTTCAAAACACAATCAGAACGCAGGCAGGCAAAATTATTTGAGGATTAAGTTTATTACCCTTCAATGGTGCTTCACTCAAGGGCTATCGAGTTAACAACCCCAAACAGCTGATTTATGACACACTTTGGCTTAGCTAGGTCTGCCAATTCTTTGAAAGTCAAAATCCCTCAGAGACCGATTAACCACAATGTTGCCAAGACATTAATTTTTTGGTCAAATTTAAAACCACATGGTTTCCCAAAGCCCAAAAGGTTCACCCAGGCGAGAACAGGTAATCAACCATTGGCCGGGACACTTCCACCCCTTTCTTCAACGCAAAGGGCCAACCGCGTTACGACCATTGTTCCCTTCTTTCTAGGTAGGTATAAATTCCAGGCCAACTTTGGGTTTTGCAGTTTCTTCTCGATTTCTCAACAGTAACGTTGATTTCGCAGTTGCTCCTTCACGTGGTTTTAGTCCATAGCGATCAAGATGCGTGCTTTACTCTCGTTTGTGCTAGTGCTGGCAGTTTTCTTCTGCCACCTGGATCCCACCTCCGGTGCAGTTCGTCGAAAAGTTTTGAAACCCCAACGCCGCACGACCTCCTTCGGTGATTTTGTGCAGCCGATCACCGGGAAGCTATTCTGCAAAGAATTGGATCCAGAAACTCTCGCTGAACTTCTCGGGGCCGCTTACAATCCACGATACATGAGCATCGAAAAACCTGAACCATCGACAACTTCAGGTAACGACGAAAATTCTAATCTGGAAAAGGTGGAAACCGTTCCCGAATTATCCACCACAGCTGCCAGAAACCTCGACGACAACGTTGCAAAAATTTTCGATGACGACGACGATAGTGAAGCTCAGTTCAGAAAGTTTGAGAACTCCACTACGGAAATTCCGGAGTTATCCACCAAGAATCCCGAAAGCAAGCAAAAACGTAAGGCGATTTACAGGGATAACTCTTTCGTCGTGGATTCTGACTTTCACGACGTCATCGACGACAACCCCGCCTGGGACTTGGATAACCACCTGGGACACGCCGAAGGCGAATCGGTCCAGCGCTCCTTGATGGACACCAGGAATGTGCGTCCGAAAAGGGATGTGGATTTCGCAGAAGAATGGCATTGCAAGTCCAGGATTGTTTGGACCGACCTGGGACCGGATTACTATCCACGATATTTGAGGTCAGTGGAGTGCTTGAAGAAGAATTGCTGGTTCCAGTTGTATCATTGCGTACCGAGATCGTTTACGGTGAAAATTTTGAGAAGAAGAAGAGGAATGTGCGTCCTGGCCGACAAAGAAGTGACAAAAGTTAGTAATTTTGGACTACCTAATGAACTGACAGAATTGTGGGTGTGGGAGGAACGGGCCATCAGTTTCTGCTGCGATTGCAGCCGAAATACTAACCAGTACCTTTAATTTGATTAACTTGTTGATCGCCACATAAAACCTGCTATAATATTTATTTAAGTATGTAATATAATGTATAATACTCATTATGTAAATTGTAAATGTTTGTTATTTTTTGTACTAAATTAAATTTTTTTAAATTTAATTTCAAATGTCTTTTTTTAATAATTAATTAACCATCTACTGCAGCAAAAAGAAAAAAATTATTTATTAAACAACGGATTAAAAACTGAAAAATTCTTCTGCACTGGACTCTTTGATAACTTAGAACTACTTACAAAGAATTTTTCTGTTAATTTCAACGTCTATAAAGCGGAGTTAGGTGAAAAATATCAGGTAACAGGTAAGTAAAATTTGTTACTATTTCGAACTTTTAATACAAACCACAAAACTCCACTCCCTAATCAAATATACATTTTAAAGGTAGATTTAATTATGCAAAATGTGGCGCACAATGCATCAGGTTAGACTTTTAATGATAATTTAAATTTTTTTGCTACACAAAATACCCGACATTTTGAAGGAATATGAAAAGCAAAAAGAATTTTTTTAACCATTAGATTTAATAGCAAAAACAATAAAAAAGGAGAAAACTTTACTTTTCAACTAAGAATTACCAAGATAAATTTCCGGCAGTGCATAAGTAATTATCCCAGGGTAAGTACCTTGTAAAGCACAGGATAATGCCCCCGCTCGTTATACCTACCCTAGCATAAATCATCATTTATGGCGGTCTTGTGGTGACTGGTCCGCAAAGTGATATTTATGACATCTGAAGTCAAGCGTCAATTTTGCAGAATAGCTTTCTCAAATTGTAACTAAATTGTAATTTTATTGTTACTTTGATATTTCTTACACCGTGTGCAAAACAAGGGATGAATATGTGTCCAGAGGTTATAGTATCATTTATCAAAGAACTAATGATATTTTCTACAATTTGTCCCATTGATACTGAAACAAAGTGAGAAAACCCACGTTATTAACAAGAATCTGGGTTTGCCTATTGTACCTTTCTAAGCGATTTTTTCAAAAAAATTCTGAGCAATTGCTTTAAATTGTAAAAAGTCGACAAATGATGGAAAAGCCATATAAAGATCATAATAATATAAAAATTCATAAAGAGTAAAAATATAAAATTAATATTATGGTATTTTTTTCTTATTATAGCTTAAGATTATCTTTTTGCAGGCAGCTATAGTACAGTGCGGTACCTAGTTTAAAACTTGCTAGCTTTTTTATCCACCCACACAAACGTTGAGCGAATAGATGGCTGCAAATCTGTCGAAAAGAAAAACCAAAAATTGATCCCTTTCCAAGAGCAAAATAAACTTTTGCCAATTTTTTGCCTTATATTAACCTCAATTGCTGCTTCAGTGTGGAATTGTGAGATTGCTATGCGTAAGTGGCTCTCCGCCGAAAGATGTAGTGAATGTCAATGAAGGAAGAGTCTTTCAACTTTTATTACGTTTATCGATTTCCATCTGATTAAATCTCAACGCAATCGCTGCTAAACTTCCGTTGCAAAGAAGTTTAATAATGCAGAGATCGTTTAATTTATTTATTAACAACGGAACAATTTGCATGTAAAGATATGCAAATGGAATAGTTCCGTATACACGCCATACGTCGATTTGGTAGTTTTCGTGAGTCAAAATTTTCTGTGCATTCAATGCATTCGCGTTGACCCAAAAAAATAACGCTTTCAACAAAATTGGCTCGCCCCCATAATGGAAAAAACGCCAGTTGTCAGAACGAAAAAAATCATCTGATGAATGAACAGAGCATCCGGGATGGGAGTTATTTGTAATTCTTCACTTCGTTGAAAAGGTAGCAGACAGACGCGGAGCAAAGGAATAAAACATTTTTTTAATGTATACGCATAATTTTCGCACTTTCTCGAAAATTTTGAAAGGTAATGTAAAGTGTGTACTAACAAGAGATTATGTAACTAAGTTTTCTAAATTTTTACAAGGTTTTAAAATTAATAATGTGACTGTGAAGCACAGTGAAGAGTGAAGCAAAACTACCAAAAAGTAAAAATGTAACCTCAATTTATGTGTTACTATCATTGCCAAGATAAATAACCCATTGGTTCTATGGGAAGCGTAGAAAATTATTATTACTATTCCTGGAAATAGCCGGTGGTGGTTGTGAAGGACTAAATGATTTATTTACAATCAACACGCAAATTTTATTTACCATATAACTCGTGCTTCCGGTTTTGGCAACACTTACCTACATTCTCAGTATATTGTTATAAATTCAAAAGAAAAGTAGCAAAAAAATTTAAAATTTAACCAATCACCCAAACTAAATTAACTTTTTCTTCACAGCTATTACTGCTTTGTCAATTATTTGATTAATTTTGCCAAAAAAAATTCTTTAAATAGGAAATTATTTCCAACTATGTATGGGTATACGTAGCACGCCATCTCGAATCATTCGTTGGGATTGCTTCTTTAACCGGAAATTATATGCGATAAAAACCAACTCTGATAGCGGCTGTCGTGCAGAACCCATCAATAACAGTTATCTAAAGACCATCTTGGGGGAGCGGGAACGACCTTAACATTCGAGTAAACAAATTACGCCGCATTTGCATGATTAGCGTAACCGTTAACCTCTCCTATTTCACCCCTTTAATGGTCGCAGATAATCATCTAACTAAGCCACGTCTCAGTCAAAATAACTGCAATCTTAACTAAGCAAATGCATTGACTGAGATTGCGTAAAGCGATAAACGGTTCCAGAACGTTCATGAACAATCGTTAAGCAAAACTTGCTTAATGACTTGATAAAACGACGTCAAGACTTGTGCCACATTTCCCACAAATGATATGGGGAAGTCTCCTCTTCACTATTTTATGTCTAGGAGAATCTTCTTTCCATCGCCTGTTTATTATTCAAAGATTTTCAAGCATTTTTTTTGACTTATTGTTTAAATAAATGCAAACAACAATTTTTCAGTCCTTGAGCAGATTAGACATAACCCTAAATTTTAGCTTGGTTGATTATAAAGAGAAAACCATAAAAAGATATGTTTAATCCATTAAAATAAATTTAAAAGAGAAATTATGTACAAAAGGAAGAAGGTAAATAGTAAATAATTTGTCATTCTGGTATCTATACAAGGAGGCCCAAAATTATTATTTAATTTATATTATTTTTATTTAACTTATTTTTTAAATAAGTCGTTTCTGCCATTTTTTCTATCTCACTGAATAATGAATGAACTGACTAACACGCACAATAGACATCAAATTTAAATAAGCACCCCAATTTTTTTCTCTTCCTATGAATCAGTTCCTCAACTGTATCTTCTATCTCTTGCATAACATGTTGATAGACTTGGAATATTTGAATCATTTATGTGCATAATATGAGTAACATAACAAGTTATTTTTACCAAACCTAAACCTAGATTGTTAGCATAGTGGGGTTAAAATTTGTCCAAACTTCTCGATCTGGACGAGACACCCTGTGCCTACCTTTTGAAGGAGTAGCGGCCTATTGTCTAAATCGTCAGGTCTGACGAATCTATTGGCACATTTCGCTTCGATGGGTTCCGGTTTGTTGGCTTGCAACACGCGCACCGCCTGCAGCCTCCTCCTCAAGTTCTGCAAAGCACGTGCTTCTTCGCGCTTGCGGCTCGGCTGGTAGGATGGTGCGGACGGTAACACAGCGAATTGCGGTTCAGCTGGTTGTTGGATGGCGGCACTCAACAACCGTTTGGCACCGACCAATTGCGATTTCGGTTTTGGGTAATCGGTCAACAGTTGGATGCTGGGTGGACAGATGGACGTTTGAGAGGCTATACGCGGTAGCTCCATGCTGCTTGGAGCACAGCATCCCGCCGCTAGATAACTCGCCGGTGTCGAAGACGCTACTGACGCAGTGCATGCGCCAGGTCGATACGGTACCGTCGCGACGCCGATAGCACGAGGAACGACGCCCGCTTACAGACGTACGATGCGCGATATTTGCCCAATATTCGATTTGCGTGTGCCATCAGGAGGCAGGAATGATCCTGAAACTTGAAAGAAGAGACGTTTTCTTTTCAATGCTAAAGATGGACAAACTCAAAAAAAACAAACATTATTTTCTTTACTTATCATTCTTAGTCTTCTGGTATCTTCTTGAAGATCTTTTTCTTTGTTGTTTAATTGTTGACATTTATTCTAAGAAGTTCCTGAAGCATTATGATCACTATTTAAACAACAATTTTTTTTAAATTAATCCTTTTTTCTAAGTTCTGTTATTTGTAGATCAAATTGTTTTGCTGATAGTAACTTTTATGACTAACTTAAGCCTATTATTTATGAGTTATTTGACATATAATTACGACCATCACCTGCCAATGGTGCAGTCGTTATCAAAGATTAGATAAAATTTGGCAAGGTAGCCGCGTTCTCTTCCAAAACCCACTGTTAACAATGAGTCGCAGAAGTTTGTTTATTGGATTTGTTTTAGGATCGACGTCCGTCTTCGTTTACATACTAACCTCCACCATCAGTGAGTGCATTAACGGAGACAGCGGCATCCTGGTGTACAATGTGGAAGAAGCACATGGACAACTGCAGAGAATAACAAACTGTTCAAATAAACATAGACCTTTGTTGATTAAGCAGAGGGGAAACTATTTAGTTTTGTACAACTTCGTCAGAGCAGCCAAAGAGTTTCAGTGTCACGAGACTATTACGCTGACAGCTCCTGGTGATTACAGGTTCTTGGATAATGTTGCCCCTTTAGTCGAAGGATGGCAAGGACCTATTAGCATTGCTCTCTACGCTCCTGGTTTTGATTTCCAAAGTACTCTAGACTCGATAGCGTACGTCCGCAATTGCCAAACCTCTTTGATTAAAGATTTGGTAACTTTTCACGTGTTTTTCGAAAACCAACACATTCCTCAAGTTCAAGTTCGTAGATTTCAATCATCAACTGATTAATAGTTACGTAATTTCAGACACTACCCCTAGCCATAGCCTACAAAGACGAGTTTGATTGTGAACAAGGACCTCCGTTCTCAAAAATACCAGACGAAGATTTATACAAATCAAAGAAGAAATTGACGTATCCGATTAACGTAGCTCGAAATATCGCTAGAGAAACCGCCACGACCCATTTTGTTTTTCCTTCGGACATCGAATTGTTTCCCACACCAAATTTTATTGAACAATTTCTCGAAATGGTGGAACGCAAGGAAAGTTTGTTCACTAACAGAAGGAATAAAGTGTTTGCGTTACCGGTTTTCGAAGTTTTGGAAGACCAGGAGATTCCCAAAACCAAAGGTCAACTCCAACACATGTTCAAAGAAGGCACTGCGATGTTGTTTCACGAAACTATTTGTTGGAAGTGTCATAAAGTTCCCAAAGGGGATGAGTGGTTGGCTGCTGAAGAAACTCAAGAGCTCGACGTTTTTGCTGTTGGTAAAAGACAAGGGAAGAACGTTGTTTGGGAACCGTTTTATGTTTGCACCAATAAGGAACCAATGTTCGACGAGCGACTCTCTTGGGAAGGACAAAGTAACAAGATGAGTCAGGTTAGTTGGTTTTTTGGTTGGTGATAAAAATTTTGAAAATTTCTTTTAGGCTTATTCGTTGTGTTTGTTAAATTACGAATTTATGGTTTTGAATAACGCCTTTCTAACACACAAACCTGGCGTTAAGAAGAAGAAGGTTCAAGTTGAGAAACATTTGGAGATTATAAATGGCACAAAGAAGGTTTTGAGGACTATTAGGGACGAACTATCCACTCTTTACGGACCTAACAAAAACTGTATAATAACTTATAACATAGACTGATGATCAAATCCTAAAATATTACTTGCGGTACCTCTTCATTCTAAGTAATAATACGATACTATTAGCTTAATTCAATAATAGTTTTGCAGAATTCTTTTAGAACCTGCACTGTCACCATTGCCAACATGATTGACGATACCTAATTCATCTTCAACATATCATAGTATCTTTGCTCTATAAAGTTAATTTCAGCTGCAGCAGAAAGTTAGCCTAACGCTAATACCTCAATTAAAAGACGGGACTGCAGGTGGGAGCACCACTTTGGTGACCTCCGACTTCTTCAGTGCAGGAGAAAGTGAGGTCGATTATCAAAATTAATAAATCAATGATAAATTTGAGATAACGGTCAAAGTCACTATGTTCAGCAACAATGTTTAAACAATGCTCTCAACGTAGTCAATTTTGGTAATGAGCAATACCAAGATAAAGCTTATCTTTTATTGATTCGAACCTAGCCTAGTTATTGGTTTAGTCATAACAACGCACAGAAATTCAAGCTAAAGTCGTAAAGTTCTAATTAAGTTAAATATGCCTTATTCATCAGTAGGTTCCGGATGACCTAAAATGAGGCTAAAGAAAAACATCGTGGTGTACCTAGTGTTGGCAGTTTCACTCGTAGTTCTTATAATAATCATCCGACGTTCTCGCAGCACCGATTATTCATATTTCATAAGTTTCAACACTTCCACTTATTTACCTATTGACGAAGTAATGAGGAGAGTTGAGAAAATCGTTGGGTGCACCAACAAAACGATTTTGGAGACAAAAATACAGATGAGAGGCGAGTTCTTGGTGCTCTACAATTACATTGCGGCAACAAAACAATTTGCTTGTTACGAAAGCGTTAGTTACACGACAGTGAGTGACTTTACGTTTTTGGATAACGTGAAAACTTTGGTGGAAAGGTGGAACGGTCCAATTAGCATCGCCGTCTACGCCCCCGGGCACGACTTTCAACATGCAATTGACTCTATTGCATATTTGAGAAAATGCGGGAGTTCTCTCGTAAAAACGTTCGTTACGTTCCATTTGTTCTTCGATAACGACCAGCGTCCGGAAAAAGTGAGTTTCGGGTAAATGTTGAAGTGACGTCAAATCTAGCGATTTTATGATAACTGATCATTATCAGTCCGATGTTGTAGCATTAATTTTCTGTTCTAAATCATCCTGAAGATCGCGGGTACAGTATGAAGTCTGAAAATCAGAAATTAATTATTGTGATCTCTTTGTCTAGGGTCTAGGTCTAGGCTAGGGTCTAAGGTTCGGTAGTTAGACAACCCCTTATACAACATTTTGTTGCATGCTTTGACTTCAAAGATTCTTGGCAGACTATCTAGACATTGCAAACATTTGATTCATATTAAACTATTCACCGAGGTCCAAATCAAAATATTAATAGTTACCAGTACTCACTCAAACAGATAAATGACACTTCACATGAAAATAATTCCATCATTTTATTGACGGTGATCACACGGTGATACTAACCTCTCGTAAGGTGATAAGCCATTTTTTTGAAACACAAAGGACAGATCCCATCTTTCATTCAAGTGTCATTAATCACAGAAGTATTTTACACAATTTACTTCAAGTTATTTCGAAACTAGAGGCGGTTTCCCTCTTACCCTCTGAATATCGAGTTTTCGCCAAAAATAGCCCGGACCTTGTCAATTTCCCACAATTGCATATAGCCTAGGGCACGTAAGAATCTATCCTCCATCCGATGACACCTCCTCCGAAGCGCTTCGTTTACCCGTTCAGACGCCAAGCCTTCCCCCATTTTGCAAAAAACTGTGTATTAGTAGCACAAGGGGATAACTTGAAATTTTAATTAAAATTCGCGATAAAGAATTTTTTTTAAAATTTGTCTTTGGTTTTGGTTCCTAATATTTGTTTGCGTTTGAAAAATTATTTTTTGACTTACGTCCAGCTTCAACTACTTTCAACCTTCAACTACGCTTAATACTTGTAGGTTGTCTCCTCATTCTCAAACTAATTTGATATCAATTTTAGTATAGCGAAACCTACAACTACGATAGCGACACCAACTGTATTGACCCGCCTCCCTTCAAGACGATATTGGCAAATGAAACTTATAGAGCCCGCAACAAGTTGTTGTTTCCCATTAACGTTGGTCGCAACATAGCCCGAGAATCATCACAAACCCATTTTGTCCTCGCCTCTGACATCGAGTTAGCTCCAACACCCCAGTTCATAGCAAAATTTTTGGCAATGGTGGCCCATAATCCTAAAATCTTTGACCCATCAACTAACCCGCCGTCAGTTTTCGTTTTGCCCGTATTTGAAATAGCAGAAAACGCGTCTCTGCCCAACTCCAAAACGGAATTGCAAAAAATGTTTCGAGAAAACACTGCGTTCTGGTTCCATGACTCTTTATGCAAGTCTTGTCATAGAGTGCCGAAATTCAATCGATGGATCAAGGCGTCGGAAACTACCGGTTTGAACACGTTTTCTGGGGCAAAACGATTAGGTGATAACCGATTGTGGGAACCGTTTTACGTCGGTACCAATAGAGAGCCGCTTTTTGACGAAGACTTCACTTGGGAAGGACAAAACAACAAAATGGTTCAAGTAAAAATTTCCAAATTCTCTGATTGGTTTTTCTGATTGTTGAGTTTCAGGTTTTCGAAATGTGTTTGATGGATTACGACTTTATGGTGCTAGATAACGCGTTCTTGGTCCACAAAGCAGGGGTTAAGTTGCGAAAGGAGCAGTATGGCAAATATCTCAATGTGGTAAAGAAAACGAACAAATTGCGCAAGATCATCAAAGCTGAATTAGTAACACAATATGAATCTACGATAGATTGTAGATTTTAATTTATTTAAGTCTTGATAATTCTTTCTAACTCGTGTTTCAGTAACACAAAGTGTAAAGAAACTTAAAACTCATAGTAGTTTTGATTTAGTTTTATCTTATCTGCAAAAATTGTTCTAGGTGGTCAGAATTAACGTGGTGAAAAAGATAAGTTATCAATACTTCCGTTACATCAAATTAAGCTAAATATGCTGTGATTGGTTTAGTGTCTAGTGAGACATCAGTCAAGAGTTTATCTTAAAATCAGGATAGCATAACTGTGAATCACAAGAAGATTAATTGTGCCCACATCAACCAGCCTGAAAGAAATTTAAAAAAAATCGCAAAATTTAGTGCAAATAAGATGAGACCATTCAGAATCTTGTTCTGTTTAGTGTTGAGCAGTATAACTGTAATGATATTGCTAACAATTAAATCCTCTGGAAACCATGATTTTTCTTACTTAAAAAGCGTCAACACCTCAAGTTTTCTACCTGTAGACGAAATAATGGTAAGAGTTGCTCGAATCGTCCACTGTGCGGACAAACCTTTACCGCCGCAACTCCAGCACAGGGGAAATTTCTTGGTACTTTACAAGTTTGTCGAGGCTGCAATAGTTGTAGGTTGCCACGAAAGCATCACATACACGACGGTATCGGATTTCAAATTTCTGGATAATCTGGAAATTTTAGCGAAGAGGTGGAACGGGCCGGTTAGTGTGGCGGTTTATGCCCCCGGTACAGACTTCTGGAACTCAATTGATACCATCACTTATTTGAGGAACTGCAAGTCTTCCATTGTTAAAGAGTTTGTTACGTTTCACTTGTTTTTCGACTACGACCAGGCACCTAAAAATGTAAGTGATTAATTACATTAATACATAGTTGTTGCAAAGTATTTCCAACTAAAAGTGGATTCTGCACAAATGCTGCGTTTGACTGAAATTGTTTTTTTTCCAGTATGATACTGTATATAACTACCTCGATGAAGCCACGTACAACTGCAATAAAGTTCCCGCATTTAAAAAATTACCTCAAACATTTAGAACCAAAAAAAAGTTGTTTTTTCCTATCAACGTTGGTCGCAACATAGCGAGATTAGCGTCACCAACCCATTTCGTCCTAGCCTCAGACATCGAACTTTTTCCCTCGTCAAACTTCATTCCAAAATTTTTGGCCATGGTAGCCCATAATCCCGGACTTTTCAACCAATTAGCGAACCCACCATCAGTTTTCGTTTTGCCCAGTTTTGAGGTGGCTAAAAACGCAACTATTCCCAGTTCCAAGACGGAATTGCAAAAAATGATTAAAGAAAACGACGCAATTTGGTTTCATCAAAGATTATGTAGGACGTGTCATCAAGTACCTAAAGCCGACGAATGGATAGAAGCACCCGAAACTGCCGGTCTCAACACGTTCTCTGTAACGAAACGACTTGGCAAGTTCAGCGTTTGGGAACCGTTTTACGTTGGCACAAACAACGATCCAGTTTTCGACGAAGACTTCACTTGGGAGGGACAAAGCAATAAAATGCCACAAGTAATGGACGACACAATTTTTTTAGGTTTTCTCACCGAATTGGTTTCAGGTTTTCGAAATGTGTCTGTTGGATTATGATTTCATCGTTCTCGATAACGCGTTTTTGGTTCACAAACCTGGGATTAAATTCAGCAAAGTTCAAAATGTGAGGTTCCGGACGGCAGTGAGACGAGCCAACAAATTACGGAAAATTGTTAAAAAAGAACTAATTACGCGATACCAATCCGAGAAACGTTGTCAACTCTAAATTACTAATGTTACCTTCCAAAGAGAAGCGCGCTGTGATTCTTTTACACAAAATTATTTATTAGTCCCCACTTCAGTTAAGTGTTTGTAAGATGACTTGCAACTTCGAGGAAGTGACTATGGGATAATTGAAGAATTTTTACTACATAGTAGGTTTTATATACTGTATTAATATATTTAAATATAAAACTACATAGTGACATGCAAAATTACAGTACAATTTTTATTAGTTCATATCGTATATGTATAAACATGAGACTTTTGTTATTAAGGAACATCTTGTAAAGGATTTTCGTAATAATTGAGAAAACGAAACCACGAGTAGAATATAATAAAACGTCTCTACAAAAATCACAAAATTATGGAAGTTATACGACTTTCCGTTCGTACATTTCCTAGAAGACATGAATTTCTGAAACTTTACGTTATGATGATAATGATGTTGGATGCTTTTAGAGATCAGTATTTTGGGGCAATAATTATTGTAAAGTTGCGATATTGCACAATATAAGTATATATAAGTCTAAAAAACGTTTGCATAGTTTGAGCCCGGCGTATAAGCGTATACTTATAATAGGATTGCAGAAAATGCCATCTAAAAATTCGAGGCAACAACACTCGCCCCTTAAATGAGCCACACCGCGCTACGCCACTGGTAACATCAATTTTGCTACCATTACCAGTAACGCCCGCCAATGCCGGCTAGTTAAGAGAATGCACTACTGAACCTTCTAATTTAGTGGGGTGTACTCAAATAAACAAAAATATATTTACTGGAAAAAAATGCCACTATTAGAAATTTGAGTGCAGGTCCTCTTAATGCCTTGAATCCAAGTTCCACCAAAACTTGTCAAAATTGAAATAACGTTGTCACTAATTTGAAAAGCGCGAGAAACGTTTCTGGTGAAACTGGCTCGAATTGTGTAAAAATCCTTACAACTATGAACACATGTTTTCAGATTTCTCTATTCGATTAGAATAAAGCTGATATTACTCTCTCCTCTACTTTATCTACATTATCTTAACGATGTAATTAATTTTATTAGGTGCGAACAGCAACAAACTATGCAAAAAAAAGAAACAGTCTCTTTCGATTAGTCTTTTGGAGTCAGTGAAGAATACAAAACAATCCCACAAAAATCAGACTTTGTTACAGAACACATGGCAAGGAGTTTCAGTTTCCCTTCGACGTCACACGTCGAAGAATTTCCCATTCTAGCAGAATATTCACGAATTAAATTCAATTTCGATTACACATTCATTTTCTTTCAACCAACACTGGTAGTAACTTTAAGAACAATATAGGTGAAGCGTAACTTGTTAATAACAAAACGCAAACGATATTGCTTCCGTTCACTACATCACGTAAAATACTTTAGAAGCAAAGTAACTATTTTAACCCTGAAGAACATTTTTGAAAAAAAAGGGTTACTGATACTCAAAAAATAACCTCATTTTTAGATAAAACCTATCAAATTTCTAAATAACTTCCTTATGCTTCACCTACAAGTCCCCAAGCGGCTCTAAAACCGCATTCAGGCGCATTACCGCTTACACTATATGGCAATTATGATTTTCTATGCTACCTACACTTCCTGTGCGATATTTCAATTTTATAGTGTTGTCGATTCCCATTGTAATTCACAAGAGAAGTACGTTTAGTAAATGTCCACTGGAGAAAAATAACTATTCGTAGAAGTTACCTAATAAAATCGGATTTCTGGACATAGTAGATTCAATAGACCATTGAATAACTCCCGCTTTCTCCTTCCACTACGATTCGCAAATTAGGTATGTTCTTGAGAGCATGCGCAGTGCAGTAGACCTTAGCTACAACTCACCTTACCTACAACTCCTACAACTCAAAGCGCAGGCGCAACTTGGAGAGGAAGACAACCAGATGTTCTGATTTCCATCTCCTGTCAGTATAGGAGATCGCAACCAGATTTTCTGATTTCCATCTCCTATACCGATAGGAGATGGAAATCAGAACATCTGGTTGCCTTTCTCCCCAAGTTGCGCCTGCGCTTTGAGTTTTTAATATGGTCTATTGAATGAAATTGAACAAGTAGTGATCTCCAGCAACAGTTGCGCCATCTACAGCAATTTTAGCGTATTGTACTACTCTTATTAAACGGGTTTGTTTTCATGGTAAGTGATGTCACAAATTACAATAAAAATGAACAACGCACTTACAAATAAAAATCGAAAACATGAACCGGCATGAATTGGTAGGTATAATAGAAACCGACTCCCGCTTTGGGCAGAAAGTAAGCCGGCTTACCACAGAACCGAGTCTCATAAACAATTAAATATATAACTGCGTAAGTATCGTTTGTTATAAAAACTGATATTTAAATATGAGTAGGAGCTACAAAATACGAATATTACAAAAGCAACGGGTATAAAGGCGACAGTGACTTGATTACTTACTTCGTCAACCAGAATCAGGGCCTAAAGATCTATGTATTTACATACCAACAAAATAAATTCTCTCTATCAAACAAAATCAACAATCAAATAAAATAGTATGACAAAAAAAAAACAACAACCGACTAAATTTTATGACAAATTTCGCGCCTTTTCATCAAGTCAGCATCAAAAGTCACTTAAAGCTAGCATTTGAACTCGGCCACCTCCTCGTCTTTCCCCTCGCCTCTCACGCCCACCTCGATCTTATGATTGTTTCTAATATGCGAATTCAGATTGCCCGATTGCACAAAGGCCTTGTCGCAAAAGTGACATTTGAACGGTTTCTCGTCCGTATGCAACCGAATGTGATTGTTCAAGTTGCCCGATTGCGTGAAGGCTCTCTCGCAATGAGGACACTTGAACGGCCGTTCGCCGGTATGGATTCGCATGTGATTGACCAAGTTGCAGGATTGCGCAAAACCCTTCTGGCAAATATCGCATATGTACGGTTTGTCGCCCGTATGCGTCCTCATGTGGATCAACAGGTTACTTTGGGTGTTGAAACCTTTCATGCAGAAGGTGCAGGTGAGGGGATCGTCGGGGTTGCGGTTGGCGTGCTCGTGTTTCAACAGATGCGTCTTCATTCGACGAAAGAACTTTTTACATACGGGACATTTCTCTAACGGGAGGGATTTACGACGGGCGTAAGTGTCGCCGGCGCTTTCCGCTTCGTCTTTCGATACCAGTCTTACGGTAGTCCGAGGAGATCGAGAGATACTTTGTACTTTCGTGTCGTCCTTGGCGGGGGAGTATTCTTTTTTGAACAGTCTTATTTTGATTTGGGGCTTCCGGATTATGGGAATTATGGATATGTCGGGGCCGATAGACCCCATTAGCGGGCTCCTGGGCGATGCGGACGGGTGAGAACTGCGGCCGTCGGAACTATCATTTGACTGCAAACAAACACAACAACGTGAATGACAACAATAACACGGATAGTTAACCAACATTATTTAACTTGATTGTTCAAAATGTTATATGAATCATATTAAGATTAATTAATTAATTTCTCTTAAAATTAACACCTTTTTGTAACGTCACTAAAGGAAGAAATAAATTTAGTCCTTACTGGGCGGGTATTCTCTGTACTGGTATCAAAATTTAGTTGGTAGATTAACCATAACTGGAAAATATGGAAGTAACAAATAGAATGTTGAACAAACATTCAGCTTTTCAAGGAAAGGAAATCCTTGCCATGCCTAGCAGGCAAATTCGTGTTAAAGTATAAAAATTAAAAAACACGCGCAGCTTAATCAGGTAACAACAACAATGTAAACCTCTCCTATCAGTTTCTATTAGCGCTAAAAGGGAGATTTAGATAAAGTTAAAGAATTGATGAACAGCAGGACAGTGTTTGTAGTAATTAGATGAAGGCTTGAAGCCAGAAAGTAGGCAGCTATGTATAATTGTTTTGATACTTGCTCACTTGATGTGAAACGAGGTTGTTGAAAGGGTTGTAAATCAATAAGTGTGTTGAAAACAACGCTGAGACCGACTTGCCAAGCTCTTTACCTTGCTCAAATCGACTTCATCATCTTCGTCGCTGGCCACATCTTTAATGATCACGTCAGGCTCTAAACTTCTGTGAAAATCCCTCTCGCAGGCGCTTTCCATGGCAGCTTGCGCTCCTGCAATCTAAGAAATACATAATCAGGCACAATTCCTCGATTACGGCCCGCACATCTCGTCTGTTTACATCCTCTCATTGTTGTTGCGAACTCATTTTTGCTACTGTCAAAAAGACGAGAAATAAACAAACCAACATCGACACCAGTTTACTTGATTAAAAGCCGTCACACATACCTGGGATCTTAGGAAAAATTGGGTAAAATCTTAAAACGCGCAAACATCGCAAGCTGGTCCAGAATAGAAGTACAAAAAAAGCTACACGGCCAGAACTCGATATGTTGCTTAAAAAAATATACAAAAAGTGCGCTTCCAACTGTCAAAAATCCGCCGTCCTTGTCTGGCTCGAAAAAAATCGGATCGATTTTCCTTCTCCACCAACATAGCGGCGCAAAAATCACCAGAGAAATTAAATTTTAAGCCACAATCGCGTTAATTAATCAAAAATTACCCTTTTTTAACTTGAGCAATTACTTTTAAAACATAAGGAAACTATTGCGCTGCATTTCAACAGAAGTTTAATTTTTTTCTTTTTGGCGATTGGAACCAAGGGCGTTGATCTCGGTTGGCTAGTCTTATTTGTTATTTGTTGTCAAGTTGGCAAAACAAGTTCTTTCCACCTTCAACGAACAGCCGTCAACATGGGTGAGTGTTTTAAACTTTAACAAAAATCGCTGTTTTTGCTCAATTTTTGAATTATAAACCTCAAACTGACACGAAATTGATTCGTTTTGCTAGCGCCTGCAACTGTGTAGTGATTTAATTCCAATTTCTCAATTTAACGACTTGAAAGAAACGTTTGCAAATGGGTACACAAATTTCTCATTTCTTAAATCTTAATCATCCCCTACAATGTTTGGCAAAAATTCCAGCTTTTTTTCCCCAAATGTTTAAATCGCGGCCTTTGCTTCAATTTCTAGGTGATATTTTTGTAATAACATCTATTTTGTTGTTCAGGTAAACCCCGCGGTCTTCGAACAGCCAGAAAACATGTGAACCACCGTCGTGAGCAACGGTGGGCCGACAAAGACTACAAGAAAGCACATTTGGGGACCCGCTGGAAGGCCAATCCTTTCGGGGGCGCCTCCCACGCTAAAGGAATTGTTTTGGAAAAAGTGTGAGTGTCGCGCAATTTGAGGTTAGAATTTGCATTGTGAGACCACCGCGACTCCTGTTTGGGACCGCAGTGTTTAATTATAACGATGCTAGATTAAACCTGGAACTCTGAACCATTGGGGAGCTGTCTCAATTGGCTCTACGCTCTGATATGTGTTCCACAATTTTTTAATAAAATTATTATTGTTCACCGCTGATATGACGCGCAGGATTTGCTTGTGAATGGTTGACTTGAAACTCCAATCACAGGAAAATTCTGTGCGTTATGTTAGTTGTTGTCCTCGAACTATTATCTGTAATTGTTGTAGTTGGGATAGTTAACAAACAAATTTTGTTGCTTTGTTTTAATTGTCGGGATTTTTGCAGTGGCGTTGAAGCTAAACAGCCCAATTCTGCTATTCGCAAATGCGTGAGGGTCCAGCTGATCAAGAATGGTAAAAAAATTACGGCGTTTGTTCCCCGTGATGGTTGCTTGAATCACATTGAAGAAAACGATGAAGTTTTGGTCGCGGGATTTGGTCGTAAAGGTCATGCTGTTGGTGATATTCCTGGAGTCAGGTTTAAGGTTTGTAGGCTAGGTTTATGTGATTTCTTTTCGTAATGGCTGTTGATTTCAGGTTGTAAAGGTGGCCAACGTGTCCTTGTTGGCATTGTATAAGGAAAAGAAGGAGAGGCCAAGGTCATAATTTATAAGTTATGTAATTTTACATCTTGAAATCAAATAAAAGCAGGCTTTACGCAAATGTTTTTGTGTGCATTCTTCAATTTTTATGCAACCTGTCACCCTCCAATCAAGTGTGCATGTTTTCCTATCATTTCCACTAAAAAATTCTTGATAACTGATGAAGGCGCTAGACTAGATAATTATCCATTATTCTCCTGATCTCAAATATGGGGCAGAGTGACAAAAAACGTGAAAACTGACATTTCTAGATTTTTTTTTAAAATAACTACCAAAAGTTTCACATTACCAGAGATAGCATTGCGTATTTAGAACGTTACTGATACGTCATCATGCGCGCTTGAACAAAATTACTCCAAAACAGTCAAATACTAGAACTAGAGAGTGTTGGCGCTTCATGACAACAAGTCAGTGTCGTACATTCGCTAAATCATCCATTGCTTAAGTAATACAAATTATTTACGCAGTTTTTTGAAGGCGTATGTGCAATTCTCCAACTAGGATTGCTATAGCCAAAAATCTCACTGAGTTACAGCGCCATCTATTGACCTATCTTGTCTATGACGATGCCGCGCTTGTTCTTTCTTGTTTGTATGTGTCAAATTTTGAAGTTTTGGCGGTTTGTTGGTTTTGAGTGTGGTTGTTTCAGTTTTCCGTAAGGATGTCGTCTGTAGAAGATCAAATACGCCAATTAGGTGAAAATCGTGATATTGAGGGGCTGCAGGACTACATAAGCCGCCTAAATGTTGACGATGTAACGTTAACTGTTTTCTAACCTCAATTTCTCTAAACAACAGCTTTGCAGTTATTAGAGCTGATTACCGCAAAACTGAGGCACGCCAGTTTTACAACCACCTGGAACTACATTTTACAAGGATTCACTGACATGCCGAGCTACCATCGCAATCGCTTTAAGATTGTTCAAACGGTACTCAAAGAAATTGAAGACAACAGCACTTCGATACCCCACACGAACGAAATGATCCAACAGCTATGCATAGAGTTGGTAAAATTCAAAACGGAGCACTTGGTAAAATTGTGCGAGTTTTGTGTTGAATTGATCCAATCCCCGGGAATTTCACAAATGACGTAATTTAGAACCTCTTGCTAGAATTTTAAATTAACAATTATTCTTTAGCTGGAAAGAACTATTGCCGGAGCTTTTAAATGTAATTATCGAGAGAAATCTAGTTGAACATAACGATATCGAGATGACTGGACTTGAATACAAACATGAATTGATAAATTCCTTATGTGCGATGCAGTGGTCCCCGCACGTAGTTACGTCTTTAACTTCAATGTTTAAGTAAGAGTTTCGCTTTTAAGCGTAACCAGTTTTAATGTTTCTTTGAAGCGATTCGCCTCTAACGAAAGAAGAACACGAGCAAGTTGTCAACAAACTTGGCCAATATATAGAAAAAATGACGCCTCAAGAAATTCCTTCTTTCGCGTATCAGTTGCTGAAGTTGGCCAAATATAGCAGCGGTCGTTCAGTTTTTCTCAGGTTGCAGAATTATTTTGGTGTTCGAGTTTATGAACAAGCCAGCAACCAGAGCGAATCGAGCTCTGATAACACAGATTTAGACGTTATTGGTACCTTTTGCAATTTGATTTGCTCAATAAAATTACGTTTACTGTTTTTAGAAAAATCCTCTGATCAAGAAGCTGTACAAGCAGAGAGTACGTTATTGTTTCATATCCATTCAGCTGCTTCTATTGGACATGATAGCATCAACAGTTACTTTTTGTCGCTAAAAAACTTGCTGAGATCACCCGAATTCGTTTTGCATCCCTTTCAGTTGAGCGTGTTGTTCACTATTTCCACTATTTCCCATTACAAGGAAAAAGTGTTTGAGATTGTTAGGTCGTGTATTTCGAGGACTTATGCAGAGGAGCTAAAGAAAAAAAGTTCCGCTTGGTTTCGTGAGATGGTTCCTGCTACTAATTCAGTGGAATCTGTATTTTCTCAAATTATTCTGTTGAGGTAATTTTGTGGTTCAAATCTGCAAATGTCTATTGATTTGTTGTTGCAGTTCACAGGATAGGGAGTTAGTGCTACAAGGTTTAGTAAATTTTGCTTTTGTTTTGCTGAATGTCGGATCGCAGCTCGGAAGGGATCCTATTGCGGAAAAACAGTGGCAGCTGGGCAACATGATTCTTTTCAAAATCATCAAGAGGAAACGACACACTGCCCCGGTCATCATCGAGACGCTTGGCAATAACATAATAACTGGTCACAGTGTTTCGCAATATATAGGTACTGCAGGCACACTATTAACTCATTACACCTCAGTAAGGTTGGGGGAACTGTTTTATCGACATTATTATTATTTTTTTGTTACGGGCTTTGGTCTTTGAATACCCGTCACACTGACACAAGCTTATTACTGCATTAGATCCTGTTTCTACTAGAAAAGCTAATACTTGGTACTACTTATTTGTTATGGGAGCTTTATCTATTTATGCATATGGTGTCAGCAAAAGTTTGACCTAAGATAAGCGAGAAATCTTGTTCTCTTCTTATTTCTTAAAATATTAATTTAACTATATGAAGCACTGTTAATAAGACCCCGCTGGTTTCAGAATGTATGTATATGATGAGCAAGAGTCTTCCGTTGTTGATGTTAGAGAACAAAAGTATTATTATTACAATCATGGAGGGCCTTATCCAGATGCCAGTAACCAACGCAAACCAATTACTGGACGCTTTAGTGCCTTTAACCAAAGTATCGCCAACCATAAGAGACCACTTCATCCTGTTACTGCGCAAAGCTCTCTATTCAAAGTACCCAATTTTCACGAACTTGGTTCATTTTTTTTATTTCGAAAATTTCAGACTCACCGACACCAGGCAAATGGCCGTTACCGGTTTCTTGAAAATGTTAACAAATTTGAAAATTTCCAATTTAGCAGCTCTCAGCCAGTGCACCTTCACCGGTTCGTTTTCTTCCGGCCATTCTCTTTTCACTCAGATTTCGGTGACTCGAGCTTCCCAGTGTGCTCCCAGCGCTTTCAGTAATGAAGCGTTATGTTTGGAAGTGCTCAGTATTCTCAGACGTTGCTTTATGCAACAAGCTGAGGTCCGGACTCAACTTTATGAAGGTACAGTGGTTGTGGTAACGAAACAATTCAACAGGTTTCAGTTTAAGGATTGTACGATGCCGTTTGCATGAATCCTGATGTAGGAGTTGCAGTTTTGGAAGTCATCTCTTTACATTTCAACGAATTCTATAATATCGACAAAACTGTGCTGCCGCCTTTGAAGTTTGATAAAATCACAATCACCAAAGACGTCAACGTTGTTTTGCAGGTATAAATAATTAGTAATTAAATTAATTAAGTCTGTCGAGTAATTCCAATTATCATTTTAATAAATTTCAGGAACCACTGGCAAAATTGGTGTACGCCATAGGACTTATATCAAATAAAGTTGCTAGTATCGATAAGGACAACGGTACAATTATCAAACTTACCAACTTCATGGAGTCAATGTGTGAACGCATGATTAATTGTGAACTGGTTCATTTTGAATTGGTTAGTAGTGTTTTCTTTAATCAAGTAACTTATTTTATGTTTTTGAAGGACGATGGTACTGATCTTCTCGATATTATGCCAGAATCGCAGCAAAAGCTCTTTGTTCTCAAGGAAGCAATGAGCGTTTACGAAGCCTTGATTGGCTACAAATTTTTTTCGTGGACTCCTAAATCGGAGAATTGTGGACAGCAAATCAGTGGTCTGTTTCAAGGATACTGCCGATTGAAGCATTTTTCTAAGGTAATCAGAAGTGTTGCAAATAAACATTGCTCACTTTCTTAACGTTGAAATTACCCAGTAGCAATATGAATTAAACCTTAGTAATCACTTTTTCTGCGGGAGACAAATTGTTCCGACTCGAAGGACCAAATGTAAAATATTCAATTATTTCTTGGTTTGAATCTTTTTATCACTGAGTTTGAAACTGTTGTGCTTCTAGAGCCTCTCAAAGCCGAAAAAAGCAGAGTCGAAGAAACGAAAGGCAGACCCCAATACAACAACGCAACAATCTAACAACACCACAATCCAAAAGGATGGCGCCCAAAAGCCGTCGAAATACTTTAAATTACCCGGTACCGTCTTGGATTTACAAGTGATGGTTAAAATATTGAACCTCCTTCACGAGTACGTTTTCGTTAATCATTTGTGAAGTCGGTTGTTAAAATATTTTTTATTCAGACCAATGGTTACGTGGTCGTCGTCTGCGCAAGCTAATGTTGTCAAAACCAACAAGGAGTTTCACCAACATGCGATGAACGCCGCCTTGCAGCTCATCACTAGCGTCAAGGGCAAGAAAACCCTCCAAGTTCAAACTTTGAAAATAATTTACGGCCACCTTTGCGAGATTGCCACCACTTTGTATGAGAGAATAATCAAGCGAATGGCGGAATTTTTGGATTTTGACGTGACAACGGCCGTGGTGGCCGCTGAAAGTCTCCTTCTTATCCTCAATTTGATGTCGAGCAACCAGTTTGAAAGCAATTTCAAATCGTTTTTGAGTAAAGTCGGTGAGTGTTGGGTGCAATTTAATAACGGTCAGAAAGGGGTACTTGTTTCATGTTTGGGAAATAGAATATTTAGAAAATGTAGAGGATTTCATTAGACCCGTATTTTTTTATTTGGTTCTAGGGTCAATATTACGCCCAGAATTAATTTTTTAATTTTTGGAGTGGGAGATTTGTGACGTAGGCGATCCCAGCACGGCGTAGTTCTCAAAGAAATCGTATGATGGCGCTTTACTCAGATTCCTTATAAATCAAATGCTATTCTGCTGTACAAATGTGGCGCCCTCTGCTAGCAGCGCTGCATAGTAGCCAAAAACAAGAGTCTATTCAATATAGGTGTGAGTCTTGGATACGGGGATCCAATACGTCATCAAAAACAAAAATTGCAAATACTTACAAAAATATGAAATAAAAAAATGGGAAAAAAAATATTTAAGCTTCTTTTAGTTATTTGCATGCATCTAGAGAATAAAAAGTGCAATATTTTTTTTAGGCAAGTACCCCATTGAGTGTTTTAATTGCAGGTGGAAAACCTAAAGAAGAAGAACTGGAGTCGCATTTGAGTGAGTTCGTGGAAACTTACCAAAAGCTGGTTGAACTCGATGATGAAGAATCCTGCGATGATCCAGAAACGAAAAAGTTGCATCTTCACGTCGTCAACACTCTTCATTTTCTTTTGAATCATATTCCTACTACTAGCAATCCGTTGGCGTTACAAGTAATTTTAGTGTTTTTTCAAAAATTAACTTTGACGATCCAAATAATTTTTAGATGACCGAATGGTTAAAGAGACGCGCTCTCAATAACACTATAAAAAGCAAATTAGTCGCTACCGGATTTATCAGTTTATTGTTCGACGCTCAAATAAAGTTCAAAGTTAGCTTAACTTTTTTTGAACACGTCGCGATTAGAATTGGGGACATAACTGGAATCATCAATGAAGTGACTCATTTTCTTCTAAAATTCCTTTACTAAAATTTATTTTTAGGAAGAGAATGAAGTAGAGGAGTTTCAAATAATTACCGAACAAAATGTTCCTAATGTTCTGCTTTCACTCTGTAACAGTATCAAGATGATACTCGAAGAAATTGATTGGATCATCGCCCGATTACGCGCTGAATACAACATGATCACTTATCCGGGTGAAGAAAACATTGAAAGAAGTAATTTATTTTTTTCGTGTCTGAAATTTATTTATTTTTTTCTCTTTTTAGGGAAGGAATATCTAAAAAGTAAAGAGAGAGGCGTGTGCTGTCAACTGTGCTTTATTGTGACCATATTGACTCATTTGAGCAACTGTACGGTTCCTCCCGGCAATCTCACTGAAGCAGTTTTAAAAAATTTAACGCTTTTGTATTGCACTCTCAGTTCGTTGACAAAGTATTTCGTGCTGCGATCCTCTAAAGTAAATCCAGTATTCCAAGGGGCCAGGTAACTTAATTACGAATAGTTGAAACTGGTTTTTGGGCTGTGACTTGCTTGTTTTATTTGACGTTTCAGTCGTCATTTCTTAAGTAAAATTAAACTTTCAAGTACAGAAACCCGAAAATCAACTAATTAATTAATTCTAGCTGCTCAAGTAATATTTACATACTTTTTAGATTCGACAGATTAGTGAGACTTGCGGGCAAGCAGCTGACACCTGTTGTATACAAGCAAATTTTGCACATTGAAGAGAGCCAGAAGCAGCCGGTCTCGCCGAGTAAAAAAAAACAGGCGGACTCTTCGTCTTTGAAGAATAAAGTATTGAAAGAAACTCGACTGATTCCTAAAGTTGTTTATGAAATTGAACAATTTAGAAAGTCAGTTTTTCAATTATCTCATAAAACTAAAATCGATTTGGACAAGTTTATGGGGCAAGGTACTGTTCGGGATTTCAGAATTTTGCATTTGAAGGAGGTTCTAGAAAAGGCCACAGATGGAGTCCCTGTCACTCAAGCCACACAGGAGAGTGATTCCAGTATGCTCGTGGATGACAATGAAGATTACTCCTCAGACGAAGAGGCGTCTCTGCCAGCAACAAAAAAATCTAAGTGCTAATAATTAATTATAGGTTTTATTGCTATACATAAATGTTACGTGTTAAATCAAGTTCTATTTTTTAACGTTTATACAGTAAATTGTGTTGTAACCTCAAGTTTATTTTTGGTCCTTCAGTTACATCACAATGTGTTTTATATCCGCATTATCGGAGCCAAGAAGGTATCGGAGCAGTGTCGTTTTCTCTTCAATATTTTGAAAAGTGTTATGTGGCCCAGCTGCCCAACATTTCAGAATTAGCTTGCCAAATGCAATTTAGTAGGTAAAAAGAAAATAATTCATAGCTCTGTTCAGTAAATTTTTAGAACTACATACTTTTATAGTACTGGTTCCCAGCGCAACTGAAACAGGGAAATAGCATGAGATATTTTGAAAACAAAATTTTATAGGAGTAGAATATGGGTTTCTCCCCCCACTATCCATTATTTATCAACAATTTCGCGCTTTCCCAGTAGGTTTTGATAATGAGTCTCAAGTAATGCAATGACGTACAATGCTTGTCTTTGGGAATAGATAACGGGTTTAGGTATTCGGAAATATTATTATAGGTTAAACTGGTTTGTGATGGTAAAGGAGTGAATATATTTATCTCTTTAAATTGAGATTTAGAAGTTTTTGCTGCTTCTTACATAAAGGATAAAAATAAAATAACTGAAACGCATTTAAATATTCTGTTCGCTTTAATACAAATATTCGTAATTAATTAACTATAGTATCAAATTGCTTAAACTTAACTGAACCACGTCAATAAGAAATAGAACAACCCGTAACGCTTCTCTGTACATCCTTGAGTAACAAAGACTTGGAATACATCTCCAATCAATGTCCAACACGTTGTTAAAAATGAGGTATGTTCGTTCTCTATTAACCCGATATCCTAGGTACATAATACCTGTGAGTTCACACATTTACGCAACAAAATCCAATGGTCGATTAAATCCTCCCTTTCTGTTCATATACTGCCTATATTTCCTCTTCAAAATCACATGCACTCCCCCCACCTCATTCCCGTCCACTTTCTTCCCTTTAGTAGTATCGAAATTACAGAACCCCATCAACTTCATCATTTCCTGTTCATCGACACTTTTCCCCTCTAAATCAGCAGCAGTCACCACGGGTCTTTCAGGCAGCGCATTTTTTTTCTTATCAGGACTCCGCGACCTGGACCTAGTTAAAGAACGCGAGAATCTTCGTCGGGGAGGTTCACGATCGTGAGAATGCCGTCGTCTCTCCCTGGAGCGGTCCTTGGACCTCTTTCTCCGATGACGGTCTCTCTCTCGTTCGCGCTCACGTTCCCTATCGCGCTCCTTGTCGCGATCCCGATCCCGTCTTCTGCTGGACGTGTAGGGGGATTTTGACCTGCTCCTTCGACCCATCGAAACTGCAAAAAGCGATTAACTTGGAAATCGGCCACTTTATCGATATGAATATTTTTTTCGTACTTTACCTTTAAAATTTTGACACAAAACAAATGGGAATTTTTGACAGCCGTCGCCGAATCGATACGTAGAAAAACGTCGGTTTTAGTTGTTATTTTTTCCGGCAAAGCGCTGCTGTTGTTATTAAGAACAAAGAAGACGCCACTGGAATTTGACATTAGCGCTGAGGGCGGTAGAGGCGATTTTTGCGTGCCGTCTTTCCGGATTCTAGTTGGCTATTTAATCATGGCTGCGCCAGCGCATTGATGGCGGAGTTGGTGTGAGCGGTTGAAAGTGTTGCGGGTACGCGAATCGAATTGTAATTTTTGGTGACCGAGTTTGTGGTCGAAAGTGTTGTTATTGGACAATTTCGGCGTTCCGAGACCGAAAGCGACGGCCTTTGCCCGAATCCAGTCCGCAACTCGTAACTGACCGATGGGGCGTATGCTCTACTGGCTTCGGTGTCATTAGTGAGGAACATTTACGTTTTAGTCAGTGTCTTGCCTCGACGGGGCCCTGTGATTTGTTTTAAACAACGCCGGCGATTAACGGATTCGAAACCCGACAACGGTGAGTTTGCGTTATCGTTCGAAGTCCCCCGAGCCAGCGGCGCCCGTCATTTAGCTCATCTTCGCCAGGGGTGTGTCTGATTCGGATAATTCACCTGCAGGTCTTTATCGCGTTTATTTAGTCGCGAATCTGGCCCAAATCTTATCGGCGCGTCGAGATCTCCCGAAATCGCGTCAATATTTGCGAAAACGGGCAATCAACGGAACGTTGCCGAATTATCAAGTTGGCGAGATAAAGACAAATGACCGGCATCGACAATAACGCATCACGGCCGATGACCGCAGTTCTAGCTGTATTTCCTGTGTGTTTATTAACAAAAAGCCGCAGTCGCCTTGTGTCAAATTCTTGACTTTTGGCCAACGCCGTCTTGATTGGCAGAAGAATTTTTGGCACTAACTCTCTTAATTTTGATTAAAGGCCCATTAGCCGAATTTAATATTAAACGTCTTTTCTTCACCTTAACTTTCGGGTGGATTTAAATGACTGCGCCAATGGTACAGAGCAGCAGATGGATCATCGCATGTTGGGCCAGTGCCCAGCCATTATCAAACCAGTATTACGGAGGATGATCTCATCTTCCTCCAATGAAAGTTGTTTATATACGTGTGCTTAGTTCCATAAAGGTGTACGTTCGTTAATTTGTTATGAAACGGCAGAAACGCCTTCCTACATTGTTGCAAACGCTTCTTCCTTTACTTTAGTTTTTGTGACGTTATCGCGTGTAGTAAGTGCTCAACAGACATGAAAAACAGACTAGTGTTAGTCATCGAAACTCTTGTTCATATTACGTAAGTTGGTCACTGTCGGAATTAAGTAATGCACAATTATTTTAATAAAGCAAAATTAGTGCAGCTGCCACGCCGAAGGCTCTTGCGAGATTCCAGTTGAACCGCCCCATTTGTTACTTTCTGTGTTATTACAGGATAATAATTATTACTGACGAGCTTGGAAATAAGTAACTGTTACTATGTTAAGGTTATAACTCTTCTTGCCGGGACTCTTATTCTTGAGTTCAGCAGAACACACTCTGATGGGTCGTAATCGGTCACAGACATCAATTCCGTAAAGGACCCTGTTTTATCGACATTAATCAAGACAAACAATAACGCCGACATAACCCTACTTTGTGTTTTTTGATTGTTTGCAAATTATCTACGATAATAATAATAGCCCAACTGATAAATGAAGCCTCAATGTAGTATCCACCCACACGCCCCCTAACAAATTTGATTTTGTGCGGGCGAAATGTTAACTTTTCAGAGAGGGATTAGGTGACCTCCGTGGAAGTGAGGGTGTGTCGCCGGATTTGGAGCTGCAGCTGCAGTCGCTGCATCTCTGTGATTTAAAATTTTTCTCTGGTTAAAAAATTGTTTTTCTGAAATGAAGTTCAAATATCTCGGCATATAAATATCCGGATACGGGGATGTTGAAGCAGAGGTGAGGGGGCAAGCCATGAAAGCAGCAAGAACAGCCTCATGCTGCTGGAGACTGCCGCAATTTTTTTTGCTTTGGTCACACTTTGGCCCCTCGACTGTTGGGTGCGTCAATTATTTCTTCAATTTTCTTCTATTCGATTATGTTGGATTTGTTGTTTTTGGTAGTGGAATGGACGTGAGTTGAGCGCACGTTCCTGGATTTGCCGGCATTTTTTTTTTGTCGAATGCGAAAGTGATTATGATTAGGATTCGGTGAAGAGGTGCATTGGCTTGATTACCCAACCGTGCAAATAAATATTCGACACACGTCGCGATTAAATTGCGAATTTGATTAGGTCTTTGGCTCGTCGAACGCGAGCTTGTGGTTTCGCCGGTTGTTGAGTTGCTTTTTTGGTTTGGTTGTCTGTGATGGGCGATTCGAAAAAATACCGGATTTTAAGAGGGCTCTCCCATGTCGACCGGTCCGCCGCAGACATATAATCTAGCTACAGAATAGGCAATGAGGCGGCACCACATCGTCAATTTCAACGTCCATCAACCATCATCACGACCGTCCAATTTGTTTTCAAGTGACGCGAGGGAATTACAACAACCGACGGATCACCACAACAGAGGCCAAAAAAAAGATTACTGTTAAAAATTTAAAGACGCGCGTATGAGGGTAGATTGAATACATTGCCATCTAGCGCAGAAATAAAATACGTAGTACCTAAATAAGTAGGTATAGACATTTTTCTCATTTTTGAAGAAGATCGATCCATTGGGTCAGCTTTCCAGTTTAGTAAATTTTCTTCAATCGGTTGTGCTCTTGGAAGCTTTAGAAATTTGTGCAGGTCTGATGGAGCTAAATCCGGTGAAGAGTGAACGGAACATGAAACCGAACCCGGTGCCGTTGAATTGTTTTGATGGAGGACCACCACTTTCGTTGGCATTTAATTTCTTTATTGTTCCGTTGTGGTGTAAGCAAGAATCCTCGGCCAATTAGTTGCAAAGTTTCGATCTACCCCCGTATACTCGGACGCAAAACTAGTCACCGGATTTGGTTCAGACAAGTTTTAAGTGTTAAAAATAAATGCGACATGGAATCAAAAAAGGAAAACTTCCAATGATCTACGAGAACGTCGAGAAGGCGTGAGTAATATTTTAATAAAATTGAACTGGCGATGTTTCTTGTTCAACGAACGCTAATTAGTTGCTAACAAAAAAGTAACTCGTGTAACTTTTTTCTCTCTTCATGACTTTTCGAGAACCGGTGGAATTAGCATTTCTATATGGCAATTGAAGCTAACTAGGGAGTTTGTCGAAATTGAGATCTTGCGGCGATCTCTTTAGTCGACCACCCTTTATGTGGTTAACTGGGGGGTGAACGTGGTGAAATATTCAAAGCGTCATGACCCACTTTAACGTTGCGCCTAGGGGCGTAGGTGCAGTGGTTAATGGCTTCCAATCTGAAAGAAGACACGATCCTGCAATTTGCGTTGAAGCACGTGAGCTCCAGGAAGCTTCATTAAAAACTAGATGGAGTTGCTTTGTTACTGATGGTTTTGCGGATAAGTGGAAATGTTTTTTTAAACAAGAAAGCGTCCAAGTTAACGCAGATAAGTTGTGAAAAACTTTACCGAAGAAGTCGAGATGAATCTAGGAATTCACATGCTTCAAGTAAGTAGTTCTTTGTTTTACCAGTGTGAAGACATTTTAGTGCAAGTTCTTTGGAAGTGCTCCATGCACGCAAGATCGGTGCAGCGAACACGTGCTGAGCAGATTTAAAAATTCCTTACAGATGCAGTCTCGCTTCGTTTCCTTCGTACGTATCGAAGCGAGTATATACAAAGTCCGACTTAAAATAAAGTACCTAACATTTATCTGCTGCCACTAATCCATTGCGAACGTGTATTTAGAGTACGTGTCTAGCGTAAACAGCACCTATTCGTGAGTAAAACGTGCAAAATCTAAGTAAAGAAACCTGTAACAACGGGCCTTTTATAGTGTTCAACCCAACAATTAGCCACTTCAGGTGGAAATGACATCGGTTTTCAAAAATGACGAAAAATGATGGATCTAACTTGCTGGAGGACAATTACTATATGACTACATCATTGAGTTCTTGAGAAAATTAAGAGAAAGTCCGGAAGAAGGAAATAAAACATGAAGAATTGAAAATAAAAGAAAATTATTCCTGAAGAGTTGAAAATTGTTAGAAACTCTTGGATTTTGAAGAACATATTGAAATTTTCCCCCTCTTTGTTTCTACTTTCTGAACCTTCCCCGTAACAAATAGCTATCGAATTAAAAGTTCGCTCGTATAGTTTTTTAATTTCGGATCTGCTCCAGTGGCATTTTATTTCTTTCCCATCGACTTTCTCCCTTTTTTCCAAGTTCTGCAACGTCAGTTTCCGTGGATCGTGCCAATTCCAATTAATAACTCTTGGCACAGTTTTCTCTGCGCCACTCATTGTTTCGCAGAAATCGTCTAGCAATAAATCGAATTTATCTCTCTCCATTTAGCGTACGGCAAACTGGTAATGGAAGCTAATTATTGAAACCACGAGTTGAAGGCTTCCAATATGACGCGCCATAGAGAACGTGAAGACACAATCTGCAGTATTAATTTCGCCGATTAAAAATAAAACTGCTATTTCTGTCCTCGGAATGCACTTTTTCCGTTGATCACGTCTTCGAACAAACCGAAATGAACTACTTTGTTGGTAATTGTCTTCAGAGGGATTTTTGGCGTTTCCAAGAACCTACGGGCCTCGCCCCGACAACATATTACCGGTTTTGGGCGACTGACGAGCCCGAGGGAGGATGCAACAGGCCCAAGACCTTGGATGGAGTTGGAGTTGGCGTTGGCAACTTGGCAGTAGTTGTTGATTTTTAATTCGCGCCAATTGCATCTCGCCGGTTGTTTTTACGAAAAAAGAATCGACGAGACGCGTCTTTGGTGCTTTCGTCTGAATGTGGAACGGAACAATCAATGGATGACATAGTCGTTATTTTTTTATGTGGCGTTAGTGATAAGAAGATGGACGAGTTAACGATACGTTTGTTATCAAGAAGCGTCATTCACCAGACGGGATAACTTCTTGGAATTATTACAAAGAAGAAGCGACTAACTTGATCAGTCTGTAATTATCAATAGAGGTTTTTGTGCTGAAGATGTTCCCATAGGGACGAAGAGAGTTTTTTTTTGTTGCATCACCAACGGGCTATTGTTACGAAATTTTCCCAGATCTTTTGCAGTCGAGCACCATGTGTTGTTACCACACCTTGTGTCCCACAATTATTTCCAACCGGTCTACTTTTTTCGGCATTACAATACTAATTTAAGTTAGTTCACTCTGTATATGTCGGTTGTAACTGGTTGGAGATTTTGTAAATTCTACAGCGTGGCACATAAAAAATATAATCTATAGACATCGTGCTATCGTGTGTTGAAAACTGTCACTTGAACTGTCAACCGTAATTTTTGATTTGGACGCAAACTACAAACATCCGTACAGGTGGCTATGACCGATTGTTTGATGGCAGGTGGTCATGAAATTTTAATTCTACAAGTTTTGAAAATATGACGCGAGATGTGATCTCTTTTGGCCTCTTTAACAATAAGTTGTTGACAAAAACTCGGGCGGTGACGTCATCTTGAAATCATGTTGCCTCTGTTAGGGAATTTTGAACTAAATTCCATGGCTACCTACCATCACCACAAGATGTCATCTTGGCGATGCAAGTAAAAAGTAAAATGGTTTAAATAAAAGTAAAAGTGATGGTGAAAATGTGATTCGGTTAGAGCGTGACAGGTTCAACAGGAACGAATGCATTTTGGACAATGAGGAAGGAGTTGTACAAAGATGGACTAATCGATCCATTCAAAGTCACCTCAGCCTTTATGGCACCATAAAACCGAGTGAATCAGCATGCATGCAAAACGCTTGCAGTTGGTACAATAACCAAACGAACTGCCGAAAAGCGACCAAATATTTACATGCGAGGCCTCCAAACTCGCATAAAAGCGCTCCTCGAGAAAGATACATGATGCCATCAGTATATTTCCGAAAACGCACCTACACCAACTTTTTCTAGCCTCACCCCTATCCCCGACTCGGTTATTTATGGAGTTGTACTATACATGCTACTTCCTCCTTTTACGACATTCAACCCCGCCGCGGTTCTATCGATGCGAGTTCAACGAACGAGTTCGCGTGTCGATAATAGGAGGGCTGTTGCGTCTGACGAATTTCCGAGTCGCGGCCGAAATTTCGTGGGGCCCACCCCGCGCACAATCACCCGCCGAAAGCAGCTAGTCACACACAATGATGAAAGTTAAATCGAGAAGGAGAAAATGACGAAAAACAGCCTTTCTATTTTTAAGTTTGCGTGCGCAAAATGTGCTTTAGAGAGCTTAATTGATTAAGAATTTCGTCCGGGTTCGCTTTCAAGTTGTAAGTTGCAAGATTCTCCGACCATGGACCAATCGGCGATAATGCCAGTTGACAAAAAGCAACGTCATTCGCTATCGCGTGCCCACGGACTGGATGCAATCTTGAAATTTCAAACCTTTGATAAGAGGAAGATGAGCAACTGGAAAACTGGATTTGATGATGCGTGTCGGTAAAATTTGGATCCGGGCCAAATTTACAAGGTTACCACCACCGGCAATAATTTCTGGTCCAAAATTAACGCGGCCCACGTAACTCCCCATTATTTAAATAAGTGACGTCACGAAGTAACAAACGGGAATGTTGTGCACGGATGACGCTCTAGAGTTCAATTGACGAAACTCCGTTCAATAATGGAACGTTACTCTTCTAAACTCAATAAAGGTCGAGTCGTGCGGAAATACATTCATCAACATTACCAACAACAAAGGTAAAGGTATTCGAAGGTTTTCTTCAATGATAATGAGGTTATTCTTGGCGTTTAATCAAAACTTGGAACGAACTTTAACCCCATGTCGTGCTTTCGTGATTGGTACCGAAAGAGTCGATGGATCGGTGTCTGGGAATTGCTACCAACAGTTGTGAATTTCTCAGAAACCCACATTATTGTTGTGATAACTGACTAATTTGTTGTTGCTAAAAAGAAAGATTGCAAAATTGTCTTGGTTTGAATTTTTGAACGTTATCGTTTTTTTTTTATTTTGGATTAGGATATGACACACAATTTTTTTTTGCTTTAGTTGTTAATTTCGTCGTCGATAACCCCCTGAAGATAAAGGAAAAACAGGGCATCGGTGTCGCCTGTTCGAATAAGTAGTTAACAGTGGCGACATTGTACATACAAAGCCATAAAGACCGATGGTGTTACATCAATTGGGGTCACTTAGCTACCAATTTAGCGTGTTGTATGTACGCACACGTCAAGTTTTTATTATCGGCCATTACGAGCTCCCAGGTTAAATTAAAATTGTGGACAAAATAAAAAAAATTGACATTTTTTCCAACAAAGTTGTAAATATGTCCGCCATATTTTTTTTAAATCGATACACAAATTGTTCTAAATATAGTCAATTGTGTCACTGTTGCAAATTTCCCTTACGTAACCTTGAATATAATCAGGATAGTATGTACTTGGTAATTTACTAGAAATTTTTTATTTTAACAAATCACTGGATTGTTGCCGGTTGAATACTTGAAATGGCAGCTTGATAACGTTTCGTAACTCGCTGGAAACGCTGTTTACATTTCTTATCAGATAAAATATTATTTACCGCATCAAGTGATAAAATTATTGCACTCAACTCAAACTCTAATTGACTCGGAGGTCCTTCAGAATTGTCTTCGAGATTTCAGAATGACTTTGCGATCCGTTGTTGGACGTAACCTAGAATTTCTCGGTAGCCTCAATAACTCGGTGCCGGTGACGATAATAAATCTACGTTTAATGATAGTTTTAACGATTCGATATAAATAGGGCCAAGTCAAGTTTCCAGATTGGATCTCCGGTGATTAAAATGTGACAGCTGAAGCTTCCAACGATTACCAGTGGTCCTGGTCGCCGCCGATTCCAAAAGGTCGACTTCGGAAGTTTTGCGCAGAAAACTGAAGAGAAGATAACGAGAACTGTTTAACCGCCATGTTCCCTGTTTGTTTCATTTAATTATGCGAGTAATTTTTATATTTCGTGCGGTTTAATGCCGTAGTATGGTGGCTAGCCTCGTGTTGCCGTGGATGACAAGCCATGCTCAACGTTGTACACATTACCCTCTTGACTTCCGGCGTCGAACTCGCTATCGCTATAACAGCTCCGAGATGTAGGTCCGCTTTTGTTGCTATTTGCTGGAACAATAATTTTACCTACTAACCAATTTCCCACCTATATCCTATTTGTGATGGGTTGGGATGGGTGATTGATTTTCATGTTTCTCCTGTTCTCTCATCCGTTCTCGATATTGAATATTTCCCGGTTATTGATCCTTGACCATGCACACGCATCCGTGGGTAGCGACGTTGCAAATATCCATGGTTCATCGTCATTGTCGTCTGTGGTTGTAGGTAGATCAACCCAGTTTACGGTGTTAACAATACCGGCGGTTTTACGACATGGAAGCCGTTTGAAATTAAGTGGTGGTTAATTAAGTCTTTTCGAGGAGCGACTCTTGTCGGAATTCAGGAAGAAATATTTTTGTGGTCTGGGCGTCGCGACGTCGTGGGTCGTTGACATTCAACTTGTAGACGTATTATGCGTGTCGTGTCGGCGATCATGTCTACGTTTTATTTTCATGTCACCTTCGAAGCGCTATAATTGTCTTTCTTCCTGCGGGACCATCGATTCCGGTCGATTGCGGCGGAGCAGGTATCTAATCTTCGTATGTCGAGAGTATTGAAATTTTTGACAACCATTTTATGACTTTCTAATTCTTGTAGATTTCGAGCCGTTAAATACGAACCTGGCGGTAGTTTTTATGTGCAAGACGTAAGTTTTAAGATATGGTCTTTATAGTATTGTACAGTACCTGTCAAAAAATAAGGCATGACTCGTGAAGCGAAATCTCAAATTCCGAACGCGTAAAGCGGGCTGTAGGAGTGGCCGTGTCACTGTGGGCGTGCCAGCGCCATGGTGATGGTAGTTTAAAATTTGAAAATCCATTCGGAGGGTAGCGGTTACCTACCACCGGCCCCCCGGTCGCTAATCACCTGGGAATGGGCCCGCCGCAATGGCCTTCTCTCTTTTCGAATAGAGTTGGTTTACACCAGAAAGAAACGACGTGCCTTATTTATTGATGTACACTGTACCAAATGTGTGACCAATCCTGACGTGGTATGGCTACCTGCCATACCTTGAGATGAAGGTTCTACAAAATTGTGGGCGAGGAGTGGAAGGAGAATGAAAACTCAACATTGCGGCTGGCTGTTAAAGTTGAACAAATCTTTTTCCTCTTCTTCGCTGGCTTAACTTCGATAACTGTACATAAATCATGACTCAGAGTTTCGATTAACGAATTGATGGGCTTCCCTGGCACTGTTCTAGATGAAGGTGGCCGATGATTTAAGTGGCATTAAACCACCCACGTGTAACGCGCTGATTCGAATCTATTTCAAGTTCTAGTTGCATATTGCATAAACTGTCAGTCGCTTCACTTTACGGCCGATCTCGTCGATAGTTTTGTAAATTGGAATTTGCTTGCAACTTGCAAGAGGAAGAAAGTCGACCGAGGTGGGCGGATGACCGTTTTACGGTCACTTTAGGTAATACCGGTCGTAATTTTTATTTTTAGGCGCTTGTCACATCGCGGAATAATATAACAGGATGAGACCGTACAGGATCTGCGAAGTGAACACGGTTTCAAAAATTGTTGTGAACTCGTCGCGAGGTGTGAGGAGCTGTTAATTAGAAGATATGACATCTCCCAAAAAGTAGTCGCTGACATTATCTAAATTTAGCCAATTGCTGGCGGCTACTAACAAAACGATTAAGATATTAAAACCAACGTTTAATGAAGCACTAAAAGTAGTTGGTACCATTGTTATGGTCTGTTTAGTCAGACGTGATTTAGGGGGCATAGGGATGAAAGTAGATAAATTCTTCCAGATTACTTCTTAACTGTTGTTTTTTGGTCTGGTTTTCGTTTTTTCAATTAGGCAACTATTTTCCTCCAACATTCTTTTAGTCGTTTCGTTTCTTCAAAAAAAGAATAAAACTCATTAATCGGGCGCCATTGCAAATATTTACAACGTTAATTAAGGTTGCATTTCATGCAAGAATGATTTATTTCAACGTGAATATGTTTATATAGCCATCTTTGTTTCTGCCTTCCTCCACAAGGTCTTGAATACCTTCACCCTTCTCTTCTTTTTGATTATATGACTTTATGACTCTATGGTAAAACAATTCTAATGCAAAATTGTATTTTTTTGAAGCTAGACCCACATGATCCATTTTCAATACCAAAATTTAGCTGTTTGTTGAAAAAATTGTTGCTTGCATACTTTGCATTAACCGCTTCAATTTCGTATGCAAATCAGGCTAATTTCGATTAAATTAACACTTCGCCGCCTCTTATAAATATACTTTTTTTTAATTAACATAATTCAAACAATTTTTTTGCCCAACTAGCTGGTCGAAATTTCTTGTGGCGCCATCTTTTTCTCCTTATAAACAATTAAACTTGATCCTTTCATGATGTGGTCGTTGTGTCGGCCAGCATCAGGACCGAACCCTTTGTGGAACAAGTGTTGCACAATAATCGATGCAGCTGACGGTCCGGTCGGCCGAATGCGTTTCCTGCAGTTCCGATTGTTGCTGTTGATTCGGTGGTAATTCCATGACGCAGTGGCGGCGGCGCCGTCGCCGTCGGGTTGCAACCCACTTTCTTTGCGGTTGCCTGAGCGACGGTCTAACGACGTCCTATCGATCCGACGCCAACGACCCGAAAACATCTGTTGGATGCCCCGCCGTCGGTTTAGTTCCTTGACCTTCTTTCACTTTTCTCACTTCGGGGTTTCTTTTCATCCGGATCACGTGACCGTGGAAAAATCGCGCATCGACAACGGTGGACGCTCTTCACAGCTGTATTGGTAGTCTTCACCAGGTGTATGTACAATTAAGAACTAGTGACCTAATTCTTGGAATCACGTCTGCATTGATGCTGTGGTGAAATGGCCAACCTACAAAGCTTTTTCGTAATAGGGTGCGATATGAGGGAATAATTTTTTGTCGTTATTTCAACGTCGTACGTAACTTTGTACGCGGCGAAGGTGCCGCACGAATTTGGTACGCGGATTTAACCCAACTGTTTTTGTTAGTGGCAGTAGGTGATTTTTTCCAACACATCTGAGGATGTGTGTCGTTACAAAAAAACTTAAGTAGTTGGTTGGCACGGTGACTAGCGACGAAATCAACCATAAATGACATCTTCAACATCGTTGATGTTAGAACTGGACTTTGAACGAATTGGTTCGGTTCCTCCACGTAAACAAATCAATCAATCTCTGTCCTATCCAATCTTCGCTGTGCTCTTGAACCTGACTGGGAAAATCACAGTCGAGCAACAGGAGGTTAACGAGCATTTACCGAAGCAGAAGTGGGATGGTTGCGTTAATGAAAACGGTCTCGGGGATGGAACGTTTGATGAAAGACATTTAAAAGAGGCGTGTCGGATCTGTAGTGTGGTAAATTGGGACGAAAACCAGGAACACCATTATCGCAACGCCGATAAATAAAGTGGCGAAGGTGGATAATGTGATGGATGATGGTGTTCGCGAGCTTCCGGGCGGAATTATATCGTGTTATATAGGTGTTACGTCACTTGAAGAGCCTCGTCCGCTGTTATGTGTGTATAATGAACCTGAATTATACGCCAGTCAGATTCACTTTCGCGCTGAATGTAGACCGGCAGCCATGATGACATTTTAACGCGATAATTACACCTAGTGCGAAATCCAACACGCTCCATGAAGCGCAGAAGAGGTTGCCGAAATTTTGAACGAATAAGTTGCGAATTTCGTTTTTCTCACCGACCTCCGCTTATTTGAGTGGTCGGTACCGACCTTGCGACCCTAATAACCACACGGACCCTCGACTTCGTTTAACTTTCGTAATTTCGCGTTTGGAACTTGTAAAAAAAATAATTATAGGATGCTGGGTGGAATCACCAAGAAGACCCTGATTGCCAAAGGGCCGGCGCGGCGGTTCAACTACAAGGAGTAGGCGCTGATCTTCTAGGAATAGCTTGAAATTTTTTTATTAACGTTATTTAATTGAAAAGGATGGAGTAAACGTAACAGTGCAGGGTGCAGGCGCAGATTGAGTAATTAATGCATTAATGACTTTCTGTCCCAGTTATTTCCGTTCATGGCGACGCAAAGCTCGCAATGCAGCATTGTTTTCCGCGTTCGTTGTTTGTCTCGTTTCGGTGAAATAATGAATAATAGTAGAACTAAAAATAAGCGTGACTGTTTATAGTCCGAATCTGCATCCGATTAGCATTTTTTAACATTTGTCTTTTTGCAGGTAAAGGATGACTGACAGTAGCGAGGCGGAGATGCCTCCACACACCAACGGAGTTTCGGACAGCCTGGACGAAGAGGAGCGGGCCAAGATCCGGCCGGCCGACATCGACGCCGACGTTAGGGAGATGGAGCGCCGGAAACGCGTCGAAATCATAATGAACAGCAAAATGTTCCGGGAAGAACTGGAACGCATCATCGAAACGCAACTGAAGGACGGATCCGGCACCAGCGGCTTGATGCAGCAAATATCGGACATGATGGGCGTCAACAAGCAAGGCGGTAACGTTTTCAAAAATTCCAACTGCGTAGTGCCCATCAACGACATCCGCGGCATCGAAGCGATGGGTTACGCCAAAGGGGAGAAGATTCTGCGATGCAAACTCGCAGCGGTTTTCAGATTGATCGACCTGTACGGCTGGACGCAAGCCAACAACACCCTAGTAACTGCCAGGTTGAACCAAGACGAGGAACACTTCTTGGTCAACCCTTACGGGATGATGTTCCACGAAATGACCGCTTCCAGTTTGATCAAAGTTGCGATGCAAGGCAACGTGATCGAGCAAGGCACCACGAATTTCTCCGTCAACATCGCCGCTTTTTCGTTACACGCGGCAGTTCACGCCGCCCGTCCCGACATCAGGTGCATCATCAACATCCACACGCCGTCGGTGGTGGCGATTTCCGCCCTCAAACACGGCCTCTTGCCCCTCAGCCAGGAATCCGTCGTGATCGGCGATGTCAGCACTCACGCTTATCTAGGCGGCATGATCGATCCCGAGGAGAAAGAGAAGTTGGCGAGAAACTTGGGCCCTGTCAACAAAGTGCTGTTGTTGTCCAACCAGGGTGCGCTGTGTTGCGGAGAGACGATAGAAGAGGCGTTCTTCAACGCCCGCAATACCGTCCTAGCTTGCGAGTCCCAGCTCAAACTTCTTCCCGTCGGACTCGACAATTTAATTGTTGTCAATGACGAGATCAAGAAGAGATTGTACGATGCCGCCCATAAGGCGCCCGAGAGCAGTCCCAGACCGGACCAACCGTCGATTTTGGAAGGCAAAGTCGAAAGGAAGTGGCGCGTAGGAGGGGTCGAATTTGAGGCGTTGATGCGCATGTTGGACAATGCCGGATTCAGGACCGGATACATTTACAGACATCCGCTGGTCAAGGGTGATCCGCCGAGGCCCAAGAACGACGTCGAAGTGCCGCCGGCGGTTTCCTCCCTGGGATACCTTCTCGAGGAAGAGGAACTGTACAGACAAGGGTAGGTAGAGCCGAAACCGGCCCCAGAAACGCCGATGCAAATGTCAAAACAGAACAATGTGAAAATGGACCAAAGCAAAAACTTAATTACAAATAGCAACAAATTTTAACTTGATGCACTAGTTTTTGACGTCTATTTGAAATCTTAGCATGAAAACGACGACAATGATACGAAAGCAGGGCAAGCAATAGAAGAAAAACTAAATCGGAATCATTGTAATTTTGCAGAATAATTAACGGTAAACCGTGATTCAGCAACTTTAATGTTGGCGCCCTGCCTCTTCTGCTGTCAATTCTTTTATTGTTTAAACGGATGAGAACGAAATTATTACAGTTACGCATAGCGTTGGTTGGTTGTGAATGATGATTAAAAAATTCCTAACAAAATTTTGTTTTCGTTTTAGGTGAAATCGCGATAACTGAAGAAGATTGATGGCCGGTCCGGTATTCATGTCGGTTTTATGAGTTATATCTTCGTCAGAAATTTCCGCAAATAAGTTTTTCTCAATGATTTCCAGTAACGGCTTTGTTTACTGACCTAAATTCCCAGTAGTTTGGCTCATTCAGTAGTGAACCATTTTATGCGAGAGCTCCATAAAGTCCACACCCCTCAGTACAAACACGCCCTTCATATTTATGCGGAAATGGGGATGAAATGACACGTAATTTATGGAAAATTAATTGAAATTGTGACTTAATACAGCTTCATATTTAATCGCAAAATTATGGAAGGGACACCTTTTTTGTGATGTGTCAATAATGATTGTAAAATTGGGAATATTTTTTTATTTCTTTGTTGATAATTTTTTTACGTTTTACTTCAACCTGATTCATACTTGGCACTGAGGTTGTTTCCACCAACTGTTAAAACTGCAACCATTACTCATTTAGAAAGAATGATGTAAAACTTGGATTGACGTGCTGTTTCACCTAAATTAAGAACCTAAGTGCTAAAACAAATTTTATTCTATTTACAAACGTTTAAAACAAGAAACGTGTTGCGATATAATCTTATTATGTCTTTCGTAATTGGGAATTTAAGGACGAGAGCTCGTCTAATATTTAAGTTACGTTGATTTAATTCATTGCGTGTTTGCATTTATCAAACAACATTCTGTATGTGCCAATGGAATGTTCATCAATTCGAAAACAAACATGTAATGGGGAGTACATGTTTGCCTAGCTATTTGTATACAGATTAACAAAATTTCCACTTTGTGGAAGATTCATGCTCAATGGCAAATTTAACCTAATGATACGGAACGACAGGAGGGCAAAAAGATGCAATCAATCAAATTAGAGCAACGTGAGCCCTTTTGTGACCAATGCACAAATCTTTTCATATTAGACAGTTATTATTCGGTTTGTGTGAATTTTAAAATTTAACCAATCAATTAAGTAAAATCAATCTGTCGCTGCTATATTTAAAAAAGCAACGGTTCTATAATTTCTTCAAGAACTCGCGTTGTACTAACTTAGTTTTTATTACTGAGCACTTAATGAGTAAACGTGGTAAGATACTAAAAATAAGATGGGGATACGTTTCATTTTTTTGCAATGAAACTTTCCTAAACGGCATCTTTGACGATCGTTCTCAATTGAATTCTGTCACCACCGAACTGCGTGCTAAGCCCGCTTATGGAGTCGTTACCTTCAGTCTCGAGACAAATCCGAATAGAGGTTTCTTATTTTCGTTGCGTAAAAGGTAACGGAGCTGTTTTTGTTTTTCGACAATTTGCATGCAAATTAAGCGGGCGCTTTCTAAACGAATCGTTCGGTGCAACTTCATTGAACGAATTAAAATTCTGTTCGTGTGAGTCGCCGCCGTCGCCGCACGATCGACACGTCAGGAAGTAATAAGTTGTTTGTTTTTTCAGACTGTGGAGGAAATTGGAAGGTGGAAGGAAAGGTCATGACCGCAGCCGCTGGTTGAACTCGCCCAACGTCTACCAGAAAGTCGAAATATTGGAAACCGGCACGCCCGATCCCAAGAAGATCACTAAGGTAGAATTCATTAAGTTTGAAGATAAATAACTTTATTCCGGGAGTAGCCATTGTAACATTCCTCATTGATATTATTCATAATAGTAGAGTAAGGCTTGATGTAGCGTGCAGTTGTTAAAAGCTTTGACGTTTCGTTTTTGCTAGCACAACTATTTAAGAAGTAAGCACCCATTTCTCGAAGAAAAACTATTTTTTCTTATATAAAACGATTTGGTTACATATGAGACGCTTCCGCTCCGTAATGCCGAGAAGTGGAATCAAATGAAGAAGCTTTCTGATCATGACGACGACGTGCAATTTATTTTTTAAATGAAAAGTTTTTATCTACAAACTTTTACAGTGCCATCATGTCGCGCTTTTGTGTATTACGGTATTATGCCAAAAAGTAACTCGTCAGTGACCGTACGAGGGCGCCACCGCTGCTGGTTGAACTCCGGCAGTTGTGGCGTTCTCTGGCTTAACTGTCGTTTGCGTCACTTAAGGGGTAGGTGCGCAAATGTGGTGGAATTTTTGTCTAGTCTTTTCGATGCTCTGAACTTTTCATTGTACTCTTGTAACACAGTCAATATTAATTAGCTTTACGCTTAGCTTATAACGCTACGTATCAATTAATAAACAAACTGGAAATCACGTTTTGTCTTAATTAATCCTTCTCCCGGTTTTAACGCTTTCTGTGGCTTCTAATCCTGAGTAATACGATCGGGTCGATAGTGTTTCGGACTTGTTTTTTGTTTCGTAAGGAGATTAGCAAAAAAATTAACTAGCAAAAGTTTTATTTTTTTATGTCCGCCATGTGCCTGTGACGTAGTTTTGTGTGGCAAAACCAGTACATTATTGTCTGATCTGGCACACAATGTAAATAAATAGGCTTTAGTTAACATTTTGCTATTTAACATCGCATTAATACGTCACTAATGTGCTGGTTTTGTCTTTCAGTGGGTCGCGGAAGCATCACCAACCCATTCCAGCACGCCAGTGAAAATAGACGCAGCGCTCCAGTTCGTGCCCAAGGGCACCAACCCCAAGGAGTTCAAGCAGAAGCAGCAGCAGGTAACGCTTCTAAACTTACTTCAACCAATTAAATTTTCACCTCAATTAAAAGTTGTATTTCCTGAAAACTTACTCTTAAGCCTCTGGGCGTGTTGCGTCCAACTAATTTTTTGTGCTTGCGCTTTTAAGATCAAAGACTATCGACGCGCCGACAAGATTTCCGCCGGTCCGCAGTCCCACATCCTCGAAGGTGTGACATGGGAGGAAGCGAGGAAAATGCAAGACGCCACCGTCACCCAAACGGGCGATCAAGTTGTTTTGATGGGCGCCGCTTCCAAGGGCATCATCCAAAGGGGCCACCAACACAACGCCATGGTCTACAAATCGCCGTACGCCAAAAATCCGTTCGATTCAGTGACCGACGAAGAACTTGACGAATACAAGAAAGTTGTAGAAAAGAAAGTGAAGGGAGAATGTGCGTTGATGTAAAACTTATTTAGTCGGTCAATTTTAAAAACGTTTTTCTTTACAGACGACACCGATTTTAGCGAATCCGAATCATCTGCCCAAATCAATCGAAGAATCGCAGATCATTTGAGGTCACCCACATCTGTCACTAGCGAAACAGAAGAAGAAAGTAGAGATGGTTAAAACAATTTTTTTTGTCGCATCGTTGTTTGTTAATGTGTTGTTTTTTTTAGAGCCTCAAGTGCTGCGGATAGAGACCAAACAAGCTCCTAGACCAAGCCAACCGGAAGTAGTTCTGAGCGATGGTGAGTTTGTGGTTACGTATCTAGTAAACAAGTTGTCAAGGCCAGTAGTTGTTAGTTTGGTTTCAAAAGTAAAATTTGCTTCTGTTTCTACAAGTGTATAATAAGCAAAAGTGATGGACGAGGGGTAAGTGTTCATCACTACAGACTCATTCTCATGTAGAGAACCGATCCTGTTAGAGATAGACACTGGCCGTTAACTGTTCGAAACACGTATAGCTTTCATCGTCCATCGAACGTAACGCGTTTTTTACGCGATCAATAGAAAGTTTCTTGTCATTTTAGAACAGTGATTTTATGCACTTGTGTTTTGCTGTAGTAGTTGGATAACACGTAGATTTAAGCGGCCTATGAACATCTTTCAAGAAGTGACAGATTCCAGGTGCAGAGATGTTACCAGCATCTAAAAGGCTAATTATACAACAAAAAACATTTTTTTTTAAATACAGGTACCTGTATGATTTTATTTTGGGCATCCAGAATGACTGAACGTGCCGCTTACTTGATATGCATCCCCAACTTTTACTTTGCCTAACCTTACTTTACTCTACCAATGTCAGTGCGGTTAACCGCAATTGTTAAATTAATTTGTTGCTACTCATTCTTCATTGCGTTGAAAAGCACTGGTCAAAAAAGCGAGATTAAGCATAGAAGCTGTCGGATGAGCGAATAAACCTCTCAAAATTCCGCTGACAGTTGTCCATTGTCAAATGCTTGTCTAAGGAAAACAAATGAAAGTAAGCTTTGTGGGACATGGTGACGTGGTACACTGACGTCACGGACAATCATTCTTGATGACTGTATTTCTTCTCCAATTTCTTGATTATTTTGATAATAAAACTTTAAATTCGTCAACTTGATTGGAAAAAATCGTTCGAAATTTTTTGCAATACCTATCTTGGAGATGTTCACTGTGCCCTCTATTTATACGTGCACGTCTTGCATGTAACCGTTTGTTTTTGCATGGTGTAGCCGAATCGTCAGCAACGGAGATGTTCCTTCAATCTGAACGGATTTCCGCGAACAACCACAAGAGTAAGTTCTTGTCGACGAAAGTAGAATACGGGTGATTTTCGGGCGCTTAATCCTTTATCTGCCGTCTATCGTTTTCCTCCTGCTTTTTGCGATATCATTACAGATTTCAATTTGGGTCGTTCTAATCGCCAGTAAACAAAATTTCACAACAAACCCTCTCCTTACTTTCAGGTGTACGGGTGGTGGAGGCGCTACGACACGCTAATTTTGCTCGTCCGAGCTGCTATCGCACAAATAGTTACGGCGGTCTGCCCCAAGGCTCTTATTCCGTCCCTAATCCTCAACATTTCCATATCGTACACAAAACCGAAACCACGCCACTTATGCGGCCGATTTTGGTTAAGTTAGGACCACATACACGCGCTTCTCATTACGTTTTCAACCGGTTTAACGCCAATTGCAACAAACGCAGCTCTACAGTTACCATTAATATCGGCAGCGTTCGCACTGTTTCCCTCAAAATGTCGTTGCAAACAATCACGGATTTCGTGGTTCCTTTTGCCAGCGCCCTCAACATGTTGAACGTTCCCGATTTACAGCACCAAGAATCGCAAACGTCGTACGTTGCTGATTTCCCTAAGAAAACCGCCACAGCTTCTTCCAGTACTTATCATTTAATTGACGAATATTTCGAAAACGAGGAATTCGACAGCGACACTTTGGTTGAAAAAGAAATTTTGAGGAAGTTGCGCGAAAATCTCGTCGATGATTTGACGAAAAGCGATTCCGAATCCGATTACGGAATCTCCAAAATGGACGAATCTGGCGACAACATTTGCCAGTTTAACGAACAGAACGATTTTGTTGAAAATAACGAATGTTTAGCGGAGGTTTACGCGGTTCCTAAAGGAATTAATGTTAATAACAAGTCGACGAACAGCGACAATTCCGAAACTGCAAAAAGAAATCTTCTGAACGAGTTCGATAATGCCGCAGCAATTCGAGTCGAAGTTGAGGCGGGTGTCGATAATGCAGAGTTCTTCGATTCTCTTGAAACTTGTGACGATAACGGCAATTTGCAAAATGTTGTTGGCGATGATGCAGGTCAAAATGCTGCTGTTGTTAGCATTGACGAGGGAATTGATGATCCTATAAAGCTTTCGCCGCCAGCTGTGGAGTTGGTTAAGTTTAATGAAAGCGGAGCGAAATTAGGCAGAATTGTTTTTGACTTTATGGCGGATCAGTGTTTCGAAATCAAGGAATTGGTTTTGTTTCCCGAGTTGCTTCACGATCTCAATACAAACAAGTTGTTTGCAAAATTGACCTCAACCTACCAAGAATTGTATAAGAACGAATTAACCAACGAAGAGAAAAGCGAATTGAGACTTTTTCTGTGCACTCACGTTTTAAGTCTTATCGAAAGCGACGACAGATTCAACTGTTCGATTCATTCAGACGATTCGGAAGTAATTTCCGACAAACTTTTCAGTATTTCGGAATTTTTAACTGAAATTGTCGATCATTTCTTCAATGGTTTGGACAGTGTTTCTGCTGTTGGCGCGAGTCGTTTTGATGATTTTGTTATGTCGATTATTGAAGATGCGAACAGTATTAACCACTCGACCCCGACACGTGGAACTGGCCGCCTTGAGCGCGATAACAATGACAATTTCGTGCAAGAACAAGTTTGGACAACTTTTAAGAAGGAAAAGTCGAAGAAATCGGGGAGTGAGTTCTACTGGATTGCGAGCACGAACTCTCCAGTTGTGGAAAAGCCAATTGTTTCTAGAAGAGTCGTGAATGTTGACGATATTCTTCTTCCTATCCCTATCGACTTGATTGATGCTTCTAAAGAATTGTCTCCTATTGAAGAAGAACCGCGCCGTAATTTAACTTTTGATTTCGACGAAGTTTCGAGCACTGAAAGCCTAATTTTTGAAGACGGCATTTCACACCGGCAAAACACATCGGAAGATGATGGCATTTTCCACGACGTTCTCGCCGGCGGTGACAGTTTAAAACTTGACGATATTTTGCATAATAAAGAAAACAATCCTAATTACGTCAGTTTCCAAGACACTAATGGGAATAGTGAAAAACTTGATAATATTTTAAAAAACAAGAACGATAAGGCTGTTTCTTACGTGGCTTTTGATAAACCAGAATGTAACGTGATTGTGAGTAATAACACAACGTTTACAAGAACTTTAACTGTGAATGCATCTTCGTACGTCTCTTCTGAATCAGTGCTTTTACAATCTAGCGATCGTACCGCTGATACGTCCAACGGGAACCACAATGACACTTTTTTTAGTGTAAATAGCACAGTTAATACAGACCGCAAACACAATGACAGTGGAGAGGGAGATTGGATGGGTTACGAGGAGGCCAAATTTTAGTGGTTGCAGTTCAAGTTCGTTACTAAAAAAATTCTCATTGTATAATTTTAACTGCATGTTCAATAAATGTTACTAATTGCATCTGCGTTTTGTTAGGCGTCTCAAAAGTTAGTCATTACGCCTCCAACGGTATCATACAGGTTTTTAAATAAATGTTTGTCAGTTAAGAGGATTTGGAATTAACAACGAAGAAAATTAGAAGATTCAACGCCGCTATAGTTGTTGAAAATGCTTTCGTGAATGTGTAAAATTTGCTGCTGGAAATGTTCATTCAACCTTATGGTGGACCAAAGTTCACGTAAGAATACGTCTGATTGCTGTTTTTTTTTACAACATAAAAGACGCCAAGTTGTTTCACGTAACGGCTTTAAGCCTAACATTTTTGAAGCTGTAAAACTTTATTAGAACTTCAATAATGTAACTAATTAGTTTGTTAAGAGTTATTTAGTGTAAACAGTTTTCTGTAGCAAATTACAACAACTTAGTTAAGCCTTTCACTAACTCTTGTACATAACGCGGCTAAACTAAAACGAAGGCGGCTTAAGCGGTAACATTAACCTAAAGAAGCTGCAACTTCTGAAAGTACCATAGTTGCTAAGGGGGTGGAAGTTTCTCGTCGTAAGGTATTTGTTTTGTCTTTTCTCATTAATCGTCATTTTTTGTTTTGAGTGTTGCTTGAATAGTCTAAATTTCGGTGGGATTTCGCTTCTCATTGTCTTTGTTTTATAGGCGAGAACACCGTGAATGGAGACCAATCAGACGCTCACATTAGCACGTTGTCTCAGAGTAGTAAAGAGGTGAGTAATAATTTAGAGATGGCAAGTGAAAGTTTGCTAATTTTCAATTTTGCAGGATCGCTCGATTTCTGAAGGGTCTCCAAAGAAGGATAAGAAAAAGAAGAAGGGAATTAGAACGCCGTCGTTCCTCAAGAAGAAGAAAGAGAAGAAAATTCGAGAAGCATAGGTAGAAAATTGAAAGTTTTTTTTTTTTAAAGATTTTTTGGTCAAAAAGGTTGTTTCAGGCACTGCCGCCGTAATATTTTTTTATATTGAATGCCTCCATCGAGACTGCCAGCGACTCATATTTTAGTTTAGTTGATTCGAGCGCAGCGGCTTTTGCACTAAATGTGACAAGGACTTTGGTCTAATTTTAAATATAAATTATATTTTAGCTTTATCTGTACAGGATACCATAAAGATTTATTATTAACTTTTAAAGTGCGAAATGTAGTGGTGGAGTAATATATTATGTTATGTTTATTTAGAATAAACAAAACGAAATGCTTGGTAACATGTTTTCTTCGTTTGTGCCTCAAGTGGTACGTTTAAATGACATCACGACCTTGTTGGTTTGTTTATTCTAAGCAATAACCGCAATTATTTATGTACATTCATAAAAACGCTTCTGATTGACTGCAAATATACAATATTGTTATTTTAAGTACATTTCGAAGTTGTCGAGTTTCAGTAGAACTTTTCCAATAAGGCCATCATTACCTTCTTTTTCATACATAACGGGAGTGGGAGCACATATTTCTACTTTATTATAAACATTATTACTTGCACAAAGTACTCTTTTTATGTATGTTTTCTTAATATTTAAGAAATAAACAGCTTTTCTTGCTATTTAGTTTTGTAGTTTTTTTCTTTTGTAGATAAGTTTCGTTGTTTCTCTATTCAGTAGACCAGTAAGTACAGTGTGATAACGAACTTTTTTTTACTAAAAAACATTGGCTCGTAACGTAGGGAGTGCTTTAAATTTCATGTTAATTCGGGGTGGTTTTCATATGAACTCGTGCTCTGTGGGTAGTGGCTTTTTGATAAAATGCTTTGTCGCAATTGCGCTTTATAAAGATTTATTTTTATTCATATGGAGTATATTAATAAATTAATTGGATTATATAAATTATCTATAAATACATTAGGATTCAAGATAAACTAGTTATTTTTACTTTCTTAACATCGTTTTGTAAAAATAATACAGTTGATTTGTGCCGTCGTTTATTTGATCTCATGATTTTCCTTGGTCAGATTCATATTTTTCTATTTTTTATAGTTGTTGATATTTTTTGTTTTTATTTCATGCGAATCAAGCTCTTTCGGTTCGAAAAAGCTTGATGTCGTCCATGTTGTCTGTAAAATTTACACATTTGTGTGCAATATTACTTCAATATACAATACATTGAATTGAATCAGGTTTTCTAACCACACCCCAAGTCCACATTACTTATCAACATTATCCACAGTTTTCCCAAACGCTACAGCATATTGTCAGATTTAAATGACTGCATAAGTGCTACTCAAAGTATTAGTAGTTCCAAAGAGTTTACTTAGCTTTACAGTGTCAGAATAGCCGAAGGGATTATTAGGAGGTGCCCCCTCTGCTTACGGCGTTAATTGCGGGGTATATCTGTTTGGACGAGCCCTACTTAGCTCGGAGGTCGACTGTGCAGTTGATTGGTTTTGAAATTAGTTTATCAACGAATAATAATTAGAGCCGCTCCGACCTGCGCTATTTAAAATAATTCGTTTACGGCTCTGGCATATCGATTCGCGGTGCGATATTGGAAAATGAGAGATTTGACAATTTAATTTGTGCAAGTCCTTCTGGCAAATTGCTGTAGATAAATTCCCGGGCGCGCTGAATGGACTCGCGTTCCCCGCAATGAAGGACCACTTCAGAGTCAGGTGGTTGTGTCTGCTCTCTTGATGTTCTAAATTGCCGCAATTTGAACCACAATGATTCGGGCCTTTCAAAGTGGTCGGAAACGGCGAAAAATTGCGCCCCGTTTTTGAATCCGAACGTCTGAAAATGGATTTTTTCAAGCAGAAACGTCGCCCACCTCCACAAGTGGGCCAGAAGACTAGTTTTCATCCAGAAATCAAACCACAAATAATGGAATGTCTATAATGAATGCCCACAGCGTAAGTTTTTTCACTCGTCCAAACTCTTGTTGCGACACATTAAACTGGCGAATTGTCTTTCAAAAACTAAAATTACAGGATTGCAGTCGAACAAGAAAATTAATTGATGTTGGCTGAATCATGTACAGAATTACTAATTGCAAGCCGAGAAATTAAGTATTTTTTTTGCTCTCCAGTTACGTCAATCTTAAAAGTAGATCTTTGTAAAGAAGGTTAATTAATTTATAATCTGCGTGGGCGTGTCCATTGGTGGGCGCAATGGCTCAAGTAGTTGCTCATTATCTTACCATTGCGATTTACTGCGGTAAATTGACCGAAACTTGCAGCTTGCGGGACATAAAATGATATTGTGGTGAGGTTTGATTGATTACGCAACTCATTTCTCAATTTCACATTGCCCGAGTCATGGCGGCTCTCTAATTATCCTTACTATGAAATCCCATTATTTTCGTCATTTATTATGAATTTGATACTACTTTCCAACGTTGTCCAGAAAGGGGAGCGATAATTTTAACATGCTCGCGTGTGAAAATTAGGGAACAACCCTACTGCCCGCGTATTTTATATTTTTACATAATGTGCAGAGTGTGGGTTATTTTCTAAGTTTATATATTTTGAAACATTTCTGCCCGCAGTCTACATATTTATTTCCAAAGCAAACTGAGGTATGTAATTAATAGTAGCTTTGAGAACTTAATTTAAAGCTAGTTCTTTCAATAATATTACTGATATTGCAGAAGAGAAGGTAAATATTTTAAGTACTTCTTTTTTTTCATTGTCTCCCTTATCGACAAGCTAGTAGCCGCCACCTTTTTGCGGCGTTTCAGGGTGCAGATCACTTATTGTAGGTTGAGCTTTTAAAAGCAGCCGTTATCCGGGTCACGGTGAGGAATTATTTTATTTTCCGAATACTTTCGCGTATTCATTGCGCCAAGCCAGCACGAGGCTGGCTTCATGGACATTCCGACTTAACTTCTGGAGAGATGATGAGTCTTTATTGAATTCAGGCGCCTCATGTCTAGGAATTCCGCACATAGCTGAGATCCCGGTTATATTAAGCACTGGCTGACTATAAATGACTTTCCGAATATTGACAGGTACGTATTTCTCAGTGCGATCGTCCAATTAAAATTTATTTATTGCAGCCGCCGACACCGCCATCAACCCAGAATCGGCCAGCCCGCGAATTCCTCCAGGATAACTTTATGAAAAAATTAGCGGCCCACCCACCAAATTTAATGACAGATTAAAAATGATTCACATCTACTATCGCTATTCTTCGATTTTGTTGAGAGATTTAAATACAACTTTGGTAAAGCTTGCGTTTTGAAGAAGTCGTCAAAATTTTTAATTAAATTTGGTGCTGCTATCAGAGTCCTGCGAAAGTGGCTCTTAAGAGCGATCGAGGGTTCAGCGTTTTCTCAAAGAAACGCAACAGATGACATCGAATCGTGGCGCAACTTTAAGAACTTGCAAGGTGGCAACTTCCCCGATACTTTTCTAAAACGCCTTTTGATTAGCTGATCGCGCTTCAAAGCACGGCGATCGTTATCCTTACATACTGTTGCAGCTCCCTTATTATTAGACGGGGCACTCGTCAGACACGTTTTATTTTAGTAACTCCGTCGTAAAACTCGAGTCTTCTCACCTTCACCACCGGTCCAAAAAAAAAAAAAAAACAATAACTTTAAAATGGGTAGATTTTGTAGCTTTACGCAGAATTGCGACGTTCTTTTATGTCACCCATTATTGGACACATTTTTGTTTTAATTTAACTTTACAACTTCAACGGTAATAAGATAATTGCTGTTTTCCTTCAAGCTTTACAATGACGAATTATTGGTATCTGCAAGGAAGCTTCAAGTTTCGCGCTTTAGTTGGCCGAGTATGTCGAAGTAAAAGCATCACATAGTGATTCAAATGCTGAATTCGAGTATCAATTAGGAGCTTTCTCTCTTAGTGTAATGTGGAGGCCAACTAATATTCTTAGTGGTTTTCCGTGTTGCAGTCATGCTAGCTGACATCCGATATCATCCCCAATTCGAGTACTCGATCATGTGCCTGAAATCGCCGGTTTCACACGTACCATCTTCACTTTTTCCACGCCTCGACCGTATTATTGTCGACAAGATATCGCCGAATTTATTTCCGGCACGTTCCCGCCATTATTATGGCTATTGCACACGCTGCCCTTCATAACTCTTACACCCGGTAACGAATTTTTGATACCGAAGGGTAGTTTGAATTTTTCACAGTTGCAGCGTCGCAGTATTTCCAAAAGACTTGTTTAATGCTTTGGAACGTCACTTCTCGGTGAAAATTTATCACGCGAAATGGCGGATGCGCCGGGAAACCACGGCAGGTCGCACCACCTCGAGTTAGCTCTTTAGAGTCTTATAACAATTTTTTTCTTAGTCAGTAGTATAGTTCTTATAGAGTTCTATACAAATAGAAAAATTATGCCCCAGTTATTTTTTTTTTAATAAACATAACCTGTTGGCAATTTATTAACGCATACCTCTTCCTTGCTACCACAATCGATTCGCCTTCTAGTAAGTTTATTTTATTAATAACTTCATCCTCTGATGTGTTTACCATGCATACACATACACTCGGGCTCAGGTAGAATGTTGATTTATTAACAAGCCGAACTTTGACAACGTTGAATATCATCCCGGAACCACATCAAGATCCTCGATATCTAGTTGCGCGTAAACTCGCGCAATGAGGGAGAACTACCAAATTTTAATGTGTGTATTCAGGGCTGATAACATTTAATTGAAATTGTAGACTATTAGTCGTAATGATGATGTTGTTGCTAGTGTTTAATTAGGGATTTATTGAGCTTCCATTGCAGATCTATAACATTGCAATGACCCATTACACGTCACAGACTTACAACAATAATTTATTCAACATAACTTTATTATTCACCCCCTTACTATTCCGAAACCAAACCTGATTTTGTAGGTGACACAAACATAAGAGCCACCCGAAGGACTTATTTTGAATAGTGTAATAATACAATAAACTTTATTATTATTATTAATCTGGACTAGGTGTCTGACCTTTCCTCTACTATTTAATTAGTTTTGCTTCTTGTTTTCCATCTTCAAAATCATACTTGATCACGACATGCCATAAACCAATAAGAGGGAAGTAGATTGTCATTATTTTATTATTATTTATTTTGCTGATCGCTTATTTTTTTCTTAGTCTTTTTAATACTACTCCCAAACCTACACCCCTACTGTTCTTTCTTTTTTTATGTACAGTTGTAATAAGGAGACTCCAGATCGTAAGGGTCAGCTTTCTTAATCTCGACCAGCCCCAAGGGTTGCTTGCATTGCAACTTCGTTTAGTGCCGAGACAGATTCAATGATTGAAACTAACAACTCGTCTTCATATCCTACGACGTCAAGATTTCATCCGACAACCGCCCCCTAATTCCATTAAGTCTCGTGAATAGTCCGCCGAATCCACCAAATATGTACCAATGCAGTCGGGCCGGGTGCGGTTCTGCGGCTCGCACCCAGTGGGTCAAGTGTCGGCGGGCAGGGTGTCCGGCGCTAATGAATAAATCCCGATTAGATGAGGTCTGTGGGGAAGCTCCAACAAGTGGCCGACCATAACAAATGGCATGCGTGGAACGTCCAATGGGGAAGAGATGAGTGGGCCGGCGGGGATGATATCAGCGACGGAGACCTGGTGAAGCCAGTCGGCGCGTGGTGAGCGAATCCTTGCGCAATCGCGAGCTTGCAGGACGAGAACACGACGAGTCGGTGGCGCGAGTCGGAGGCGACGGGCACGACGAGGCGGCAGGCCCCTGGCAGCCTGCCCGCCATGGACTAGGCTCGCCAGTCCGCTGCAGGGGCTCCTGGCCACCCGCATGTAAGTACCTCCGCTTCTGTTGATGTCGCCCAACACTACCGACACCTTCCGGACCCGTCCTTCCGGCACTTGTTGCATCGTCGTTCCGCCGCGGCACAATTAACCGATTGAAATTAACCGGAATTTCGATAATTTTAAAGTTTAATCGGAACCAACCGAATCCGGCAACAACTATTCGGAGGTTGGGCGATTCTTGCGCGGATAATTCTAATTTTAATTTTAGGGTTGCACGGGAAATGCTAATTTAAATATTCATCAACGGGGTAAATTTAGAGGGAACGGTGTAATCCCGACTCGTTAACTTGTACAATTTTAACGCCAACGCGGGGGTTCTCAAGCAACAAGTGTAGTAGTTGTAAATGTAAATGTTTGTTCTCGGGGCAGTTTGCGAACGCGTTCGACGGTTTCCCGGCGTTACTTGTGGCACGTTACTGTTGTTTTGAACTAAAGTGTGAAGGTTTTTGTAAGTATTATTATGTGGTTAGATTTTGCGCAATTTCTCCTATTATTATGATTACATTGTGTGTGTTGCGTTTTGGTGGATGCGCCGGGAGAATTCTTCCAAACACTTCCATACAAAGATACGGGTTGATATTTAATAGGCCTGCAGCTAACCGATAGTCCACCAATTTCAAATTACTTTGGGAGTGATTTAGAGCTACGCTGTTTGTTTGCCTATTTCCCATCTGCACGTTCGCACTTACTCCCCAATGCCAATACGCGCTGACCCATTCCGAACGGATTAATGTGTTCATACCCTGATTAAGTTATTTTGCAACATGGACATTTTTGCTGACGAAAATTAAATTAAAAAATATTTTTTAAATTTTTTTTATTATCTCATTTACATTTTAAATATTTTACAATCATGCTCTTCTTGAAAGGCATTATCTGAAATATTTCCTGACTACATAACTAACGCCTTAAAATGTTTTCTATTGATAAATATAGTGCATTTGCAATAATATGAACCGAATAAGTTGCACACGCTATCGAAGGACTACAAATTAAATTGTTGTTTTGACAGCTTTAGGAGTCCACCTCTGATTCTAGATCCGGTCAAAATATAATTTTTACTTTTAAGATTTCACCAAATTTTTTAACCCTTTAACCAAAGAGTACGATATCAAATAGATATTGAATTGAAGGCGTTGCCGCGGAACAACCGATAAAAATCTGCGTTTTAGAGACTTTTGTGACAAGTTAGCTTCCATTTGTAACTAATGGCGGACGTGCGAAATCGGGACCAAAGATGGTGGAAACCCTTCAACCACCGAATTGATGCACTGGAGGGAAATCGTTGTCTCTGTTTATTCTCCGGCAGGTAAGACGAGCGCTGAAGGATTTGTGTAAATCAGCCTCAGGGTCTTGGCACATCTGCTCCGACTTTACGACGGGCTTTTCTCACATTTACAGTTCTTTATGTAGATAATCAATTTTTCGACAAAGTTGGATAACGTTGTTGTCCTCGCCGACAAAATTCGTTGCTAATCGCCTCGCCATTAACGCCAGAACCAATTTTCTCCGGAAAATAGATACCAAAACGGTCGCGTGAACGCAAAAAACAACATTAATAACTTTTGTCGTGTAAAAGCAAATTGTGCGTTTACATAGTTTGGTTACTGCGTGTCGTTTTAACTTTGATTTATATCTTAAATTTGAGCGCTGATACGCTATTACGGTGCAGCACGCAAATTGTAAAAAGTTTGAAACATAAAAGCGTGAATTAAGGGATGACAGCTGGCAATATGGATTTTTGTGGTGTTATCCAATTTATCTATTGCTCGTCAATTTACGGGTTGTTTCCGATATTTGCGTCTAAATGTTTACGGGAATGTTGCGGGAAAATTGCTGATTCTAACTTAATTTGGCGGAACGCCCAATAAAGTTGACACTTCGACGGCTTGCCATCAAGGTGTAACATAAAGATGAATCAGAGGCGAGAAAAGCAAGCGATTTTTTATTTAATATTGGCCAAAAATTGGGATTTCTTAACAGCGAAACAGACAAATGCTCCGGATTTGGCCGGAATGTTGCGTAATCTACCAAAAAAATCGCTCAACAATATCGGAGCTGACATTGTCAAATTGAGTCACAATAGGCCCCATTCCTCGCTCCGGCAATATATTTTATATTATTCGGGTAACATCGACCACTTTTCCTGTCGCTCTCGGCTCTTGAATTAGAAAAATTTATCCGCCCCACATAGTTGGTTCTCAATTGGTTGTTGTGGCTAAAGGCCCGTTATTTTAAATCATTAGCTTAAAAGTTAATTTTGCTTATATTATCTTTTCAAGCAGTTTTCGTAAGAGATTTGCTACAAAATTTAGAACGGCGACAAATGGCGGAGGTGCCGGGTGAATACCATAATATAAAAATTCACAACAAATGAACGAATGAAGTTACTACAATGGTAATTTTTTTCTCAATAGGCAAATGGAAGCTTCTTCTAGTGAGCTAGAGATCATATTAACACCACGCCTAGTTCAAAACTTATGATTTTTTAAGTGTCGGTTTGTCCACACAAATTTGAAGAAATTTTATCAAAACCCCAAAAATGTTTGCTGCAAATAGAAAATAACTCTAATCATTATCAGGAACTTGAATCTTTTTTGTTTTATCTATCGAGCAACTTTTCGAGAAAATTTTGAACAATTTCCACCATTTGCGCAAAGTTGACAAATGGTGGAGGCGCCGGGTGAACATCATATAAAAATTCATAAAAAATCAACAAATAAAGTTACGCCACTGGTAATTTTTTTTTAAAAAGTCTACAATTTGTTCTTTTAGGTACAATGATATTCTTTCAGGGTGACACCCAGTTCAGAACTTCTGAATTTTTTATGTATCCAATTTTTTTGGATACTGCTAACTTTGTGATCTGCCCTCTGTAAGTTTAAACTTCGTTACGTTCCGAAGGTTGCTAGTGATACCAACTTAAAACTTTATTGGTTTTTAAAATTTCGAACCGGCAATCTGGACCACTTATCTTCGTCCCTATAGCGCGTCTCCACTGTGCTACAAGTAATTATCGGCGTTTATCAACTCGCAACTGGCGCAGGAAGTGGCGTAATCCATTTAAACAACGCTAACTGGCCAAATTAAGCTAAGTGATTGGTTTTAACGGTTTGGACAATTCGATACGAGGGTGCAGAAGCGGTCGTGCCTAATTGTCGATTGATTGAGGGTATTGTGCGGGATGTTTACAAATAAATTGGTCGCCAATTCAGAACAACATCCAGCCGAACTATTCGCAAGAAATTGAGTTTTTCAAAAGTAGGAGCAGCGCGAATATGAAGAGCGAATGGCACTGAAAGCAGGAAATTAAAAGTTCAAACGTTTGTGCGTGAAATTCATTTTACGCCATTGTAAGAGCAGATCAAAGAGCATCGTGAACCGAACTATGACCCGGGGGAGAATATAGCTATTGCTGCGAAGATAACGTCTTAGGCATCAAATTAAAAATTTGAAATCAAAGCAGTCAATGTGCGTTGTTGCGTTTAGAAACAATATGGTGGCAGTGGAAACTAAACCGGAAATTATGTTGTACGATAAATCGGAATCGAGCTTTCAACGTTTTGCGCGATGATTGAATATTTGCGATAAGTGAAGATGTCGCGGGTTTACGGCCGAGCAGATGTCTTCAATAAATTGAGTTTAATATATTTTTATACGACGCCTATATTCAGAGAGACGGCCAGGAGGAGAAAGCGCTAAAAGAGTGGAAGCTTTCGGGATAGTTTTGGAACATGATCGACGAGTGAATCAATAACGCATCCAACAGTGACAAACTGTTGTGCATTAAACCGAAGAGTGCAGGGAAACAAACACAATTGTTAGCGGGAAAGACAGTGCAACAATTTGTCGAAGAGTTACTCAAAGAAGTCTAGAAGAGCGAGCACTTTTATGCTCAATTTTAAAAAAGCGTTGAAGCATTTGTGCCATTAAATTTTTTCGTAAAGAGCGATTATTTCTATTTTAATTATCTAAAAGCAAGGAAGAGCAATTATCGAACAAATTGGAGATCGCAGCTGCTAACCCAATTTGATTGAAATAGTTTTCAGAAAGAAACAATTTTTTACAGTAACTGCTAAATAATAGGGAAAGCTGTCGCTTCAATTGCTTGTAAGATAATTCCCAAAAAATTTTTTTTATGGTTACTAAAATATGAACATGGGGACTGATACTAGTGACCGCAATGAAAATTTTTGATCTTTTTTAAACTGTCGGGTTTGGCCTGGAAATTGTGCGTAAAGTCACCTGATACGCTTAATAGAGTCTCTTTGAGAAGTTCCCAATTCACTTAAGCTTGAAGCGCAACATGAAATTGAGCATTTATTTTTTAAGTAATAATGTTAGAATAAGGCATTGCTGACGCCCTTTCAATCATGATACGATTACACTTGACTTATTTTGTTCGTCTTATTGGATTTAGATCTGTGAATGCGAGCAGATGGTCTTGCGACTTCGCGAAAGCACAAATTAGCAAGGCGTTCGTCCCCATTCAGAGCGGGTTACCACTCGAAACTCGACACAAATCAGAAATTTCTCCACCAATTAACAACTAATCTAACGATAGTTTTGTTTCTCAAAGTCATAACTTAATATTACAAAAGTAATACTCCACTACTATAGTAATCTTACTACATTAATGTTAAGTTGGTATTACAATTACAGTTGACCAACGATCCTTAAACTGAAACTAAATCTTTTGCAAATGACTAATTTTGGAGCTTCAGAAAATTAGTACTTGATTAATTAGCGCTCAACCCCGAATTGCAGGGTGCTAATTGCCGGATTAATTTTTGATCCGAACGGCGCCGCCGGCACTTACTCGCTGCAACGTTTTGTTTGATTAATATAATTACGGAATTACCGAAACTCATAAAGCTCACCGCGCTGCTAATTAGTCCGGCGTGCGAGTGCACCCATTGACTTTGAGAAAATCTCGGTTTGACCCCGCCGACCATGCTCGAAAGCTCCATTTCAATTCCCGCATAATAATTCAGGCCCGCCAAAAGCTCGAGTTAAATATCCTTTTATGTTTATTCAAGACCTCATAAAGGCCGCGACGACCGCCAAAACCAGGAATTGCCGTACACCTTCCTGTTGGCGTTATTCCGAAAGTGATTATGTAAATAATATCTCAACGACAACGTTATAAGAGATGATACAACACCGCCAGCTGCCGTTGCTGAGACAACATCCCCAAAAAGATTGATGCCGCCCGGCGCGGTCCAAAACAAAACCGGCGGGACCCCCGATTTCGGGATAATCTCTTCGGTTTCCGGAATCCGGTTATTATTCGGGAGACTTGGTTAATTCACTTTTCGATTGTGGGATTAAACAATCGGAGGAGATTGTTTATGGCGTCCTTTCATTGCATCGGCACATATTCGAGTTTGATAGGGTAACCAAAGTAGATTGAATCGAATTCATTCCGTGGAATTTGGGGGCGCCTCTAGGGCGTTCGGATCAAAAACTTCCGTCTTGATTGAAGTAAGCCTTTTCGACGGCACGAATATTGGGGCATGGTCGCGGAGATTTATTGTCGTCTCGGGAAATTTACGTGGGTATTATTGACTTTTAATTTGCGACTGAGGCGATTTAGGCAAATCAGCGATATTAATGTTTAATAAAATTTATTGCTTTCTCTCAATTTCGACGCAACGAAGGGCGTGGAATTATCTTGAGGCTAGCTAGAAACGAAATTATCGTAAAGTTTATAGATATGGAGTAGTAATGGGAATGTTTATGGGTAGATTGCATAACAATGGTCTTGTGGTAGTAATACATTAACATCGAGTGGGTCATAAATGATTTTGTGACGACATCGATGTTAAGCTGGGTTTGCCGCCTTTCGGGACTTGTGACCAGGTCGGAATAGTTATTTACCTCTTCCTCATATTGCGCTGCACAGCTTGATCGATTTAAACGCACAGGTACTTGCATCATTTCATTTTTAGTTATATTGCTTTCTGATTTTTTCCTCGACTTTTCTCACTAGCATTAACTTAACATTAACATCTTTGGCCATCTACATTCTACCTCCTAATCATCCACTTTGACTTCAATAACTTCAGCGTTGCTACGCTGGCTGAAAAAAACAGAAGAAATTCTGAAACTGTAGATTACAAAATGAAAATAAAAAATTATAATATTAGGAGTTGTTCCACTGAAATATTGAAAGTTGATATTATGTCAACCAGTTGGATGCCACTAGTTTACGAGGTTTGACATCAAATTTTTTGCTAACTGACGATCTATAATAAGGTGATCTGAAGAAGTGATGCACTTACACCCCTTATAGGTACATGTCTATATTATTATTTCAACAATTTGTACATTGTGATAGATATTTTGGTCTTTTCTACCTTCCTCCGCGTTATTTTCACCTAGTTGTTTATTGTTTTTTAGTTTTCTTTCTTATATTGGTTGTAAATTTTTTTTTTGGTTATCAGCTCAATTGCAACAACCAGCAAAATACCGAAATTTGTTTAAAATTGGGCCGGATCCCCAAATTGCGGTTGTTGCGGATCGATCTGGCGTTGATTAGGGGCTGCCGGGCCAAACTCGGAATTATTTAGCAGGTTCGCCGGTCCCGACTCCGTTTTATCCGTTGTTGCTTTACTTTTCTTCTGGCGAAGGAAGTCGAGCAATCCTTTCAGGACCTAAAAGCATATTATTGTACCTTGTGATGAGTGAGAATGACGAATTGTGCAGATTATAAGCGCCAACTGCGGCAATAACAATACGTTTTCAGCTTAGCGACTTAAACCACATGGGAAAATATCCATATCAGGGCGTTTTAGTGATTGTGTCCCCGGAGATAATGTTTCAAATACTTTTACGTGATGGGAATGCCGCGACCGGCTTCGTTCGGAAATATCAATACACCTACCGGTTTATACTTTTCTGTCAAATAAAGCGAGATTTAGGGCCGCGCGCTCAGATTTCCACTCCGACCCCAATAAAAACTCCTAATTATAAAGACTCCAAAAGAATCCGGATTTCGCTTTTTTGGCCTCCAGTCGGTTCGATATTAATTTTAGTTTAGATCAAGATCCAAAAATAATTTTCGATAGAGACCAGCAACAGGAACGATATCGAGTAAAGTTTCAGCATCCATATTTGGGTTATTTCTCAAAAAAAGAAAAACTACTATTAGCTAATGCTGTTCCTGTTATGCGGCTGAGTACGCCGCGAGGAAATCGCAGTTTGTTATTAAAGAATCCTCATTATGGTGGTTTAATGTTCTCGACAGGCGGCGCTTGATGGCGCTTTATAATAAAAGCATCTGAATGGAGCTTTCAGAAATAATTTATTGAATTTTGCGAAAGAATAAATTTTAATTATTTCTATTCTTATTCTTTTCAGCATGAATTGACGACTGTCAAACATAATAGGGCCAGGTATGTCCTACTGTGTGTTTAATAGTACAGAAATTTGTGCTGAAGGGAACAAAAAGAAGAAAAAGGGAGAAAGAATTTTCACTGAGATTTCTTTTGTTTGTTAGATTTCTTGGTAAAACGTCTTCTTACTTTTTGTACTACTTCAATGAATCTATGGTTGTAGTTGTCAAGTCCAGCATCAATTTTTCTCTCAATTTTGGTTTTTAGTCAAATATTGAAGAAAAAGTTTTTTTAACTTTAACATAATGTAGAAGTTTGGTAGGAATTGTTTTTGAGTAAATATACAAAAATTGCTGATGCGGCAAAGGGACTGTGGTCGTTTTGGTGGAGGCGCCGGGAGACTGGCTGCCCTCCCAGCGACTAATCAGCGCATTATCGTTATGCCCGCATGCTGTGAATTTACACGCTAATTTTGTTTGTACAATGGATGCGTCCATTGCTTATGGTTTAATAGTCATCTGTGGAGTTTACAGTGCATCACGTTCAACTGGACTCTGGTGTTGAAAAGAGTTCTTGTAAGAAACTCGATCAAAATCAGTTAATTGAACCACAGAAAAAAAATTAACTCTAACCCTAGCGGTTACTCGTACCAATGTGAAGGCAGCATTAAGAATAATTTCATAAATTTATCTTTTTTATTCCACCTCGAAGATTCGTTCAATTGAGCGAGTCGAGTGCTTTATCCGATCTCGATCGTAAGTAGTTTTGTTTTGAAAATTGAACCATTTTTCTGATATTGCCAAATCGCTCGTAAAGACGCATCGCGAAAGTTGCGGTTGAGGAAGATTGAATATTGGGAAAAAAACAACGTTAAATCGTAATTTATTTTTAGTTCTTTAGCCAAAATAATTGCCGTTTCGTAATGAGTGTCGTAATTTGAGGTCACGCGTCAGATGCCCTAAGATCTGATTTTTTGCAGACATCTCCAGCAGAAATAATCATCATGACAGTGATGAACGAATGGGTGGCAGGAACACGGTTCGGCAACTGGGTGCAGAGTTGCCGGGAGTCGCGCCGCCTCGTTCTCGTCATCGTCGCCATAGCGCTCCTTTTGGACAACATGCTCCTCACCACCGTCGGTAAGTGAAACCATCTCGTCAACCGAAAACAGTCGTTGTAAATAAACATTAGCCAGTGAACTCGCAGGGAGTTGTAAAATGTCACAACGCCCCCTCGTCGATAATCCTTTGTAGTAACACTTTTGACGACGGACTTAGTATAAATAGCCCGTCGTACTCAAATTTCCAGGTCAAGTGTTTGAAGTTCTGACGGTGACGTAGCAGGTGTGCGTTGCAGTGATGTGTGAAGAGTCCTTTGATTCTCGCATTGGCGCTAATCAAAGCACGACAGGTTAGATTCGATTATCTAATTGTCGTATCGGATGTTTCTGGTGCAGCTGTAATTACGTTAACTGAAATTTTATGAATCCAGCATCCAGCCACCGGAGCTTTCGGCCCAATTTTTAACTCCATTACCGGAGAATTTTCAAGCGAATCGCTGCGAAAGAAACAATCTGTTGAATGCTTCAGACGCGTTTCCCAGCTATGCGGCAACCTCAAGCGTGGAAATTGAAATGGAAATTACTATTCGCATCTAAATAAACTGCAACATGGCAAGATTGAGAGGAACTGGAAACACAATTAAGTTATGTTTCGCACAATTTGCACCAAATTTTTTTTTATTATTAATAAAACGTTGAGTGTGAGGCAGGTGATGTGGACAGTTGAAAATGTCCAGAGATGAGACCCAGAATCGAGAAGTTTTCACATGAATAAGCAAGTTTCGCAAAAATTTCTTCAACCTTTATTGCTTTATTTTTTCTTGCAAAAATTTGTTTATTTAGTACTGTATTTTCTATAATCCGAGAAAATAGCCAGCATCGCTGCTGAAATCTTTAGGGTCAAGTTGTTGTAGTTGTGAACAATGTTAATTAATTGCCAATTTTATCGAAAATTTAATTTGAGATAAGTTACAACAAATCTGAACTATTCTTTGAATATTTAGCCACCAGCGCGGGAGGTAAAGATAAAGTTGAGATTCACCCGGCGCCTCCGCCATTTGCGGTCGTCCGATTTTAGCACTTTCAACCGTTCCAGCATGCAAATAATAATTAATATTGAGCTCTCAGCTTTATCAAGGCAAGTAGAAAAGTGACTGTCGTCTTGAAACCTTGAGCAATTTTTAATTGCAACATTTTTTAACTTCTCCTTTTAACTTGCTTGATGTTTACGTCAAATGCCCGATTTTTAGCGCCTTGCCTCAAAGGATTTTCGATAAGTCATTTGAGAGAGTCCTCCCTTGTCAGTTGCGCATCCAGCTTGGCTTAAATTTGCCTATAGACGCAGCCGAGCAAGCTCCAATTACTTAATTCCGCCCTTCTCGCTTTACGTCTATTGAATAAAAATTATCTCTCCCATCCCTTCGTTAAAACGTCGGGCATACCTAGGCCGAAATCATTGCCGTGTGAAATTCTTTTAGCAACCCCCTTTCTGGAGATAATCCTGCAACAATAACAATTTGCATCAAATTTTCAACAGTCGCCTTCATCCAAATTGTCCTCTCACCTCCGTCAATTCTCGATGTAAAATCTCAAAATTTGACGAAAACCAACTCGTATTTCGATTTTCAATTTTGCGTCTGTCATGACCACGAATCTTGTTCGCAATTTTAAAGTTTAACGAAATCGCTAATTAGCGCTGTAAAAACCCTGGAAAATTCCGGAAGCATTGTCTGGATAATTATTATCCGTGTGTCGCCATGACGGGATACCCATAAAACAATTAGGACGTTTGCAGCGAGTGATCTGATTACGAAACGTCACGTTACAACTTATTAAGCCCTCCGGAGTTGTTAAACAATGGAAACAATTATTTGCAGAGATTTAAATGAGGCACTCGAGGGTATTAGGAGTCTTTGTCTCCGATAAGTAACTGGCACTATTGTAACTTGGCGAAGAGTATCTGGTCTAATGAGAATGACCACAGACGCGAAACAATTAACTCCGACCTGCGTCGCCGACACAATCGTCCCATTATTCGGACCCTTGGGAGAGATAACAAGCGTTTACAGTTAATTCAGTTCACAGATGAACCGACGCAAAGTCGAAAAAGTCGCCGGGGATTCGGCATAAGAGGAAAAAGGCAAAAAAAAAAACAATGCCACGTCGGAATTGCAACTGAAGTGCAAGCGGGAACTCACAAAGGCCGCACCGAAACTAAAGCAAATGGACCTCGTTGTTCGGAATTTTAAAAAAAATTAACGTATGAGTAAAGGAACAGAAGCTTTACTTAAATATCTAATTGAATCTAGGTATTTACCTAAATAAGGGTTTGTGATTTTTTTTCAATTATTAATGAAAATTTGGTTTTCTAAAATTATTCAAAACTGTTTAATAGTACAGAAGCTATTAAACTAAAGGACAAATATAATGTACACCAAATTAAACCATACATTCCTTGCACTGTCCACCAGAAAATTTAATGAGCATCAAAAAATCTAACTGAAACCCAAATTATTATACATCAGAAAATGAGAACATCACCACTAAAATAACTATGCTGCGTATTGTTTTACCATTGCTTACATTTTAAATTCTATATGTCTAATAATTTTACTAAATGTTCACCAAATTTAGAACGCTCAAATTACGCGTCCGTGCTGTACATAATAAATATTCGCGCTATCCATTTAATTTAGTGTTTCTCAAAAAAACTATTTGTGCGTCAAATATTTATTCTATTACTCCAAAAATTAAATATGCTTGTGCATCTCTTCTTGCCGCTTGCGCTTCCAGACAAGTGGCACGCAAAAAAAGTTTTGTACAAGGTCAGTTTAGAGCCCTGTAATTTTCTTTTAAAAGTACTATTAGAAATTACCTCTAAAAAAAGTTTTATTTTTTACATAATGCAAGCCAATTACAGCAAAGCATTTATATATTACCGAAATCAATATCTTTTTTCGTGCAAACCACTTCTATTTTTACTCTTATTTTCCTTGCCCTAGCCCCTACATCTATAATTTTGCATAAAATTATTTACCATTTGCACAACATTTTATTGCTTGTGTATTTTTGATCAACAAATAGTATTTTTAACTGTTAAATAATATAAGACACTGTCGAAAATTAAATGTCTGGGTATTATGTTAAAATTAAATGCGGAATAAAATTTGGTGAACATTTAGTATTTATGGTCAACAAAAGTTATTTTGGCGACCAAATATATAAGAGGCCAGCATTATGTCAATATTTGGTTGTCGCTTTAAGATTATGTATTTTCTTAATTTTGGTGAGCATTTAGTATTTTTGGGAAATAAAAGAATTTTTTTGTATGAAAATATTGGGTAAATTTGGTATACTGTTAAATACGACCCTTAAACTAATTATGAGACTTTGCTTTAGTTTTTCTGTCCCACCAGCTGCCCGATTCCTGCGTGAATAAAGCTTTAGCGATATGCAAAATTCCTGACGGGATAGATTTGCGTTGCACAACTCCCCCGCATTTGACATTTGTGATTACGCATTTGTCTTTGATGACCGATGTCTGTTGTTACATCATTTCGAGCCGGTGCTACGCAATCGGTGCCTGACAGTTAATTATCGGCAAACACTTGTAAACGTTACAAATTATTGTTTACTTGTTTCACTTCCTTTAATTTGTTTTTGTATTTGGCCGGTTAGAAAGTGCGTAAAACGGCGATAAATTTTCGACGTAATTTCGGCTGCCAGGTCTGTCCATAAAAAGTTACGGTTCTTCAATTTTAATGCGTTTCACCCTGTGGAATTTGCAATTGAATTAATTTGGTTGGTTAGCAGACAAGTGAACTTTACAGCTTCTTTAAGCGCGATGTAAAATCTTCTGTTACCCAAAACTGAGACGTTTCAGCAAACAGTTGGTCGTGCAGGTTTTATCGGGGGCCCCGCAGATATGGCGCTGGGTCCGTAAAACCTGCGGTGATTATTTTCCGGAAATTTGGTTTTGAATAATTGCATTATCTCAGTTTATGCCGGCTTTGATTCCGTGGAAATAATCTGCAATAGGGCGTTTTAATGTGATCGTAAAAGTGTTCGTAAAATTTGCTTTCAAGTAATGCTCCTGGTCATTATATTTTATCTAAAACGTTTGATGGAGATTCCGTTTTAAGACTGAATAAAATTCTATAATTTTATGACACTTTATATTTCACACAGTAAATTGTGCCATTATGTTGTCGAGCCACTTCACCCGACCTTTTGCTTCACTACATTCGAGGTTGGAGCGCCGCGCCTTTTAAAACAATTACTGCAGCACTGCTTTTGTACGGCCCTCGAAATTCAGCTCTGAATCAAATTTAAAAACTCTCAACTCCCCTAATTTGCGACTTCTGGTCGGTAAATGCGAGATTGCTGCGATTTTCAGGCCAAAAAGAAATTTTCGAGTTAATGAAAGCCCGATTTTGGGGACGTAAGTCGACAGGTATTATCAGTGGCGCCACAAAGGGTGATGAAAGTGAACCGCAGAGATGGGTTGGTTTCGCGGAGGGTGAGGTGTAAAGTTATCGCCTGGATAACTCCTAAAAGCCACCACTCGCTTTTCATGTTTAATGCAATACGCCGGCCCGAGCAATCAACCAGAAGAAGTGGTTGACTACCAAAAAATCCGTTCCTTACAAAGTACACTAATACAAAACGAATAATAGAGCCCGAAAATTCCCAATTTCGCCCCCGCTTCGCCCAAACTAAAAACTCCTCTGTAATTGTTCCCGCGAAATTTTCCGAATAATTTTACGATCCATCCCTGGTTTATTCATGGGATGGGGATTGATTCGGTTCGGCTTCGAAAGATCAACAAATACATTCAATTAAGAATGCCGACGGACGCCGTTGACAGCCTGTTTAAAAATGTATGAGGGCATTTGTTAAGTCCGTCTAACTAAAACCATTACACTGATAAGAAGTGGAGTGGAGCGGAAAATATCGGCCCTGGCTACTCAGTCACGATAACATTTGCAATGGATGCGATTCCGGCGGTCCGGTTCGACGCCGCAGCCTCCACTTCAAACTGAATTTAGAAACCTTCAACTACCCCGACGTACTTAATTGGGCTAAACGATTTATGCAACGTCATCAAAACGCATCAAACTGTCAAAAAACCATTGGTAACGGGAACAGACTTCCTCTAAATACGTAAGGACTTTCCGAGTCAACTGTTGATCTTCTGGACAACTGCCAACTCTAGCTAAATAATATAGGTCGTTAGTTAGAGTCGACAAAGTTTGGTAGACGAAGACATCGATGATTTGCAGCGGAGAAAAGTTGGTTAATTAGAATTCTTTTATCCTGAACTTTTCGATCCTCGCTGCTGGAAATGGGGGAGTTACTATAAAGCCGAGAGCTTTTACGTTGCAGCAAACCGAGTGAGTGTTGTAAAATAATAACGAATTCGTCTTTGTGCTTCTCCGCTTCATCAATCGAAGTTGTTCAGAGGTCAGAACTGTATAGCGGGATTCGGGAGAATTGCGGGACAAGGTGCAAGACAACTGGCTGAAGGTTGGGGCGCCTCCACCATTTGTTATAATTTAATGGGTCGTATTTAACAGTCTACCAAATTTACCCAATATTTTCATACAAAAAAATACTTTTATTTCCCAAAAATACTAAATGCTCACCAAAATTAAGAAAATACATAATCTTAAAGCGACAACCAAATATTGACATAATGCTGGCCTCTTATATATTTGGTCGCCAAAATAACTTTAGTTGACCATAAATACTAAATGTTCACCAAATTTTATTCCGTATTTAATTCTAACATAATACGTAGATATTTAATTTTCGACAGTGTCTTATATTATTTAACAGTTAAAAATACTATTTGTTGATCAAAAATACACAAGCAATAAAATGTTGTGCAAATAGTAAATAATTTTATGGAAAATTATAGATGTAGATGTGCTAGGGCAAGAGAAATAAGAGTAAAAATAGAAGTGGTTTGCACAAAAAAAGATATTGATTTCCGTAATATATAAATTCTTTGCTGTGATTGGCTTGCATTATGTAAAACGTAAAACTTTTTTTAGTGGTAATTTCTAATCGTGCTTTAAAAAAAATACAGGGCCCTGAATTGACCTTGTACAAAACTTTTTTTGCGTGCCTCTTGTCTGGAAGCGCAAGCGGCAAGGAGAGATGCGCGAGCATATTTTATTTTTGGAGTAATAGAATAATTATTTGACGCACAAATAGTTTTTTTAAGAAACACTAAATATAAATGGATAGCGCGAATATTTATTATGTACAGCATGGACGCATAACTTGAGCGTTCTAAATTTGGTGAACATTTAGTAAAATTGATGGACATATATAATTTAAAATGTAAGCAATGGTAAAACAATACGCAGCATAGTTATTTTAGTGGTGATGTTCTCATTTTCTAATGTATAATAATTTGAGTTTCATTCAGATTTTTTGATGCTCATCAGTGGCGGCTGGTCAGGGGAGGCAAGTACGGCCCTGCCGTACCAAAGAATTCAGAGACAGAAAAAAACTGTTTCTTTTTAATTTTTACTTTAAAATTGTAATACATATTTGAAAATTTGAAAAACTTGTGCCGCGGAATGTAGATACAGAATTCGTGGCGGCTCGGAATAATTCGCTTCATTTTCGGAAACGCTACGGCGCGGCGATGTTTGGCCGATGCTGAGCGTCAAGAACACGCGTACGTCTTTGACCCAGCTCCGTGTGTTTGAGCAGCACGTATGTCGAAGAATACTCCCCAGAGTCGGCCAGGGCCGAGAGTGCCGGCTTAGGTCACGTGTTTTCCATTTGTTTTAACGATAAAATAACAACAGGATTTTAACTGCATCCAAGTTCACCCGAAATCAAGTCTCCATCAAAGGGAATTTCAAAAGGACATCCCAGAATTCCAGAACTTTTTAACAGTAATGAATTAATGAATTTTCTGAATCAACGATTTTAGCAGCTAGGTCCGGCACGGCGTCTTACATTTAAACTTACCGCAACTTCTGGACATTTATTCGATTGGTCATTGAGTTCACCAATGCCTGATTGATATTGAGAAATGACAATCCTGGCAAGAAAACTCTTAGACCTCCCCGTTGGTTCTTGCTGGACAACTTGAATTTTTGGTAATTGTTTACAATGCCCACTATTCGCTTTTTGGGGTCTTTTTTTTGGAAACCATCGTGAAACATCATTATAATGCCATTTTAAGCAATAAAATGTTGTGCAAACGATAAATAATTTTATATAAAATTTATAGATGTAGATGTGCTAGGGCAAGGAAAATAAGAGTAAAAATAGAAGTGATTTTCACAAAAAAAGATATTGATTTTCGTAATGTATACATAGTGAGGAATGCGTTGGTGTAATTAGTTTTTAAAAATTGAAGAGTGGGTAAAGTAAGACCGAATTTTTTTGCAGAATAGAAAATTCAAGTTGACAAACTAGAGAGAAAATGGGGATATTATTATTATTGGCCGCCTCAACTCTGAGGGGCACCGGCCGCCACTGATGCTCATTAAATTTTTTGGTGGACAGTGCAAGGGATGTATGGTTTAATTTGGTGTACATTATATCTGTTTTCTAATTTAATTCATAAGCAATTCCTCCTGCGCTCTTTACTTTTTTATAATCTCGATTCCGGTGTCTTGTAGTTCTGTTGAAATAGATTCGTTGGAATTTCACAATGCGAGCAGGTAGTTCACTTGAATGGGATTTGCCCGGTTATTCGTCATTAGCGAGTCACATCATTACGCACAAGATCCCCCAGTCAAAAAGTTGCCCGTTTAATTAACGATACTTAAAACTTCCAAGACAGTTTCTTGTAACTTTAGCGCTGTAATCACTCTTGATACCTATCTTACTTTTCGGCAACAAGGTACGAGCTTGCGGAGAAAGATTCGCGATGGTTGCAACATGCATTTCAAACAAATTCACCCATTCAAAGTTAAGCTCCCTACTAGCAGAAGTTGACTACACATGCACAACTTCTTGCTCTGAGCGTAGTGACAATTTTGCGATAATAGGTGTAAGCCGGAACGCGCCTTCGGAGAAAATTATAACAAGCCATAGTTGCCGGAAGCTGTACTGCCGAGCACCAGCCGACTTGCTTTAAGCACTAACAGTGTTTGAGCTTGAGATTGATCTCGAAATTGATTATCATGAGCTACTTAAATTAGATTGTTCGTCATGGTTACAGGTTTCAATTAAGTGACCCTAATACCCATCTCGTAGGAGATTTCCTCGTCGCGCGAATAATGTAAAAATTTCCCTTCTTGGCGATGGCGCAACTGACAATCCACTTTGCGACCTTAAATCGAAAGAATATATATTGAAATTGTTTTTGATTCCGACAGTGCCGATAATTCCGGAGTTCCTGTACGACATCAACCATCCAAACGCAACCTTGGATCGAGTAATACCACCACCTACGACTAAAGCTCCGGTCACCCCCAACCCATGTGCCAAGTACATAAAGAATCAAGACGTCAACTTTACCACGATATTACCCGGCGATTTCGGTGAGACTCGCATTGGAAAAATTTTCGGCTAATTTTGGTCGCTTCCAGATAACTTGACGACTCTAGATCCAGAAGCTGAAGAACGACGAGCTCGTCATACAGATTTGGTCCAGGAAACGGTGCAAGTGGGGATGATGTTTGCCTCGAAGGCATTTGTGCAGTTACTGGCCAACCCTTTCGTTGGACCTTTAACTCACAAGTAAGTCGCTGAATTGTTTTGGGATGAAATTGAAATTCTCTCGGTGTTTTGCAAACGGGAATTGAGAGCGAAAATTAACGATAATAAGACGAAAAACCGCGCTTACTTATTACTTGGAGAACTCATCCTCGGCCTTTGTTTGTTTCAGAATAGGCTACAGCGTCCCCATGTTTGCAGGATTCGTTATAATGTTTCTTTCAACAATCAGTAAGTAAAGGGTCTTTATTGGAGGGATGAAACTTTGCGGGATCTATTTAAACAACTAATTTAATGAAAAAATTCCTGTTTGCATTATCGACATTTTAATTGTAAATTTTGGCGAGTTTGAGCGTAACGTAGCGGTGAAAGCCCATTAAATTACTTTTGTAAAGTAAACTTTCATAATTGAAATATTTGGTCGTCGTTTTAAATTAATCAGAAGCACAATCCGCCACAAAAATTTCTACAGGTCAGCTGGACGAGGACGCGCAAATTCGCAAAGTTCACCGACGGGCACGTACCTGTTCGCATAATTACCAAACTTTTCCCGGACTCTCAAAGATTGATGGGCATCGCATGCAAAACTTTCAGTCAACTATTTATTTAGCCCTTTACCAACTAATAAATTATTTCTAAAGCAGGGAGTCCTGTAGGAGCTAAAAGGACCTCGATCTGAAACCAGATTTGAATGAGCATGAAACCCAACTTCCCTCCTCCCCAATTTGAACTTATTCTTAGCAAATTAATTATCTTCTCATGATACGTTGCTTCTTTACTTTTCATAGTTTTATTATTTCGCCATTTTTATTCCCGTCATTATTTATGCGATCTTTAAGAAGTTGTGGTTACATAATGTTTTTATATTTGCCTTTATTGCTATTATATTTTTTTATTTCTGGTAACTGTTCATTGATGACGGACTAATTTTTATTATTTTACTACTTATGGGACTGGATTTTGGATTGGGGGTGTGGGGTCAAAAGACCCCTCGGCACTTAAGCACCCTTACTTTCTTGCTAGTTGTTGCTGTCCATCATTTTACTCCCTTAAATATTTTTTTAGAATTTTTTTACTAACTGTATCGTATTATGTCTTCGTTAACTACTTGCATGGAATTCTATCTTTTTGACTTTACATTTGCCAAATTGAGATTGTGGAGTTCAGGGCCCCAATTTCGACTGACGTCGGCGATGCCGTGAAGCTGAGGGGGCTTAAAGCCACGCTGGTATATTTGACAATATTGATCTCCTTCAATTTTGACAGCGTGAAGAACTAATTTGGTTCGTAGATGGCGGAATGGGATTCGACGTTCTCTCAATCACGAACTCAACAATCAAGCCTCGTCAATAAAAATAATATCAGACGGCCTGATTAAACACCCGTGCTGTCGATAAACTGGTTAGTGTAAAAGGGCGAACATCTGAAGGCGCTTTGTGATGGCTCTGCGTATAAGTGGTTCTAATTAAATCACTTCCGGAAGCTGCGCTAATAGGCGTCGGCTTCAGGACTAATGGAGATGCTCGCCTAAAACACGAAATAAAGCTCCAGAGAGAGCGGAGCTTTGCGCAAATGCCGGCGTTTCCAAAAATGACGACCAAACGTTAAATTCGAGACTTTCTTTTGGAGGTCTTCATGTCGAATGGCAATTAATGACGAATTTGTCTTTTAGATGTCGGTCCGTTCTTGCCAATTCTGGTGGAAATTTAGTTCTACCATGTCGCCGCCATTCTCCCGGCCAAGTGATGCGTGGATAATGACGGCCTAATTAAAATCCGACGATTAATTGGATTCGCATCTTTTCAGTATTTGCGTTCGGTCGAAGCTACAGCGTTTTGTTCATAGCGAGGGCACTCCAAGGGATCGGATCTTCCTGCTCTAGCGTATCCGGCATGGGAATGCTGGCTGAGCGTTACCCTGACGACAAGGAGCGGGGAAACGCCATGGGTATCGCCCTAGGAGGACTGGCTTTGGGAGTCCTCATCGGACCCCCATTCGGCGGGGTCATGTACGAGTTCGTGGGGAAATCGGCGCCTTTCCTCATCTTGTCGGCGCTGGCTCTAGGAGACGGACGTAAGCGCTCTTGAGGATAATTAAGGATTACTTTTAAGCTGCTTTAAATTGTGGGGCGGGACTCATAATCAAGATGAGTCACTCGTAATGCAATATAATTGGCCTTTAATTGGCTGTCGCGATGACCTGAAGACGCGATTTAGGTCACTCTTTCTCGTAGTCTACTAATTTCGTTGCAGTTTCTAATCATCAAACTTATTTGGACATTTCAGCTACATGACCGATGATGCAGTAATTTACCCAATTGAGGTTTTTACCCGCAATTCAATTACGTTATAATGTGGAGCAACAATCGATTTAACATGGTGATTATCGGTGTTGCAACTTTTTTGTTCAATTTCCGTTCAGAATAAGTATCGGACAAATTCAATTTTTCTACCAATCTCAGTTTTTTAGCATATTTTCAACATTAGCTTCGTCGAAATTGAATTTAGGCATGTGTTGCGACACATGAGTATAATGGGCTGCAGCACTAAAATTCATTTTTTATTTTTTTAGCCACACTACACACTAGCAAGCCAAACTACTTTTTTAAAAAGTTTAATCTTTTTAAATCATAATACTTTTTGAGTTAACAAAATTTTAATCACTTAAATTTAGTTAGTGTAATCTTTAGGAAGCATCAATTAATTAAACTTATGTTGGTTGTTCTTCAGTGCTGCAGCTGCTGATGCTGCAGCCTCAGGTGGTTAGGCAGGACTCGGATCCACCATCCTTGAAGGCTTTAGTGACTGATCCGTACATCATAATTGCCGCTGGTGAGTGACGTTTTCATTCATTCCATGATTTGATTAATTGGTTTGGTGGCAGGTGCTATAACATTCGCTAACATGGGCATTGCTATGCTCGAACCGTCTCTGCCCATCTGGATGATGGACACTATGGGCGCCGGAAGATGGAAGCAGGGAGTGACGTTTTTGCCCGCCAGCATTTCGTATCTAATCGGTACGAACCTATTTGGACCATTGGGACACAGAATGGGACGATGGTTGGCCGCTCTACTGGGACTCGTCATAATTGGGGTTTGCCTAATGCTGGTACGTAATTTCAGAAAAGTGTGTACGCTCAGCTCAGAGGAATACTAAAGGCAGCATTACAGTCAAAAAAGATTTTAAAGACATTTTTTGTTTCTTAAACCTTTTTCTGCGGATCACCGAAATTGCCCAACTCTGCTGTCTCAGTTGGGCCGCGCCGTCAGCGGCCGCAATTGACCTCTGGCCGTCTTGCAGATACCGCTGGCCACCAGCATGAATCACTTGATCGTCCCCAACGCCGGCCTGGGATTCGCCATCGGTATGGTCGACAGTTCGATGATGCCGGAACTGGGATACCTGGTGGACATCCGTCATACCGCCGTCTATGGCAGCGTCTACGCCATCGGCGACGTCGCTTTCTGCCTCGGTTTTGCCATTGGTAACACCTTACGCAATCATTCCGCTTTCTTTATGGCCATTTTTGCGGTCGCTTTACGCCCGCGTTTCGGAATTTGCGTGTGTTTGTTTCCTACTTTCGATACTTTCTCGTTTGTGTATCGGGTTATTATGCATGCGTGTTACGTTACTGTAGACGGGTTTTATCGCACTTTTTTCTCGGTGACAGGTCCAGCTATGAGCGGAACCCTGGTCAAGAACATCGGTTTCGAATGGATGCTCTTCGGTATTGCCATATTGAATTTCCTGTACGCTCCGCTGCTCTACAGCTTGAAGAGCCCGCCGACGAAGGAAGAGAAGAAGGTAAGAAGCAGAAGAAGGTATCGGCTAAGCACCGGCATCGAGATCACCTAAACCGTTTTTCTTCTCTACTTTGACACCTTCAACTGTATTTTTCATTTATACTTAAATATTTTTTTTTAATTTCTTCTATTCTATTCTCCTCAACTTTTCCATTCAGTTTTCCTTTTTACGCAACAATTATGGCAAAGGAAGTTTCCGTTTCGCTTTACGTTATGGCCTGAATTTTCCAGTTAATTGAAGGTTTTGCAGTTTCTGCCTGACACAAGAGTGGCGTTCTGCCATCCCTCCGTAATTTGCTGTCGAGTTTGATTGTTGTTGTGTTGCAGTCTTTGATAATGGGCGAGAAATCGTCAGTGCGGTACGTCACGTACCAGAACGAGGAGGAGGAAGAGTAAAGAAGCACGGTGAAAAAAAAATGTAAATTGTATTAAATGTTCCACGAGGAGTTCGACGTGCGTTACGACATGTTGCGCGGTATTGGAACATGGCATTGTAAAGTTCGCGCTCTGGGAGCGTACTTGAACTGAACCCTCGCGTTTCCTTTGTGTTGATTTTGTGTTAAGAATACGAGAAGCGTTGTAAGATACGGAATTTGTGCTTTTGTTAACACGAAAACGACACCAGTACCGATGGGAGTGCGCCAGATCAAAATTTCAAATCCCCCGAGGGCCCTCGTCCTGGGTTAATGTGAATGGCTGCACATAACCCTGTCCGCGGAGAGGAGACGAGGCAATCAGGTGTCCCTCACGAATTGCGCCCAAAATTCGGAACTTGTCGTTGACGACGTCGAAGAGCGCTCCCATCCGAAGCCCGGCCAATGATTGCCATGCAACATATATCAGCATTTAATCATCAGTGTCTCTAATCTAACCGAATAGCGTAAATTTGTGTAAACCATAGCAGATATTTGGCTGAAACTTATTACTAAATAAGAGAATTGCTGAGCCAATCAAAAACACATCATTTTGGGAACGCCTGGTGTGCAGGGGGCCAGCCCCCGGGAATGCAGTAAGGGGACCTAAATGTTAATGCTTATTTATCGTTAATTGTTAACATTAACCAATATAACCCTGTGACTCGGTCGTTGTGTTTATCTATTGCGACGTATGCGTCGTCGGTTCCGCCAAAATATTTTACCTTCAGGAGGTCCAAGCTCCTCAGAAGATTATTGTGAAGAGACAATAATCATCATTGTAATCAGTCCCAAAATACCTGTGACCAACAAATATTTTGTTTAAAAGCTGGTAAGGGTCCGAACAACAAGGGCAATCATGCTGACGCGTGTTGCCGAAACAGTATTATTACTAAACTATAGGGCCGCAAAGTGGTACCTGGTTTAGACTAGTCTTAATGCATGTTAGACATTTAACTAGAGATCTATATAACACTCGGCATGTAGAGTGAGCTGTAACTGGTACTTAATGTTTGATGTCTATGTGTAACTAATTTGTGGTGCAATAAATGGAACAAAAGTTATTAAACTATCTACTCCTTTCATTTCACACATCAAATTAAAGTACTAATAAGAATTTAGACTTTTTTAATTTTATAAGAAATCTATTTATTCTAAGGTCGAATTGATTTCAGATTTGAATTCAGGAAAGCCGATTACATAAGAAAACGCTTAATCATATAGATTTCGAACCGCTTAACACGAATCTGACCGTAGTTTCCCTGTACAAGTCGTACTTTTTAAGATATGACCGTTCGAATGTTACAATTCAAAATTTTCGTCAAAATCGACCTAAATTGCAATTTTCAACTTCATTATTATTAGACTTACGATTTTTGTTCATACAGCATTCGATAGCGTTTGTGAAATGTAGAAATTTGATGCATCTGGATTTGATATAAGTCTGTCCGTTCAAAATTTACAAGAGTTTGAAAATTGAAAGAAATTGAAAGTTAGTGGATTTTCTAATTTTATAAGAAATCTATTTATTCTAGCGTCGAATTAATTACGAATTTGAGTTCAGGAAGGCCGATTACATAAGAAAATGCTCATTGCCAGCCCTTAGGTGCAACGATGTCGATTTTAGGAATTTTTCGAATTTCTATCCATTGGGGTAGAAAAAAAAAGTCGAAAATATTGAAATTTTTTACATTGATTTTATGACTTAATCTTATAGATTTCGAACCGCTTAACACGTATCTGGCCGTAGTTTTCCTGTACAAGTCGTACTTTTCAAGATATGACCATTTGAATGTTTCAATTCAAAATTTTCGTCAAAATCGACCTAAATTGCAATTTTTTACTTCTTTATTGCAAGACTTACGATTTTCGTTCATACAGCATTCGATAGCGTTTGTGAAATGGAGAAATTTGATGTATTTGGATTTGATGTAAGTCTGCCGGTTCAAAAGTTACAAGAGTTTGAAAATTGAAAGAAATTGAAAGTTAGTGAATTTTCTAATTTTATAAAAAATCTATTTATTCTAGCGTCGAATTGATTACGGATTTGAATTCAGGAAAGCCGATTACATAAGAAAACGCTTATTTCCAGCCTTTAGATGCAACGATATCAATTTTAGGAATTTTTCGAATTTCTATCGATTGGGATAGAAAAAAAAAATTGAAAATATTGAAATTTTTTACATCGATTTTATGACTTAATCATATAGATTTAGAACCGCTTAACACGAATCTGACCGTAGTTTCCCTGTACAAGTCGTACTTTTTAAGATATGACCGTTCGAATGTTACAATTCAAAATTTTCGTCAAAATCGACCTAAATTGCAATTTTTAACTTCATTATTATTAGACTTACGATTTTTGTTCATACAGCATTCGATAGCGTCTGTGAAATGGAGACATTTGATGCATCTGGATTTGATATAAGTCTGTCCGTTCAAAATTTACAAGAGTTTGAAAATTGAAAGAAATTGAAAGTTAGTGAATTTTCTAATTTTATAAGAAATCTATTTATTCTAGCGTCGAATTAATTACGGATTTGAGTTCAGGAAGGCCGATTACATAAGAAAATGCCCATTGCCAGCCCTTAGGTGCAACGATGTCGATTTTAGGAATTTTTCGAATTTCTATCGATTGGGGTAGAAAAAAAAGTCAAAAATATTGAAATTTTTTACATTAATTTTATAACTTAATCTTATAGATTTCGAACCGCTTAACACGTATCTGGCCGTAGTTTTCCTGTACAAGTCGTACTTTTCAAGATATGACCATATGAATGTTTTAATTCAAAATTTTCGTCAAAATCGACATAAATTGCAATTTTCAACTTTTTTATTGCAAGACTTACGATTTTCGTTCATACAGCATTCAATAGCGTTTGTGAAATGGAGAATATTGATCTATTTGGATTTGATGTAAGTCTGCCAGTTCAAAAGTTACAAGAGTTTGAATATTAGAAAAAATCGAAACTCAGTGGTTTTTTTATTTCTATCAGAAATCTATTTATTCTAGCGTCATATTGATTACGGATTTGAATTCAGGAAAGCCGATTACATAAGAAAACGCTTATTTCCAGCCTTTAGATGCAACGATATCGATTTTAGGAATTTTTCGAATTTCTATCGATTGGGATAGAAAAAAAAAATGAAAATATTGAAATTTTTTACATCGATTTTATGACTTAATCATATAGATTTCGAACCGCTTAACACGAATCTGACCGTAGTTTTCCCGTACAAGTCGTACTTTTTAAGATATGACCGTTCGAATGTTTTAATTCAAAATTTTCGTCAAAATCGACCTAAATTGCAATTTTCAACTTCTTTATTGCAAGACTTACGATTTTCGTTCATACAGCATTCGATAGCGTTTGTGAAATGGAGAAATTTGATCTATTTGGATTTGATGTAAGTCTGCCAGTTCAAAAGTTACAAGAGTTTGAATATTAGAAAAAATCGAAACTCAGTGGTTTTTTTAATTCTATCAGAAATCTATTTATTCTAGCGTCGAATTGATTACGGATTTGAATTCAGGAAAGCCGATCACATAAGAAAACGCTTATTTCCAGCCTTTAGATGCAACGAAATCGATTTTAGGAATTTTTCGAATTTCTATCGATTGGGATAGAAAAAAAAATGAAAATATTGACATTTTTTACATCGATTTTATAACTTAATCATATAGATTTCGAACCGCTTAACACGAATCTGACCGTAGTTTCCCTGTACAAGTCGTACTTTTTAAGATATGACCGTTCGAATGTTACAATTCAAAATTTTCGTCAAAATCGACCTAAATTGCAATTTTCAACTTCATTATTATTAGACTTACGATTTTTGTTCATACAGCATTCGATAGCGTTTGTGAAATGGAGAAATTTGATGCATCTGGATTTGATATAAGTCTGTCCGTTCAAAATTTACAAGAGTTTGAAAATTGAAAGAAATTGAAAGTTAGTGGATTTTCTAATTTTATAAGAAATCTATTTATTCTAGCGTCGAATTAATTACGAATTTGAGTTCAGGAAGGCCGATTACATAAGAAAATGCTCATTGCCAGCCCTTAGGTGCAACGATGTCGATTTTAGGAATTTTTCGAATTTCTATCCATTGGGGTAGAAAAAAAAGTCGAAAATATTGAAATTTTTTACATCGATTTTATGACTTAATCTTATAGATTTCGAACCGCTTAACCCGTATCTGGCCGTAGTTTTCCTGTACAGATCGTACTTTTCAAGATATGACCATTTGAATGTTTCAATTCAAAATTTTCGTCAAAATCGACCTAAATTGCAAGTTTCAACTTTTTTATTATTAGACTTACAATTTTCGTTCATACAGCATTCGATAGCGTTTGTGAAATGGAAAAATTTGATGTATCTTAATTTGATATAAGTATGTCCGTTCAAAATTTACAAGAGTTTGAAAATTGAAAGAAATTGAAAGTTAGTAGTTTTTCTAATTTTATAAGAAATCTATTTTTTATTCATATAGCATTCGTTTCACTTTAATCGTTATTTTTCTACCTCACTTTACTCGCCTCCACGTAACATTCACCCTGATTCTTAAACCAAATATATGAAACGAAAGAACTATGAAAAACAAAGCCAACCAACCATTGGGTAACAGTAAAAAGCATTGGAAAAATTAAAAAAATATATGAAGCAGAGAGAAGAAGAATTTTAAAGCAAAAATATTTAATTTATAATTTAGATTTACAAATAATTAATTTTCTCATCTTTTTTTATTTAAAGGGAAGGAATGGGAAAATTAGAAATCTCAAAAATGTGGTCAAGTTCGGCATCAGGTTCTAATGACATTCAAAGCGGAAGCTGAAGACGCAGGAAACAAATGTTGAATTATTAACATAACATTCTCGATTTCAACAGGTTATAATCTCTCCCGGCAAAATTCCAACAAGAAACTGTACCAATTATTTGTTACAATATTTCGTTCTTACGCTCGCAAACCAGTCGGCAAGTTTTTTGGAATAAACAATCGTTTTACCAAGCAGCGTTGGTACACTTGACGAAAGTAATTAAGCCTTATGTAAGCTAAACGGTTAAAAAATCAAAGCACTAGGACACTTTCTCTGTGGCAAGGGCATCGAGAGATAGAGGCAGGCGTCCACCCACCACATCTATAAAGTCGTGAGCACAGCCAGCAAGGGTGCAGTGTGGTTTGCAGTTGTGATTGGATAAAATGTATACCATTAAAGTGAGTACCCACCATAGACGTATCTTGATAGTTTGACGAGAAAAATCTTGATCTCCTATAACTGCATGTCTAAATTTTTGAAACTTTGAAACTTTCTGGAATCAAAAAATTTAGTAGTTAATTACTTTTCGGAGAAAACGTTATTTGAAACTGCTAAAAAGTCCTCTTTTTGTGATAATACGTTTTATTGAAATTTTTGATTGTCTCAGCTCCAATAATTGTTACATTTTAAATCTTAGCAATTCGAAAAAATATGGCTTTCTATAAAAGGTCATGTTAGAGAGCTAATAACGTTCTGGATTAGAGTCACCATGTCTTGACACAAATGCAGATATACTGGTAACGGGTCGACAACACATCATCTAACTGTAAGAATGTACTTTCATTAACTTAAACTCCTGCAACTTCCATCAAAAATCCTGCTGGTCACGCAATGAACTAGGTACAGCAGGTCACAATAATTGTTATTGCGCCACTTTAAACGCTTCACTTGTTACAATTTTTAGATGTAAGTATGTGAAAGTTGTTGACAAATCAGATTACACAAAATAATTTTTTTTTTTTAATTTTCTTTAGTAACCACTCCAGATTCGCGTCAATCGTTGTCTTTGCGCTAATAGAAAGTTGTGTAATTGTCGGTAATTCAGCGATTACCGGACCCTAACCCGACGCAATGTTATACCGAGAGCTGTATCGAATCAATTTTCAGTTTATCGGAATTTCGCTGGCGCTGATCTCGCCCATCCTTTGCCAACACTACGGCCAAGGAGGCGGCGCAGATGGCCAATACCAGCAAGAATCCGACCAATACAACTACAACAAGCAACCACCTCCGCAGATCCTCAGCCACAAACAAGCCCTCAACCACGACGGTAACTTCAGATACCTCTTCACCTCGGACAACGGTCTCGCCCAAGGCGAAACCATAGCACCAGACGGTTCCAGGAACGGGGGCTACTCCTACACAGACCCAACCGGCAGGAAAATTTCAGTCAAATACACCGCAGGCAAAGAGGGTTTCAAAATTTTAGAAGCCGACCATTTACCCAAAGCTCCCCAGCCGATCGCCCCGATTCCCGCTGCGGCCCCCCAAGCGTATTCGGCGCCGCAAGAGTACGGAGGTGGACAACAACACGATGATGGACAGTACAGACCGGAGCTTTACCAAAGGCCCCAACCGGCACTGTACACCCAACCTAGAGCTTACTCGGCGCCGTTAGCGGCGGCGCATCCCGCTCCTAATTACAACGCTATCAACCAAAGACAAGAGCAGGAGTACAACGACGCTCCCGGAACTCCCCATAGTTTCGGAGCTGGGTACGGTTTTGAATTCGGGGGTTAAAAATGCCGGAGTTTTAGGCGATTGTTTTTGTTTTTTTTATATTGTTATGGCGTTTAGGCAAAGTGTTGTGGTTAAGCTTTAAGAGTATATTGAAGCTTTTTTAATACGGCTGTGTGTTGGCCCGAAAGCTGATTACAGTTGCAACGAAATTAGTTGTTGTAGTTGGTATACTCTGATTTAGTCATTATTCAACCATTAGGCCAAAAAATTGTCTTTTGCCTGCCTTCCTTCAACTGTCACTTTCTGTTTCTTTCAATAAATAACTATTATCTACTTGTTTTGTGTGCTGGTTTATCACCTCCCTCTATATTTTGATTTCTCCTAACACTATATGGAAAAAATCATATCGTGCAATTGATCCATTTGCATTAGAGTCAACCTATATTTATTCTATATCTATCTATCTATTGCGCAATCTAGCTCCATTATATAGAAGGCTACCCAGTAGACATCATTAGTATTAGGAAAACAAATTTTCTATGTTTCCAAAATTTTTTTAGCTATTCTCAAGCATCATATCTAATCATCACATCTAATTAAGACAATGGTTCGAACTCAATATCCATACGTGCAAACTATATTGATCAGTGATGCGGATAAAATAGGAACCACTACATAATCTATAATCTACATCTAACTTGAAAAGTACTAATCCCGACACTTGTCCTCTTGAAGTGGCATTCATTAAGAAACTATCGGTTTCATGTCTCATGAGATAAGCAATATTAATCCATTGTCTTCACTACTCTAGTGTCTTATGCGGAACTTTTGGGGGCTTTTTATGGAATGTAATACACTCGAGTCAATTTTGGATTTGAATCCTTTGAAGCCTTTTAGTTTATTGCGGATATTTTACGAAAAACTGAAGCAATGCTGTTAGAAGCGGGTAGTAAACAATACTACAAGTTAAAGCTTTATTTAGAAACAATTACGACAATAACCCTTGTACATCAAGGGCAGGTACGTGCGGAACTACCGCTCTCAAAGCATCCACGGTGCAAGCATAGGAATATCCCTTAACCAAATCGTCAGGTTTCCAGTTCAGCCAAGTGATCTGCGTCTGTATGTCTTCGCAAATGACGCTCCTGGCCACATCGGTTTGGTAGGGGTTGTTGATGCCCAACAAGGCGACCCCCTCTTTCGTCGCCGGATTGTAGGCGACTTTCCAGTAAACTTCCGGAACTGGCAAGACGCCGTTTCCTTGACTGTCAAAGTGCAGATACAACGGTGTTTCCTCGCCGGTTTCCTCATGAGGCAACGTAGAAACGCCGTACGTTCCCGTGTAAACTTCCAGGTCTAGTCCGTTGGCTTCGGCGTGGTCTCTCAGGTCCATTTCGAGCTGGTTCCAATTGGCTCCGTTGAACGTTTGCCATTGGGGAGCAACGTTAACGTAATGGAACGTAGCGGTTTGTTGGGGGGCATAAACGAAATCAGCTTTGGCCGTCAGATGACCTCTCGAGAAGAAATAGTCGTTGGAATTTGTGATGTATTTGGTTGAGGACGCGGAAAGACCAAGTTGACCGTTGATTGTTGCTCGTTGGGTGTCGCGACTGTAAACTTCGTTGAGAGTTATATCGAAATTGTAGAAATCGTCTTGGATAAAGTTGGGTCTGTCGACGCCACTTTCGTGATTGCCTATCGACCTGGTTAGTTTGTAGGAGGAATATAGCGAGTTCTTGTTGGTGTCGTCGAAACAAATCGTGATTTGACGAACAAAACTGGTTTCGGTGAGGATGAAGCCTAATTCGATCTCTCTTCCGTTTGATTCGCAAGAAGCGCCACTGTAACGGGCCGTGTGAAACGGGTTTCTGGAGCAGGAGATTTGGTTGAAACTGGCCACTTCACCTTCGATTTCCAGGTCGGTGCCGGAAACGCAAGTTGCTTCGACTGTGACGAAATCGCGGGAACCTACCGATAGGGTCCCGCCAGGGCACGAGATGATAACAGTTTCTCCTTCATCCAGCAGGATGCTGCTGGCGGCCGGTTCGGCGTAGATAAACTCGTAAGTATCTACTGTTGCCACGATGGGTTCAGGACTCAAACTTTCAATCGAGATGCTGCAACCTGCAAAAGGAATACTATCGACACCTGTATCTACCAGAACACTAACAAAACAGTTAGTCACCTCTACCTCCTGATGGCCTCAAATGAGCTTTGCTGAGTCTAACATGCAGTTTTCTAATCTAGACTCATCTAAGTTCCTAATCTAATTGAGTTTCTTTAAGACTGAAGGCCTCAATGGTATAAAAATCTTTAAGCACTTACCAGCTCTTGGTTGGATTGCGTAAGGCGACGATGCACCTATGGCCACGGCCAAAAATATAGCAAACCCGATCATTTTAATTAATTACTAGAACCAACGACTCTTAACTGTATTATATTTCTTATATATTATTATCCCTTCCAATCTTATCATATTGGCAAGTGTTCTAGATAACTATCATCTGTTCCATTGTGATGTAAAACTCAAGTTCAACACGAACCACATAACTTTGAAGTAAACTCCAAACCTCTCCTGCAATTAGCACAACAAAAATGTCTTTAGCAAATCTTGTCGACAAGAACTTCCAGACCACCACATACCACTAAAAATGAAGTTGCGATACAACTTCTCATCCCCCAAAAATTGTAATAATTTGCTTTGTGGATCCAGTAAATCACCTGGTTCACGAGAGGCAACCAAATGCGTAAACAGAACTTGAACTTTAATCTCAGTAAGATTTAACAAAGAAATATTTTACCAAACAAAGAAAATGAGGCTGAAATATTTTTAAAGTACTGTTAGAGTCAAATGAAATTTATTTCGCTATTACATTAAAAGTTTAATTGTACAATTACTTAATTCAGTTAAACTGGCAAACAATGGAATATTTATATCTAAAAATTGCAAAAACTCAAGCGATTGCAAATAAACAAATTATTACAAATTACACAAAGTTATTCCACAGTTCATTTTATCGACCTTCTATTGGGTTCACTGGCTGTCGGAGGCGGTGGAGGCCCCCTTCGATCCAGCTCTTCCAAATAATTCAAAATCAGTTGGGTCCTTTCAGGAGGAATGTGATCCAAAACAAGATACCTCTTATCATTCTTCAAAATATCCTCAATTTCTTGCATAAATCCTTGATTTTCCCTCAAATTAGACAAAGACTTGTGCGTGATAAGTTTCGTTTCCTTCAAAAAAAAATTGTTTTTCAAAAATTTCAATATTGTTTACCACCACCACTTACTTGCAGCAACTCCTTAAATTGGCCTTTGGCAGTTATCAACTTATCCTTCAGATAATCTTTGAATTCGCGCTCACACTGAAATTAATTTCAAACAATTAGCTGACCTAATATAAAACTTCACTAACCCTTTCACTGGAAGCAAATTTCGTGTATCTCGGGTCTTCTTTGATGATCCTTTTGATCTCCTTCCAGCCGCTAGTCAAGCAAACTTCGGGAGTTTCGTCGAGCAATTCCCGGAATTTCTCCCGCTTCTTCCTCAATAAATGTTCAATGTGTTCGTTGAACAACTTTTCTTTATCTTCCCTCGACAAAGTATCAGCTAGATCCCAGCGATGATCCTTTCTCAAAATACGCTTAACTTCCCGCCAACTAAGTTCCGGATTTCGCACCAAATCAGCCAATAACGCGTTGAAATGCTGACAATCATCAATTAACGTCATTAACTACATCTAACAAAAAAAAAACTAATTACTTACTTGAATAGCTTCGTCACGTTTATGTTGTTCCCGTTCTTTATCGCGATCTCTCATGTGCGTCGCCAAAGTCCTCTGCACTTCTTTTTCCCTCTCCCTCATACTCGCTTCAGCTCTGGCTTGCCGGTCTTTCTCTTTTTGTTCTTGGGCGCGTTCGTCGTCGGTTTCCTCCTGTTCCGCTTCCTCAACTTCCTTGTTCGAAGTTTCTTCCTCTTCGTCCTTTTTCGATTTGTCTTTGTCGCGTTCCTTCTCCCCTTTCTCCTTGTCGTCCTTGTGACGCTCCTTGTCCTTGTCTTTGTCCTTCTTCTTGTGTTTCTCTTTTTCGCGTTTATGTTCGCGGTCCTTCTCTTTGGCCTTCTTCTTTTCCTCTTTCAACATCTTGCAGTACTCACGGAACCAATCTTCGCGTTGACCGCTCGAATCGACCGCTTTGTAACGTGCGTCCGAATCTACCTTACGCTTCACGTCCGACCAATGGGAATGACGGTCTATATCGGAGTGCTCGCGAAGCATAGCAAAGAAGTCTTTCTTCACCTGCAACACGCCGAAGGTATCAACAGCGGAATTTTTACAGTTCGCGAGTTAAAACTAGAATGTTTTTAAAAAGTTAGAAAATTGCGGCTCCAACGGGTTCTTTGGCTGAAACGAATTGTTTATTAGCGCTGAAAGGAATTATTTATTTATTTCGATTTACTCTACAAATTCAACTCAAGCATATTTCACGCTTCTGTTGCATTAATGTAAAAAAAAATCATTTTTGCAGAAATATGTTTGAGGTTACATAGCGACACAAAAAATGGGGGCATCCAGAGAAGTCACAATGCTGAAATAGGAAATTACAATGTTCTCATTCATCAAATCTGTCAATAATAATTTCTATTATGAAGATCAATTTGTATCTTTAGAAAGAAATTTTTGGACTGTATTTTTGATAGAGAAACAACTAAGTTGTAGGTTAAGTACCGTTAAATAAAAACTAGCCCCATTGCCGGCAAGGAGCGCTGACACCTGGGATGTCTTCCCTCACGCGCCGAACGAGCCTCGGGTAATGGAGGTAACTGTGTTTCACCCGCACTCCACATCGCTTGAAAAAGTAATGAAGCTAAATAAGAGATTCATCATTTACAAAATGTTCACATAGAGGGGTTCTCAACTCTCGTCAATATGCCAGGCTTACCAACCACAAACTCGACTCCCGGACGGGGCTCACGTCAGAGGCCCTCTCGACACACGCCATTTTCTAACTGACAAAAAAAATAATTTCCTTTCAAGTCCAACCTTAACGTTCAAAGTTCTAACTCATCCTTGATTATTAATTTTATTAGTCACACTGTAGCCAACCACCCTTAAATGTGACGACAATAATAAAATAATAATTGAGTTACGACGTACTTTTATGAAAACAAAATGCGTCGATGAAAAATTTAATCAGACATTCTGTGCATTGGACAACTATACGCGTTGTTGGCGCCCTCTATCGGTCAGAAAATGAACGTTTAGGATTTAATAGAACCGTAGAAAATCTGAAGCTTTGGCAACCCTCAAAAACTTAACCAATCACGACTTACAAGTTTGTGGTTAGTTACAGAAGTGACAATAAACTAAAACTGGCCGAAATTGGTCAAGTGGTTAAAATTGCGCCCACAAACTCGTACTGCAAACATTAATTTTTGACAAACTGCAGTCTAAACGCTTAACTAATCTTTGCCAGGATGTCTACAAAATTATTATTAGTTATACTTCCAGACTTTAGAATATCGTCGGAAAGCATATAAAACTCAACCCTGAAGTAGCATTAAATCTATCACAATATCTACATACCAAGTGCTGAAAACCCTGAAATAATTTAGTATGTGTATGTGCATGATTAAAATTGACACAACGAACGCAACAGGCGAATGAAGCAAAAAAAATTGCTCCACTACCGTTTCCACCTTAGTCGAAAAATCGCACATTTAATGGCATTCAACAAGTGACGCAACCAATTGACGTTACGAAACAACTCTAACACTTGTTTCATTGACATTAAATACTGATTGGCGCAGCATCTCTTTGATTCTCACCTGTTCCCGACGCTGGTTCTTTTCTTCCTTCTCACGTTTCCTTACTTCAATCAAGTATTCGTTGAAAAGACTTTCCCGTTCCCGCATCTTCTCCACCCCCTTGAACCGTTCGTCTTTAGCAAACTTTTGCGCGAAATCGCTAAACGAAGATCTGCCAAACAAAAAGTAAGTTAGAAAAAAAAAATTAGCAAAAAAATTATACTTACTTGCCGTGCAAGTGAGACTCCGTGAGTAGTTTCCTGAAAGCGTCCTTTTTTTCGCGAAGCTTGTTCCGTTTTTCCCGACGCTCCTCCTCCGCCCTCTCTTTGACGTACTTCTCGAAAACCTGTTTGCGCTCTTTAGAAGTCAACAACAAATACCTAGAGTCAAAAACGATTTTGTGCAGCTCCTTCTCCCAAGTGCTGAAAGCGGAAACGTGTTTTTCCGCCAGCATTTCCTTGAACAGCTTGATCCTGGTGTCCAACGGAATGACGGCCCGCTCCTTCGCGGCTCGCACTTCCGCCTCGATGGCGGCCTCTTTACCGATGTCGATTTTCTTCGCCGGTTGTGGAGTTGTCCCATTAGTATCTGAAGAAATTTTTTGATAAAATATAAATGTCAATTTATAAAATTTTTTGATAAAAATTTATGAAATTTTTTGATAAATTTTTTATAAATGTCAATTAAAAAAAATACGCACTGATAGCCGGTTCTTCTTTTTTGGGTTTCTTTGCTGGTGTTTCCTCTTCACTGTCGCTCTCATCCGACATTCTCTTGATTTTAGCCGGACTCTCGGGCGGCTCCGCTTTTGGTTGAGCCCCCAAAGCTTCTGGGGGCGTGGCCACCATTTTATCCACGTCACTTCTTTTCAACAGTTCATCCGGCCTCTCCCAGACCGAAGTACGGGAAGAGGGGTTGTAAAAAAAGACGCGACCATCTCCGGTCCACACGACGCACCTAATTTGAAAAAGTTGTCAAAAAAATTCTTGATTAATAATTGTTTTTTTACCATGGTGTACCAGGAACCGGGGTACTGGAGATGGGTCGCGATTTGTCTTGAGGCTTCACTTCTTTGGTTTTTTCTTCGTCTTCCTTCTTTTTCTTGTTGTCGTCCTGCATTTTCTTCAACCTGTCCTCCTCGTCTTTGGCCAAGATTTCTTTCAGCGTGTCACCATTTGCCGCTTGCATTTGCGACACGTTTGGCTTACCTGAATCGACCCCGACGATCTCAATTCCCGGTCTGGTAGATATTCCCTGAGCGGCCGCCAGCTTCGCCGCTAAACAATTTCAAAACATTATTAGAACAAAATTTGATCTTCTCAAACTTGAACTTAAAATAATATCTTTAATCAACCTTTCCTTATTAACAATTTCATTATTTTTATTAACTTACTTTCTAAATCCTTCAAAGCCTGCGGTTTCTCCCAAACGGACTCCCCCTTCTTGGCGTTGTAATAGTAAAATCGGCCGTCGGGCGACTTGTGTTCTGTCCATTCGGACGCCTTTCCGATGATTTCCGGATCAACTTTCGACATAACGGCTGCCTCGTCAATAGCGGGCATAGCACCGGGCATACCTGTAAGAAGACCTGGCGGCATACCCCATGGCGCCCCGCCCGGTCCAGTCGCCCAAGCGGGCGCCTGTCCAGCTCCCGCCCAGCTTCCCTGGAAACCTGGTGGCGGTAAGCCGAAGGGAGGCGCGAATTGTCCCGGAGGACCCGCGAATGGAGGCATGCTCGGCGGCGGACCCGCCATCATGGCGGGTGGTTGCATGCCGTTGGCCGGCGGTCCCTGTTTTCCATCAACTTTACCGTCATCCGACTCAACTGAAAACGGGGCAACAACATTTAAAATCGTCAATCAAATCCTACATGGCGGATCACGACAATTTTCGATTCCCTTTCGAAAATTTGTCTTCAAAAGCTTTTACCTTCGGGCTTATTAGACACGTTAGCCTGCGCTAACGCCGCCTGTGCCGCTGTGGAAGTTCCTTGAGCTAAACCAGTCGTTGCCGCCTGCGCCATAGCTTCCACTTGATCCTGAGAGATTACTTTTATATTAGGACCTTCCGGCTTAGTCCACGTTGTTTCTCTAGTACGAGCATTATAAAAATAAGACTTGCCTTCTCCCGTTTTAGTTTCTACCCAAATCTCATTATTTGCATCTAATCCCTGCAAAAGAAAAAAGGTGTCAGCATTTCATAGCCGCATTGACGCCAGAACACCCAAAATACTGTTGTTCGCTTCTTGTTATTGGTTCCATACTGCCAGTGACGTCCAATCTAGTGGGTTATTAAAAAAAAGTGAGAAAAAATCTTTCTATAGTGACGTCACACCTACAGAAGTTTTATTACCTAACTTAATAGTTAAAATGCCCGCTAGAGGGCGCCACGCTTGTCCACCAAGTTGGTGCCATCAAAACAACTGATAACTGCCAACTATGTTTAGTCTTACAAATGCTAAATTAATTAATTTGGCATTTACTTTATTAATTGATTAATTAATTAGTAAATTGGACCTCAGAACTTTTTATGAAAACTCTCCGGGTCCACTTTGACAAGCTGGTGACAGCTGTCAAAAGTTCAGGGTATTTGGCGCTGTCAGGGGTACTTACCGTAGCGGGATTTTGTCCGTGGGGGGGAAACTGCCCGGGCGCGCCGCCTTGCCCGACCAAGGGTGGAGGTCCGGCGTTCATGGGAGGTCCGCCCATCAGTCCCGGCGGTCCGAACTGGGGCCCGTTGGGCCCGGGCCCCATCAAGTTAGGAGGTCCGCCCATTGTTCCCGGCGGCCCCATGGGGCCGCCCCAGTTGGGTCCGTTGAAGTTGGGAGGTCCGTTAAAACCGGGTCCAGGCGGGGCGTTTCGCGGTGGGCCGCCTCTGCCGAACATGGGTGGTGGTGGTCCGCCTCTGCCGCGAAATGGTGGCGGTCCACCGGGTCCAAAACCTCTACCTCGAAATCGAAGAGGGACTTCTCCTCGAGGACCAGGAGGACCTGGGGGTCCTCCAGGCCAGTTGCGGGGTTGTCCCCCTCGGTCCCTGTGGAGATGTTAAAGTTAGAAAAGTTCAAATGTTATCGATAGCGGCTTCGGGTGATTGCGAAATACCTGAATGCACGTCCCCGGCCTCGGGGTTGGAAATCATCCCCCAGCTCGATGTCGTTTTCAAAGCCGCCATCCTCTTCAAACTCCTCTGGAGTTGCTCCGTCTACATCGGCCGCGTCGTATTCCATAGGAACTTCACTCTCCTCCATAGTTTTCTCTACGTTATTATTGACTATTTAAAATTAATTAATTACTTCCTAAGTAATGGCGTCAAACATGAATTCTTCAGCATTTCCTCAAATTTACTGAGCTGAAGTTGGCACGGTTGGAATGGAAACGCTGTTTAAGGCTTGCCAATCATCGCGATAACGTTAAATTTCCCTAAAACCCCAATCTGCTTGCGGCGCCAAATTTAAATAAAGCTGTCCACGCAATTATTTTCTTTGCATGTATATCAATAATTGGACTTGTGACAAAGTTGTAAAGAAATTAATTACGTCTCTGTAAGAACGAAATAAGTATTCAATAATTTAGTAACTTAAAAAAAAATTTAAATCACTTTTTTCCTTTTTTGCATGTTACCTGATCGATTTTACCTTCACCCTCTGACCCTTTACGCTATTTTGTTATTGATCTTATTGCTTTCCTTAATAAACAATTGTTGTTTTACCTAATCAAAGTAGGTGACAGACCAATCTTAACAATCATCTAAATCTAGAATCTAGAAATCAGCCGATTTAGATTTCGTGGAAAATCTGGTCTACGTGGATTTAAAGCCAATCGTATCTTTTCCCCAATCCTGTATTTTTAGGTACCTGTCTGTCAAAGCAGAGATATTGTATCTAAGAGTTCAATCCGCAATGCCAAAAATTTGCTCCACTATTTCTACACGTGAGCCAAAGTTTTAGAAAGTCCCAGACAAAGAGATAGATAAATAAGAGGCAACAGGGCAGTTTCTGTGCCAATTTTCAATTGCAAATTGTGAAAAAATATTGTTGACATCGCTTTTGTAAAATATTAACACACAGCAAAGTACTTGTAATTTTCTATCACAAGAAGTTCTCATTTGTTTGTGTAAATTGAAACTTAATCAAAAAATAATAATTAAAATGATAGTTATCTTCAATGAGATAGTATCTAGTTAGTTATCTACAAATGATAGTAGTATAAGAGAAGTGACACTATCAGTCGCTCCTTCCAGTAGGTAGAGGTACCAAACCATAATGCTGAAGTTGGTCCAATTGTTGGCTTTAATCTTGAAGGCTGCTTTTGCTGCTTCGTCTTATTCAAGTCACCCTAGAGCTGGTAAGACCTCTGCCAATTCGAAGAAGTTTACCTAAAAATCAAATTTATTTTCAAAAATTACTTGCAAAGAAACTGTTGCATAACTTTTTCCAGGTTGCTCTATATTCATCCCGAATTTGAACCCTGAACCAATAGTAGCAACAGTAGACACATACGACTTCATCTACGCTGACCCGGCCGTAGATAACATTTTGCTCAACGTGGACCAAACTATCATCATTTCATGTCCTGGAGGCATCCTAACCGTAGGTTCCCGGGAATTTGTCACGGTTGAAGCAACTTGCGTTTCCGAAACCAACTTCCTAATCGAAGGTGAAGTGGCCGACTTCAACCTAATCACATGTTCCAGAGAACCTTTCCACACAGCCCGTTACACGGGCGCTTCCTGCGAATCCACCGGAAGAGAAATCGAAATAGGCTTCATCCTTACCGACACCAGTTTTGTTCGAGAAATCACAATCTGCTTCGACGACATCACTCAGAACTCCCTCTATTCCAGCTATAAGCTCACCAGATCAATCGGACACCACGAAAGTGGCATCGATAGACCTAGTTTCATCGAAGACGATTTCTACCATGTTGACACCACCGTTAACGAGTTGTATTTGCGCGGAAATCAACGAGCGACCATTAACGGTCTTCTGGGATTACCGGCGAACTCCACCAAGTACATCGAAGACGATACCGACTTCTATTACGCCAGAGGCCATTTGACGGCCAAAGCTGATTTCGTTTACGCTCCTCAACAATCCGCCACTTTCCATTACGTCAACGTTGCTCCTCAATGGCAGACGTTCAACGGGGCTAACTGGATGGTGGCGGAAGCTGACGTTAGAGATCATGCTGAAGCCAACGGATTGGATCTGGTGGTGTATACTGGAACGTATGGGGTCTCGACGCTGCCCCATGAGGTCACCGGGGAGGAAATCGAGCTTTTCTTTTATGTAGATGGTCATGGTAATACGGGGTTGCCAGTTCCGGAAATCTATTGGAAAATTGCTTATAATCCAGCAACGAAAGAAGGTATCGCTTTGGTAGGCATCAACAACCCTTACCAAACCGATGTCAGCAAGAGCATAATTTGTGAAGATATACAGTCGCAAATTACTTGGTTGAACTGGATACCTGACGATCTGGTTATGGGGTATTCTTACGCTTGTACAGTCGATGACTTTAGAGCTGTTGTGCCCTACCTATCTGACCTCGATGTACAAGGAATATTGTACTAAATTACCATCAATTTCTTAACATAACTTGTAGATCTGTAAGTGTTCAAGGGCAATAAAGTAGATGTTATAGACCGAAATTAAATTCCTCCAGCTCCTTAACAATTTTGATTTTTAAGGTTCACCTTAAGAATCAAAATTGTCAAGGAGTCTGGCCGTCTTCCGGACTTCACATAACTTCACAAGATGATACACGTGGGTTCCCCCAATAAACAATAGTTTAGCGTCAAACACAATGTATTTATTAATATCAAAACTGTTTTTTAAGAAATCAGATGAAAGTTATCTGCCATAGATCTACAACAAGATGAGATAAGTTGGGAAGAAACGATATAAAGTTTTCATGCCGTGAGTTCAAACAGTTCTTTAAAATGATTGGGTTCGTTTTACTTTTAATTTTGGCGATTGAGGGTTCGTCGCCTTACTTTGTAAAACCTAAAGCTGGTAAGTTGGAGTTTACCGCCTTAATGAGGGATCAACGAGAAGTTGAACAACTTTTAGATTATTTAATCAACGTGGCAACAAGATCAATTAAGATAAAATATTTTTGTAGCTTCAAGAGTCGTTCTTCTCACTTCCAGTTAAAAGTTTGCACAACCACTTCATCTGAAGAGTTAGGGCCTTGTTGGAGAAGTTGGAATATATGTTTTGGTCATCTGAATGTAACGTAATACAGTCTTTGTATGTGTTGCAGGGTGCAGCATATCGCTTCCGAACTTGGACCCCGAACCCATAGTAGTTACAGCCGACACTCACGAGTTTATCTATCCCGAACCAGCAGCATCTAGCATTTTGCTCAACAAAGACCAAAAGGTGCTTATATCGTGTCCTGGAGGAACCCTAACTGTGGCTTCTCAAGAATTCGTGACAGTCGAAGCAACTTGTGTTGCCGGCAGCAATCTGGCCATCGAGGGTGAAACGGTTGATTTTAACCAAATCACTTGCTCAAAGAAACCTGTCAATACAGCTCGTTACACCGGGTCTTCCTGCGAGCTAAACGCCAGAGAAATCGAGATAGGTTTCTCCCTTACCGACACAATTTTTGTTCGCCAAATACGGATTTGCTTCGACAACATCAACCAGAACACCCTCTATGCGACCCATAATCTCACCAGATCCATAGGCAATTCCGAAATAAACGTTCCGAGACCTAGTTTCGTCCAAGACGACTTCTACAACGTCGAAACAAACGTCGATATTCTATACACGCGAGCCACTCAACGAATTACAATTAATCGACAATTAGGTCTTCCCGAAACTTCAACGAAATATATTGCGGACACCAGCGACTATTACCTTTGCAGAGGTCATCTGAGTGCAAAAGCTACCTTCGTTTACGCTCCTCAACAAACCGCAACTTTCCATTACGTCAACGTTGCTCCTCAATGGCAGACTTTTAACGGTGCTAACTGGGAACAGCTCGAGCAAAACTTGAGAGACCACGCGGAACTCAATGGACTGGATCTTGTGGTTTACACGGGAACGTACGGAATTAGCACTTTGCCTCATGAAGAAACCGGAGAAGAAACGCAACTTTTCTTATACGTTGACAGTCAGGGAAGAACGGGGTTGCCAGTGCCGGAACTCTGCTGGAAGGTCGTCTATAATCCGGCAACGAAAGCGGGGGTTGCTTTGGTGGGCATCAACAACCCTTACCAAACCGATGTTGCCAGAAGCGTAATTTGCGAAGATATACAGTCGCAGATCACTTGGTTGAACTGGAAACCTGACGACTTGCAGAAGGGATATTCTTACGCTTGCACTTACGATGATTTGAGAGCTGTAGTGCCACATGTACCTGAGCTGGATGTTCGTGATATACTCAGCTAAATTAAATTGTAAAGTTAATATTGTACATTTATGTTGTAACCTGGTCAATGCCTAAAATTGATTCCTAATAAAGCACAATAGTCACCATATAAGACTTGCAGATATTTGGAACAAATGTTTTAAAAGTATATGCTTATTTTAAAGAAATGAGAAATTGTAAAGAGAAGATAATAGTTATCTTGATTGCTGTCTATCTGCTAAAATATTTAAACCAAATGGACGGTATCTGATAGGTTGTCAGATCATCAAATCAATCAGATATGATTTTGTCTAGAGATTAAAATGTTTTGCATTTTTTACCATTTTTAAGAACTATGAACTTAAATACATGACGATTAGAGATGTACAGTTGTACATACATATGTCAAGTACACACCTGTTTCGTCATATTATAAACCAATTCTAGTGTTGAAATAAAAAACAAAGATAAACTGATGGAAATTGAGAAACATAGTAAAAATTTTATTTGTACTAAAAATGACTATTAGATATAAACTTAAAGTAAATGTACTTGGTAACTTGTTGCTTTGTTCAGCGTTTAAAGAGGTGAAGCTCTATAGCCATTACTCGTCTTGACTAAGACCACCCCAGTGCGTCCTGAGTCTCTGGATCCCTCATCATCCCCTATAATACAGCTGTTATTAAGACAAACTCAAAATCAATATACCGGGTGTACTGCGAATAATAAAACATGAGCAAATTCAACCGCTCAAAATAAACTAATCTTGAACAACTTCTATAATTTTACACTTTAGTTTGATGAGTAAATTTTGGATAGCAATCTCAAAGACTTATTTTGGCGTTTTAAAGAAGGTTTTCAAAAAAAATTTGAATAATATCTACAAATTATAAAAAGTTGACAAATGGTGGAGGAACCAGGTGAAGATAACTTGGTAATTTTTTCCTAAAGAGACTGTGATTAGCTTTTTTCAGACAGCTAGAAACTATTTCAATTCGGAACCAAAATTTTATAAATCTTATAAATTTTATTCTAAGTAGCCTCTTATCGATACCAACTTTGAGAGAGTTCGTCAATAAATCAATATTTTTTTATTAAGACAGTTTTAGAATTTGTTCAAAATAAAGTTGTTATTAATCTCCAGTTTCTGTTCCCATGAAATCTTAATTAATATTTAAGCAATTCGCCATGTCTCAGTAGCCGCGGAGCACCCGGTATAAAGAAACAATACCGCTCTTGTGGCCAAACTCCTCCATTACGTTTCGTAATTCATTAATACCGAAGACGCGATAGTGGTTGTAAGGGCAGTAATGTTCGCCGAACTTGTGAAGAGCTTGAGAATCTTCTCGGGCAGACTCTGGAGTAATGTGGTAGCTTTTGGCCATTAGCACAAGACGTCTGGCCGACTCCATTTGATTGCGGCCAAGTGTTAGAGCCGCCCTTGCTTCGTACTTTTTTAATCCGGGAAATGTCGCCATTAACATCGCAATGTTCTGATTCCGCAACAAAGTTTTCGGACTGATCTGCAAAATGGAAGAAGGAAATACAGAGGCCAAGAGATCAGAAATCAAGGGAATTTTTTTTCACAGAAATGTTTAACAGTACAAATTATTAACTAATGTTACATGGAACCCATAGAAGAATGGAAATCCAAAATTTATCTTTTGGTTGAAAAATTGCTTGGAATGTTACAGGCAACGAACTATCAAGTGCTGATTCAACTCAACATGGTTTTATCTTTGGAAAACTAAAAAAGGATCAAAGTTTGAGATAAAAGATAGTTTTGTAATAATCTTGATGGCACCTAGAACTGTTGCAATTAGACCAACTGGATGTCTAAAGAGAATTAGCTAAAATAAAATTCTACTTTTTCTTATAAATTTCCGAATTTTACAACCCTTTTCCTAACTACAGCTATTTTCCAATTAGTTGTAGGTTAAAAAAAAATCCTATTCGAGATTTTGATTAGACCTGAAGACCTTGAAGGGACGTTTCTACTTTCCTAAAAATTTCCTGCTCACGTGAAAGATTCTTTTTCAAGTGAGCATGTATGATAAATCGCTAATATTATTTATCTCGCGGGTTCATCAGAAGAAGCAACATTTTGCATGCCACTCATGCAAAATGTTGCAACTGATGATAGACACAATTCTTGGGATAGACGCAATTAAACGAATAAATCACATTGATTCTATTTGGTTTGACCTCAAACCTAATTGTTGCATCCTCAGACTTCTCCTGGAGAAAATTCTGCAGGAAGTTTTGCAACCGTTGGACCAAAGAGCGGTTAAAGGGGGTGTGGCGTATGTCCGCATCAACTGGACCAAACTGGACAAGACCGCCATGCTCCTGGACGAACGGCAGGAATAAAAGTTACTAATCGTTTCATAACTTTACGAATATTTCTTAACGTGAATATGGGGACGTTAAAACTTACCTTTTTTGGCGGGATCTCTGGTTCGGGCACTTCCGGTGGTGTAGGCACGGAATAATTCATGTTAAAACCCGAGCTTGATACCATCCACGGAGGGGCTATCACCGGATTCAGGAAGGTCTGCCTTGGCAGTTCTTCAGCCATATTACCACTAGGAATACAGTCAAAATTAGGAAAGTTTGAAGAGGTTATAATTGCGTCGGTATCTTCCTGTGACCACATAGTGAACTCAACTCAACACTGTGCAGACCAGAAATGAGACCCAAACGTCCTGCAATTCCTACACTGTTGACGGAGTAGTCACTTTTAAATATCGGCGGGTTCTTCGCCCAAGAGATCGCCAATCCAGATAAATTCAACTGAGTCCCCAATGACCAAACAAAGGAATAAAATCACTAGTTGTTGTTTAACAATTTACTAAGTATTCTCAATAAATATAACAATTTTAACAATCAACAGTTGGAACCGTCCGGATTAGTTATTTGGTCCAGGTTCTGCGGCATTTTCGGAAATTACCTTCACGATTATTGTTTCTGCAACTTCCGGTTCAAAATCAGCTTCCAGTTCCAAGATTAGCGTATCTGAAGAAGGAAATATTGTTACTAATTGTTCAGTAGTTATTCCAGCAACAAAAAGTCCATTTTTGTTAAAAAAATTACAAAATAAGTAATTAGTAATGTTGAAGGTCTCTCCACTTTTGAGTCGTGAAGATTGCAAATTCATTCTAAACAGTTGAATGTAAAAGTTATTGGCAATGGGCAACTACACCATTTGGCACTCTTACTTAAATTGAACACCTGGATATTGGGGAACAAATATAATGTACAGCTTGGAGAAAATGTTTTGTCGTATCGAGCGGCGTTGCGGGCCGCACGACTAGATTGGACGACTGTCGTGTTGCTTATATTGAACCCTTGGAGGGAGGCTAGCCGGCAATCTCCTTGTGCAAATAATTTCAGGCTAGCCTCCTTCCAAGGATTCAAAATCAGCCAATCGGGACAGTCGCCCAATCTAGTCGTGCGGCCCGCAACTGCGCCCGATACGACAAAACATATTCTCCAAGCTGTACACCAAATTAAATCATACATCCCTTGCACTGTCCACCAGAAAATTTAATGAGCATCAAAAAATCTAAATGAAACCCAAATTATTATACATCAGAAAATGAGAACATCACCACTAAAATAACTATGCTGCGTATTGTTTTACCATTGCTTACATTTTAAATTCTATATGTTTATCAATTTTACTAAATGTTCACCAAATTTAGAACGCCCAAGTTATGCGTCCGTGCTGTACATAATAAATATTCGCGTTATCCATTTATATTTAGTGTTTCTCAAAAAAAACTATTTGTGCGTCAAATAATTATTCTATTATTCCAAAAATGAAATATGCTCGCGCATCTCTTTTTGCCGCTTGCGCTTCCAGACAAGAGGCACGCGAAAAAAGTTTTGTACAAGGTCAGTTCAGGGCCCTGTAATTTTTTTGTAAAAGCACGATTAGAAATTACCACTAAAAGAAGTTTTACGTTTTACATAATGCAAGCCAATTACAGCAAAGCATTTATATATTACGGAAATCAATATCTTTTTTTGTGAAAACCACTTCTATTTTTACTCTTATTTTCCTTGCCCTAGCATATCTACATCTATAATTTTGCATAAAATTATTTACCATTTGCACAACATTTTATTGCTTGTATATTTTTGATCAACAAATAGTATTTTTAACTGCTAAATAATATAGACACTGTCGAAAATTAAATAACTGGGTATTATGTTAGAATTAAATGCGAAATAAAATTTGGTGAACATTTAGTATTTATGGTCAACAAAAATTATTTTGACGAACAAAATATATAAGAGATCAGCATTATGTCAATATTTGGTTGTCGCTTTAAGATTATGTATTTTCTTAATTTTGGTGAGCATTTAGTATTTTTGGGAAATAAAAGTATTTTTTTGCATGAAAATATTGGGTAAATTTGGTAGACTGTTAAATACGGCCCTAATTATTGTGCATGTCAAGCCAAGAACGAACATATTACACGCGACAAAAACTTCTACATTATAAGAACTAAGAACCAAGAACAGTCCTTTGTTTTCTACTTCTAAGCAACCAATTTTCCAAAACCCCCAAATTTACCACTTTCTGGAGCGCCCTTAGTTTTCCGCATATCAACTTCCTGGACGTTGGCCGAGCTAAAATTGTCAGCACTTGGACAAGAACCCTTCCCGGCCTGCTCGACGCCGTTGTTCTTAGATCCGCAATCCGAAAAGCTACTCCTGGTGCGAGTCGCCGGCTTCTGGTTCAAATTTCGCTTGCAGCAGAGAATTTTGCATTTCTTCGCGTACAGCAACTTGTCGACGGCACAGAAGAAGTCGTTTTTGCACAACGTCAACACCGTGTGTAACGTGGCAGGATGGGTGTCAGGAAACAGTTGCATTAGACGGAGGAAATAAAAAAATTGACTGGACGATTGTTGAATCGACGGTAAATTCCTGTCTTTGGGTGTCGTCAAGCCCACTGGCATCTGTCTGTTGGTCTAAAAGCGGGGGCGGTTAGTCTGAAAACTGGAAAGCGTTTCAATTACCCAAGGATTGTTTAAAAATTGATTGGACAACGACGGATCCATTTGGCTCGGACTCCTATTTTCGCTCAGGAGAGATGAGTGATAAGGTTGAGATGTGATCCAAGGACACAGAATCGGCTGGCGGCGGAAAATCTTTGAGTTCTTTTGCTCACCCATGGTGCACCTGCAAAAAGGGGCAGTATAGGGCGCTGTCGTAACTTGCGATTCTATTAATTCTAGACACTTGTCACTTCAGTTGCAATTAGTAATTAATCGGGAGTAAACAAATAATAGATTTTTTTTTAAAGTTTGTTTTCATTGTTGATTTCGATGCCCTTGTGTTTCACGGCTGACTAAATTTAGGATCTAATCTAACAGATGTCACAAGGCATTCAGGACGTATCACGAAAGATTCAAAATAGAAGTAAGTTAATTTGGTTATTTTTAGAGGAGTTTCTCTAATTTCTCATTCTTTAATCATGGGACTTGCAGGGCTCAGATGGCTCGCTAAATACCCATTGATGGCATTTAAAAAATCTTGACTCCTTCCTAGTTGAAAAGATAAGAGACAATTGGTGTTCTCTAAACTCTAAAATAGAATAAACGGATTTGGAGTCTCGCACTGTCTTTCAATTTAGCACCACCTGACCTGATAGTAACTTTCTAGTTCATACGTTTTAGACCTACCTACATCGAGTTTAAATTTTAGAAAGGAATAACTTTTGATTTTTTGATTTTTATTTCTCCATTTTTTAAACCTTTATGCCAAAACTGAAGAAACTGGGAAGCATCTTACCTAATGTTATTGCAAATAAAAATAGATTATACGTTCTGCTGTCAGGTCTTCTTTGGTTCTTCCATTTTCTTATTCCTTTCATCTGGTTCTCGTTTCTACTAATCGTTCAGTCATTCAAACTCCTGGAAAACTTTATGATTTAGATCCGGACCAGTTCTAATTTTCAAAGACTGGATGGAGGGGAATCCTTCGAGATAATCATCGATGATACGCAGATATGTAAACCGGGCATCGCAGATTCGACACTTGCCTCTATCGCAACGAAAATAGCCTGGCAGTTGTAAATTTTACCAATGGCGTACTACACACGTGAGTTGGTTCGTTGATCCTCTAAATAGATTTAAAAGGAGATGTCGTCTTATTATTTATCTTTTTTAGGAACTATATCCACCGTCGCTTTCCTATTGTTGATTTATATGTCAGATGGTACACGTATTTATATATTGTACATCCCGACAACTGGCACTAAACGGCGACCGAGCCCAAGGCTCGCATGCTTGAGCTGCAAATAGCAGATATCTGTGCCCGCGAAGTGCCAAAGACGAGTGTCCACGCACGCTCCATTACACGCACGTTGCTGCATCAGTATGAGTTTCGTGAAGAAAATCTTCACTAGGATGAGTGGCAGTGAAGAGAAGGAAGAGGAGATCGAGGACGATGACGACGTCAGCGAGGGTACTTCGACCGAATCGTCAAGTGACACGGGCATCTTCACCACCCTCAACAGCGATCTTGAGAGCTCGGGGGGGCATCTGGTCGATGCGGATTGCTCGCAGATCTCCAACTTTTTTGGATATTGGTGAGTGGAACTTGTTTTACGTCAAACGCCCAAAATAAGTGCGCTTTCGTTATCGTTGAATTTCTAACATGAAGGATTGTTTACACGAAACTAGACCTACTTGTTGAACACTTTAATTGGAATCAATTGTAAATATTTTCTTTGGCGTTCTCAGCGCTGAATTGAGTTCACGCACGTTTCGAGTTTTGTGGACATGTTTTATTTTTTCTGTGCCATAGAACCCAAATTTGGCAAAATTAACACTTTTTGAATTATTATTTTTGCTAGTTTTAGTCAAAATCCCAATTGTCAGGCTAATAGTGAGCATACAAGGAAAGACATAATCAGACTCCTGGTGTTTAAAAATGTTTAGTAGCCAAAATTTCGAAAGTCATTCCGTGACCCGACAGCACTTGTGTTTATTAGGTTGCCGACCTTCCACTTTTTTATAAATAATAATTTAATTATTCGCATAATTAAATTATGATTTTGCAATAAAAAGTGTCTGGTCAATACAGCCGTATTTTTGCTAACACAACAAAGAACCGTTTTCCTCAAAAAGTGCGTAAAAAATCGATTTTTTTATTTAACACTTTTTGTTATCTAGGTATTAAATTTGATAGATTAATCTTAATTAGTTTTTAACGATTTGTAGCGATGCCAACATTGCATGACATTGACTTTAACTCGTCCAAACACCCTGGGAACTACAAATTCCAAAAGTCTCTTCCTAGCTGATACTATTACAGATATTAATAGGGTCTGATCTAACTACAATGTAAACTAGACTCGAATTGTTTACACCAACTATATATGCACATAATATGCACCTAAATTTGAGACCAAAACGCGTCTATTTTTATGCAGTTTTGAATGTCACGTTAAAGAACCCACCCGTTAACATATCATCTAGAGCAGAACGAACGTCTTTGTACCGCACCCACGTAATTTATTTCGAATTGAACTTATTTCAGTACATTTTTCTTGCCAACTAACCGGCTAATTGACCGTTAAAAAAATATGGATTCTTTGTAACTAATTCTTCTGCTAATCTATTGACGTTTAAATTTAAAGAAAACTCCTCTCATCCTTCAAACCGTTGCATTTACTCAGTCATAAATTGCGATAATAGTAGTGTTGCTTATTGTGCAGTAAGTTATGCACATTAACCATGCTCGAACACTTTCTCTGCATGTGGCGCAATGCTGTAGTTTTCTAATTAGGTACCGGACAGAAGACTCTTTTTAACGTAGATGAAGATTAAACATCTATCCAAAAGCTTCTAAAAGCTTACCAGACCGCGTCAGTGTCATTGGGAACTTTTAGTAAATTTTAGGAGGGCTATCTGATGCACTCCCAGAAAAAAAGTGATATATACACTATGTTTTTTATGTTAATACAATTTATCTGCTCCTTAGACCAAGTGTATTTTTTGTGATACCTTTAGAGTGTAGATAGACTATGGTTTTATGCGAATATGGAGGCGTGAAAGTGACAGGTACAAATGCGGATTTTAAACACGTCGTAAAATTATATAGGAAAGATGAACGACGTCCCAGAAGGAATTAGATCGCTGCAGTGTGCAGTTGTCGTTGACCTAAGCCGCAAATAGCCATCATCGCTATCACTCACCAACAGTATGCTATAACAACGTAGAACAATGAATACCTGCAAAACTGGACCCACACATGTCAGACACCCCCAAATATTCACCCTTTTGCGCAGTTGGAAATTGCGAAGCCCACTCTCATCGATAGAAAAACGATGAGTTCATGAACCAGGCATGCATCAACAACACGTAGGATCTGTAGCTATTGAAAAGTTAAGAAACAGACCAGGAGTGATGTTAAATTTCCAATTTCTTGTGTTATTAACAAATAGTTTCTCTTGATGATCTTAAGTTTGTTACCACTTAGCCAGTAACGCGGAAGTGGCCGCAGTTTCGTTTTCTTGGCACCTCCTCCACCAAAACGGGGCTATTGTTCCAGAAACATTAAAAATAAATAGACAAAGAGAGTCCAGTGCCCTTCAATATTGTCATAAGTTTTCTTTGAAATATCGGTCTAAAAATATTGTCGGTCTGACCTTAACCATCGACGTTTAAAAAAAAACTGCATGGTGCGATACCAAAATACAAACAACAACGGCTGCTTTGACCGCACGGACGCTAAGGAACTTTGGTGACGTCCATTGGCGATAAAAATAACTTAACTCTGTGTATTTCACAGCGCCGTAAAACAAAAGCGTTTAGTTTACTCGTTTTTATGGAAAACAATGTACTTAATCAATTTAATGGACTGGCCATAACAAATTGCCAGAGATTCACCAAAATCAGCCACAAGGAGCGAAAGTTCTAGAGCTAACCAGATGACAGTCATCTATCGATCGTGTTTGATAAAATAAGTTTTTAAGGCTACCCGCGCTTGCTTGGATTTCATCACGTGGACACGTCAGCGCGAAGACAACCCTTAAACCCTAGAACGTGACAGCGCGTTTTGAAATTTCGCGTGTCCCGTTGTTGGCAACAGTTCGCTAAGTTCGACAAACTACAATAGTTAACAATAATTATTACAAGTCAACTTATTATTTGACTTTTTATCTTGCTAATGCTTGACACTTGTATATTTGGTTGCATAACCTACTATTGTTTTATTAAAAAGTGTGAGAAGTTTAGTTGATATTTCAATTCGTCTACAATTTTTGATTGGAAATGAATGTTTTTTAGTTGTTTTAGTTCGCAGCTTGAAAAATAAAAATAAATTTAACATATTTGTGCCACGGCATAATTGAGAAACACTTAACAATTTGGGTCAATAATTTAGAAGGAGCGGTTTATTTTCTAAACGTTCTGCCAAAACACTAAAATAAATTGTTAAGTTCCCCAGAATGGAATAAATTTTTGTTTCAAAATATAGCAATTGCGTCAGGCCCGATTTAAATGACCATTACGCATCCTTGAAAGCTTTTATTTTTCGAGAGTAATTATCACCCCAAACGCAAGGCCGTTCTATTCTTGCGAAATCTATTTCTACCTTCTCGCGGCTTTATTATTTGGATTTTCTTGTAGTAGTTTTAAGTTACGCTATTTCCAGACCTCCCCTCCAACCCAAAACTGCACATCAACACCGGACTTGGTAAATTTTTACGGCCTTTCAAAATATATCAGTCCTCGCGCCATCCCAATTTCCTCATTAACGAAATCGCTCGCGACCCCAAAAACAATCCACCTCCATTGATGAGATAGCGGGAGAGCCCAACCGCAAAAAATAATTCGTGAAGTGGCCGGTTTAAATTTAAACTTAAGTGATCCCAAAACAGCTGGGTCTTCAGTCAAGTTTCACCGATCGTCCAGTGACTTCCCGAAATTTTCACCCGCAGCTGCCACCCCGAAATGTCGTCGGCCTAACTTGGCGAAAATGTTCAGTTTCTTCAGGAGGTCCAAGAAGGATTGCGACAGCGGCGCGAAAGAGAAGAAGAAGGATGCGGTTCGGGAGCACGTTGTGGCCGCGATGTTAGATCAGAGAGATATGTATAAAAATAATTTAACGACACAAAAGCCCGACGGTGCGCTGCAAGGTGATAGCGTCAACTCGTCGCCAAAAGTCCCGAGGGAATTCGGGTTACGCGAAAATCCCGCGAATGCAGTGTCCAGTGAAGTGACTGCGGTCAACGAAAAAAACGACTCGAACTCTTCGACCGCTCCGATTTTTGAAACGGAGATGAACAGTGATAACAGCGCTCCGGTGATTCTTTCGGCGCCGACAGTGTCTTACGCCAATATGATCAAGAAAATTGAACCGACCGTGCAGAAAGAGCCGAATCGGTCTTCGGCAGTAAAACCGTGCGGCCACGGCACCACCGCCATCGCCCCCTACGTCCCGACCATCACGACCAAGAAAAACGACACCCCTCCGGCGAGTCCGAAATTCGAGATAAAAAAAATCGCAAAACTAAAGCTCGACGACGAGAAAGACACGGTGACCGGTTCGATTAAGCTCCACGTGAACTTGCCGAAATCGCCCTCCGCCGAAGCTCTCGAGGAGTCGATCAAAGACCGCCGTTTGGTAAACGGAACTGATAGTGACGCCGAAAAGTACGTTTTGGATTGTGTAATTTTGAATCGATTCTTATTTTAAACGCGTTTGACGCGAAAACTGATTCAGCGGCGCCCACAGCTTTCGTAATTTTAGATCTTTTGCCGAGATAACGTTTTTTGCATCCGGATGCATTGAACGTCGTTGTTTGGAACGTAAACAGACTGTTGCGTCAATGCCGCTGCCACGTAAGGGCGAAAATACCATTTTTCGGGCTATTTCGGGGGAATGGCGCCTGAAATTAAGAGTTTTGGCAACCGATAATCGGCATGCCGTTGCCGATTTCCGCCACCGAAATAGACAATCATAAAACATTCATTCAGGAAAAAATTATATTTATTTGACGCTTATTGCGCACTAAAAAGTCTTGACGTCTTCCTCGACGCGATTTACAACACCATCTTCCTCCGGGTGTCTGTAGCAATCGCGTCCAAAATTTAGAATGAGCGGGCATCATTGTTATTACTAGAGGAAGCACAGATGTGAGATAAAAAAGATTAGTCAAAAAATAAAATGTCCCTGACCTCTTCAATAGATTCAGGTCTGGGCCGATCGAGTGTTAGCAAAAAGTTACAGCAGCTGCTCCGTTTTTTGAATTTTATGGAAGGAGATCTCTTGGAGTTCTCCTTGTCTTTCGGAGCGGTTGCTTCAGACAACTAAAAAACTTTACAGGTTTCAGCTAGTTATGGATTTTGTACCTTATAATTTTTTATACTCAATATACTTTTAGCGTTTCAAAGAAACTGTTAAAAAGTGATGTCTTAAAATTTTGTTCATCGCAGGGGCTCTCTGCGTCGGTAACCAGAGGTCCAGATCTGAACTAGGAGGATCGCAAAAGTTGTAATTCTTGCCCCTTTACTTTCTAAGAGATTTCTTCAATTGCCAACATTTGTTTACTTTTTTCTAGTTAGAAGTATTTGCACGTAACTTCCAAAAACCGCTTGTGGAGAACCAATTTATAAAAATTTTGTCCATACAATTTAAATGTGATAAAGAAAGTACAAAAATACAACAAGAAAAAGAAAAGATGAAAAAAAATGCTTCAGATAATTTGTTTCAATATTATTTTTACTGTTAAATCAAGAAATGCTTTGATGATTTTATTTTGGTCAAATCTCAATAACAGCACCATTAAAATCAAAAATACTTTGAACTTAAAAAAAAAAATAGGAAAATGGGGTAAAACTTAACACAAAAATTTGTCCATTTTTAGGAATTTTTTATCCAGTAACCTCCTTTTTCTTGTAGTATTTTTACACTTTGAGTGGACATTGATATTTCATACGTTTCAATGACATTTAAAGGTGCTTACACAACATGTACAATGTCTCATGACTCCTAGCGTCGATTTTTCTTCTTTCACTAACGGCATGCCCACCTGTTCGAGAGTGTTGGCAGAACCTACAGAAGCAATTTATTGTTAGCTCCCTACATAATACACAAAATGACTAGTAGAGAAACAAAGTCTTTGCACTAGCACCCGGCATCGACGGACACATTTAGATTTTTCTCAAAATTATCGTCGTATTTTTAACAGCTTCTGGGAAAGCTCTCGTTTACTTGACAGCTTTTTATTCGTAAAACACCAATAATTGCTGGCGGCCAATTTAACTCAATCAGACTTGATCAATGAACTTGTACTGAATTCTATTTAGAATCTGCAAAATTTCAAGACTACACACAAAACACCAAGGGTAGGTAATCTAGCTCAATATAAATCTAACAAATATTATAAAAGGTGATGTACAGCCGGGGAATTAATAATGCCCAGGGGGCGCGACTTGTCCCATGTTGTCAAGTGTAACGTGGAAAAACTTGTAAGAGACACTAAAAAGCACAGGGGGATCATAATCGTCAATTTTTTCTACGTTATGCTTGATGATAATGTGCCAAAAGTACAATCCCTGTACGTTACTTAATTCCCCGGCTGTGTCTAAAATGGTCTCTAAGAATTTCACTTCTTCTTTAAATAATACAAAGTGTACAAAATTTGAGAACCAATTGCATGGGGGTAGCAGAAAGTTTGGAGAGTCACAAATGGTGGAGGCGCACATTTTCTGAACATAAACTAAGCACTTGTTTTTTTTTTTTCGTGAATGGCTGATTATTATTTATCTGACCTCACAAAAAATAATGCTGCCCTTTTTAAATCAGTCTTTACGATTTCAATCTACCCCCGTATAGACCCCTTGATGAGCTTTAACAGGTTGTCGTTCTGTTTAGAAATGGTGGAGGCGCCGGGAGAACCTCACCTTTAATTTATTTCAACTCTACAGATATTTGTAATTGATAAACTCTTCTTTGCAAAGGTTTCTATAATTTTTTAAATATTTTCTTATAAGGTCTTGCAACTTGCAACCATAGCGTTTGATAGACCTTTTGCACCTTTTATGCCACCTGTCTTAAGTTTTTCAATTTGTTTTGAATATCTCACGTGCAAGAACGAAGAAGTTGATGTAAATATAAATGATGTTCTCCCATCACTTTTACTCTGGCGTAATTTGGTTAATGTTAAAAAATATACTTACATGTTAATTACGTAATACTCTGAAACACTTCAACGGCGATCTGTTTAAACACGATTTTTACAACTTTTCAGGAAGAACCTCATAAATCAGGAAACCAAGTTCCAAAGTCAACTCAACGATCTATCCAAACAACTCTCGATTCGCGATGCCGAAGCAAATAAACTTCGCTTCCAAATGGAGGAAGTGCAAAGAGACGTATTCGTCAAGTCCGCAGGGATGGATCGTAAGTTTTTCTTTCATTTCAAAATTTTCTTGCCGACGTCGCAGAACCGCTCGAAGGCTAAATATTAGTTACGTAAGAATATTATTTGCTTCAAATTTAACTTTTTCTTGTTTAGGTTTGGAGGCCGAGTTGCAGGCGGCGCAGAAGGAATCGGAAATCGTCCGCAACAGAATACGCCATTTGGAGAACGATTTGGCCGAGTTCCGGCACAAGAATAGCGTCCTCTCTTCGGAACTGTCGGAAAAATCAGGTAGAATTTCCCAAACAGTCGGAGTTTCGACGTTAATTGGTGTTTTTGGTTGCAGAAACGTACACAAACTACGAAAACCAGGCCAATGCGAAAATAGCGGAATTGCAAGGGATCATCGGCGAGCTAAAAGTTAAAATCGAGTCGCTCGAAATCGAACTGGAAACGCTCAAAAACGAAAAGGAGCAGTTAGACCAGCAACACGTCGCACTCCTCGCCGAAAGAGAAGAAGAAAAGAAAAAGGTGACCGGAGTGCTGGAGCAAGCCAACAAACAAAAACTCGACATCGACAAGAAGTGGAAAGAAGACTTCGAGAAACTGAGGACCATCAACATAATGAAAGAACAACAACTCCTCGACGATTTCGAGTGGAAACTGCGAGAAGTACAGCAAACTTGCAAGAAGCGACTCGAGGAAAAAGACAAAACAATCGAAGATCGGCTGCACGAAGCTTACAGAGAAGCCGAAAAGAAAATGAAGGAAGCCGAAGAAATGATGGCTCAAGTGAGTATCAAAGTGAAATATCGAAGTTATGTCATCAACAGTCTTTTTAGGCTGAAACTATGAAATCTTACGAACTGGAGATCGAAAAACTCCGGGGATTAACAGTGGATCAAGAAAACGCGTTGAAAGAGATGATTGAACAACAAGAACAAATGACGTTAGCCGAGGACAGTTTGAAGAATGAGGCAAAGAGACTGCGAAATTTAATTGAAATGGAAAAGGAGAATTTGGAACAACTCCAAATCAAGCACCATCAGGAAATTGTGGACAAGGAGAGAGTTTTGAAACAAACTTTGCGGGAGAAGCGCACCGAAATCGCCATGTATTGGGAAGAAAGGTTATTGCACGAATGTGGAAGGCTCAAGTCGGAACTGGAGCAAATTCACAACGAAGAGAAACATTACGCTATGGAGTCGGTTAGAAGGGATAAGGAGGACGAGTTCGATAAAGCGCGAGAAGAGTGGGAAGACAAATTGAAGGATTGCTTGAAAGAGGTGGGAAAAGTGGAAGAAATTCGTAGAATGGTGTTATATCAGGGAGAAGTGTTGTTTTAGGTGGCCGCGCTTAAGAGGGCGCTTGTAGAGAAAGACGACTATTATCACGAAGAAATGGAGAGGAATCAAACAGTCAAGGATCGAGACTTGCTGGAACTGAGAAGATTGATGGACAAAATCGACAATGCCCACCACGACAGATTCGAAAAGTTAATGCGAGAACACGACGATGAATTGGGTAAGAACCAAACAACAATTAGGAGTGATTGACGGGTGTTAAGCAAAACTAATTCCAATTTCTTGAAAAAATAAATCGTTTGACAAAGTACCGCCTCGCTAATGGAGGTCGCAGTTCTTAATGCATGACCCGGTTTATTTTTAAATATACTTCGACCGCCAAATTTTTCAATGCTACGTCACTCTAAAATATTTCGTCTATCCAAGTTACCTCACAATAATTTAACTATGTTTTGACTTAACAATTCACGTGGTCCAAGAACTGAAATAGACTCAACAGTTTGCGCTTGAAAAGACGACATTCCTTTGTGAACTTGAAAAGTTAGCACTCATCAATTCATCGCAACCTCTTCCAGAACGAATAAACACGGAAACAGAAACCAGAATCAAAGACATCGAAACCAGTTGGCAAAACCAAGTCACTTCACTCCGGCTAACATTGGAAGTTGTCAAGGAACAAATGGAAAGAGAATCGCAGCAGAAGATCGAGTTGTTGATCGCGCAACATCGATCTGAACTAGGTAAGTCTTCTTCCTCTGACTTGGCCGAGTTATCGTGACGCTTAATGTTTCTTCAAGATGCCCAATGGGAGAATCTAATACGTCAGAAGAGCGACGCGGTTCAATTGGTCGAAGACGAATACGTAACGAAATACAAGACGTTGGAAGAACAATTTTATACTCAACAGAAATCGCATGAAGCAAGAGAAGTGGAGTTGCTCAAAACCATAGATAGCTTGAAGAACGAATTAGGGAGCAAGGATTCGTCAATTGATGATCTGCAGAACAACGTGGACACTTTGGAGGGGGGAATTCAGGTCCTAAACGAAGAAATAGCCCAACAAGGTGACCAGATTACTAAAACCAGAAACGAAGCGGATCAGAAAATTAGGTACATTATTTCTTGGGCGTTGCACTTGTCTCATCTTTTTGTACTTTTGTAGTTATCATATTTTTTCCTTTTCACTGACTAACAAAAATAACGTTTCTACAAAATCTTTAACCCTTAGTGGGTTGCATGTTGTACCACCTTGGTTTATTAACAAAAGTTTTAGCAAAGTTGTAACGTGATAGAACGAGAACGCTAATACTGTATATTTTCCCTTCTGTAGCTGTACTAAAGACTCACCAACGGATGTGACATTTCTGGTCCTTCTGTTTCCATTATCCTCGTGGTTTCTGTCCGACTCCATCACGCAAACCCTCACTTTCATCGCCATATCGATGTTAATCTTGTTCATCAAAAACCAAAACGCGACATAGAGTTCCAGATCCGTTTCAAATCGCCATTTCGATTAGCTTTTTATTGCATGCATTTATTCGTATATTTCCTCATCGCCGTGTGAGTTCCTAATTTCTGCCCTTTCCTTAATTCAGAGATCTACAAGAAATCATCGCCAAACTCCAGGAACAGCTGGAAGAAGAGAGAGAAGCGTTCAGATTAAAACTGTCGATAAGTCAGAAACAATCTCAGGAGACCATCGACCATTTGCAGCGAAAATGCCAGTGTCTTACCAAACTGTGAGTAGGGAGTAATTAGTTTTTTCAACTAAACTCATTTGGCGTTTGAAGGTTCGAAGAAGTAAGATTGCGATATGAAAGACGAGAATCGAGACAGGAAGACTTGAACGTTATATCTGATTTGAGACAAGTGGTGGCTGAACAAGAAAAGGACTTGGCTTGTCTGAATGAAGAAAAGCGATATTTCCAGATGCGACTGATGAGTTTCGAGGATCGCTTCGAGGAGAACAACGCTTCCGGCGACGAAGATGCATTTGAGGATGCCGAGCAAACGAGGAACAGCGATTGCTTGGCGGAACCTCCCAGTTACCCCCCCAGCGGCCTGCCCCCGGCCTACCCCATGTTCTCCGGGCCCTCCACGTTTTCTATACCACCCACAATACCCGAATGTGATGAATGAACTTTTTATTTTAAATTACTAAGTTTTGGTATTATTTATTTGTATTGTAATATATTTAACATGCAGTTGTGTACCTTGTATATAAAGCGCAATCAAAATATGAATTATCTTCAAACGTGGTGTCGTTCGTGGAAAGGCCACCGGGCCTTAACTTACATTTTGGAAAATTATAACGCTGAAAAATGGGTGGCAGCAGGAAGAATTTCCCGCGCTTCAACTTTTCCGGTTGACAAGGTGCAATAGAAGAACGTGCAATATTTTATTTCTTTCAAGCGATTCAACTTTTATATATAGCGTACAGAAAAATATCTCGGACAGGGCCTCTTCTGGATCTGGTTCAGTATTCGTCAGCAAACGGATAATACTTATGGCCGATGGCGCTAGAATAAACAAAACAATAGTTACGTCTTAATGATGGAAAAAAGTTTGGATTGCTTACTCGTTGAACGGGCAAATTCTGCCGTTGCAATTAAAACTATCGATTAGCGCCATATCTTCGGGACTCAGCTCAAAGTTAAAAATATCAAAGTTTTCCTGAATCCTCGACTTCGTTACAGATTTGGGAATGGTGATGTGACCACGTTGCACTTGATATTTCAAAACAACTTGAGCGGCCGTTTTTCCGTATTTCTTAGCGATTTTCTTAATGTTATCGTCATCCAGCAATTGAGGATCTCCGGGTTTAGCCCACGGCCTGTCAGGAGACCCCAATGGACTGTAAGCGGTGATCACAATCCCCTTGGATTTGCAGTAATCGGAAAGCTTCTTTTGCGTCAAATACGGATGACATTCGACCTAACAAACATTTTTTTATAATTTACTCAATAAAAAGAAGCGATTGTTTACTTGATTGGTTACTGGGGGAATTTCCGCAACCTCGAGGACGCGGTCGATTTGTTTTTTGTTGAAATTGGAAATGCCGATGGATTTGACGAGACCTTTCTTGCAAACCGCTTCCATTGCTTTCCAAGTGTCCACATAGTCGACGTCGCTCATCAAAACTTTATTGTTGGCATCCACAGGGAACAACGCTTCGTCTTCCTATAATCACCAGTTTTGTTATCGAATTAAAAAATTTTGGTACAAAAACTACCTTTAAAGCGAAAGGCCAATGGATGAGGTACAGATCGAGGTAATCGAGACCTAGGTGCTTGAGTGTGGTACGTAAAGCAGGTTCTACTAGTTCTGGCTTGTGAAATGTGTTCCATAGTTTGCTCGTGATGAAGAGATCTTCGCGATTTACCACTTTTTGGGCTATTTTGTCTTTTATGGCCTGACCAACTTCTGCTTCGTTGCCATAAACGTGAGCACAGTCAATGTGGCGGTAGCCGATATCAATGGCATCCTTCACGGCTTGGGTTACTTCTCCTGGTTTGGACTATATACAAAAAATATGAGAAAGTTACCACTTTTTTTAAATTTTACTAAAGCTAGCCAGTCAATAGCCAATATGAAGAAGTATAATTACTTAAATGAAAAAATACTCAGATTCTCACCTTTTATCTAAAGTAGGTACCTATGTAAGTACTACTCACATCTTATCGAAAATATTTAATTTTGCATAATTTGCAGAATTACAATAATTTAGTGACAAAAAAGTTATGATTTAAATAATCCAAAGTGCAGACAAGTTTAGATTTGGCCTTGAAAGTGCAATAACAATTTAGGAGCTATGGGACTTGTTATATACTTGAACCATTACTGAATCATTAAAATTAATAAAAATTAAGCCATATATATATTTTAATCATTAAAAATTTATTTCTGTAATTATTATATGTAATTAAGTATTGGTGAAGGCGACCAAAACTCAAAATGGTAAAGTAGTTACCTTCCAGGTGCCCAGGCCGAAAATGGGAAAGTTGATGCCGTTATTGAACTTAACTGTTGGTGCTTTCGACATTTTTCTTTGCGGTTTATTTAATTAAAACACTAAAGTCAACTTTTGTCTAATCTCCCGTCTAATTCTAATACGCGTTTTGAAGCGGAGAGACGTTGGAGGTCGCCGGCAAATTCAATTTATAGCAACGCCAACACGTTTCTTTCTGCGCATGTCACTTTTTTGATTATGGATTTAGTACCTACTGAGTACCTATCAAATAATAACTGATAAAGTAAGTAATCACTTTTCAATTAACAAGGCGATAAATTTTTACTTGTCATGGCAGTTGAATGATTTTATGTAGTACTACACTTGTATTTCTTGGCAATTAAGTACTCGCATCCCTTGCAACACTATGACAGAGCAAAATAACCATTCATTGTTCATTTGAGAGACTTCACATACATATTACATCACATTACGCAACCAACTGCTAACCTTGTTTCCTGTTCACAGCGCAAGAGCGCATGACTAACCAAATTTTGAAAATCTAAGGGTGAAATCCCAAAAATTGTGACTTTTAGAAAAATAAATTGCGAGGGTTACTTATTATATTACCTATATATTGTACTTAACAATTATTAAATAGCGCTTTGTATGAGTAGGTAACGAACTATCCCCGTTGATCGGAAATCAATAACTTAGCGCTTTCCTATTAATAGTCCTTAACCATTCAGTTATTGACTTATTTTGACAAGGCAAAGAAAAGTAGTTAAGAAACATAATAAAATTGTACCTATCTATTGCAAACATCCAATTTTGTCAGCTCAAAGATCTTTAGTTCGCAGATAATTAGGGAATGATTGATGAATTAGAAGTACAGAAATTGGACTATTTGTAGAGCCTATTCCGCTGATAAAAGCAAGTGGCAAGTGGAAACCCCAATTAACCGGTGCCTCCGCCAAAATTAATTGTAGTTAATGGAAAATAGGAGAATGAGTGTGGGTATGTTATTTCGTCCACCCGAGTTAACACTAAATTCAGAGAATACGTTTAGTCATTACGAGTGTGTAATAAGGTGCAGCCTAAATATGAAAACTCTACTCTAAACTACAATTGCATTATTCCTGCTGCCTGTCTCGGTTGATTCTAATATTCATCATTTGTGAACGGGTGGTACTTGTGATCGGCGGCCCTAAAAGCAAATTTTCGTTAATTACATTCAATTAAAATAAAACCATCAACTTCTTACTCCGTCGCTGGACAAATCCTGCCGTTACAATCGAAACTGTCGAGTAGTTTCATGTCTTCGGGAGTAACTTCAAAGTCCCAAATATCAAAATTCTCCTTTATCCTCGATTTGGTCACGGATTTCGGAATAGTGATATGGCCTCGCTGCACTTGATACTTGATGACGACCTGCGCTGCTGTTTTTTTGTACTTTGCCGCAAGACTCTTAATTTTAGGATCGTCGAGCAATAAAGGATCGTCTGGTTTAGCCCAAGGCCTGTCAGGGGAGCCCAAAGGACTGTAAGCTGTTACGACGATATTTTTGGACTTGCAAAATTCGGTCAACTTTTTCTGCACGAGATATGGATGAATTTCGATCTGAATCGAAATAACAATTAGAAGTAAAAAATTTGTTTAAGTCAAGATTTTACTTGGTTGGTGACTGGTGGAATTGTTGCCACTTCCAGCACTCGTTCGATTTGTCTCTTGTTGAAGTTGGAAATGCCTATTGATTTGACGAGTCCTTTCTTGCAAACTTCCTCCATTGCTTTCCACGTATCTACGTAGTCGACGTCACTGTAGATTTGGGTGCCGTCTGGACGACTGGGGAAGAGTTCCGGACCCTCCTGTTAGTAACAACTATTAGGAAAGTATTCTAAATTTACAAGCAATAATAAATTTTGGGTGAAAAAAATTTGAACCTGAAAGCAAAATTTTGAATAAGAAGTAATTAACTATAGCAAATTTTTGGAGAATACAAAAACTTAAATATAAATAATAAAAACAAAATTTGGAATAAGAAGGTAAAGAAGAATGAAATATAATGGTGTAGAAGTTAAGATTTTAGCTAAGCTACTAAACATGTGTCTGCCCGTTCAAAAGTTACAAGAATTTGAATATTATAAGAAATCGAAACTTAGTGGTTTTTCTAATTTTATAAGAAATCTATTTATTCTGGCGTCGAATTGATTACGGATTTGAATTCAGGAAAGCCGATTACATAAAAAACGCTTATTTCCAGCCTTTAGGTGCAACGATGTCGATTTTAGGAATGTTTCGAATTTCTATCGATTGGGGTAGAGTCAAAAATATTGAAATTTTTTACATCGATTTTATGACTTAATCATATAGATTTCGAACCGCTTAACACGAATCTGACCGTAGTTTCCCTGTACAAGTCGTACTTTTTAAGATATGACCGTTCGAATGTTTTAATTCAAAATTTTCGTCAAAATCGACATAAATTGCAAATTTCAACTTCTTTATTATTAGACTTACGATTTTTGTTCATATAGCATTTGATAGCTTTTGTGAAATGGAGAAATCTAATTTATTTGGATTTGATGTAAGTCTGTCCGTTCAAAAGTTACAAGAGTTTGAAAATTATAAAAAATCGAAACTTAGTGGTTTTTCTAATTTTATAAGAAATCTATTTACTCTAGCGTCGAATTCATTACGGATTTGAATTCAGGAAAGCTGATTACATAAGAAAACGCTTATTTCCAGCCTTTAGGTGCAACGATGTCGATTTTAAGAATTTTTCGAATTTCTATCGATTGGGGTAGAAAAAAAAAGTTGAAAATTTTGAAATTTTTTACATCAATACTTAATCTCATAGATTTCGAACCGCTAAACACGAATCTGGCCGTAGTTTCCCTGTACAAGTTGTACTTTATTATTATTTATTATTATTAGTAATGAGGGTTATAATCCGAATTTTGTTAAAAAAAGATTTGCATTTTTTTCAAGAATTTACCTTCAATCCGTAAGGCCAGTGGATGAGGTACAGGTCGAGATAGTCCAAGTTAAGGTCTTTGAGTGTTGTACGTAGGGCAGGTTCGACCAAATCGGGGCGATGAAAAGTGCACCAAAGTTTGCTGGTGATGTAGAGTTCTTCTCGTTTTACCTTACCTTTAGTAAGTACCTCTTTCAATGCTGCTCCTACCTCCGGCTCATTTTCGTATATAAAGGCGCAGTCAATGTGGCGATACCCTATTTCTATTGCGTATTTTACAGCTTCTGTTACCTCACCAGGCTTAGACTAAATCGATGAAGAAAGATAAAAATTAGAATTTAGTTTTGGTAAAAAAGCATCCAAATAAATTTTAAGCAATTAAGTAATTTTGTTCAATTAAGCAATTTTAGCTACTTCAATGAAATTATCAAATAGTCGAACGCATTGAATCGTTCCTCCAGTTTTGATTAACTTTAATATTAGGTATGGAGTTATCGTTAAAAGTGAAGGTCTCTTTCTATTTTTATGAGCAAATATATCAAATGTGACCAAATTAGTATTATCGTTGTGGAAATTTTTACCGCTAATCCTCGTCCTCTAATCAAAACCAACAGTAAACAAGCACACATAAAAATATATTGGTGAAATTATAGGCTATCGTTTATTCAAATCACTCGTTTCACCGATGACATCAAAGAACATTTTCTCTCAACCCTTAAATTTTGGACCCAAACGAAGCCACCCTGAAATACGTAGCACTGTTTAAGAATATTACATAAAATAAAGAAGTAGCCAAATTTTTTTTTTTGGAGGCGGTTTTTGCAGGAACTACTGAACGTAAGTTGGTTAATACTAATTTTTAGTTTAAAAAAATTTAATAAAATACCTTCCAAGTTCCCAAGCCAAAAATTGGGAAGGATTCCCCGTTGTTGAATTTAATTTTGGGAACTTTTGAAGCCATCTTGGACGAGCGACTTTAACTGCTTTGGAAGGCACAAAAACACTGATTTGCTTAAAAGTCGACAAGATTTATCTTTTATACCCACGGATATCTTTACATCTACAAAAACACGCATGACCCGTAGCAAAAAAAAAAACAACAAGATCCCGATTATTGTAATATCAAATTAATAAAGGCATTTTGTTAAATAATAATTCAAAATTCTAAAAAAGTAAAATTGAAACGGACTATTTTGCAACTTAGTTAAGTTTGTCCTCTAGGTACAGCTTATACTACTGAAATAATTGGTCGCGTCGACAGGCCAAGGACATATTTAAAAGAAGAAAGTTTGGTAATTTAACTTATATTTGAGCTCTATAATTATTTTACTCAACTACCCAACTATGCTTGTTAACATTTCTTCTTGAAATTCTTAAAAAAAATTAACTAGTAATAGTTATTATCATTCTGACGAGATATCTTAATCCCTCTTAAATCCCTCTTTTTAATGCCAGCTTAATCCGTGAGATACTTAATCAGTTATTGGCATTTATTTACATTCTCATTCTGGAGCCTTAACTAAATCAATCAATCTAATGTCAACTCAGTTAATAGACATTGATCTTTTCAGCGTAAAATACACGCTTTGATTTCATGGTAATGGTGGCGCCAGCAAATAGCTCGTTAACAAAGCTTTCAATTTCAGTTGTGTACATTCATAACCAACATTTCTAAGCAAAATGTATATTGAATGAAAATAGGTTACGAAAAATAAAACATTTGCTTAGATAAAAACAATGGAATGCCCATACTCTATATTGTTTTCTAAACCTTAGTATGCGTCCTTCTCAAAAGGGTGGTGGGGATGTCCCAGTCCTCTGTAGAAACAAATGATAAAACATCAAAAAGTATTTTTTAACAAAAGAAACTCACGCCGTCATTGGACAAAATCTTCCCTTACAATCCAAAGTATCCAAATACTTTACATCGTCGTTATCCAGAGTAAAATCGAAAATATCGAAATTCTCCTGGATCCTGGACTTGGTCACCGATTTGGGAATAGTAATTACGCCTCTCTGCACCTGATAACGCAAAAGAATCTGAGCGGGTGTCTTCTTATATTTATCGGCAACTTCTCGAATTTTCGGCTCTTCCAAGAGTTGGGGATCGCCGGGTTTGGCCCACGGTCTATCGGGGGAACCCAAAGGGCTATAACCGGTCAACTCGATTCCCTTAGATTTGCAAAAATCGAGCAACTGGCGCTGGTTCAGATAGGGGTGGCATTCGACCTAAAAATAGCCCGATAGCGTTATCGCCGAACATAACAAGTGCCATTATATAATAACCCATTCATTATCACCGAATAATTTAAACAAATAAAGGCTGGTATTTATACTTCGCTTGAGATTGGCGATAAGGAAACAGAGGCTACAAATTCTTCCATTAATAACTTTAATAACTAAAACAATGTTTCAAAAACTAACTTCTTTTTAAAATTATTGCAGTAGGAACAGCCTTCAATTATTTTTAGTTTATTTCCGTTATACTCACGAATTGGTTGAGTTTAGAATAAGTTTTACTTTAGAGTTGACTGAAACAACTTACTTGGTTCATTACCGGCTTAATGGTTGCTATTGCCAAAATTCTCTCGATTTGTCTCTTGTTGAAGTTGGACAGACCAATGGATTTTGTGAAGCCTTTTTGGGCAACGGCCTCCATAGCCTTCCAGGTGTCCACAAAATCAACGTCGCTGAACTCTATCTTTCCATCGGCATCGGTTGGGAAAAGTTCCCCTTCCTCCTGTTAAAATTAAATAAACGAATTTCATTTAAAATTTAACTATAAACTAGTCACAAAATTAATTATCTGATAAACTATCTTAATTAAAGAAAAAGAATAATTTCTTTGAGATAAGAAAAAGTTAATAATTGTTGATAAAAAATTCGATTAAAACTCCAAATTAAAGAGAGTTAATCTCTTTACAACTGCATTTCAATTAATATTTTCAAGGTCATTGCCAAAATTTCTCACAGTGAACTGATTTTGTTATCAGCTGCACTACCTTGTAGGCGAGCGGCCAGTGCATCAGATACAAGTCCAGATAGTCGAGCTTGAGATTGCTGAGAGTGGTCTTGATGGCCCCTTCAACCAAATCAGGGCGATGAAAGGTATTCCACAGTTTACTGGTGATAAAAACGTCTTCTCGCTTCACCACTCCTTCCTTGAACTTGGCCTCCAAAGCTTCCCCGATCTCCTTTTCATTTCCGTAAATGTGGGCGCAATCTATGTGCCTATAACCAAGATCGATGGCGTCTTTCACGGCTTGGCACACTTGACCCGGCTTGGACTGAAACCGGCAACAATAATCACAGAGGTTATTTAAGCCAGATGCTTACCTTCCAGGTTCCTAAGCCAAAAATCGGGACTTCGGAACCGTCGTTCAGTTTTACTTTGGGAACTTGCACAGGCATGCTTGGCGTTGCGGCAGGAAATCACGACTATTCCTCGGGTTTACTTATCAAAGCCTATTTCGCCTCTTATCAACGATTTACTAATTCAATTAAACTTGAGAGACAAATCAACAAAAGTAACAACTTAAGTTATTTAATAAATTATAACAACAACAGCACGGCTGTCACCTTTGACAGATGTAAACAAACGAGCATCGGGATGTCGGCCAATCAGAGAACGGTCTGTTTGGTTGCTATGGAGACGTCACCTTAAAAAGTGGTTTGAATGCAGTGGTTTGAATAACGAGGAGGGTTTAAAACAGATAAGGAAAGGTTCTGGTATTGAGACAGCGACAACTGAGGAAATCAAATAAATTACAAATTTTTTAGATCCAAAAGAATCTTTTAATTAATTAATTCTGATAAGCAAATAGTACAGTCAGCAATAAACACACTAATAATATTTAACATTTAATTTACTAATATATCAATTTTAAAAAACACTCCCTTATCGTTACCATTTAAACACGCCGCCAGTAAGTAAAACTACAGCATCTGAGTTGATGATTACTTGCCATCCCGTGACACGCATTCGTAAGAATATATTTCCTTCGTCACAACATCGCCAGTAGAGTGAGAACGGATTCTTGTAGTTGATTCTTTTGTATATGACACTCGGGCAGAGCCGTTACTTGCGCAATATTTTGGCGTCAAAAAATTGGATGGTTTAGCCGCGGGTTGCACCTTCAATGAACTGTTGTTTTCGGTGAAACCTCGATTATGAATAGTAGAGTTGCAATACTTGGATAAATTTTTAATAGGGGTGTTGAAACACTTGGAGGGACTTTTAATAGTGGAGTTGCAGCACTTGGGAGAACTCCAACGACCAATTTCTACACTGCCGACGCTAATGATGGACTTCTTCCGTTTTCTAAGATTCGGAGGTTCAAGTATAGTTACGGTAGCGGTAGATGAGGCTAAAGGACGTCCAAAGGTTCTTGAATCCATTTCGAGGAAATTTTCTTCTTCAACAATTCGAGAATTACTTCTAACAACTGCAGCAACTATGCCAAACAACGACAGGACCAGCGACTATCGCTCTAGGTTCTTCTCAAATTTTTTCTTATGAAAAAAGCGCCACTAAAAATGTTGTTGTGGTACAAGTTTTTTATATATGCATTTATCAGTCGTCGCCTGTCCCCAATATAGGCCCACTTTTAATGTTGATAAAACTCAGTTTTTTTAGATAAAATAAGTTTTAGTGGGGATGAAAAAAACAATTGGTATAAATTTTAATAACTTTTGTTTTAAATCTTTGATAGAAAATAGTGATAATTAAATATAGGCGTGAGTTTGTTGTATAAATTCTTTACGTCCTTCAGGATTAATAAAAATATAGAATAAGTTATAAAAAGTGATTTATATTAAAATTATGTACATAATTAATGGCAGTACCAAATTATCTACTTGATCAGTCTTAGCTTCTACTAAAGATGTGACTATTAAGGCCACTACCACTCTTATATACTGCTCTGTAACAGAAAATCTCAAAAAACCTGCAAATTACAAAATAATTAAACCAATCCACTTATTGATGGGGTGTTACCCAAATGGTCTAGGGCGAAAATAGTAAATGCCTGGCTCAAAAAGCAAGCAATTGTACCCTCAATAGTTTTGGTTGAACCTGCAAAATCAGGGATTACATGCAAAGGGCCAGATCCTCTTAAAACAAAAGTTTCACCCTTGAAGCGATGTCTGCCGAAATTCGACCCCACAATGCTGGCAGCGGTGTCTCCAATTCCGATCGTCAGGATTCCGCTGAGCAGAGGCAACAAGTTGAACATGGCCGAATTAGTGACGTCACAGGGTGCAGGATGCAGCCACAGAGGCAGCGAACAACCGGCGAGGAGGTAAATGGGGGTTAAAGCAATAATTCCCGTGTCCTTTTCGTCCCCATATACGACCCGACCGTCCTGAAGGGATTGGCCTAAAGGCGGCATATCTAAGACTCTCAATAACTGCAAATCATTTTCTAGAGCATATAAATACGTTTCAGATGAATGGCACAACCTCTAAAACGAAAAATATTCCTAAAACCACCCCACTTGCTAAGTATAAGAATGAGCAATTGTTTAACAATCCTGGGATGTAGACAACTACAGCGAGGATATGAAACGTTTTTCTTGTGGCGGTGGTGGCTCGTCTGGCTCCACTGATCTGTTTTCTCACAGCTGCTACCGCAAGGATGCTGCAAAGGCCCCAGTAAAGCACGATTTTGCTCTGCAATTGTCTGGTTAAGTACTCAAACCACTTCAAATTTTTGCTTACCGCGAAAAAATCGCTCAACATCAGGTTAAAAATCCAAACTAAAGGACTTCTCCCAATCAACACGTGCAGGAATAGAAATATTGAAACGCCAAACACGAAGAGGGCTGTCGCGTAAAATTTAGGAGGTCTCTCAATTCTGAAACGGTATGATAAGTATGCAGTCATGAAAACCGCGAGAAGTCCGATCTGCAAATTTAAAACTATAAATAGCTTGAACGTTATTGCTTCTAATGCGGTTAACCTGAATGGTAATTGTTGAAATTTGCATATCGCTAGTTGGTGTGCGCCGAAAATTTTCAAATATGTTCACAGACGTGAAATAAAGCAACAGCGTAAAGCCTTGGGCACAAATGGCGGCTTCTCCAAGGGTGAAGCAATTTGGCAGCTTATCCAGGAGGATTAAGTAGAGTTTGTAGTAAAATATCGTTGCAAAGAAGCCGCTCCAAAGAGAAAATAAAATGCCTAAAAATATTTTTATTTGAATAATTCGGAATCTAGCTTAAATCCTTAATAAAGAAAAAAATTGGAAGTAGGTAGCCATTGAATTCTTTGATACTGCCTTAAATTGTTACATGTGAAACCTCTCTCTGACATTTTGTAACTGTACTATTAAACAATAGTGGCGCGCATTAATTCATCCTTCATGAGAACTAATTATTATAGTTGTGGAACCCTAATAAATTCATGGAATTTAGTAACACAATTAAATACCTCTGTGCAGGCAGAAGTAAAAGAGTGCTGCTGCTGTTAACCCCCCAGTTAAAAGCCATGGCCTGAAAGGAGTCAGTTTTAGGTTTCTCGACGCTTGATACAAGAACAATAGAGAAACGCTAATCGTCCCTAGAGCCAGTATTGAAGACAACTTGTAAGTTGGGGTAGTAACCAGAGGGTGTCTTGCGGCAGATAGGATCAGCGACAAGGGCACCAGGAACATCAACCACAAACCCGGGCCTGCATTGGGCCTAGAGTAAGTACAAAATTACTTTATTTGTTAAATCTGTGAACCAAAATTGCTGCAGGGCCAAGAATTGAACCAAAATTTGAATTACCTGGTTTTGATCCCGCAAGTCGCCACAAATTGTGCAATTTGCAATTGCTGGACCATTTTGGCATTTACAACTTGAAATCTACATCGGTAATCAGCTTAAATTAATTTAATCGTGATAAGGGACGAAGTTCGAAATTTCTTAACCTCAAACCGGTCCTGCCCCCCGTCCTGTCAAAAGTTTGGGGAATTTTTACCTTCAATCAAAACCAAACTCCAATCACCCAGCAAAATTATGTTAGGTGTCATATTTAATTGTAGTAAGATAACTGTGTGGAACAACTGTAATTGATGTTTTTTCGGGGGTGCCAATGCTTTAGGCAGGAAATCCCCGCCGTCATTCGTTGACATTTGACATAAACATAACCTCAGAAAATTGTACATTTTTTCGTCTTCGTCATTTTTAGGGCAGAAAAAACGAATAATTCTACGGGCATGACCTAATTGCACCCTTCGGGCCGAATTCCAGCTAAAAATCATGTGAAATTATCCGACTCTGCGACCAAAAACCACAACAACCAAAATGATTGATGCCAAGGATTCCAGTTTTAAAAGCTATATAGTCGACGAGAAAGAACTCGAGGTGACTAAATTTAACGTAATTTTACATGTTTTACTATTGCTTCAAATTGCAGTCAATCACACTGACCGACGAACAACGAACAAAGTTCCTTTACGGTGAGTTTAACCCTTTCATTGGTGAATTCGTTAACGTTGAGATTTCAGGCGAAACTATTGTTTGCGAGGCGCAAAAAGTTTTGTTATTTGCCCCGCTTAGTGATAGGAAAAAGGCAACTTTAGGGATATTAACCGTTACAACCTTTAAACTGTCATTTGCTAGTGCGGATGAGGATCGCGATTCTGATGATTGTTGTCAGCAGAATTTGTTGTTGGGTCCTGCTGACGTGTGTTTGTCTTCCATTGATACTGTCTATCAGCTAGGAGAGAGGACAAGAAAGAAATTGGTGCCGGGACAAAATGTTTCTGGCAAAATTAAAGAGTTACTTATTATCTGTAAGGTAGGTTGTTGGTTTGGGTTTGTGAGTTTTTGTGATTTATTGATGGTTTGTTTCTAGAATATGCGATCTTTGGAATTCAGCTTTAAGCACGCTGATAAAGATAGCGGCAAGAATGTAGCCAATGCTTTACTTCATCATTGTTACCCAAAACGGCACAGTTTGCTTTTCGCCTATGATTACAAGTAGGTTTTTGAGGCAGATTCGGCTCAACTGACGAGGTTTTGTTGTCCCAAAACTTTATTCTTTTTTACTGCGACTTGCTATCACGTTTTTCATGTTTTGTTTTGGTAACTTTTCTTTATGTTTGCATTTAAAAGCACAGATTTGCGCGCCTTGAAACAAATAGCATTTCTGTTTAAAATTTACACTGTTTAAAAAATAATTTACGCACAATTTTAAGCTCAAAAGTTTGAGGGACGCACAGCACTGTACAGTGGCGAGCAAAAAATAAGGCGTGATGTTTCTTCCCAGTGTGAACTAACTTCATTCGGTAGGATGGGCAGGGCATGGCAACCCACCCATCTTCAGGTGATTCGTTGCCGGGCGAGGGAGGTGGGTGACCTTTGGGGTAGGTATAGACTCCAAGCGGAATAAATATTTATTACTCGTAGCATCATTGGGCGATAAGAATTTCCTGGGGTTCAATACGGCACACCGGCAGGTTTTGTTGACACAGTTACTCCTACAAGCCGTTTTACACAACTTCAAAATTGCCAATTTCGCTTCACGAGTCGTGCCTAATTTTATGCTCGCTACTGTACAACCTGCTTGCAGGACTTTTGCATTAATTTATTTTTTTAAATATAAGTGAAATATTATATAAGTATATTTATTTTTGAAGGGAGTCCTACTGCGCGCCGACGCTGTTGAAGGAAGTGCGGCTGTTCCGGAAGCGAGACGACTGGAAGAGGGAGCTGGACCGGACTAAATGTAAAAACTGGCGGCCGTCCGTTTGCAACGAAAATTACCAAACGTCACAGACGATGATGTCCACTTTGATAGTACCTCAATCAGTAACCGACAGTCTCCTCGCTTCGGCGATAGAACACTTTCGGAACCGCTGCTGCCCAGTATGGGTGAGTCACCTAACTTCTAACTCGTTGGAGACTGGTAAAATTTTTTATTGGATCAGGTTTGGGGCACTCCCCAAGGCGCTGCTCTAGTCAGAATGGCTGATCTTTTGCCCACTGTACCTGACCGAACTCAAGAGAATATTTTATTGGAACACATCCGCAAAAGTCATCCGGAAAAAAAGCAGCCATACATCATAGATCTCACGAAAGATTGTCCTTCTCCCGCCCAAATCCAAACGAGCTTCCTCAAACTTCGGGAACTTTGCGTTCCTGAGAACACGCGAGTTTTCAAAAACCAGGATTTTAAGTTTTACGGTCTTCTCGATGCCACCAAGTGGATGACTTACGTTTCTACTTGCCTGACCAAAGCAGTGGAAGCCGCCGACCAAATAACCGACCGGGCGTCAACGGTTGTTCTACAAGAAGGTAAATTTCATTAAATATTAAAGACTTCAAGTTTTCAATTAATTAATTTAATTTCCATTTTTATAACGCGTTTCTTTGTCAGGCAACGGTCAAGACTTAAACTGCGTAATCTCCAGCCTCGTCCAATTAATGCTCGACCCCTACTTCCGCACCAAATTCGGTTTTCAAACGTTAGTGCAAAAGGATTGGGTGATGATGGGACATCCATTCGCCAACCGACTGGGCCACATTTTAGACCGCGACATCGAGCCCGCCCCTGTGTTTTTAATATTCCTCGACTGCGTCTGGCAGTTGACCCAGCAGTTTCCCACTGCCTTCCAAATTAGCGAAACGTACCTAACCACAGTGTGGGACTCGGCCCACATGTCTATTTTCGATACCTTTCTCTTCAACTGCGAGCACGACCGAGTCATCGCCGAGAATGTAGGTATTTGTTTTATTTCTTCACCCAAAAATAATAAAACCAAACATTTTTTTTCAGGGTAACAACACGGGTCAAGGCGCCTTAATCCTCCGCAGCGTCTGGGATTGGAGAGAGCAGTTTGCCGAAAAAGACATCGCGCTATTCTGCAATCCGTTGTACGACGACGGTTTCGAGGCGAAACTGCGTCCGGGCGCTAGCGTGTCTCAGTTGGACATTTGGACCCAGTGCTATTTCCGGTGGTTACCTGATTTAGAGATAAGGAACGGCGGCAAACCTCAAATCGACCTCTACAACCGTTTCATAGTTTCCGAGATTTTGCAGTTGCAAGAGAAAATTCATAAAGGCGAGATCAACGGCGGCTTGAGCAGGAACAAAGAGGAGATTTTGGAGTTGCTCGGGAAAGTCAACGGATTTTTCCCGTTCAGTCGCAACAACGGCCAAATAGCCGGCATGTTACCATTAAACAATGTTTTACTTACTGGGGACCTGCTGGACACGCAGTCCATACTTAATTTGAACAATGAGTAAAGCGTGCCTGTGTACAAATACGACACTTCCAGTTTTTCTAGGCGATGTTTTTTTTTTATTTGTTTTTGCCGTTGAGGTGATAAAATTGTGAGAATAATGTTAAGTTGGACGAGTATCGAAAGAACACCATAAAATAGCTTTAAATTTTAATATTGCCCAACTACTAATTTGTTCAGTTAATTAATTAACAAACGCCATGATAGTCCCTATCTGTGGCAAAACACTAAAGCCTTTTGTTGCATTAAGCCTGTGTCCCAGTATTTGTGTTTATAAGGATTCTTTTTAAATTTTACTGAAAGCGTAGTAACGAATTGTACAAGACTAGTTTCCATTAGTTGTGTAACTTTTTTAAAGCCAAAAGTGTTAATAATTTATGTTTAATTTATCCAAAATATAACAATCAAACTAATTTGCTTTGGGCAAAAACCCCCATTTTCCGTTGATTAATCTAATATTTTCTCTTGGAAGATTCATTGATGTTCTATATTCATTTGGGGTAATGGAGTGACACGTCAAAAAACACGAAATGTTTGTTGCAAACGGTTTTATTAGGGGAAGTAACAAATCATTGAGAAAAATGCTTCTGAAAGAATGGGTACAGTTTGAAATCTCCAATTTTCGTGTCACCCATATAGTTATAGGATTTGCAACAACCAGTGCACATAAAAACTTTGTCTTGCGGCAAGCGATTGCTGTTGATCACTATCCACGTAGCGAACGAGATTCCGCACATGAAGCACAGCCGGTTGGAGCCCTGGCTCACCTTAGAAACGTGTGGATAACATTTTGACTGAAAACAGTCACCTTCCTGCAACATTCGGGCATCAGAAAATACGAGCAAATGTTCGCAATTTCCTTGATGCATGTACAAATAAGGGTATCCAAATCGGGGCTCCAAACTGTTAATTGGCACCTAAAAGATATTTAATATAAGTTGATCAATAAAAAAAAAAACGGCGCGATTTACATTTTCCATCATTAACGATTTAAATTCACCAATTTTCTTATCTTTTGCCCACTCTATGATTGGATGCGAGTAGTCAATAGCATCTGGTTGCCGAAAATCGTTGTAAAACGTTCCGTCAATAAAAATAAATCCAGATGGGTAAGTTTTCTGAAAATAAAAATTAGAAAAAAATCTCGCAAATAACAAAAACTTACTGAAGCGTTTGCGAGCTGACTGAGGTCGTCTGTTGTGGTTTGAACTTCTCGACACAATCCAGCGTCTGACCCACAAATAATCGCATCTCTCAACTGGTCTAAGGTTGTTCTGCCCAAAACTGAAATTTCGTGATTAAACCTCAATCGATCTGCTTTGTTTCTGCAGCCAAAGTATTGGAAAACAAAAGGTCTATAAACCAAAATGGTCACAATGAAATCGTCACCCGGTCCTAAATCTCGCAGGGCAGGCTCTGGAAACTTTTAAAAAGGTATAAGGGCAAATTTAAATCAACTGCAGTTACCTTTAGAATGGTGTGATAGTTTCTCTTATTTCCCAGTGTCAGATGGAAAGGAGTTTTAATTTTTTCAAGTTCTAATTTTCGTTTGACCGTCTCCAAGTTAACTGTAGTTGAAGTCATATAACCACTGGGAATTTTGAATCGCGAATGCGGCATTTCCGGTATCGGTAGAGGAAAATCTGTTGTGTTCTCTTTATTGCAAGTCAAGTTTTGGGGGCTAAAAAACAAACGTTAACAGGACAAAAGGCAAAGATTGCTAGGGCAAAACCTGCAGGTCTCAGCTAACTCCTTAAGGTCGTTCATGCTAACATCGACTCCCATTAAATTTTTTAACGCCGACAAGTACTTCTTGCGGTCACATTTTTCGTCTTCCCGTAGGATCTCAGTTATTGGGCTCGAAAATAGGTCCTTGAATTCCTTGAAATATTTCTTCAGAGGAAAATTAATAGAAGCTTTATAGTTCTTTGGAGGATAAATGTCCTCCATTACTATTTATGGTCTTTATTAACTGATCACTTCGAAACGCTCCAATAATAAATTTAATAATAGTAATCAAAAAACAATAACATGTATGGAAAATATTTAAGGTTAGGTACAAAACAAATACAAAAAATAAATCCTGAATAGTTCTGATGCACCGAGAGTAGTCAAAAAGTTGCTGGTTTATGGTATAGTAGACCTACAATTGCCATTTAATTGACAATATTGACATTTAAGTGTCATTCTCCTGTCACGATGACAGGCAGTTTTTGACATCAATAAATATAGCCAAGCAATATAGGTCAATTTTGAAAAACGTTTTACTTTCAACTTGTGCATATTGCTGCAGTAACGTTGCGTGGGTGATGGCGGATTACTTTCAGGAGATGGGTTGGACCCCCCTGGCGGAAGGCGAGACACCCAACCAACTTCTTCATTTAGCTCGGTTGTTTCGCGATTTCAACATGTTTGATGAGGCGATGGGGCAAAATTTGGCCCCACCCGCCTCCAAAGCTGCGGTGGAAGCCCTGGCGGAGGTAGTGGTATCACAATCAGGTTTGTGATTATTTTTAGCTAATACATATATACTTAAATAAGGGTTGTCTTAGGTACACAATGCCCTGTTTGTTTGAAAGAGCACGCGAAAGGGGAGACTATTAAAAAGATACCTTGCAATCATACGTTCCATTCTGACTGTATAATGCCTTGGTTGTCAAAGGTAAAGTTTGAATTTTTACTTTGATCAAACGGGCAATAATAATTATTGTTTTCAGACCAACTCGTGCCCATTGTGCCGCTTTGAGTTGCCCACTGACGACGAGGATTATGAAGCATTCCGAAAAGAGAAGATCAGAGCTAAGGAGAGAGAAGCGGAAATTGAGATACTGCACAATTCCATGTTCTCATGATTGAGAGTCATTGTTAATTTGTTGTTGTTTCGGGTATTATTTATAAGAAAGTTTTTATTTTAAATTTTATATGGCTTTTATTACTTACCTCAGATCTATGGCTTTGGCAGTATAACTCGCCAATTCCTCTAATGGTTTATGGAAAAAAGTTTAGTTTAATTAATTTTTAAACAAAATTAAACAAAAAAAAGACATTAGTTGGTGGGTAAAACTCCTCCTCAACTTTTACAAAAAATGAAGAAATTAATTGGTAAAAAACGAAAGAACCAGGTTTCTTGTTGATCATATAATAATTTTTTTATTACGTTAATTACACTATTTTCTCTGATTGCATTATTCTACACTTTACCTATTTAGCGTTGTCAATTTAGGAGAATTTTTTTTGGCCTAAATTATTATAAATAAATGACCCACGAACGTTTAGTTATTCACTTTATTAAAGCAGATGAGCAATTTTAAGACATTCGTGCATCATTATATATATATATATATATATATATATATATATATATATATATATATATACATGTATATTTGGTAGACTAGTGTTAAGACTAGAGTAGAAACATAATTTTAGTGTTGGGTATTTTTTTTGCAGGGCAAAAATTTTAGGCTACAATACTAACAACCACAATTTCGGACTTTGCACGAAATTTAAGCGTTAGGGACATCAGTTGAACATCTTAAAAATACATCACAGTAATATGAACTAAAATTATTAAAATAAATTAAAGAAGTCGCACATTATCGCCAACTTTTCTTAAACATTGCCACATTTCAAGTAGAAACTGTGCTTGGACCTCATGTGACTCCTCAAAGTGTCGATCCTGCTGTAAGTCGCAGGACAGTAGGGACAAAACGACCTTTGAGGCAAGTGCGAGTGAAAGTGGTGCCACCTGTTGGTCACTTCTTTGCTGCAAGCCTTACACCTCCACAGGAGAAGATTCGAAACTGAAGGCTCGAACATTTCGTTGTAAGACAGAGTCGACCCTCCATTTAGCTCTGTTGAAACACACAACGTCAATGAAAATTTACAAAAGCACACAGAAACATCGAAAAATCTTTGGGTTGTCGACAAGCAATAAAACTCCGCCTTTTATATACAATTTAATGAAACAATTAATAGGTACAAGAATTATTAAAAAAATCTTGGAATATATACCCTGATTATGATAGTAAAGATATTTCCTACACATGACACTCCATTACTAGCGAATTTAAGTTACTACTTTTGGTATAAAGATTACTTCACCTAATTCCTGTTGGACGTTCGGCAAGTTTTCGGTATCGGATGCCGTTTTCAACGGCTCACACACAAACAATCCTGGATTTAACCAAACGATTTATTTTCACTAATGTAAACTTAGCATACACGCCTTAAAGTTTAGATTTGGCAAACCGGACAAATACAAATATAATTTATAGACGTACTCACTAATTTTACAAATAAATAATTACATTACACCATCAAGTTGGTGGTACAAAAGTGACGCACTGGTTTTGGGGGCGGCGCAATTTACGCTTTCTTTAAATTCGTGGTCATTGTTTGTGTTACTTCGAGTAACTTGCTAGGGTCAATCGAATATAATTTGGTTTATCTTTGGTCGCGTTTATGTTAATGGTGAATTCCAAATACGAGTAGAGCGCGAATTTTTACACATGAGCCAGACCGTTGCGATGAACGTTTTTATTATATACCTAAATTAATCTCGATTAAGTTTCGTAACGCCACAACCAGAAGAGAACGTCATAGTAAGGAACGCGATGAAACTAGAGTTTCTTTTCTGTCGGAGGTGCTTGCTGTGATGTTCTCTTATTAACAAATGAGTTGTGGGGTTGTTTTGTAGTACGCAAATATATAAATAAAATATGGCACCTTATGCAGTCAAGACCAATCATCAATTGTTACATTTATTATCGAGACATTTGGCACATTTATTAATGACTGCCGATTTTTCTTGCTTTGGTTTTTACGTCACTGGTAATTCTCGGGTGAAGTTGTGACCTCACAAGAATATTGCATTTTTGTGTGAATACGTGAAAAAATTCAAGCACATACCCCAAAATGTCCAGATCGGTTTTGTAAAATACCTCCAGAATCACCCTACAAATTCCGCAAACGTTCGATTGCACTACTTGTTTTAGAACAAAATCTCGAAAGGTCCCTTTTCAACTAAAATATTATTGCCTCTTTGGAAGAGAGTTGGCGTTTTCGAAAGTCAGAACGACTGGAAGAATTGCGTTGACAAAATTTCATCGGGCTGTAGCATAATCTTACATGATTTGTTTGGACTACAACTAAAGACAATGACTAGCAGGATTAGAAACTAATTTCAACATTTTTGGCAAATTTCACTTTGGCTATCTTATGACTAGTTACAATTATTATTAAAGTACCTAACTAACGAAAGAAGACGTTGCTAAATGTAAAAAACTTCTAACTGACATTATTCCAATTTTTAGTACACTTCTACAAATATATTATTATATACATTATATGCCTAAAAATATAATATTATCTTTCTCTTAAAAACTGGCAAGAAAAGTCTCTTGACAGCCGCTGTATAGTCAGTTAAATACAAAATTATTTATCAGTCACACAATTACCACTATCTTAAATCGTCCTTAAAACAGATATACAATGACAAGATGAGTAAGTTGTACAATTTACACTTTAATATATTACAATATTAGTTAGAGGTTAACGCCTATGGTACAGTCAGTGTTACACTAGTTATCATTGGAGAATTAGCTGCTGACAACGTAACCGATTGGGATTTGACGCGATGCCAGCCAATCCATCACTCATAGGTACTTTCCGTATAAACTAATTGTGCCGTGTACAAATATAATTCTTAACCGGAAACGTACAAAACAGCAAATTGTCAAAGCTCCATCCATAATTACAAAAGTCTTTACGGTCAAACCGGCAACAACAATGAGTTTTATCCAATGAATAAGAAAAATCGAGTAATTTGCGGTACGGTTCAATACCAGAAAAACAACTGAAAGTTGCTTTGGCGTAAATATCGAATTAGTTTTCTGGCAATCATTTTTTTGCTTTATTTGACGCTTCGATCATCTTATCGCGACATCCTTCAGAGGCAACAAAAGCATATCAGTTGTCAACAACTGGTTTCTAAACGTTGCTGGCAATTGAAATCGATAGTTTTCTATCCAGCCCTTTGGAAGGGTTCTATATTATGGCGCCATTCTTCAACGTTTCCCTGGACTGTCAAATTAATTTTTATTGCTTCAAACAATTGTGTGAAGGTAATCTAATTCATGATCCCGTTAGCAGACAAGACCGTCGTCTACTGCGGGCGTTTGCTTAATAATATATCCATAATCTGACATGGAAAGAGAAACGGTGGGAGAATCGCCTTATAATCGTAATTGGTTTATGGAATGGAGCTTTACTAGTACGTAGTTCGTTGTTGCAATAAATAAAATAACTTAATCGTAAATTTACACCGAGTTGCTTAGATAACTTAGATGAATAATAAAATTGGCTATATTTGTACACTTTGTGAAGGTATAACAGACAACAGTGACCTCTTTGTACCCATGCGAATTCCCGAATTTATTGCTTGGCCAACCGGTCGAACAGTCGGGGGGCAGATTCATTTAGTAGAAACGGTTAATTGATTAAAGTTTGATTGAATGGCCCTAATCGCCGAATATCAGCTAAGCAACCGTGGGATGTTTCGTCCTCATGTGTAGCAACAACGTATCACTACGGGTGTACACGGCCGGACAATGCGCACACGAATACTGTCCTGGAAAATGTACATAGTAATGGTTGCGCGTATTGCTCACTATTTTTCCACATAGAACACAACGCCTCCTTTCATCCATCGATCCAACCCTTTCAAACAACTGAGACACCTTGTAGCACTTTATATCTGCAACAAAAAACGAACACGTTAATGATTGATCAGGCGAGAAACTCATCGGGCATTACCGGTTTAATTAAGGATTTCCATCGCAATGATGAGCTACTTCTAGCATGCTCTATGACACCTACGAGTGTACCGCAACAATCGACTTAAGTTAGTTAAAAAAAACACTGTGGTCACTACCGCGGTCGCAAAAATAGTCAGCCAGGGGGTAATTAATTGCCATAATGAAAGAACGTTAAAACACACCATTTTTAATAAAAATTAATAAAATACATAATAAATGCCTTAATGAATGCATATTCATCTTAAATAATGTTTTACATCACTTAACACTAATGATTTTTAAGTAACACTGAACAGTGGTGAAAATGATATAAGCAGGTTTTCAACCGTTTTGATCATTGAGCATATTGATTCACGAGGAAAATGCAACTTAGTTGTTCGAATCAACTCGCTTGTATGAAAATAGTTACAAAAAACTTACATCCAGTGTAAATCTATTTTTCCTAGGGAACCGCAACCTTATTAAAAGAATTATACAAAAATAATTCGTTGCAAAACTGTAGTTACAAAATCAACAATAACAAAATTAGCTCCGCGACATCTCAATATACAATATAACGCCGCCTTTTACAACTGACTGTACATGATTTTTATTCAGGGGTAGTAAACAACAAAACAGTTATAACTAAATATTGCACATTTTATATTTACTCGAATAGTAGAAGGTTGTTAGCACCAAACCTATATTATCACAATCATTCTAGTTGCTCATCCAACTTTTTTTTTTTATCTTAATGCCAATATATAAATCTTTAGTATAGTATATGATTATAAAAACTAACAACAAATGTATAGCTTTTAAGATAGAAAAAAACATGCTCTTACCTAAGTTAATGCACTAGATTTATCATAAAATAAACATTTGTGAATATATTATAAGCAAATCTCTTATTAAAAAAAAAAACAATACCCTTATTAAACACCACACCTTTAACACCAAATTGACCAACTTATGATAAACTAAGGTACCATATCACGGGAATTCAGCAGAACGACCGCGTCGAAGCAATATGGACAGATGGTTGTTTACGCGCGGTAGATTTACAAATCAACTTAACTAACTTATTATATTAACTATCCAAAGGCCGCCAGTACCCGGAGGTACAGAATTTGAAGAGATTCAACGTAAAACTTAGAACGAGTTGAGAATATGAGGTAATATCAAAGTTATGTAGTAAAATTGCACTTAAATTATAACTAGTTAGTTTGGCAATATTTAAATAAGATAAATAAAGTTAATACAAAAGGGTTGACTTGCGATCACTTATTACATCCAAGTTCTATGCAATAACCCACGATTATCGGACGGGTTTAAGCTATATAGTAATGAGTTACCTAACATGTGAGTCTCTTAATTTTCCTTATTTTTTCTTCTTTTTTTAAAGTTAAGTTGCATATACAGGGTGCCCACGGATTGTTCGTTAAGAAATTTGTGTAAATAATTTCATTATTACTAAAAACGTTAGTCTAACAATCTAGTTTTCAGTTCCTGTATAATTTATACAATAGGTCGCTTGGATCACGACGTAAATTCACCAATCCATGTCCCATACAAAACTAATCTACCGCATCGCTACAAGTACCGTAGGTCAGTCTCGAGCGGGACCCTGTATATTTACATCATATGTAACATCACAGATATCTTTACATTCTTAGGTCGTAATGTAGTCGCTTCAATGCAAACACATTTTCGATCGCGTTTCGGGAAATTGCACGGTCACCTCGAAGACTAGACTAAGAAATTTTGAATAACAGCATGAACATAGGGGAGGGGGGACGGTTCAAAAATTTGCTTGCACCAAACCGGACGTTAGCTCGAAAACTCTACTTTGCTTCTTTTGTTGTTTTTTTTTTTGACCGTTTAGTTGCGTAATACCTTGCCGAGATTTCAGTCGAAAATGCTAGAAATACATGGTCCAAGGAAATTAATTATCCTGTGCAAGTAAGTCTTTAGTACTTGGGGGGGCGGTGGCTGCGCCACCGCAATAAGGTACTTCAATAATTAGCTAGTAGAATAAAACTGTGGTGGCTATGAGCACAGCGCTCTGTAGTACGAGTAGTAGTAGAGCCAGAATCAATCGGCCGACGAATCATTGGTAATGGTCGGAGCTTCAAACTTCCTGGTGTCGGGGTTGTAGCGCGGATGTTTGAATTTGCAATGAGTGCGCAGATTGTCGCTGCGGGTATATGTGGCTCGACACAGGGGACACTCAAACCTGCCCGGGAAGTGCACATGATAGTGGTTGCGAATGTGCGTCACTATTTTCCCACACAATTTGCACCGGTGCAGGTTGCAGCCACCTGGCAGCTTGTCAAACGTTAGCCGCATGTGCCAGGTTTTTGAACCTGCAAACGAAAACAGTATTTAACGCATCGTTAATGGTAAGTGTTAATATTAATTGTGACAGCAGAATAGTGACAATGGTGCACCCCAGAGCAAGTGAGGCTTCCCAGTACCAAACGGACGAGCTCTCGACACAGCGAGAGCGGACGCGCGTCTGCTACTGGAAACCTAGGAAAGCTGCCGAGCCATTTGAGTTATTCGAGATTATTTGCGGAAAATTCAGAAATTGGACACATGCAAAGTGAAGAAACTAATTAAATTAAAAGTAGGCGATTAAGATTCAGAACCTGCACCAAGTAAAACACCAGCGAGATATATGTACACATTTTATTTCCTCCGATTCTCACCTAAACACCTAGTAAGTACAGCCTTACAGTTATCAGTACATCACAACGGGCCGGCAAACGGACCCACAGCGCCAAAATTAGGAGACACACTTAAATTATTTACAGATTTCGCCGTATTGTCTACAGTAATGTCGACTCTCAACCGCCAATACAACGACCTAGACTAGCTAGCTTAACCTTCAGCTAACAATCATTGCTGCTCTTTATCCTACGGAAGCGTAGCTGAGTTAACGGGAGCAATCCCGAAACACGACTATTAGTGTGACGTCACTATAAAGTACCACAAACCCCAAAACGCAGCACCTGAAAATGTTCACCAGCAATCATCTACCGTCTAGTTCTGAAGTTGGCCGCCAGAGATCAGTAACAAAAAACTTTTGGATGCTTGAAGACCTTTTAGGTAGTTAGTAGTAACCTTTTCTTACGAACTCGGTATAAAAGTCCTTGCACAGCGTTAATATTTGTTACTTTCACTAGTTTTCCATCAGTATTCAATAAAAAAATTTATACGCTGGTCTGAGTTGACAGATAAAAGTTAGTCATGTAAAGTTTACCTATTTTGATGATTGTAATACTTTGTTACAAAGGTTACAGCTTTCATTTTGTAATTTTTAAAAATTCAAAAAGTGGCCATTATTCAAATTCACTTTATGAAGGCAAAGTTTATTCACTTGTAGGTGAAGTTTACTGTCGAATAGTGACGTCACAGCAACAGTAGATGTTTCGAGGCAGTGGCTAGTTAGCCTAATGAGATTCTTCGCCAGACACAACATAACATTCAATATTTATAAGGTCTCTAGCTGCTAAACGTAATTAGTTTAAAATTTACAATACTCAAATGGCGAAACACTTTTCACAGCCCAAAATCTTTGAAAGTCTCCTGAATTATAAGGAAATGTTTGGTGTGCAGTCACCACAATTTGATTTAAAAAAAAAGCAATAACACAGCCTTACAATCCAGTCGCTCATCAAAATACCTAGTTCTCAATAGATTCTTCAACATAAAATAGTTAATTGAAACATCAATGTTGAAGGCTCTGGCAACCTAATTTTTTTTTAAATTTCGTTTTTCACTTCCAACGACGAAATACAGTAACCAGTAGGCAGTTAGCAGTAGTGATGCCACAACCAGTAACTGGGCGCCAAAAAATTTCAATAAACCGAAAGCCCTCGTCATTTGGGTGAATCGCTTCGAGCATTAGGTCGCCAGTGCCGCTGATTAAAACAAAAACTATTACGGGAAGCCGTCAATGTGGCAGAGGTAATTTTAAATTAATTGAACTAGCTACTGGTACAGATCTCTGTTATCTGCCAGCTTGTCACCGAGCACTTCATACAGCACAAGCGGTCCGTGTTTGAGTCTAATGTGCGCCTTCATGTTGTCTTTCCTGGTAAAAGTCTGTTGGCAGAGGGGGCACCGGTTCGATTGCGGCCGATGTATGGACGAATGATGCCACCGGTTGCTCACTGTTTTGCCACAAATTTTACACGTGTACAAGCAAGGCGATTCGGATATCTTGTCAAACATCTCGCAATAATCGGAAGCGGGAGCGCGAGTCTCGATCATGAGGGGAGTTTTCGTGTCGGATTCTGGATGGTAGAAGGATGATGGTGGCGGCCCGTGTCCCTGTTCCCGCCACGCAGCTGGAACAGAGAGAGCACCCATCATCACCATCTACCAAGACAGGGGACACAGCACAACAATCAAATTACAGCGACACCTGTGCGGGTGTTATTTGTTGATTGGATGTTAGACGCGCAACCGTCTGGACGGGGGCTACTCGGAATGTGGCAGGCGGACAGGAGGGCGAGTTTTTGGCCGCAAACGAGTTATTTAGTTCAGACCAAAACCAAACTAAACTAAAATATTCACTTTAAAGCAAACACTGACTGGACGTTTGGTTCATTTTCAATCGTCATGGGAGACTGCGAACAATTTTTGTTAAAATAATATTTAAAATATTTCTCGTTCCAACATCACTCTTTTATTGGAAACCTCAATTCACATTAGTGTCTATGGCAATTGGATCCTGCTCTACTTCTCAAGACAATATTTTCGCAAACAGCTCTCCCTCACTGTTCCAGAGAAAAGATGCATAATGTTCAATAATCTATATTGTGAGTGTATCCAGAATTTTCTGATTTTTGCAATAAAAAAGAAGATTTCGAGAACACAAATCGTTCGTTATTTAATTGAACCAGCTCTTATGTTAAAGAACTATAGTACTAAACCCCTTAAAAGTAATATGCACGTTATAACATTGAGTCTCAATTCTTTGATAAAAGAGATCAGATGGAATAAATAATAATAAATAAAAGTGAGCTCTTTTGGGTAGATGTTTTACGACCTTGAAAGATTGTCCCACAAGCAAGTGGGTTCAATTTTTTGTCAGTTTTTACGTTTAAGATAATTGGAAGCGATAATTTTCTCTGGAACATAAAGAATCAGTGCCGCATCTTCTTAGTTGAAATTTTTGAGGTGCTAGCGCAGAAACACGGGAGGAGTTCGGCGTTTTGAAGAGCATGAAACAAAATTATTTTGTAGCTGAAAATTCAATAATTTCAATATTATTGTACATACTTACAGTAGCTTTTTGTGTTTCAACAAAATTTAACTGAACAATTTCAGTAGTTGTAAAAATTATTACAAACCTTGCGACAACACTTCACTGTTCTATTGACCACAACACCGTCAAAGCGCAGTTCCACAAATTCAAGTATTGACCATTTTCGGAAAAGAAGAAGTTGAAAGGTAGCATAAAATATGTACAAAAAAAAAAACGAAGCAGGAAAAAAAATGTTAATCCCAATTTAACGAAAGACCATGCTGGATGATGAATCGCTCAGTTTGCAAGTAAAACAGTTACTTGAAAATTGACCGTTATTAAGAGAGAATATATACAAGTACCTTGAAAAAGCTCTAAGCATGCAAGTATGTCGGATTTCGAGAACTTACCATCTATAGTATCCGTCGCTTCGGGAGGTGGTATGGGTGGAGTGCCGTCTGATTCGGCTTGATCGGACAACGAGTGCGGACCCAACAACTTAATATCTTCAGGATGGACACTCAAACTGCCACCCTGTCAAAAAAAATCTATTAAACTTTCCATCGCGCCAAGCGCTCGGGGATTGAAGGAAATAAGCCGTGTTTATACAATGTTCGTGCCTAATTTAGATGCTTAGGAGATTTAACACTTACAACTAAAGCAATTACTTTTATTAAGCATTAACAATATGATACAAGATAAATTTGTACAACTACAAAAGCGATAACGTATGAATATTTATTTAGAAGGTAATTTAGTAAATTTTGCAACTCTCAACTTGACTGATGGTTACACAATCCTGACTCCGCAAGGAAAAACGGCAAATATCGTTAGAACGTTGTAGGCAAGATTTAAGCAAGTCATACTTTAAAAGGAGCAACTAGATCTTATGGAGTGACAATTGTTGAAAATTTTGCAATGTCCGTTATGTATTCGGTTAAAAGAATTTGGGACAAAAAACAAGTAAAATGCTATTAGTCTCATCGACTCCATACTTCTAACTTCCTTGCTGACCTCTAACTTAAACTGCATAAACATAAATGGATTATTTCTTCTTTAAAAAACTTTATCATAGACATCATGTTCAAGTCAAGTTCGCAAAATCCACAGTTATACAGCAATCGCCACCAAGAAGGGTTGCGCAGCAGACCCGTTTTTCGCTCCAAACATTCTTTTACGCGGTATTACTCCTACCACACGCCTGACTTGTGGTGATTGCTATATCTTGGTTAAAATATTTGATATAATGTATTTAGTTTCAATAAATTCAACGACACTAGCCTTTTAAATAAGTTTTATATAAAATACAGGTAGAATTTGATTCTACTTTTAAATTTTTGTTTTCTTCTCACAAATTATAACTCACAACCGTTCAAAATAACCACTTAATATCACAACCTTTCCTTGGCCAAAAGTACGTCCTACACTACTAAAACATCAACAATGTTTGATTAAAAGACTAGTCGTCCGTCCCTACTGTCTGTGAGTATTATCGAAAATGGCAGCATTTTCACAATTCAATTCCCGAGCCACACACAACTTGTGCGCTTTACACTTGTCATGATGATTAACAATCTCGAGCCTAAAATTAGTGCTTCCTTCAGCGAAAGACGTGCGGATGTCCGGAATGTCGCCGCTCCACTTCCTGCAGAACTTGCAATACATAATATTCTCCCTTTCGTCGTATTGCAACCAAAAATACGACTCCAACCAGTTCGTCCTGAACCGACTACCTTTCCTCCCGACGCTACCCTTCGCCACCCCTTTCCCGGCAACGGTCTTCGGCAACGACACGCTCTGTATCACCGAACATTCCTGCGACATCTCTTCGCTCTTCAACGGCGGCGACACGTCGCAAAAGTCGCTGTTAGTCTCCTGCGGCACCATCGGCTCGTTCCAGTACGTTCGACTGTCAATTGTTTGTTGTTGCTTTGGGCTTTTTGCGTCCAAGAGGCCGGGGGCTTCCAAATATTGACGTAACGTCGACGGTTGACCGCGCAACGGTTCTAGCACCACATCCCTCCCCCACGTGCTACTCTGTTGACAAAGAAGGAAAGGATATGCGTGAATGGGCAATTCACAATTTTTTTTCTAAGCGCGTTAATTCGATCGGCGTTACTAACGGACGCGTTACTGATCTAGTGAATAGCATCCCTTCCTTCTTGTGCAGGGGAGAGCATTGCTACGGTCAACGCACATTGCATTGACACATATCCTCTCTTAGATTACATGGCGACGTGACGATGGAAAAGTAACGGAAGCAGGCGGACGTTAGCGCCCCCTCACAACTTCTGTCACCCGACGAACCACCAATTTCTGTTACTTCCCCACACTAACAGTGACAGGTTCAATAGAATTTCGGGTCATAAACCAAAATGTTGCATTATCAGTAATTAATGCACAATTGTGAGGCGCCTACCAGCAATGATGGGTTTATAGCGAGTGCGTAGCTTTAATTGCGACAATGCGCATGCGCTATTGCCATCAGCGCAGTTAAGCAATGGAGTTAGAATGTTGTTGTGGTGTGGCCGTGACGTCAACAGATATTTTAACACAAACTGATTTTGTTAGCACATCTTTCAGGCCTATTCTGATTTTGCACGTGACATCTCGAGATCTAAAGAAACGTCGACTCTTATGGGAAAATTTTTACGAATGCCGACTTTTGTAAGCTAAAGTGGCCGTTAATAAAAGCTTTCGACGAGTTGCTTTATTAACATTTGAATTGATTCTACAATGAGTTGCTCTTGAAAATTGGTTTTTCCAACAAGTTGTTCTGCCCCTTGTTTTTACTTCAACAGATGTTTGTTTAATTTAATTGAATGTCGTTACTCAATGTCCAATTCTAACGCCGACCTCGCTCGTCCCAGTGACATTTTTGTATCCTAATAAAATATACAAGAAAACGCGACGAAGAAAGGCTTGGTTTTAATTAAAAGTGGCGTGCGGTATTAAGCGAAGTGCTAAAACTTGTACTTGGGACAGAATTTCAGCTGCATCATGGCGTTGCAGCAAAGCAATGAAACCAGGAGAGACTTCGTTAAAACACACGACTGCCACATAACGATTCAAATATTTACGTGGCACGACTTGACAACGCAAATTTTCTATTCAAAATGTACAGTAACTGACAACATTGCAGTTTCGCACCTGAAGTACAGTCGAGATCGTCGTTTGGACAGAATATTGGTATTCACAGGACCATCTGGCAAAAATTGATTCCAGCGGTGCAGTTCTGCAAAATTTGTTTCAATGAACCCTGCAAAACTCTGATTTATTCCTTTTATTGTCGATACCTCCCTTTTAAATTTCTTCCTTGACTTTACAAGATCTTTGGAAAGCTGCGCGTTCGTCTGCTGAAGAATTGAAAAAGTCGTGCAATCGAGTTGATGACTTTGAAATATAAAAATTCCTTTACTTGATGTTTATCAATTACCGAGACGTCTCCTTTCCGCGCCCCTGCAACGATTCTTCCGGTTCTCGTAACTAAGGTTATTGTGACGTCACTACGTGGCAACTCAAGTATCTATTGCAAAGTTGAAACGAAACGAGTTTGCGTTACGTTTTGAAATTCGAGTTGTACAATTATCGGAATAAGCCTGAAGACGTCAAATTTTCCCAAAGAAAAGCTACTTACTGTTTGTAAAGCTTCCGACATTGAGTGAAACGAATCGACGTGAGGACTCGAGTCGTGCCCGGGTTCCTGCTTGATGTGAGGCGATGACATTCGCATGTCTTCAGCTCCCAAATTATCTCTGTCAACCGGTGAAATGGGATTTAACTTTGGCAGCGTAGGACTTGCTTTATAGTTGCTTTGAGATGATGCCTAAAACAAAACCGAGAACAATGAAGAAAACAAAATTTGTTTCAACGACGCCGGGGAAAAAAAAAACGAAAATATGACAGATATGAAGGCAATGTTGGAAGAACGCAAAATTTGGTTGGCTTCCGTTATACGGCAACAAATTGCGAGGTATTGTTGGGTACTAATCCCTCTAGCGGATCGATTTTGAACGGTCGCGGAAAAAAGTCTCGATGGGGCTTTGATGCAGCAGCTACGTTATACCTTTTGGTATAAAAACAAAATAAAAGACCGAGTTCGCTAATTGGGGGCCGCATTATAAGTATTGCTATTGAGACGTAACCTGTATTATGTGTGTCATACGTAGGCTTAATCAATAACTGCAATTGCTACGGAGTGGGGTAATCACAATAAAATCTGTAATGACATTTTACAATATAATTGTGGGTTGATAAATAACCACTAGGTATATCGATTGAAGATATTGAAAATTTAATTTACAGAGTCGCTGATGGCCTTGCCAATTTTCTTGCCTTGTTAATTTTCTTCAACATCTAGATTGTCACCCCTTTTCACCCAACAAAATTTTTCTCTTGCTGAAAATTTAGTTTCTGGTTCTTGTAGATTTCTTGCGGGCCTGAACTCGTTGCGTTATGCAAATTCTGGGGTTCAACGAGATGAAAATGAGACATTAGTGCCAAATATGTGTGCTGGAAAGTGAGAGTAACATCGTGAATTTGGATTGAAACGTCTTAGCCACATATCGCGGTGGCCGGAAAAGGTTAAACAAACATTATGCCAACCGGCTTTGGTGGTTCCACTTATAGTAACATAAACTACCGTATCGTAAGGATGGTAATCTAAATACCGGTTTCACTATTAATAACGCATTTTTTTTAACGGCAATATTCGCGTTCCACAAGTCAATGCTGAAGACATGATCAATAGTCAACCTTAAAAAGTTTGCGTTAAAAAAAATTGATGAGTCACGCTGGCTCCGTTGTTACTGTTAAAAGGAGCGTTTTCCTCATGTTTGGGCAAGACGGCCGAGTTCCGATCTAACCCGTAATTTAGCAATAAGTTTTTAGCATTGGAACCGCCAAGTCTCGGAGATTTTCTCTTGAAAACTTCTTTATTTAATTACAATCAGGACGTAATGTTCAAGTTGTTAGAAGGAACCCACAAAAAGGAACTGACCGAAGCCATACTCGCACGTAGGATCTTGGCAACCCATGTCTACCTAGCCTAGCGCCCTCTCCTACTGAGCCATCAGCCATATTACCCTTTCCGCCGGTCGCCCCATCTAATTATCCGGAAAAGTCAAGCCTTCTAAGCGCCACGTTCTTCTCCTTACATTCTTTAAGCCAATCGTTAATTTTTGCATCCATCACTCCCCTTTATCAGCCTATCGACATACTCCTAGATATGGATACGAAACTCTTCAGCCTTTCATCACATTCGTATCAAAACTAGATGAAGTTTTCCAACTATTTTCGCCAACCTTCATCGGGAGTCACTTAATTTTCTTTGCAAATTTTGAAAATTCTAGCACGATACGTTTTTTATGATGGGTAGATTTGGCGCTAGATGTTACTTTCAGATCAAATCGTGGTTCCCTTCGTGTCCGAGAACGGTCTTTAGCCAACACTAGACAAAGTAAAGGAAGAAAAAACGGTGCTAGAGGAGCGAGACGAGGAAACCTGGCGAAATAAGAGCGGAAAGAAAGAGACGGAGAAAGAAGATGAGCGTATCACGATTTGTACAATTTGACAAAAAAATTTGTTGATAACCCGTTGGAGAGGCTTCAAGCGATAATCAACAAAAACTTTCCTGTATCGTGTAGAAAACTTATAAAAAGTAAGGATGCTGGACACGTCACGGTCAGATTGCACTTCGTGCCGATTTCATCACACGTGGACTTGGAGAAAAGAACATTAATTTGATTTCCTGACCAGATTTTACTTCTGTTAACGTTAGATAAGGTTAAGCATATAACCACATTCATGATGTAACGGTTCACGATTTCAAGTTCAAGTGACGTTTAATTAGTTCAGATATTGCAGTTTTTACTAATATGGTCAGCCATTATCGTTGTTTGGTGTTGTGACACTTGGTGCTGCTGCCGCTTTCCAAAATTCCAACAAACTTCTGCAGAGAGAAAACGTTAAACTAAAGTTTGTTCTTAATTAATAGAAGAAAAACCAAAACGTCACATTATTCGAACTTTTTTTGATATACATAAGTACACGTTTCGGAAAATTTATTAGAATCTTGTTATAATTAATTTCCAAAACAACGTACATTCAATTAAAATTTGAGGTTCATAAAAAATTGGCATACTTTATGCACAGTCCCCATTAACTTTTAACATCTGGAATCTAATTAATTAGTCGGTTTATGTTTTAATTGGAATCAGAACTCATGTTAAAATATTTTCTCCAATTTCGAAAATGGTTTACCAGAGTTAAACTTTCGGGGGCTCATCACGTCTACTGCAGCTATAGTGACGTTGGTGCATCTACCTCCACTGCACGTAGTGGAAAAAAAAGCACTAGCAGCAGTTTACAGGGTGTATGTATCAACATGTCACCAACACATGGATCAAAAATTCGATTTAGTAGATCCGCAACAATATGAGTAGAGCGCCATCTAATCAACTTTGCTCTAACTACTTATGCAAACAGTTTATGACGTCACCCGTGTCAGTTACTTTTTTACAAGCAAAATAATAAGTTTAAAAAAATAATTACCTAAACAAGAGACAAGCACCCTATTTATGTATGTACTTTAAAAAATTGCTAATTAAACACAACTTCGTGCGTAGGGGAGAGTTGGAAATGTCAATCACCTATACTCTCTCTTCTGAACATATGAAGGGGGGGGGGGGCTTAGCTATTTCTGGTCAACGGACGGACTATAGTACCTAATGCTTATTTGGATTTAAAAAAATAAACATGATTTCAGTGTTATAAATCGTAAGATTTGTGCTGGACACTTGTCAATGGTAAGTATTTGGAGTGACCCAAGATAGCAGCAACTAAAACCCAAGTAATTTTTTAGGATGCTTAAAAGCCAAGTCATCTGTTGGAAAGGTAAGAATTTCCATTGGGAAAAGGTACAAAGGCGCAACCAGTCTTTGTAGCGTGCTTTTGTACCAAAATCAAATAAGGTGAATGAATTGACTAAAAAAGTTGAATAAACCCGACACTTTCAATTATTTTCACAGAGCCTTCTGTCAAGCTACCGTCCTATAAAAAATTCTGAATCAAGTACACGAGTTAACGTTAAGGCGGACTTGACAAATTAAGAATTTCCAGGGTATTGTCCACTAAAATTGGAACTTGTTGTGTTGGAAACCACTTTTTGCGTTCTTCACATTAGTTATTACTAATTTTAAATGCCATTTATGCATATTTGATAAGCGAAATATCACTACAAAATTATTCATTAATCCATTAGTAGATTGTAAGGTAAACCTCAATTCGTTTTGGTGGTTGTGTAGTGAGGACTGCCAATTTTAATCAAATTCGCCAAAGATATTTTGGTTTTGTAGTTACCATTTTCGCAGCCATCTCAAAAGCGACACAGTCACTGTGACAGTCAAGTTACCCGGAATAAAAAAATAAAAATCATAGCCTTCCATCCAAAACAATTAATTATACATAGACATGTGTCAATTTAACATCAAACTAACAATATTTGAGGCAATATTTACTAAAATATAAAGCTTTCAAAACTTTACAACTTGCCGTAGAAATAAAAATTGTTGGCTTTTTATTAAAATGGCCAAAATTGGGTGTAATTTCTGGCACCAGGAGGCGCCACCGTCCGGTATGTTAATCCCGGTTAATTACTTTTAATCAGCAAAACAGGTACAAACGAGATAAACAACCCACGAATTGCACCATTGTTTTGTTATGAAATCCGTAAATATGCGATTTTCCATAATAGTGCAAAAATAAAGCTCGAGGAACAGCGAACATAACCTCACAATCGCCAGACGGCAGATGTGAGGTCAAATGATTTTCGTTGGTAATTGTTGACGCAATTATCTAGATATTTACCTGAGAGTCATTATATCGTTCCGAAATTGAGTTTGACGTCATATTATCACAGTTTGAAGACGATTTCCGCTTTCGTTTCTCGATAGGTGGAGAATCTGTTTCCATGAGTCGCTCCCGTTCTTTGTCCCGCCTTGGCACTTCAGCAATGTCATCGTTTTTACTACTTAACGAATTATTATCGGTCAAGCCCCTAATTTGCAAGGCCTCGGCCGTTTTTAGGAACATCGGTAGGAGGTTTTGCGAAACGTTCACTTCACCTTTATACATAAAATCGAGCAAAGCTTTCATTTCGTTGTAATTGACATCTTTGAGGAAAACGATGGGATGCGGGTGAGAATTCTGGATGAATATCGTTTCGAAGTACGGACTGCACGCGGACAGGATGGTTTGGTGGGCCTTGAAGGTTTCCCCGTCGCAGGCCAGGGTCACGTCGCAGAGGGCTTCGCGTCTGAGGAGGCTGCTGAGGACGTCTGTGAGGTTCGTCGGGTGGTTGTTCCAGCGAAGGCAGAATTGTTGATCCATCGCGATTTAGGTACCTGGGTGGAAACACAGAAAACGCGGTTATTAACGGGGATTGGTGATTTCGAAAGCGCAACAGTGGTCGGGAATTATTTGAATAAATGTTATATGACCTGAAACTGTATTCAATTGGAAAATATACAGTTAGTAGCGGCGAGAGAGAAGGTTTGGATACGTACCCGTCGGGAATTCGGCGCGTTTCAGGATTTTTAGGTAGATGAAATTGGGCATTATTCGCGATTTGGGCGAGGGAGCGGCTGCGAGGGGTCCAGGAAGGTTAGCACTTCCATGCCCTTAAAAGTAGAACCGCATCGCGGCATCCAGCGACAAAACAAACGAAATAACCTCCCTGTCATCCATCCGCACCGACTTGATACTAATCAATCGATTTTCACGCCGTTTTCCCGTTGAAAATTCACAATTTCCGGCCGAGTTTGCCCGCAATTTCCGAACCAAAATAAGTCCACAATAAAACCACGTTCACTCGTCACCTTTTACCGCCATTGTGAATTTTATTAGTGATTTCTTCCGAAGACGATTCCTGTCGCGATCACATCACGTTGGCGTTTCCAATGGGCCGCACCACCCGAAACCGCTGCGAATTACCGACATGACCGCGACAAAACCGGAAAATTCCGGGAAATTGCGTGTTAAACTCACCTTTTTGCCCAGTTTCTGTCATTACAACGCCACCCAATTTTCTACCTCCTGCACTGCCATGCAAACTGTCCGATACTGTTATATTTGTTTTGATGTCGGTTACGTGGAAAACGGCCGCCTGTAAAAGCGGCGAAAAGCGGGAAATTCGGGCCGAGAACTGGGAAATTCGGGGGGGCTAAAAAAATCGGGCGCGTGCTCTTCCCCGACGCATTATTAAATAATAACAATTTTCATTATTTATTTCTGCAACGGCCACGTAATAAGGTACGCGCGTGTTAGTTTGGTTGCATAATGTCGGTAAGGTTGAGGTGATCGGTCAAGTTGGCGGTGCCGCTCTGAATATGAATTTAATCAAGAAACCTTCCCCGACAAAAAATCACCCTCGTCGGGGGATTATTAAACCATTAAAATATCAAACCCGCCAATCGCCCTAATTTGTTCAATGAAATATCAGCTTCCACCTAGATTAATATTGCAGAAGAGAAAAGCGTGACACCTGATGGTCGGTTGATAGTTCCCCAGTCCAGTTGTCCGGTTGCTGCGGCATTAAAGAGATTAAGAAAACATTATCCTCAATAATTCAAGAGAAAAACATTAAGTCACTGTTAAATTTCAACGACGTGACGGACGGATTTAATGTTTCTATTTCCCGCTTCCAACTTTCACAATGAACAAACGACGTACTCACCCATTATCATAGAAACTGACCAACTGTTATGTAGTACAGTTCCATCTCTTCCAGGTTCTTTGTTTCGCTAGCAAAACCCATCAAGGTAAAGGGTAAGTTATTAGGCGATAAACGGCGACGCGTATACAGTGCGGACAATTAAATTGTTGCCAGATGCGATCTGGTCTCGTCATCGCCAACTATATGCAATTGCACGAACAGATGCCGGATCGAATCTATTATACGTTATACGTTGCGACAACAAAGCCATAGATGGGTAATCAAGAGAAGTTACCCATTGCTGGAAAATGAAATATTCGCTGCCGATCCAGCCCCAAAGACTACAGGGTGACGTCTTCAGTTCAAATTTTGACAAGATATTTAACTGTCACCACTTTAATAATTTTTTTTCTTTGGTACAGATACAAGGTATCTCTATAAAGTTGTTAAACAGTGTCCATCCGAGGTTTTTTACTTTTTCTGGTTTGATAACGGAATTGATGTTGATATCAGGTTGTGAAGCCCGCTGATGCAGTTAACGTTTTGGCTGTCGTTTCGCGACTTGCCTTAGCAAACCGTTACTGACGAAACTGCCGCTTAGGTGAATTAGCATAACTACTTCTTTCATGGTCTGAAAATCGATTTCAATTGCCACAAAACCTACAACGATTTTAAATCCCTCTAGATTTTCAGATTCAAAAAAAAATTTCTCATCTCTTGCTTATATTGTGGGCTACGTAGTACGTAGCCAGCAAATGAGCCTTTAAGTGCTCTCCAGCAGAAGATAAGAAAGTGTCGTAATTTAGGAACAAGTAGTGTATTAACTGTGATGGTAGAAGGGGAAGTTAATCAGAAGAGAGTCCGTCAATGGTCCATACAAATTTCTGGAAAATATCCACAAAAATAAATGAAGGTTTTTATGACATGAATCTCTTTTTAATAAATAATTCAGATCCATAAATTAATAGATAAAATTTGTTTTTGTTTTTCTGCTTGAATTTGTTTGTTTAGAAAATTGCGTTTTTTGTTAATATTGTATCAGAAAATTAAACAATATACAATATATACAATGAACAAATAATGTTCATTTCATTGTTTGTAGCAAGCACAGGTCTAGTGTGATTTGAGCTATTTATAAATCAGTCTAAATAGATAATAATCAGTCTCAGTCTCTCATTGGGAGTGGAAAGTGCGGCAAATATTTCCAGACTAAAATCATTTTATAAGGATTTTGCAATAAAGTTGGAAGTTGGTAGAGAAAATAAGTTGATCTGGACTGACAGTTTCCTTGGCACTATTCCAGAAAGAATTAAATAGCCGATGCCATCATATTAATTCAAGCGCAAGATTTTTAATAGTTTCTGTCATTATTTGCACTTTTTTAGAACAACCCGCTTAACGAAAAATTAAATTTAAACCGTTCTTTTAAGAAAATCTTTGAAAATTTTAGCATTATGCTTCAGTTTCAACCCTTAACCCTTAATCTTACAGTGGTGATCATTGAAAAAAATTATAACTGTATTTTTGCCAATATCTTTCAATATTTTGGAAGGCAATATCCGGACTTAATAATAGTTCGGCAACAATCAGGTGCAGAGCTTCCATCAGTGTTTGAGGATTTGATTAAAATCTGCAACTCGCAGCCAGAATCCAACAAACAGCTTCCGACGAAACGCGAACTAAGGAATTACGAAGATATCTGTTAAATTTCTGTTCATAATAATGCGCACTTGAGAATGCATTTCGTTCCTAATAAAAAGTAATTGTTCTCTTTTCTAGATTGCCTTTTTGTATTCGAGTCTCGGCGCTCAGACTTCAAGTTGTAATGAATTCATCATTCCGTCAGAATTTCGTTACGTTCACCCGGCGCATCCACCATTTCCACCGACGTTTTATTGGAATCGAATATCAAGTCCGGACGTATTGGCTTGAAGTGGCAAAAATTTCAGGATTTCAACGAGGGAATAATAATCACACTCGAACTAATTAATATTTAAGCTTTATTGGCGAAATTGCGTTACAGTCAAATTACAACTTGTGCACAACTATAAGTCAGGTTTCGGTCGCGGGGTCTTCTGCCATAAAAGCTGGCCACTACAGTTTAGAATTATTACCAAGCACTATTCGTTGGGACAAAGTAAGAAACAACTTTCTTAACCGAATGACTGCTTAAAATAAAATTCTCTTGACGAGAGCAATGCCAAAAAGAAATCTCATAACTTCTCTCTAATTAATTGAAACAACTATGCATGTTATGAGAATAGCAGGAAAATTCCGAAGGATTCCGGCTCGCTGGATTTTTCTTGACGTCAATTAAGATCTTGCTTGTCGTTCTTCCGCCGTAGGAGGAAAGCTCATTATGCATGCACTGTAAGCAATTATGCTTCCTACGTCAGTTGCTGAGAAAGAAAAGCAATCCGAGCCGATTCGAATAGCAGCGTGCAGGTGATTAAAATTATTGAAACTTGACTATCGACTCGGGTCATGCAATTTAAATTGACTCGCAACTGAAATAATTTACGTATTTTCAAACATGCATCTTCTCCTTAGTCTTCTTATCGATAACACTGAAGTTTACCTTTTCTGCAAATCGATCGTCGGCGGCTTTACCTTGAACTTGATTTTCAGCGGGCTTGGACCTGTTGCGCTCAGTTGCGGCCAGAAGCGCTCAAACTAAATGTCGATTTTCGAAAAAGTCATTTGTTGCACTTCGTCTGATTGGTTGCGTTGCCGTAACGACTCGTTGCCGGTATGTTCGGTAATACCAGCAGTTTTCCCGAGCTCAGTCACCACGTAACTAATCCAATTATTTGGTAAGTTAGATATTGCCATCCCCGAGAGCTTTAGAGCATGTGCAATGATGCACGCTTCGCACCTACCGTGCGTGCAGCGATAGATGCACTGCTACCCCTTCATATTCTCGGCTGGTGCAGGCCTATGATGCAGCCGTTGCCATTGCTACCCCGTTCTCTCGCCAACGAAACTCCACCTATTCGAAATCGGAACAAGGCTGCAAGGGTGGCAAGGGAGACGTCAACCGATCCGCCTAGACTTGTCTGCAAAAAATGTCTAGAAAATTTTCACGGAGCTACAGTTAATTAGGATAATGCGATAGCTGTGTTGACGAGAATTCGAGTTTTTGCTCGAATTTCACTCCAGCATCACCTTAAGTGAGTGGGTTCGTAATTTGGGCCAATCGGAACAAATTTGCATGTTACGACCCTTCTCTGCTTATTAAACACCTTCCTCGCCTCTTCGCGCCTTCCCTATTTCGTCACATCAACAAATTCTGCGCGTCCAAGCAATCAGTAAGTGCATCCTCAATTTTACCAATCCAGAAGCTTTAGCAACTTAATCCTAAATTATTAGAAGAAATAAAACCGAGTCATTTGTCGATACCGGGCACTGAAACTTGAGAAATTATAGTTTGATAAACAATTACGCTCTATAAAAATAAAAGTTTGAAGGAGATTAAAGTTTTTAGTATAAAACCATTAATGTATTTGTATTAATATCGAAATTTGGTTTTATTTCATAACTAAAGAGTAATATATTGAAAATTATTGATATTATTATTATTATTAATTATTATTATTGATTAATTAAATTTCTCAATTTTGTGAATAACGAGCTAAAGAAGTAAGAAGAACTAGGTTAGTTTGACTTTCAAAAAATAATCAATGATAGGTTTTAAAAAAAATATTGGTTTCTAATTTTGATTATATATTTTTTTATAAAATTTTATATCATGATCTAGTTATTTGGCGTTAGTGCCAAATCGCGGATGTCAACGGGGTTACTTTTCTCCAATTTTCCGGCCACGTTTAGCCACTTTAATTGCGAATTATCTTTACTTTCGAGGGCAGATGAACGTCGAGACAGAAACTGAAATGAAATTGAATAATGACAGAAATCACGTTAACGAGTCGTCTTTGCTGGGAAAACACTGGGAAAATCGCGTCGGTAATGACAAGAGTGATGGGCTAGGGAAAATGCACGTAACCACGTCATTAACTTTATTACGCCCTCTAAAAAGATACGAAACACGTGTTTTCTATTCGGTCTTAATGAGGAAAAATTTTTTATTTGCGATGTTCATTTCAAATTAAAAAGATGAGCATGTAAATTTATATAGGTACCTGAACCGAGAATCCTGTCGAGATGGAAGAAAATTGGGTCACGTAAAATGGGGTAAGCCACTGGAAAATTAAATGTCAAATGTACTTGACTCATAATGAGATGAATATTGTCCTACCAAACGTAAAAGTTGCAACAGAAGCACTAGATAGAGCCATTAATTAATTATTTAAACGTTTTACAAATCGATTTTAACCCTCTCCGTGGTGTTCTATTTCCAACCATGATGTGCTTGTGCATCTCAAAATAAACCTCATGGATGCATAAAGACGTGCACTTATTGATGCTCCAAGGGCTTTAACGCTGCGTAATATTTAGGTCAACTTGCCATCAACTGTCAAAACCCAGGAGGCACAAAAAGTGAATTGCTTCTACCTATATACTTTCTATATTTTCCTAGAAAACCAAATAGACAGCAGCTCCCTTAAGAGTTTCAACTCAACATGTGCACTAAATGAGACAATCTTTCTACCGTTGCTCTAATAAGGGAGAATGAGTATCAACTCGTGAGTTTCTTTAGATCTTAACTTCAAATATTAACATTAGGTATTAAATAATAGATGAGTCTTTTAATATGCGAGATAAAATTATCAAAAATATTGGCTACAATAATTACAATATTGCTTTTATACTCCATGAGTTGAAGAAATAATCACTAAATACATTTCGGTAGGTACTTAAAAGTAATTAACATATTTGTTGCGGAAAGGCTCGATTTTTAAACATTGCTTTACATCGATCAAGGATATCACAACAGAGATTATGCAAGCACCATTTAAAACTTTGATCATTTATCAAAATTTTCCTTCACGCTTTTATAGTGTTATTGACTAGAAAAAAGATTTCGTTTAATCAATAAAACAATAATAAATTAATACTAATTGAAAATTGTAATGCAGGGACTACTTTCCCGCTTTCCGAGAACACTTCCGTCTACTTTCACGATCCCTGCACTCTTTCAGCTCTCCTAGATAGTTAAATCGAGATAAAAATATGGCAGTCCAAGTTCAAAAATGGATCGTCACGTCACACTTGACAAAATAATAATTAAGTTGCTTCAGATGACGTCGCTTCCTGGTTTTGACTCTGAATGTCAAGTAGTTGATCGGAATCGTCTTTGTCCTCCTCTTCGTCTTGGTCCTTTTTCGGTTTGTCCTTTTTTTCTTTCCTCATCTTCTCCTCCATTTCCTTGAATTTTAGAGCTATGTACCTGAAACAAAAAATTAGAACGGTCAATAAACGTTTTAGGGGTGTCTAGATTTCTTTACTTGTCAACTAGAGGTCCGCTATAGTCTTCAGGAAATTTCGGAGACAACGGCAGGATGTATTTGTAAAGCCTCTCGTTGAGGACGTAAAGTTGGGTAGTAATGGCGCATTTCACGTTGTACCACCAGTCGCACGTAAGGGCTACCTGGCTGAAAATAGTGCCATTCGGGCACAGGAACGAGGCCTGGCCCCCGTTCAAGTCGCAGTAGTGCCACACCTGAAACCACAACAATAGATCAGAACTTAAAAATTGTTATTAAGTTTCTAAAAAAACACCACCAAAAAATCTTGGGAAATCCTACCAAAAAAACGTTTAAGTTTCTAAAAAAAAACATTACTACCCTTAAATCTTGGTAAATTCTACCAAAAAAATTTCTCACCTGGCAGTTAGTGTGGGGATCCCCAAAGAAACCCTTGTACCTCTGCGTCTTGCAGTTGAAGCTCGTTTGGGGTATGGTGGAAAGCGCAGGGTAATCAACCCCCGGTCTTCCGGGCGTTCCCCCTTCTACGGTGTCAGCCGGAAAATTCTGCGTGACAGTTCCGGGGGCAAGTTCGGCCGGGGGCTGCACGAAATCGTTTTGGTTCTCAACTTCGACGTGTTCCTCGACTGGTTTGTACAACTTTTGTTGCGTTTTTAAGGCGCTTAAGATCCTGACCAGAGTTTTAATGCTGTTGTCGATATTATCGGGAGTTAACGTGTGCGGTAGCGCGTTGGAGTCTTGGAGTTGCTTCAAAATTAAACTCAACGAGTTGGTGGGTTCTGTCGAAACCTCGACGGGAGCTGGGGTTCGGTAGTAAATTTCCTCGTATTTGGGTTCGTATCTTTGAGGCACGAATTGCACCGGAGATGGACTGTATGGTTTTATCTGTACTTCTTGCACTGGGGTGAATTTTTGCGCGACGTAATTGTCGTCGATTATTGTCGTGACTGTGGAAGGCTTTGATTTGATTGGGGTCAGTATTATGGGTTTTGCGATTTGAGCATCAAGATAGTCTCGGTTGTCTTCCTGTTGGATTTTGGGGAACTGTTTCTGTTGGTAGAACACGACGGGCTTTCTCACAACAATTTTTTCTCCATAATATTGTTTGTTGGAATTGACGATTGCCGGTTGATCATACTGGGGGTTTGAGTACCTTGGTCTCGGCACCTCGACCAAGTATTCTTGCTGCTGGACTTGCGGTTTGGGTTGGTAAACTTGATACACCAAATTCTCGTTATGGTTGGGTTTCGCTCCATATCCACCATTGTTGCTTATGTCGATGTTGGTCGGTGTGTACGTTTCTATGATGGTTTTGTCTGGTTGCACAATCTTGTATTGATTGTCGTAATGGTTGTGGACGTAATCCTGTGGTTTGCCGTGGCTAATTTTGTAGTTTTGCAAATACGGATCCACTTGCTGGGCCAGTTTTAATTGGGCAAGCTTCTCATAGATGCTGCCGTAATTTGGTAACTTCTGCTGCCTCGTCGGCGCGTTGATAAATCCTGTTTCGATGTTTTTTTGCGGGACTTGCACCATTGGAGTGAAAGCACCCGGTATCGCGTTGCTTTCGAGAAACGGCGTGAATTTTTCGCGCTGCACCAATTCCGGTGAGTACTCGACGTACTGGTGGGTCTTCTGCTGTTGGTAATTGGACTGGGGCAACGGTCTTTGATAATTGTTGTTACTACCCAAATAGTAATTGATGTAAGGCAACAAACGTTTCTGGCGTTCGCTGTTTAACGTTGTTGTGTTAACCGGCGCTTCTTGTCTCATTTTTGTTGCCATTTTCTCTATGCGTGACTCTTCCGGCTTGTCGTGGTGAACGGTTGTTATTCCGAGAAGTAAAGAAGGGAATGCTGCAACAAAATCGTTGTTGTTATAAAATGATTAATCGGCAAACGTTCGAAAAATTGTTAGTCCTTTCATTTCGCTGCCTTTACGGTTCTCAACGAGACTCCCAGAACGTACTTGACAAGATACACATCTTAGTGAAAGCAAATTTCCTTATTCATGGCTCATTGCGCATTTCGGTTTATGCACGCAATTAATGTTTCGAGTAGGACTTTAAGTGAACGCTATACTTAAGAGCTTTCTGTCAACTTGAAGGAACCGCACATAACCGGCCTAATTTCAGGTACTAAAAGCATTCCACAAGTACTTACCAATAACCAGAACAATTTTTTTGCAAAAATAATTACCATAAAAGAATCTCCGACTATTGAAAAGGTAAATTTAACAAAAGATGAAAATTAAAGACTCTTAAAGCAAGGTGTGCAAATAGAGTTAGAATTAGAAAGAAGTGATTTTAAACTTTAACAAATTTGTCATTTACTTTAGGGACATCGACCTCTGATTCATAACCTTATATTTTAATAAGAGCATACATTACCGTTAAACTTCCAAATAAATTTTTCAAACCAACTACACATTTTTAATTAGAGTTGCAGACAAATAGATATAAAGAAACATAAACCGTATCAAGGAAGAAGGAAATCGATGATTTGACACGATGATTTAATCATGCAGTTATCGTAGGTGATTAGCTGTTGATTACCTCAGCCTTAATAAACTATTATTAATATTATTATTATTAACTGAGGCATTCTACTTGAACAAATTTTTTTTACTATAGTATTCTATATTGGAAAATTCCTTTATCGATGATGTCTTTTGTGGTGTTTGGATTATTCACTTCGCTTGTGGATGAAATATGGAAGCAGTATTGATATCTCACTTTTAGCGTAAAGCGGAAATGAGAATTTGAGATGACAATTATTGTACATCCAGCGACATAAAAAATCATTAGTTCGGAACTAGATGTTGTACTTGAATAGTTCCTAACTGTCCCGAAAGAGCTAATTGTGGTCTCTATAAGAAAAAAGATCTATTTTTGTAACATTATTTGTTAACTTTTTATGAATTTTTATATTATGATATTCACCCGGCTTCTTCACCATATTTGTCAACTTCCTACAATTTTAAGAAAAAGTTTAACATTTCTTAATTAAATTATTTAACAAGACAAAATAAATAAAATTTACGTCTATTTAACGGTTTCAGATATTTTCTGTTTAGAAACTTGAATAGAAATCAAATCAAATAATGCCCTTTCTTAAAATTGTCGTTGATGAAAAGCGACATAGAAAATCATAAGTTTTGAACTAAATGGTGCACCTGAATAGTTTGCAGCTGTCTGGAAAGAGCTAATCGTGGTCTCTATAGAAAAAAAAATCCGTTTCCGTAATATTATTTGTTAATTTTTTATGACATTCACCCGGCGCTTCCACCATTTCTACAAATTAAATATTTCAACATTTTTTAATTAAATTTCTTAACAAAATAAAATAAGTAAAATTTACGTTTATATTAACGGTTTCAAATATTTTTTGTTTAAAAATTTGAGTAAAAATTAAATTTTGAAAATTTGAGGGGATGAAGATCGACATAAAAAATAAAATTTTGGCGCAGTTATCACACTTTAAAATTTCTAGCTGCCTGGAAAAAGTTAATCCTAATTTTTTTAAGAAAAAATCTCCACTTTCGTACTATTATTTATTAGTTTTTTATAAACTTTAAGATGCAAGGAAACTAGGAAGAACCTGCGTGATGATTAAATGCAAGAAGGAAACGATTACAATGTTGAAGACAATTAGAGCTACGTTTGATTGAAGAAAGACGGTGTGTGAATTTTTTCGTTACTTCACATTGTTAAAGTCTACTGTTGAGTGGTCGGATCGGAAGTATATTATCAACCGTTTATTGTTAGAAATTGTTGCATAATTTTGACCCGGTGATCTGCGGCGTGCTTGCCTTTACTGCCAAGAGACAAGTTCACGTAACTTGTTTACACCAACTTGAGGAAACGGAGCGATTGTTGCTAAATTAGACCGTCGAAAGGTAAATGCGTTTTAGTTGTACAATGTGGGTACCTATATCCTTGGTGTTTCCTAAAATGTCCCAACTGGGTCAATGTTTCTTAGCGTTCCTTTTTCTGCATTACGGTCGTGCGACACCCGTCGTATTGTTCACTAATTGAGTTTCCGTAATCAAGTGTGAAACGGCATAAACAACGACCCAAAAGAAAAAAAACTTGACGAAAACTGTCGCGTCAAACAGCTCGAATGCACTTTTTCAACGTTTCGCGCTCGTTTACCGCATTTGCAAATTCTTACATGATCCGGCACCCCGGTGCGTTCAGAAGTCGTACATAATCAAATCATTGCAATCTGAAAGTCATCACGAGAATCACGAACTGTGAAGGACGACCGATATGCAAGTGAAAGTGTATCTGTATCATAGTATTAGCTAGTAGCAAGCTAGTAGCAACGTAAACAAAGCTGCAAGCTGGCGTGCTTCCTGCGTTTTTATTTTATAATTTTTTTTATAGGCGAACATCCCTTATTGATCCATAACGCTCGTGAATACGGAAAAGGAAATAAAGCTAGTGCTGGGTGCAAATTAATTACTTCCAGCAGTGTTGCACCTGGAGGTCTGCACTCTCCATGTCATGTTGCCAATAGCCTTGTCGATCGCCAATCACTGAATTGTAGCCGGACAAGTGTGACAAAAACTAGAAGAGACGATGTCGCGTAAATTATATATGTGTACAACCTACCCCATAAATAATGGAAAATTTTAGAAAGTGGCAGGTCGGCATAGTTTTGAGAAAACGAGCGCGACAGATGCGTAAAAGTGAACGCTTTATATGACTGAATTTAAATTACCCGATTTTAATAAATGAACGACTGAGAAGAATATTAATCAAATCCACGAGAACTTATTCCGTTGCCGCAGGTACAGTGAAATTTTGAAGTTGTAATGAAATCTAACTCGCTGCCTCGCAAGGGATTCTTCCAAAGTGGAATCTGCATGCTTCCCAGCATCGACCACAAAATTTAGCAAAATTTGTTTGCTGGTGCTAAAATAAGACAATCTTAATATGATATGCATTTCTCCAGATGTTTGTTCAAGTTTTAAATTTACTACAATTTTAAGTGTAGGTTCTACGTAGGATCACTTGAGAGTCTCCTTAATAGTCTTTTTCTTGTCAAACATTTTTGTAAAAAAAATAAATAAGTTGTTGACTTTAGAACCAGTCCTTCCTTTAAAATTTAAAACAACATAAGTAAAAAATTATTCGTTCCTAAAATTGTGTCTCAATTTTTGTGCTATTAGCTTTTTTTACTTATACACAATATGATTTAACGTTACTCTAGCCAGAGATCTTTAAAGCTAACCGACAAGGTAATTAACAAAATTTTAGAAAAATAAAAAGAGTGTAAGACAAAAGACAAAGGGAAGAAATTTGTTCTAACTATGAGAAAAGAGGGAGGATAATCAAAGAGAAGACTATCTATTGAAAAATTAAAGATTTTTAATCCCTGAATTTTGGATCAAGAGCGCCAGCCAGTGTCCAGGCACTCGTAGTCATGCAGTTGGAAAAATCCGCAAAAGCCACGATATGTTCGGATTAGTTGCATTGGTTTTTTGCAACCGAAATGCTTCAAACACTGTTTTCGTTAAAAGCAATAACTGTATATGTCTATCGCCCTAAACCGCATTGTTTAAATTCCATTACAAACTGCAAATTGCGAGTGGTACAATCGATTTTGCGTCCAGAACACGGAACCAAACTTTTTGTTCAATTAATTGCGTTGCAGAAAAGTACCTGTACATAAACACAACAAACGGATCCGGGCGCGGTCGAATTTCATGGCCGGATTTTGCAATTTTGCCAGCCACAAAATTCACGCATCGGTCATGTTCTTGAATTTACCAATCAGTTTTTGCCATACCATATTTTTGTTTCAATTAATCGCCGCTATGGTAATTTTTAAACTTTGTGAAATTCAGTTGCAGTTTTCTAAAAATTACCCAACACCGAATTCCGATGGTAATTGCCGCAAATTTTTAATAGCCTCTCGGTATTGTGGAATACGATGAAATTGAAGTGCTCGTTCAGTTATGTACACAAGTGCACAATTATTGCGGTGCATTATTTACCTTAGGGCAGACCTGACGCGTGACCTGCAACTAATCAAATTGCATAAATTGTTGTGACCGTTTCAAGGTTTCAAGGTTGAGCTTGTTAACCTAATTGCGCATGTTGCTGCAATTATTTTAATCGCGCTACCGTTAACTAAGTGGGCTTTGCCCAAGAGAACCAATACATTGCGCAAAGCAGATCAAAATAATTACTCGGCCACCCGAACTCCCCCAGGAAAAAATATGAACAACTACCTTTCCGGTTACACCGCAGCAATGTCAATGTGAAATGCATACGCCGGACGAAAAGCTCTTCCGGCATTTCGCACCCTATTGCGGTTCTCAGCAGCAGGCACGTGTCGTTTCGGTTTAACCGAAAATGGATTTATTGTCGTCAATCAAAGAACTTGCACATCAGCAGGCACGTGTCGTTTCGCTTTAACTGAAAATCGATTTACTGCCTTCCTGCTACTAATCAAAGGATCTATAAGACGTCCAATTGAAGCTGCAACTAAAATTTAGGCTAAACCGAAGTACAAGAAAGTGTCAAGAATTCTTGACCATCAGATTATCGTGAAATAAGTTGAACCAAAATCTTTGGGTTAACCGGAAATCTACGTTTCTAATTTTTATAAAGTCAATCAGGTTTGTTGCTCATAAAACCTACCTCGATGTTGGTCAGACGAAAAAGTGCGAGGTGTTAACAGAAATAGGTAAGATAAGAAAGTTGATGACTCGGTTTGGTCCTCTCAGTAATATTTTATCCGGGCATCAAACGCTGACATGGGTCTAGTTTAATGGTCACCTTTACTGCGGATTACTTTCCGTATTGCTGTTTCATGTAGGAAGTCGTCGTAAAATTATATCATAGGTGTCGGGTGAGAGGTTTGAGAAGCGACGTTGATCCCATCTGCATACCAGTTTCGGCGAGCGCCACGTAATCTGTCGCGACTCCTCGAGGAGGACACCTAATTAATTGATTTCGTTAGCACGGTAAAAGTTGTTCCTTTCAGCATCCGACTTAAGAGACTTATCGAGATGAAGTAATAGTAATTTTTTGCACAGTTCGCTGCTTTGCTTTCAATAATACTTTTTAACGATGCAGGCGACTCGCAAGATTTTAATGACGAACAGTCGCATCCAAATCCTGAATTGTTAACGCAAACTTCTGCGCTCCAACAAATTTACCTGTAATAATAATTAAATTTGTAATTGAGCGAGTTTTCCGTTGTGCATGTTTTCCGTAGCTGGCATCAAGTTTAGCACATTCAGGCGTCAGAAACGGTTTGCTAAACTGCATCGGTTTATAAACTTTGTGCCAGTGAAGTTCGTTAATTAGCAATTAGGGTAGAGATGTGCTTTAACTGGCAGCTAGATGCACACAAAAAGGATGCAGTAACGAAAAGAGCAAGGGTTACAAAGACCGCTCCATGGTGCACTTTGAGCTTTTGTCCGCTTTTTTTTTAAGTCGAAGGAAAAATCAATTAATATAATGCTGCGTTATTAAAAGACGGAAAACCGACAAGGAGGAGACTTGCAAAATTTCCCGGTTGCAAGTGGGACAATCCGGACTCTGTCAAACAATAATGGTCGTAATTAGATAATGGTCCATGTGAAAAAGTGAAAACTTTATTGTCGTTGTTGGAAACATTGTTTCCCTGACGCACTCACGTGTTTTTTGTTGTCTAATTACCATTCGCGACTGAATCGCTAAAACAATGTTCCTCGTTCCATTAATTAATACGTACCTAGCATAGGTGCGAGCTTTTGTTGTGAAACAACTCGTACAGCTTCCTCCTAAGTATAACAATATCTCGCATCCGATTCTCGATCGTCGCAACATAAAAGACGTAAACGCAATGAACTTCAATGAATTCGATATCGCCGTGCAAATTGCCGCTCGAGCTGTTACAGTAACATCGATAAATTTGCAGCTAGATAATAATAATTTTCGCTGTTTTTTTTTTCGTTGTTATCGTCATTTTTCGGGTCGCTTCACAAGTGGCTATTGTGCCCGGGTTCGTATTAGCGCGTTTCAGAGAGTAAAATGCAACAACTTGTTTGATGTTGGGAAAGCTGCAGTCCAGATAGCAATTCGCGAATTATCCCAATTATCCACCTGTACAAGTTTGTAAATTGAATCCCGTAATTCGAATATTTTTTTTTTTACCTACCAACAATGCGTGCACTGCTCGTTCATCCGAGAATCGTGCGGTTAACGTCGATGTGTTTATGTTTATTTGAATGTTTCAGTGTTTGATAGCAACGGACATGTTTCGAAAGTGCCGCAAGTCATGTACGCCGGATTTGGAGAGCTGCATCCGTGTTTTCCGGCGCATCCGATAGATGCAACGCGATTCCAGTATTTCGGATTAAGGCTCAATCAACAGTCGGTTTTTCGCCAAACACGCGGAATTGGAACAGGACTATTTCTCAATGACGCTCCTGGACCAAAAACAACAACAAATTTTTGTTTTCACAAATTTACTTTGTCTTTCATCTCGACATCCAATTCATTTTTTTAAATATTAGGTCTTCCTTTGAAGCGGGCTGTACTCGGCGTCGACAATGGGTTTCTTGTTGCTAGTTATTGAAAGTTTCAGTAAAAGCAACAAAACAGTAAGTGTTTTGTTTTCCATTCAAATTGGCACTTTATGTGGTAGTTGGTGAAAAATTGTTGAATATCGAGGCCAAACCGCCAACATTTGTCGATAATTACGTCTAGTTTCGTTTTTTATGGCGGATAACGTCCGGTTTCGGCCATAGGATATTCGAAAAATTGCCTTACAAGGTTACCCAAAGGTTGGTGTGACTTTTAAATCAGAACAAGTTTAGTAACAATACTCCCGGACATTTTAATTTTTTGCGGTTACTCTTAACCACTCAAATGAACAATTGTGTCTTGAATATATTTTAATGGTTCGAATTCAGCAGCTCGTGTTCCGTGAGCGTGAAATATGTAACGCATTGACGTGTTCTGCCGTTATTGTTGTAGCTCTTTCACTTTCAGGATGTAACCACATGTTTGGGTAATAATTGAAAGTATCTCGCTCGCGATATTCTTTAATTGCAAAATGATTGATTATCTCATCCGTGTAGTTTTTGAACTTAAGCGCTTTTGAATGGAGTTTCGAATATTAGTCTATGTTTTACCCGAATCACTGTAATTTATCATCAAGCTAATCTAATTTGAAGCGCGCTGAATGTCCAATCAAAAGTTTTCTCTCTATTAGTATCGAATTTATAACGAGCGTCGAGTTTTGCGTTTGCCAACTTCGATAACTAAATTAAAGATGGCACCCGATAATATTTGCACTAGCGCAATTATCGGCACATAACCAATAATACTCCCCCAATTGATGGTGGTGATGTCAGTGACCACTAATCAACAATAATAAAAATTAATATCCGCTATCCAGGCTGTAGTTGTGCATCACGCAATTTTTCTACTAGCTACTGTTAGATCACTTATTTGCACGATTTTATGCAGATAAACACTAGGTTAACAAAGAGACATGTTTCTTAATTACCTTGGCTGGGAATATATTTCTATGCAAATTCAGTTTTCGCTGTTGCACCATTTTCTGTCTTAAGTAATAATTTAAATTCAATCAGCGGCATCTTTCGCCATTGCATCAACAATTTTTGCCAAATTTTGGCCCTTGTTCCACAAATTCACAAAACGCCCTACAAAATTACTTCCCCCTTCTATTCCACCAAACCGAGCAACAATTAAGTATTTTTGGCCCTAAATCAACGCTTTGCTTGACGTTTTAATCGCGATCCTTCTCAGAAGAGGGAAACCTATGGAAGATTTCGTGTCTAGTCAAAGCTGTCTGTTATTCTGATTGAGAACTTATAAATAAACAAAAAGTTTGGAGGGGCATAGAAAGCTTTAAGGAAACTCGTTTCGGCATAGGTTTGAAACTTTTAATTACAGTCAGGTTTTTTCAACTTTTGTAATGTCAAAGATCGTCCATTCTCTTTGGTTAGTAAAAACAAAATTAAGGTGCTTTCAGCAAGAATATATACAACAGCCGTAATAAAAACAAATCCTTGGCGTCGGCTTGTAACTAGTTTAATAAAGAATCAAAATTTTGCAGCTAGTTGCAAGTGATTGTTTATTTTATGGACAAGTCCAGTTTTTAATTTATGTACAACTAATGAGTGTTAAAAAACGTATATGGGAAGTGAAGACTTTTACTTCAAACGCGAAGTCCAAATAGTTAATGAGGACGCCTAACAGGTGACAAATAGTGAGTAAAATTGAAAAAAAAAAAAATTTGTTAGGAACTTTTTGCGATAGTTTCTTTTAAGGAAGGTCACGACAATATAAAGAGCAATTAAAAATAAAGGAAAATTGCGTAGATTTGTTTATGAGCCTAAAGGCTTAATTGGATTCAGATCATCTCAAATTCGCTCCTGAGGACTGAGTTTCAGGTGCACCGGGGGAATTAAAGACCTCAGAAGAAAGAAGCTCAATTCCTCCAAACGTTTAGTCCTGCTGCTGAGTAGAACCGCGAATTTCTGCATCATGATTCGAGTTTTTTGTTTAACAATTTTGTTGTAATTCCTTTTGTAACAAAAGATAGATAGAGCCTGAAAGAATCTCGGACTGAAGTTTCTAAGTTGGTAAGAAGAATTTTCCGCTGCTGCTCTGTGCATGGAGCGTTAAATTTCTGCTGGATGCGCATTATTCAATTGTGGCTTTTTAACAATTCCAATAACAACTTTATGGGCACAGCGAGCATCAGGTACAAAAAAATGTGCGGTTATCGGATTTCAATGGGAGCGATGATTATTTTGTGTATAATGCAGGTGAATATTGCAAAGCTTTTGTTATCTGTGTATTTAACCAAGCGTAAATTGCCTGCATAAACTATATTTTTAAGTTGACATTTTGAATAAAATTGCATTTAAAATATCTACCCGCCGAACCGTTAACCCTGTATCGATGTTCCCGTATTAATTATAGCGAGTTGACAATGTAAGCGTTAACAAAAGACTCCCGCCGAAACTGTGGCGCTTTCCAACTTTTCTGCCGCATTAATTCCAACACAAAAAGTTCCACAATTTCAATAACGCCAAAAAAGCTTGTGGCCCAATTTATTAAAACTTTACTCTTCTAACACCAAAAATATTGTCCTACCACCCGAAAAATCTACTAAGCTTTCTGGCTGGAAATCACTGACTCACCCAAAAATATCGAAAATTTGCATAGCAATAGACACGTCATGATGATCGATACTCTTTCCTTAAAAATTAGTCCAAATCATGCGCAAATTGCGGACTTAACAGGTGCTGGAAGACTTGCGGCACTAACATCACTCTCACAATTGCATGTTGGCCGGTTGCACCGAGCGTCGCTGACAGTTTGCTTGATGGTAGATCCGTTTTTGAAAGTCTTTACCTCGGCAAGAGCGAGTCCCCCACTTGTGTGTTGGCCAGGTGAAAATATCGGGCAATGTCATTGACGGTGGTGGTTGTTGGTAATTTGGCGAAGATGTTTCGCTGCCGGCGGCACGATGGTTGCCTTGTGAAGGCCGCGATTCAATGCAGGAAGCGATCAATGGTCGACGTGTGTTGAAAGCTAAAGGAATGCGTTGGATGAAACTTGTAATTTTTACTGGTCATTGTCCGATGGTTATTGCTCTTCTCTCCAGTTGGTTATTTAATTACGGGAATTCTTATTACTGTTTGGTCTGGCGCTCGGAAAGTATTTGGCAGATTCGCTCGACCGGTAATTATCCAATCAAGATGATTATGTGTTGCGTTTCAGAGTAGAATTATTTTTTTTCGGATAACGCAACCATCGATTCAAACCGGCAATGTAAATGAAGAGCTCTTAATCGTTGTGGAACACCGGAACTGAACCGTAGCGAAATCAATTTCCCGTTTTCATTGGATCCACAAGAAATTCACCGAGGAATTTCCCAGCCTTTGCAACATTTTCTGGACTAATTAATTAGGCTTCCACATTTACTCTCAATGTTGTCTAGCAGTTTTAATCCACTTTTGCCATTTCTGCTGTTACTTTTGAACTTTCGTAATGTTTGTGGGGATGAAGAGCTACATATAGAAAAATCGTAAGTTCTGTACTAGATGGGACATTGGAACCGTTCTAACCTGTCTGGAAAGAGCAAATTATAGGTTTTTCAGAAAAAAAATACCATATTCTTAATGTTATTTCTTAATTTTTTATGATTTTTTATGTAGTGGTTTTCACCCGGCGCATCCACCATTTGTCGATTTCGTGCAGTGTGCAGACTTTGTTCACAATTTCCTACGAAAATTGCTTAATAAGGCTGAATAATCGAAATTTACGTTTATGCTAATAATGTCGAATGTGCTATAACTCAATATTTGCGTAGTAATTTTTGTTTAATTTGTCCTTTCATGTTCAGCGTACTACTGTCGAAAACGAAATCTGCAAATAGTAATATTAATTAAGAAAGCAATAAAACTAGTTTTTATATCCTACTTTTGTATGGGAATTTAAAAACAATAGTTCTAAATAGAGACAACAACAAACATGTAAAAGATGTACTACAAAGTTTTATAATTGTAGACATTAATATTATGTGCAAATACACATAAGGAAAAAGTTATTTTTTATTATTATGCATTATGCTTGGTTGCACAAAAGATAATTGCACATAAATAGACTGACAACAGTTTCGCGGACCTTCTCAATAAGAAAATGGAACGTTGTATTGACAAATTTAGTTGCCATAAATTTAAATAATTTTTGTAAAGCCTGGCGGATCGTCTGCTAACTTATTTAAATACATGTATTTATGTTGCTGAGCGCTATTTTAAATAATCGGAGTATTAAAAAGGAGGAAAACGTTGCTAACGTGAAACAGTGTAACTGAACCGCATCATAATTGATGAAGTTATTTCTTAACGGACTGATGCAGTTGCAATTACATAAATAACACCAGTTATAACAATTATTGCAATATTATCGCCTAGCTTCAAGTTTGACCTCCTTAATGCAACTTTTGAGATTTTCACAACTATGCAAATATGTAGTAAAAGTATAGATTGAATAAGAAAAAATTGGAAATCAAAAATTTTTTCCAACATTTCGTTTTCTATGTAGGTTAAAACGTGTTTATTTGGTGAAGTGTTAAAAATTTGCATTATCAAGCAGGAAAATTATTCTAGTTTTTAATCACGTAGCAGATGTTTTATTATAAACAACAGACAATTTCGAAATTAATTAATTGCGAGCTTGAGTTCCTACAGGCGAAGTAAATTCGCAATTTTAACTAAATGTAACTGCTGGTCGAGATTGCAGCTTTTTTTGTCTGGCTTTGTAGTGGAAGAGGGGATGAATGAAATGTTAGTATGCAGTTTTTTCCCAAGTTAAAACTCGGGTACTCGTTAATAATTCGAGGGGTTCTTTTACACAAAAGTTTCGCTAATTAATTGGCAATTTGATATGATCTCGTTTCCACCCGGCTTCCGGTCCCATACAGTTAAATAACCGCCAAAAGAAAGCTAATTGTTCTAATATTCATTGAGCATTGCTCCTTGTGGATACTTTCCGATTGATAATTATTAAAAAAAATTAATTTTTGTAGCATTAGTTTCTTAAAGGATGCACATAGATGAAACGTGACGTACTTAACTAAACTCAAAAATTATCCGAACAAATAGGGTTGACCTCATCTGTCAGTCGTGGATAGTGGTAGATAAGTGTGCCAACCATAAGAGCGACTGGGCGGATTGGAAGTAATGACTACTTGAATGTCGTAAAATACCTGCTGCTCATAAATACGATTTGGCAGCTGCGTGTCTTCGTGTACCAAAAGAGGACGCAGAGGCACTGATTGGCCTCTCCAAGCGACTGCAGGAAAAGTAAAAGGTTCAAGTAAAACGTGAAACGTCCCCAACGAAATCCGTAAATTAGCACTATTGTTAATGAGAAGGGCGTCGTTAGGAAAAATCGAGAGGTGTCGTTCACCAAAAATGCGTCAACATCCAAGAGGTTGCGTTAGCATTTTGATTAGCCTTTCTCCAATTCTGAAACCGACTCTTAACCATTTCATTGTTCCGCTAATAAAGATCGGAGGAAAAAGTAAGGTAACTGCAGGGTCGCACGTTCTTATCTCGGACCAGATCTGCTGTTACACATTTTCGATTTTTGGACCGATCCGATAGTAATTTTTTTCACAGGATATTTCAACATCCGTAATTAACTTTGCGGGAGTTCTGGCATTGTTAGAAGCGGCGAGACGAAGACCAACCTAACAAATCTTTTTGTTCGAAGAATAACTTATTTTTTAAAGTTTTCTCATTAAGTTTATTCAGGAAACGTACAAAAGGCGACGTGTCTTGATTAAGTCAAAGAACGGTCACCTTTCAAAGATTCCAATTGACGCAACAACGGATCGACGTAATCGCGGGAAAAGTAGATTAGAGTGTTGTTGATTTTTTAATTTTTAACATCAAAGTGACAATTGCGTTGTATCTGGTTTGACTGAAGCAATTATTGCACCTAATTAAGGAGCAAAAGTTTGACTGTTCGTGCAAGTGCGTGCTGTCTGATGGACGTGACGAATTTGTTTTAGTGGTCCGTGCGGAGAATATCATTACTATGACAATGATATCTACATTTATGATGCAGTGGGTGCCGATTCGATTCCAGGTTTTCTCTAATTTCCCTGGAGCCGGAAAGTTTGTTATCGTACCGGTTTTGCATTAGAAATCAGCATATTGTTGGAAAACGTAATCACACGGATTGATTAGCGCCGGCGAGTTTTGCTTTTGAATCAACCCCTAAAAACAAACCAAATCAACATCAGAACGGAGGGTGCTAGAAAAAAAATTCGGTGCCATTGCGGGGGAATAACCGGTAAGACGGCACCGAAAAACAATACCCCAACGAGCGGTAAGACAAATATCTGAGAAGGGTTGCGCTATCCGCCTCCAGATGACACCGGTAATGCCGTCCGAAATTAAGCTTTTCTACCACAGATGGGGCTAATTTTGTCGCTTTTAGACCGCAGCAACTCTGAATACTAAAACCAACAATTTCAGTGCCACCTTTTAGAAATAATTGGACAAAAGTTTTTAGAGGTCTATTCACTAGTAAAAAATGGTCGTTATAAAATTGTATTTTTTGTCCAGACTTTTTGCCACTTTTCAGCGAAATTGGAGTTCTTATTGCGTTGAATGAGGCGTATTCGCATTGTCGGCGTGTGATTTATCCTCAACTACTTTCACTGCGTAAAAACTGCCAGACACTGTCATAACTAACAACGTGGAATACAACAAGAGGAGTCAGCTGGGCAAACATGTGTCGAGTTTCTCAATTTCACTCGTAAAAAATTAGGCGATTCAAATTTTTTCCCGCCTTCGATTGGCCTATTATTCTAAATTTTGCAATTTGATCTCGCAACAGAACCGATTCAATTGCTCGTAACGGGCTTTGAAGAATTAGTGGCAGCTTTGACATTGTTAATGTTATGATGCCGCTTGAGTTGCTTCGCTCTAAATTAAGAATACACAAGTAATGAAAGTAACAATTTCATGTCGGAGCGGATTGATGGAGCAGTTGTTTTTTCGGAAAATAATCTCTCGCATTACGCAATCCATGTCGACCAGCAACGGCACATTACAAATTAGAATTAATTGCTTCCTAGTTGGACAAATTAAGTTTCCTGCTTTTGAAAACAAAACATTCACTAGAATAAAAAGTAATTGTGCAACATCAACGAATTGACCTGGAGAACTATTTAGAAAAACGCCCCTTGTTTTACCCGCCGGAGGTTAGCAATTAATGTTTTTTTAATGGGGTTGTTAGAAGTTGATTTGCGTCACTTCCAGGGAGATAGGGCGGGATTGAATGTGCAAATGGAAGACGACGGGGAAGCAATTTGGAGCAACGGTGGATATAGTAGCATACACGTTGCCTTCTCCGGACTGCTGTTGTTGACCGTTAATTACAAAATCAAACAGATCAAGTTTGAAACCAGAACCGAGCTTAATCTCATTAAGTCGAATTTGTTCGAACCGCAATCGAAACTCTCAACAAGTCCAGATTTGCAGTTAATAGACGAATGCGTCCGAACGAAGGGTGGAAAGCGACAGGCTATATGCTGCAGCAGGGTGAAAACGATAATTGTGGATGTGGGTGATGCATCTAAATAAAGAAGTCAATTAAAAAACGTCAGTCTCAAAGGTAATTAAGGAGACGCAGCTAAACTTTTCGGACGAGAGAGGGCACCGATAATCAAGACCAGTTTAAAGAGAAGCTGCTCTACTAGCACAGTAGACGAGAATAAAACATCGATAGCATCTCACAGGGGGTGAAATAAATGGATAATGAAATCTGCATCACTACAGATAGCTAAGCAGCTCTTCAGACTCTACACTCTACTACAGTCTTAAAGAAGACTTTTGGCGGTGCACATAATATAGCGCGCTTGGGGAGGTTAATAGTGCTCCCTCGAGAGCTTAGTGGTCAGAGCAACTAACCGGAAATTGGGAGACCCGGGTTCGAATCGCGGTTGGAAATTGAACTTTTATCTTTGCCAAGCCCTACAGATTAAAGACCCCGTAACCCACAGAACATTGCAAACAAAAACCAAACAAACACTTTAAAGTCATAATGGTGAGGGGCTATAGCGTTAAAGTTAAAGTTTTGCTAAAAATCTTTCTTACTAGGGACTTAGAATGTGACCGGTAGTGCCTATACCGGGTGTTTCAACGAGAACCGCCGGTGCCAAATTGCGTATTTCTAAAGGAGTTAAGAATTTGAAATTTGGCAGAAATAAACTTTAATGAATGCCAGAAATTTTTAATAATTTTTTTTATTATTATTATGTTTGTAATACCGCCAGGTATACGTTCCTGTTGTTAAAAGTTTGAAATTTGTAGTTAAAGTATTGCTAATTTATGACACGACTGCTTTATTGAAGCAGCCAAATTTTGTGACAATGAAGCTTTTTAGATTTAAGAGGGGTCGTTTGGCTTTCTAGCCTTTCCGAACTGCGACCAAGACAATGAGACTTGAACGGTTCGGTTATTTATGACTTAAAAGCGGTACCTAAACAAAAATCTTTGCAGTACAGAGACCATCATAAAGTCTAATGTGGTTGACCGCAAAAACGATCACAAAGCTGTCAACTAAAAATCCCCCCAGGGCTGAAATTTAAAAATCCATGTAATTCAATAACGGTTTGATATAAAAATATTTCAATTACTTGTTATCAATTTTAGAGGTCGTGATCATGAGCTTGAAGAAAATCAAAGAGATGAAATGAATATTTTGATATGAAATCTCAATCGAAAGTAAAAACTCACACCGTTAAAAAAAATAAAAAAAACGATAATGTCATCTTGTAGTGCATTAATTATTATAGTTTATTTCTGCCAAATTTCAAATTTTTAACTCCATTAGAAATACGCAATTTGGCACCGGCGGTTCTCGTTGAAACACCCGGTATTTGAAGTGACGGTCACATTTTAATGCAAACAACCCTTGCAAGGCCAAACATTTGGGATACAGAATCGGCTTATATTCCTAGTCAGCTTTGCTAGCTGAGAGAGTCACACACACTTCGAGGAACTTTCCATAGACAGAGCTTCCATTGACTATACTCTTCTTTCTATGAAGAATAGGTAGGTCTAATGGATTAATATATATCTAATGGGGTTGAACTTTTCTAAATCAGGGGTTTAAAGATTGCAGTTTATAAAAAATACAGTTCCAAATGAACACAATGACGAAAAACGCTATATTATGGAACTTAAAAGAAAGATCTAAATGCTCCAAACGTTATTATTTATTTTATTAAGGTTCTACTAACATTCACGACGGTATTATTGGTTGCACGCTCCCAAGCAACGTGTAGGTATATTAAACAGTTCTACCTTTTTATATTTAATTGTAGCCTGATTAACTACAAACTTTCAAGGATAGCATTGTTACAATTTGCTAAGTAGGTACTAAAAGTTACAGTTGATAAAAATGCATTAATTAGATGTTACGATCGACCTACATTGCGCAAATGACGCTGTTGTCAATCATTCAAATATTAATCTATATCGATTTGTGACTCGACGTTATGCAGAACTATAACATCTATTAAACCCCAGCACCCATAGGGTGTATTTAAAAAATCTATCAATTTTATAGTCAAATTATAGCCAAATTATCAGGTTTTATTAGGAAGGTCAAATTCAACGCTCATTGTAGGCGCAGTTTTTTATTGTATTGTTTTTGCTTGTCTTTTTTCTAAAATTTTTGGTTTTTTGCTACTTTTGTTCTTTGTTCATTTTGCAGCTTTTGCTAGGGCAAAAAAGCTTTTACATTTCAAATTTGCCGCCAATAGCGACTGCCAACTGCGACTGCGTAGCGTCTCTTCCATTGGCGGCTCGTTTGTTGTGACTTGTGTCAAAGTGTTGCGTTGCGGTGTTAAAATCGAATTCTTTGAAAACCGGCAATTTAGAATGACAATCCTTCAATCAGTTCCCTTCAAGTGAATTTGTTATCAAAGAACCAACATGTCGACAAGTTCCGTCACCAGCTCCACGAGCGAGGGTTCTAACGTCTTGACCACTTTCAGCCAGTCGGAGTCATCAAGCACGTTTACCAAATGCCCCCGATGTTTCGTCCCATACGACTTCCTAAGTATACCACCGTCAATTTAATCAGCACAACGATTCAACAACCGTTTTTCACCATTTTCAGAACGATCGGGTTATCTGACAAGCAAAGTTCCCTTGATCCTCCACTGTCAACACACCCTTTGCGAAGATTGCATTTACAGATTGAATTTCGAATCTAACGCATATTGTCCCGTTTGCGGGGCAGGATTCCCGGTGCCCCGAAACCAGTTGGATCATCTTTGCGAAATTTTCATCCCTCATTATTCTTTGGTCGGTTATTTGATGTGGACTAAGAACAACGCGGGAAAGAAGCGGGTTGGCCCTTTGCCCAGCCAATTTATCTTGAAGAACCAGCAAGAGTTAGATGGCCGTCCCAAAATGGAGAACGATGGTAATTTTTATTGGTAGTTTTTGGTTTGGGCCAAAATGTTGATTTTTTTGTGGGTTGCAGAAACAGACGATGACTCCACCAGATCTGATTTTGTGACTTCGCAACTTTCTTTTAAGTTCGACTTTTGTGCCGAGCATTCTGCGATGACGAAGAATATCTACTGTGAAGAGTGTGAGGCGTGCTTTTGCTGCTATTGTTTCATTGATAATCATGGAGGACATAAAGCCATTCATTTATATAAACTTGTAAGTCCAAGTTTTGATTAAGTTGGGCCACTGTATGGTAGCAGACATTGTAGACTACCAACTTTGAAAATGCTTTTCTCACATGAAACTTTACAATGTTGTTTCTAAAGTAGTTGAGTAGTTTCTGGTTCTCTTAAGCCTGGTTGCATGACGCTAAAGAATCATTAACAGACTTTGTTTTTGATTCTTAGCCAAGTTTTTTATAACGTTGATTGCTCAACAGTCCATTGTTGCAATTGGTATGTGCTTGAGACATAATCTTTCAAATCCTTAAGCTGGGTAAAATGGTAAAAATTAGTTTTTATGACTACCCGCGCTTGCTTCGCTTTCTTCACGTGGACAAGTCAGAAATACAAACAAGCGCGGGTAGCCGCAGAAACTGATTCTTGGGATATTGAAACCAATGCCAGGACGGGCATTCTTAATCCTTCTCGCTTCAAAATACCGCAAAAACTGTACCTACCCACGCCGTCTTTCTTCACGTGAACAAGTCAGCGTGAAGAAATGCAAACAAGCGCGGGTAGCAGCAGAAACTAATTGTTGCGTGATTTTTCATAAATTATGTATTGCAGACAGAAGTTCAATTGGCCGAACTTCCACAACTTAAAACGAACGTTAGAAGACTTCTGACTCAACTCCAAGCAACTAAAAAGGTACGTTGTAGGAGTTAAGTGACGCGTTTAAATCGCATCATTAGGGTCAACTTTTAAATTTGAGTCATGCTGCAGAGATTGCTAGTTCTGTATCGTTGAGGATATTACTAGAAGAATTTCTTCATATGAGCTCAGAAGAAATGATTAACGACTTTATTGTTTGGTACCCTCACTTAGTTTAGATAGTTCATTTTTTCGTTTATAGTTAGTTTGTTTTCTTTAGGTTAATTTACCATAAGAACCAACAGTTTCGTTGTATGCTTGCGTTTGCGTTGAAATTTGTCCCAGGGTGGGACCTACGTGACGTGGTGAAGGGTGGTGGTCAGGAAGCATCTATCTTGAACTTCCTTCCATCCTTGCACACTCACACAGTCTCTTTACTTGTCTTACAACCCTTGCAAGGGACAGTCGCTTTTTTGAGTCGGTTAAGGTCTACGAGTTTGTGCGAAACCTCTTACGGTTCACCTCCTACGGTTCGAGAGCACCCCGTTTTCCAGTACCCGAAGCCGACTACACTATACATTCTTCCATGACTTTATTAATAATATTTTGTTATAGTTTTGGCGGACTGTTGTCTTTCTTTTGTGTCACCTCCGTATTTTAATTATTTTGTTTTTAAAAACGCAGTTTTGCAATGATGGTAAACAATTTTAATGCGCGACTAGCAGTGAAACTAGCGTATGGCAAGTGAGATATACAGTAGTTAAGGATCCCTTTTGCTGTTGTACTTCTTAGAGCTTGGCTGTTGAGTGGGCTTATATCTCATACAGTTATTTAGAGTGTGGGAACATTAGTAGTGGTAACTGAATATTACAGCAATTTTGTTTATGTATTAGTAGAAAAAAATGCTTTCCTATATTTTTGAATACAATTCTATCACTGGGATTTATGCACGTGATACACGTTTATTCCTAAAACAAATGTTTTTGTAATCTTTACAACTATAATATTTACATAATCTATATCTATTTGCTAAGTACTAAAATTATGCATAGCCACCTAAATTAGGTTTCACTACAACCACATTGCGATTACTTAATGCTCTCGGGTCAAGAAAAGTTATCGTTGCTCAGTTTTGAAAGAATGTGGAGCCTCGTAAAAATTGGTGAATTTGGAGTACAAGTGATCAAGGTTTGGTAGAACTCTGTACTGTCATTTATATTTGAAGAGTTGATAGAGCATCTGGGTAAAGTAACAGTCAGACTTCAAGAAAAATACTGTCTACTATTTAATTGAATTGCAGGTTTAAGTACTAAATTGCATCTTGTGAAGATGAAGATTTCGTGTTAATACATGTCGTCGTTGAAGATTTCTTCAAGTAGTTGCTTGGTGATGGTTCGATGTGGGCGAGCCGGGTCTAACTTTGGTCTCCCGTACAAGCGACTGTTGATCACGTACAACCTAAAAAGATTTGACAATGTTATAACGAACTTTCATGTGAAGTGAGAATTGAGCAACAGAATGAACAGCGTTGGTCACATAACTTACAGGGGATTTCACCTATACATTTTAATCAATTTTCAATGGAATAGTTAAGCATTATGATGAAAAGTTTTACTGTTGTGAAATACAATCAAATTATAAACATCTAAATTTAAAATCGCCCGTTCACTTTAGAATGCGGTTAGAAAAAATCATGACGGGACTGTTTTTAAAGTTTCCCATTAGAACGTATGCGCTATACCGAAACTGGCAGAGATTCTTCAATTATTGCGGATTCACCTTTTTTCCACAAACTATTTGCCACACCAGTAAGAAAAGAAAGTATTTTTTGCGGTACTGTCTTATTTTTTAGACGACTTACTTTGAGCTCAACTCGCATCTTACATTGAACCACCAATCGCAAACAAATACTGCTTGGCTGAACTGAGTGCCGTTTGGGCACAAGAACGACGTTTGACGTCCATCGATATCACAGTAGTGCCATGTTTGACACCTCGTTTCTTCATCGGCGTAGAATCCGGGATAGGGTTGCTCGTCGCAATAGAAGTTTGTGTATGGCACTGTTCCGAGTACGGGGTAGTCGGTCCCTGGTCGCCCTACAAATCAACATCATCAGTGAATCCCCAATAATTTTTCAGCAGTATTCGCCATGTATTCAAATACGAGAAATAGGGCGATTCTGCGTTAGTTTCCTAATAATATCGGAAGCATAATTTGAGAAATTCGTGATTCTATTATTGTTTAGAATTTAAATGCAAGCAGTGAGGTGTTGCTGCGTTCGCGGTTGAGTCATAATGTTAATGGCACGTTATGGTGTTTCGAAACGCTAATTGTTCCAATTTTGCGCGGACCTGTTAAATTTGACATTGGCCCTTCTAATATCAAAGCGGTTGCAGTCGTAAATCTTTCTATCGGCGATTGCTCAAGTTCCATTAATTATTATTAATTGCGGATGTAGTTTTTACACGATCGGCGCTAATCATTGAGCTGTTAATTTTATGACTCAGTGGGTTTGCATCGTCACAATTGACGGTTTTAGAAAATGCTGGCTAGGGCACAGTAAAAAGGAATTTTCGGTCAATAATGGCAGAAAACTATTTAAAATATGTAGGTATGTGATAAGATGCGTTGTGCAACTTGAAAATGTCCTTTCACCCTGTTCACCATCCTCAAATCACATGTGGTTGTACATACATACAAACCCACCGACAGTGGTAATTTTTTATTTTTTCGTAGTCTTTAACGTAACGTTAGCGGAAGCAATCAAGGCTTATTTAGACCAAAAGAAAGTGAATAACATGGGGTACAAGATTACTCGACCGGTTCTTTTATTAAATTGCCACGAAGGACTCGACTTCCTAGTCCTAAGTGTTATGTTAGTGGGCGCGGTTGCCCTTGCTTAAATACAACGCAACTTAAGTTTTAAGTCAATGATTTCAAGGCTTAAATGGCTCCGTTCAACAAACCCTTCTTACAGCTTTGCCGATTACTATAACAGGAAATCAATGGTGGATCGTTGAAAAGTTAAAGGAAGACGCGTTGGCGTTAGAATCTCCCAACGAAGTGGACAAAGTGGACCAGTTTTCTTTCCCTGAATTTTAGTTTATCCCTGAAAGATGAACCTTGACGTATGTACCTGGGATCGATTTGCCCAGTTCCAGATATTCGACAACGGACGGACTCAGGAAGCCCGGCGGAACGTATTTCGTGTCCAAGGCGTTATTTCTCTCGTCGAAGTCGCTGTCGACGTCGTTTTCCGGTTCTGCTGGCGGCGGTGCTCTCGGCCTCTTCACTCTGGATCTTTGCTCGAACCCATCTGTAACACGTACATTTCATCAATACTTATAATTTTATTCTTCAAACAGCCTCTCACTAAAGTAATTGCCCAACTTCGCACAGAAATGGAGAATCAATTGCTTCACAGCAAGTCAATTGCTCAGGTGCATTTTCAATCGATCGAAAAACGCATCAATTTGCGCGAAATGGTAAAGGTTTAGAGGCGCGTATGAAAAAGTCCTGTATGAATGTGAAAGTTCGGTCGATAACGAGTGTAAGAACTTTCATTTGGCGAGAATTTTCCGAGCTTGCTTTGTGTCTCGATTGATTTTCTGTTTTTTTTTCGGCAAATTGGAAACGGATTTGTACTAGTTGTCAACAACAACTCTAACAACGTATCCTGGTGCACAAGGCCTCGTGTGTTTTCAAATCTTCGTTAATTGACTTGTAAACGAAGGAAATAGGTAACGATACCACGAAAATATACGAATGTTTACGCCCTCGGGGCCTCCGTTTAGAATTAATTGTCTTCATGATACGGTTCAAGGCAAACTGCTGGTGTAAATTCAATATTATCAAAAGTAACATCGATATGTTCGAAGCGCTTAGAATCATGGAATTAACATTTAATAGCGAAACGGGGAGTCGACGAATAAATCACGAAGTAACTAAAAACTTGATGCTTAATTAAGATTATTTTAATAAGGCACCTGTGATGAGGCTTTTTCCAACTAAAACCGACAGTCTTGAGTGGGTTGGCAAAAAATGAGCAGCGACCTACTCATTTCGAAAAGTTGTATGATAACTTTGTGACGGCAAGATTTTTTTACGTTGAAGTTTAGCTCCTGTGGTGTTGAATCGGATGATGATTCAATTTGACCAAAATGTTGATATCCTTAAGGATGCGATAGCGATCTGGCTTGACGATGACACAATTATTGTTACTAAAGTGCCTGCACGCGTCGAGTTTCGTCACTGATGTAAATGAACATATACAAGAGTTGCGAAAGTTTTGATTACTATAATGCGCCTTATTGTAAACTGCCCACTTGAAAATCGAATTAATTAGTAATTACGGTTCCATTCATAATTTAGGCTGGCATCGAGTCGAGCGCTCAATGTAATCCGGGATCGGGGGCTTCTTTACACAAATCAATCGTTGTTAACCTATTAAAGCCAATCAGTTAAGTTATTAAGATTATGTTGTTTGTTTTACTTCGAGGATTAGAAGGATGGTGGATAAGAACGAGACGCATTAGACCAAATTATTGACGTTTACAAAAATAGTTCTGAAGATACTTTGATACAACAATTGGTTATTCCTTCTTCCAGATTCGAACAATGGAGCTGACGTTTTTTTCGGGATTTCCTCTGCGACCGGCAAAAAAAAATTGTTTTTGCAACATTTTGTCAAGGTTGTTTAAAATCGAAATGGTCGTTTCCAGGATTCGCGGAATTTTTTACATAACAATCGCGAGAAATTCGCGTTACTGTTGCGATATGTTATCAAAACAGCCGCTTTATATGTTAATTTTGCAAATTTCTATCATTAATTTGCGTTATGTAATTATTGCTTTATAACTATAAAGCACAATTTTTATTAATAGTTTGCCAAAAAACTTTTTTTCGAATTATTAATAAAAATTGTGCGGGTATTTACGCCACGAGCTTAATTGAAAATGGCGAAAGCGTTTAGTATTCATGGGCGTTGGGCGTCACTTTTCCGCGTCTAATTCTTCGTTGAATATTAAGGTTGCAAGAACAAGAAAACTAAGTAACATTGAATCAACAATATATGGAGTAAGGACATCGGCGACAATACCGCGTAAAATCTATCAAAAACCGTAAAATACGCCGGGACCTTGATCAGGTCTTTAGCAACATTGTTAATTTAAGCGTGATAGTACTACGGCGCTAGAAAACTTCAATGGTTTTTGCAATTACAATGGGAAAGTAGTTCGGTTTTTTGAATGGAAGCCTCTATTTGGATTAGTTCCATCTCGTAGTTGCCTCAATTACGTAAGTGACGTAATAAATCACCTCTACGTTCGTTTGCCAACTTTCACGCTTGTTACAAAGTTGGAGTGTTTTCGGTCATAATGTTCTGCGGTCGAAATAATTAAATTTGTTTGCGGTTGCGGCACTTACCGGTGATAAGTAAATATCCTAAAATTAGTATCACAGCAGGTACTAAACGTGGAGTACATCTCATTTTAGAAAGTTTCAATTGCGATTATTATTGTATCGGCATCTCGCGAGCGACTGTCTTGTCCAAGTCTTCTCTGCTCCCAACAGTTGTTTGCCTCCCCGGGCCTGGAACTGGCATCCTTCAGCCGCTACCGCGACGCTCATCCGCGTTCTAGCCAGCACTTACAAACCGTGCTAAGTTATTTGCTGCTTGACAGGCAAAGCGAAAAGATCGCCGGCTAAGTGAAGGGACGATACTGAAAAGCCGATACGTGACGAGCCACGAAAGCAACAAATTGCAAAAAAAAAAAATTAAAATTACTTCATTCAAAAATTTAAGAGCGCTCCACAGTGTAGGCCTTAGCAAACGATCAAATTACTTCGTTATTTGAAAAGGTATTTACATGAAATTTTGGACATGCATAGAAAAAGGATCAATCTTTGCCGGGATTTTTTCGAAATATTAAAAATTTTATTAGCAAGAAAAGTAGGAAATATAATTTTAATAAAATCAGCAAAACGCTATGTCCCGTCAAAGTTAGACGTTCTATATGTGCTTCAGTGCAATCAGAATGCAATTTCAATTCCCAGATATTATTTAAAAAAAAATTTTGTAATTAAAATTTTTTTGGCTGATAAGCGTGACCTCTACCCCTCTACCGAGGCTTGAAAAAAACAACTCATGGGGGGTGGTAAATGAGTTATTTTGCAGATCGATGCAGAGACAATTTTGGGTCGAACACTTGCCTGCCATGCTTCAGGGACCAGAAGTCGAATAATGAGGAAGAATAATGAAAACCTGCGGTTACTGAGCAGTTTGAAGAACCAACCATTTTTTTATTTGAATACAAATTTTAGAAACCTGCAAGAATAGCATTTGGTGGTCTTCTTTATAGTTTTAATTAGTTGTTAGTACCAGCTTTTTTACTGATTTTGCGTCACTCTAGATTCTAGATTCTAGAGGACGTATTGTAAACGACGCCATCCTCTTTGAACCAATCAGCAAGCAATAAAAGTACCGCTTCTATCGCTTTAACTATTTGGAAAACTTCTACACCTTCCAGTTTGCTTGAGAAAAATTTTTTAATCATACAAATTCTTTAACAAAGTTTAGAAAAATAGAAAGTAGCTATCAAATCTGCAATTCTTCTCGCCAATACTTGCACGAAGGTTAGGTTTCCCTATTACAGCACCTTTATGCTAACCCGTCGATTCACGGACCCCCAAGCGTGCTTCATTTGTGCCATTAGAGTCTTGTCCTGGTAGCGAGTTATCAGCCGGTGCAGCAACTCTTTCGTAAGCGTCTTTAGGTGTGTTGTATGAGGTCATCGCGATCTCGGAACGTCCCACCCAAAAAATTGCACGGTAATTTATCGTTATTTCCTGCAAGTCGCAAAAACTCGTTAATTGTTCAAGAATAAATGATAACTGCGTGAGTTAACGAATTTTCTTTTGCGCTTCAGGAATTGACTTCGCTCAAATCGTTCAGTGTCGAGAATGTGGAAATGGACATCAGGATGTTTTTCAGCAATATGCACGGTCGGTTGTACGTCGTCGAAGACCAGCTGCGAAAAAAATTGTCGACCCTCCAAGGGAGGTCTACCGATTTGTCCGAAATTGTTGATAACGTCAAAAAGAATATTTGGAAGGTTGCCGAATTACTTCCGCTTCTCAATAATCTCGACACGAAAGAAGTTAAATTAAGGGAAGTGTTTGAGGAGCTTAAGGCAATGATGGACGTTCCGTGCGTGTTGATCTCCAATGACGAGGAGCTCGAGCCTGTGGTGTAAGAATTATTTTGAATATTTATTTTTTAACAATGTCTTATTTATTTTGTTGTGCAAGAATTGAGGTGGTTTTGCAGTTTTTAACTCTTTTTTATTTGGTGATTGTTTTAAGGTTTGTCGGCGGTGACAAACTCGAAATGAGTTGTGATAATTTGGACGTGAAGGAGACATCGTCTAGAGAATACAGACTTGTTCCTTGTGAAAATTGGGAGTCGGTAAATCCGAACGACACTTCTTTGGGTTCAGACGTTGGACATTCAAGCTTCTTCAGTACTCCAGTACCAACCAGTAGGTTTTTAACATTAAGCCAATTTTACATCTTCATAACAGTAGGCAAAAGAAATAAAAGTTGATGTGTCTCATATAATACCTGGATCATACAAAAAATTAAAATTTAGCGACAGCTGTTTGTTGATGTGTTTTGTTCGGTTGCATTTAGTTAAGTTTTAGCTCGTCTTCCCGAAGCCGCACAAGTAAAAGCTGAAAAACCACCTCCTTCACTGAAGAGACCTGTTGACGAACAAGGTATGGAATTTTTAGTCATTCCGTGGCTATTTTAAAGTAATCAATTGTAGGGAATAAAATTCAAAGAGTCATAGTGACCCACATCAACGACTTGGACAGTTTTTACGTGCAAGATTTTTCTGCCCAGCACGCATTTAAGGACCTCACCAACAAACTTTCCCGATATAGGTATAAAGATGTGCTTCCTGATGAAATCGTAGTAGGTAAGTCATGTGAATTTAATTTATGTAGTTACCATTTTCGAAACTTGGCTAATTTTAGGTCGATCATACGCCGTTTTATACGAGACAAAGAAGTCAAAAACCTGGAGGCGAGGTAAAGTAGTAGATGTAGTCAACACCGACCCACAAAATTTACTTTTCAACATATTATACGTTGATTATGGGAACTCGCAGGTGGTTTCAAGAGATAAGCGAGTAAAGTAATTGAGTTCCAATTTTTATGTTAATATGTAATGGATTTCAGGATGAAGAAACTTGATCTTTGTTTTACTAGAAAAGCGAAAAGTTTTGCCAGTGAATGCAAACTGTTTAATCCTCCCGGCACCACGTGGCCTGCTAATGCCCATCTACATTTCGCCCAAATTGTTGCAGAGTAAATATCTAATAATTTTAAAACTAAACATAGTATTTCGAGTTTTTCCCATGTTCCAGAAAGGAAGTTAATTTGAAACTCGTCAAGAAGTTGCCGGGTGACGTCAAAGAAGTGGAATTGCTAGTGCCAAATTCGCAAGGTGGATTCTCGAAAATCACCGAAATGTTGCTGCGTTGGTCCAGTCCGACGACTTCCGTCGTTGCCGAGGAAACAAACGTAATTTGTATATTTCTGATGATGTTTGGGTAAAAATTCAAAATTTGTTCAGGGTCAGGTACCGGTCTTCGATGCTGTGAAATTATTCCTCAACACTAAATCGTTCAAAATACAACAAATCGAAGACGTTGTTGTCAGTCACGTTGCTGATCCTGATCACATCTACGTGCAATTGGTAAAATAATTAACTGAAATTTCGATCAGTCTCCGCACTTTTTATTTTAGGCGCAACATCTCGAATTATTCGACAGGATGAAACGTCACATAGAAGAGTTCTATACAAGGAAATACTCAACTTGCATCCCTGTCGAGGGCAGCGATGCAGTTGTTAGATATGACGATCCGATCCAAGGATCCTGGCATCGAGCTCGAATTCTATCTGTGTATCCAAAGAGTAAAACGGCGGAAGTGCTTTTCGTTGATTGGGGCAAATGCGCGGAAGTTGCTTGGTCTAATTTCAAACAACTATCTGAAGAGTTCACAAGGAACGAGTGTCAGGTGAGGTTGTCGGAAAAAGCAAACGTTTTTTTTAACGTGTTCTTTAAGGCCATCGCCGTTAAACTTGCACATGTCGATCGATTTGATAAGACTGAGTGCTGGCCTGAAGAAGTGTCGGAGTTTTTAACACAAGAACTTTGCTGTGAACCACGTTGTAAGATGGTTGTCAGCGCTTTAAATCCTTTAGAAGTTGTGTTGTTCAAGTACACCCCCTCGGCTGAATTGTGCGTGAATGCTTTGTTGGTGGAAAAGAAGCTTGGAGTTCCCACTGGAAGCCTGTAAGTTTTTTGGTCTTAATACCAATCTAGTTATTTGTTCGTCAAGAGTCCGATTTTACGTTGCGAGGATTGCAAGTTGGGGTTATCGTAACACAGTTCTCTATCTTGATACCGCAAAGTTACGGTTTCACTTGTCATCTCTGCGAAAAAATTTGGGATATTTATTTCCCACACAACTTTGAGCAAGTTGAAAAAATATATCACTTTCAATCGAGTTTGATCGTAAATATTAATAATAAAAAGAAAATAATAGAAAATTAGAAAGAAATGAAATAAAAGCGTATTAGATGACGCAGACTGGTGTCAAAATTCTCTGACTTAAGGAAATACCAAGTCACGGCCGGCCATTCGATTATTGGTTGAGCTGGCATTCTTCACGAGGTTTCCATATGAACTATGAACGCGACAGTTGTAGATTTGAAATCGTGTTGTAAAGTAGGTAATCAGTAAATTTATAGTTCTGTAGGTACAGTACAGACACGTGCCTACCAAAAGGGCTAGTCGCATTTGGTTGTTTTACATTATTTGACATGCAACTGTAGAAAGGTAGGTACTTACAGTTAATGATTTAAATAAACCGAAAGGGTCAGGCGCGGCCGGATATTGTCAAAATTCCTAATTGTACCGGACCTTAATGACCAAAATTAGAAAGCTATTTTTTAATACGGAATTTAGGGTTTCAATAATTTCTTATTGGAAGCTCGCATTTATCCGATTAAATTTATTTGACTAACAATTTCGATTTGCTTTTCAGAGCTGAAACTGTGTACTGGATTCATGAGGATAAACAAGAAAAACTCTCTGACAGCAACCTATCGTCACAACTGATCAAGAAAACCGAAGAAGTTATTATTGAAACTGACGCGGAAATCAAAGGTATGAAGACGCAAGTTCAGGTGATCCGTTGCGAGAATCCGCACTTGATCTATGTAAAATTTGCCACGAATTTCGAAAAGGAAGAAATGATGTATCGTGAGCTGAAAATATTCTACAATGCTAAACCCGAAAGCAAACAGCAATGGAAGGTCAACGAATATTGTGTAGTGCCCGACCAAGCCACAAAGTACGCCCGGGGTTTGGTTAAAGAAAAAATGAAAAACGATCACTACTTGGTGCATTTGTATGACCAAGATCGCGAAGTTTCAGTGCCCAGAAAGTCCATGTACGTTTATGACAAATATTTCCAAAAATCTTACGTAAATTTCGTTTACAAATGCCATTTGGTCAATATTAAGCCTGCAGGTGACAGTAAAAAATGGTCCAATATGGCTATTGAAGTAATCCAGCAAATTTTCGAAACGTACAAATCAATCTACATTCAACGCGTATATAATAATTTGGACGGGAGTTCTACTTCAGAGGGCGGCCAAAAATCACTCGCCGTTAACATGTGGTACGCGTTAACAATACCTGGAAACGCCCTAGAACCAGCCAAGTTAAACTATATTTTGATCAACCAAACTTTAGTAGAAAGTGGGTTGGCACTGAGCTCCATATCGGCAGTTCCAACTCCCGCCCCCGTCAAGTCCCAATCCAGTGATCGCGGTGCTCCGATCCAGGAGGTAGATGGTGATTTGGTTCATAACGGGGAAGCGAATAAAATCGCCGAATCCGGGGCAGAGAAAAGTGACAGTTCGAAAGATTGGTACGAGTTAATGTTGGCTGATGAAGCTGTAGCGAAAAGCGAGATGCAAAGTTGGCTACCGATGACTCCCATTAAAGCTCGTGAATTCGACGCTGTTGTTACTTGCATCGATAATGACGGAATATTTTCGATCCGCGACTTAGAAATGGATTCTTTATACAAAGACTTGGAGCAATATCTCAACTCTCATTTTTCTGCAATTTCGCTGTCAACGGACCACCTCGAATGGTATAAAGGCCAGATGTGTACAGTTCATTCCGAAGGTGGCTGGTACAGAGGTACGATAATGAGCGTGCGACCTCCCAACGAAGTTATAGTTGAACAAATCGATTTTGGCAGCGATCACAGCTTTGACAAGAAATACGTTAACAAATTCATTATGTACCCCGATATACCGCCGTTGATCAGTAAAGTCCGGTTTTACGACGTAACTCCCAGAAAGGGGTTATGGGATCCTGTTGAGTTCGACACTTTGCTGAAGGTAGTAACCAATAAAGTAAAAGTTGTTGTCAAAGAGAGTTTAGATGTAGCCGTTCCTTGTGCCGAAATTTACAGGGAAGACGGAAGAAGTCTTAATGATCTTATTGTTGAGTTATGTCCGGGGTTAATACGGGGCAAGAACAGTCAATCAGAAGAACAAAAAGTAGAAAAGGAACCCGAAGCGAATACCAGTGGAGAACCGTCATCGGTTAGCAACGCAAGCGTTGAATCGGATGTTGTCAAAACGTTCCGATATGCACGTTTACCGCCACCTTTTGAAAAAACCGAAATGTCCATTGTCAGCGTTATAAAATTTGACACAGTTGTTGTTAACGGTGCCAAGGACCATTCCCAAATTTCGGAATTGCCGACAAGCCTGAATGAGGAAATTCAAAAACGCGCCGAAAGTCAACCGGTTCTGACCGAAATCAAATTGGAGCAACCTTGCATATGTAAGAGCAGTAGAGACGGATTGTGGTGTAGAGCCGAGGTTTTCGATATTGAAAATGTTGAGAACGGATTTGTGTACGCGTTTCTTGTCGACTATGGTCTGGTTGATATGGTGATGGTTGATGAATTGAAAGTGGCGGATCCCATGTGGATGCATCATCCCGTTTTTAATTACGTGGCATATCTCAACGTTAAACTGGCTAAAGAGAGTCAGGTTGATTACGTGATGACGCACATGAACCGATTGTGTGGCAAGTCCAAGCTAGTCGAGATTATCGCTAAGGATCCTTTAACGATTCAGTTGTATGAGAATGCAACTCAGTTGTATTACCACAACTTTGTTAAATGCGGAATTCTAAACGTGCAAACTTAAACAAGTCCTGGACGGAATATCTTACGTTTATACTTTTATTTACAGTTTATGCCAAGTAGGCACTATTGTTTCATTACTTTATTTTTCTCTGCAGTAGATTTAACGATAAGTTTTGAATTACCTTTTTTGTATGTTGTTATCTTTTAGAACTTAGTGTACGTTTTGGATCGTGGGTAACAATGTCCTACGACCTGTGAAATATTCATTTGTTTTAAACATTCTTTCCACATTACATTTATGTTTTTCAGATGTGTATTTTATCGTCCTCATCACATTTCGTTCTTCTTTTTTCCTTGGAACGTTAATTCTCATGTTTTCCCTCGAACCCTAGGGTACTTGAAAGGTACAGTCATCTTTAAAACAATCCGGAATGTTTTGTTGTTTGCGCAGAAGTTTTTGCCCGCTTGCTCTGATGCTCTGAGCATCGTCCCAAGCAAGAAAGATCATATGCGCGAAAGCTGACATTTCCGGATATTTTTAAAGATGGGTGTGCATACATTCGTGGGGCCTTTATTTCAATCAGCTTGAACTTTTTGTGATTGTTAAATTGAAGGGTCAAATTTACAGATTTTTAATAATTTATTTTTTAAAATTACGGGACATTAAACAAAATATACAATTTCTATTGGCTCTCCGCGATAGTCCAAGATTTTTCTTCCATGCTGACAATGATTGCTTGCTCGATTTTCTCATGGATCCAGCTCAGCATGTCTTTGTCACCGTTAATCCTAATCAATTCCCCGGTGCTGTTTTCGCTCTAAAACTGCTAATTTAGCGTCCACGGCCACCCATCTTCTACTTACCTGTCGCATGTTGAAGACGAGTTCAGCTGAAACAATTTTGGGCATTGATATAATGTCGTCCAAATCGATGGCCCATTCCACCTCCCAAGGGCCCCACAGCCGACACTTATTTACCCTTATTACGTGCCTGGAATAAACACTAGTAAACTTTATTACGCGGATAAGGGAGCTCTAAGTCGTAAACGAAGCTACGACAGGCGTTTTCACAAATTGAAGAGAAGGTTTATCAAGGACAATCGTTACATTGACCGTTTTTTTTTCTGTAATGTGTAAATACGCCTATTGGGGCTTTTACGGCTTGGAGTTCCACATAGATACTTTGCCCTTTTAAGCGTCTGTCCCTTACTGCAAGGAAATTAATAGAATAGATTTTCCTATTTTGTCGATAGTGACGTGCGACCAATAAGTATCGTTGCTGAATCTGCAATTTCCCACAGTTTCCATCAAGTTCTGCCCCATTGACTCGTACACAGAGAAAGGTTTTAGACCCTGAAACCAAGAAGTTAGCTTACTTGGACAAAATTCAAAAACTCACCAAGTATCTATTGTAATATCTCGTTAACCGCTGCTGGATCCTAATGGGTTCTCCCAAAATCGCCGCCCTTCTTAACGCCTCCTTTGCCACTTCAACGCTGTCTGATTTTTCGTCGGGATGTCGAGTGACCAACGAAAGTAGCGCTTTGCCAGTTGTTCTGAAGAACATTTCTCCATCGCAGTTGATGCCGGCTGTAAACTTCCAAAAATGAAGCTAAAGAAACGATTTGAGGTTCGATTACCATTTTGTTTCTTAACCAATAGTTGGGTTAGCGCGTTGGGCACGCCACTGTGGAAATTTCTGCAAGACGACGTGATTGATTTTGGCACCACTTCTGATTTTTGATAGGAGCCGTGACGTCTGATGCGTTGAATATTTTCGATTGTTTGGTTAGCGAAGATGTCGATGACGCATTGCTCGAGGGCCGCTGGAGACATGTTAATATGACTGAGGAGGCATCTTGATCCATACAGGAGCATGTTGGGCATCTTCTCCAGATCACTCTGCATTATCTAAAATTATTATTAGAAAGTTCCTACTTTCTCATCAGAAGAACCAAGTACCTTGAGGGGGGGTTGAATGGCAAAAGTGTTGACTAAAACTTGCAAACCCAAAACATGAGAGTAATATTGTTGCAAGAAATGCGAGGTGATCCTGGTCATTAAATTGTACGTTATCAGTGACAACTCTTCTGTTAGGTAAACTTGCTCTATTGCGGGAATTCTGTAACAAAATTTGATAATGAAAACTTTGCTTCTATCGCTTGAATTTACCTATGAATGACGCCTTCCATAGGCATGTACGGAGAAATGTTGATTGGGAATAAGTAGTCCAGGATTCTACAAACAGGAATGTGACTGCTGTTCAACACAATCTGCATCTTGTTGGAAATATGCAGCTGAACATCGAAATTAGTCACACTCAAGTATTCAATGACTATTTGATGGTGGGTTTGGTCCTGAAACTATTTGCGCACTTAATTAAATTTTATGGCGTCGAAAAACTTACCTTAGTTCTATGAGCTGTCAAGTCTTGAATCGACTTCATGTCGCTAACGTAACAAGCGGTGGTGTCTTCGTAAAATTTCCTATATTGCGTCAGTGTTTCGTTCAAGTCCATCAGCAGGTCGTTCTCGATGTTCAAGTAAAAATCTTTGACCCCCACGCGAATATGTCTGTATATATCACAATCTTTGGTCGAATTCTTCAAAACGTTAATATCAACGAAAGAGTTTAAACCTTTGAAGTTACTAGGAGGCAACGGATACAAGACGATACTGTTGCAAATTTTATTATCGATCTGCAAACTGTGCAGTTTCAAGTTGAAATTGTGGTAGTTCCTTGATTTACGAAACTGACAATAAATCGCAGGGGTGTAGGTGCGTTTCAGTTCGGCGAAAAAAGGCTTCAACATGTACATTTTCTCGAAATCGATGTGAATGTAGTCTTTCAGCTGACACTTTTTATAATGCAACCTGTACTTATCTTCGATCCAAGAAGCTAGTTCAAGAGTAAGAGTTTTCCATTTATGACCGACATTAACTTCCCAAATGGCAGGAGCGTCGACTAACGACGCGTAAACATGTTCTTTTTTGGAATTTTCAGAAGTAAAAATAGAAATTCCGAAACCAGATAACGAAATTAACGTCTCGATATAGCAATGTTCCAAGAAATAATCCTTCATGACATTGTTAAAAATTCGAAGTTCCTGGGTGAACAACAGGACTCGTTGCAAACCTTCCCTGTAACACATCCAGTAAATCACGATTTTATCCCTGCGAACCTTCTTCTTCATAATAGTTTTAACACTGTCCGAACTATCGGAATCGTCGCTGCTTGACGATATAGCGATGCTGGTGGTAGGCGTAACACTGTGAAACAAAATCTTTTCTTCGCCGTAATTGTCATGGAAAGGATCAAGCAAAAATCCAGCTCCTTTGTTGTTATAAACGTTCCACAATAATTTTCGGATTTTAGTCGAGTCATCCCAGGTGTAAAGCAGAGAGTTGTACGCACTCAAAATCGTGACTTGACTCTGGTCCAGTTGTTGGATTTTCAAAAACATGTCTGCGCAATAATTTTTAACCATAACTGGAGCGTCGCCAAATTTGTAATCGCAGAAAGAAATTTTAAAAGAATCAGTAGCTCCTCCGGTTACCTCTACGGTTAATGCGCCCTAAAGCAATTATGACGTTTTTCGAAAATAAATTAAATGAATAAAAAATTACCCCTTTGTCCATGCGAAGAACTGTTCGGTTGGTGGTAGCGATATTGAAGCATTGCGAAATTAATTTGCTGTCCCTGTACTTGACGTACATTTGCATTGAAGAAGTTTCTGGCCAAAATGTGACGGTTTGATTGGGGCCAATGTCGGTCCACAAGTCGGTTTTTTCGTTATGCTCCATGAAGCTGCAACCTTTTCTTAACGCAACTGACAACGACAAAAACTGTTTAGTTACCGTAGGTTCCTGTTGGTGTGGTTGGTAATGAGGAAACTGGGCAACAAAGTGACGATTTTTGTGAGTCGCGGACACATTTGAGAGAGCTTGATGGAGAGGAAGAACATGTATTTTTTCTTTCTTTCGTTGTCTTTGCAGACTATTAAACCAGTGGTTCCGGCGCACTCGAGCCCGAATTCGTTGGACCAATTGGAGTCGTACACTTTGATGTTGAGCGTATGCCTTCCGTGCCTCTTGTAGGTGAACAACAGGATGTCCTCGTTGCCGCTCTCGTACATAGTGTTGGTAGCAGAAGCCTGCAAATCAAGATTCTTAGAACATCTTTCGCTAACATTTTTCTTCTTCAGAATAAACGGTACATACCTTAATTTGCAGAGGCAGCCCAGTTTTGTTGATTATCCAATAGGGCGTGTAAAAGTAAATGTTGCAGCTCCCCTCTCTGTCCGTCTTGATATTGATGGCCAGGTTCTTCAAATCTTTCGCCTCCGAACTTAGAACGATTATCTTTTCGTCCAAGTAGGTGGTGAAATTAAAAAACCCGGACCAAGTTAGCAAATTGTATTTAACTTTAATCAACAGTTTTTGGTCCTTGGACAAGTCGAGAGAGTACACATTCTTCTTCTCCCCCGGTTCCACCTTCATCAATTGCTTCAACCCAATGTTTTCTACTTCCAACGAATAGGGAAGGAAATTGTGGAGGATCAAAGGCGGAAGCAAGTGGATGACATAGTTAGGAACTGAGTGGGCGTGCGAGTTTTGAATCTCCAAATTCTTCGTTAGCATGACTCTAAGAGAAAACACCTCCAAGTTGGACTTGCTACGAGGGGTGCAGTGGAGGTTATGGGCGATTTCTAGTTCCGTAGCGAGGTCTTTCCACCAAATTCCGGAATCTGACGCGTAATGCCCTCTACAACCCAAAAATAACGGTCAATTTTTTTCTCGAAACAAGTGTTGGTGGCACCTACTCGGCGTAAGCTGGCTGGATGAAGAGTTTGCAGTGATAAGCGATATATAATGGTACATTGTAATGCTCATGCGCTTCTAAAACAGCGATCCTCATTGTGGTGTCGAACGGGTTCGTGACGTCTCCCACTGGTTCCAAATTGAGTTGTTGCAACACCGAAGGTTCGTAGAGAACACTCAGGGCGAAACAAGTCTCGTTCTTAATCTAAAAAGACGTAAATAGCGAAATTTCTAAATTAATAGAACCAAATTACTTGTAGAGGTGAACTTATAATCACGTTCCTTCCACACTTTCCAATGGTGTGTTTCGCTGCTAAGTAATAGGTTTGGGTCGGAATCGTAGAATGAAGCCTTATCAGCTTCTGCCAGTTTCTCTTCGAACAATTAGTTTGAATGGGAAGAAAGTTGGGGATGTAAACCTTCATGAAGTGTTTGTTGATTTTGTCGTACAGCTGAGATGTGGATTCTGACGGAAACTGGAGACTCGCCAAAGTTTCAAAATCGTAATTGATTTCAGTTTCGCTTTTCGGGAAATCGCCTTGGTTGCTAAAAAGCTAAATGTTTAACTAGTTGAAATCATAACTTTTTATACCTATCCTTGTCTTCACTGAAGTCTTCTCCAAATTCAGAAATGTAGTAGGCACTTCGTGTAGGACTGTTGGGAGGTGAGTCTTGATTCTCGAACGTTTTGATACAAACCAGCGAATCCTCTTCATTGCTTTCGTTGCTTCTTTTCTCGTATAACTCAACTTTTGATTGTGGACCGATGTCGTTGACTAAATTGATGGTTTTCTTGTTGGCGACCACAGACAAAGTTTTGTTGGAATAAATCGTAAAAAGTTCATTGAGCACCTTCAGGAACATCGGAGTGATGCTGATATTCAAGGTTTCTTTTGCGTCCACCAAAATGTAGGTGGATTTCGTGTAGCTGGTTTCGTCGATTTTCTCATTTTGAACTTTGGATTTGGTGCCGCTATCGGATTCATCGTCGCCATCACTAGAGTGGACATAATCACTATCCTCACTTTCGTTCCAGTCCCCTAAAACTCCAAAAAAATTATTGCCGTAGAATTGAGATTCTCGTTGGTTGTTTCGTACCTGTAAACAAATCCGAAATTGCCGCTGCCAGTTTCTCCATCGTTCCATCGTCATTTTCCGAATCAGAATCGTCCAAGAAGGTCGACAAGCTAGTTTTGACCCTTCTATTGGCCCTGTTATGCAGCGGGTTCAGCGGCTGCAAGTACATCATGTCTTCACCCGAATCCTCGTCTTCGGTAGTGACTGGCGTCATCTTTCTGTCTTTGGTCGAGTGATTCTTGTTTTTGTGGTCGAGAGCACTCAACATCGGTAGCGACTTGTCTTGAAACACCTTAATCAGAACGTCCCAAGGCTTGTACTCTTTCTCGTCGATGACAACGGGATCTATTGCCGGTTCCCAAGTTTGCAAATTTTCGTTGAAATAATTGGCTTGGACGGTGATTTCGCAGGTGCAATTAAGGAGCGAAGACCAGTCGTAGATCGTAACTTCAACCGTCGATTTGACCAAAAGAACTTGCGTTTCTTCCAGTTCGAAAATTACTACTATATCGAATTTCGGCACCAATAAAATTTCGTGTAGTTCCCCCTCTTTATTTTCTAATTGTCCTTCCGGTGTATCAGCAGAAATTGGTAGATACTCACCAATTTTCTTCGGTTCCCATAAATCCTCGGGTTCTGTCTTTACATCAGTTTTGACTTCGTTTTTATTAATCTCTATATCAGGCACTTTGAAATGTTCAGCTATATCATTTAGAATGTCTGTTATTGAATGAACGACCCTGCTGCAAATTTGGACGTAAATCGAAGAGACTGACGCGATTATTTTCTTGCCCTTCTCTTCTGAATGACATTTCGAGAACTCAACATCGCACTGCTTGAGGATTACATAAGGTTCCGATGAGTGAAGACCTATGTCGTAAAATAGTGAGTGCAACCCTGATAACGAAACGACCCAGTTGAGTCTGTTGCTGTGTCGCGAGTAATCAGACAATATTTCGCAGTGTGTAATGAAATAGCGCTTCTTGTTCGAAGTGGTTTCCACTACGAAGATAAACTCGGGCTTGTTGATCCTCAAGGAAATGGTCAAACTGACTGGATAATCCTTTCCATCGATATCAGTTTGATGAGTATCGCATTCGTATCCCTGATTGACTATACCGATGTCCGAATTGTCTTTAGGAAGGCACTCGAGTACGAACAATGCGAGCTTTTCGCAAAAGGGCACGGATAAGCTTAGGCTCAGTCTTCCAATTATGATATCAGCGGATTTGTCGGCGGACTTGTTCTGGTGGAAGGTGATGTCGATGATTGGAGCTCGGTTTATGGTGATGTTGCAGTTGTTGTTCTTGTTGTCGTCGATGGGAGACTGGAGAATGCTGGAAAATCAAGAGTAATACAAGCCTAAAATACATCTTTCTCATTTCCACTCAAGAAAGCAGGGACAGGTGATTAGAGTTATGACTGCAAATTTTATCATTTCTATTCTAGCTGATCAAAAGAAGGCCAAAGGTGGAACAACCAAGAAGCAAAAATGAAGAATTAAGTGTAAAAGTTTGCTACTTTGGCTCAAAACAAAGTGGACTCTACAGGGATTCTGAAACATCGCTTAGGGTTCAAGTAACAGCAAGAATGGGTTATCTACCAGTACACAAATTAATGTGTAGAAACGTTTTGGTCTTATTGAGAGTTGTGATATAGGACACGAACCCTTTGTCGTAGAGGTTGGCATCGGGGCCGATCTCCTCAATCATGATGGTGTCGGCCGATAATTTCCCGTCCAAGCTCTCGTCGGTGTAGACCACAAAAGTGGTATTGATGTCGGTGACCACAAACTTGCAGAGTCCGTGGTTGAGGTCTCGAATCGGCGAACTCAGCAGTTCTCCGGAATCAAAGAATAACAACAACGTAATTTCCTCCAGCGCTAGTTTCGCAACTATATTCTTCTGTTTGGGCTCGCAGAAGAAGGCTTCCAAATTCCTAACAGTATCATCTACCCCTCCAGTTGTCATTGGGGACTTGATCGGGTTAGGAAAAAGATCGACAAATTTGCCTTCACCAATATTGTCTGTATAGATCGACAGAATGGTGGAAATATCTCTTTGCCCTAAGGTAATTTGGATCGAATCTAGAACCCCATCGATATCCCAAGATTTTTGGGCGCTCTTCACATGAGTGTATCTTTTGATGTCCAAATTCAAGTTGATGGGTTCTATGAGAGTTTCTTGCATTTCTAAGGTAGCAGTTAACGTCATCACTCCTCTAGTTATCGTGATTCCGGTCCATTTGAGTAGAATGTTTTCCATTGTGTCGCTGCAGTATTCTTTAAAGAAGTTTTCAACACGCAACTCGCCTGTGTCAATGATCATGACGTTAGGCGATGAAGACTTTTGAGGAAGCAATAATATGGGGCCACAAACGTTAATGGCCAAGTGAATTTTTGCGTTAGTTTTTAAAGTGTCAGTGGCGCCACTAACGGTCTTTGCCAAAAACTCAACTGCCTGGTGCAAGTATGCTTCCAAATTCGCTATAAATCTCTAAAAATGACACGATAAAATTTTAAAAATTCTCTTGGTAACATACTTGGAGCTGGACGACGAGCTTGTATAGAAGAGTCAAGTGGATTTGGCCCAGTTGAAACTTGAAACTACCTCCGGTTGTAATTTCTTCTCTACCATCGGAAATTTCGTTTCTCTGCTTGATATGTGGGGCGTGTCTCACATATTTTACCTCAAACACTTTATCTTCATCGGTGTAGAGAACCTTAAATGTAAACTAATTACAGAAACAATCGAAAAGCTTGACTAGCTGCTACCTTTGAGTAGAGAGTGGCATCTGATAGATGTTCAACATTAATGTTGCTCAAGAACGACCGAAACACGAACCTCTCGTTTGCTCTGAAGAGAAAATCCATCTCTAGTCCTGACAGATTCACGTTGATTATATCGAAATCTGAATCGCACACTCTTATGTTAACATCTCCGAGTCTCGCAGAATGGGAGAATTTGACGGACCCTGGAGGAACAGGGGTTGATGGTTGCTTATGCAGTATTGTGTCTACCATGGCTACAGCGGCGAATAGACTCTTACAGAGAGATGGTGAGGTTTGGGCTTGCACTCTAAAATTTTGTGATTACTTCAAAAAAAAAATTAAGTTTGACTCACTTGTTGCAAAGATATTTTAAGTACTTCATGGCGGTATGGATGGCTTCTTGATGCAATAGCAAGTGGATGGTTCCAAGATCTGCCACCAAGGACGTTTCCACGCCGTGGAAATGAGTCCAAAAATCCGGGCAATTGGCAGTTACCTAGTTTGAATTATTTTTAAATAGTTCACTTTAACTGAGTCAGAAACTACCAGTGAGTCCACTGACCTTTCTGTATAAAATAGTGACCACGTCCACTGTGCTGGGTAAGGGGCTGTAAATCAAATCTAGATACTGCCCACTTGAGGTCGTGTGCAGTTTATCGGTGAGGAGGATGCTGTTGACGGAAATTTGGTAGGCCGGGCCAAAAGTCATCAGAGCCAGGTCCATTGCGAAGATTCCGAGACGCAACATTAAGTATGGCCTATCGGTGCTGTCACTGGACCTTGAAAATACCAGCGAAAACTAAAATTTGTCACAAATAAGAATGTGTTGCGATAACTGGCGCAAGACTGACTTCATTGACTACAAATCTGAAGAGGGTGTTAATGTTGTTGTTGGGAGAAATATTATCTTCTAGACCTGGCAAGTCAACACAACGGGCCCAAGCTTCGTTTATATCTTCTTTCCTCGCATTCTCGATCAACTTTCTGCACAAATGTAAAATTAGCTATTTTCAAAATCGTGTTCTACGTGAATCACTTACTCTGCTTTTGTTTGAGCGGTCTTTTCTCCTCTGCTCCTTTTGATTTTGATAAAGTTATCACTTATTGTAACGTGACTCTCGATTTTAGCCAAATACTTCAAACTGAATCTCCCCCTAATCCTATCATTTATAAATTGGCTTTGGATTTCTTCCCCAATTTCGCAAATTTCTTCGGTTTTGCCAGGGAAGAACTTCAACATTTGGCATATCCTCCTTTCTGACATGTTTAACTTTAGTGATTGAAAGTTAATGTTAAATTTATAACTGAAATTGGAAAATGAGATAAATTTTCGACAACATCAATCTTACTTGGGTAAAGTTTTCTCAGGTTTGGAGCACTGTGCGTAAGTAGCCGTAAACGCAGTTTTCGGAACCAAGTGCAGATCTGTATCTTTCTCCCTTCTCGCGTCTTTCCAGTTGTCGCAGTTTTGACAAAAGAGAACTTGAATATCACTGCATTCTATGTGATATTTGGAGTAAATTTGTTCCTCCAGTTCCATTTGAGTTGCGTTTTCGATACTGTCCAAAGACTGACACAGTTCGGTTGTTACAATGTAGCGACCCAAATCCACGACCAATATACTGTCAGCCCTGGAAGTAACAACGTTTGACAAACAATTTCTCTTACTTTCTAAGAAATTACTTCAGGAAGGAGCCAAATTCCGGGATAACAACAAAAGGAATTTTAATGTTAAGACTTAAGTCCCATCTTTCCTCCAGTTTTTTGTTGATAATTTCATGAAGAGTTTTAGGCCATAACACCATATCGCTTTTTAGAGAATCAGTCGAGAAGTGTTCAGAGTCGAAGAAATTTTGAAGATCATTGACGAATTGCTGAAAATCTTTGATAATCTCCCACTATTCGCACATTTACACTCACTTTGTTATACAAACACTCGACGGAGTCCAGATTAACGTTTACGTTGTATGAGACTCTCAAATCTGTTGATTTTTCGAATTCAGCTTTGAAGAAGTATGCCGGGCTTGTACTCAGATGTTCAGAGGCCATGATAGTCGTTAGGTGTTCGTCTTCATTGGAGCCTTCAAGGATCAGACCCTCGATTTTCACAAGCGCCTTGTATGAGTCTTCTGCGAAGTTCGGTTGCCAACTGAGGCTCGTTTGTGTCAAAGTCAGCAACGCAACCTCCCTTGTCTCGTTAGTGAGGGAAAAGCTGATGTTGCCGGTTCGGAAACTATACTTATGTTCTGAAAAAATTAGGGGTTGCACAGGCAATTGAAAGTTGACCAATTCTAAGTGGCGAGTTAGCAGTTCACCGGTCTTGAAGAACTCACCAATAATTAGTTGTTCGTGATTCTTGTCGTAGAACCCAATCCTCTTGCACAGGAGCGTCCTTTCTGGCGATGGTAGCATCGACCAGAAGTTCTTTTCGCTCAAACTCCGTGATTGCACCTAAAATTGCTTCTTAATTTTCCTGAAATTTTTGAAACTGATTGCCTCACCAACAACCTTGCTTGTTGTCGCGCTATGACTATATTAACTATCGATAAGTTGTCTTCGTATTTTTGGAGGTCAAGTTTCAGCTCCATGTCGTTGGGGTTCAGGATGATTTGCTTGTAAGTTTCCATGTAGCCCCGGTATTGCTCGCGTACTGCCTTGATTCTTGACCAAGCGTAAGGGTTGATCCTTTGCTCGACAACTGAAGAATATGCGTATTTCCACCAATTTCTCGAATTTTGCAAAACCGTTTCTTCCGGTCTCATTGATATAAAGTTCCAGCTAATCAGCATCCGTGTCAGGGAATCGTTGACGGCCAAAATAGACTCGTATTGATCTTTGCATATTTGAACGTTACAGTCCTGCACCACGACGTCTGTGGAACATTTCGCTATGTTGCCAGAGTGAGATCTGGTCATCGTAATTTTGACTTTGGTCGTCATTGGCTTTATTACTGAAAAGATCTATGATTTAGGGACAAATGGGTCTTGAAACCTACCAAAATTGAAAGCTTCATTGTCCAAAGAGAAATTTTGCAAACTACTCGACATGGCGTTCCTCCAAGCGTAATACTGCGATGGCAAGTCCCATTGGTTCAGTTTTCCGTTGCTGTTCCAATAAGCCGAAAGTGTTTCCATTTTGACTAAATAATAGTAATTATGAGAGTTGACTTCAGGTTTCGCAGCCTTCCATTTACTGGAAGCTTCTTTTTAGAAACTTCTAGACACTTTCGAAAATTCCACCTACCTATTTGTGGTTTCTGCAGTAATACTGCCTACACATAATCCTGCAGCTATGGGGGTTTTGTAACTAACGGCGTCTTCGTACCTAATATGGATGTTAATGACGGTGAATTGAAGACTATTTAAAATGTTTGTGACCAAGTGCTCAGAGAACGTGTTAGGGCCTCCGATTATGTGACTCTCTATGTCTAAATCCGCTAGAATTTTGCGCTTGAAAGCTCTAATTAAGCGCTTGTTTTTGTCTGCGTCGAACGGCCCGTTCGCTACGATAGGACCGCAAATTATGTGGAGGTCCTCTATGTTTACTACCACCGGTTGAGTCCAGAGGGACGTCCAAGGGATTTGCAACCATACTTTTCCGATAGTTCCCGCTTTAATCTCGATTGGAAGACCCAATTCGTACTAAAATCAGATTTTAGTTGCACGTTGAAAGTTTTTGAACTACCGACTAGAGCTTCAGTTTTCAGTTTCAGATCTGTCAGTTGCACGTGACCTGAGAAGATGCCGACATTTAAATTTTCAGTGTCGAGATCCACCACGTATTTTCCCAAGAGATGGTTCAAGAGTCGCGCAACTGCCCCTTCCAGCATCCTGTTGACAAAATTTTTTTCGGCTAATTTTGAAAATTTTCAGGTTTGATTGCGTATTGGGAATTTTGGTGAAGTTTTGTAAAGGACTCACCTGAAACGTTTGGCGTAATTTGTTACGCTCTTTGCTTGTTATATGCCAGGTGTTTAGAACATATTTCAGGACTGAAATGCACACTTATTGATTTCAGCGGTTCTGATTAAAGTGACCCGTTTTCAGGAGTTGGTAGCACTTGTAACCCTTACGTCAGACGAGCACCCACATCTAAATCGATAGAGCGTGTAGGGGATGATTTGCACGGCGCGCAGAATTCCCGCCACTTTCCGGATGACGTCGCTTTTTCAACACGGAAAATAACCACCTTAAGTAGATTTTTTACGGCTAACCACCAAAAATGTATATTAAACAATCTTTTGGAACCGATTTATTAAATTCTTGCCGGTGGTAGGTAAGATAAAATGAAAATGTAACAGAAACATGTTTCGATCTATTGATTGAACTGCGGTTCAACAGCTTGTAATATTTTATAGCCACTTTGCAAAAAGTTATAAAAAGTAGGGCGTCAGCAGCTAAACTGTTGCTTGAGAAAGGTAATTTTGCGATACAAATTGTTTACAAATTATTTTACTTTGGATTGATTCGCCCGGCGCATCCGCCAATATTGCATCTTCCAAGATATATAATTTGCCCATAAGTATTATGGGTACCTAAGTATTTTCGTTCTTATTATTACCGAAATCAACGTGATTATAATAATGGGTGGGACACCCATCAGTGCTCTAGAGGTAAGTTAAGTAGCAAAAGACTTAACAATCAAAGACAAATTATGGGAATTAAGCTGTGACTGCCTGACAGAACCAAGATAGAGAATGCAATTAAACCGCACCTGTTGACACGCATTTAAAGACTTTTCTTATAGAATCAAGGTCTACGTTTTTTTCTACCAATTAACTGACCTTATCCAAGTAATTACACATTTGTGCAATATGAGTTCTTTACCATTTCCTTGCCCCGGGTTTGCTGGATCACTAAAAAAGTTGGCCCAGTTCTAATAGTCACACCCTTTTTATTAATCTATTAAGCTATCAGTCTTTTATGGTCCTGTTATTTTTATTATGTTCTTGTATCCACATAATATTGACAAACGTCAGGTATTTTTTATTAGAAATTCTCTCTACAACTAATATTCGCATAGTAAAAATATTGTACAAATATCTACTCTAATTTGTTAGAAATAGCCACATCTACCTACCTACCTACCTATAATCACAACAGGTACTGACGAACAAGTTATTTACACATATCTTTACATTATTCAAAGTTGGCCCCTGAAAGGCGCAGTGTTATTTGTTAGGATTTCAGTTTTATTTCGATTGTACAGCATAACATTAAGAAAAAGACAAACACTGGAAGGTCTAATGATTAAGGAGAAAGAGAAATGAGCCTTTTTATAACGTAATCATTATCAGTTTGTAAATTAACGAGGAAGCAAAAACAGCAGTAAACAGCAATAAACACGTTCTTTTTAAATTTAAACAACTAAAAGTCAAAGGTTTCAATTAATACTCTTCACTTTTATCAATGAGAAATTAGTAAACATTTCAACTCGTACGTCTCAATTGAGCAGATAAAATGTTGTGTAAAAGCCAGTTAAATTCTTTCGTTTTTCTCCAATCTTGTCATTTTGCACAAATTTGCTTTACGATTAACAAACTTCAAATGCGCAATAACGCAATAGAATTGACAACAAACTGATAAAGACTCACGAGACCTATTTATGTTCTGAATGAATGAGTTAAAAATCGACGATTAATGGTTGTTATCAATTCGCCTGTGATCAAAAACGAAATCAGTTCGTATCTGCAATGACGTATTAAGTACAAAGCCTTGTACATACAGCAACGTAACTGTCTACCGGGTCTTCCACATGAATAACTTAAGTAGAAAAAATAAATAAATGTTTTGTAATCAGGTAGCAACGCAATTTCATAAAACTAGGAATCGAACAAGATTTCAAATTGTACGTTTCTACAACAAAGAAAACTGCATTATCGGCTTGCTTCGCGAACGCAATTCTACTGCAGTAGAGACTATTTTCTGCAACTAGAAACTAATCAACGGTTGTTGTTCATTCTTTTCGTCTCACTAACACTGGAGTTTATCACTTCACTCTTTTCTTCCTTAAGCGTGTCTTTCAGTCGGCCGATGCCGGTCTCGGGCAAGAAGAGGACGCAGATGCCGCCCAGCACGCCGCAGGCGGCCAGCACAGACATCGGCACGCTAGGGTGGATAGATGCCTGGAAAAGTAGAAATTTCACCACATTAACTACCTTCAAAAAATCTTATGCCAGTCGACAATGACAATTGGTGGCTTCAGGAGCAAGATGGTTCAGTTAAAGACTTAACTGCATCATCCAGAAGAAAATTCAGAGGCGAAACTTTAGTTTGAAAACCTCAACTTGATTTTTAAGATGCTTAGAGTCTATCACTAGAGAAGGTGGACAGTTTAGCGTGACTTAGAAAGTTATTTATCGTTGCCTGAAAGACTAGACCTGCCTAGATAAAAATTTGCGAGGTCAAGTGTTGTCAGGTTGTTGATGCACAATTGGATCAAGGAAAAGTTGTTACCATTTCCCAGAGATAAGGCACCAGCATCAAGGCGATTCCGGCTGATACGTTGCTGGCCCCCACCCCGATGTTGCGAATGGTGGTCGGGTAGAGTTCTGCGGTGAACACCGGCATAATGGCGTTGGAAGAGCTGATGCTGAACTTGCTCAACATTGTTAAGGACGTGATGATCCACTGGAGTTCGTTGGATGCAAGATCTATGGGAATAGCGAAACCGCAAGCAACTCCAGAAACAATCATGGTCAGGGCCAGAGGCCATCTTCTGCCGCCTCTGAGAAGGATCAGGATGCTGAGCGCAATTGCGGGGATCTCGACAGCCCCTTGTAAGATCTGTTGTTGATAAAACTAGAGTTAGTGAAAGGATTAAGTTAATTTCGGAGATTACTAACCGAGTTGATGTAGAGGTCTCCACCTATATTGCCCAGATTAAGCACCAGACCATAATAATCTAAGTATACACTGAACCAGATTACGAAAAGTAACAAGGTTTTTTTGCGCATTTGTCTAGTTTTGAACAGATCCATCACGGTGACTGACTCCGTTTCGGTGTCGGTGTCCACAGGTAAAAGTTGTTTATCGATATTCAGAGGAAGTTCCCTGTTGTTGGTGGTAGCGGCTTTTTGCAATACCGACATCACCTCATCGGTTCGACCCATCGCCAGCAACCATCTCGGCGATTCCGGCAGGATCCACCTGAAATTTCCGCTTTTTTTTCGAATTTTTCTCTAATTTTACAGAAGTTACCACAGAATCAGAAAGAGAATTCCCGGCAATGAAATGGCGAGTTGCAAGTGTCGCCAGTCCCGAATCAACCAGCCCATTCCGGAGATTGTCATGTAGCTGAGTGAGACCGGAAACAAGTAGGAGATGCCGGCGACTGTCCTCCAGTTTCCGCCGACTAACTCTATTGATAACACGAAGCCACTGAACACGACGGAAACCGAGATGAAGCCCAAGGCCGCGCGTAAAATTAGGTACATTGGAAACCAAGGCACAAAAGCGATTGCGATACCTAAAAGGGACCAGTTGAGGTTGAAAAGAAAAAAGAAAATTAGCAGGAATTTACCCAAAACTGTTTGGATGAAAGCGGACGCCATCAGCGTCCTCTTCCGCCCGTATTTGTCGGATAGGATGCCGCAGACCAGGCCTCCGATCGCGACGCCGCCAAGGAACATCATTTCGGACAAGCTGTTGAGAGTTTTGCGGTCGCAAACGAGACTGAACTCGGAAATGATGGTCTCGCCTGAAAAAACTTGGTTTCAAAATATGGCTGAAGATTTAAAAATTTAATAATGTTCTTAAGAGTCACAATCTCGCAGAACTACTTTCTGCTGTTATTCCTTCGACTCTCGATAGACATGGGTCTTAAGACTATTTTTTTCGTGTATTCTTAAGTTAAGATTTCTGTTTTAAATTTCTGCTACTATTCTTTAATTTGTCTTTAAAACAACAAAGTTGTTAAATGGTGAGTAAGTAACTATTAGATTCATGTCAATAACACTTCCACCTCATTTTGCCTATGTTAACTGCAATTTTTTCTTTAAAGTAGGTAAAGGAAAATTCGGGGCTGATTTCACTAAGTTTAATTTTAGACAACCAATTCCTTTGAAATCTTTATTTACAGGTTAGAAACTAATTATTTTTACGTCCGTAAATATTTAAAGCGCCGTCTGCATCACTTGAGTCAATCGAAATGTAAATAAGTGAATGAGAAATTTACTTTAAAAATTACCACGCGCTTCTTAGAACGCATTTCAGTGATGATGATGATTAACGTTAATTACTGCGTGTTGTGTTAAATCAGACTGATGGTTCTCCTGAATTAAGCCATTTTAGTTGTTGTTATACTTCTAGGTAGGGAATTGCACTGTCCGGGAAGAGGAAGGAACCAATTGCGTTTGCTCCAAATGAGTCAAAATTATGTAAAAGCGTTCAACTGCGCCACTTCCAACCATAAGATAACAATTGCTATTTCACTGAGCAGCCGTCCAAATCAAAGATTCAGGAGTTGCTGAAGCTGAGCTGAAAACAGCTGAAACTTCAAGAGAGTGGTAGTGGCCTTCACAAAGCGAAGAGAATTTTTTTGAAAAGCCAAGAGCATCAGGAAAGAACTAGTTAGAGTTGTAGAATTTATACCTAATAATTTATTTTTGTAAACGTGTACATAACACTTTATTAGGTAGGTCAATATTGACATAATGTTTAAAAATGGAGTGAGAAGAAAATGTATTTATAACAACTAAAGAATAAATATTAATATAATCCATTCACCCATTTTAGGACAGTCTGCAGAGCGTTAAAATGTTTGTTCTCTAGGGAACCTTAGTCAGGTTGGTACAAACTATCGAATTGGATTTGTTTCGGAACTTTAAGAGTGAAAGTTTAACTAAATCCATTTGATAAATAAAATTCGATTTCACTTGAAAACAAGAACAGTCATTGACGTAAGAAGGCAGGAAAGTGATACTTTACTAGAAAAATGATACTTTACTGGACGAGCAGACTAGTAGAGTCTTACTTACTTTTCAGAGAAACATTAATTAATTTGGTTCTGCAGTCACCAATTCGAATTCAAACTTTGTAGACATAAATAAGCGTTATCTCCAATTACTTTTAATGAATTCCTTTGAACCACTGCTCTGGTTAGGATTCAACTTGAAAAATGGAGCTTGTGCTCTTTGTGCTTCCTCAAGTCGAGCGGTGTCTGGCCTCTACCAAGTGTGCATTCAATCGATTCAAGCGAAGCAATAAATTACAATTAGAAAATAGCTCACAATTAAAAACGACACTTTTATCGTTTTATATTTAAAATTAAACGTCTGCTGTATTTATAACTGGAAACAGGTAAACGCATTTAATCGCTATCGAGAAAAGCTTCAATATTTGAAGAGCTTTCTAGGTCACGCCTAATAAATATCTCTCCAGCTCCACAAACAACGACGTAGCTTTTTTATTTTGTCTCCCTGTGGGTAATCACAAACTTACCTTCGCCTCCAAACTCCCATTGGGTGCAGGGAACTACCCTAATCCCGGGCAGGTCCTGGAGGAAGGGCAGGGTCGCCTCCGTGGCGTTGGAAGGTATCGCGAAAATGCCGCAGAAATCCGTCGGTTGCGTGTAGTTCTTCCACAATACAGGGTTATAATGGGCGAAATGTTTCGTGCGGGCACACCACGTTTCTCTTTCGGCCGCATGGAACGTTGGCGCGAAGATGTGCCACGTGCAAGGGATGTTGAAGAGCGAAAGAAGAAACGTCATTTGAAGCTGCCATCGTCCGAATTCTCCTATCGCTTTCGAAATGATGTCCTCCTCGTCGTCCTCCAGGTCCTTCTTTTTGTTGTTGGACATTGCTGTAAACATTTCAATAATTAGCTGTGAGGGCGGAAATTGTTCGTTTGGTAGTGTCTAGCGTGGTCGTCGTTTTAACGAAATGTTGGGTAAAAAATTGCGAGTGTGTAACATTAATAATATTATAATGAAACGAAACAAACAACATGTGCGAAATAAAAACGTTGGACTGGCGTCGCTTATTGTTCCCATGTGAACAAGAAAATGTTGCGTACATGTTACATAGTCGAGCTTTCTGTATAATAGGAACGTATTAGGTTGCGTTGCATACGCGTATTTATTTACTACGACTTTTTTTTTGCTCGTCAACACTTGCTTTCTAATTTGTCAGCACCGCCGACGATTGAGAAAAAATTTGGCAAAACCGAATTAGCGATACTTACACAACAGTACTCGAGTCGCCATAACGGAAGCTCTTTGGTCTTTGGCGCGCAATCACATTTTTACGATAATGCAAACCGGAGGTTGGGTGGAATATGGGGAAGAAAACAGTTTCTCGCCGTTCGGTAACTTTTCTTATCTTTATAGGTAAACTGAATCGTTAACAAAAGATAAAGATAACGATTTCCTTACTGAACGCCTGCCTACTACAACAAGCACTTGCTACTCCTAATAAGTGTTACGAGTTAATACTATGTAATTTGAAAGTGTTGTCGAGATTCCTAAGTTGTAAGATCTTGTTGAGATTCTACAAATTTTTGTTCATTCTTCTGTTGGTGGCGAAGAGTTAATCCAATCAGCTTCTCCTGCCTGATTAAAGATCTGTTTCATTCATTAATGTTGTCTACTTGAGCAGTTTATTAAAAAAAATTAAGCAATTTCTGAATATTATAGAAAGTCAACAAATGATGGAGGAGCCTGCTAAAGGTCGTAATTTAAAAATGCTTAAAAATTAAATAATAAAGTTAAAAAAATTATGTTTTTTTTTTAAAAAGACGATGATTCCCAAACAGCTAGAAACTACTGTAGTAGCTTAAATCTTATGGTTTTTTAAAATTTATCTTTATTCAGACAAACTTTTAGTGAACTCTAAAGAAGTCAAAAAAATTTAATTAAAGAAATAAGTGCTAAAAAAATTCTCAAAAAGTGCCAAGAAGGAAATTAAGGTGGGTGAGCAGGAATGGTGGGGAAATTGAAACCTCGGTGGCAGAAAATTGCGATTTTCCACTACTTAATCGAAATCTGGCAATAATTGCTTTCCGATGCGGCGTTAAATGGACGAACTATTATCTAACGGTTGCAAGGAAGTTAAACTTAGCACCGCTTTCATTAATAACGATTATTTTGTTGATGCAAAGGTATTGTAGCGAAATTGCTCCACATGGCCTCCTAAACTAAACGCGTTACGTAATTCAACCGCAAATTACGCAAAGAACCATTTAGGAAATCTTCACTAAATACAATGAACTCGTGTGGCGGCGCTATTTGTTCTCATTGCAATATTTTTTTGTTACAATTGTTTTTCTCATCTACTTTTGTGCATTACCGGCAATTAGATACTGTTGCGATTTTAATTTATTTTTAGCGCTAATTGCTATTGCGCGCCTTTCGTTAACGTCATTGTTTATGCTGTCTAACACAAAACAGATTTCTTTCCAATGAAAAAGATTCCTCCAACTCTCGACAATGGGAGCGTTATGTTGCAAGAGCTTCTGTCCGTGTTTACAACCGCCAAAATAACTGATCAAATATGTAGGGCGGCTGAAACAACAATAACAACAAGATTCGGAGAAAAGCCACTTTGAGAACAAAATTTTCAAAATGCGAGTTTGAAAGAGTTTAAGCGTAATGCAAATTTTTCAAAAAACTTCTGTGGTTATTAAAAGAGATATTTTTAGTTATAACTTGTTATTACTTAAATTATAATGGAAGTATAATAATTTTTCTACAATATTTTCTCATTATTAAAAGTCCAAAGTCGCGTAATTACCTAAGTAATGAATGACGTAATCACAAGTAGTATACATATTTTTAACATTATTGGCAACTGATGGAAAAATAAAACTCAGGTATAACGTATCAAAGCGGTGAAAAGTGAAGCAATCCCTCAAAGTTTAAGAGTCCTATTTGCGTTTTAACGATCACATTTACGGTCTACCAATTTTAGCCCGCAAAATTGCTTCTTATAGGAGCTTATCAGAAGAGTTTAAAAAAAATTTGGAAAATTTTGAAAGAGGCGACACTATGTGGCACGAGTAGGTATCAATGCATTTACCATAGGGTCAATTGGACAACTTATCTTGGACGAGGTCGAAACTCTTGACACCTGTGTTTAATTGCTGCTTCGAAGACATTGTCCTTGTTGAACAAAAGCGAAACTTGGTGGATTTTTACCAAAAATAAGCAAAATGTCAGCCAACAAGTTCGTTTGTAACAAGTCTTTTTCAACGTCACTGTCAGCTTTTCATCTTGACCCAATTCAATTACGGGTCCGCTTTATCGTCGAAGCGAATATATTTCAAGAGCAAAGCCAAGGATCGCGGAAAGTGATACATTGCATCAAGGGTACCGTCACTAATAAACACGTCCATTTTGGACCTTGACACTTTCTTCAAATCGCACCGATTTCGCGTTGTTTACCACCTTTTTTCCAGAAAGCTTCCATGCTCCACCCTTTTGTCTGAAGTTAGCACCAAAACTCTTCAATTGTATATTTTTAGCCGAAAAACTTTCTTATCAAAAAGACAATAGAGATGAATACCTAAAACCAACAACACCTTAAGTTATAGTGATTGAAGATGTTAGAAATTTGTTTGGTGAGTCACCTAGTTTTGTCGACTGTTATCGGACGAGGAAATAAAATTGTTCTGCATCCATTGAAGAGTTTGGCAGAACGGATTCGGTGTCCTCGATTCGGGATTATCAATAAAACCGGAAACACCTACAACGCTGTTTTGGGCCCCCGGTTCAACAGCGACAAAGATGTGTTATTTAATTAACGCATTAAGCCTCAATTAATAAAGTCCTATTTAAATTGAAGAATTTAGTTGTGTAATTGTTGGCATAATGGATGAAATAGAAAAGTTAAACGTTCTGATCCCACACGCCACCGAAAACTGGCGAAAACAGGCGTAATTAGCAAGACGTTCAACAAATTACCCATCATTGTCAAGCAGGTCCAAACTCAATCCACTCTTCATTACCATAGAGTTTACTTTCTATCATCATCTTTCATCTTTCGTTATGTTGTTAATTCATTGCGGTAATTTTTCCATTCTCAATGATCAAAATATAAATAACTGCATTTGTTGTAGGTTTTTCGCGACATGTGAAGGCGATTTAGTTGTTTATATCTATTTCTGGCGGAATTATTATTGGAACTACTTCCGTTACTGACATCTAATGACATCTAAATTTCCGGAAACGAAATTTGAGCAAAATTCAAGGTTCCGCTTGATTAAAATGCAACAATCGTCCATTTTTCTGCCAACTTGGAGTTGATCGTCGCATATCCTTAACGAGGATTTTTAACATTTTGTTAAATGGTCCTCTTGACCCAATTTATTGTGGAAGCGACCTCGGAATTCACTAATTAATCGCTGTCAGCAGTTTTCAAGTTGCAAAGCCAAGGGCTCCGCTCTTATCAATAAGTTTCTGAAATTCAGTTTTCATATCCGAAGATTTTCACGTGTGGGTTCATTACTATTATAACATTGATTTTGTTCGAATTGTGGACAGTGAACTTAACCCTGAAATTTTAAGCTTTGACACTACTTCCGCATCGAATTGGATTAGGTTTAATTTTAATTTTTTTGATATTACGTACTTGGCTTTAAACAAAGTGATGTAATCAAAACTCATTTTATGAATTTAATTTATTATTAATTACGCCAGGAGCAAAAATAACAGGATGCATGGACAATTTATTTGACAGTTTCTCATAATAATGCCTACTTCATTTTCGACTACTGTAATGTAATTTTAAGAATATTTTTTTTAGTTTTAATAATGTGGCCAAAAGATAAATATCTACCAGGACGTGCTAATGTAGTAAGGACTGTCAGAATAAAAAACGTTGATGTAAACAAGAAGTTAATATATTGCGATTCATTTCTCTAGTCTTATCGCAAATTTAAAAAGAAAACAATGTTTGTCGCATTCAATTAATTTCCAGCTATAATTAGAAAGCATCTCTTGTGTCTTATCAATCCTCGAACTAGTCGTAAAGAATCTGTTTAAACTGCTAGTTATTAAGTGCCTTTAAATGTAGCGCAGCTTTAATATTTCTTGTTGAGCGTTAGCAATTTTAGAAAGTTTTGAAATTTTTATCAAGTAAGGGAAAAAAATTAATTAATTAAAAAATTATTCAAATTTTTGACATCACCTTTATGACTTATTCTTGTAGATTTTTGGTCGTTTAACATGAACCTGGCATTACTTTTTATCTGGAAGATAATTTTAAAGATATGACGATTTAAACAATTTTACTGAAAATTGAGAATTTCTACTTTTTTATTTTAAGTTGCAGAATTTTTATTCTTACAGCTTTCAATAGCTTTTGCAACACTGATTAATCTGATGTAATTTGATTTCATATAACTTTCTCCGTTTAAAAGTTACAATAGTTTGAATATTGGAAAAAATAGTAATTTTGCAGTTTTTGGAAATTTACAAACAATGTATCAATTTTAGCTTGAAATTGAGTTTATATTTGTAATCACGAAGGTCGAATACATATTAAAACGTTGATTTCATCGCGGGTGGATTGGACCAACAATGTCAATTTTAGAACATTTTTAAATTTTTTTCGATTTTTTTTAAATATTAAAATTTTTTACATCGATTTTATGAATTATTTTTGTACATTTACAAGGTTAGCTGTAAATTGTAAAATTTAATGTCCGGAATTCACGTTTGTCCTATGACCTTTACTTTTGAACCACTCTGTACAATTTTGATTTATTATTATATGGAACAACTTTGACGAGGATTGAAGATAATTTAAAAATGAAGAGCAAAATTCAGCAACTATTTGCCTCTGCCCTTAAAATTGTGGTTTGGTAATATTAAAAAAAAATGAATTTTTTTGCTGTTGCTTGATCAATAAGCAAAATTTATTTATCCAAGAATGGCGTCTGAAAAATTTCAAGAGTTTATTTTCTTTACGTAATTTCAAGTTTTTAGCTTAGCTTGGAAGAAATAAATAAAACTCTAAATTAAAATATTCTCATAGAAACTTTCCAGAAAAATATTTTCAAGTATTTCTTAGAAAAAGAATAAGAAGACACGTTCAATCAGAGAATACAAAATTTAAGTTGATTGTTCCACAAATTGATAACAATGACGAAATTTTAAAAAAGGCACAAAGCAAAGGCGATACGTAAAATTAATAAAAAAGCAATAAATAATGTTATTGTTCTAAGGCACGCTCTCAAATTTGTGCAATTGTTAAATATCGATGTGGAGAACGATATGTGCTAGCAACAATTTATATCTATGACCTACACTCCTACGCAAATAAAAAACAATAATTAATTGTTTTGAAACAGGAAGAAATAGTCTAAAAGTGGCGCCAAAGTTAGGAGTTAAGGGCATTAACTTCTTGTCAATAATTGAGTTAGATAGGTGTTAAAATGTTTCAAGATTTCGATTTTGGAAATTCTAGTTAAATTTTAATAATGCATATTAAGAACACAGTTTTGTAGAAAATTTATAAAAATTTTGTAGTTTCGTCTCAATTACTCTCGATCCGAAATATTTTTGAAAATTAGCTTCTTTTGGGCGTCGCAGTCAATATCAGAATTTTGCATTTTTGCACGAACTCACTGAATGAAACACTTGACAATAATAAGCGAAATAAATAATTTTGACAAAGCCCTGTAAGTGATTTCCTTAAAATCACTTCTCTCGCAAGGTGACACATTTTCAAGTGATTCCAACAAACTCGAGTAGCACTTGTAAATTAACAAAAACAATACGTCGGAAAATCACCTAATTTTCATGCAAATGGCTCATTTAGTCTCACCTGTACGGATGTTCTTCCAGTTGCAGGGACCCAGAAAACTTTACTTCATAACAAGCAATCACAGTCACCGGAAAGCCGGAATTTAGCACTTTTCCAAGTCTCAGTTGGAGTCGGTGGCGAACATGTTAACGATTTGCGCGCTGACAGTAACTGATTATGATTTTAAACGATGCCGGCTTTTAATCGGAAGTTGTTTGTTGAGCAACGACAGCGGACCGCTAGAAATGCAATTGATGTACTCTCCTGTATTATATTAAAATATATACACCAGCAGCCACAACCACCACCAGTCCATTTCCTCACCCTGAAACGCGTCTAGAAAGTCGCACTCTCGAATTAACCATCCTCGCAATTATTAGTTCGCCATCCTTGCTCGTGAGAACGTGCAACTTTATTATTGTCATTTTATGGCGGGATTGTGATTATCGCGGATGGAAAGAAAAAACCTGAATCACTCACAATTAAGTACAAGGAAAAATTTAATTGGATTAACTCCCTAAGGTTGGACGGTAACAGGGCTCGGGTCTACTGATTCAGATTGGCGTTTCCTTTATTCGTAAATTATGTGGAGTTCTTCAACGGTACTTCCACATCGACATTACTACTCACTTACCCAATGAAAATATGTTGAACACAATTTAGGCACGACGACTTTTAAATAAATTAAGCAGCGGGGCTCCCCTGCACGTCACGCCATCAACGGCTTAGACGCTATTTCTAATTTGGAGAAATTCGCACTTTTATTATGTAATTATTGAGAAAATATTTCGGGGTTGTGCAACGCTAATTGATCTCTGCGGCTTAATTGTGGTAATTTGTAAAAATACAAATTGTTGCAAACGGTTGAGGCAGGCCTTGGATTGTGCACTTTCCACTGGATGTCGGTGTTGCTGTAAAACCTGTGCCTAATAGCGTAAAAATGGTCTTGTTAATTAGTAATAGTGCTAGGGAGGAAGTTGCTTCAAATTGCACGGCAGAAAGAAATAATCATCATCGTCAAGTTTGGCCTTCCCTCTAATGGTGTCCGCGGACAATTTGGTTTCACATGGTGATTGCGAGAGGTCTTTGAACGTTTTACTTGGTTGAACAAATGAATTAATTTGGGATTATATAACTGGTCGTGGCGTAAGACCTACCTCAACGTTTTCTGCAGCGAAATTACGAAAGAAGAAGTGAAGATAACGCATTGTGATCCCAGAATCAGCAGATTCATACATATTTGAAAAGCGAAAGTCTTTGATGAAGATCCATGTTTTAAGATAAAAATATTTTAATTAATGTTACTATATTGATGCAACTTAAAGTCTTCTCGTCTTTATACTTCTCTATAAATTCTGTGTTTTATTTTGCCAATTATTTTAGAATAATTATGAAAACGTGTTATTAATCGTCAACAATAATTGTTTGAGCACTGGTGTAAATTAAAACAAGAAACTTTTTTTGTGCAGTATGATTGACTGACAAAAACAATAATTACAATAATAACCCATTGGCTTGATTGTTACTCTCGACCTCCGCTACTAATATCGCTTTAATTGGAAAGCATGATTTTTTCTTACAAAGTAAAACGTAAGTGCACGTTTAGTTCATCAGAAAAGTGCTCATAGCAGCTACCAATAAATGAAATGTTTTTGAATCAGTAAAAAAGAAAACAGTTTTTAAGGTAGGCCACCCACCATACAGCTGCTAAGCAGTTTGAAGTTCAGTAAATTACTCTACGACTTTTCATGTATAATCTCTTGGCGCATCCACCAACTTTATATCTTTAAAAAGCAGAAACTTTTGTTTCTTAAAAATCTAACATTGGCATAAAAGTCCCTTAAACTAAAACTGCTTTGATTGAGTTTGAAACTTTTATTTCAACTATGTCTCTACAACAACAGGTGCCTCATCTTCCTCTTCTGAATCTAAATGTCCGAAATCCCAATAATATTTTAGCGTCAAGTTTCGTTTAAACCTTTCCGCCTTAGTTTTCAATTGTCCATCAACATCTGATTCTTGTATTGTCCTGAACAATTTTCTCAAATTCACATAGACAAAGTTGTTATTGGTAATGATGTCGGCGAGAAACTCCTCTGGTATCTCCCTAATGTGCACCTCTAATAAACTAATAAAAATATCGTACAACTTCCTATACTTTTTAACACCAGAATCACAGGCACAAAACAAAGTCACAAACTTCTTCCATTGCTCAAATGCTTCCAAACTGTGACCGACCAAAAAACAGACGAAACAAAACTCCATTTCTCCAATAACCTCAGTTGGTCTGCAACCAAATTGTATTAGGAAAGAATTTGAAAATTATTTCAACTTACTGTGAATACTGCAAAATCATGGTTTCCAAAACGTAAGTGGAATCGAGGGAATGTTGGGTAATTTCTGCGGGTGAAGCACCTTCAGGGTAGTTTTTTTCAGGAAATTGTGTCAATCTCAACTCAGTTCCTTCAATGGGCTTCAGAATCGGCAACAAATCAGTTTCCAAATTGCCTGATAACCGAGTTCTTTTACTGGAACTACACGAAGGTTCGTCTGATTTGGATTTAGAGCCTCGGGGGCGGTCTGCGTCGCTGCAGGATTGAAGTTCTAATGCCGCTCGAATTTCACCAGACAACGGAACTAGTTTCTCCAATAAATTATCTGTAAAGATAGAACGTTAAGAAGGCAATTACGGGAAATTCAAGAATTACCGGTGATATTCGAAGTGAGACTTATCCACTTTTCCCAAATGTCGTAAGGATACGGCCCCAGAAACCCGTCCAGAGCCATGATGTTTTGCTTAAGACTGACAATTTCAGCTTCACTAACCGGCTCATTGCTGATGCCTTCGTTCTTCTTATCCCATTTCTTTACCACCACTTCAGTTCCCCTAAAATTGTGGAAAAAACCGACGCGGGGTGCCACATCTTCCGTGCTACTAACGGAACTGTAGAAAATGAAGTGGAGGCCGGGAGGGATCATTTTGACCCCGCGAAACTTCTCGCCGGTATTCCACGATTTCATGTCGATTCCGAATTCGGTGCCTTCAGGAACCCCCAAAAATATAAACAATCCCCCTTCTTCGAATAACTTTTTCGCCGTCTCCTGGTCCATTGTTGATGGCACTAAGTGAGGTTAGAAATTTTTGACAGCTGTCAAACGTAGAGGCATTGGTTTGGTAGAGGGGGATCTAAAGGAAGCCATAGACAACAGACAATCAAGTTTTCCGAAAAGTCTGCAAAGAAGTATTATATATTCTAGGCATATGTCTTAGAGTACGTAAGTTTAAAAGCTTTAAATCAGCAAGCTTTAAATTGTTGGGGGCATTTCTTAGCTTGGGGTCTTGCAAATATATTTTTCTCTTTTTATAGCCACGTCTGTGGTCACCTTAAGTGTATTGTGCGTAGTATAATTAATTTCTCTGGTTAGATGGCGCTGATTCTTACAAAATTTTAACATAATTTAACTTATAAAATAAGTATTATTAATAAAATAATAAAAGTTATTATTAAACTAAACTGAAGGGTAATTAAGCTTTCCATTATGAATTTACTGCAGCGTAATTATACTATTATTAACAATAAACGCTTTACAGTTTCCTGCTTGCCCCAGTCGGTAAAGTCGTGTTCTAGATTGGTTCTAGAGTCCTGCGACTGTCATTGTCCACTTCTCTACTCTACTACTTCCTTTTCCGCCCGTCTCTCCGAATGTTCCAGAACCAGAACGTCGTCCTTCGCTCTGTTATATTTGAACACGCGCTGAGTGAATAACCATTTTGTTTTGTGCTGCGTCAGCGCTCGCATTTTCAAGTTACATCCGTGTTCCTGTCTCGTTCCAGAAATATCGATTTTTGAGGTAATTAGCCATTTTCCACTTTGTCCCGTGTCCACATCCGGCCAAAATTTGAAGTATCGAAAATTCCAGACAAGGGTAAATCACTTCTGATTTCGGGAACTTTCCAGAATTTACAATGGTGAAAGAAACGAAGTTCTACGACATCTTGGGTGTCAAACCGGGGTGCAACCCCGACGACTTAAAGAAGGCTTACCGAAAACTCGCCCTCAAATACCATCCCGACAAGAACCCCAATGAAGGGGAGAGGTTCAAACAAATTTCGCAAGCTTACGAAGTGCTGTCGGACCCCGAGAAGAAGAAGATCTACGACCAAGGTGGCGAACAAGCTCTCAAGGAGGGTGGAGCTGGAGGTGGTTTCTCCAGCCCCATGGATCTGTTTGAGATGTTCTTCAGCGGATCAGGGTTTGGAGGCGGCAGACGACGTCGTGAAAGGAAGGGCAAAGACGTCGTTCATCAGTTGAATGTTTCCTTGGAAGAGCTGTATAAGGGAACCGTCCGCAAGTTGGCTTTACAAAAGAATGTTATCTGTGATAAGTGTGAAGGGCGAGGAGGAAAGAAGGGGGCTGTTGAGACCTGCCCCACGTGTCGAGGGACCGGCATGCAAGTTCAGATTCAGCAGTTGGGGCCAGGTAAGGATCATGTTCCAGTTATTTCACTGATGTTACTGGAGTTTTCTTTGTTTCCTAATATTACATCATGGCCAAGTACTACATAAGGTCTTTGTCTTCAGCTCTGGTATGGTGGCTATATTGTTTTAACCTTTGCCCATTTTCTAGGAGCCACCTGTTTTTATTTACCTTTTTCTTACTTAAGGTCCATTATCTGGAAGGTCTCTGGAGCAGGGATAAAAGCTAATATGAAATACAAACAATTCTTTTTGTTGTACTGAAGTACAGATCAACATTGCAATACTTTTCTTTTTTTGAAGACTATAAAAAAACTTGATACAGATGTCAATTTCAAAAGCTTTCTGCTCCATTTTGGTTTTATTGTATTGTGCCGCTGTACAGTCAGTTTCAAAAGTAATGTCCATCTCATAATTTTAAAATTTAAATTTATTCCACAGATAATGTACTAGCTAAAGGAAATCCAATGAATCTGTACCATTATTTTATTTGCTTAGCATAAATGTGAATTTTAATGTCTGTGTGGATTTTATGTGGAAAATAAACGAGTTTAAAGTTTAACAGTTGGACATTACGTTTGAACTCGGCTGTACATTGATGGTAGCGTTCATGATGATAATCAAACCCGGTTCTGCCAATTCTCAGTAGGTTGCAAGGCGAGTAAAAGGACCCTAGTCAACCTCGCTATACGTCCGCCACAGTACTCTCCCCCTAGAGACGTCACTTATCTTTTTATCTTGGTGCGTGAGACCCCCAGACCGCACGTCGATCATTTTCCTGAAACCTTTGAAGGGGGACTCTAATGAATCTTGCTCCACGTGCCATTCTATTCGTCGCCGCATTATTATAAATTTTGTAATTTTGGGATTTGCTCCTCAGGCATGATCCAGCAGATCCAGAGCATGTGCTCGGACTGCCGCGGCCAGGGTCAGCGCATCAACCCCAAGGACCGGTGCAAGCAATGTCAGGGCAAGAAGGTCAGTCGCGAGCGCAAGATTCTCGAGGTCCACGTCGACAAAGGCATGGTTGATGGACAGAAGATAGTTTTCAACGGCGAAGGTGATCAGGAGCCTGAACTGGAAGCTGGCGACATCATCATCGTTTTGGAAGAAAAGGAACATCCATTGTTCAGACGGTCCGGTCTTGATCTCATCATTCGTTTGGAATTGCATCTAGTGGAGGCTTTATGCGGCTTCCAGAAAGTTATTCATACGTTAGACGACCGCGATTTGGTTATTACAGCCTTGCCGGGTGAAGTAACCAAGCATGGTGACGTAAAGTGCATCATGGGTGAGGGTATGCCGCAATATAAGAGTCCGTTCGAAAAGGGACGTATGATTGTGCAATTCTTGGTACAGTTCCCGGATCAATTGCCTCCTGAAGTGATTCCGATTTTAGAGAATTCGTTACCTCCCAGGCCTGAAATTATGATTCCCGATCAGGCCGAGGAGTGCACGTTGTTGCCGTTTGATGTTGATAAACAGGATGCACGTAGGAGGCAACAGAGGAACGTGTACGATGAGGATGATGAGATGATGCATGGACAGGGCCAGCGGGTGCAGTGTGCTGCTAACTAAGCTGATCTACGGACAGAGTATTAGACGTGTAACTGGACCATTAAGCAACATTGTTTGTTATAGAAATGGTGTAGCGTAATTGTTTGAAATATACTGGTTTTATTGATCCATTGTAATTTATAACTAATTTACAATTTTAGGTAAGTAGGTAATGTAAAAAATTAACAACCATGTTCATTCTGCTAAATGTTTGTGGCTGTATATTTTGTTGATTTTTATGCAGGTCATTGTATTCAGACAATTTTTTCACTGTCAATTTTTCATTGTTCTAGATGACAAACACTGGTAATAAACACTGAGCTCTTCATTCCACACAACTTTTTTGTTATCCTATCCCAATTCCAATGGGTTGAGACGGAAAATGCCTCAGAAGATACAAATGCGCTCTACTTTTTTTCCATTGATAAAAATGGTTTTAGTTGCAATGGGTTTACTAAAGTTAAGTAAAAAAAACAGTCTGTTTGATCTGTAAACCTACCAAATGTGTCTGGCAGGTAAAAAACTGAAACTTATTTAAAAAAGTATTTTTCCTTATTTTGGCAGTTTTGAAAATTTTTCAGATGATAGTTTGCATTATAACAAGGGTCGTATTTAACAGTCTACCAAATTTACCCAATATTTTCATACAAAAAAATACATACTTTCATTTCCCAAAAATACTAAATGTTCACCAAATTTTATTCCGCATTTAATTCTAACATAATACCCAGATATTTAATTTTCGACAGTGTCTTGTATTATTTAGCAGTTAAAAATACTATTTGTTGATCAAAAATACACAAGCAATTAAATGTTGTGCAAATGGTAAATAATTTTATGCAAAATTATAGATGTAGATGAGCTAGGGTAAGGAAAATAAAAGTAAAAATAGAAGTGGTTTGCACAAAAAAAGATATTGATTTCCGTAATATATAAAGGCTTTGCTGTAATTGGTTTGCGTTATTTAAAACGTAAAACTTCTTTAAGTGGTAATTTTTAATCGTGCTTAAAAAAAAAATTACAGGGCTCTGAACTGACCTTGTACAAAACATTTTTCGCGTGCCTCTTGTCTGGAAGCGCAAGCGGCAAGGAGAGATGCGCGAGCATATTTCATTTTTGGAGTAATAGAATAATTATTTGACGCACAAATAGTCATTTTGAGAAACACTAAATATAAATGGATAGCGCGAATATTTATTATGTACAGCACGGACGCGTAACTTGAGCGTTCTAAATTTGGTGAACATTTAGTAAAATTGATAGACATATAGAATTTAAAATGTAAGCAATGGTAAAACAATACGCAGCATAGTTATTTTAGTGCCCATTTTCCGATGTATAATAATTTGGGTTTTATTTAGATTTTTTGATGCTCATTAAATTTTCTGGTGGACAGTGCAAGGAATGTATGGTTTAATTTGGTGTACATTATATTTGTTCCCTTATAACAATAGCTTAAAATACAATCTGGCTATAATAGAAGGCCCCTCAAAGTCTTGCCAGACTCATCTAATGCTCGCCAGGCGCGCTCAATTCGGTACGTTCGAATATACTGAATTGAATGTGTAATTTTAACATTGAGAGAGTCTGGCGAGCCTTTTGTGTTTGTTAATAACAATAATGCCGGTATAAACAATAAATTTGGTGCTAAGTTCAAAATTGGCGGTGTTAGTGGGGGCGCCAACCGCTGCGTCGTGGCGATTTGTAGCTGGTTGACGGGTACGCCGGCGGGTGTCGCCAGCGGCGCCCCTCTCCAAACGACGTAGTGAGTTGTTTTTATGCAATGCATCATGGATCTTGCCGCAAAGATTTCTGGGAAGTGTGAGATGGTTTCCATTTTCAGTGACCAGTTTTGCGCGGCGTACAACATTACGGGCAGAAAGTCACCGCTAAAGTCGCAGTGATTGTCGTTCCAAGTTCAATTTCGCCCTCCGCACCGCAGCCCCGACCCGAAGATGCCGTCGGAAAATTTATTCGAGACGAACGGGACGTAAATCGCAAGAGCAGGTGTTGGGTTATCCACGGCCAAATCGAAACAAAAATCCAACCTAGTGTCGCGGCCACAATTACGTTTCAAGGGGTTGTGATGGTAATTTGCGATACTAACAAGGGGCGTTTGCAAGAAAGCGAGACGAGATGCAGGTAAGTTGGCTGGGGTTTTATTGGTGGCCGTTCACTTGTTATTTACTTGTCATTCTTGTCAATGGTGGCTTTAAATTTTATTGCCCTCTGTAAAACTATTAGCGGGGTTTTTGTGGGCGCAATCGGCAGGCCTTTTGCCTCAATCGCTAATAATCGTTGTGGTTTCAGACAAATTGGGAACTAGAAAGGGGCTCAGAGAGAGGGCCGTTGATATGCTGTCACGATGGCAGACAAGCCTGAGTTGTCGGGAGCCCCCGGAGTCCAAAACGTGGTAGTGTACGTTTCGAATGACAACTTCGCCCAGGCCTACGCAGTGGGACAGCCAAACGTGGCTCCGAACCACTCCACCAGTTATGGCAACTCTCCACACTCCATGGCCACCATGGTCGCTCCCCCGAAAACCTACCCTGACAAGCTCAAACCTCCGGACTACTCCAACGGCCTTGTCAACGACCCCCTTCATCAGGGGGGCTATTTCGCGGGCGTAATCTCACAGAACGGTTTTCCTCAACCCATTGTCAACTACCAAAATGGGCAGATTAAAGGTTTCAATGAGGGCCGGCCCCAAACTCGCGACGAGTGCGACAATGACGCTTTCGTCGATTCCGGTTACGTGACGGTGATGGGGGCCGAGGGGCCTCCGCAAAGTGTTCGATGTGATTCAGTGCGTTCCGAAACCGCCGAATCGAGTTGTTCTAGCTTGAGTTCGGCGGATGAGGGGCTGGTGGTGGTGCAGAACCATCCTTCGGAAGTGGTGGTGTACGATTCGAGTGTGAGTGTGCGGCCCGGTGGTGGTGTGGTGCTCGCTGTCGGACCTCCGGGGGTTACCCACGGGCACGGGGTGGGGGCTTCCGGGCAGCTAACTGCCATCGGGGTGCCCTATGGCTGGAAAAGACTTTTGAACCACGGATCCGTCATTTACATAAGGTAAGTCGCGCTTTTTTTTTTAACCAGATCCCGCTACCCTACTGGGAAGGCGGCCGTTTCAGTGTCAAGGTTGCGGGCCTCTAATTAATGTACGCATTATCATGCCGGTTTACCGCACAGGTTTATTAATTATGATACATTTTCCACATCCTTACGTACACAGAGACAGTCGGTTATTTTAGGTTTGATTTACTTTAGCCCGAGGCTTCAGTGCTGTAATTCGTTTAGAGAATTTGCCTCGGGATCAGCCCCAAATCGGGCCCCATTGAAATTTAGAGTGTTAAAGCGAAGCTTATAGACGACCTCAAGTTGCACTGTTTTATTTAAAGTCGCCTCGTTTTTCAAAAGTTTGATGATTGTCAAAATTTGACAGTTTCTGCAGTTTTTTGTCATTTTGCTGAATGGACATTTACGCTCTACTGTTTGATCCCAATTTTAGCGATGCGCATTTTTTTCACATTTTGACCTTCGACTGAGGTAATGTCAAAAGAAGAAAAAAATGTAAACATTATTCTTGTCCATAGGTTTTGAAACATGCCCTCCACTTCACTTTTAAAGGTCGCTTTTTTATATTTCAGACCATTACTTAATTTACTGCAATTATGTAAATACAGTCCACCCTGTACGGATTTTTGCCCTCCAAAATGTGGGGTAGAAGTGATTTTAATATATTACGTTGTTTAGGTTGGGTTTATGATAAAAAACTTAGCGAGCCGCCATCTCGGATCTCTTAAATTTTTTTGGCATTTATCAAAAAATGGCAATATCTACTTTGATTCTCAATTTGGTTGTCAAATTTTGGTAATTGTTTACAATACCCACTTTTCGTTTTTTTGCGGTGTTTTTTTTTTTGGAAACCATCGTGAAACATCATTATAATGCCATTTTAAGCAATAAGATGTTGTGCAAACGATAAATAATTTTATACAAAATTTATAGATGTAGATGTGCTAGGGCAAGGAAAATAAGAGGAAAAATAGAAGTGATTTGCACAAAAAAAAGATATTGATTTTCGTAATGTATATGTGGTACTCACTTAGTGAAATTGTGCATTCCATGAAAAGGATGTGCACTTCATGAAAAGGATTAGGGCAAGGAAAATTCTTTTCATGAAGTGGATATCCTTTTCAAGAGGTGGACATTCTTTTCATGAAATGCACAATTTCACTAAGTGAACACGACATATACATGGTGAGGAATGCTTTGGTGTAATTAGTTTTTTGAAAATTGAAGAGTGGGTAAAGTAAACAATGACCCAAATTTTCAGTGTCAAGTTTCTACAATTTTTACGATAATTTTGACTGATTTTCAATTGTTCATAGATGTTCAGTGATATGTATTTAAAAGGATCCGGAAATTTCATCATTTGCGCATAATGCTATTTCTTGCTTGGGACGATGCTCAGAGCATCAGAGCAAGCGAGCAAGAACATCTGCGGAAACAACGAAACATTCCGGATTCTTTTAAATATTACCGTATCACGGAATTAAAAATGTGGTGGATCTGGGATATTACTTGAATGTTTTCCATAGTCAAATTATTGACATTTGTGGAAAATAGAGGGTTTTCATGTAACTAATGCGCATGCGTCATATTCCCGATTGACAACTTGCGTAACAAATGTAACAACTTTATTTGCAAAATAGCAATGTTGGCACTACTATAAACGTCAAACTGTCAAAATTGCATCAGAATGTAGCGCATGCGTCATAATAGCAAACCTTATGAAGGCCGCCTACTGCGGTGGTTTGTTCTTATCGATAAAAATTTGTTTGATTTTTTATTTGGACATTGATATCAATGACCCAGGAAATTTTTCTTCTAATATTGTGTGGACTCGAACTGTGGCTATAATTTTGGCCAGTTGCAGACCGTTTTGAGTCTTGAAATTCTGGCGGAAAAAAATTTTGCTTGCCACTCTGAAATTCATAGCGGATTTCGAACATTTTTATATTTGCATCTTGCCTTATCTTAGCAGGAAATGCGAGCGCCTCCGTATAATTCCGCCATCTGCTAAAATTTCCATACGTTCAATATTTAACCATTGCCACCGTTTATTGCAGATTTTCTGCGACTTCCTTTTCCTGTCCCGTCCACAGCTTTCTAATCTCATTGTGTGACCCTTCATTTGGCGCGCGGCCCGACTTTCACCTGCGTCCAATAACACCTATAATAACCGGCGTTATTGTTCTTGGCCACGAGCGGTTTTCTCTTTGGCTCTCCACCAATCGTCGACAAAAGTCGCAAAGTCGCGGTTTTACCTCTCACGCCAGCTGGATGCCGAAACGGCCGATCTTAGGTAATCTCTCCTTTGTGTCGGAATGACTGTTCGCCCATAAATCCGTCGGTTTCCGTTCCGATCCGGGTCGGAGCCTCGTCCGCTTGCTTGCTCACACAGATCCGAACGAAATTTACGGCACCCCATTATGCGCTGTGTACAAAGTAATTATGAGTGGCACAATGCGCCCAAAGGAAGTCGAGGGTCTATCCGCCTGCAGAATATCGACCTGCTGTTATTATCTTTGACGAACGACCGTGTCGTAAAGCTCCGCCATCTGTTTTGTGGCTTTTAAATCATTACTAGGTCATCCTCTCGGGTTTATGGCACTTGGGGCATGGAGTTGTTGGTCGGCGGCGCGGGTGTTTTGCCGTTCACCCCACTTGGCTTCTTGGGCAGATTTAACTTTTTGTCCTGGTTCACTTTCGTTTCCATTTTACGTCCTTTATACTGTCCATAAATCATTCCGTGAATTTATAACCCTCGGCCATAAAGTTTTTAAGGCGGCTTCCGAAAGAGGCGAGAACCGAGGGAAGAAACGCTTTACGGCCCCGGTTTAAATTCGTCGGGGTTGGGGGCGATCAAGTCATTTCAGCAATTGGTTCATTCCGCGGAATCAGACCCGCTTCCGCAGAGCAATAACTTTTCCTGATGCGAACGTCAAATTCTAATATTTTCATGTATGAAAGAAAGCTTTATGATCAGTATATCCTGGGCGATGAAACAAGGCGTCGGCTAAGTTCTTTTCATTTTTCTACACTGACAGACCGGTCGGTTATTCGAACATGATAAGCATGCGCTTGTGGTGACAATAGATATAATATACATGGAACAAACTGGAGGCACATTAATGAGACCAAAAGGAATTCGTGGTAATACAGTAAGACCTGCGGTTGATCATGATGGCCCAAGGGATATATCTACTTTATTAGGTGAAGCCATTGCTAATTCTTGAACAATGTTATTTAACGCCTCTATGTTTGGAAGTTTCAGCAGCTTCAGTGGAGTTCAAGAAGAGCTCGGAAGAATGAAGCTCCGAGGAAGGATTTTGAGGTTATGCAGCTATTTGGAAAGTGCTTGAGAAAACACCGAGAGCTCAGTTTTTGCCTAATGCGAGGGCTCAACAATAATGGGTCTAATAGGAGTTATCGTTGTATTGTGCACATGAATTCGTGCTTCTCCTTGGATTGGCCTTTTCGTCGGTGTCCCGTCGCCTGGCGAATAACAAGCGTCGGATTGACAACAGTTTTACTTCAAGCACCCTCAATTCGTCGATAAAAGCCTTATTGGGAGCCCGTGCGGCCGACGGATATCCACTCAACCGGTTCGCTCGCCCTTTTGGCCCAATTCCGCGACTTGTTCCCAACACTCCCGGTTTTTTTGTACGGGCGCAACCTCCTCCCTCTCTCCTCTCCTAGCGCGCCCCATCCTTTATCCACCGAAGACATCGGGCTTACACGGGCACTGGCTTTGTCGGGAATGACCGTCTGCAAATCAATAAGAGAGCGCAGTCGAGCACGACGCCGGAGTCTCTCTCCTCCACACCTCGTCCTTTCCTCTAATTGATGTCCCTTCCCAGCTTGACACATTTACCGCCGAGTGGACGCGGCCCGAATGAAAACGTCGCCGGTCCGCGGTAATAACATTAAGGTCGGAATTAAATTCCGACCCGCATAATCCGTCCGGAACTTCGGAACACTTCCGAGTTGCCAATCACCCGGGGACCCGGGGGCCGACTCCTCTGCGCGACGACGGGAACATAATTATCCGATTAGTTTGAGATAGACATTGCCGTAAAGGTGTCTGGTTATCTCCAATTACAGTGTTTGTCGGATGCGGACCCAAGATGGCAAAAATGACGTTACGTGGAAAAAGGTCCTTCGAGCTGGCACGATAATATGACGTTGCGGCTCAAACTGAAATATCACAGGCATAGATTGTAAGACGTATTGGCACGATAGTGTTCTGTTTGACTAGAAATTGCCAACAAATGTAAGTGTAGGTAGAGTGATATCTATCAAGAAAGTTGTTGATACTGAGTTGAGATTGCAGTTCAAGACGTCGCAAGACCGCCTTCTTTAGATTTCTTACATAGCATGAAAGTATTATGGATAAATATCGACGATATGATCAGACTGCGTCTATTGGTAGCGTCTAGTGGAGGGCTGGAGAGAATATGACGGGCGTGTAAAGACGGTGTGGGTCCTTGAAGTGAATGGTTCGGGATTGTAGCTTTCGCTGGATGCGGAAACGACGGTGTCGAAATATGGCAACAACGAAAACGAAAGGGGTCTCGAGAGGAATTCCTGATGGTCCTTCGAGCCGGAATAAGCGTCGCGTACGTGACGGACATCGATGGCGGCCTGAATTCGATGAAGCGGCTATCGGGAGGTATTAACACGTAGCGATATAAGGTTTCTTTTTGTGGTCGGACAGAACGAAGGGAGGAAGCCTTGCATGAACGAGGTGCGTGTTGGAAAAATGCGTGCTAGGTGCAAACTGTATTTGTCACGAATCCACCCGGCGTTCTCCGCTACCTATATAATGTATTCATTAAGGAAAAAATGCTAGCGCGATAAAGAAGTAATAAAACGAGGTGGCCGAGGGGTTCGTCTGGTGCCACGCGAAAAACAGGAAATTATAACGCAAATTAGATGCACACACAAAAGGGGAAAGGAAACACACGATATCGTTGTGTTTTATGGCTTGGACAGAATTTTGATACGACGAGAAAGAGACAGGCCGATCAGAAGTGCGTTCAAGATCGTGTTCCAATAAACCGGTACGAAGGTAGTCTGAACTTGTGGGCCATTTCAAAAACGTTCGAGTAATTTCAATGGGTGAGAGTGGACAAACTAGCTCAACGTTTAACCGCAGACCATGAATAAAAGATGCGAGCATCGCAAGTACGTAATTACTGAGTAAAATGCGTAGCAACAGCACATCCTGGCAGCGTTCTGAATCACTGCATCTGCCAAGATAACGAGTTAGTTAATTGCAATTACAGAAATGGTCAAGAGCGCCAAATTTTTGTAAATGGAGTCTTTGTACAGAAGAGGTGGAAATTTTGTTTTTAATACACATTCCGTATCAACAGCAGTAAATAATAAGCCCCGTTTATCTTGATACGTATTACATTACCCTAACGCGTTAATAGAGGTAATGTACAAGTTCTCCAAACTCCCGCCGGCATGTTAGGCAGATTTTATCTGGCACAAGCAGGGTAGGCGCACGTGGATCGGCCTCTCTTTATTGCGTGTTTTGACCTCTTAAGTGGAGGTTTCAGGTTCCCCGACGAAAACACAATTAATTAGAATTAGGTAACCCTCCATCTCCCACCTCGACGGCAACGAAACAACTAAAACTTATCGGATCAAAACGAAATTGACTTCCAGGTGTGACTAAGAAGCAGCCATCGGTCGTATGGAAATTAACACAGAAATGCTTTTATGTTTTGCGTATTTTAATAATCGCCGACAGACGGCGTGGGGCACAAATCGACTACATTGTAACTGTAATACCTGGCGCGTATAAGAGGAAATATTAAAATTTCATTCACCGTAAATGAGTCATGAGGGGTCCGAGATGGGGGAGGAAAGCGTTTCCTCGACCTGCACAGTTAAATAGCACTTCAGAACTTGAGCCCGCCGAATATTTATCAACAAGGGGAACGCTGGGCATAAATTACGCAATGTGGAAAACGAACGGCCAGAATTAGAGCGTTATAAAATTATCAACATTCAATAATGATGCCGCTAAAAAGTTGTTCTTGAAGTTATTTTAGACATTATCATGAATTATCCCACTTCTGTCGTTGAAAAGAAATAATGTGCCAAGTAACTTCCACTTCCCTTATGCGAAGCCTCATATTATTATGGATCCGGTAACGTTACAACTACAAGCCATCTACCATAAGGTATTGAAAAGTGTTGCAGCTTACTGAGAAGGTAACTGTGCGACAAGTTCGATCAATACTACGAATCGTGCGTTGTTAAAAATGGAAGTAAAAATTAAATTAGTTGCCGCCCTGATCGTCGCATAGATAGGGACTACTCGTATGTAAATCCGATTTTAACAAAATTGCCTCCTGAAGCTCAACCGGGACGATGATGACGTTTCGTGGTGTCGCGTCTTCCGTTATCTCTGTGGCGAGTCAATTTGATTTATGGTGCGATTTGCAGATTGCAGACGAGGCCGTCTATTATTAAACGAAGACAATCTAATGGCGTTGACGAACTGCTGCCAGAGCCGTGTGCGATGTCTCATTGTGATAAGGCGGCGGCAGCACAACCACAGTGAGTGGTGGGTAGATTGCGAATCAGCGGCAGTAATAACACACGAACGGCCCAGGAAGCGTAGTATTGGATTTTATTATCGCCGGACTCTCGTGCAATCGTCATCTAATGAACGGCTATTAGGCCGCAGTTTTTATAAGGTCGTACCGACTCTGCATCATGCACAGGAAATTAACGGAAACCTCGACGTATTAATTGGAAACAACAGATTTTATCAAATGGCCTTCGTAAGTATACTGAGCCAACTTGCAGCCCTTCTTGAAAGGTATTTCGAACATAATGTTTATATACAAGTAGGTTGGTAGTGGTAGAATACCCAGACATAAAGCCGTATTGTTCATGAAGAATAACTCCTCTGAGCAAAGGGGTGAGGTCGTGAGGTTTTTATTAAAGAGGCCCGAACCACTTTGATATGTGAGATAGAACTGCTATAAGTCGGTAATTCTAGATTGGTATAACATGACTCAATTTTAAGGGGCTCTGCAAGAACAAACCGCCATTTTCTGGTCGGATATTGCCACATGACTGGAAATCGTTTCTTTTTGGCGCATCCACCATTAATGTTCAGATCTTATCTTTGTTCGTAGGACGTTACCAGAACGTGGAAGGTACTTTATACCACTGGCGCCCAAGAACCAAGACCACCTAGTGATTGGTGGTGGTTGAAATCGTTCAAGGCATTGAGATGCGCCCTTGGAAGAAGGCCGTGATTAACGCGCGACGAATTCGAAGACAACCGAATCTTTTGTGGGTGCTCGGTTTGGGTGTCGGCCGACTGTGCCATTATGCACCGCGACATCACCTTTTTGCCCTTCATCAGCTGGAGATTAGAGCCTGACGAATCCATCATTGTGCAGTTTTCTTTGTTGTGTTCTACGATCATTTTTGGGACCTTGGCGGAGTTTACGTGGGTGAATGTTGCAATTTTGGTTTAGTCTCGGCCTCTTCGTCGTCATTCCTTTGACGTTTCCTGTTCGGTCTTAGAATGCGATCGTTGCTGTGCCATCCGGCGACGAAAATGTTGCGGTTAGCTACCAAGTTGTCGGAGCAGCGATGGCACAGGACAAAAAGAGGTTGCATGCACGCATTCATTTCTTTGAATTAATTACACATCGTGCAGTCTGACATATCAGTTTCATAATATCTGTAGAGGTGCTCTCGGTCTCGGATGCGAACAAAAAGAGAAAACAAACCGGCTTGTACGACTCCTCTTATTTATAGGAGACGTTTAACCGAATAAGGGAAGACCGGCGGTGAGTCTGTCGTGAATTCTTCGAGAGACTCTCGCCTTGGCCGCGAGAACTGGTCCCGACACTCGCTTCGCCAGCAGCAGCTTCATCTCCGGACGGCGAGGTTTTTGCGTAGCCGCAGCCGCGGCCTGAATCTCCCTTCGGGAAACTAATTGGGCCACTCGATGAAGGGTTAAGCGTCGCCCGGGGATGCCTCTGGTGCCACAGCCAATTTCGATCAGAGGATTAGAACGAATAAATAAGATTATCTTGTAAAACTGCAGAAGCCATCTGCTGCGTCAATAGGAGAGACAGTGACCCCAGGGGTTGCTGATAAATACCATTCTAAACGTTGCATTTTCTTTTAGAAAAAAATCAACGCAATTGCTGTTTAAAACGACGATTCGAGTGAAGTGTACTTCATGTTGAAGGTGGATGCGAGAGTAATTTCCGGGGAAGTTCGGCTCAGTTGCGATGCCTTTTGGGTTGGCGCTCGACGTTGGTAGCGGAAGGTCGCAAAGCAGCGAAATTGCCAAATTGAGGCGCAATACGAAGCGAAAACAAAGGGTGTCGCTGAACAGCGCCCTAAACCAATAAACCAGATTAAAGAAAGAAGTTGCCTCAAACATTTAACGCAACATTATTTTGTCGATCCCGTCGCTCCGACGCACTTCGCAGTTTCGCCTCAATCTAGTTCGTATCCGCCAGATATCTATTAATTAGGCGATGAATTATGCATCAGTTAAGGTTTTAATGGAGGCAACAACTGGTGTTCGAATGCAAATTCGGTGGGCGATTCTTCGGTTTGGTTGTTGATTCAGCGAAACGGCCAATTCGTCAACCGCAATGTTTTTATCGAGCCTTTGACATTTAGGATGATTTGTGGTCGCGTTAATGTTTTCAAGGCTTTCCCCGACTCGACGTTCGTAATTTATCGTGTCGCCGGTTTTACCGCGAATTTCACAAAAACTTACTGCGCATTAATAATCCATCGAAGCTGTGTTCCACGATGACCTTAAATTACGTTTGCGGCCGAAAAAAGCGCAGGTTCCCACTCGTTGGCTTTTCTCTCTACTCACCTCGGCAGAGACGCAATGATCTCCTTGAAGGTTTCCAGATTGCGGCCTTGGTGGCTTGATTCGATTAATTATTAGTGTGTGTACCTTTTAACAACAGAGGTGCGGTCGCAAAATTTACCGCATTGCTCTGGAACTCGTTTAAAAAAATTAGCTATTGTTAAAATTGGGGGTTCAAGTAAAGAGTAGTAGATATACGTAGAAGGTTGGCTCCTTTTCCAAGTGAGGGAATGAATACAAACACTGTGAAAAAAATCAAAACAAGGAGAAGCACTGTCCCACTGAATTAATGACGGCAGAATTTGCGAACTGTGACTAATTACAGTAATCATCCAGGCAAAAAGTTGTTATGTAAAGATGCTCAAGGCTACGCCAGAGAGTAATAGTCTAGTTACAAATTACAAGCCTTTTATGCTTCTAATTCTGCGATTTTTACATTTGTTTCTTCTTTGCTTCAAGTCTCACTCTTTTGCATTCCTTGATCTCTTATGTAACTGAGTACTGAGTTGCGCGTGCTACTCTTTATTGGAACCTCTTTTCACGCCAGGGGTCTTCGATCGTTGCCACTATAAAAGTGTCTTTCTAATTTCGAATTTTGACGTTATCCATCCACAGGGGAGTGGACCACTCTTTCTAGGTAGGCAATAGACAATATAAGTTGTGGTTGGTGAACGTCTCAAGATGATGGAAAGAATGGAGTCGACATGTCGACGGTATCGTCGAGAGGGCCCCCGATCTAATCCGGCTCCTGTCGCCGCATGCGACCGACTTCGTGTGTAAAATGAATAGTAATGATGCGAATCATTAATGGGATTGTCGCGTAACTCCGTCGCTAGATGAAAAGACAATTAAACAAGATTAAAACGGAACGACAAAGCGCTGCCTTGTTTCCCCTGGCAAGCGCACGAAATTAATTCATTAGCATCGCGCTGGGGGCCGCGATTACACAGATAATCTGTATTAGACTTCATTACTCTTGCGTCCTGGTTTTGTTGCGGCGTTTCGCGTTATTTCCCGAACAATAACGACGGCGACACGCTGCAAACGTCAACAGTTTCGGGTTGTGCCCCATTGAACAGACATTCAACACCACGCTCATGAGGACATAGAAGAGGAACTTGCACTAATTGAATGATCGTTGTTTCCTTAACTATGGCAAAACATGTGGAGCCATCAGGAGTTTGGATGACGGACACTCCTCAACCTCTCCATTGAAGGATTACGTCTTATTCTGCCAGCTACATTGATCCGATGCGCCCTAATACAACTCTCAGGTGGTGCTAAGAAATGCGGGCAATGACCACGTGAAACCTCACTAGGGCCGATGATGATGATGTATCGTCATCGAATTGAAACCCTTCCTAACCACGTTGATCGCCGCATCATCACTTGGCGTTGTCTGATTGATCGCCGTTGTGGACGTCTTGTGTCGTTTGTTGTTGCGTTCAACAACAACAACAATAATTGTCGGGCGTTGTTGGATAATTTTTCGCGTTTTAAATGATTGAGCCGAGAAGGCTGAGATGGACAAGGTCGCTGCTGAAAGTATGCATGCACCACACCAAGACATCGGTAATGACTGTCTCGCCTTGCTGCCGAGCAATTACCAGCTATTTGCGCCGACGTCCGCGAATTATTTCTGCCATCCCGAAAAGAAACGTCGGCGAACAAAGAGAAGGTGAAAACGATCAAGTTAGCACACACCGCAATTGCATACCGTCCGCTGCAAGAATGCAAAAGGAACATTGAACGGTCATTAGTCAGGCAGAAGCTGGCTCGAACAAAACGGCCGCTCGTTAATGCATCGACTTTAATAATCGCCGACGGTCGGTAATTACACCGAAGGCAAGAAAGGAGAATAATATTTAACCTGAGAGAAAAAAGTGGAGTGACGGTATTAGATGATTGTTTTAGGTCGACAGTTGTTTGGAAAAACGACACAATTGCGTGGTGGCATTCGAGAAAGCGAAGAGTCGGTTCGGTGCAAGGAAAGGTTGGCGTAAAAAAGTAAAAAGCTGTCAGGGTTAGGTAGGCGGTGGTTGTGCATGGACGGTAGGCGTACTGCTCGAACGACATTCGTGCATCTATCATCGCGGTAGGCCATAAATCTGTTTGTGTCTAAACGCACCTGTCGTCCCGTATCGTAACCGAGCATTAACACTTTTTAAACCGAGGAACAGTGAAAAAGTTGGTGGGATTGTTTCCAACTTTTTATGTGGTCCACATCTGGCGGGATGGGAACGTCTTCCAGATCAGTGCGTCTCATCGGCGCCACGATCATAGTAGGCCAACCTACGAAATCATCATCACACGCACAAGGAGGAAAAAGAATTTTCGAAATTTCACCGACAAGAGCTTTTCGTCGCTGCAACTAGCTTCAATTCACCCGGCGCCTCCACCATTTGTGACGTTTCAATGCTGTCACCAACCGACTCTATAATGGCATCGTTAACCAGACGAAATGACATCGATGCCTTTTTCGCTTTTCATCCTTCTGCGTGGCTGTCGTTCGGTTAATGCAAATGATGCGAGTACGTTCACCGTTTGTTGCATTACCCGTAATAGCTGCCTCCTCATTACACAAAAATATTTACCTCTGCCAATACAAAAGGCATAGTGCGTCGAGCTCGAGCAACAAGGCAATAAAACTACCGCGTTCCTCCGACTGGGGACATTGGGAGGAATCTCGACGTTTTCATTTACATACACAACCGACTACGTCGACGTGGATAGTTCACGTGTGCAAATTCGAAACGATATTGCTTTGCTTTATGGCCGGTTTCTTCGCTTCTCGATCTCCATAAATTCTCCCGGGAACGGCGGCTGCTGCTGGCAAAACAAAAATTTTAATTGGGATTAAATAACTGCATAATTGTCGCGAATTCCGTCAACTGTGGAAAGTTGCGATAAACGCCGCGCTCGCGCGAGTGTGGTCGTTTTCATCGGCGCCCTATTGATTTCGAAACAATGCGTAATGGTATTTACATAACTAGATAGTGGTTATTGACGCGATAGGACGCCTACGTACGATTTAAAATATTCATGGACAAATTGTGCCCGGTCGTTTTCGATTAAATGATGCCTACTAAAAAACGGAACTGGCGATCTACATGTGTGTTGCGCTTGATGATTGCTCATGAGTGAATAAATAACTGCCGGTTATGGGGTTCTCTTTTGTATCTATTTATGCAAACTCGTTGTGGCGATACCAAAGATTTTTTTTGGGGGGGGGGAATGAAGGGATGAATGCCCTTCGAGATGCTTTTGTAGTTAGGGGTGCTTTCAGGTCACAAATTCCCTTGTCTCATGGTGCCGCACCATCTCCAAGTGTTGCACAAAAGAACAAGAAATACCACACGTATCCTACTGAGTGGTGAATACTGGTGTTTCGAAAATCTTTGCGTAAATAACACAATTTTTCTCGTTTGTTCTAGAAATTTGTTTAGGCGCGCGGAATCATTGAAATGGCCCAGTTTACCGGCGATGGTAAATAAATGACGCATTACTTTGTCTACTTTGTAATTTGATCCATTGTGTTCTGCGGCGGGCATTTGCGGATGTGCACGCGACCGTTTGTGCTGGGATTGCCGGGCAATTAACCGGGATTCATGCCGGAACAAAAGCTCTCATGCCCGAGCTTAAAGCGATAAAGTCGCTCTCGGCGTGCTCTCTCCTCATTCTCTTCCGTCCATCGGATTGTTTGGATGTTGTGTGTGTCTTGTATACGGATTCTTGCTAGCTCTGAAACATCTGCTCGAGATCTGAATGGGCCTTGTCCGCGTTCTTTGGATACGTGCATACTTGCCAACTTTGGCGTTTTGGTTCTTTTTTATTGTTTCTTTCGGTCGGATGCTGCCAAGGGTTGACCCGACCGTTCACAGAACAGGATCGCACCTTTTGTGTCGACGAGGTTTGTTCGGGTCAGAAGGTTTCTGTTCAGGCATGCCGGACGATCTCACCTGCAAGCGCGATAGATCGCCACGTGATTTAGGTAGGACGGCCGTACGCAAAGAAGGGGGCTGCAATCACGATTGACCGGTGCAGAAGTGGGATGTTTACAGAAATTACCATAATATTCGGAAACGTTTTCGATCGGAGGCGCCGAGGGTGGTATCCAATCTTTGGTATGAACAGAATGGTCGCCACCTCCTATTCCGTAATTCTCGCCGTAAGGAAGGTTGGCACAAAGAGTGAAAAAAGCAAAGTCACCAGAGGTTGTCGACCTCCGAAGCATCAATTTTAAGTAAGACGTCAAATAAATTTGACTCTTGCCTTAAATGCGCCATATTCAGGTAGATGGCCTGCAGCGAGAATATTTGATCAACGATGCTGATGTTTCAGCTTCTTCAACCTGCTTCCCCGAGGACGAGAAAAGCTTTGGTGTATTTTTTTTTCATCGATATTGAGGAGATTTCGAAAAAAAAGTAAAAAACAATGTGGCAAAGTTTCTCGCAACGTTCTTTGGATCTAATCGGTTCTATTTTCCACGGCGCTTCCTCCATATTGATGACATTAACTAGAAACTTAGCAGGCCGCCTTTTGATTAATGTCGGTTGTTAAGGTCTCATTATTTAATTATTATCGATCACGTTCAGTTTCCCCTTGACTAATTCAACGGAATAAGCAACTTACCGTAATTACCATACTGCTAGGTGTCTGATGATAATGTTGAACCATTCAAATCAATTCAGTGAATGCCGCCGCTAGAGCCGCTTCGCACGGCGGACCAGATTTGAACCTTAGATCATATTATTTCTCTTTGTCTAAACCGCCTTAATGCGATCCTGATTCATTAACCGGTATGTAGATTTGCCGTCTTGATTTCCGGACTCGCTTCAACAAATGACTTCCCTTCCTTTACCTGAACCGGCGATGAAAGATTTTCGAAGAAAGATGCGTCCGAACAAAAGATTGTCGTTCGATAAGTGAATCAAGTAGTGTGTGGTAACAGCAGAAGCTGGAACAGGTTTTCTTCTACCCTTGTCGGAGAGGCCGACACGTATTTGATAAATTCAAAAGACAATCATTTTTGGAGTTGGCGTTTAGTGGTGTTTTGTCGAGAGAGAGAGAGAGGGGGTAGTCGCGGATAAAAGTGCGAACTTTCCTTAATTGCGTCGTTTGGTGGTCGATTGTTCGGAGCCAGCTTTCCGGGATGGGGGAAGAAACCGGGAAATCGGGATGATTAGTTCATTGAATAAGCCGAGACGGGATGACTAACCGTCTGAGGAAAGTGCACCGCAAGTTAACGAGCGTCTCGACGAAGAGGAGTCATCTGCACTGCTCCCGGGGCCATACCGCCGTCGCCGCCCCTTCTTCCCCCCCCGTCCCCCGTTATAATTCCGTTTCTCCGCTCCTTGTGCAATTTCGAGAGCACAATCCAGGACCGTCGCTCCGTTTATATAGACATAATAAATTATGCGATTTGACAACATTAGGAGGAGAAATGGGGGCCGTCATAATAAACATTTATGGGTTATGGAAATTGAATAAATTCCCGATGCAAATTGCCCAAGTGGAAGCAATTTGGCGCGTCGTTCATGTCTTTCTAGACCCGTAACACGAATTACCTAATTTCGGCGGAAATTTCGTTCTATACCAATTTTTTGTTCTCAATTGAAACGTTTTCACCTCTAACGTTCCGTTTTTTTTTGTTTCAGCCCCAGCAACACAGCTTTAAGTTCTCCGGAACAGGTCAAAGAGTACCTTCTCACTGCGGGCACGTGCAAATGCGGATTGGAGTGTCATTTCAAGTATGAAAACACCTTCAACTTTGATCCTAAGGTAAGTCCAGGGTGCCATTTCGATCCCTCACCGGGTCGAATGGTGTTCGAGAAATTTCGTTCCAGTTTTCAAGTTTTTGATGGTAGGAATGGGAACTTTTGCGGTAGATTATTGTGGACCTTACTGGAAGTCCACAACTATACCAATGGGTCAAACACCTTGTGCGGAAATAAAGGCGACTCGAAACCCAAACGCTTCCTCTGTAATTAGTCCAATAGATATGTTAACACTGCCAGTTAACAGGTGGGTAAATTGGCGTTGTGATTTGACTAATTGCCGCATTATCGGTGTAATCCGGCTAATTCGCAATGTGGGGGCGCTGGGCGACTTCTTCAGCGCGGCTCACGAAACAACGAATCGATTCAATAACGATCGGCGAACTGATTTCGTTGTTGCGTACCTTTTCCATCAATTTTCTCTGGCTGACGTGAATGTGCAGTTTAAATTAACTTTGGACGCATTTCAATAAACTGAACCGAATTAATTTATCATTTCTGTTCCAACATTCATATTATTGGATGTTACTCGTTCATGTACATCGAACGAAATTAACTTTGCAACGCTGCATGTACACCGACCGACGGCACTATTGACGGTGCACAATTTGATGGATATCGGGATCCAGAAATGCTAATATCCATTAATTAACGGAAAACGTCAACGGCGCCTATCAATTCGCTTTTGGGATGAACCACGTTAATTCCGGACGTTCATCAGGTTTCACTGCAGCGCACAGAATTTTTTGATGTTTTATCACGGACACCGCACCCACATGATGAAGGATAATTTACTGTCACCTGCTAACATCCTAATTCCACTTGGTTAAGTGACTCACCGGTTGGAACTTGTGAGCCAACACGCGAGTGGTTCCAATGATGGCCAAAGGAAAAACAATTGAGGTTGTTAAATTTGTCTCGTTTATTTTTTGTGATTTTATTTTTTAATAGCGCCTCCACCATTTGTTGGGGTTCTAGTATTTGCGAGATGTCAGACAGAATGCGTAAGAAAAACCGAGGTCATTGTTTACTTTACCCACTCTTCGATTTTCAAAAAACTAATTACACCAACGCATTCGTCACCATGTATACATTACGAAAATCAATATCTTTTCTTGTGCAAACTACACTGCTCAAAAGAATTAGGGGAACACTTCTTGTTGATCCCATAAATTTTAAAATAGGAACGCCATTAAAGTAAACTTTCGAAATTCTGAAAGATACGCATTTCTTCATGAGAAAGTGGCTTCAGCAACATTCAACAAATCTGTTACTCTAAAGACTTAAATTAAAAACGGAAAAAGCAACAAGAATTAAAATGAATCTGCTAAGATTTCACACATAGAACAATGCTCTATTAGCCCCCATTTTAAAATCAATAACATGTGTGTCCTCCACCAGCAACAATAATCGCCTGGCATCTACGAGACATACCCCTGATTATTCTTTTTAAATCTTCTTGAGGAATTTTCTCCTATTCTTTGATTGTTGCTTCTTCTAGCTGCTGAAGAGTTGGAGGTGCATTGAGACGCCTGCAAATGGTTCTTTCTAGCTTATTCCATACTAGCTCTATTAGCTTTAGGTCAGGACTCATTGCTGGTCATGCCATGGTTTTAATATGCAGGTCTTAAAGAAGTCCATAATAATGCGTGCAGTATAAAGTCTCGCATTATCCTGCATTAAAATGAAATTTGGAACCAAACCATATGCAGCAGGCACAACATGATCTCCTAGCACTATATCGATGCAATTCTGAGCATTTAGATTTCCGCGGATTACCACAAGATCAGCTCTTCCGTTAAGACTGATTCCCCTTCAAACCATAACAGAACCTACCCCAAATTTTTGAACTTTGCATATTGCAGACTGAGAATAGAGTTTGCCTGGACGTCTGTACTCACGTACTCAACCTTCGCAACGTGTGAGACGGAACCTTGACTCATCAGTAAAGAGTATAGGTCTGCGATGTCAAAGTTGAAAATTAACGTGTTTACGGACAAAATGTAAACGGTATCTTTTGTGCCGCCGGGTCAAGATTGCTTTTTGCACGGGTCTTCTGGACCTGACGTCCAGAAGACTGGCTGCTCTAAATCGGTTTCTTATGGTTTGACCTGAAACTTCTAGTCTGTGAGTCATCCTGAGTGAATTTTTGTTATCTTTTGCTGTTGAGATGCGATTACGCATGGAAGAAAGGACTAAAAATCGGTCTTGATTTAAAGTAGTTTTTCTCATACAAACTTGTCCGTGAAGTTTTTAATAAAGACCAGATGCTCTATAGCAATTCCACAAACGCTGGATGATGGATAGGCTCTTCCCAACATCTTCTGCAACTTGCCGAATCGAAGTCCCATTTTCACGTAGAGCAACAGCACATGCAACTTCTACCTCACTGAGATACCTCATTTTGATTCTGATAACTGGTTAAATGACATTTAGTGTTAATTTTCACTAAGACAATAGACACTTGTTAATTTAATCAATAAAAAGTTGCATCACATTTACTCTGATTTTTGTAGTTTTTTTCATTTTTTGTTCAAGTCTTTAGAATAAAGAATTGGTTGAAGGTTACTGAAGTCACTTTCTTACGCAAAGATATGTATCTTACAGAATTTCGAAACCCCATCTTAATGACGCTACTATTTTAAAAGTAATGCCGTCAACAAAAAGTGTTCCCCTAATTCTTTTGAGCAGTGTACTTTTATTTTTACTCATTTTCCTTCCCTAGCACATCTTTTTTTTCCCTATAAATTTTGCATAAAATTATTTATTATTTGCACAACATTTTATTGCTCAAAATGGCATTTTAATGATGTTTTACGATGGTTTCCAAAAAAAACAGCACCAAAAGCGAAGAGTGGAAATTGTAAACAATTACCAAAACCGAGACTAACGTCATTTCTGGTCACACTTTATTGATGATGCAGTTAATTTTGGGGTCTAAATTTCGACGAGCATGCCAAAAACGTGCAAGTTTTTGGAAGGCAAGCGGTGAATGCGAATGGCGCAATACCAAATGTGATTTAACTAAATGACGAAAAGATCTCGTTCTTTGATGGTTTCGGTTTCTTTCGAACTGAGGGATGAGCAGTAAAGCTCGGCTGGCACTTTGCGAACTGGAACGTAAAAAGGTTCTACGCACTATCATGCAGGTTGGTCAAGGTTGGAAGACGCATGAGATCGGGCACCTGTTGGAACGGCCTCCAGACCAGCAGACACTCATTGACCATCATGCTTCAGCTTATTTAATAAAGTCCGCTACTACTGGTCGGATAACTAACCTTTCGTTTTTTGCGAAATTTGCGTCGGATTGGACGCGATAAGAATGTCGCATAATTAACCGCTGAAATTCTATTAAAACATCAGCAGCGAGTTTGGCTTCGCGCTTCGGCCTACCTGTTTCTGAAATAACAAAGTTCGCAACCGCCTTTTATCCACTGGAATTGCAATTTCCGCAGATTTAATTCAATTTGCATTTTGCAGCACCGGCCGAGTCGACTGTAGATATATGAAATGATGGAACCAGATAACTTAATTAAACTGGCAAAATACTCCGTTTCTCCTAATTCGAGATTTTCCCATTATCATTCGTATTTATGCAGAACTGTTATCCCGCCGCCGCCGTCGCCGCCGCCAACGACTCCGAGATTCGTTTTTATGATCGATTCCGGGGTTCGTTCCTCTCTTCCTTCGGGGTAATAGCGCGCGATTCAATTATTTATTTGCTCCATTCAAGGAACAAACTGTGCAATCCCGGTGTCGCTTTATGTACCCTCCGCTCCGCCGCCGTATGTGCGACGGTGGACAACCGTTTTATTTTCACTGGAAGCGCGAAGCGGCGGGGGGCGGAGGAGGAAAAAGGCGGCGAGCAGCAAAACGGTATCGATCTCTGAATATTACCTGCGAAAACAAAAGAAACACTTCGACGCCCGAAGGAAAATTAAATCATTTCCCGGGCGCGCGACGCCTTGACGCACAAGTTATATTCGACGACGACTCGCGTCTCGGGGAACGGGGTTCTCGTTAAAAAGCCCTTTGCTCGCGGCGCGCGGGGTGGAAATTGGAAAACAATTGGGGACGAGGTTAAAAACATCGGCGGGGGCGGCACGCGTCAATCTTTCAATCCGAGACAAATTTGAATATGTCAGAGGGTCGGGACGGCCGGCACGCAGCGGGGTCCGAAGCCAGAACAAATATTTGACCGCGAACTAGCTTCGTGAAATAATATGTTGGTTAACGCGCAGATGAAACCAGAAGATTAATAACGCAGGATGATGATGGCTTACATTGAAAATGGGCATGGAAGGGGAAAAAGGTTTAGCTAATCAAAAAAGTTTCTTCCTGGCAACAAGAAAGTGTGTTTTATCGATTCTACAGATACAGAGCGGGAAATGGTCAATTCTAAGGGTAGAAGTGTGAAAAAAATTCTCGAAATTAATAAAAATGGCAAATTGGTCCGAAAATTTTTTTTGCTTTATTTGTTTGAGGAAATGATAAGTGGATCAAAAAAATGAAAGAAAGAAAGAAAGATATGAAAATTATGATGTAATGGCCACAATTTATTCTGTAAACTATATTGAATCATAAGAGTGTGTAATGCGATAAGTATAGCTAGTTTCAAAAGAAACTGGACGCGTTCTTCGGTCTGTCATCTGTTTGTGGAGGAAAAGTAACGCCTTTCTCTGAAGTGAGAATATGCATGTTGGTAAGGAAGGGCAAAGATAAAATGAATTTTTGAACTCTTAACTAAAAATTACCGACAGAATGAATAAAAAAGTCGGCGAGCAAATCTGAAGTGGCCGCTTAGAGACGCGAACATAAAAGCGGCGGAGCAGATTCAGTTAGTGAATGCGGAGGGTAAACGTTCGCCGATGTATAGATAGATTCTCGCTCCTCGAATCTCTTCTTATCTGTCGTTTCGAATTCGGCAATAAATCATGATTGCATCCGCGGATATATCAGAGTTGGTAGACGCGAACCGAAGAGGACTCGCGCGATCGATAGCATTGCCGGCCGGTCGACTCGCGCCCATCTCTTTGTGTGGACGTGCATGCATCTCTTCTCCTCCCAGGTCGCTCGCCCTGTTCGCCAAAAGCGATTACCTTTGTATCAGACGTTCAAATGATGTTTGCAGCAAACACCCTTATCTTTACCGCGGCGCTTTACCGTGCCCGAGCACCGTTACGACGCTCTCTCGTATAAATTGCAGACTCTCGGTGCCCGTCTGCTCCCGCCGACGCGGGCAACGGGGCAACACCGACACTTTACCAATTTTGCGGGAACAAGGACCCGAAACAAAGAAACTGAACGGGGACGCGTCGGTAATTTGGTTACGGCGATAATTTCGCCAAGTTACGACGAAGTCTACCGATTATGGCGGTAATTCCTAGTTAGTGATTGCTGATTGGAGCAACTCACTTTACTTCATTTCTCCTCAATCGGGTTAGGTTTTGGGGCAATTTGGAAGCAAACAGAAGCGAGCAACGATGGAGCGATAATCGCTTTACATTACTTTACAATGTTTCGCCGCGAGTTGGACAGGAGAGGGAGGAAACGTTGTAGAGATGACATGTCAAGATGGTGTTTTTTCACCCTCACGTCGCCACATGTTTTCAAGTTATTTAAAACCCGGAACTGTGTGTATTTGGAAGTTTGTGGCTAATAAGCGGTTGAGACGTCGGCGCCCGACAAAATTTTTTCTCGGACGACGGCAACATGCGTGTGCCGGGTGTTCCCACTTTCTATGTGACTCACACAGGGAAATAACGCATCAAAAAGTGACAACGTTTTCAACCGAACGATAACTAATTAACCATGGTGATAATTAGTTTTTGACGGTTCTTCTTGTAATGCGACCGCCCCTGGAGTTGTCGGGATTTAACAAAGTCGCTTCACTGTTCCCGGGGGCGGTTCGCTTCCCTGAAATCAAGGGGTTAAATATCGACCTTTCCCACAACGAGTGCTGGCTGCGGCGATTTCCTGGAACGCTCCTTAAATCGAGTTTCCCCTCCTCTCATCATATAAAATAAAGTGAATTTCTCGAGCGGAATTACTTCGTTTATAAATTCCAATAAGAAATCCGCCGAGGAGCCGAATTTCATTTCCGTCTGTGTTCACATCCATTACAAAAACGCAGTTATTACCGTCGAGTTAAGTTAATATCCTCAGTTATTTATGCCCTGCGAGACGGCGAGAAAAGCCAATTTCAATTTCGGAAACGCAAACCGCAACCGACGACGACAACGATGTTTGGTGGCGGCGGTGGGGTTGGTGTTCAACAACCCGCGGAATGCATAAATATTGATGGGCAATTACACGTTTAATTATGACATTGACTGGACGTGTTCGCAGCAGAAATCCTCTTAAGGAACATGTGTCAGTCGGTTGTCTTGCGAAGAAGCCAAACCCAACGACTCTTACCGGCAATTAAGATTCTATCATAACAAATTATATCTCTTGCGGATGCGCCCGTAATTAATTTATACTGCCACAACTTTAATTACACGCCGCGTGGTACTTTTGACGGAACAAAAAATAACGAAAGCCGCGTAATAACAATGTTAAGAAACGCCGTAATCGTCTTGTAAACTAGGACTGGGTCGGTGTGTGCGTTCTTTGAACGATTTTGGCTTTCGTTCCTCTGCCGCAGCAACTGATCCAACAGGTGAGTCACCACGCTTGTGGAGTTCTATGGATCCAGGGCCATCACGTAGAAGTTCACGATGCTAATCAAATTTCTTCAATAATGCGATTGGATGCGTGATGACACTTAATCCATAAACAAAAGGTCAACAGTAATTGAAATATGATCCGGGAAGAAATGCAATTATGTTAACGGGAGGCGAGGTGCTAATGGAACAATTGCGCAATTGGTGAACGTGTAAGTACTGATGGATAGGTAGGTGGCCACGTTATTAGATATTTTTGACACAAAATTGAGAAATGACAATAATGTACCAACAATATCGTGCCGCCCACGTCCGTGTCATAATGACTTAACTATACACAACATCGCGTGATTATTTATAGGTCAGTTCAAAATAACCCGTCATCCTTCTAAAGCAGGATAATAAAGCTGCCAATAAATTGTTGAATTTGGAATTAAGCACCTAACACGCCCGCAATAATTGGAAATTAGCAAAGTAGATGTTTGTCGGCCGTAAAAGCGCGTTCTACAACGTTTATGGCTTCTTAATAATGTTTTGAAAGCACTCCCTTTGAGCTCATTATAATTAAAAATTTCCATAATTGTCTACTTCTTTGAGTCTCATAAACGACTTTTGAGTGAAAACGTGAAAACGTGTTCGAGTACATACCGACGTAATTGAAGTTCCGGTAGCAAAAAGTATCTTTTTATCAGGACCCGATGCGGCGAGAGGGCGTTTAGAAAATTAATTCCGCCCTCGGCGAGTGTTTCTCTCGAGTTTTCGCCGCGATTGTGCGATCTTGGTGGAACGTGGCGGCGGCGGCGGCCCGCAGAAACGGAATTTATTCAGGGTGAGGGAGATGTGTAAGTACGACGACAAGAAGATTTTCCACGTTCTTCAAAGCAAAATACGGACACAAAGCAGAGCAGCGGCACAAAAGTGGGCCATCTATGCACGTAAAGTTCGTTTTATTCAGTCTGTAATTTCCTGTTCGTTGCACGATATCATCGCGCACAAAGTAATCTTTCATTTGTTTCCTTCGCGAAATATTCTCAAAAGGACAACTTGTTAGGTTACATCGTCGGACCGACATTATCTTTCTTCAACCGTATCTACCAAAGGGAAGAGAGACTCCGTCATAACGATGCGACGGCAATTTGTCTCCCAGCAGTTCTTTCTGGAAACAAAACGGGAAGCGAGATTAATTTTGGCAAAAACATTTGACGCTGTGGGTCTTCGACACAAGACGCCCAACGGCGAATCGCCAACAATTGTTTGTCATTTTAATTCGCAGAGTATCTATTGACGAACGATCAATGGGGGTCGAAAGGAAAACCCGTTGACGTGGCCTCACGAAGTTCAATGTGGATGTTCGCGGCTTCGAGAGGCGATTTCTAGATTTGACGTGTTCCTTCGTCCGATCCGAGCTGTGGTGTTGAGGCCGTATAGGTGACAAATGTGGCTGTGAATAAATTAAACGTTAAGATTCGATCCGACGTCCCCGGATGACAAATGTTTTTGCGGAGAATTTGTTCTCTTAGGCCGCATTTTCGTGCTCATGGTTTATTTATGGCAATAAGAATTCATATTTGCACACCCACTCTCAGTTCAATTGGTCGACATTATGCGGAAAGTTTTGTCGGAAGGAAGAATAAACATGAAGATTAATAAAACATGAAGTTATATGGAAAGATTCGAAGCGATAAATCACGGCCTGTCGTACGAATATAAACAAAATTAATTACGGACCCGTTTCGTTTATTAGTTTGATTTATAACGGGAATCGGAATTCTGCGGCCGGGGCGCGCGGTCGGCCCCGGGAAAGGGGTGCCGAAGAAGCGATAATTCATCATTTTAATGCGGCCACGGACGTACCCCGAACAAAACGCGGAACAAGCCCCAATAGGTAATGAAGACGAACTGCAGGAAACATATTAGTTGCGAACCATACGAGTACAGTTGGCAAACGCAGCTTTTCGCGTAAGTTGCATTGAAAAAGTGGCGTTTCCGACTTGCCCGGATTCGTCAGCCCCTGTAAACTAAGGTAAAAACTTCGAGTGCCTGGCGGTATTAGTATCCGTTTAGCGGGACGCAAAACAAACCATCGCAAAACCTCGAAAGTTCGCGGTACGGTTATCGGACAAGAGCTTAATTAGTTCGAAGCGCGGGCGAAGCCGAAGAGTAAGTTGCTATTAGAAAAGTTTTAAATCCTTTTACGAGACGTGTGTCATCCCGGAATCGCCGAGAACAATAAATCACGTCTGCGAAGAGCAAAGCGCCGGCGACGTAAATACTGGGCCTTCTCCTCCTGTCTCTTCCTTCTTCCTTCCAGGGCGTAAAAGTTGGTCGGCGAATTTGCTGGAGCGTTACACGATAGTCGAGCATCTTTTCAGCTGAATAATTACGGTCCTTTTGAAAAGCCCCCGGGTGCTCTGCGAAAAGTTAATCTCGCGATAAAAACTTTTACGGCGTGGCTGAGGGTAAATTGTTTTCGGAAAACCTGTTAGTTCGTCATAATTAACCGCGGCCAATCACACACTTGCAGCTTCTGAAGTTTCCTAATAGCTGCCGGCGGCTGAAATTTCACAGCGAACGGGCGCTCGAGCTGCAGCGACGCTTTCTTCGAGTGCAGGATGAAGAGAAGAAGGACGCTAACAACGTTGTACAGGGTGGATGAAATGATGAGGGGATGGAGGCGCTTCGTTGGGGCGGTGGACAAAGATATTCCGTTTGTTTTAATAGACGCTAATTTCGAAATTTTGTCGGGTGGCTCGCCACTGTTTGAAATTTGATGGACGGGTGATTGCAGTTGACCTTTCAATCGCGCGTTACACGTCGACTCCAATTACCCGCCTTCCATTAAGTCGGTCGATTGATGAACGGACAATTTTCGTGAGTAATGGTGTTGGGAGGATTTGCCAAATTAAAACTTTCAAATTAATTAAACTGATGTTTATGTTACGGCCAAGTTCGTGATTTAATAACCAGATTAGAAGTTGAATGGAACAAACATTGTATAAACATAATTTTGGGAGCGTGCAACGAAAAGCACGTCACGTCATTATGGAAGCACTTTTCAATCTTTATTGGGGGCGGCATTACGAAAAGCAATGAAATAAAGCCCGTTTTATTTATGACACTCACTTTATTTTCACTCTTCTTCGCTAAAAGCTTCTAAACCAGCCCGATTTTAACAATAACGGTTTTATTTACGTCGACGGGCGTTCGGTTTGACGGCATTTAAGTGACTTTTGATTTTTCCTCTTTTGCGGTTTTAGGGGTAATGGTACTAATGGAAATCGACGTTCAGACAAAGCACCGCGGAAAGTTGCGCAACACAACAATTTTGTTGCAGGTAATTGGTCGTTAAAGTTAAATGTGACGAAATCGATTTAGAAATACACCCCACGCGCGCATTTGTAATAATTGAAGACATATCAATAAAGAAAATTATAAAATAGAAAACTCAAAAATGAAAACTGAAAACGTAAGGTCACTAGATCATCTGCTACGCTTCTAAAGGTAGCGCCAGTCAAGTTTAACTTTTATAAGAGATAGCATAAAAAACCCATAAGAGGGAAAAGGACAGCTCCTTGGCTTGGCGTTGTCATAGTTCTGACAAATAAAATTATTTTGAGTTTTGTTTTTAAAGTTTAACTTTTGTAAACGACAGACATATCCGTCGCATCTCGTGGCGCTACCTTTACAAGCGTAGCGGATAATCTAGTGACCTTATGAAAACGTCACTCGCAGCGCCATCTGTGCGACCCTCTTTCGGTTCAGCGCCATCTATACCTCACGCTGCCAGTTGACTTATGGGCACAATTTAAAAAGAGCTACTTTATTATGAAACTAACGCTAATAATTCTGCGATAATTAGCTTTCTTCTAAATATGCACAATCGCAACCCGTTTTTTAACCTCCTCCTTGTAGTTGGCGTTTCTCGGGGGATGCTCCATTATTTATTTTAGATGCTATCGCCTCCTTAATTACTAGCGCGATAATTAATCGCACTAACGCGTTATTAGTTCTGGATGTTGAGCGGTCTTCTGTTAATGGCGTTCTTGCTACTGCTATCGTAATTCGCCTGTTTGTTAATCAAAGACATTCGGTAACGTTTCGCAACATGTGCCTGTCACTTGTGCGTTTAGTCATCACCGGATCATAAATGCAACCTTAATCCATGGCGAAACTACCGGTGTAAATCGGTTAAATTAACAATAAAACGCTAAATTATTGTTTCTCACAACAACAATACGTTGTTGGATTGTTAGTTTTTCGGGCTGTCGTTAGACAAAGGTGAGGCGCGGTGTTGAGCTGTAATTTGCATATAATGCTGTCATATGGTTTGGTTTTTGTTGCCAGGTAGACCGGTTAAATCATAACTAGAAATGCAAATTAATATTAATATTGGCATCAATGTCCGCGTGTTAAGTTGGCGAACTGCTAAATGCGTTTCACTCGCATCACCCTCTTTCTCTTTCTCTCTTTATATATTATTCGTGGATATGCGACCATTAGAACATGCGGGTTTGAATAATTTGTTGTGAGAGTACTAGTGGATCATGCATGGCATTGAAACAACTGTAACCTTCACCCGACTGAACCAAGTTCAGCCAACCAAGGTTACGATTAATAATTCACCGCGATCTTGTGCGCTAAATGGACTACTATACTCTTTTATGAGGTGCACCAGTGTACCATCATCAATTTGTTTTATTGATGGAACTATGAACGAGGTCGTCGAGGGGGCGACGGAGCACGGAACTGCGTTTAGTTATTGAATTGAAGCAAATTACAGCGGGGGACAATCGAAACGTTTGATTAAATTTTAAAGGGATTGTGGGCGTTGTTTACCTATATTGTCTTAAATGACCCATTTGCGAGAGCAAGTTGGTTGTTCTGGGGAAAAGGAGTAGGAAAGACCTGACCCTCACGACCCTCAACTATCTTCGCTGCCAGCTGGTGGGCAATTTTACTTCTATTTGTGCGACCTCATTTAATTGCGACTTGGCTCAAATCCAGTCACCTTTCTGATTTGTAGTCGAGTTCCATTTCAAAGTCTTCAGTACGAAATGAAGGTTTTAATGTAAGTTTTTCACCAGTAACAATGCCACGAAGACCGTACCTACTTGACAAGCTTAATTATCGATCAAATGAAGCCATCGCCGTTCTTTTAAATGCACAGTGAAAGTGTTAATTATGTGGTTAATGTCGGTAATTAGCGGATGAAATATGTTATTGCATTATCTTTAAAGTGGCAAAAAATGACGTGCTTTGTTGTAATCTGTCTAACAAGCAGGCACGATTATGGGAAGCGACAACACGACGTTTATGGGTGGTTGCTCCCCCCCGTTCCATCGCAGTTAACCCAATTACCTCCTCCTGGCATTGCATGCCAGCTTCATACCGATGGTGCATGTCGTCCCACAGCCGATGCGATTTGACTAATTGAATCAATTTCGTCTCTCTGCTGCTTTCCCTCCGCCATAAATGGCGGGTTCGACTCGATAGAATGTCCAGTCGTTGATCCTGGAGCATCGACGGGAAATAAACAGATTAATTACTCCCTCAGTGTTGCAATTTGCAGATTTCGCCGCACGAGTGCTGTCATTTGTATCCAAAAATTAAGTTAGGTGGCCTGATTCATGTTTCTTCGAAAATGGTTATATTATTTATTGAATTTTCAGTATTTCTCCCCAATATTAAGTTTAGGGGTTTCATGTTTTCTATAGGGATTAGCGACGGTTTAGTTATTGACTGTTGGAAACATTTATGCCGCGCTTTTGGGTGGTAGTTGCTAAGTCTTCTCACATTGCCCGTGTTTGGTTCGCCGGTTCATTCATCGCTTCCAGGTAGGTGCGATGAAAAAGTCAAATTAATTAACCGGGCGCATTCAGCAAAACACGTTATAATCGTACTTTACGGTCGTTTCCCCGGCCTTATATTCTTCCGTGTACGAATCGTAAACACGGGAAAATGGATCCGGCCAAAATTAATTTTGATTGCTCGCCATAGGTATGGCCACACGAACGTTGGACCGTTCGTTCGGCAGAAGCGCCTGGAAATTTTAAAATTCCGTATTAATTAACTGCTCCGCGTTGGACCGGTTTGCAAAGCGAACAAACTGCTGCCGGTTGGATGATGGCATTAATAAGCGGATACGATTTTTTGACACTGACACGGAGCATCGGTGACATTGATTTAGAATTTTAACAGGCCCGATAATGGCGGGATGTGAACGGCCGGCTCGGCAAATGTGTTCGTGATGATGAGAGATTACGTACGGACAATCGCATAAGAGAGATGGATCACCCGAACGGATTCGAAATGACGACTGATGGAGCCTGGCATTTTGTTTTTTTGCCCACCTTTCACATTTTTCTCGGTCCATGATCCAGTGCACGAGTCGGTCACCGCAAGTGAAGCCATCTTCAGAACATCAATGATTTCTATACAGTATCCCACTTCTGATGTTAACTTTAATTTTTGACATCGATTTTACGACTTATTCTTGTAGACTTTGTACTTTGTAACACGATTCCGCCTGTAGTTTTTGTGTTCAAAGCCAAAACTTACTGTTATCGATATATTTGAGATAAAGAACAAAATGTTTTTGGACGAGAAGGGCATTTTTATCGGGGCCACAACACTAAGCCTTGACTTAAATAATTTTTGGTTAAAGGCAAGTTCTTTTTATTTGGCGGGCCTACTTTTAGCGGGTGCAATTTGCGACGTCGAGGTCGCCAAGGAAACTTCCTGAAACTTATTAATTCGGCATTGTTTCGGTGAGCGGAATAAAGAATGGTGCGAAGACGCATTTTCCCCAATTTCGCCGTCTCATTTATCACGGGGTCACATTCACGTTGGCGGCAAAATATTTATCCTGCGGCTCGGAGGCGGAGGGAAAATTGCCTGGCCCCGTTTGAATTTCGAGGCTCATATTATGAGCGTTTTTTTAAGTTCATAATGGAAAAATCTGCCGTCGCATTCGGGGCGGAAAAATTACTTTTAAACCGACGCCCTAAACGCGTTTTAATCAAGTTTCTTTCCTCCGGCGGATTTTTTTGGTTTTTGTCCTGCCGCTTTCTTTATTTAATTTTCTGTTATTTGCGTTTCAGGTGGCCAGTAAGCCGTGGACGCTGTCACCGGATACAAATACAGGGGACCTGACCAAATTGTGCAACCATAAAAGAAAAATAATTGCGATGACTTCGCTGGAGTGCAAGCCGCCGGATCCCGCCATCAAACTGCGAAAAGGTAAGTCCAGGTTCTGGCCAGGAACTATCTCTAGAGCAGCTAAACACGTCGATTTTAAAGACAATAATTTACAACGTTAAATATAAACTCATACAGGGGGTCAAAGGCCAAAATTTTTAGCCGAGCATACAAAAACACCTTTCTAATGGTTGATGATGATGTAGTGGCTGAAAGCTGCGGTCGCATCGGAGATTTCCCTCTTTGATTCCGGGGTGATTGAAATTTTTGCGGGGCGGCGGACCATCAAACCGCCCATTTTTGGCGTTTGGGGACTAAATTAGAATTTAATCAAGTGAAAGTTTGGGCGGCGGATGCTGTCCGGATTCGAACGGTGATGCGGGAGCGCCGTCCGTTTTCCGATTTCGGGGCGTGTAATTGCATCTGGTGCATTGCTGCACACCGCCAGCCACTTTATATCGATTGTGCCGGAGAGAAATTGTTTGCTGTGGTCGGGCATTACCGACGGAATTTATTTGTGAAGGGCGTCGCGACGCGCGACCGTGTTCGGCCGCGGTCTGAACTCGTTACACACACCTATAGCCGGGACCCGAATCAATGCGGATTACGGGCTTTCGCCTCCCCCTCGTCATTCGTCACCCCGAAATTGCCACCGGCCGATTGTATACACCGAAGCCGAATTAATCGCTCGCTTATTTTTTTTTTTACAGCATTAAAATGGGGGAATTGACGACGCATAGTAATTCCGAAGGGCGGGGTTTGACAATCATCAGGGGTGCAGATCCAAGACAATTGTTCGAAACATCTAAGGAGCCAGTGAATTGATGACGATTGTGTCGAGAATGGCAGTAATTCCAATTAACAACACAGGATATGCTCGATTTTAGAACAGCGTCATTTTGTCAGCTTCAGTTCGAGATTCCCGTAGGACAGAAGCGCTGGGCGGGGACGGGATTAATGACTGCTTGAATTCTATTCAGATCACCGATCGGTGCCTCGTTTAAATAGTTCATAACAACCCTTTTTGTTATAAATTTTCTTTTGGGGCTTCCATTCTATTATCGTAGCTGTCTTGCTGCATTCTAGAAAATGGATGAGAATGCTGGCACGAGTTACGTTACGCGAGGGGGTGGTTGAGGGGCCGAACGGGGGTCTAATCCGAGCGAAATTGCTGTTGGAATAAACGATGGTCGGTTCGATTTTTCCAATTATTACTTTGTGATTTTTTCGCTCCACAGTCTGTCTGGAACAGACGGCGAAGAGGAGGGAAAAAACCGACCGGAGGACGTTTTCAATCCGATCCCGGGGTTCATTTTGTACCTCCTGTAAAATTGCGTCTGCCTTTTGATGCATGGTTTTTATTTCGCGACGATTTCGATGGTGACTTTTCGTTGGTCGATAAAGCGATTGTGTTTTGTTGATTAAGTTGACGTCGGCGTCGAATTTAAAGTTTAAACCGACGACGCGCTCTCCGGATGTGTTGCGACCTGAAAGGTCCTGTCGAGATCAATAATTCGTCCTCCGAGAGCGCGACGTCTCTAAGGCATGTCAGTTGATAAGGGTTAAATTCGTATCAGAGTAAAACGTTGTCATCGCTCCGCCATCCGAAACGTCTACTATGGCCTTTCTTCTCTCGCTTTCTCTCTTTGGCTATTATTATGGTCCTGCAATAGCGACGTCTGAACGACGGAGAATTTGTCGTTTAAACCGAATTGAAAACGCGTGAATCAAATCGCCGGAGCTGAAGTCACGTCGAGAGCATTACGAACGACGTTTATCTCGCGTCTTCTAACGAGCTTTTTTTTGGTGAAAAACATACAAATGAGCCCCGGAGTCGGAAGCTTCGTTCGTGACGGAAAGAATTGTTCGGTGAGATCCTTCGTGAACGAACCGGTTCTATATGTAAATGAATTTGATAGCTATATAATACGTATATCTATTGAGTGCCCGGTAAAAGTCATAGTTATTTTAAAGAAATTAAAAGAAAAGCCGCAGAACGAGCGGAATTATTAAAAAAGAACGAACAAAATCGTTCAATGAACGACTCACCTAGACTTAAGTTAACGAACGGGCCGGCAATCACCGATGAGAATTTGATGATAAGAGCGAAGACGAAGACGAATTGTTGGTGAACGACCAGAAACGTTCAGTGAACGGAACGATCGAATGAACGACTCTTCCTGTGAACGAGGCGTTATTGTTCGATCGTGCGAGATCACCTGCAAATCGAACGGTGTAGAGACAATAAGGCTTGAAGAATTTGATTTTGGCACCCTTGTGTATGCAAGCTTGTGTTTGTCGACACTCTCTGCTTCGGATTTTGTTTTCATTCACGTCATCCGCTCCGCTCTCATTAAAGCGGCGCAGCATCAACGGAGATCGTTTAAAATGCACTCCAACAAGTGAAATAATCGAGGGGAGCTTTGTCTACGGCCGTAATAACAAGAAAATCCTTTTTGGATCTTGAGAAGATTGAAAAGCACGCAAGTCCGCATTACAATGAAGGCTGTTTTTTGATGCGAGTTGAGCTGTTTAGCCGGTGGCGTAGGTAAGTACTTACCGACCCCATTCACTTGAATTTAGATGGAGAACGTAAGCCGTAAGGAATTAAGTCGCGGTATCAAACGAATCTGCATAATTCATCAAAGAAACGTTCATGTCGACGGAAGGTGGATCTACACAAATAACAGTTTCTCTTCTGTAAATAACAACTGATGAGATTATGTTATTAATGGCACATGTTTTATTGACGACGTATTACTGTTAGGTATTACAACGGCAATGAAAATTACAAGTTATGACTGTTGTGATTTGTTGGAAGAACTTAACATCATCACCTATATTTAAAAGTTACTCAAGAGTGATTTTAGGTTGAAAATTGTCCTGGTGCCGAACTGATAACATTTTGGTTATTTACGCAGGACGCGTTTTTCAATACCAAATCTTTAACAGTTGTAACTACGGGCCGGCACCGACCAATGCAGTCAGCTATTTAAGATTATAAATTAGAACGGTATACTGAAGCAGACAAACTGGACTTTCAAGTACAGATAGTAAGTACCAATGGAAGATGTTGGTAGAATGCTACTAAACTATATCTACTTCTGGTTGGATGATACCGCCTGAAGACCGTTCTTCGGCTTGGTGTTGGTTCGGCTCTGTGGGGCCCGCTCCTGCCGGTGGTCCTTCGAGCCCCACCTGGCCACGCCGTCCGGGAATGAGTGACCGGGGTGCAGCTATCCGTTTCGGGCGGGGGGCAGCTGTTTGAATGTAGTTATCATATAATATGCTACGTAACACCGTAATAATGGGAACGAGCTGGAAACAATGAAGGCCCCGTCACGGCTCGCTGACCGGCTCCCCATTTACCCGCGTCTGCTTGTCAGGTCGCCCCGTGCCACCGACACGCCATTGTTTTAGCAGTGACGGCCCTCACGATACCTTTTAACAAGGCGCGCATTCCAGGAAATATTTAAAATACACAACAAACGACACCGAAGCGGACCGAACAAAAAGAATCCTGCACATCCGATGGAAGGATAAAGCCCAGCGATGTGCCATACCTACTGCCATTCTCGTTTTAATGGGGTGCCTTAAAACAAAAGATTGAATCGACGTGTCGACCGTGGCGCGTACAATTGCGTCTGTGCCAAAATCTAGCGCAACTCAAAAAATCTGTTGCGGAGATTCCCTACCGACTCGTAGATGTCGCTGCTACTAAATTTTGAGTCTTTTTCGATTTTGATCGTATACCAATTTTGAAAATATATACCTACCACTTCTGATGATGTATAGTGGCGCCACCGTTTGTTGGGGTTCGGGCAGCTCCTGAACAGGGTGTGTTATCGCCGTGGTGATCTCTTCGCAAAGGTAGTGGGTGATGAATGAAACGGTCGGTGTCAAGGCGGTGTGTGACAAAAACCGCGACGGTAACGTCGCTCCGGCTAATGCTATCTAAAATTAGACAATAGAACGGACGTCGCGACACATGGCACAATGTAAAATTCATGGCTGACAGCCCCAACATTCGTAACAGCGCCCCGTCGGTTCGTGATCTATTATCGAAAACTCTTCGGAGCGGTGCGATACGACGTCCTGATGTCTGATGAGGATGTGAACGGGTAAAAACCGACAGAAACGCCACACGAAACTCGGTCCTTTGTGTGTTAATTAGGCCGCCGTGATGCGTTAAAACTTAAGGGAATCGCGTCTGGGAAGCGACTGTTGCAAGTAATTACCGCCTACAAAACAATTATCGTCGTCTGCAAACACAAAAGGAGCTTGTAGATGGCTTTGTCCGGGCAGTGGCGGGTCGTTATTTTTGTCAACCATACCGTGATTTGGGAAAAAAAGAATCGAGAACAATAGCGTCGTCAACAAACACGCGGTGGTGGATTTTAATTAGTACACGCCATCAAACGTAAACGAGTCCGCCAGACGACTTTGGTGTAATTTCAACAACCGAAAACGAGCTCAATTGCAACCGTGTGATACGTCTAAAGACAGATTTACGGCGAAAACTGGATTTATGACTCGGACGTTTCTATCTGGTTTCCATCTTTTTGTGTGCGTCTAAACGTTATCAAGCAAACGGCAATTGCCGGGCGTTTCCCGTTCACTCTTTGATTCATTATGCTATGCGACCAGATAACAATGAAGTCGCCAGTTATTTTCTTTCGTCTGTCGGATATGTGGCCGCATGCGGATTATGAATTCGGCGATGTGATTCACTGACTTGTTTATCTAGCTGGCCATTTCATCAGCGGCCAAATTTTATTATTAATTTTTAATTCCCAAAACTCGCGGCAGCTGACATTCCTGGATCGAAGCGGTGGGCAAATTATGCGGTCATCGTCGTTGTCGTCGCCAACGATGTCGGCGCATCCGCCAAAAGCGACAGTGGAACCGTATTGCCGCTCTCCGCCAAGCCCGGAGCCAGTTAAGGGGTTATTAATTTTTGTAGTTGTCAACTGTTCGATTTCCTGCATATTATGACGAGTGGCGGTCTTCTCCTGAAAATATAATAGGAAAGGGGGAGGCGACTGATGTCTTGGGACTTCATCTATTGTTCTACGTGCAATCGTGTCCTCGGATCGGCTTCTTGACCGGCATCTGAACTTTGAGGATTAATTAGCGAAACGCCTTTTTCTTGTTCTGTCGATATCGGAATCGGTGTCGTGAGCGCGATCGGGCACGTAATTAAGGACCTCGCAAGTCGCAACTGTCGAATGCGATCGGAATGACGTAATGTTGGCCGTCGATGATTATTTAATTGATCGTAATCGAGACAGACCGTTGCGCGGTAAATCCGATGTGGAAGTACTGCCGCTCAAGCTCGAAGGTACCCTGCAGACGACGATGGTCGTTGGCGTGCCTGGAAATCGTTCTACCGTGAATCGCGAAGAGGACGATAATTATCTGTACCTACGTGAAGTTCAACTGGAATAACTGTAAGCCCATAACTCGTATGCTAGTTATAGTTCTGACAGCTCGAAAGTCGTAGGTTTCTAATGGTGCCCAGTAATTTGCTTCCAATCCTCCGATACGTACCTACATAAATTGCTACTGCTGAATTCTTGTTTTTAACGCTGGGTGGGTGGACGGTGGCAAAAAGTTGACGCGCAAAGACACAATCTCGAAACAATAAGTCGCAGGAGAAAATTATGGAAGACGATTGGAGGATGAATAAAAACCGTCATGGTTTCGTATCGATCCATAATAATTGTCTGGAGGCCAACACGATAAGTCGATGAAAGAACCGGAGCCATATAAGGCGATGGCCACATTGAAATTAAATTAACTGATTCCCGGTGGGTGTGATGCGAGTCACGAATCACGAATGTGATTTCTTCTCCATTATAACTTCTGAATAGTACGCCGTACGCAATATGCACATAAACTAGACGATATAAAAACGGAAACCAGGGCGAGATACCCGTTCAGGCACGCCACGCCAATACCAATGCGACTCGAGATCGCTCCCGTCGATTTCGAATTTTAAACTGAGTCCGAAAGGTAATTCAGAATGGTCCGACGGCGATTTCGACGGCACATGGCGCAAGGTGGTTTTGGGCAAATAATTGCACAAGAAATGTGCGATCAACCTTAAATTAAATAATCGACCATCGGACACCTTGATAATTGCCCAGTAGGTAAGTTATTGACGTAATTTCGCCGAGGTTGCCCTTTCGCTCTGGGGTGTTAAAGACCACGTATCTTTATGGTCTCGCAATCCCCTCGCCTGCCTCATTACACCCACTGGTTCGTCGAATCGTTAGCGGGAAAGGGTGTAAAATTTAATTGTGCTTTTATTGTTGCGTTGTTTATCGCGTCTCGCGGTGCTCGCTTAACGGCCTCTCGACGAGATTCCTCCGCAGTTGTGCAGCAATAAACGCGAAGGCATATTTAAACAATGGTTAATTGAGCGAGCACACACCTAACAGCCATTCCGACCTGAGCGACATCGACATCAACGCGCCACGAGATGCATTATGTAACGGACGGACGAAGATCCGAGAGGCCTCGAGAAGAGCTTTCTCGATCACCACCACCGTTGCCCACAAAGCATCACCGGCATCAGTTCAGTCCGTTTGTAGGGTCATCGGTGAACGACCTACGCTTTCTCCGCCTGCTCCTGCAGGAATACGGACGGACGAACGGTGTGAGGCTCTCTCTCGATCTCGCCAACGACGGGCCATCGACCCAAATCGAATGGTTACCGAACGCGGTGTTAACCCCGGCCTCGCGAACATTACAACACTACCTGGTTTGGTCGACCCGACTGACACTCCTTGATTAATACCCGGCAAATGATCGTGCACGCCCAACGACTACCAAAACAAATCCACCGACGGCACCGGCGATAGATCATCGAATAGCTTCATTAGAGGAGGAATTGACGAGACGGCGGAGGAGTATGGCGCCTTCGCCGGTTTTTGGCGAACGAAAGAGGCCTGGTGAAGGAGGATGCAGAAATCGACCAAAACAGCTCCCGAAGACAGCATCGCTTCACTGGCACTGTCTTTCGATCCTTGAAACTTTTTCAGGAAAATGGAAAAACTCTTGCAACTCGTCTCATTATAGGAATAGTGCAACTTGAGGAGAAGTAAGAGGAACACCTCCATTATTGACGCTTTCCTCTATGCGAGGTACCCATAAAGATGCACCTTGATTGTCTCAATTTAAGATTAGTAACAATTTCTTGCCGTGTTTATGTTGCCGACGGAGCCGTTAATGTTTGCGGTCTCGCTCTAGATTGTGACCGATGTTAAATCGTCGTTAGCATACAAATCGGTACTTGCACGGAGTGCGTTGAATGTTCTGTAACGAATAAAAATTTAAATCGTCATAATGTGCCTCTGCTCTTAACGGATAATGTGCTCGGACTGCGAACTAATGACGATTGTAAATTTTTCGCTTGTCAACACGGGAACGTTTAGACCCAGTTTGTTAACATGCACTTAACCGCTGAAGATTGCAACCTCCATCAATAAAACTCAGTTGCCATCGGTAAACAAACAAGTTGCGGAGGCGTTGTCGGCATGCTGAATTTTTTTCCTTCTAATTTTCTGCAAAAGAGACAACTTTTCTAACACCTCGAATGACAACGTCTCTATCTCTCGTCGAGATCGTTTTTGGTGTTAATTAGATGCCGAGATCACTTCATCTTTCGTTAGCCTCGAATGCGCGTCCGTTGATACGTAAAGGATTGCATCGATAGATAGTGTTCAGGTTTGGTTGAGGGAGGTTGTCGCTTGATGGAAAGCGTCCTTCTGGAAAATTTGAAGTTTTTTTGGTCGTGGTCCGTGGACGGCGTCGCCGACGGTGAGGGATAAAACGGATACTGAACCGCTTGTGACAGGCCGGGTCGCATGTCTGAAGGAGTGGTTCGTCGCGGACGACATTGCATTGTAAGCTAAGTAATACAAATTGTTCTGCACGGCATTGACACTGAAGAGACTTAGGAGAGAAGAATTTTTATCTATTTGCCGAGTGGGCGCGCAGGTTATTAGAATAATGCATTCTGTTCCCACACTCACTCGGCGAGACTCGGAACGATAAATAAAACATAACAGCCGTAATATCGCCATAAGTTTTATGTAAATGCCCTAAACAGGCGAAACTGTTGTTCGGTGAGCTGACCTTTCGGCATCCTCGGCGTGTAACACCGATGTCGAGCCGGAGTTATTGCTCACGATCCGAGATCTATTTGCCTTTGCTCAGCTTACAGATTCTTGTCGATTCCCATCCATAAATGCCATAAATTAATCTTTTTGTTTGTACACCGGACAGGGTGCATCGCCAGCGTTCGATTCGACTACTCTGCCTGTCAGAGCAGCGAACTCTGGAGGAGACGCACGGTTCGAATTTAGGGGCGCCACGTAGTTTAACTTTTTGCCCAGTAGGTTGAGGGTTCGAACCCCATAAGTTTTATTGCTCCGCGTATTTTTTTTTAAATTGAAGGGCTTTTTGTAATTGGAGGGAAGGTGATGAGAATCTCTTCTTGAGTTTCATAGTGGGTTAGATTAGAATTGAAGGTATCGACTGTCGTAACTTGAATTCCTCTTTGCTTGGGGTGCCATCCTCTGATTTAAGAGAGTTTTCGATTGTTGAAAACGCGCGGCGGTGGTCGTCGGCTCGAATGCTGCTGATGGATGGCGTTTTCCTCCGGCTAACCCGAAAACCCAACGGACCGCGACTGCAAATGTGCATGTTCAGGGTTTCCCTCCGCTCGAATAATATGCGAAATATGATTAATTTTGCGCGGGGTCATCGCAATTCCGGGCTGGTAATTTTGAGCGTCGGCCAATTTAACAAATTGCCTCGGATGGAGCGGTAATTTCGTGCAAGTATAAAGTCAACAAGTTCTTTCACGATATCATGCGTTATTGCGAATTCTAAGGCACGTCCGAGCCAATCAATTACATTATAATAACCAGCGTTTTGGCGCAGAGACGTCTCACTTTCCATTCCTTCCACGTTTCGTGCCAGGCCGTTCCACATTCATTATCCACTCTCTCGAACATCTCTCTAATTTTCCACCCTCTTCTTGTGCCCCTGTCGCGTCCGCCGCCACTGCTTCTTAAATTTTCGACTCGGATTAACGAAAACGATCGGGGCTTTTACGGTCTTGTTTTATTGTTTACGAATGTCGAACTTGACACGGGAATCCAAAAACCCGAGTTCTTGTGGCCGATGCGGGGGCCTTATCGCTTGATTACTTACTCATCTTTACGACTCTCCGGTTACCCTGTGGGGCAGGTGACGCCGGGCGCCTTCACGGCTCGCGTTCGGTATTAATTTAACGTATAATTGGGCCGTTTTTATTAAAAAAAAAAATACTCACGCATTTTCGGCCCTTGCTACTGTTAAATGTCTAATTTGGCCGGGCAGGTGATGGAATTAATTTAAATATGTTTTGTGCACCAATTATCCTAATTGTTTCCACCACAATTTTAATTAACGGGGAAAACACTACTTAGTTATTAGTTTTTGTTTGCCGCGCAGGCATTTTAATTAGCCACCAACATCCATCAAACGACAGTTTTTGCAATTTTGACAATGTTTACTGAGCACCTCAGAGAAAATGATACGTCAAGTTCTTTTTATTTTCATCAACAAATGACTTAGCATAGCCGTTCAGTAGGCATAGACAGGGGTTTCTGGAACAGGAAGTGTCGGATTTCTAATCTGTTAACTGCGGGTTCGATAAGCCCTATTATAGTTGAGTGGGGCGTGCTTGAATACATGTGGATAAAAAAACTAATCTACTATTAGAGCTTTTGACGTTATACGGGCAATAAAAACTTTTATCCGGGCCACAGTCGACGCACCTGATTCTAGTGGTTACAAGAACTGTATACACATATATATGATACAAGTGCCAAGAATGGAACCATGTATTATTTCTCCGTGGTTACCTCTGCTTAATTACCCATCTAGTATAACTATCAGTACTATCACTATCCAAGTATCGGTGGTATCGTTTACTTAACCTGAAATAGGTCACTGGCCAGTCGTGGTTAATGACCACGTCTGTCCATCGCGTTTAATTACCGCGCATCAAAGAGATTAGCTGGTGTTGAGAAAATTTAAGTTCGCTTTAGGGTCCATCTCCAACCGTTACGTCTTAAAAAATGATGATCGATTTTACATTGAGTAGGATTTGTGGATTTTCCATGTCCTGAAAGTTCTTATAATCCAAAGACACGGCCGTTCTATTGCTGATGTTTAGTCTATTGGAAGGCTTCTTCTTGGTGTTACAGAGCAAGTAGTAGACATGATCTATAGGTACTCTTTGGTGGAATAGCCGGTGCGTTTTAATTAATTCGTCGAGAACAATCGTTTGCGTCCCTCCCCCGGCCGGCCACTTCAATTAGGGGATTTTTGGTTGTAGACACGTAACGTGGCATGCCCGGTCGGTTGGTCGGTGGCCGTCTCATTAGCCGATTTCGAAAACAACATCGATCCTATCCGTTGTTGGTTGGGTTGCAAACGATTTATTATCGGCGTCGCGAGTCATGAATGGAAGGACGATAATCTATTCAAAAGCACGATCTATTAAATTTGACAGCGCACATAAACCAGTTGTTAAATTAATGAAGCGTGCACCGGCATATCTATATCCACGTGCATTTCAGTAATTTACTTAGAAGGTTTACACAGGGCACATTCGAGTTAATGGCCGCTGTTAACCGCTCCGGCTCGTGTGCGCGTCCGATATTGTCCGGAGTGAGTGAGCAATAATGCATTTACCGCAAATAACACGGAAAACACACGACATTACACATGTCACAGATGTTTACAACAATGCCGCGCCACGTTGCCCAGATTCGTCATTCCGGTAATGGTCAGGTCACCGCATTTTCGGCGGCAGCGTCCTCCTTGGTGCACCTTCGATTCGAAATTGGCGCGACTCGAATTCGGCCACGTTATGATGGGTAACTTTGCCCCTCGAAACCACAATTATTGTTGTTACTGTCGAAAAAAGGTGAAGGACGTCAGTTTATCGAGTGGTGAAGAATCGGTGGTGGGCGCTGGTTATGGGGTGGCGCTACCATTGGCGGCGACCTGTGGGAAGGAATCCGGGCGATCCGGGGCAAAAACCGGTCGTGTGGTATTAATTGATGCATTATTGAAGCGATGCCCACTCGATTATTTATTGGCGTCGCGGAGCGAAAAAACAATGGGCATGATGTTGTCGTCCGATGTGCTGGAAACATAAAGACGTGTATTATTACGATCAATATTAATGATTTCCAAATAGGGCAGGTAACCTCGTAAAATTTTACGGCCACTAGTAGTATAAATTGTCGTCGCTGATATTTTACACTACTCTCTTCTACATGGTATAAAGTGTAGCGACGACGGGGCTGTCGGTTTTTGTCGGGGCCGGAATGGCCGGCCGTTTGTCGCTGAATGTCCAGTTGTTTGGGTTCCTGCACATAAACATGCCATAATAAAGACCTGCAACTTTCTTAATAGCCTTTACGCCTTAACTTTGTAATTCAATTTTCTCGTTGTTGACTTTTTGTTTGGCTATTAATTATTGCCATTCGTTGTGCCGACGGGGAACTCTCCAACAGATGGGTCTCATCGTAATATACATTCAAAAGGTCACTGATGGCCGACACGCTGGAATGTAGGTGGTAGCGGGGTCCGTTTCACTGAATATGACAAATTTTTGAGGCTCAGAGCTCAGATACAGATGTGTCAGAATAGCAGCATCAGGACGAGACGACCAGGACTCAGACTGATGCATTTGCATCAGTTTGTACGTTTTGAGGGCCCAAAATGCTAAATCTAAAGGGTTCAGAATGGCGTAATATTAAGAAAACCTTTAATTTTTGTAAACCACCAAATTCCATTCAAAACGATATCGATAAGATAATAGTTGAGAATAAGACATATTATGTCATTTAATGCCGATATCCGATTAATGTTGGAAGTCCTGGACTCTAATGGTACCTACCTACTTCATTGATTAAACACACAGGTTAGTTACTTACGAAATTTGTGTGCACAGTGATTTGTCTGAAAGTCATTAGCATTTCAATTCGCACACTGTTGATGATCATAAATCAGTTTCGTTACCGTTTTCAGGTAACCGCGTGAGTCATTGACATAGTGGACATTATTAATGTTTCCCATTTTATTCACTTTATAATAATTATGGTTTCAAATTTTCGATAATGCAGACCACACAGCGACTCTTATGCGTGAAGATCCTTGCAGTTACAGTTTTTGATTTATCCTTCCAGGTATGGTAAACCTGTCAACATAACTATTGATATATGGTCATAGAAGCGATCCATGGAGGTTAATCAACTTAACACAACACATCGACCTAGAATATTCAGTTGCTTTGCACCTTACTTACAAATGTAAGAACTTATAGAGGAAGCCGATGATGCGACATTTGATGACTACCCGCTATGTTCATTTTTGTTACGTATCTAGTATTTTTCTAATTTTTGATACCGCAACATGGAAATGTTGTGGGTTCAGGAAGTATAAGGGGAACCTCGCTTTATTTCCAAATTTGCGGTTACACGAAAGTTTTTTTTTTTTTTGTTAATATCGGTGTCCTGGAGACGCTGCCTGTCTTGTGATTTTCTTGCATTTTCGTCGTTTGAGCCGTCACATTGTTCTGGTGTCGGTAACGAAACGCCTTGTTTAAGTAGCCAGGTTGGGCGAAGTAGGTCATCGAAGGCGTGTCGTCGAGGCATTCCTAATTTAATTTCTCCCGTCGAATGATCCCGGTGAGCACGAGAGATCGGCGGCCGGCTCTCTCGTTGGCAATTATTAAAACCAGTTTAATTCGGGCGAGCATCAAACTCGAAAATTGCCGCCGAAAGAATCGCGAAAGGAGGGCGAGAACGAACGCAATTCAATCACCACCACGAGGAAAGACTTTCGGAACAGGACGATTTTCCTGCCGGCACAAGAACAGCCAGCAACCCAAACTTCCAACAAGTTAAAACTCCGTTTCAGACAAATTAAATTTACTTGGTAACGAGTCACGAAAGCGTTTTCTTCATTTAACTACATTGTATTGTGTCAGCGTAATTGGAACTGGTAGGAGTTTCCACAATGAAGGGAGAACGTTTGTTTTTAAATTAAATCGATCCGGAAATTTAGCCGTCGTAAAGGCATGCAACGTGGGGTTTCGAGGGTGGTGTCGGCACTCATCTCCTGTTGGATTAGGTTAGGCTCACTTATTGGCTTGTTCTATCTCTTTACGGGCGACTAGACAAAACCTTGCCAACAACTCGACAAGCTCACTGTAAAGAAGATAAAATTTGAAGAGTTTTCCTTCTTTGGTCTATACCTGAAGCATTTGGTACCTACTCAAGTTTTGCAAGACGTAAGACGTGTGTGGTTAGGATCTTAACTTTGCCGTCGAAGAGGGCCACTTTTCTGATTCTATTGACTCCCTTTCTCCCCTTAGTTCAAGGTATGGACGGCTATCAAACCACGAACAGTTTCCGTTGCAAAGCTTACCGAAATTACTGGAGTAAAATCATCTACTGATGTCGTAATTAGGTTAGTGCACGGCTTCCTTGGCCCGTCTTTCCGGTTCGGCGAATTGCCAGGTTTATTGTGACTCGTTAATATTGAAATTCGAAATTTAATTACGTCGCTAACAGCAATTCGTGTTGCAGTCGCTCAAAGTTTAATTTATTCCCGCAACCTTAACAACTAACTTAATCTTTCATGGTTGTCCGTAGTTTAACATGAAAACGCATGTCACTACATTCATTGCGCAACCCATTAACACCAGCATCGGAATGCGTGCGAGGAGTAATGCAAAAATATTGTCGTGGGCGTTATCTGCTGCAGAGAGAACTCTTAACCTTCATGGAAATATTCTCTTGATTTACGTATCTGAAGGTGGTGCATGGCGGTGTTGCTAATGGTCAAACTAATGTCACGCACCACGAAACTTTCCTATCGTTCTTTCCCCGTCCGGATTGCTTGCACAAAGATGTTGCTATGATAAAAGTTACGTAAAACAAACAAGAGGCTGTCGAGGTAATTAAAGCGTTATCACAGGAACGGAAGCTAATTTATTTTCTTGCCTACATTATGCTCAATAGGTTGTAGGCAGTTGTTTTCGTTTGCGTCATCATCGAATTATTGTGCAATTAATCGGAATATGGCGCAAACGGCTAGCAATTGAATTCCGCCCACTGCTGTTTACGATTCGAGCAGTCCGATTAAACGGAATTAGTGTTCAATAACTCGACGTTTAGTTGCCCGAATTAGAACGGCACTCTTGAGTGGCCGGGATCTGGATCGGGATATTTGGAAGCCAACAAGAAGATCCTTTTTCGGCCTATATGGTTTGATACTAGTGATAACGACCATTGAACCAGAGAAAAAAATGTGAATTCTTGCTCTGTGTTCAATCTCGGTCTCAACTCTCTCGAGTTCCCAATCGTCTACCTAACGATTATAACACTAGTTAGAACTACAGTTCGATGCCACACACGAGCGTGTAACTACCCTAAACTCGGTGGGTTTGGCCTGAGAAAATAAAGTTGCTACGAAAAATTTCCTTGAAGGAATTTATGATCAGTTAACACAATCCCTCTTTTAATTTTTAAAGGTAAAGTTTTGAAATTTTATTAACCTTGAATATTGATTGAAGAAGCTCTCTGGAAGGTCTACATTCTTGTGTCACTAACTGTGTTTGACTTCAATTGTTCTAAACCTTCCAGTAGTCGCGCAAAATGGGGTACTTGCCTCATGTTTGGGAAATATAATATTTCGAAAATGTAGGCGATTTCATTAGACCCGTATTTTTTTATTTGGTTCTAGGGTCAATATTACGCCCGGAATTAATTTTTTAATTTTTGGAGTGGGAGATTTGTAACGTAAGCGATCCCAGCTCGACGTAGTTCTCAAAGAAATCGTATGATGGCGCTTTACTCAGATTCCATATAAATCGAATGCCGATCCAATGTAAAAAATGTGGCGCCCTCTGCTAGCAGCGCAGCATAGTAGCCAAAAACAAGAGTCTATTCAATATAGGTGTGAGTCTTAGATACGGGGGCCGATGACGTCACCAAAGACAAAAATTGGAAATATCTACGAAAATATGGAATAAAAAAATGGGAAAAAAAATATTTAAGCCTTTTTTAGTTATTTGCATACATGTAGAGAATAAAAAGTGCAATATTTTTTTTTAGGCAAGTATCCCATTGTAAGATACAAGTAGTCGCATCGGTCTCACAGACCATATACTAGCTTTGCCCAAAAGTATAGGTTAAATTTTTTTTATTCAAAATGGTTATATGGAGACATCTTATTAACACAATAGATTGACTTAAGAAGAATATTGGACTTATTTGTTTCGTTTCTAAATCTATAGTTTAAAATTTTCACAGAATGCAACTTTTTTGAATAACCTCGTTTTGTTGACCCTAATAAAAAAACAATAAGAACTAAAAGTCATACGTAATAACGATTAACGAAAATATAATTCTTCCTCAATTAGAAAAACATCATGCGAACAAATTCATGGGACGTTGAGAGTATTTTCTTGGCACTCTTTGCAAATGCCAATTATATGCTCCAAGCACATATACTTATTGCACTTGTAGCAATGAAACGGCGTTTTTCGATTCTTTCTCGGTGGACAATACGTGCATCTTCCTGGTGTACCATTATTTGAAACCGCAGGTTCAATATTGACTTCTGTAATACGTTATTCCTTGATTTTCTTTCTCGTTTATTATTTCTTCTAACATTTGTCTCAACATTTCCTGCTCTTTTTCATAAGTCCACATGGCCAGAAGAAAGAATAATATATCAATTTTATGGCATAATTTTGAATGAAGACACTATAAATTTACCTGTTTCAAAGTTATAACGAAATAAAAAAAAAGTCACCAATTGTCGCGTCGGCCTCTCACACCGCAAGGGGATGTAATTCTAGTACAAACACAACCTGCAAAACTGAAATAAATCCTGCACTTGCATTGAATGCATTTGAGAAGGTACATGGAGGGCGAATGTGCTCCGGTTCTGTTTTTCAAATTAGTACGCATTTTAGTGACTGACCGGTCTCACAGACCGTGCGCGACTGCTGGAAGGTTAAGTATTTTTGTCTTGTTTCAGATTATAACACCAAGAAAACGAAGAGAAAAGTTGGGCTGCCCTACGCCGGTTGCGTCTCCGTTTCGCAAATCCTGGCTCAACGGGAGAAACTGGCGCTGGGTCAGCAGTTTAGTAAAGATGGTCTTTCCAATCCACAACAGGTTCGTAGTCCTCAACCGTTAGTTTGCAACTCTGCCGATCTGACCGCGGCGCTGTGAAATTAATTAATTAATTATTAAATTAATGAACTCTGCGATTTTAACGTTGTTCGTTTCGCAGATGTGGTCGCAGCCGCCCTCCGGCAACCCGCAATTGGGCAACCGTTTGCAGTGCTACCCGGAGCCCGGAAACCCCCACATGGTGCGTTACCAGAACCAGGAGCAGTCCGGCGGCCGGATCTTGAGCGGTTCTCCCCTAGTCGTCAGCGATTCCATGATGGTCCAGCAGTCCTCCCCAACCAACATATCACAGCAACAGGTGCACCCTAATCACCAAATGTCCGGTTCGAACACGCAAAGTCCGAGCGTCCACATCCAGCATCAACACATCATCGGTCCTAACGGACAAGTGATTAGCGTACAGGGACCCATCAATTCGAACCAGGTCTCGTCGAACGGTCAGTCCGTCATTAACACTTCGATGATCGCCAACACCAACAACGGAGTGGTGATACAGGGTCAGAACGTGGTGGCGCAGCCCCATCAACAACCTCACCAACACAGAGTTTTCGTCAATAGTCAGCCTAACGAACCGAGCGGTCCCGGTCGGCCCAACATTCAAATGGTGCCGTTGGGCGTCGCCAATCAACAAAGACAAGACATCCAGAACCGCATGCATCAGCAATTCTACAATAACCAATCGCAATATCAACAGCAAATTCAACATTACGACAACACTCCCAAACAGATTCGACCGGCTTTCGTTTCGAGCAACAACCAAATCATGAACGGCTTCAGGCCCCAAACGGTCGTCAATCCGCAATCGAACCAAATCGTGCAGGGCCCCATAATGATCAATAACCAGCAGAAATTGCAATGGTCCCATCGGCCCCAGCCGAATCAACAGAACCAGATTTCGATGGGTGTGCAGAGTCCGCAGTCGTCGAACGCGTACGACAGAGTGCCTCCGCTCCACCAACACACCCCGCCGCCGACGATCTGGCACGACGAAATCAAGAGGAAAAAGGTGAAATTGGGGAAGATCGTCAAGAATCGGCCTTATCACATGATGGAATGCCAATCGGTTCATTCACCCTGTCCCAACATCGACGTCAGACAGATACCCGGAGAGAACGGCAGGTCCGTCATTATCAACCATTTGCCTCAAAACAACCAGAACCAGCACGCCTCCAGCCCCTCGTTCATGGAGGATCCCAGCGGCTATCTGGCCCAGCAGACCGCCCTGCTGAACAACACCATCAACAGGCAAACAGGTTCGTTAATAATTAGATTCTGGCTTCCCAGAGGGACGAATCTTCGTTTTTGAGAAGGAGTTACTACACTTCTAAAGTCAGCCTCATTCAGTACTCTTCAGCTTTACTAGCTGTTTGAGTCACTAATGGTACCGGTGCGGTTGACTTTCCAGTTGCATCTTTTCCTTTGGAAAAATTATTAATTTTTTACTGCAAATTTCTGATGTCATTTTGAATTTCCAGGAGCCAACAGTTGCCCCGGCATGGTTTGCAACAACCCGGTCACCTCCAGTCACAACTCGCAACTCCACAACGTCTCGGTGCTCCCGAATTCTCAAACCAACGAGGTGCCTTTACCAAGCAACGTGGTGATATCGCATTTGAAACAGTCCCAGAACGTTTCCAACAGAACCAATCAAAGTTTAAACATAGTCAAAACACAACAAGTTCCTCACAACGTCGTCATGTCGCAGCAATACAATCAAATGATGGCGGCGGCGGCGGCGCACGGAATGGCCGACAGCAGCATGATCACGGATCACATGCAACATTGTCAGGGTTGCGTCGCCGACAGCGACCAACAGAACCAGTTCGTCATCAAAGAGTCGAACAAGATGACCCAAGGATCCCGACCGAACAGTCAACCGGGCACCCCGAGTTCTACGGGACTGGACGATCCGGTCACGTCGTCGACGTACGACAAACAAATGAACCACTCGTCGCCAGATTCGAGACCGATTCAAGGGGGCACGGTCAGTACGAGCAACGTTGACGGGCCCCAATCGGATCCGCCGACACCAAATCCGACGCCGCCTCGAAACGAGCAAGTTAACGGCAATAACGTTTCTTTCGCCATCTACAATCAACAGCAGAATCAGTCGCGGGAAATTTGTAGCAGCAATTATTCGATAATGGCGCAGTCGAAACCTGACATTTGTTGTTCGTTGGCCAACCACGGAACTGTCACGATTTCGAAAATCAACAGCCCTTACACTTCAGGGGTGGTCACGACGATGGCGAGTGGGAGAACTGTGGGTAGTAACACGATCACGTCAGTGTTGGCCGGTCGAGCTAACACCGCGACCGTTTCAGTCAACAGTCCCGCTTCTGCGCCGACTTCTTCTAACCCCACCAGCACTCCGAATGGGGCCATTCAAACCCACCCGATTACTTTGAACGTTTCAAAATCTCCTCTGGAAATGGTCCAAAGTGTCGTCAGTAGCATCCAGGTTCCCCATTCGAGTTCTCATTCCAGTCCCCAAATTTCGCCGACAAACATCATCAAACATTCACCGACAGGGTTGCCGCCTGGTCACATTTTAGTATCTTCGGGCGGTCAGTTGATTATGGCCAACACTGGACACAGTCAGGCCGGGGTCATGCCGCCACCTCCCCCGAAACTAGTTTCGAACGGCGGCATGCCTCCTATTTCGGTTTCACCCATGATTACCAACGTAACCGCGGCGGTCAGTCAGGTGATTCCGGCGGTAGCTCAACAAGTTTTGGGACAACAAACCGTTTTGGTCAACGCTTTACCGGCTCCGTTCGTGCTGCAAGGGGGCGTTACGATGACCATGGACGGTATGGCTGTGGGTCAAAACATGCAATTGCCTCAATTGGTGACGGGTAACGTGATCCAACAACAAATTCAGATCGAGAATTCGGACCATCGCCGAAATCATCCCTCTTTGTTGTCGCCCGAAAACAAGAAGAAGGGCAAAAAGAGAAAAATGTCGTCGCAAACTGTCGCTAGCATGTTGCATATAGCGGCGCAACAAAATTCGGGGGTGGTCATGTCGCAACAAGGTTTCCCGCAACAAATACAGATGGCGCATAGTCCGCAAGGTTTGACGACGGGGCCGATGATGCAGGCGTTGACTATAGTTCCGAGTAAAACCGGAGGACCTCCCCAAATAGTGATGAACGGTCAACACACGAGTCCGATAAGTGCTCAACAATTGATAAATTCGCAACCGACTCAACAGATCAACTTGTTGCAACCCGTAAATTTGATCAACGGAACTACGGGGGTCGTCCAAAATTTCCCGACGATCCAGCAATTCATCGTGCCGAATCTTGGAGGTATGGTGATGAACCCGGATGGAACGGCGACTCTTCTGCAGGACACCTCCAACATCGGGATGCAGTTACAGTTGCAGAACGTCAACGGCCAGAACGTGTTGACTCCGGTTCAAAACAACGGAATGTTCAACGGCGGCCAAAGTATTTTGACGAGTCCCGCCGGAATGGTGATCCGAACTCCAACTTCGCAAGGGAAGATAATCCAACAACAACAACACAGTCCCGGGGCTCAATTTTTGTCGCCCAATGGCGGACAATTCGTTGTTAACGGGGCGCAATTCAGCGGCCAGTTGAGTCCTTTAGTCGCCAGCGTGAGCCCCTCGCAACAGGTCACTTTCAACACCAACTCGCAAATTCGACCGAACAATTCGCAGCAGGAATTTATCCAATGCGGGCAAGTCGGACAAACTTTGATGGTTCCCTGCACTCCTGCCGGCAACATAGCGGTTTCCTCTTCAAACCAACAAAACACGACTTTCGTCCAACAAAACACCACGATCGTCCAACAACAGACCACGATGGTGGCCAACAATCAACAGTTGCAGAATTTCCAAGCCAACACGCAACAACCGCCGAATCAGTCGAGGACGACCACGTTGAATGTCGATCAAAATTTTATCATTAGCTCCAACGACAACAAGCAGGTGCAGGCGTTGCTGGTTCAGAGGGAGAATCCGCAGAATTCTTACAGGCAGTCGGTGTCGACGCAAACGGCCGTTAACCAGAATGCGCAGTCGGTCACGACCAACACGTTCTGTCAGACTTCCACGTTGTCGGCGGGCAGTCCGCCGGACACCACCACGCACAGTCCTTTGGCTTCCGGCGGACAAAGTCCTCCGACTGCCGATACGACGACTCATTCTGGGAGCACCGACGACGGACTGTCGCCGGCTCCTTCCAATTGCTCGATTACTTGCGACAGCGGGATGGGCCGGCAGCCGTCTTGCATGGTAACTAAACAATCAGGAGTAGAATAGGGGGGATTTTGGAAAAGTTGCATTTATTGGTCGCAAACAATAAACGATTGTTCTAGAAACAGTTAGGTTTCTTCATATAGAGCTTGTTTTGTAATCTTTGGTGATGCAATAACTTGATGAATCAAAGTAGAAAAATTGATTACTTGTCATTAAAATTAGACCTGTACAACTAGATAAGAGATTTTTAATAGAGATGCTAGCTATTTTTAATAATCTATAAATACTCCATTTGGGACTAATGCGTCATCTTCACCTTGTGTTATATAGCTGGAAAAATTAAAGTAATTAATTAAATTTAGCTGAAAAGAAATTATTTTTTTTTTAATTCTTTATTTTTTCAATGTTTGAATTCAGTAAAGTGACCAATCGTTGAATTACTGAGATTAACGTTACTGGGTTGGAGATTTTAATTAGTGCAAAAGATTGTTCATGAAATTTATTTGTCTACGAGTATCTAATGGTTGGCATTGTGGATCGGCAGGCCATGGTTCATTGCATATCCAGCAGCGAGCCGGATTCGGCCGACTTAACCACCCCGATCTCCGACAACGACTGGTCGAGGACGATCACCAACGCCTCCCAAAAGCTCGACGATGTCACCAGCGGTCAGATGCATTTCGTCAAGAAGTCCCACACCCCGACGCACGTTGCCTATGCAGAATCGTCTACGATGCTGTCCGGGTTGCAGTTCATCAGCGATCAAACCAAATCTCAGGAAGCCGTCGTCAGTTCCCACAATTTCGATAAGATCATACAGAAACGGAAAAATAACGATACCCTCCTAGTAATGGAAACACATCACATGCATCCGTCGCTCTTCGACGACGAAGAAGGTACCGGTCGAGTCAAACTGATTGCATTGGCTTTGTAGCGTTGACTTTGTTTGGTAACTCGCACTGGTTTGCATGGTGTACTAACATTTCATAAAGAGACATCTCGCTTTTAGTCCTTTCAGAGCTTTCTTCAAGCGCGCTTTGCTGAACCCCAATAAAATTTTACTGGCTTGTTTTATTTTAAGTAGTTGAGGGGTGGCCGCAATTACATAATTAAGTGTATTTAACCCTCTTAGGCTTAGCATATCCAATAGAGAAACAAGATGCATGGAATTGTGACAGAAGATATCGGCAATTCAACACTCGCTACTCGCCAAGTTAAGCTTAAGCATTGGTTTTGAGTTTGGTTGTTTTCTTAAGTCACTTCTGGTAACGTTTGTTTAATGGGAAAATTGTAACTAGCAAAGTAGTACAGTCAGAAACTGATTGTTATGAATTGGTAATATCCTGTTGAATAACATTGTATTTGTTCAACTGCTTAAGTTGTGTATATCAGTTTTATACATTAATAAGAGAAGGGTTATGAAAACGAGATTAAACAGTAGTGTAGTAGTAAATGTTAGGTCTAGTGTCCTGTAGTAAATTTATATGTTAACAAAAGATGCGACAACGTTGCATAAATGTGAGTTCTTGTCTGCATATGCTTGACTGACCTGTGTTTACTCGCTTCCTATTTGTCTTGTAAGATTCATGCTACAACGGTTCGTTTTGCTGCAGGTACGGCGTGGAAAATTACATGGTGTGGCTAACCTTACCTCATATCTGTACAAATATCATTAACCCCACAAACGGTGTGTGTAACTCTGTAAATAGAGACGCTCTCATCCACTGTCATCACCACCGCCACTTCACTGTCGAGTCCATCTGTACAAAAATCACGTTTTTTCGCATTGGAAGGTGCTAACTGGCTTGTTGCGTTTTGCGGCTGTTTGTACAGCATCTACCTATATTGTTATTGTGTTTTGGTATCTCCAGATGACGAAAAGCCAAAAACCGAAATCCACAATTTCGTTGTTGGCGATCTGGTATGGGGTCCGGTCAAGGCGTATCCTGCCTGGCCCGGTAAAATTGTCCAAGTTAACGGAGCTAACGTGTCGGTCAGATGGTTCGGGAGCGAAAAGCTGGTCACAAAATTAGACGTGGGCGTTCTGCAAACGCTGTCAGAGGGCCTCGATGCTCACCACCAAGCTCGAAAAAAGTGCAGAACGTGAGTTAGCCACATCAGTAATCGGGTCGGTTTCGGGACTTCACCTCAATTGTCGCAACGAATTCGAGATTCAGCAAGGATTTTCTCATCTCCCGAATACTATGCTCAAAAGTCGTCGTTTGTTTCTTTTCAGCAACCTCTTATCCTTATCCCTTTTTTTCTTCATTTGTCATCTCCAACTTTTTGTTTAACCGCATTCTTTCATTTCCTTACTTCAGACTTAAATTTTCTGTTGGTGTCTTGAATAGATATTAACTAGTTAATTTATATACTATAGATTACTTCTTGAAACGCATGAGTAGTGTAGCTAGTCTAAAATTGTCATCAAAAGTGATTGAACGACTGCTTCTTTTAGCCAAAATCAGTCTCGTGCTGATATTTTGGTTTTATTGACTTTGATCGTGATAGTGGTCAGTAGGAAGTTCGTTGCGACGATTGAAGTTCCCGAATAGCAGTTGTTCCGTGTGATAGTCGTTGAATTGGTTGCAGATTTCTGCTTTATCGATAGCCGTCTTTGGTTGCATTTCGGGGATTTTACGCTTAGTTTTTGTTCTTAGATCTCGCAAGTTAAACTCTCAGTTGGAGAACGCCATCCAAGAGGCCATGTCCGAGCTGGACAAGGATTCCGAGTCCAAGGAGCCGAGCAAGGTGAAGAGGGCGGGTCAGAAGGCGTCCGTGCAAACCCCCAAGAAAGCTTCGAATCGGCTGCGGAGCGGCCACCAATGAAAAATGGAATTATATCAAATAATATATTATGGACCAACATCGAAATCGAAAGAAATGTGTATAAATGTACCTAGTAACAAGTTGAGAAGAAAATGTAGATGACAAAACATTTTTACTAATGCTTCTTTAATGTTATAAAAATAATCATAGACCGATGTTATTAACTGGTATTGATTCCTAGATAATAATATAATCGTAATACATAAAATATTTTTCAAATGCCTTTTTTTAAACTAGCATACGATATGGCACCATAAATTAAGCCTAATCTTTAAAATTTGTACTAACACATATTCAATTTATGTAAAAAAAATCATAACGTAAGTTGGGCTTTCAATAATGTTTGTCTGATTAGTTATGTAATAATAGAGCTTAGACTTTATCCAAAATATATTGCGGGTCTTAAAATAAAAATCATTTAAAGGTAGAACGACACCTTAACAAGTTTTGTATTTTCTAGTCAATGTTTCTTAAAAGCTGACCGTTAACGACAATAAAATGTACCATTGGTTTCGAAGCGTTTATTATTTTGGTACTGTGATATGCTGGAAATTTATCTAACCGAATAACAAGTAGTGTCATTCTTTTATTGAGGGAGTATTTATTTAGGAGTTGAGGAATTAGTCTTAAGTTTACCTACCTGTTTTGTTGTATGATTTCGTAATTTGGGAACTTGCCATTTTTTGAACCAGCTCGGGGCGAGCAAGCCATGTTAATTTGTGTAAGTTGTATCCTTTGCATTTTACTTCTACTAACAAACCGTAATCAAATTATGAAACAATGCTTATATTAAGTAGTTACTACTATCTAAGTGAAAAGTTGTACATTATATTTTTATATATTATGTATTTATTGTTTATAGTTCGATTTAGTTGTAAGTAGGTCGCTTATTTATTACCTGTTGTGTCTTGAAAGTAATACTTTTTAACGTTTTTATCCCGTTCAATGTACAGTCGACAAACTTTACTTTTATTAACTCGCAACGCGGACGAAAAGTATTACCTTTGAAAACTACGTTATTTTATTGTACAAGTGATACTTTCAACCCTTTACTTTTACTGTAGCATCACGATAATCTTTAGACGATAAAAACTGAAATAGGTAAATAGGAGCCGTCCGCTTAAACGAATGCTTAATTCATTAATTTCTTGCATCACTTGTAGGGGCGAGAAACCGTTTTATTTTTTTTCTTAATTTATTTGTCTTATTATGTATATATTTTTGTAGGTACCTGTTCTGTGTCACAGATATGGATTGTATAACCGGTGTCATTTTTTGTATTGTGTTTGTAGAATGGTTGGAACCAGGTTGTTAATTGGCTGCTCTACAGACACGATGTCGTACTATAATCCAGTGTTAGAGCTACTTGTCACATGAATGAAGCATGTGCGGTAGCTATATCTGTTTCTGTAAATAAAATTGTATTAATACTTTACTGTTTGGCCTGCTATGTTGTGGTTGAACATTTCTCCAGCCCAATAAATACTGGATTAGACCCTGGAACACTTTTATTTTCTCCGCACCCCAAGCAGAACCAATACAGGAGGGATGAATATGTTTTCTAGTCAATATTTAATGATTGCTGTGTAAGGAGCAGGAGGCCTTGAATGTTTATGGCGCTGAATATTTACCTCAAATACAGGATAATTATTTATAGTTTATTTAGCTCTTATAATATATAATTGAAATATCTACTTTTAGAATGAACGAAAATGGTGCCTTTATCTTAAATTCTCCACACTGTGTAATTGGAAGCTCTGAAGATTTGAAGTAGCGAAATTCGGGTGGGCCAACCATTGACGAGGAATTCCAATTAGTTGGTCTGGTTAAATCAGCGTTTTCGAAATGATTGGTATTAATATTTCCAACGTTTGCCCTGACACTGTTAGTTGGGAGTCTTGTCAGGGTCCAGTGTTATTAAATTCTCGTGTTTTCAGTTCGATATGACATTTAGGGTGAAGGCAGCTTCCAAAGCAAAGAGAGCCGTTCTGGTGATATTAAATTTGTTGTAAACATAAATCCGGAGCCCTCTTCTTATTGTTCCCAAGTTAAACTTCTTAACATCAAACAATCATTTCATTGTGTTGACACATTTCCGAAACGACCGGTTAAGAGATGGCTCCCGGTTGTTTTTGGGTAAATACGTTGATGCGTCGTCCATGCCGCATCAGTGCTGAATCCATCCGTCCGGATTTAATAAAACTTTATCGTAAATTGCGCTTTATGCCATCGCCGAATGTCGCAATAAATAAGTTCTAACTACATTGTTTGAGTCTGAGGTCACGTATTTTCTCAATGGATTTCGAGACATAATAGACCCAATGTCAAAGTTGGAAACATCTGTGCGCGCCTCCACTTATCCACTTCGCCCCTTGTTCACGTTTAAGGGAATAATGCAATTTTATAAAAGTCGCCAATAAAAAAGGCGCTGCCTTAAAACGAAACGTAAAAGTCACAGATTTATTTGTTATAAAACTCGCCGTTCTGCTCCGACGGCACTTAATGACACGTAATATTTCGATAAACTATAAATTCGGTTTAAGGACGGATCAAAGGGGAGGATGCGTGGGTGGAAGCGGCGGCGGCGCGGGTGGCGGTGAATGAGTTTAAAGATGCAATCTCGAGCGCTGTGCGGGGTTGACGGCAGTGATGACGATAACGGTGAGATGGTGTCATTGATAGAAATGGGGTGACTTGAAGTGATTACATACGCTGTTTGATGTAACGAATGCTTTCGCAAAATTAGAGCAGTCTCTGCGCAAATCCACCTGATTATATCCAGACTCGTCCCCTGATTTACACAGCGTTTCCTAATTACAAATTCAATATTGTCAGAAGCAATTTGAAGGCACTGCATTCATTTACAACTTTTCACTTCCTTTGGACGCTGCCAGGCAATTTTATTCATCGCCGCCGGCACTTCGGGCGCCCCCGGGGCAGCTTCGCTCACGATTTGCCCGAAAACTGCGCCAACGAAGGATGAAACAACCATCTTCAGGAAGAGTATTTATAAAAGCGCGTAATAAGATTCAAATTTTAGGTGATCACCTAAGCAAAGTGGCGGCGAGTCCTACTAGCTTAATAAGATTTTGAGAGACAACGCCTGAAGATGTGAGGGTCAAGTACCCAGCATTCCTAAGTATTGATGTAAATTAGGGATCAGTCGTATAGCAGGCGCAAAAACCGACCAACCTCGAGTTGGGTGGCTGGCCGGGTTTTCCTGTTATCCCTCCGATTTCTCGTCGAGTTTCTCAACATTCCCGTAAGTGTGAGCTTTTCCACAATGGCGGCACGTCGCGATGCATCCTTTCACGCTACATTCTTCATTTGATTTCGACAACTTTGCATAAAATTGACTTCTAGATCAGTGGCAAAATTTCTATTCCCTCATCATTTGATCGATCGCACTTTAAAGCAGGAAAATACTATTTTCGGTTGTTGCGACTTTCTGGAGGGTAATAAATTAAATTATGTGCGGCTTTATGAGGTTGTCTAATGTCGTGTTCAAATTATTGTGATTGTTGAGTTTCCAATTTTGCAGTCGCGCGTCTGCTCCATCCGCAATTGATTAGTTAAAGTTCCTGCGAGAAAGTTATAGATAGGAATTCAATAAAACTCACAGAGGAGCGACATAATTTATATGCTCTCAATAAAACAGGGGGTTTGTCAAAACGTCGCCTTTATGGAGTTACGGTCGCCGCGTCAATATCTGCGACCAACTTATTCAAAAGATCCTTCATGGACCCTCACATCGCCAAAGTCATCGAGCTTTTTGTTAAACTGACCTCTTAATAGAAAGCTAATAACTTCATTGCAAAGGAGCTTTGCTAGAAACAAAATTTATTTTTACTTTGTGGTCACATCATTTACAAAGTCAGCTGGTTTACACGAAGGTGGTGACGAATTTCTTCTTGACCCTATTTTTCGCGTTGTCAGTTGAATTGATGCGGAATGGAACTCTTCGCCGTAAAGCGAACTCGCACAAAAGTATTAAAAATAACTAACGCCTAAATCTCTAACGGCGAAAGGAAAGAGGGAAATCTTGCGCAATCTTCTTATTTGTATTTATTTAAGACTTACGTTTTCCATTACAAGTTGCAAAATTAAATCAAACTCTCATTGGAACGCAAAGAGATTCACTAAACTGTTCAATGCAGAAGAGCGGTTCTCATGGCAGTTTCTTAATGGTTTGTTTTGCTGCCACGGACCACTGCGGCGCCTAAATAAAATAAATAACTTGACGCAAGGCAATCTGCAAGAACAATAATATGTGATAATTGAATCAGATAGTTTAAGGTCGAAATTATTGAAAAGTGGTTTAGTAGGCTTTGTTTGGGAATAAATTTCCAAGAGCTTTTATTGAATGGGGACGGAACCCTCATTTATCAATTTGCGTAGTTTTAGAGAAAATCAGAAGATTTAACTTCAAAAATGGAACTAAATTCTAAGAATTGCGGGAATAGAGTTCGATTCATAAGTGGAACCACCAATCAAGATTTAAACCCTTTAATCCAGAAACCTCAATTAACATAAAATTTGTCTTTATCGAAATGGAAGAAAAATCGTGACTCTTGAACTAAAAGTCGTATCGCAATCCTATTTGGATGCACAAGTAGCCATAATTATAGTCTTCTTAGAAAAAAATTAACGTTAGTGTACGAGCTTTGGTTAATTTTTGACAAATATTTATTCAATGGCTTTCACCCGGCGCATCCACCATTTTTGCCAACTTCCTAAAAATAGCGTAGGAAACTAAACTTTTCACAATAAAGTTTGCTCGCACGTAAAAATATAGTTTATTCTTACGTACTTGCAAGTAAACTTTATTGTGAAAACTTCTTTCCTTCTTGCAAATTTATGCTTTATGAAAATTTTACATTTTATGTAATACTTTCTTACATACATTTTGAATAGGCAGTTAGGTTTGATTTTTTCTTAGAACACTTAAATCAATCATAATTTTAGCACAATGGTCCTGAAACGGATAACATAAAAGTCTCATAAAATTGGCTTTTATATCGAGAAGAATGAAAATCTGCAACTTATGAACCAAACATCGAATAAAAATTCTGTTCAGCTGCACAAAATGCGATAACTGTAGCCTTATTAAAATAAAATCTGCGTTTCTGTAAGAACTTTAGTTAATTAATAAAAAAATTATTTGTGTTGGTTTTCACCCGGCGCATTCACCATTTCTTAAGGAGCTTATTAATTATTAGGGAAGAAATATATTTTGGGTAAATTAAAAGTAAAATAATGATTTGTAGGGGTAAGACCCTTTCGTCCAGCTGCGCCCAACTGACGGCCATAATTTCGTAAATAAAAATTCCTCAATCTCAGCCCAAATTTCGCAACTCTGCCAAATTACTGAAGTAACGAGTTAAGGAAAGCTCCGTGCGAAATTGCATGAAGACGCCCCGCCGATAGTTGGGGCGGCTTGGCAGGTCACCGCCTTAATTAGTTTTCCGTCCAGGAGTTTGTCTTTTGCCGCTAAGTGATGGTTAATTCATCCGAAGCGTCACGCTTAGCGGTGTGCCGATAATGCGGCGAGCGGTTTGTGTCTCCCCGCAGAATTGCCCCCGTTAATTAATTTAGGAATTTTCCAGACGGCAGAGTGTGCGGTAAGCTTAACCCAACAAGATTCGGGCCTTTGTACGGGAATTATTAAGATTTAAGGCCGTCTTAGGCGCCCCGATCACGTCCCAATTTAATTGAGCCCGGCCCACCGTGTGTGTGTGTGTAATGTGTGTGAATTGATATTTTTCATCGCCGGAAACGTCGCCGGATCCACCGGAGCCATTTTCTTGACCCAGTTCCGCCGGCTTTAAAGCTGGCAAGATGAAGCTGCACAAAGCGGAAAAATTAATACTGCAAATTGGACTCGCCTTGGATAAACGACATAAGCTAATCGAGAAATACAAAATGAGAGAGTTCTCGCGAGACTCACAATGAATTCCTTCAAGTTCCTTATTTTTTTTTCCGTAATCGTGAAAGCAGCCATCCCGGAAAACAAACTGACGCTGCGTCGTTAACCTTAATTTAATTACTTTGAGGCGGAATTCCCCAAACTGTGACGCTCTGGTGGGCCTCGGACGAAGCTTCTGTTTAAAGCTTAAAAATTCATCAAAGGACCAATTCATGGACGAGCATTGAACGACCTCCATTCTCCCTTCTTTTCCATAAGCTCCTTATTGCAGGAATCTTTTTGCAAAATTGCATGCAGCTTTGAATAAGTAGAAGAACAACAACGTTTATTGAAGCTTTGGGAGAGTTGCAGTTTCAAAATGCTCAAGAAGCACTTTTTATGGAGAAAATAGGGTAATTAATATTATTATTATTGAAAGTGCAGTTGGGAAACAATTCGTCGAGTTAACAGATTTCCGCACCGTTCCTGGAGGAATAGGGACGCATTGGCGCGAGCAAATAGTCTCTAAATAGTCCATGTTGCAGTTTTCGAGTTTATTGCAAAGATGCGCGGAACAAATCACGTCGACAGCACTTTCAGGGGTTTGTGTCTGCAACATCGGTATTCGTTAGAGTTGAAACGTTCCCGGTCCAAGTTCCCGGATCGCTCCAGAACGTTCCTCGCGAGTTTATTTAAAACTTGTTCCCGTCTCGCTTTATTTAATATCGCAATAGGCGTTGCACTCTCTCGATCCCAAAGGCAACAGCTGTCCAATTCGACCCATCAAATCAACAACAAACATCTTCAAACGGGTGCCGTGAACTCCCGGACACGCCAGCGCCACCTCGTTCCAATACAGCCGGTTCCTGCCCCCAACCAGAGTTGCCGGTACGTAAACCTGATCGGCCAAAGCTTTGAATAGTAAAGCTCGTTCGCAGTGGAAACCCAGCCGTAAATAACCAATCGGTATCATGTTAGTGCCCAGTTTCTGCTTGATGCAGCCGACGTGGAGCTTAAAGCTGTGGGGCTTATCGAGTTCTTTGCTCGACCCGCATAAATTGCTCTCGACGAATTCGGCGAGTATTTTGATTTTTTCGACCATCGAGCCGACGCCGCTCAGCAGCTTCTGTACTTGGGCAAAGTACTTTAACAAGTAGGGATCGGGTGAGAGACGGCCGTAATTTATCGACGTCGAAGACGAAGGTATCGATTTCAGGGAATTAGCGCTGCCGATATCGACCGATTGGGACTGTTGCAGGTCCAGGACGCCCTTCCGCAAGTCCTTGCCGCAGTAATCCACGACGTAAATGGTGCATTTCGTCGAAATCTTCCGAAATTCCAGCACCTCAATAAAGGGGAAGGGACCCTCCCATTTCCCGCTGATTAAGTAAAATTTCTCGTTAATCTTGTCCGTTAGCTCCAAGCGGTTCGTTTCATGAAACTTGACCGGAAGACACATATTGTAAATTGAAGTGATAATCCGGCCGAGGAGCGGAATTCGATACTTGACCGGCTCCTCGATTGCCTTCAGGACCAACAACAATTTATTGTGGACAAAGTCCAGAGCTAATTGCTCGTACATCATGCAATTGTGGACAAAAATCGCGATTAACTTGACGATTTGGTCGCTTCTCGTCTTCTGGAGAAAACTCGTGATGGTTTTAGGGCCTTCGTTGCGCGAAAACCACTCCCGAAAATCGGCGAGAGACGCGAAATTGGCCAAAATTTCCAAACTCCTCCAGGAAACCTCCCCGAACTCGCTCCCAGCTTGGACCAAAACCGCCCCGTACAGCGCCGGGGACAAAATCAATTTTCGCAAGTGAGGATTAGCCACAAAAATGTTAATAAGGTCCAGAATTTTCCGGTAACTATTTTCGGGAATTGTTTCAGACCCCTGTTTCAAATATTGCACCAAGACTTCAATTCCTGAAAACTCGGTGATCATGAAAACGGTTCTAGCGTCCCGTTTCGCAAAATTATGCAGAGTTTTTAGGGCAACTTCGTTGAGGGGATCTTCGGCATCGTCTTTTCTTTGCAGCATTGCAATTAATTTTTTGATAACAACGGGAGTTACCATCTTCTCACAGCAATACTTGTGCAAAGACATGTTGGAAATCGCTTCGCAAGTTGTGTTGAGAATCTTCTTGTCGTCGCTTCTCAAAAACGTTAAAATCGAATCTTCGACCGATAAGTCGAAAAGAAGTTGTTTGATGGCGTCGATTTTCGACAACTCCTGAAAAATGAAAGCCGAAATTGTCAGTGCTTCGTCTCGGCACGTTTTGACCCAATTGGCGAACTTTAGAAATTCCAGAGATTCCACGAAATAACTGTTGGTGTTGTCATTGGCCATGCAGTGCTTAACTATGTTCAAACATTTAAGTTCGTGCTCCTTCTTTTCCGGATCCATGATCATTTCGAATAGAAACTCGACGAGTTTGTTTTCTCGAAACAACTTTTGCAGACCGTCGTGACTGAAGTAAGTTAGTTTTTCGAAAAGGTTCAAAATCAAATTGAAGCAAATTTCGGAAATTTCTATTTTTGAGTAAAGTGTTTCTACTTTGAAAAATTCTTCCTGCAACAAAGCCGGTAGAACTTCTGGAACTTCGATGAGTCTGCTGAAGAGTTCCAAGCAACTGACGGTGATGGCGTTGTCGAACTCTTTGATAGCCTTCAAAATTGATTTGATAAACCCCTGGATTCCGGCCAAAATTTCCAGTTTGCTGGGAATTATCGAATACCTCGCAATGATGGCAATGCAAAATTCTTTTACGTTTACGTCGTCGTTCTTCATGAAGAGCTCGACAAGCTTCGTGGCGCTCTCCTTGTACTTCTCTTGACTGAACTCTTCTAAAGCAACGTCAATTGTCAGTAGCGTCGCCAATAGTCTTAGTGAAACTCGCAAAATGCAAGTGTTGCGGTCAAAGAGGAGGACGAGTTTTGGTAAGAGTCCGCGCGATTGGAGGAAGTTCAGGTTGTTAGGTTGGATATCGGCGTATTTCGTTAAGAAGACAAGCGCTTCTAAGACTATCGATTCTTCAGGACTTTCCAGTAAAGTTATGGAAGTTTCGATTTCTTTTGTCAAGTAGGACTTTTCTTTAATTTCGTCCCTCTTGGTCACGTCAATGTCGAGCTTTTTGGAAGATTTCGACGATTTTGACTTAGGTTTGCCGGACTTGTTCTTGGTTGACTTCATCGTCAGGTTTGAGAACTGACAGGATAAATGACGTGAAGCTACCAGGACTCTAATTTTCATTTTGTCAATCAATAGCATTCAGCAACGAGGATTATGGTAAATTTCGGAGTTTTAGAAAAAATGTCAGAGATTTGATTTTCACGGATTTTGTGAAGCATCAATAATAGCAATAAAGAAATGAAGAGTTAAAGAAAGAAAAAAAAATAGAGAAAAAAATAGAAGAGATACTTATAGGGTGATTGAAGAGAAACCCATATAAACTCAGCAGGGATTTGTTAAGAAAAAATTATTCAGAGAAACATCAAAATTCTAAGTCTTTGCCAAATTTCAAAAATTGAAAGTGTAAAGGTAGCTAACTTCAAGCAAAATAGAAAATTTTGAAGAGTGTCCTCAAAAATGATGAGTTTCAATAAAATTATTAAAGCTTTCCAAAGAAGACCTTATAAGCAAAGTATAATAATGAGAAAGACTCAATTTTTTTGAAAAAAACAAATAAATTATGTCTTACTCTAAATCTGCAAATAGCCAGACGCGTCAATTTTCAGGTTAAGCTCACATAAAGCGTTGCTGAGGAGAAGAGCTGGGCGAATGTTATCGCGGGTCCACCTGCAAACACCATTTCGCGAAAACTTCTCTTTTATACAAAAAATATTAAGGGTGATCCCGAAAATTAAGATTGCTCTCTTGAGTCTGCCTTATCGCTCCCGCTGTTGGAGCTCCCCGAACGGGTTCTTTGTTACATTATCAATTTTCCTCCAGAACGCACATAAATGAAGGTGAACGGTTGCCGGCAACGATTGGCCCCGATCCGGCCCAGATGACAAAACATCGATCTTTCCATACAACCTGTATAACTGGCGAGGCAATGCCAAACTCCTCATCCGACCCGACTTTTATTGCCAACCTTGGCTTAAGCTGCGTCTGGAGGAAAAGCGGGAAGGGAGAGCACAAAGCAGATCCGGCAACGTCACACATCAAAACCTGCAATCGTCCGGGATCTGGATTAGGGCCAAGGCGTGTTTTCCAAAACAGAGAAATTCCGGGATTTGCGACGGCACTTTGCCGGGTTATGGTCGACGTATTTCTCCGTCCAAACCGTTCATCAACAGAAATAATAACAGCATAAATTTTCGATGGAGTAACAGCGCGTTTGTCTTCCTCCTCTATGCTCTCCAGAGGTTTACGACATGTACAGAGACATCTTTGTGTTTGCGTATTTACGTCTTTACCGACCATAACCGGCGTCGCGTTCAATAAAATTTTACACACCGCTCACTCTATGCAACCCTTCTCGACACTTACGCCTCTTAAATTTCTTCATTACCCCTAAACTTTTTTAGCGCAAGTTATCGGCGGCGCTTTAAAAACTGTTTGTTTGCCGGGTTCGTCCCCCAGGTCTTCATTGAGACTGGCGCAGTTTCAATTTTACTTCTGCCGTTCCTCTCGCGTGCGATCCGAATCTATTTAAATTAAACCCGGCAGCAATAGGTTCAGTTTCTGATTTATTCAGCCGCCCTCTTGCGGTTATCACGAATAAAATGTGAAAAATAGCGCAATAGGCCTTTTCTCAAGTCCGGAACGATTCCGGTTCGAAAGCGTAAAAACAGGGACGGTGCATAAATTTTCCTCGTTTAGATAAAATGTTGCTGAATAAAGCGGACTGGAGCTAGGTGTCTGCAGTAAATCATGCGTGTTTACACACACTCATGTGGAGTTAACGCTGTAATGCATTGTCCTATTAGTAACTGGGCGGAAGTGATAACAACCACTTTATTATCCAGATAGGAGTCGAGTAATTTACACCGCCAAGCGGACTACTGCTCTACATCAACTCCTCTCAGTGATAGCCGGAGCGGGGTTGGGGTGGCCGAACCTTGAGGGTGGCCGAGGTCAAGGGGGAGGAAGTTCATCGCCTACATCCCACCGTAACTTTTATTTTTTATTTTCATCACAAATTTCAGTTAAAGCTTTTTCTTTGAACGGTTAGTTAAAGTTATTTTAACTAACATAAGGTTGCAGTAATTTGGAAGACTCCGCCAATTCTTTCCGGTTCTACGCCACTGCCTATGGCCGGCCAAACATGGCTATAAATGAATCTAGTAGGTTTCGATTTTAGCAACAACCAATGAAAATTTGGCTTGTAATGCAAAGCACACTTTGTGGTGACAAAAAGTTGAAAATCAGTGGCTGATCGGTGTTGTTCTCAACAAGCGTAAGAAGAAAAGAAAACCGAGCTTAAAGTGACTGTGTAAGTTTTCCAGTTCCGTTAGGTTCTTTTTCGTTCTATACTTTTTCTATTTTTGCTAAATTACTGTATGGAAACGTTTCCGAAAGAGTTAGAATTGCGTTAAATGTTAAATGAGAGTTGGCTCCCTACTTTACCGACACGGTTAAAATTTGGATTGTAAGCATTTATTCGTAATTTTAAGTAGTTCCACAACATTTTTCATAAATAATTTGGTTTGTTTATGCCCAATTGGTCAGAAAAGTTTGTTAAGTTCATCTCGAAGTGATTGCCAGTACTCTCTTCAGCACTTGGGTATGCCGCCGATTTTCATATGAAGACTTTCTGATTAGGTCCAAAATCGTAATTGGGAGGTTAGCAACAGCTATTACCACTATTATCGAATCAATCGAAATCAGGGTTGCTTTTTAAATTGTTTTATTGAACGATTCCGCAATTTCTCCAGAAAGTGATCTATTGATCCCTACTTTACCGACACTACTAAAATTTTCATTTCAAATACGAAATTCCCATTAAATTTGGTACATTATTACTTTTCCACTAATTTCAAAAACGTTTTCAATTCTTTAAGCTCGTCTTCGCATGTGTTTGTGTTTTGTTTTATTGTCAGCTAAACAGGAAAACTACGGCCAAATTCGTGTTAAGCGGTTCAAGATCTACCAGATTATGTCATGAAATCAATGTAAAAATTTCAATATTTTCGACTTTTTTTTTCAACCCCAATCGATAGAAATTTGAAAAGTTTTAGATATGACCATTCGAATGTTTCAATTTAAAGTTTTCGTCAAAATCGACCTAAAATGCAAATTTCAACTTCTTTATTATTAGACTTACAATTTTCGTTCACGTAGCATTCGATAGCATTTGTGAAACGGAGAAATTTCATGTATCTGGATTTAATATAAGTCGCTCCGTTCAAAAGTTACAAAAGTTTGATTGTTGAAAAAGCTTAATTTGTGCTTTTTCTAATTTTATAAAAAAATCTATCTATTCTAGCGTCGAATTGATTCCGAACTTGAGCTCAGGAAGGTCGATTATATAAGAAAACATCAATTTCTAGTTTTTAATAAATGTGTCAATTTTAGAAATTTTTCGAATGTGTATTGACTGGGCTAGAAAATAAAGGTCAAAAATATTGAAATTTTTTACGTCAACTTTATGACTTGATCTGGTAGGTTTTGAACCGCTTAACACAAATCTGGCCGTAGTTTTCTTGTACATGTCGTACTTTTTAAGATATGACGATTCGAATGTTTCAATTCAAAATTTTCGTCAAAATCGACCTAAATTGCAAATTTCAACTTCTTTATTATTAGACTTACAATTTTCGTTCACATAGCCTTCGATAGAATTTGTGAAACGAAGAAATTTAATGTATTTGGATTTGATGTAAGTCTGTCCGGTCAAAAGTTACAAGAGTTTGAATATTGGAAGAAATCGAAACTTGATGGTTTTTCTAATTTTATAAGAAATCTATTTATTCTAGCGTCGAATTAATTACGGATTTGAGTTCAGGAAGGCCGATTACATAAGAAAACGCCCATTCCTAGCTTTTGGGTGCAACGACGTCGATTTTAAAAAAATTTCAAATTTCTATCGATTGGGGTAGAAAAAAAAAGTCGAAAATATTGAAATTTTTTACGGCGATTTTATGGCTTAATTTAGTAGATCTTGAACCGCTCAACACGAATCTGGCCGTAGTTTTCCTGTACAGGTCGTACTTTTTAAGATATGACCCTTCGAATGTTTCAATTTAAAATTTTTGTCAAAATCGACCTAAAATGCAAATTCCAACTTCTTTATTATTAGACTTACAATTTTCGTTCACATAGCATTCGATAGCATTTGTGAAACGGAGAAATTTGATGTATCTGGATTTAATATAAGTCGCTCCGTTCAAAAGTTACAAAAGTTTAATTGTTGAAAAAAGCTTAATTTGTGCTTTTCCTAATTATATAAAAAATCTATCTATTCTAGCGTCGAATTGATTCCGAACTTGAGCTCAAGAAGGTCGATTATATAAAAAAACATCAATTTCTAGTCTTTTAATAAATGTGTTAATTTTAGAAATTTTTCGAATGTGTATTGATTGGGCTAGAAAATAAAGGTCAAAAATATTGAAATTTTTTACGTCAACTTTATGACTTGATCTGGTAGATTTTGAACCGCTTAATACAAATCTGGCCGTAGTTTTCTTGTACATGTCGTACTTTTTAAGATATGACGATTCGAATGTTTCAATTCAAAATTTTCGTCAAAATCGACCTAAATTGCAAATTTCAACTTCTTTATTATTAGACTTACAATTTTCGTTCACATAGCATTCGATAGAATTTGTGAAGCGGAAAAATTTAATGTATTTGGATTTGATGTAAGTCTGTCCGGTAAAAAGTTACAAGAGTTTGAATATTGGAAGAAATCGAAACTTGGTGGTTTTTCTAATTTTATAAGAAATCTATTTATTCTAGCGTCGAATTAATTACGGATTTGAGTTCAGAAAGGCCGATTACATAAGAAAACGCCCATTCCTAGCTTCTGGGTGCAACAATGTCGATTTTAAAAATTTTTCAAATTTCTATCGATTGGGGTAGAAAAAAAAAGTCGAAAATATTGAAATTTTTTACATCGATTTTATGACTTAATCTAGTAGATCTTGAACCGCTCAACACGAATCTGGCCGTAGTTTCCCTGTACAAGTCGTACTTTTTAAGATATGACCATTCGAATGTTTCAATTTAAAATTTTTGTCAAAATCGACCTAAATTGCAAATTCCAACTTCTTTATTATTAGACTTATTATTAGACTTACAATTTTCGTTCACATAGCATTTGATGGCATTTATGAAACGGAGAAATTTGATGTATCTGGATTTAATATAAGTCGCTCCGTTCAAAAGTTACAAAAGTTTGATTGTTGAAAAAAGCTTAATTTGTGCTTTTTTTAATTTTATAAAAAATCCATCTATTCTAGCGTCGAATTGATTCCGAACTTGAGCTCAGGAAGGTCGATTATATAAAAAAACATCAATTTCTAGTCTTTTAATAATTGTGTTAAGTTTAGAAATTTTTCGAATGTGTATTGATTGGGCTAGAAAATAAAGGTCAAAAATATTGAAATTTTTTACGCCAATTTTATGACTTGATCTGGTAGATTTTGAACCGCCTAACGCGAATCTGGCCGTAGTTTCCCTGTACATGTCGTACTTTTTAAGATATGACGATTCGAATGTTTCAATTCAAAATTTTCGGCAAAATCGACCTAAATTGCAAATTTCAACTTCTTTATTAGTAGACTTACAAGTTTTGTTCATATAGCATTCGATATCATTTGTGAAACGGAGAAATTTAATGTATTTAGATTTGATGTAAGTCTGTCCGGTCAAAAGTTACAAGAGTTTGAATATTGGAAGAAATCGAAACTTAGTGGTTTTTCTAATTTTATAAGAAATCTATGTATTCTAGCGTCGAATTGATTACGGATTTGAGTTCAGGAAGGCCGATTACATAAGAAAACGCCCATTTTTAGCACTTCGAGGTTATTTCAGAAAAACATAAAACGATTTCTAAAAAAGCATTACGCCTACTTTGTGTTTTTGTGTAAAATCCAGTTGTAAAATAGTCATTTTAGTCAAGGGAATTTTTCTAGTCATTGTGTAAACCCCATTTATTTGTTGTTGAGCAGCAAATTACTTTCAGGTTAGTCACAAAAATTGATAGAAATTAGGGCTTTGTGACTTTTGGAAGTTTATTGGAAATTTATCGATTCCATAGCCAATTTGAGTTCAGATTTGATTTAAATTGTCAATTTCCAGTCCCTAATGGCCATGATGTTGATTTTAAGAATTTTTCGAAGTCAAGATCGGTCAAAATCAAAATGTTTAACTTTTTCAATTCTTGGACTTTTGATTCTTGCAGCATTTGATAGTCTCTAAAGTACCAATATATTTAATGTATCTTGATTCGATATACATATGTACTTCCAGTCCAATCCAGGAGTATATTGCCTATTACCATCAAGGTCAAAAGTTGTTCTCAGAGTTTACCAGAATTTGCTTCATCAGTGTTTTAATACTCATGAGAATGTAAGTAGTCAAGTAGAACACCTTATAAGCATCTCAATCGTGCTCACCACCGAATCTCTAGCCTTGGTCTATTAAGAGTACGAGAAGCGTTTCATCTTTTGTGACGCATCTTTTTGCGTTAGGAAATTTTAGCTATCTAAGCTAAACAAGTTTGTTTCCTAAAGTAAAATTTTATTATCTGGTCCTTACAGAGATCAGAGTGGTGATGGGAGTGAGTGTCCAGGGCCACCTCTCAGCATCGTGCTGCAGATTCTCCAAACTCAAATTAGTGATGTATTTCTAAGACTAGCTGGCGATTATTTTAAAGTAGTTTTCCGTATATTGACTTTTAGTGTTATTCACAACAAGTTTCTTGCAAATTTTAGAAAAAAATATCGCGCTCTACTTTATCGACATAAAGTAATAATTCGGAGTCGGCTCGTAGATCGTTTTGATACAAGTACGTTCTAGTTGATATTGTCATTACGAAATTACAAATATTACACCATTTATTTCCAACGGCTACATCGGATTAGTTTTGTATTAAGCTGGAACGAGTGGGAAAAATAAACGTGAACGAAAGAGTGTTTATCTGTGGGATGATTGAGCATCCTAGGAAATGGGAAATTACAATTTCTTTTCGGTCTCTTTCGCCAATAGGAAAAAAGGCACGAAAACAACCAAATTAGTTTTCATTGAACCGGAAAAGGTTAATCCGACACAAGTTTCCGTCTGCTTATCAAAGAGGTAAAGTAGCATTTTAACTTTATTCATGCTGTTCCTTTCAGCTACGTTAAATCGTTAAGTGCGCAGACAACATAATAGGGTACGGCGGCGGGTTTCTGTAGGCTAGTTAATTCGTATTTACCCTAGCGCTTAAACGTTAATGAATCTAATATTATTTCGTATTTACACATATTCTACCGCCATGTAAACAAGACAGGATCGGAAATGTTATGACATGGACCGAAAAGCACGATGAGATTTAACAGGGGAATGATTACAGGTCCCGACGGTTGAAAGGATTAGAAAGTGGAAGAGCTTTGAGTTTCCGTAATGAAGGAAAGCGGCTTGAGGTGGTGGGGTTGCGTCTCCCTGGTGCAAGGATAATATCACTTTCCACTGTCTATCCTCGTAAAATTGTCGTCTTCGGAAAGGACTGCGAAACTAGTTTCTTTTTCTTGTTTTACGACGTTTTGATAATGTCGATTAAGATAGGTTTTAGGGGCGGTCGAAATGAAGATGGTCGGATTCGACAAGAGCAGTTTGTGTCTGGAATACAAGTTAAATAACGGCGAGAGACGCCCCATGGCGATTTGTTGTGATTGATTGATAGATACAGGAGCAGTAAATCTCTGATTTGTTGTTCAACTACTAGGATTGGCAGTCGACGGGACGAAAACCGTAAATTCGTCGAGACGAGCAGAAAACAACATTAATGTTTTCGTCGCTGATATTTTTGAGTTATTTACCTACCCACGCGCATACAGAGTGATTGAGTTATAACTTTGCGGCCAGATATTCCAGAAGCAAATAAAACCGACTAGACCAACTCGGAGAACAGTGACGCAACGAAATCCGTTTTCGTGCCCGAAATTTTCTTTTAGTTTTCAGTTGATAAATTTGTGAGGTTGCCAAGTGCATTTGAATCAATTTTTTGGTCCACCAGCGACTGTTGGAGCTTGCACAACGTCGCATCAACTATGCATGAGGCTGATAATGCATGAAATGCATCGAGCACGAACGCGATTAAACTGCAACACGTACACGATTCACAAATAATCTTGTCACCGGCTTTTGTCGCGACGATTAGGGCAAAAATGAGCGTCGTCCTTCCGACGATTAATATCGCATTTCCTTTTGTCTTTGTCGGCGTTGTTTACGTCGAACCGAATTAAATGCGGCCTAAAGGGTCAGCGCTCAAAACAGATTAATAATTTATAACCATTGTGCTCATACAATTATATCCTTTGTGGGGATCGCATAGACTATTCATTTATTTAGGAGGAGTTTGTCCGCAGGAAAATGCCAGCGAGACGTTCTGCATAATAAAATCGCACTACGGACAAAGCCGGAGCAAAGATAAAAGGCAAAAACTAACGGAGCATGGGAGAGTTTGCATGAATTTTTATGCAGCCTCTTTCTATGGAGCGTCGGAATCGAAGCTTCCCCACCTGCGATTCCTGAATAGATTCGTTCCGAGACCATTAATAATATCTTACGGTTAGGCGTGATTAAACTTGGAGCTTGCCTCTGCCCACGCGCTACCCTTTGATCAACAACGGGGCGACACATTGAGAATCGCGTCACCGTTGTTTGGCACTTGAGAGGAGAAGTTAGACGAAAACAACAACTTTGCAACAACCGGATTTTTGAAGTACTGCAAGCTCCATTCATCTTCCTTAACGTATTCACCGAACTTGCACAGCAACTTAACTTCAGAGTCCTCAGGAAGCTTTAATAATTGTATAAGGTTTAGCTTCTTGTGCAATAAACTTTAAACCTATCGTTCAACAAATATTGAAAATACTTCTGTTTTATCAACAAATTTTATTCAAATATCCTTTACCTCGTTTATTTCTAGCGCAGTTCAGATTTTATAATTTTTGCATATTTCTTTTTGTTCCTTGTAATTTCTGTTGCTAGCAGAAATAACTTGTTTTAGCTATTATCAACATCGAATGTTGATGCATTTGCATTTTCTGCAAACAATTTTGTGCAATTTTGATATCTATCTGAAAACTAGTTTAGTCGTAAAAAAATGTGGTCGGTCAGGTCCTCTAAACTTGATTTTTTCCTGTCAAAACATTTATTTGGATTTAATGAAAATTAGCTCAGGGCACGCACCGAGTAGGTCAATTTTATCCTCAATGTGGAGTCTTATCCTGTAAAGACCCGCCAAAGATGCGACAAAGAAGCTGCTTGTTGATATTGCGAATTGATGGTGCACTTGCTAAAATAGTGGAGGCGCCGCCAAAACAGACCGCCTCATCTCCGTCTCCACCTAAAGAGAACGAATAAGAAGAGAATAAACTAAAGTCCAGAGTATCAACGGACCGGATCTCCCTGTGGAAGCCCCCTTGCGTCAACTAGCGTGTCCTGTGACAAGTTGTTTTATGCGGTACCTTTGACATCGCCAACAATCCCTTTGGCGTTTCGAAAGCGAACTTGGCTTTTGGTCCTCGCCGAAACTAATCCCCTAAGTGATTTTTCTCGACTTTCACAATAACCGTGAGGCGCTTCGCATTGAATAACCATTGTGACTGTTTACGTGACGTTGAAACTTTGCTGGTGGCAATCGGCGAGATCAGGAAGGGATCACCGATCGTCGAAAGGGAAAGACACGAATCTGGACGTCGACGTCGAATGCAGATTTCGTCAATAACTATAAATTATCCAACAATGGACGTCCCGAATCAACTTTGAAATTTTCCGGTTGGTCATTGCGGGCATGCACGCAACGTAATTTCCCAGGAGAGCGGGCACCTGTCATCTAACGACCGGAAGCCACCACCGGACACAGACAAATGGCGCGCTTAGTCTTTGATACGTCAGACGACCTCGACACTTTGTTACAAAATGTGGTTGCAGGAAGTTACGTTGATGGTGTTTTAGTTCTGCAGTTGAGGAAGGTCGCAGACGTAAATTTCTATGGTGCGGCAACAACGAGCATTCTTCCGGCGCATCCACCATTTGTTCAGAAAGACAAAACATCTCGACCGCGAAAAATCAATGTTTTTAAGAATTTTGTGAGAAGGTCCGTTTCAAATAGAATAACGTGTAAAGTTTCCCGTAACTTCTGACCATTTCCATCTCCCCATCCCAACTTTCTTGGCCGAGTCGCCGAGTAATTTCCAACTCAGAACAGAGTCGTTTCGAATTATTTCGCAACCTCAATGATTTTTAATTAAACCGCGCCTCTTCGAGTAAATAACACTCAAAGTTTCCAACTAGAATGCCGCACGGTTTGTTTATGCGCACTGTTGATACAATTATTTTAATAAACCCCCGCCGACCCCCGAAGCGCAACCCGTCGAGTCTCCTTGAGAACTTCCAGCTTTCAGTTATCGTCGCCAAGTTAAGCATTAAAACAGACACAAAAAGGGGGCGAAATTGGAGCAAAACTGCAATTGCAATAGCGAACCCGTCCTCCGCTTCTCGGTCGCTTCTTATGAATAAGGGCCGTCATCATTAAAAGTGAATTATGCAACTGGAAAATTAAGCAAAATTGCGGCAACAACGGAACGGCACCGTTGCCGCAATTAGCGCCGGAATAAAGGTTAGAAGAAAAGGTGGACCAATTTATTTATGCGCAAAAGTCGCAATTAACTGCTCGTTATAATTTTCATTTGTATGATAGGTTTCTTGGGGTAAGTTTTCGGAAAGTTTTCGGCAAGGATGTGGAAGCGAGAGAAAAAGAATACCAAAGGAGAAGTTTATGTCGGCGTTATTTCCGCTAAGCGAATTACGGAAATGAACACTGTTTTTTACTTGTAGTGGCAGGTAGATGGCGCGAAAAGAAGGCCGCGATGTCGATTTCCCTTTAAATTCCTCGAGTGAGGGGCGTCGCGACGAAATGAAAGTCGGGGGTTAAATACTGATTTAATCGCTCGCTCTAATTCGAAATTTAATAAGAATCTTAAATTTTTTACGAGAGTTAAGTTTTTACGTCTTCAGCACTGGAATGACGACCGAACGAACTTGTCTGATTGGATATCGGCCTTCAATTATTCGACGGATCCCTTCAAATGAATTTAAGGAGGCCGGCGCCCCTTCCGACTCCTTATTCCCATTCCATCAAAGCTTCCATGTTGATTTATGAAAAAGTATTTAACGAAAACAAAGGGAGTTTAAATTTCAATCATTAACTCGGCATTACGTGTAGCGGTCGGAACGTTCCTTTTAAGGGAATATTCAAATTTCAAATCCACTAACAATAAAAAGAAAATTCGCGGGAGGGCTGTTATTTTATTCAAATTACACCGGTTGCCGCTTTGCAGGTGTAGCGTGGCAGCTGGCGGAGTAAAAAGAATTAATAACGTTGTACACATTTAAGCGCATCTCAAAAGGATCGCTTTCGCATGAAAATTAATAACATTCAAAAAGACATGTCAGCTCCTGGAGCAGTGAAAATAGCTGTTTCAGGACTGAAGAAGAGCGGAGTCTTTAGGTGTCTAATTGCCTAGGTAGTTGCGGCCTCAAGCTAAGACATTCAATTTCACTGAGTGGAAATTGCCCAAAAGGAACAAGAAACACTTTTTGTTGCATGTTTAATTTAATTTTAATTTGTTTATTGCTACGTAAATTACATGTAACAAAGTTTACCTCACGGCCCAATATCACTAAACTTAACATGTTGTTCTTCAATTCCCGAAGACCTTTTAGAAAAAATATTTATCCTTAATATCCAAATTTAGTTTTCCACTGTTTCTATTAAGTTTCCATCGACCAACCTGTTAAATTGTTTTTCATTTTTGACATGTTGATTTGAATTATAGTACAAATCCTTTTTTGTGCACCAAAAATGATTTATATGTATATCGATGGCTTCTTAAATATCAATAGCTCTTCGTACCCTTTCTTTGCACGACTATTGCGCTTCTCGGAAGTGGCTTTAAAGTTTCGTTTCGATAGTGCTCGGTTGTGCAAAGTTCCCCGGAACTTGCGACACCGATTCATCATTTCGTTAGTAAAGCAGCCCGGCATTTCCCGCGATCTCAACAAAAACAGGACGAAGTCTCTCAAAATTCTTCTGGAACTTTAGGGGCGTCCGAATAAATAATAGAATTGCGCAGGACGAAGGTCCGTCAAGAAGTTGAATTTCCAACTACCTCTTTCCCTGTGTACATTTATAAGCAAGCAGGGCCGATTCGCGTCATAAAACGCACGCGGACGAAGAAGCGTTTGCTGTTTGCAACTGCTGACAAATGAAAAAAGTGGCGTCGTCGTGCCCGCCGGCAATTTATAGGGAAATTCGGGATTTGACAGGTGCGAATCTCGGGGATCTTATCTATGATATATAGGGTGGTGGCGCTCAGTCATTACTCAAATCGCTTGTTAATTGTTCTCGAGTCAACAACGCTCCCGGAGCATGATGAATGGATGGTTGGCGTTGTCGGGAACTGCGGCAACACACCAAATAATCGCCGTACAAAAACCATTGTGCCGAATTGCACAGGACCGGTATTAAGAGCAATCGTAATTAGCGGGAAAGCTTCAATCAATCACGCGAATTATTCTTGGAGGAAGTCATGACAGTGGTCCTGAAGAAGGGCCTGATGCAAACAATGCCGGGAGGGCTACGCAAATTTTGTTTTGGTGACTCAAAAATCGCCTCCATTTTTTTTTCGGCAATTCTTCCTGTTTTTATTTTCAATTTGGTTTTAGTGCAGAAATCGAAACCCACCGCAGTCTGTAAATACCCTTCTTTCGGCGAAACCAAAGTTGTAGGTGATTGAGCACCGACCCGCATCTTAATTAGTTTATTATGGAAAAACAGATACACGTTTCAGGTTGATTGTCTCTCTGCGGGGTGATCTCTTTGGAAATGTGGCCGCTTTGGGGATTCGTCGAAGAAGACGATGGATGATATTGTTGCACGAAATCAATAAGTAAATGATGTTCGACTGTGGCGGTTGAAATTCCGATGCAGTTTTTAATAATTTAACGATATGCAGGCATTTTATGGTCGCCGTTCGACAAGAATGTCCAAATTAGAAATTTCGGCAATTTGAGAACTTTTCGTTCAAGTTTTACGAGGTCGTTAAATGAGCGAATGTTTTAAATTCCAATTGAAAATTCGGGTGAATGGGCTTTTGGGTTCCTTATAATCTCCACGATAAAACCTGCAGTCAACCGAGATTTCTGTTTCTCAATTTTTCTTTAAAATTCTTATTTACCCAACAGAATATTTTTAGTTTGGTTATGTTTTCCTCCAAATTGCTGGCAGCTTATTTTTTCGTTCTCGTTGCGGTTTGCTGCAACATGTCGTTTGGTTTCTCGCAATCTTGATATGTGGAGCAAGGGAGGATGCAGAATAGAGGGAGCGTCGTCGTAAATTATGCCGGAAATTGGCGGGTGCGCTTGAGCAGAAGTCACCTTTGGCAATCACACCCGGAGCCCCCTTGATAATTAATGCACCTGCCTCATCAGCCGGATCATAAATTAATGCTCGACCATCTCTGCTTTTGCATTTCGGCGGCGGCTGATTTCTGTCATTGCTTTCATCTTCATCTGAACTCGCGTACATAACGTGCGCCACACTCCCTTGAATATGCATGACACATCTGCTCCTACCTAACCTAAATTTCAAATTAAATTCAGACATTTCACTTAGATAAATTGTATTTCCGCGCTTTCAACCGTTTCATACGACCTGGCAAACTGGAATTACCCCTCCGAATAGAGCAATAATGCACGATTTTAATGTAATTGCCGTGTACAGCCGAAGAAGGAGACACCCTTTGTTTTATTAACAACTCAGGGTGATGGTCTCAAATGTCGCACGACCTTAAAATTAGCGATTTTCTAACGAAAATTAATTGCGTTACTGACGTCTACAAACGTATAGCACCAAAGCAGACTTCAAAGTATTATTTTAGCGCCGCTTCAATCGGAAAATCAATTAAAATAATAATAGACTCATTTTTTTTTTCTTTAAAATATTGGACAGCTGTTAAGACAACGAACGTTGTAATTGCTTCCATCGGACATTTTTTGTTATTTTGGATTGAAGTATAGTTTTGGCTTTTGTGTAGGCACCTACTTATCAGATGTGACTATTTTGTAAAGTTATCTAAATTTAATACACCAAATATTAATTTAATTCAGGGGTAAAAGAACGTTCAAAAATCTATTTGTCGTCTTTCTAATTACGTGGGGCAATTAGAATGATGTAATTTTTGTTGCCCTGTAAGTACTTAGATATTTTTGTAACAAATAATAACGCACAAAAATATTTTCGTATAATTATCTTGAACAAATAACTGGTAAAGAACTGTCGGCTTTCTTGCTAAGAGCGTTATGATAAAGCGAGCCAGTAATTTCTCTCCGGAACGCAAAGAAGCAGAAGAAGCATTAATTAAAACATAATTTAATTCCGCATTTAAGCCCAATTGCACCGGTATCTTTCAAATCTTTTAGATGTCGCAACTCTCGCCATTCGCAGTTGAGATCCATTGTTGTATTTCAATTAAAAGTACCTACTAGTGCCATTTCTCTTCGTCTCCTGACTGTATACGATGTCAAGTGATTATCACGTGACGGAAACCTTGCACTTGGTCCGACTAACGTCGTCAACTTGTCATTAAGTTTAGCTGTTCAACGGCGTCAAGACGCAATAATAGAAACATTGCACGTAACGAGCAAAAATGGCAAAGAACGTTGTTAGCATGGGTTTTAATTAAATTTTCTGGAGCGTTAATGCACAAATTTGCAAAACTTTGCAGCAATCGCCGATCAATCCTGAAGCGGCAACGTTGGCTGAAAATGACGTGCAACCATTTATTCATTCGGAGAAAAGAGTAACGAGCCACCAGCATCAGTAAAATTAAAATGGAAAAATCTAAATAAACGTCAAAAAAATTTAGTTTTGAATTTATTTAAATTTTGCCATTTTGGATAAAAACGTGAGCAATTTTGGCGATTCGCGAAAAATTAATATTTCGCACCCGTTTTTGGCGTCGTTTACTCGCTAAACCTCTCGCCGGAGTTGCTATGGCATTTTCTATATTCCTTCAGCTCCTCGCTCTGGATCTCGTCAAGCATCGGGCGACAAAGAAAATGTATAATCGCATTAACATAAATTGATTCGAGAATATGAGAAAAATTCCCATTTCTCGCATTGCTTTTCGCATTTTTGCCGCGTAAAATGCCCATTTGAGCGCCGATTATTGCGGTCGTCGAGCGGAAATATGAAAATTCATCCCAGGTATAATACGTCAGGGCGATCTCCCACCGAACCTCAACGTTTTTTTAATCTGTTGATTTTCGGGCTAAAGCTCGATTTTAATTAGCGAATTACCCGTAATAACTCTCTGCATAATCTATGAGGAGGCAAGTAAAACAATTCGCTTTCGGGCTGTGTTTCCGTTAAGTCGGCAGAAGTTTCTCAGAGCTTTGACTAAATATTTGCTCAGAGAGAAGGTATTATAATAATATTAAGTGCCTTTTAGGCGGCGGTCTATTTTATCGCACCACATCAATTTTGCTGCTATCCTCATAAGTAGATATCAAAATGGTCTTGTAACGTAGCGCAAATTTGTAAGTTTTATTATTTCTTATGTCCATACCGGGTGTCCCCTTAAGTTCAACCCCAAAATAAACCTTTATTTTAAAGTTAAAAATTCCTAACTTGGCATACGTATGACACATAGTAGACTACATGAAGGAGTCATTAATTTTTTGATAAATGGCCAATAGCGATGTTAGGCTTGCTGGTCTGTACTCATAGATAATTAATTACACTATTGACTATCGAAAACTTATGACGTTGACTTTTAAATTGCAAAATAAAATTTTATATATTTCTTATCGTTTTGGTATTAATTTAAATATTTTTTTGTTATTTGAAAAAAGTTAACTTCTTACAAAAGAAAAATTAAATTGCTATGGAGTCGCCAAATTTTTGCCTAATTAAAAAAATTATGCCAATTTGTGCTCGACGATTTGTTAGATAATATATTATGTATGTTGACCGTATTTAAAATTTTTACCCTTAAAATTTATGTCCATTTTAGGGGTGAACATAAGCGTTGGGACCCGGTATAGACATCCATACTGGAGACTTCTTGTTGCTCAGATTACTGTTAATAACTATTAAGTTTTGAACCGACCAGTGAATTAGTAGCATCTCGAGAAAAGTTTGCCTCGTAATTTTTGTTCATATTTGTATTTCTGGCAACGAAACTTTTGGGCGAGTTTCGGAGATAAAGCACAATATCTTCGGAAGCTCGGATGTTCGTACACTGGCCACGTACTGCATAGGTATACGAAATAAGATTCGTGTTTGAAATTTCATGAAAAAACATGTTAACTTGGTCGTGCTCTCGCAAGAATCAGACAAACAGATTCAATAAGTTCCGGCCAGAAGTCGAGGGAGTTTTTTTTTTATCGACTTTGCAGCATACCCATTAAAAGTTGGCGATACAAATAAGTCGAGGGTGTAACGGCCTTAAAAAGAATAATAAATTCCTCCGGCGCAGCAGGATTACGCCGAACAAAACCCGGAATTTTAAAAATTCCGCAAGGTAAACCCGCTTCACAGTCCATCGGAGTCGCGGAGTTACGGTCGAGATTGGAGGCATCACTTCCGGAGTTATGTTCTTATTTTTACTGAAATGCAATGCGCCGTTATTGGCCATTTGGCGGGAACTTTTATGGTCGGGCCAATACTGCCGGTCGACTAGACTCCACGGTGGCCGGCTTTGTAACTTCGTTACGACCAGATTGTTTTATGTTTTTTTTTTTAAACCTCGAAAAACCCACCGTGGAAACTTTCGTCTTCGGATGTGGGGAGGAGGGCGTGATTTTTTTCGCCTCGCACGAGGACACACTCGGATGGGTTTTATGAATACTGAATACTAGATTTTTATTAGATACAGCCACTTTTACGACGTTGCCGTTTTTACGGGTTTTATTTACACGGTTTCGAATTGAATCCGATAATCTGTAATATTTTTACGACGCCCCCGTTATTTTAAACATTTTTCAGTTTTTCCCGAAAACGTTATTGGCGCCGTTACGGCCCCCAGATAAAACAAATTGATGCAAGTTTATGCTCCATCTGCTTTTTCACCAAAATATTATCTACCGACATAAACTTCTTAGGGTCTGACAGAATTGGCGGAGGCGCCGGGATCGATAAATAGTAAATCGTGCCTCGCATCTCGCTGCAATTTACGACGGCCAATCGCTAATTTTCTTGGAAATTGCCCGTACGGGGACCTTCCCCCCGCTGAATTACGCCAGCGAACATTAAACGGCGTTAGACATTCAGACAGTGAAATCAAATTAAAACGGAAGATTGTGTTTGAGATAAATATTGTTACAATGTAAGCAGAAAGTGAGTTAAAAATTGTACATGACAAAAATGTACAACAACTAAATTATAAAAGAAGAAATGGACGGCTCTAGTGGTCGGAACACATTAAACGTTGAATTAAAAGAAGAAGTAACACTTTTAAATAAAATATCGAAATCAAAGTAACACCTAGAACAGAAACTCGGCTTGAAGTACGAAGCAACAAAGATAAATCGACAATAGTTATAAATGAAAAATAGGGTAATACGTCGAAGGTAACAGTTGGACAAGTTTCGGGGCAGGTCCGAACCGCGAAGCGATTCGATTTATGTCTTGCCAATAGGAATTAGTGGCTATCAACTTCTGCTGCGACGTTCGCCTCCGAAAGCTTTAAAAATTAAAACGAACCCCCGGAGACGGCACGAATTGCCGATATTGTGTTTTGTAACTCCGAAACTCGCCAACTTCCCTTTCGAGTGTCAATAATCCGAGAACGGGTAATTCTATAGCAATTTGCTTATGGCAAATTGACGTTTTCTCCGTCCCAATTTTCATCGCTGGCGTCGCGGTGATTAGTTCCTGGCACGCCGTCGTCGTCTTCCTCTCCCCGGCCGCTACCTCGGCAAACTGCGTTATTATTGTTTTCCTTTATTTGCGACGCTCTCGAGAGATATTTGGCGGGATATTTCCTAATTCGTATGCCGTCGCTCGCCCCCAGAAATACTAGGCAAGTGTGCGTTTTGTGCCAGTACGTTGGTTATTTTTATGGGGAGCCATTTTTATTCTTTCTCGACTTGACTTTTGCGGCGGACGCCCGTTGAATGTTAACCAAAGTCAATATAAACACACATTTTTCAAACTTGATAACGTATTTCTCCTGCGCCTTTCGACATATTTCTCTGAATTGTATTCAAATAACTTCCTAACGCTCCGTTGCATCGCAAACAAACTGAACGCAATTTAAAGCAGATATTACGGCGTTTTCTTATTTCCTGACGAATCACGACTTTGGAAATATGAAGCATTGTCCAGAGTGTTTGCCTTGCACTTACCCAACTACATTTACTTCAAACACCTCCCAGCGTCTGAGAGCAAGTCAGCAAGCAGCAAACATTGCCAAGTTTAAAGTTCGTCGATCAATAAAAACGGAGCACAAAAGCTACTGATGCTAATAAAAAAATTTGCTTCTATTGATTTTGATTTTGGTAGAAACAATTTTTCAAAATCAGCCAAAGGTGCCCGCTGAGCGTATCGAACTAGTCGTTCTGTAATTGGATCTTCATTACGGTCGGCAGCACGGCCAAATCGACAATTAGGGGTGAGTAATGAAAATAGATTTTGAATCCCCCCCTCGGTGTCGACGGAACGGAAAGTAAATCTCTCTTATTGTTCCAAATAAAAGTGAACTTCATAATTTAGTTAAAACTTGAAACACAATAGACTAAAAGTAAAGCCGAAAGAAAAGTTGGAAAGTCGGTGTCATTGTTAATACTTGTGCTAAAGGCGCTACCTACATTCGGAGCTATTGTGTTATTATACGGAGAGCAGCGGCGTCGGGGAAGTTCGGCCTGCATTTGCTCGGAGATAATGGGGTAAGTTTTGATAAACTATTTTAATAAACCTTCTTCACTTCGGGTTACAAGCCCGAAGCTAGCGCAAGAAGAGCCAAAGTTAACCAACCTCTAATTAGGAAAAACTAGTTGTGTTGTTATCAGGCACTGTAGTGCCAAATAATCACAGTAGCAATAATTACAATTTATTTTTGAAATTCCAGTCCAGACTTAGTTTCTTAACCATTTTGGTAAAGTTTGGCATTATAATAATGATTAGAATAATAATTATAAGTCTTGTTTGAAAATTAAACACGATATTGTATGTATGTAGGTATGCATGTCCTTATGTAAGTACATCTTTCTACCTCCCCCGCATCAAGCCGTCAAAATCTAACAAGATCGATGCACACACGACTGTTCTATTGTTGGTTACAATTGTTGAAGTGATGCGCTGTTCCATGTCGAAAACAATGCTCAAGTGCAATATGAACAAGCTTAATTCGAAGTCGGCTCTTATCGAGCAGAAAACGTAGGAAATGCAAGCAGAGAAATGAATAGAGTGCCGTCCGGAAAGCAAAAGCTCCACTATATTGTGCGGTTAGTGATACATGAGAATGTGACCTCAAAGATACGAGATAACTGGCCGTTGTGCGGCAACAATTGCTCCTCCCTGGACGGGCATAAGTTAACGTTAGGGGATTGCAAACTGCCCTCCATTATTTTAGCTATGAGGAAGTTACAACAATAGCGAGAGCGGCTAGAATCGGTCAACATGAGCTCAACTACAAGTTTCTATATTACAGTTGGTTCGACAATGGACTAAATGGCGAACTTGCAGGGATGAATCTGCAAAATCAAAATAATTTAATTCCTTTTTTAAAGATGTTTTGCCCTAACAGATATTTGATTGTTTGAAGAATAAAGTTAATGGAAATTTATTGCCACCTATAGTTGAGCGCTGCTACTATTATTATTGTTATAAGCGTAAAATAATTTTGCTCAATACGCCGATATTGACTTTTCGCTCCTCTGGAGAGCTAAGGGAGCGGCCGCAGGCGTTGTCTCAAGTAACGACAAATCCAGGCAATTATCGAGAAATGCTTTTTTACGTCGGATTTATCGCAAAAATTCAGCGCAATTCCCTGCGGCCGCTGTTTTTCTTATTAATTTCCTTCTCCCGTATAATACGCACATAACGAGAGCGAATCACCACTCATGAATATCGGAGTGGAATATTATGTTAACGCAGCTCAAGAATTAAGGCCCGAGGAGACGGAGCGGCGGCCTTCTGAACATCTTTTCCCATGTCCCTCCTGCCGGGAACCTAAACGGTGATTTTGCTTTTCTTGTAGGTACGCATTACAACAGTTTTCCTGGAATAGATTGCGTTCACTTGCCCCTAATCAGATAGCCTAGCCGTTTGTGGAAATTGACTAAAGGTTGCGGGAGTCTCTCATCTAGATTGACCCCGATACCGTCTCTTTAAAATGAGGTGGAGCAAAAAGCTGCAACGTGTGTCGTGTACGGAAATCTAAACAGAGTTTGCCAACAAGAAGTGCATGGAAATCCTCGATTTTGTGACGACTTGTTAAGGGGGCGTAAATTACCCAATACACAGACCAGTGGCGGTGCAATTACCCTAGTTACATTAAATCTAATCCTAGCTTGCAGTAAACTCCAATTTGGAGCTGTGCAGCTATTTAATTGATTTACATTCTATCGCGTCGTAATTTAATTAAAACTATTGATCAAGGGTTGAAGCATAATTGGGGAGAAACTGTAATTGGTCGAAATTTGTCGTTTGCTCCGCTCACAATAACGCCTTTGCTGTCCCGTCTCGAGATTAGACAAAAATAGAATAGAGCAACTTCCCTTATGTAGTAGGAGCTGGTGTGTGGTTGACCGGAAACTTGATACAAGTTGGAGCGGGGCGGAAGTGAAAAGTTTCGGATGCAGGAGCAGTAGATCTAGTCCGCCTGTCACTGTGTTTGTGTTCTGTTTAGTTTTATTAGTGTAGCTGTTGTCTGCCATTTGCTGAGTAAACCGATTTATAGATATCGCAGGATAAAATACTGCGGAATGATGAGATTTGGCGAATTGGATTTCATCCCGAATTCCTGTTGTTTGTGTGGCACTGCGCGACTTTAGTTGAGTGAAAAAAACTGAAACGGATAGCGGCGTCCCGGATTTCAGCGATCCAAGATAATAATCATGTAAATTCGATACGGCTTCAACGGGGAACTTGGCATCGTTCGCCGCAGTTCCGAGCTTTGTTAAATATTTATTGTTAATGTCAAACCACCAATCTCCGCAAGACTAGGCAATTCATAAATAACTTGGCGCCCGGTTGCACCATGAAAAATGGATTTTCTGTTAAGCTGCACAAGATAGCATCATCGGCACCTGCAAGCTACGAGACCATATTCATGACGGCGACTTATAAAACTTTCATCCCTGTTCCGACAGCACCTGCAAAAATTGTTGATATAAGTACGTTTCGGTTTTTAAATTTTTCTTGCTACTTAGTTAGCAACAATGCCCGACTTTGCTTAGAGCCAGTTCCTATTAATAAATTCGCAGGCCATGGTGTGCCTCGGCCTTTGACACGATCACTACAACAAACCGAGCTTGCAACTTTCAGCGACAGCTATTAGCCGTTTTCATTTAATTAACACGTCGACGTTTAATCTGCGAAATAATCCCGCCGTCCTCTTGCCTTGCGGCTCTCCCGCCTCTTTTGTCGTCGTTCTGTTATTCGGATCGACAATAGTCAATCGGCCGAGTTGATATCACAACTCGCCCCGCCGATCGCGGGGTGGCATTGACGGTCTCTCGACTTCTCAGAGATCTCATTTTCTTATCTCCCCGTTGCAGGTCGCGAACGGGCTTTCGACCCTGCCGTCGAGATTTCCTGCAGCTGACACATCCGTCGATCCAACAACGCTATCGCATCGACAATTACGTGTTGCATCCTGTAGGTACGTGTATTAATAGTTGTCGATTCGTTTTTTTTTTTCGCATCGTCGACGCCAGGATTTGAATCAGCCAGCACCCTCCGGGAATTAGCCAGACAATAACTTCATCACAGTTTTAAGAAACTGTCCGGCTCGCTGCAGCTCTCGTCACGGATTAGAAAAGATATGTTAATGCAGCTGACGAGCTAGCGAGAATTTCGAAAGAAAATCCTGATCTTTGTACAAAAACTGTGGAGTTTGTAATTTAACGCAGCGCTATGCCCAAAAGAAAATTTTGCAAAAAGAAACCAAGAAGGTTTAAGGTTTTAAAAAACGGTTACGATTACGATTGGTTGTCTCCTAGATGATAGAAATTTAAGTCGGAAATTATGGCGAGCGTCTGCTTGATAAGACTTCAACTTCAGCTCCTGCGAGAAGCCACGAGAAGGGAAGTAACGTTTTCATTGTTTGTTTTCGAAGATTTGAAGGAAATTATTTGATCCTTGGAGGAGGGTGAAACCTCGTAGGGCGCATCCCCAAACAACACATCGAGAAAGGCCTCCCAGATATTCGTGGAGAATCAAGTACACACAATGAAACAGCGAAATTGGTGGAACAGGAAAATATAAACATGAAAACCGCAAACAGTTAAATGTGTATTTGAAAATTGAAAGAAATTCAAAGTTAGTGGTTTTTCTAATTTTATAAGAAATCTATTTGTTCTAGCGTCGAATTGATTACGGATTTGAGTTCAGGAAGGCCGATTACATAAGAAAACGCCCATTTCCTGCCTTTGAATGCAATGATGTCGATTTATGATTTTTTCGAAATTTTATTGATTGGGGTGGAAAAAAAAAGTTGAAAATTTTGAAATTTTTTACATCGATTTTATAACTTAATCTTACCTATAGATTTCGAACCGCTTAACACAAATCTGACCGTAGTTTCCCTGTACAAGTCGTACATTTTAAGATATGACCGTTCAAAATTTTCGTATATAATACCACTAGTGGTAGGAATCTTGCCGGCAATTTTTGTCAGATTATCACGAATAGTTGTTGTGACAAAAATCGTCACGAGTGCTTTAGCACGAGTGACGATTTTCTAAAGACAACAACTATGAGTGGTAACTGACAAAAATTACCAAAAGATGCCTACCACGTGTTGTATTCGGGAAGACAATCGAAAGAAAATGCCAGATTGCCGCTGTAATCACCTACTCCTTAGTATGGAAAGATTGTCAGTGAGATCAGATCCTGATTGGCTCAAATTCAAAAAATAGACTGTTTTTATTGGTTGTCAGAATTTGCGTTGAATTGTCGTCAAAATCGATCTAAATTGCAAATTTCAACTTCTTTATAATTAGACTTACAATTTTTGTTCATATAGCATTCGATAGCATTTGTGAAACGGAGAAATTTCATGTATTTGGATTTGATGTAAGTCTGTTCGGTCAAAAGTTACAAGAGTCTGAATATTGAAAGAAATCGAAACTTAGTAGTTTTTCAAAATTTTATAAAAAATTTATTTATTCTAGCGTCGAATTGATTACGGATTTGAGTTCAGGAAAGCCGATTACATAAGAAAACGCTTATTTCCAGCCTCTAGATGCAACGATGTCAATTTTAGGAATTTTTCGAATTTCTATCGATTGAGGTAGAAAAAAAAAGTCGAAAATATTGAAATTTTTGACATCGATTTTATGACCTAATCTTATAAATTTCTAACCGCTTAACACAAATCTGGCCGTAGTTTAACTGTACATGTCGTACTTTTTAAGATATGCCCATTCGAATGTTTCAATTCAAAATTTTCGTCAAAATCAACCTAAATTGCAAATTTCAACTTCTTTATCATTAGACTTACAATTTTCGTTCACATAGCATTTGATAGCATTTGTAAAACGGATAAATTTGATGTATCTGGATTTAATATAAGTCGCTCCGTTCAAAAGTTACAAAAGTTTGATTGTTGAAAAGAGCTTAATTTGTGCTTTTTCTAATTTTATAAAAAATCTATTTATTCTAGCGTCGAAATGATTACGAACTTGAGCTCAGGAAGGTCGATTATATAAGAAAACATCAATATTCAGTCTTTTAATAAACGTGTCATATTTAGAAATTTTTCGAATGTGTATTGATTAGACTAGAAAATGAAGGTCAAAAATATTGAAGTTTTTTACGTCAATTTTATGACTTGATCTGGTAGATTTTGAACCGCTTAACACGAATCTGGCCGTAGTTTCCCTGTACATGTCGTACTTTTTAAGATATGACGATTCGAATGTTTCAATTCAAAATTTTCGTCAAAATCGACCTAAATTGCAAATTTCAACATATTTATTATTAGACTTACAATTTTCGTTCATATAGCATTCGATAACATTTGTGAAACGGAGAAATTTCTTGTATTTGGATTTGATGTAAGTCTGTCCGGTCAAAAGTTAAAAGAGTTTAAATATTGAAAGAAATCGAAACTTTAGTGATTTTTCAAAATTTTATAAAAAATTTATTTATTCTAGCGTCGAATTGATTACGGATTTGAGTTCAGGAAAGCCGATTACATAAGAAAACGCTTATTTCCAGTTTCTAGATGCGACGATGTCGATTTTAGGAATTTTTCGAATTTCTATCGATTGAGGTAGAAAAAAAAAGTCGAAAATAATGAAATTTTTGACATCAATTTTATGACCTAATCTTATAAATTTCAAACCGCTTAACACAAATCTGGCCTTAGTTTCCCTGTACATGTTGTATTTTTTAAGATATGACCATTCAAATGTTTCAATTAAAAATTTTCTTCAAAATTAACCTATTGCAAATTTCAACTTCTTTATTATTAGATTTACAATTTTTGTTCATATAGCATTCGAAAGCATTTGTGAAACGGAGAAATTTCATGTATCTGGATTTAATATAAATCGCTCCGTTCAAAAGTTACAAAAGTTTAAATGTTAAAAAAAGCTTAACTTGTGCCTTTTCTAACTTTATAAAAAATTTAACTATTCTAGCGTCAAATTGATTACGAAGTTGAGCTCAGAAAGGCCGATTATATAAGAAAACATCAATTTCCAGTCTTTTAAAAAACGTGTCAATTTTAGAAATTTTTCGAATGTGTATTGATTGGGCTTGAAAAAAAAGTCGAAAATATTGAAATTTTTTACATCGATTTTATGACTTAATCTTATAGATTTTGAACCGTTTATCACGAATCTGACCGTAGTTTCCCTGTACATGCCGTACTTTTTAAGATATGACCTTTTGATTGTTTCAAATTAAAATTTTCGTCAAAATCGACCTAAATTGCAAATTTCAACTTCCTTATTATTAAACTTACAATTTTTGTTCATATAGCATTCGATAGCCTTTTTGAAATAGAGAAATTTGATGTACAAGAGTTTGAAAACTGAAAGAAAGTGAGTGGTTTTCTATCAACTGGGGTAGAAAAAAAATATTGAAATTTTTTATATCGATTTTTATGACTTAATCTGATAGATAGATCTCGAACCACTTAACACGAATCTGGCCGTACTTTCCCTGTACAAGTCGTACTTTTTAAGAAATGACCATTAGCTAAAGCCGGACCACCAATTAGTTGCAGCAGCGATTAGGGCGATGGCATTAAGAGGAGAAGGATGCAACAAAAAACTGAAACTTCGTCAAATTGGATTGAAAATTATATTTTTGTTTATAATAGAAGAAAATTATAGAAAAGTGATATGAAGCCACCGATAATGATGATTTTTTTTGGGTTTTGGAACCCGTTTCATTAACATTGTTTTTTAATATTCCATTCTACAATATTATTTAGGGCTCGCTGCTTGAGTTCTTTGAAAGATAATTTTATATGGCAGGTTCGCCATCATCCTCTCGACCATCTCCTATTGCCCGGATTAGAACTAACTTTGCGTCGGCAAGTATTTAGCTCGACAAAGCCTGCACTGTACGATCCTGCAAAGTGAGTGTGTACGTACGTGCAGTCCTGCCGTCAATGAGTTTCTGGAAAGTAGCTTCGATTGTACATAGCCCGGCCGGCTTAATCCTCTTGTGTCGCTAACTGGAGGGCTCTCGTGATAACGCAAGCAACAGGGCTTAGGGGCTGGAAGGTCCGAAGCATCGAAACCACCGCCATTACAAACTCTGGTCGAAGCCCAGACTTCAACGGTCATCGAGCGCCCGAGGATCAAGTGAGCAACTATAAATTTTATACAAGCAAATATTAGCTTTGTATTCATTATAAAGTTCGGGCGACCTCAGGATTAAAGGACCCGTGCTTCACGTTAAATACCCCGGACTTTTTCCCCTCTTCCCAGCGATAGCCGTAATCGCTGCTTACACCCATCCTTGCGCCGCGCCATCATCTCTAGGACCCAATTGCGGCAATAATTATTTCTAAAGGGATTAACCCAACTTTGATAGGAAATGGAGACCCGGCTACTAAATACATAATTAATCTTCATTATTCCTGCACGGAGACTAAGGGTGGATTTCCGCAATATCAGTTAAAGCTGCTTACTGATGTTTGTAGGAGTTGTTGCGCAAACAATTATTGCCGGTGGCGGGGGCTAAGACGCAATTACCCACAATATTGCAAAAGTGCTCAATTACCTGAGAAACTCACGGCGGCAATAACAACTTTTGCGAAAGTTAGTCAATATCTCCAAAGACCGCTTACGGTTCTATAAATTGTATTTCTTCCGATTTCTAGTCGGCAGGGCGGAAACGGGGCAAATATTTAATGTAATCGAGTCGGGATGCTCAAAGGCGAGACTCGACCGGGCAGGGGCGCGAAGTTTATACGAGCCGCGGTCCCCGTGAATTTAAATTTTTGGGATCCCCGGTGCAAGTGCAGGATTGACATCGAATCGTGGACCGAATATTAACTTCATTTATGTGGGTTACTATGGCAGAAGATGGGAAACTTTCGGCGATTTCTACCATTCGTACGCATCAGCCACAGCTGCGGACTCGAAATTGTTATTGCCAGGGACCACATGGCACGCCATAAATTTATACCCATATATCCATAATATAATATCTTAGTGATGTTACGCAGATGACCGGAATTTATAATTCGGCGCCGGAAAAAAAACTCTACTTATATAGATTAGCTTAATTTTTTTACGTGCGGGACGTTAAAATTGCAAGCTTTTTAGAAAATTACACTCACAACGCGGATCTTTGTTGCATCACTAAAATTTACGCTTATTTGAGCTTTTAATGCGTTTTAGTCGTAGGTTTGTTAAGCAATATTTTATTTAAACTTCAACAATTATGCTGGTTGTTCAAGCCGGAGGGTTGGCGGCCCTATTTTAAACTTATATAAACACCCTAATGTTTAACCATGTAAATAACAAAAAAAAATTTTTGTGTAGGGGCTTAGACTCGTCAGGACTGCTATTAATAGCATTAATCTCATCATAAGTCCAAGTTGTTAGTGATAAAAAAAAATAGATTGGCAATATTGTTTAATACCATAGCAAAGAGAAGCTTTGTAAGAAAGTTGTGACGTTCTACGCAGTTTTTTGTTATCTCCCCCCAACTTTTAGTCTTATCACCGCTATTAATTTGTTCTTTCGATTAGTGTTTTTCTAAGAACTAAGAAGCGTGGGAGGTGGCAAAACTGCCGATCGATCAAATCGATGTGAGGACAATGGGACAGTTTCATTTCCCCAACAGCGAGCTCAACTGCTTGATTATTTTTGACCGTAATACTACACAGAATGGGTTGATCGAAGTTCAATTTATTTCCCCATTAATATGGTAAACGCAATTACCAGTCCAGTCAGCGGGGACCTAATTCGGGATATACGTGTAATAATACACACTGGGGCCATAAACAAACAACATCGGGTCGGTAATAGCCGAAGCGTATGCACATTTGGGGCGTTCCTCACACACTAAAAATCATTCGAGTCAATCATTTTAAAACAGCCATTATTCCCGTTTCATCCCCAGATCGCCCATTCCAAGTTACCCCATTTACAGGCTATTATAGCGCGTGTATGTTTCGTTTCAGAGTTACATCACGGCGACCCGCCCCGCCATGAAATGAAGCAATACGTCTCTGAAGAGCCGACATGTTAATAATTCCGGACGATGCGATGCGACGGCGACGGCGGCGACCGGAGTCGGCGATCAGAGAGCAATTTCGCGCTCCGGTCAGCATTCAGGTAATAAGAGAGGACCATCTGTGAATACTAAATAAGCCGATGGGGCGCGGGGGCACGTAGAACACGCGCCACTCTCCACTTCATCAAATATTGCCTCAATTATTCAAATTCATTTACGACGCGGTTGCGGATTTCAAACCGGCCCCCGCATATATGGAAAAAAGGGGGTCGCGCAATCACCGACGTGACGGCCGGTGGGACGAGGGAAAGGGGGAAATCGAAAAAGGCAGCGGGGCGGCGAGAATCCGCGATGTTTTCCAAAGAAATTGTGTATGGGGCAATCGAGTTCGACTGGCGAGGCGGCATTGGGCGGAAGGGAATTGGGAAAACGGCAATATCGCATTATTGACTCGGGTTTTCATAACAATGACGCGCAATCAGCGGATGGCCTAAACAAGACCAATATTGTCATTACGCGGAGCGTTATTTAAAAAAATAGGAGAATATTTCATGAGGATCGTTAATTGCGGAAGCGGCGGTTTTGACTTAATAGCAATAACGGAAATTGAAAATAGAACGGGCGCGGGCAACAGCGGAACAATTTTGAAGCCGAGATAAGGGATAATTTAATAACATGCTTGGCGGGTCATTGATTTGGCAAAGTTTCTTTGTTATCTTAATAACTGATTGCCTGTGATGATATACAGAGTGATTCACGTAGCCCGTCCATTAGAAGTTTTTCAACTTCCAGTTGGATTAAAAATTTGAAACTTGGAATACAGTCATTATCAGTCATGCTCATTCTATCTAAAATATTTTGAGCTTTCTAGCTATACAGGGTGTGCGAAAAGTCGGTATCAACTTTCTAATTTTAAATAGAAACGTACCATTTTTTCTACATGGTCTAATTGGTCTTCCAACTCTGAGTTTTTACAACATTTGTTATGTAAACTTATTTGACAATTTTTGACATTATGTTAATTTATGTGAAAAAAAGGGGCGATGTGATAGCTTACGAAAAAATTCGTATCTGGCAGACGGTTTTGAATTTATGAAAACCAATTTATAAAGTACTTAGTTCGAAGTTTAGACTAACTTTTGATATTTTAATGGTAGTTCCATTTTGTACCGTATGGGCGCAGACAATTTTCAAATATCGCACCCAAAAATGGTCAAAAAGTCATTTTTTTCAAATGGCACTTACAGATTTTTTTTACATCATTCGATAGAAAATTGTATTTTGGGATGAGTCAGTTAAGCATTCCCTATACCTAACTTTATCCCCTATCAAATTAAAAATTAAAATCCAGAAATTCCATCAATCCTGCCAAGAGATTTTTTTAGTTTTTCAAGTATGCCATGGAAACAAAAGACAATTGCAACATTTTAATTATGAAATAAATATGTTACTAATTTTATAAAAAAACAACAACAAAAACTACCAAGAACCATCTTAACAAAATTCTAATGTAGGTGTTCAATGTGAGCAGCATTTTGATTACTACATACATTCTATTAATCCATTTTCAACAGATTGTGTACTTCTTTTAATTTCGTTGGGACCAAGACTGTCGAATGCTTTTATTATCCCCAGATCTTACCTCATTAGACTTTTATGTTTGGGGTCGAATAAAAGATTTAGTTTATACTTCACCACTTTGCAACATAAAGGAAGTAAGCGGGAGAATAATAAGAGCATTTGACAGTCTTGACACCAACGAAATAAGAAGAGCTACACAATGATATAAAATGATAGAATGTAGTAACCAAAATGATGTTCACATTGAACATTTACATTAGAATTTTGTTAAGATGGTTCTTGATAGTTTTTGTTGTTTTTGTTTTATAAAATTAGTAAAATATTTATTTCATAATTAAATTGTTGCAATTGTCTTTTGTTTCCATGGCATACTTGAAAAACCAAAAAATCTTGTGCAAAATTTATGAAATTTCTGGATTTTAATTTTTAATTTGATAGGGGATGAAGTTAGGTATAGGAAATGCTTAAGTAACTCATCCCAAAATACAATTTTCTATCGAGTGGTGTAAAAAAAATCTGTAAGTGCCATTTGAAAAAAATGACTTCTTGACCATTTTTGGTTGCGATATTTGAAAATTGTCTGCGCCTATATGGTACAAGATGGAACCACCATTAAGCCATCAGAAGTTAGTCTGGACTTTGAACTAAGCACTTTACAAATTAACTTTCATAAATTCTGAACCGTCTGCCAGATACGAATTTTTTCGTAAGCTACCACATTGACCCTTTTTTTCACATAAATTAACATTATGTCAAAAATTGTCAAATAAGTTTACATAACAAATGTTATAAAAACTCAGAGTTGGAAGACCAATTAGACCATGTAGAAAAAATGGTACGTTTCCATTTAAAATAAGAAAGTTGATACCGACTCTTCGCACACCCTGTATAGCTAGAGAGCTCAAAATATTTTAGATAGAATGAGCATAACTGATAATGACTGTCTTCCAAGTTTCAAATTTTTAATCCAACTGGAAGTTGAAAAACTTCTAATGGACGGGCTACGTGAATCACCCTGTATAGATACTTTCATTTTATACCTCTCTTTCATTATGTAATAATTTATTTACGATTTTCTCATATTTTCGTCAAGTTTGTGAGGTGCAAATTCGACTTTGCTTCTCGGTACTGAATTAATAAAGTCCCAATTGCCGTTAAAAAGATGGAGATAAATATGCAGAATCGCCAGGTGCGAAGAGCCCCCTCTTCTCCGTTTGTCTCGGGCCGCTTGTCGTCGGGAGAACACGGAATTGCTCTCCAAAATGAAAACGGAAAGAAACGACGGAAATTAAGGAAAGCAGATAGAGGAGTCCGCATAAATCCGGCGAGAATTAAAATATGTGCACACGACAACCATCGCTTATGTCGCACGTGTCTGCGACTCAGACACGTTCCAAGTGTCGGGGAGCAGATTTATAATTTCAGCCGACTGTGCCTTAATTTAAAATCACTTTAGACGCCAACCGTTAGACATTAAATTATGCATTTTAATTAAATACTAATAACGTCGTCAAACACGCTTTATCAGTTTCGACGATGACGACACAAAGATTTTTGAAACGCCCTATTAATCTCGCATTGGAGAATAGGAAAAATTAAAATTTTTACAACATTCCGCTGGGAGCCCGAGTAAATTTGAGGATCTCAAAGCGGTTCGGTATCTCCAAAGACATGTTCGAGTTTGGAGATGTTGTGGGGAATACTCGACGTTTCTCCCGGATTACGTTATGAAATTGCTCGGGACATATTAAAATTTTCAAGTTTAATTAAAGCAGCACGACTTACGCTTATAGCATTAACGCAAGATGTACATTCAATTACAATAGTCGCTCAGCGGTTAAAAGTCGAAACTCCCCCACATTAATTCGGGCTTATTTCTGCAACAATGATGCGCTCGGCACGAAATGTATGTGCAAGCTAAATTAATATTGACCCAAGGAATGCGATCCGTTTAGCGCGAACTGTATCAGGTTTAATGCAAATATTGAAGCTAACTCTTGCAGCTTGATACAGGTACTGAGCCAAATTAGTTGAAATGGCGCCGGCGACCAATGAGGGCAAACCAAAAATTTTATTACTTCAAAAGATAAAGTGACAAAGATTGGCAATTCCGTACAGATGTGAAAAGCGTAATTTCGCCAAATTACCTAAAAGTTTCGTAATTGTCGCGAGGAAGGCGTCGGAGACCAGAAAGCTTGCTTAAGAGCTTTAAATTTTTTTAGCTTGTTGTGCTCGAAATCCGGCGCCGCAAGAGGCTTTGACGAGCCGCCGTGCGCTTTCTTCATCGGTTTTATTAGCGGTCTTATTGTTATTTTAACGAATACAACAAAATTCGCCGACGCACAATTTCGCAGAAAGTTTGTTCGATTCGCGGATTTAGTGGAATTAAAAAGGGTGTGACGAAATCCGCTCGCTCCGCAGCCCGCCGAAAGCTTTCCACTGTGATATTTTCTACATCAACAGTTCCGAATCAAAGACACTTAAAATTAAATCGAAAAAAACGTCTATTACGTGCCTGCAACGAGTTAATGGAATTTGATAGAAATTAAGCAACTCGAGCTTTTTCTCTAGTTGACGGCGGAAAGGGGATGAAGACGACTAGATGCATTATTTTTAAAACTTCCATTATCAAAGCTCTGCCAGCTAGGAGAGCCGTGACAGAAGGAAAGCTCCCCCAGGACCCAAACAATCGTTTCAGTAATAGAGAGAGACTGGGAGCTCAGCATGCGTGACTTTTCTCGCCGCCGCTTCCCGGCTCAAATTCCTATAATTCCAGCGGAAATTAATTGAATTCACCGCACGAAGGGACTAATTAAACCCCACATTATTACCGGACTTTGAGTTTTTCGCAATTTTATGCAACCGTCCCCTGAAGCTATAACCAAACTATGACTCGACCACAAGACACGACAACACTCTTATCGGGAGCTTGATTTATATTTTGAAAAGGTCAATTTCCGTGTTTTTTACAGGACGTTTTCACAAAGCCCCCGAAACGTTCCCTCAGGACAAACCAGTGATTCGACTTCCTGCTCGTCTATACACACACACACACCGGCCAATGCATCGCTGCACTCGTTTCAGAGGCCCGCCGTAATGTCCGGATAAAAGCTTCGTCTGCACATGTTTGCTCCTTTGCGTCCGGTCGCCAAATTGAAAAACTAATCGGAATAAGAGGAACAACAGCGCGAAATAAAGCAACAAGACGGCATTTCATTACTGGGCTGCGATGGAAAGACGGTGATAAATGCACGGGAAGATGGAGAATTCGTGACTGATTGATTAAAGCGCGAATGCAAATTGCAACCCTTGGGCCTTCTGAGCGGCGGACGTGCCGAAATTTTGGCCGGAAAAGTGGCAGTAAAAAAGCTTCATTAAAAATTAATCAGGTTCCGGCCGCCCCCCAAAATCGGTCTTTTCCCGTTTTTACGTTCGGCTGATGGACATTTAACATCGTTAGCGTTACTGGGGGTGGATAGAAAAATATGCAATTAAACGATCTCGCGCAATATTCAGAGCTTTGAAGTTCCAAGCTTCCTGCCGTCATCGTTAGTTTGGTTCGACACCTTTCTTCTCCGTGTCATGGCGCACACCGAACGAAATAAATGTTGCATTGTCGCTTGAGAATTCGCCCGGCGCCTCCACCAAAATGAGAGCACAGCTCTTCCGTTGAAAATAAATGACACCTAACTGAGCACCTCCTTCATCATCTTTTGTGATATTGTGTTCGTTCGTGAACATTAAAACTAACAGAAGGTACAATGAAACTCATAACGTAACTCCAAGTGTGCTGCCATTGCAGAAAGCGATAATTGAAGTAATGTCCTATTATGATTCTTTAACAAAAGAGAGCGATTAAGTGTCTAGAACTTTTGTTTTAATTTTGAAAATTTTACAAAATTTAGTTTAGAGCGGCTAGAAAATTTGTTCGGTATTTAAACTCTTGATTATTGAGCAAAACTGTTAATAATGCAGAGAAATTGAACAGGCAGCATGTTGTTGCCGAAAGCAATTTGCCGTATTTTGTTGGCAATTTACGTCATATAATATGATAGGAGGGATGTCACAGAGTCATATTATATCATGCAACGTGAATGCAAGCGACATAAATTTCCGTGTGTCATAAATATGCAGGGGTTGAACGAGGATGACGCTGCATTTGAATTTTATAGATCACATAATTTTGCTGATGTCTCTCCTTATCCGCATTAATTCTAGACAACGTTATATATAAAACAGTGAACTTTTATATTCATTTGCTTGATCAACCAGCAAATAAAAATTTGGAACTGTGGCTAGAACTTCGATCAAATCGCGTTTGCGGATTTTAAATATTTAAATTAATTTACAATTGAAATTGTGGAAAGACTACTGTTAATTTTGGCGACGATTCTGTTCAGCGGTGGAAAAACCTAATTGCTGTTGGAGGGTTGAGCCGCGTCGTTTTTTCCCAGCGCCGTTTTTGCGCGGGGTCCTGGAGATACGTGCCCGGATTGTTTCGGTGCAAAAACTTGACAAATGTTGGAAGTCCCCTATAAAATGCGGATTATAAGTTATGCCCTCGCACATATACATATGGTACGTGAAGCTTATAATATGTTGTGGAATTCCCATATCCCAAATCGAATTCCGTTATATGACACTGGCAGGAAATATTACAACAAAAACTCACTTTTCACACACGTAACCCGGGAAAAAGTAAGTGTTGCAAAAAGTAGATAACTGCATTCCCTGGACGGAACTTGGCGCTTGAAACGTAGCTATCGATCCGCTTCGAGATCCAGAGCTGGTCTCAGACACAATCAGGACCCAAATTCGCAACGTGAGGGCTTGCGGAATAAGACTTTTTCAAACGGCGGGATTATCATGAATAATAAATAAGTACACAGCTTTCGTTCGCACTTTATGAATATTTATGGGGCCAAATCCGGAACAACTCGCAAAACCAAAAAAAGCTACAAATCCCCAAAAAGTGGCATTAGCAAAAGTGGCTGCCTAAATTATTAAGAGACAGTTTCGTAATAGAGTGAGCAATGATAGCCCAATTTACTTTACCTTTAATTTTTTTTTGCTTCAAATAACCGTAGGACCGACCAAACTTTTTTATTTTCGCCAACATCCTCGACTCCTGTCTAACTCTTCCGTTCGCCCATTTTTCCTGCATCGATAAGATGGCAAAGGGTACAGGTGCAACAGCAGCGTCTCTCAGGTGTACCAAGTTGGAATTACCAATGCGATTCGTTTCCTATTCCGGTGTTTATCTGGTTAGTGTCGACGACACGGCATGTCCCCGTCCCCAAGTGGGCATTAATATTGATAGCTTCTCTCCGGCCGCCCTTTCGTTTGCCAGACCCTTGTAATTTACCGCTTTACATGGACCACTATGCCGTGTCTTCGCGGGACAAGAGAATTCAATTATAAAGGCCTCCTACAGATTGTTTTAGAAACAAGCGAACGGCTGACTGTGGGGCGGCGGTCGTCGGAAAAACGCCGAAAGCTCGCCGGCATCACGGCAATAAGGTGCTTTTTCAAGACGGCAGCAGTGGCGACGAACAAAAGTTGGACGGCAAAAGACGAAATTTGGCGGAGGCGCCGGGAGAACGTGTTCTTTTTTGATAAATAGTTATTTGTTTGTTAACTGCGTTTTTTTTAATTTTTAAGTTTAGTCTTTTGAAACCGCAAAAATTTTTTTGCGTCCACGATTGCTGCTTCTACTCTGAGCGAGACAAGAAACGTCGTTGCCGCTAATTACCGCATTTGCGGCATACGGAACTTTCTTGGTGATTAACCAATTTGCCATAATATGCGACATGTGTTGGAGGCGCCTCGCCTCGTGCTTATTTACGGCTTCAGGTAGGTACAATTTGTTTTGTTCGTTGTGCTGCTAATTTTAATTTTTTTGTTTTTTGATCTCTACTGCCCACTTTTGACTTGTTGATCCGGTTTCCGGTAATGGACCCGGAAGCGACGGCGAGATTCTATCGGTTTGTCGTGTAAGTTATTGGAACATCCACGACGTAGCGCTGGCATCGCTCGAACACCAGAGACCGAATTACGGGATTAATAACGACCGTCGCGGAATGTAATTAAAAAGGGGTCCCTGTGCACGTGCAATTATTACCGGTTATTAATATCTGTCTCACTAACTCACTTATCAAAAGTCGATAATATGGCAAGTTTTGGAGTCGCTGCCTACCTGCTCGAGTGCGCCTCGACTCAAAGTTTAATTAAAATAACTCGTCGGCGTTGCTTTCCAGATGAAGTGGAAAGTTTATGGTTGTTAATGAAGGACGAAAATGGGAATTTTTGAGCAAAATCACCATCTAAAATGTATGCCGGCTAACAACATATAAATTATGTATGGGGAGGGCTTAATATTAAATTCTGTCACGACTTTTTTGAGTACTGGGAAGTAGTAAGCAAGTGTTAATACCAGTTCTGGCTATCATTCAGATTTCTTTTTATAATAAAGTTTCAGAGGTTTTTTGCCTCTTTCTAGGGGTTAATTTAAAAAGTTTAAATTTTCAGGATTTTCGAAACGTTTTTAGGGTAATAAGAGAGACTATTAAAATTAGAACAAATATTATTAAAAAACCACCAGTTTAAAAACTTGTTGGATAATGAGGTCTAGAAAAAAAGTGTTAATAAGAAGCTTTAACTTATTAGTTAAAAAGTACAAATTAAAGTTTAAACAAAAGAGACCTTGTTTTTATTTCCCCAAAGTGGTTCGAGTTTAATTATTGCAAGAGCGGCAAAAGCTTAAAGCGAGAAAGGCAAACGACTGGAGAACAATGCCATGCAAATTTACATATTTACTAATGTCACAACAACGCTCTACAAGATGACAGGCAAATAATTATTGAATCAAGAATTCATCCCTAAACGGGCCCGCCCTGCATTGCGAACGTTGTGTTCATTGAGACCTCGATAATTCCTTGTTCGTATCCAATATTGGCGCCCCCGATACGCAACAATTTTTTATCACCCTTGCGCCGTTCCAGGGCGTCTAGGTGACGTCTCCGAATTACGTGAGAATTTTTCTAAACACCCTCGAAGTTCTTTTAATCAATCGAATTGATATGTAGATGATTACCGGAATCATTTCCGGTTGGTGCGATTTTATTTTTGCGCGCGTATGTAGGTGGCAAACTGGGAAACGTTTCCAGAATTTCAGAATTTAATCTGAAATCGCTAAATCCCTCCCCGAAAGTCATATATACGTAGTTTCGCAATCCTTCCGGAATACACGCCTCCATTGAGAGTTGAAAGTGTTATTTTGCTCTTGTATCCGAAGTATTCAGATGGCGGGATCAAATCTAAATCCGAGATTTTCAAAGATAAAGTCGTTCGGGTGGGCTGCCGTTGCAGCTTAGGTGCGTTCCCTCCTATATAACCTACAGATTCTCATCAGCTCAGATCATGGCGACATGGAACAGCCGTCCGCTAGATATCACGTCTTATTACATTGCCGCGCTCGCTTTCTTATTACAATAACAAATATAGGGTGAATATATTAGGTAGCTCGAGGAGTAAGCTCTGGTAATACAAGAGCTTACCCAAGGCACCCACTAAAGTTTTACGCTAATAACTTCACCCGATCCCGAAATCAGATTCAATCGATCCCGGCAGCTTCGACGTGGAAAAGTAGTGAATGCCGCCCCCTTTGACTCGATTATTTTATTACATCGTAAATTGCGCCGGCAAAAATTATATTACAAATTATTACGCGAGGGAGATATTGGAGGTCCCGACCCCCGGTACAAATCCGCAACGTTGCCAATAAATACGCCGAAATTAATATAATAAATTTTGAGAACGCCGCCGCCATTATAAAGTGGATGACTCTATTCCTTTATAGCCTTAGCATAGGGTTCAGCACATAACAATATATCGGGGCCGGGCAGCCTATTCAAAGCTTTCAGTTATCGACCTAGAACATTGCGGCCATGGCTCCGCTATATTGCACATTTTAATAGGTGATCCCGGAACTTGAAGCCGAGCGCGACCAGTTGACCCCGGCGGCTAGCAAAAATCCCCAGGGATTCAAGGAGGAAAAAACCGAGCGATAATTTTTTTTATTTGACTAACTAAACAGTAATTGTGAGTATTGCGGCGATGTAATAAACGCCCCCTGGGTTGATGAGTGGGTGTGAAATCAGCCGATAACCGGGTCGTCGATCAGATCGACTCATTTGTAGTCGACAGCTAACGCATCGTCATCAAATAGGCGGGTCACGTGTTGGGTCACTGGTGCCGGGCCGGCCTTCGAAGAACACGTGAGGCGGCGGGATGCCGAACCTGAAGCCACCAAATATCAACGAGGCCGCAGAAATCAAGCCCCTGATATTCAATAACAGTGTCAGGGTGAAGCTTTCACGTTCCATATTTAGGCGAACAAGAGCTCGATTCGTAGGTGCCTACTTGGAATTGGCACAATATTGGGGAATTCTGTAACTAAACATACAGTTCTGGCTAGAAATGAATTTGCTACCTGTTAGAAAGTTTATTCCCCCATGCAGCGGGACTAACTCTGATCGGGGCTATTTAGTCGACACCAGTACGCAGTTGGGCTTTATTGATAGTAAGCCAAAAGCTCAATTTTCTCTTGGTGATAAAAGTTGATAAAATCAAATAAAGAACACCAATTATTGCCATTGGCGCGTGCTTAACATTTTATGTGCAATTTGGTTAGATTTTATGCTGAATTCGCCCCTTTACGCCATCATAACTTTAATGATGAAACAGTTAGGCAGCAGTCCCAATCTATATTCCTCGTTTCTTCTGCTGTTGAGTTAGGAGAAACTTTTTTACTTGTGGAATAATTTTCTAACAATTGCTTCCATCACTTTTGCTACCTCTCTTTTATCTCGTTTTTTTTTAAGAAAATGTGCCGTATTTAAATCAAATTTGATTTTATTAAGTTCCAGATCCAACTTAACTTTGTTCTGGTATTTATGTTTAATTCTTGGCAAAAACACGTAACCAGTCGCAAAAAATCCCCGTGCTCCTTCCTCTTCCTGTGGATGGGCCAAATTAATACTTTGGCCGCGCCCCCATTGACAAATGGTGAAAGTTGGGGAAAGTGCATGAATCGAGTCAAGATAAATGACATTAACGTCAGCCCCCGAAATATTGAAGTCGTGACAGGTAAGAATTCGAAGTTGAAGGGAGGAATCGGGCCGAAGGCACGCACCGACTCACGTCGCTTCTCACCATTTTGTATTATAGGGAGATTTCGAGGGTCTCAAATGCGCATAACAAAGGGAATACTAGATAATGCTGATGGAACCGAAGTCGGGATTGCCATCAAAATTTGCTTTGTAATATTTCATGCCGGAAAAATCTCTTCACCCGCCTTTCTCCCCTCACACTTGTACACGCACCGAACAGGGGGGTGGCATCGAACCACCAACTTAGCACGAACCTCTATTAAAATTGCAATAGAGAGCGGCCAGGAATTAATAATGCTCGACTGGCCGAGATTTACGTGAAACACCATAAAGCTGATGTGCCTTTCCGGCCAAATATAAAATAAATCCGGGCCAGGACGGATGAGTGGAGGGGTCGAGGGGGTGGCGAGGAAGATAACGGCGGTGTCGTTTACATTACTAATTAAAGCAAGCTTGTAATTACACGTAGCTGACGCCAGATGACGCTGACATGAAGAGTGTGATTGCCGGAGTCAGCAGGAGGCAGCTATTACGTCTCTTTCTCCTGCTGAATCCACCCCAGCGTATCTTCCTGTTGGCGTGCCAATATTTAATTGCCCACTTCCGATGTTAATCCAGCATTTGGCTCCGCTATCTACGTCTTTGTATTCAAAACACTTGCAGTATCAAAATTTGGCACTCAAACATTCAAATTGTTGTTGATCCGAAATTATCAAAATTTAATCGAAAATTATTGACATAATTTACTTTTACATTGGAACTCTAAGAACAAAATAAGAACATGATTTAATAATTCTGTAACTCTCATCAAAAATAAATTATTGATTGTTTTGTAGATACCACTACATACCTATAATGAACTGCGTCCATTAATCAATGAAACCACAACAAAATTACGTGCTTAATACAGGAATACAGGCACTGATCAAGTTATCCACGTGGTTCAACGCTGCTAGAGAGGTAATTAAATTTTTCTGACGGAAGAAGCTCTTGGGCCAATGTTGTACAAATTAGAGTGTGGTTTTGCATGGGGTTGATTTGCTCCCCTACTGCAAGTGCCCTCCTCGATAATTCGGCAATTTCCATCGTATTTGAATTCGTCAAGATGGAAATTAAAGTTTCCACGTTGCTTCCGTTTGTTGGAAAATTAGGGATATCGACAGGTGAAATAAGCCGTTTTGCAAATGGCCAATATCCTATTCAATTTGACATGAACGTGGTTACCAGGCTACGTTCTCGACTTGCCAAATCAGGACATCTCCGGATTGATTCGTCAAAGTGGCGTTTCGCTCCTCCTTTGCAGAAAATATTGTTCCATTCTTGGACTGAAAGGGAAAAGTGAATTTGGCGAGAAACTCTCAATACTTTGATAACTGATAACTTTGAGCGAACGTAATCAACTAACGAGTTGCGGATTTGCTACTGTTAGACGTATGACGCAATCTTTTTTATCAAACGAAATTGTTGAAAACCGTTTTTTGCAGTTTCGTTTCCCATCCATCCGGATTATTCGGATTCGTAATTTCGCTGATGTGCGAGGATGTAAATCTAGATCAGGGTTGGTTCAGGGTGAAATTTATGGGGTATCATTCAACGCGGGGCCAGCGTCAGGATTAAAAAGTATGAAATATGAGCCGGTATCGGTCGTTTACGGGTTCGACAATAACAAAGACCGACTGGAACGTCATAAGTTACACCTAACAGGGACGTTGAAATTGCAAGCGGGGGTGGAGGGACGAAAATGTGTAAGACCAGCATTCATCTAGCTAAGTGACAACATTCGTCGGCGTTGAATGGGGATCTAAAACCCCGCTATTATTGCCGCTCTGAATGCCCACACGTTGTAGCCCAGAAATCAATGAATTACTCACAAAATTTGAAACGCACCCTGCAATTTTCCTGAAATTTGTCATAAGAAAAATAGAAAAAACAATAATTATTCTTAATAAGAGACGTCAAGAATAATTAAACTGAAATAATAAGAAATTTGTTGAAAAAGCTGCGTGCTCTCGAGAATAATTGTCTGGTCGCCGCCGCCAGTTTGGCGTTAATTTTTCGCTATTCCGCGCTGAAAGTGAAACTGGCGCTGCCTCAAATTGCGGTAATTTGCACAAAAACGCGCTTCCAGGTGGAACACACGGCCGCGTTTTCGCCTTTTGCGTCGTCTCCCGTAAGCTCCTTAAATCGCGCCTCGTTGCAGTTAGCCGGATTCCGCCGGTATAATTTGCCAGTTCCAAGGCGGCATTGTTAAGCTTTTTATTGCAATTATCTGGGGAATCTTAATTAAGACTTTTTCTTGTATTTGCATATCTTTTGTAATTAGTGATAACGGAATGTTAGAACTTCTTGATCGATCGCCCCAAATTAGGTTACTTCATTAAAGATGAATCCTTTATGTTCGAGAAACACCAGAAAATGTATTCTTTTCGTTCTTTCTTTGTCGCCGTTTTAACGCGACGATCTGGAAACGCTTTCGTTTTCCTTCAACCTTCGTTTAGCCGAGCTCATTAATTTCTTGCCAGAATCTCTTAATCAATACTCATCTTTTTTTGTCAACATTCCAACATTTGGTGCTAATTCAAGGTGTAGACTCAACTAACTCAAATCGTAATATTATAGTGGTTGTTAATTCACAAGAAATCTAACGATTCTAGGGCTAAATTGAGTTCGTCAATTTTTAGTCTTTTGAGCGACGATACCGATTTTTTCAAATTCCTCTCTATTGACGTAGAACTTTTTTGAAAATATGCATTTAAAATTTTTAACGTCAATTTTCTCATAAATTTCAAGTTCTTTAACACCGATCTGTAAGTGGATTTTGTAATTTTTGAGATATGATGATTTGAATATTTGACTCAAAACTTAAAATTTCTACTTGGTATCTTGAGCTTTAGGATGTTCATTTTAAATGTTGGTCTGCAATGGCCACAAATTTGAAAAAGAAATTAATATTACAAAATATTCCTTGTGTCGTAAAATTTTCTGGGATTAAATGAAAAATACAAATGTTGCAAATTAATTAAATTAAACGACTCTGAGGCACTTGGGTCAAAATTTGACAGCCTGGGGATTTAATTTGGAACAAATTTTCCTAAAAAGTTTCTTATTTTCTGCCGTAATAACAATTTTCAAACAAGTTATCTTCCAGGTCAACCTCAGCAGAGCGAAATCAGCAAGAATAAATTAACACTACTTTGATTATCTAACATTGTTTTAGTACTCGAAATGCGGACGTTAGTTATATAGTTGATTGGGTAAAATTAACAAGAGGCCATATAGAAAGGACAGAGAGTCATTATCATTTAGTACCGGACACGAACGACTTGATTATATACATGCTCTTATCTCGAAAGCTGTGCAATTCCCGTACCCTTCGTAACGGTCTTCGGATATCGCAAATGGTTCTATAGTGTCGTTTGATAAAAGATTTGCCCGATTTAACGGCGGTTAGCAGCCATTGCAGCCATAATTGCGAATAAAGAAAATTATTCATTATAAAAGGAGCAAAGAGTTCATCTTCAGATTCCACCGTACCTTCTCAAATGAGAGAGCAACTTTCATTAAAATCCAATCAATAGCTGATATTTTGGATGCGACGAAGAAGAAAAGTTTAATGAAGTGCCATTGTTTTTACTGTAGCAAATAACTAGCCAAAAAGTTACAAGAAACTTTTAAGCAAACCGAGATATGAGGCTGAGGTCGTCATATTATAGATTCATTCGGCGCATCCACCATATATTGCACTGCACATGTTGCTTGAAGAATCACAATCGCAGTGATAGCCACGTAAATAAGAGACTACGTTCATAAATAAATTTAAAATTGAAAATGTTGCTAAGACCAGACACATTCACCAAATGCCATAAAAAATATTTTTGGCTGTTGGTGTGCAACAATATTTTTGAAAATCGCAGAAAGTTTTCCATAAATTTTAATTTATCTTCTGCAAATGCGTAATTTATTTTCGAATTTCGTTAGCAATATATTTCTTTAAGTTTTGTCGTTAGGCTTTGCCATAAAAGCTCTTAAAAAAGTTGCAAAGTTATAGATTTGCCGTCAACAAAATATATCGTAGATCAAACTTTAATAATTTTTCTCTTTTTTTCGTCCCTTATTTATTTTGATGGTACCCAGAGAAGTTGTTGTTATTGGGAATTTGAGCCCGAACTTCTGGCGCGGCGCCTCCGGTGGTCGTCCAATAAATCGCGGTGCTCCCTTTTGTTGTCCGTTGAAAAACTTCTAGGCGACTTCTCGCATTAGATAATCCCCATCTAAGCCGGTATTTATAGAAAAACCGTAGGGAACTTATCAGTAACGGAGTGACATACGTTATAGTCGGGTAGCACAGGTCACGAAGATCCAACATCAAACTCGCAACAAAGGGATAGAATCGCATTTAGAAGCTCGCAGGGGGATTTACGTCCGCCATTGACATCTCCAATCACGGTTGCGTAGGCCCTTCTAGCGCTTGACCGGGAACAGATGACATCATAAATCTGCGCCAAATCCCGGATCAAGGTGCCGCAGCATCGGCGTGTCGCCGTGACGTAGCTGCATCCGGACTTTTATGGTAGCCAGAATCATGCAAAACGGGACCACAACGGTTAGGCCGCTCGTTAGTCCGGATCGGAATTCTCAAGTAGGATTGATCGAGATATGATCGACGACGTCGACAGCTCTCCATGCGGCCCCCGGATCAATTCGGTAGCGATTTGCGGCATAAGAACACAATAAATCACAATAATGCCAAGAAGAGACGAAAGAGGCACCTGCAGTCCAAGTACTACGACAACACAAAGAGGCTTTATACTTACTAGCTGATGAGACTTAAAATAATTGGGCAAGAAATCTGCATTATCGTCGACGATTGAAACCAATTTAAATCGACTGAAGGAAGTTAAACAGCTTAGTTAGCAACGCCATTGTCAGCCTCATTAAGGGCCAAGAGCCAAGAATCAATCCCTAACTAATGGTTGTCCTTATTATTTATTGCCGTGCTCGCGCAGAAAATGTTTACTTTCCTTCTTTACGTTGTCGCTATTGAAACTTTAACAATGGCTAAGTTGTCAAGAGACGTCATGTAATTGTGTCGCAAAGTCGGGCAAGTGAGCGCTTTAGGCTTTCAGGGTCCATCTCTTTTGTATTTTGTATCATCACATTTTCATCGTCTTAAGATTTCTTTAGGAATTTTGATTTATCAAATTTATCCGAATTTTCAAACTTCCATATGTTGGGTCTGTTAATTGAATCAGTCAATGCTTTTAATACTGCTGTGCTGTAATAATTGTTACCAATAAGCTATTAAGTCTGGTAATTCTATGGTAGTGGTTATTACAATAGTGGAGATGTAGCGTAGATGTACAGTATTCTATGTTTTTACAGTAATCTAATTTAGTGGATCAGTGGAATATGAAATGGAACAGCAAGAAACTGGATCAATACAATTACAATGTCACTAACTCGCCAGAGATGCTGTTCATTACAAAGTGCACATGAGAATTTGCCTCCAGCTGAATTTCAGAATCAACATTGCAACGTTGAACAATATTCGTGGAAGCGGTGCAGCGTATTCAAGGGATTAAACAGTCATAGTATATTTAGTTTATGACGAGCAAGCGTCGTTACATTCGTTCAAATATAACGAACTGCTCTCCCAGTTTTGTGTTGATTGAATCGATATTCAAAGTCTTCGTGAGATGAGAATTTTATTTATATTTCTAAGAGGAATTATGTTAAAAGCCCCAAGTTTGAATGAGAAGCACTAACGCAATTAACATTAATTGGTTCCCAGCTTAACAATTAGCGATACCGGCCAATTTCTGTGATTACAGCCGGACGAATTCAAATGAAAATTTACCGATTCTCTGGAAACTTAAGTGCTGGACCGACGACGCAAAGGTGTCGAACTAATCAGTCGATTAGTTCACTTCGCAACCCTAATCTGATTGAGGAGTGGTGCAAAACCACAAGAATTGTGTTTTACTGGATAAATGCACTTAATCTGACAGTTTGGCACAATTTGAGCACATCAGCTCAATAATAATAATTAAGAAAAAATATTAAACGTATGGGAAGCAGTTTTTTTTTTTTTGATAGTTTGTTGGAGATTTAGGGCTACGACGTGCCAACGTAGATTAACTTTTAACTGAGTCAATTATAAAAATTTAATATTTTGATGCATTCTTATATATGGATCACTATGTATGTATACTTATGTATAAATGTAAAACTTTAGGTTGTTCGTTGTTGTTGGGGGGGCTGTTAAGAAGAACACAGTGAGGTTGACACTACCATTTATTACATCTTACACATGTTACACACTAACACTCCACGTAAGTACTATACATATAATCACTAATAACTTATCAACTCTTTCTCTCTACTTATTACTATCCCTATTTACACTGTGATGTATCGCGTCATCGTGACCTATACTAATTAGTCTTACTTGCTAAACTTTTACCTAGCATAATATAACCTAATTACCTAACCTGATGTTAAGCCACTCATCACTGTGTGCATAACATTACCTACTTATTTAATAATAACATATTTCCTCATTACACTACAAGGTACCTACTTATTAAACAAATTGGTTTCTTATAGTTTGGAAAATGATTGATATACCTATGTATATTTTTATCTATTTTAATTTTTTAAATGAGTTCAATATCGTCAATGTTGAACAAGTGAACCAAATGAAAAAAATAGAAAAAAACTTGAAAAAAGTTATTGGACCCTTCTTCAGCAATGCCACTGCCGTCTTGCTATTTAGGGATTTTTGTACGGTAAAGTTTTTCTGTCGATTTTCTCTCTATGTAATACCACGCACCACGCTCTATGTGTAAACAAACAGTTGTTTTATGGTAAACAGCGTAAACGTTCTGTGGAGTAAACCACTCAGCGAATATTTATTGAACTGGTTGAAACAGTAAGTAAATTTAAGATTATATTATTTTCTACTTGATTTTTTGAATTGGCGGTTAGGATCACTGTTATTGTTTTAGGTTAGCTTAAAATGACAACCAAAGTTTATGGTGTAGATAAGGAGGTCCTACAAAAACTGTATCAGTTCCAGTTTTTGTTAAAAGAAAATTTGGCATAGTCGACAAAATGGTGGATTTCCTTGCTTTTGTCAAAGTCCAAAGTGAGAAAGAACCCATACCAGAGATTAAACAAATATCAGTAGCACACACTACCATTTTAATTGAAGAAGCACCAATAGCAAAATATAAGATGGGCAAAATCGAAACAAATGCTGAGGGCAACCAGGTTGTTATACGATTTAAAAAGCCATTCTGGGGAATAGGCAAGTTTATTTCCTTTTATTTTAAAACTGCAATAGAAAAAAAACAATTTCTTGGAAGCACTTGGTGGTATAGAAAGCGATGAAAGGTGAGACAATTCAAAACAATTAAATTGTATTTATGATTATTCTTGCAGTGATGTTGAAGAAATAACTCCACCAAGTTTAGAGGATTATGTATCTCATTTAAATAATACCCTTACTTAATTTGCCTAAACTATTAAATAATTAAAAAACTGATATTGTTTTTACCTAACCTAACATAACTAATTTTTCTTTTGCTGTGTGAATATTAATTACACTAAAACTAGTGAACAATCTATTGTATATCTATTTCTCTTTTAGATAAGATAAAGAAGAAATTAAAATAATGGGTAATTTGTATATTGGGTGATGCAGCTAACTATGCAGCTTCATATCCCTCTCATTAAAAAATATTTCGGTTATATAAATGGAAGGCACCATAACTATAAATTTGAAAGAGAATGGTATATATACCTACAGTTTGTTGCATCTCAAATGACGAAGAAATTCTATTTGATCTAAAACAAGATGAAAAAGTTGAATTGGTACAAAAAATTGTCGTTATTTTACTCACAAAATTATCTCCAGAAGAAGTGAAGAAACATCCTTAAACCCACGCGTTACGCGAGTTGTTCCGTCCAAAACCTAGAAACCTACCCGTTGTCACCTAGAGGGGAAAAGCCGCAAACCGCTGGCAACGTCAAAGGTATACCCTGGACTTGCAAGCGCTAAATAATAACAAATTTCCCCGCTACAGCAACTGGTGGTGAGGGTGGACGAAAAGAAACAAGTATGGAACCGATACACGGGGTGTGGGCCCAAGTAGCGGAGATCCCTGACGAAACTCCTGGTTAGTTGGGGTGGATGTTTAAACGACCCAAGCAGGCACAGTATTCGTTCTCTCATTCCTTCTGGATCGCAGAGGCACTTCCAAAAACCAAAAACTACTTCACACCGTCATGGCTTCCTCAACGGCCGTTTTCACATTTACGGACAGGACACCGGCACGACAATGATGCCGGTGGACGCGTAATTACATGGAAATAAATGGGGATGCTTTCACACTCGCCTATATATTGGTATCGTGTCGTTACAGGCAATGACAGGTGCTCTCTAACAAAAACCTTCCTTCTTACTTCCAAAAAACCTGAACGCCTCCTCGTCGCGCCTTTGCTACAGAGCCGCCAACCTTAAGAATCGCAGCCCGTCACAAAATACCTTTAACTTTTACCAATATTCATTAAACTATCATTATAATGGTTTTTAAATTCACCATTTTTGATATTTTAACAGCAACAATAAACTGGAAAGTGTATTGCGATTTGTGAACGATACGCCACTGACTGTGGTTTCCCGCTCTTTCTGCTGTCATTGTCCTAACCTCACTTTTGTTCGTGTGAGTTTTGCGGTTGTTCTAAAGTGTTTTCTGGTTCGGAACTTGTGTCTGGTGCTTCCTTCCCCGTTTATCGAGCGCCCCTTTTGCCGAAATGTTAATTACCGATTTCGAATCCATAAATTCCACTTTCGAAACTAATAATTCATAACCTGTGTTGGAAACTTTCAACATTAATCAAAATATAAACTTATGCGAACTCTACGTGTGTTTAAATATCGTCGGGAATATTTTAAAGTTCGTGTTGCGCTCTTTAGCTTGATTTAAAGTTTAATCGGGCGGGGTTTGCGTGGCAAAAAGTTTCCGTGAAAAATGTCTTTGCTTTTATCAGCTGAATTAGCGGCGACGTGCAACGCTCTAGGTTATTACGATGCGAAATCTAACAAGTACTATGCAGATTCCAACACCTTGGAGACAGTCAAAGATTTAATTCGCTATTTGAGAAGAGACGATGATACCCATGACATTAGGAGGCAACTTGGAGAAACGAAAGTTGTGCAGGCTGATTTATTGCCGCTGCTGAAGGGCTATTGGGAGGAGACGGACTTGTTTGATGTATTGCTCAGGTAATTTATGCGAAAAGTTTGCAACTTTTTTGTATACCAACCAGTTTGCCAATAATTTTCCCCTAATGTATGCAACCAGTAAAGCAGCGGGCATCTGGTGGCCAAGACCAACAGCGCTTCGTCCAGAACTCCTGCCACCCGGGCCAGCTCTCAATGAAAGGCACCAAGATCCTGTTGGCTCAACAATCATAACAACTTTAAACTTTATATTTAAAAGCTCCATTTAGATTGGTTATGAAACTGGGTCACAATTTAGAGGGCGATACGTGGAGGGTTTCCTGAAATAAATTTTCAGACTTCCCGTGCCGTTGTTTTATGATGATGCAATCAATGTGTCGTCTCTAGTCCTTTCAGATTGTTGGCTGCTGGAATTTTCTTGGTGGAACTTGCCTGACGCGCTTCATCGGTTTCAGATTACTGGTGAACTTGACAACTCCGGCCATTATGCTGTGGAACGATGAGCTGCCCACCGACAGGACCGTCCGCAATTATTACCTCCAAATCGAGGAGCACTTGCAGACCTACAAGGAGGCCTTCGCCGACGAATCGGTTTGGGCCGTGCTGAGCACCCGTTTGAGTAAAATTTTGGAGACCGTAAGTACTGGCGATGGATCGTTCGATCCTCCCCGAAACTTTTCCGCAACATAGAAAACTCGAAGGAACTTCTCGAATTTACCACAAGAAGTTTAATTAAAATCCGTTAAGTGTTCCGTAAAGCTCGGCAATCGCCCGCTCCCTTCCCGACGACGGTTTCTGACGCATTAAAATATAACTTTCTTTTATTTCCGTTTAGGTGCGTCTTAATTAAACAATTGCCTCCCACTCTCCCTGAACGTTGCGCGTGGAATCGGGATTTAATTGGGATTGTTAAGTTGGCAGATGCTAAATATAAACTTCTCCCCGTCTTGGACGCGAGATAAAGCTTCTACTTTATCGTCTGTAAATCAGTCATTTAAATATTTAATGATTTCACCTAAGACTAACTCTTAATTTAAACTCCGCGGAGCCGGCCTGAAATACGGCGAAACTTTCGACGAGAGCGTCCAATTAGCTAGTGGAATTATATTGGCGGTTCGCCGAAGATTCTTCCTTCTTTACACAAAGCCACAGTTGGGTTTACTGTGCAATTTCGAGTTTCGGTTAGATGCCCAAATAACTCGACGGTAAACTATTGTATTACGGCGCCGGAGAGAAATTTAGAAGTAAATAAAGGGGCTTTAGAGCAAAGTCGCGACGCACAGCCAGCTGCATTCTAAGGGATTATTAATGCAGTAGTGCATTCCTCGACCTCGATATGTGCAGCAGGCACGCTTCCGTCATTCTTCAATAGATATTATTTAGCTATCAAAATGCCTCCACAACCCGCCACAGCACAGCAACTATTTATCCTAACATTTTAGATCTACATCAAGGTTATTTTATAACCATGTTTTGTAGCTGCCTCTTCAAAGATCAGTTGAAAGTTACATCATCACTATATAGAAGTCGTTGAGTTGCCGTGAAGAAGTTGCTTCAACTTATTGACTGTCGTTGGGCAGTACGAAGAAGCCTACGCGAGCTTCGTGCAGGAAGCGGCGGGAGTGGTTGGAAGTGGCTCTGGCACGTCGCCTTGTTTCCTCTCAGGCCTGATATTGGAATGTCCCGACACAAAAAGTCCCTGTGGATGCCACAAAGCGGCCGCGGAAATAGCATAAAATAGAGACATTAGCAATAACGACGTCTGTTGCAAGCATGCAAGCGCGCCCCCTCAACCTTTCGAAAGCATTTTCAGTAAATTACATTTTAAGTTCGTTTTCAACGCGCCATCCGCAACATTCACAAAAACGCCATATCTCAAAACGTTCAGACTTCGTAATTGTTGGTTTCTGGGGCCGTAACTCTGGCAAACAGCTCTTAAGCGCGTTAAGAGATGGGACGGACGCGATTATGAACGTAGCTTCGATGCTTCTGTCACCTCGTTTTCAAATTAAAGTCGGTGCTGTAAAAGTGGGATAGGTGGCGGAATTGCTCATTACGTAAATGGGTTGGCGCGCGAAAAGGCGTGCTTCAGCAGTGCGTGCTCCATAAAATTAAGCAGTAAACAGAGGATCTTTTCCAAATTATAAACATTGGAGGTGGAACACTAAAAGGATCGGTAATGGCATCATCCTGTTGTTTGTACAAGCATTAAAGATGATTAGTAAATTAGGGACCCAATTGTCGCTCGGAAGCTGCCAGATCTTATCTTCGTTGGTTGATCAACTCAAACCTCACTCACAAGCACCGCCACTTTTACTGCGAGACCTTGTCAGTTTTAAATTGAAAAGTGGCCTGCTAATTAAGTGTTTGTATAATTAAGACTGCGTCATGGATTATCGATGATCATTTGTGAAACGCTCAAAGTTCGACCAATATTTGCCCAATAATATGATCAATATTAAGAGCGCAAATACCCGGATTGGAGGTTGCGGCGGATTTGTTCATGTAGAGCTTCAATCGCTTGAGCTCCGTTTTGGCTTTAAATAACGCCACGCAAACAAGTGGATATGTTCACCGGATTTAGCTGCATCATGTAATTCTGAAGCTCAAAGGGCCGGGCAGACAATGGTTTTCCTCAACGCCGATTAAACAAGCGCAGAGATTTGAAATAGGCGATGTTGTGTAAATCGTAAAAATTACAATAAATTTCACGTTCCTGCGAAATTTTCAAGACACCTTCGTATAGATGCCGATGTTTAGCTAAAGGCCTCCTGGTTGATGGCCTAAAATCCACCAGTATTGTCGAGTTGGTGTGAGGCATGAAGTTCTCTTTAATATTAGGAAGCCATTGCTCGCTGAACCTGTCGAAATTTGGGAGCGAAAGGGGAAAAGTTTCAAGTATGCGTTGTTGTGCAGAGAATCTTTAATGCATCTCCCTCTGGCCGCAGTTTATTATTTAAAAAAATGCTAAGCAGCTTCCAATTTAAAATTAAAATCTCTTCCGGCCGGCACTCGACCGGCGCAATTGATTTCGGCATCAATCCTTTCCGAGTTTATTACGGAACAAAATCGGTTTATATTTTTCTGTCGAGGTTGTTAAGCAACTTGTTGTGCCGTACAGCTTTTAATTAGGAATTTAATCATGTTATTCTCTTCTGAAATTTTAATTAATTCACTTTGAAAGAAGTGGTTTTTCGGAGGGTTTTCGTTAATTTCCAAAGCTCCAACTTAATCAATTATGCTGTCGTAATTTTTTTGCTTCACTTCAATTAATATTAAACGTATGGATTTTTGCGCGGTCATTTTTCGAGTTAAAAATCGCCGTTGCCGTAATTTATCATTGTTATCAATTAATGTCTGATTGAAATTGATCGCTAGGTCCTGTATTGGTTTTTGCTGTTTTCAGGATTACGCCGAGAGGGGGGACGAGAACAGCCTGATAATAGAGCGAATCCTGATCCTGATTCGGAATATTTTGTACGTCAGACCGGATCCGGACCGGGAAAAAAGGACGGACAACGACGCCAGCGTTCACGATCAGGTGATAATAAAAGAGAAAATTAATTACGCGAAAAAATCCGACTCGTGGTAATAATTGGAAATTGTGCAGGTATTGTGGGCGCTCCATCAGTCGGGAACGTTGGATATAATTCTGTTCATGACGAGCTCGACAGACGAGAAAGTTTATTACATGCACATTTTGGAGATATTGTCGTTTATGTTGAGGGAACAGAGACCTGGAGATTTGGCGCAAGCGGCGATGCAGAGGAGCGAGATGGAAAAAATCAGAGATGAAGCAGAACTACTCGCGATAAGACACCGCGAAACTAACCAGAGGCAACAAAAAGTCAAAATGTACAGCGGAGCAAGGTAATGTCGTCCCGGCTTTTTCTTTCTAGCTCGTAAAAGACAACGGTTATTATTTTCGGGCGCCCCAGCCACACAGAAATAAAACTCACCGCAGAAGGTATCAGGATTGTTCTACAAATACAGGGGTAGTAGGCGGGGAGAAACCGCCGGAATTCACATGTAAATGTGTTAGTGTTACAAGGCAATATTCCCATGTATTTCTAATTTACTATAAAAGTTTTTGATTTTTTCCCTTATTTTATAATTTGTCTCAAGATTTTGATTATTTCCGGAAATTTTTTCGAATGCATTTATTTCCAAAACGTATTTATTAAATAATAATAATAAATAAATACGTTTTGGAAATGCATGAGAATAAAATTTTCGGATATTAATCAATGCACGAGGGCATATTCGGTAAGAAAATCGCAACGACACGGATATTGGTCCATTATGTCATTATGATGTCATTATTAATAAATAAATGATTTTGATTGGCTGAAATAATTTCCACTTATTAATTTTATGCAAGGTGCAAAACTTTTCAGGAAATTTTCACATTGTCATAGAAATGACACCGAATTCTATTTTTCTATTGGCTACTTTTCAGTGTCGAGCGATTTTTGTCAAAATCGACCTAAATTGATAATTTTAACTTTTTTATTATTAGACTTACGATTTTCGTTCATATAGCATTTGATAGCCTTTGTGAAACGGAGAAATTTGATGTATCTGGATTTGATATAAGTATGTCCGTTCAAAAGTTACAAGAGTTTGAAAATTGAAAGAAATCAGAAGTTTGTGGTTTTTTTAATTTTATAAGAAATATTTTTATTCTAGCGTAGAATTGATTACGGATTTGAGTTTAGGAAGATTGATTAGATAAGAAAACGCCCATTTCCAGCCTTTGGGAGCAACGATGTCGATTTTAGGAATTTTTCGAATTTCTATCGATTGGGGTAGGAAAAAAAAGTCGAAAATATTGAAATTTTTTACATCGATTTTATGACTTAATCTGGTAGATTTCGAATCGATTAAAACGAATTTGGCCGTGGTTTCCCTGTACACGTCGTACTTTTTATGATATGACCATTTGAATGTTTTAATTCAAAATTTTCGTCAAAATCTACCTAAATTGCAAATTTCAACTTTTTTATTATTAGACTTACGATTTTCGTTCATATAACACTTGATAGTCTTTGTGAAACGGAGAAATTTGATGTTTCTGGATTTGATATAAGTCTGTCCGTTTCAAAGTTACAACAGTTGGAAAATTGAAAGAAATCAGAAGGTAGTGGTTTTTCTAATTTTATAAGAAATATATTAATTCGGCTAATTACGTTTTGGAAATGCATGAGAATAAAATTTCCGGATATTAATCAATGCACGAGTGCATATTCGGTAAGGAAATCTCAACGACTTGGACATTGGTCCATTATATCATTATGATGTCATTATTAATAAATAAATGATTTTGATTGGCTGAAATAATTTCCACTTATTAATTTCATGCCAGGTGCAAAAATTTCCAGGAAATTTTTACATTGTCATAGAAACGACACGGAATTCTATTTTTCTATTGGCTACTTTTCAATGTCGTACGATTTTCAATCCAACTTCGTTGTGTGGGCAGGTAGTGGGAGCGTTTGTTTAACTTTTAAATGTTATTAGGGCATTCAAGCCCGTGGGCGTGACGTGAGGACATACATTTTTTTAAAAAAATGCAATTTTTGTGACATTCTTTACGCTTCACGTTAACACGAATTTATCAGTAGGTATATTCTATTTTTGGAAATTTACAGATAGGAAGACGTTTTGGCAAAAGAAATTTTAAGTCACATCCATGTTCTACTTGAATCCGGTCGCGGTTTTTGACCATTTGCCTTGCCTGAGCTATATCGGGGATTCTCCACCACCATTTCTACCGGATGCAGTTGCACTTTTGAATAATCGCCGCCCATTATCGCGGGGTTGTCGTGCGTGACTGCAATTAATTCCGTCAATTATGCAGCCTCGCTAATTAATTAATTGTTAAATAATGCCGGATTTTCCGGCCTGTTTGGCCCGATTATCGATTGGTCATTGTGCATGCAATAGCGCATGTTAACTGCCGCCAATGATTTGTTTTTCGTTTATTTTCGCAGGCATTCCAGGTTCGGCGGAACGTACGTCCTGAAATCAATGAAGTCAATTAGCGATAACGAGCTTATTTATCACAAGCCGTTAAACAAACTGGACGCATTGAATTTCGATGTCGACAAAATGAAACCGAAGACGCCGAAAAATCGGCTACCAGTCAAAAGCAACACGTTCGAGCGCCGTTCAGCTTTCAGCATCAGATTATTCCTGAAAGAGTTTTGCGTTGAATTTCTGAACGGGGCTTACAACGCGCTTATGTATCACGTTAAGGACAATTTAGTGCGAGCGAAGGCCCAGGCCCATGATGAATCCTATTATTTATGGGCCCTCAGGTTTTTCATGGAATTTAATAGATGTTACAAGTTTGAAGTTAAATTAGTTAGGTAAGTCTTTTTGCGTGTTTTAATCCACTTTGCTGCCGGCCGCGTCGCCTGAGTTAATACTCGGGGTGGTGCGGTCGCGGAATTACCTACTTTGTTTAATTTTTGCTAAACCTCTTTTATTGACGAACGAAAGTTTGCCGGAATTGCTCTAAATGGTTTATTCGCAAAAACCTCCATTACCATCAACCCGCCCAGTCGTTACCCTTCGGACGACTCTTAAACAGGCCCCGATATCTTTCCTTTTATATATTTTTTCTCTCAATGGTTATCCGCTTCACTAAAATGGTCAATAAGGAGCTTCGGCCGCCTTTTAGCCTTCCCTCTGATTAAATACAACGCGCAATTTCTGTTCTTTTCCAATTTCATGCCAACGTTTTCTAGTGTTGGTTGAGCCATTTAACTCAATGTTGACCAAGAAGGGAGCCTTTGAAACCACCAAACTATTGTTTTGCTGCGACAAATTCCGGTTACAGTTATTATTTTGGTTCCAGCGAGCAAATGTCCATTCAATCCTTCCACTACGTGCAACAGCTGATCGAGAGCTACTTTGACCTAATCAAAACCGACAAGGGGAAGTCGGCTTTATGGTCGCGTCGCCTCCATCTGTCCCTGATGGCGTACCGCGAATTGTTGCTCACCCTTCGCGCCATGGACAAGTCCCCGGACGGGTCGGTCCGGGATTCGGCCAGGGTGATTCAGAACAACATATTCTACGTGCTCGAATATCGGGAACTCATCCTCACTCTACTGGTCAATTACGACGAACTGAAAATGTCCAATACTTACTTGCAGGACCTCATGGAAACGCAACACATTTTCCTCAAGATGCTGGAGAGTTTTTGCGGCTCGGCCGGCTCGCTGGTTGTTCAGAAAAAGAGCAAGACCAGACAAAAAAAGAAAACAAGTAAGTGTGGAGATTTGTCGGTTCCGGACGCGGCGTAAGTGATGCGGCGGTTGTTGCGTCTCGGTCCATTAATTCCTGAAATTTTCACATCAACGCCCTCCGCGGCTATGTTTAATTCGTAAACAAATTATTCTTGATTAATGGGGGTAGTATTTTCAACATCAGCGCTGCTGTTTGCGGTTGAGGTTTTATTTTACTATTGTGGCGGTTTGCAAGAATGAAATTATGGCGAAACAGTGGTCGCTGCTGCACAAGTGCATTTTAAATGGAAACTGAACTTTAACATCACCATGTGCTCAAAGGAGAGAAGAGAATTTTTTTTGTTTCTATTAAGATTTTGCAGTAAAAATACGAACCAATGTGTTCGTTCAATTGCACCTCTGACAATATTTTTACGGCTTGGAGATGCCGAATCCATTAAGACAAGAGCAATCATTTTAGTTAGTTCGTATATTTTCCACAAATCAAGACACGGGTTTCCGGGCGCTCCGCTATTACTGCTGGGGCAAAATTAAGTTGTTCCGTTTTCCCTTGGGTTTCTAGCGAACGTTTCTGCGAATCAGCCTCTTATAGGTTGCAGCGCCATCAATATAGACAGTGCCATTTCACCGCAATGACGCGTGATTAGCATGGGCCGACGCAACTGTCTCATAAATGATCTCCACCTTTAAATTTCAACTCTGCCAAAGTTAATTTGTACCTTTCCTTCGTTTTACAGCCGCCCCGGCTGCCCCGCCGCAGCCCGATTTGAATTTGGAAGGCCTCTGGGACGAGACCGCCCCTCAACTATCCAGCGTCCTTGAAGGAAACCAAGACTTTACCGAAGATGTCGTTCCGTTCGACGCCGCTTCTGAAGTTCCCATCGACGATCAAAAGTAAGAAACTAGAGAGCGCTCGTGACGGAAACTTTACTGCAACATCGGACCGAGCCAACAAAACGTTTCTGCTTGTTTGTCATTTGTCGCTTTCAGTAACTCTGGGTGTAAACTTTTTGCTTTTGGAAATTGCGAGCTTTTTATCAACTTTGCATTACGTAGTGCACGTCATTGTTTCGAGAAGCCGCAGTCGATGTCTGCGTACAAAATGACGCTGCGCGCATTTTTTAGTGGTGCCGTCAAAGAAGCTTTGATGAATCGCAATTTGCGGCCGCCGATGGATTCCGGCTTTATTCTTTGCGGTCTCATTAGGGACTTGCGGCTGACGTCCATAAGCGCGCCGTGGCTTCTAAGCGTAATTAATTATGAAGGACTCATAGATGTCCCGATTTTAATTTGGTTTGTTTCGGGCTTTCGAAAAACTCGCATCAGCTTTCCCGACGGGAACGCGTTTTTTAATTAAACTTCAACGTGATACTGTTGGACGTCTAACTGTTTCAGAATTTTTGCTGCAACATGTCGCTTTTTGTTACGCTTCAAATATATTTTTAACGCTTCGATGCCAAACATTTGCGGCTACCCTTATCCTTCCTTCCTGTTTTTGTTTTGGGTTTTTCAATTATCGTTCTGTTATCAGGTCGGAAGCTATGAAAAATGTGCAGAGGACGCTGAGGAATGGGAGATTCGAAAACGCAATCAGTCTGTTGCGTGCTGCAAGGTGAGTTTTTTCCTCTTTGCGACTCCAGATATGACGTATCGATTCGACGCCGGCGACGCCACGGGAATGCAGAAAGCGCACTTAATTTAGTTTTTGAGGCTTACAAGTTGGCCGTCTCTCTAATCCCAGTTAAGAAAACTGAGAAGTCGCGTATATGTTTTGGAAACTTTATAACGCTGTACTTCGCATAGAAACTAATTAACCTGCGCAAACACGCGGTATTTAAGTTTAACTTCACGCTTAAACACCTAATTACTACAATATCAGGCGCACCGCAGTTATGTTACGTTTGCTCTGCATAAGCTTGTTTTACTTATTAAGGGCTCGAGGAAGTTTGGCGATAAATTTTACAAGTTATCATTTGTTCCTCGCGGCTTGGCCAACTTTTCAACTGCGGAGGAATTAAGACGTAATTTGTTTGGTGGAATCTTCAATTTAAAAGCCACTATATTAGGATTACTGCCACATAACTCACTATTGTGCCTTCAAGCGCCATTGGCGCTCCACAAGTGTCAGGGGCATTGAATTACTTCATCATAACTTCGAAAACCGGGATGCATAACTTTTCAATGACTCGAATTTTACGAGTGAAATTTTTTGCAATACTCTTGGTTCTGTTCGGGGGCACAAATTGAGTTTTTTGAAATTACGCAACTCGACCACGGTCTTTTTTCCGTAACGCAGCTCTGGCGCTTATCAATGATGCAATTGTTTCGGAATTACCAAACTCTCTTGTTGTCCCGTATTTTCGAGTAGCATAAATATTCGAAGTGGTAAAGTGTATTTTTTAACCGTGCCGCGGTTGTGCTGTTGCAGGGAAGTGTGGCCGGAAAACGATTGCTTTGGGAGCAGCAATATGGCACCCGAGGAGGAGTTTCTGGCGCTGCGCGACATTTTCTTCGCAGATTTAGGTGGTGAGTCGCCTCATTTTTTAAGTATAATCTCCATTTCCGCCATAAAACGCGTCGTTGTTCGGTTTGCGCTTGTAAAACAATCACAAACCGTCGCACAGAACACGGCGATAACGTTGCGATGACAGCGTACGCGTATTTATCGCGTTTGTTTATGGTGGCAGTTTATTATTTCATAATCCGGCGTTATTTTTCGACGAATCGGGGCCAATAAAGCTTACAAAGTAATTGGCGGGCGTAAAGTTAGTTGCCAGTTAGAAGACGCTGCCGTAATAAAGCACTCACAAGTAATATGCGTTAGTAAAAATGGCCGTTGTATAATGGGGTCTCGTAAAGTATGATTTTACAAAAAGGGCATGTTCCATAAACACATGATTTATGGCTTTGTGCCGCCCCCGTTTTGTTCTCTTGGTGTTTAAAATACTTGGCTGGCGGGCCCGTAAAGCGGCTTGTAGTTGCTGCAACTTTATGGATTATGCAAAATTGAGGATTTCAATGAAAGTTCCGATCTGGTACGAATGCGTTTTCTTTGGACTTAATTAAAATTTTCGAGGCATTTCACTGACCGTTCGCTGGCGAAAAGCTCACTGCAAGCGCTCGTTATGCCGTATTTCCCACTGTAATATCCGATTGATCCTGTTTAAGCACGTACTTAATATCTGGAAGCTTTTACTTGGCGAAACTGCAAATAAGCAGATCTACAAGAGCGAAACATGATGTGATTACAATTCATCACGACGCGATCCAGTTAACGCTTAATTATTTATGCCGGTTTCATTGCAAACTCATTTAGCGTCTTCGCTGGAGCCGAGACGATCCCGATTAAGAGTTGCCGGATTTGGGAAAGATGCCGAGTTTCTTCTTACCAATAATTAGAAGGTTAAGATATCGAACATGTCCTTGGCCCTAACTCACCGCCTTGTTTCAGAAGCTTTGATGCTGGTAATTGTGCCGTTATAAAGCTCGATAGTGACAGGAGCTCTATGGGCAATTTGGCTGCAACAGTGACAGTCAAAAGCAGTCGAGTTCGATATTACGTTTCGCTAATACTGTCGTCGCTTATCTCTGGAGCGTTCCTTCCGCGTTGTATATATGGCTGTTCTCCGGAAGAGATTTCGTTCGCTAATTCCCATTTAAACCGCATATACTTTCCATATCTCGCATTTCACGCTTTGGTACGATGGCGGTGTCGCGCTTCCTCCCTCTGTAGACCCGCCTCATTTGTTTTCAATTTTCTATAATCACTTTAACGGCCCCTCAATGCCGGTTGGCGGAAAAAAATTGAATTGCTGCAAGCAGTTTCGGAGCAATTCCGAGCCGATGCAAGAAACCGTTTAAGGTCGTTTTAATAACGCGAAATTTTTGTGTTTCTTTTCCCGGGAGTCCCGCCGGTTGCGGCTCCGCGAACCCGAGTCGCTTTGATGGTCGCGGTGTTAATTAAATTCGTTGGCGGGGTTTTAGTCGCTGATGGGGTTTATCGCCAGAGTGCCATGTCAAATTTCTGATGCATGGCGGTTTCGACGACGACGACGACGACGGCGGTAACCCCCGGGCGTCGCTCTCTTATCACGCATCAACTATGCACGTGAGGGATGATTTACTTACAGTCAATCGACTGTGGGTGCCCGCTACCCCGACAAATTGAATATTTGCCCCCGGCGAGCCACGGTGTAGATGACGGGGTTACCCGCTCTACCCGCCCCGTTGCGACTTGTAGTTTATTATCGGCGTGTTGATCTAATAACACGTCACTTTCCCGCCCTGGGCTTCAGTTCGAGATCGAGGCGGGAGTCGCCGAGGAGTTTGCGTTCTTTACTATTTAATCAGAATATCGGAGCGATGTTTACCTCTATAAGGTTCCCAGGCATTTTCCAGCTTCGGCCCGGTTGAATCCTAAAAAATTCTAAATGGATTTCGTTGCCTGAAATATTTCCGAAAGTGGCGCACTTACCTGATCATACTCTAAATTTGACAAGGAGACCTAACAAAAATTTTGCTTTTGCCTTGCGTTAATTACCGCCTCTTATTTTAGCTACAATCCTTGAGAGCTTTTTGACAATATATTTTTTTTTTATGTCTAATTAACGGCGACGAAAGCTCCTCCAATTTGCCTGTTCTTGACGAATAGCTTTTGCCTGGCAACTCAAAGTCAAGCAGGGGAATGGAACGTTTTTTTCTCTAAAATTGAATTTGGTCTACAAGCAAGCTCGTTATTTTTAAAATACTTTCTGGATTAGTTTTTTTTTTTGTCAAACCGAGACTGTGGAGACGGGGGGTCGAATAACGTCGTATCGAGTACTTTAAATACGTCTATATTTTCTCAATAAATTCATATGGGACTATCACAATACACTGAACAAATTTGCAGTTACTTATGTACAGTCAGTAGCAAAAATTATTTATTTCGGGACATGAAACACGAAAATCAAATTGGTCGGTAACAATATTACAAAAGGTGAGACACATCAGTAACGAAACGACCGGGCGTTACTCTAAAATATCACACAATAATCATCAAGACATTAATCGAGAAAAAGACCGTCCCGCCCTCTTTATGTTACAGTTTTGTAAGTAAAAAAATTGCTCATCAGTCATACAAAAGTAGAATATTCACTTTTATCACAAGCACTTACAGTGGCGCCTAGGTCAACGTAGTTGCGTAGAGCGCCGTCCGCTCTTCGTCCACCTGACGCAGATGTCACCACAGCTCCGTGACTCCGGGCAAACTGCTCACCTCGACGTCCTCCTCGACCCGCCGTCTCCGTCTCCCGTTCAGCCTCGCCGCCAACACCGCTAGAGCCGCCGCCGCTCCCACGATGCCGGCGGCGAGGATCCACATTCCGGGATGCAAGACCCCGGATCGGGTCCGGTCCCCCGTAGTGAACATGGACATCTCGCCACTAGAAACGTTCCATCGCTGTTCACGGGAGTAATTCGAATCCACCTCGTTACTGGCGACGTGTTCACCTGAAATCTTCGGCGGCGACGCGATGAATAAATCGCGGGCCTTATCGACTTTATTATGATGGAGGGATTCCGGGGACTCATTTGCATCGCTCGCTTCTTGAGCCGCGACAACGGTGGCGTTTTCGGCGATTTCCGGATCTTCTGTCGTCGAATTTTCTGGCGGTTCTTGTCGAGTGGCGATTTCAATTTCAATCACTGAATTTAGTTCGACGGGTTTGTCGGTGATCGCCGATTTTAGATCGACGTTGTTTTCGTCGGGATCGGCCGCAAAATCGTCGGTGATGTCCTGCAGGTCGATGATGAGGGTGCCCCAAAGTTCCGGGGGACTGGCGCAAGTGAGTTTTTTGTATTCCGGTTCGTCTTGGCGCCTCATCCAATTGGCCAGCCACTCGAGTTGAGTGCAGTTGATGCGGTTGCCCTCCACGTGGAAGATTCTCAATTGCGGCAAGAAATGGAGGAGGTCGGATCGGACAAATTCGAGTTGGGTGAAAGACAAATCGAGCTCTTGCAGTTCCCGGGCGGCCGCCAAAGCTGCGGTGTCGACGAGCAACTGGCGCGCCAGGCCCGGACTTCGGGATAAATCCAGCGTGATCAGGTGTTCCGGGGATGATAACGGAAACGAAACTTCTTTAGCCGGCGCAATTACGGCTATATTGGATAGCCGGAGCACTTCCAGTCTCAAGGGACCGAATAGAGATCCGGCAGCTAAAATTTTGATGGGATTCCCGGACAAATCCAGAGTTACCAGCGCCGTCAATGGCGCGAAAGCTTCTTCTTCTACTAGGCTAATTTTATTGTCGTTAATCAGAAGCACTTCGAGAGATGACAACCCTTGAAGATCTTTTGCGTTTATTTTTGTGATTCTATTTCGTTCGAGGTGGAGGACTTTCAATTTCTCCGACAAACTTCGCGGGATTTCCGTCATGTTGTTGTAGCTCAAATAAAGGATGGAGAGGGAATCCAGTCTCCCGAGCGCGTCGTCCTCGACGGTTTCCAGTCCGTTCGCGGTGAAATCCAGCAATTGGAGAAGTGGGTACGAGTCGAGGTCTCCGCATCTGACTGTCGTGATCGAGTTGCCGCCTAATCGGAGCGTCCTAATCGAGTGCGTTAGAGCAGCAGGTACCTGTTTGAGTCCGATTCTGGAAGCGTCGACTGTTTGGAGACGTTGACCTGTCCCCACTAACAGGACGGGTTCTCGAGATTCTCCCAATTTGGGGTTTCCCGCCAACAGGAGGCGAGCCAAACTCGGCAACTGGAGGGTGCCCAGTTCGACGCGAGCCAGCCGGTTCCTGGACACGTCCAACTGCTGAAGTTTGACTAAACTCCGGAAGCACGCCTCGTCGAGGATCACCAACTGATTGTTGCTCAAGTTGAGGAATTGTAAACTTGTCAAAGCCGCGAATACTTGGTTATCGAAACTACTCAAGTTGTTGTCGGACAAGTCTAAACACTTCAACGCCGCGAGTCCACTGAAACTGTTCGAGTTAATGCCAGCCAAACCGTTACCACTTAGATTCAACATCTCGAGGCTTTGCAACGTCCGAAAAGGCGAATTGTCGATTTTGGCGATGCTGTTATTCGACAGGTCCAAATTTACTAAACAACTGACATTGAAGAACGAGTCTGTTAACCCTTCTATTTGGTTCCTTGGCAAATTAACCGAGCGAATCGTGGCGAAAGTAAGATTTATTGTGCTGGGAATAACGCTCCGGGTAATTGTTAATTGAGCCAGATATGGCAGTCGAGATTCCTCCCTCACCAACTCCCCCAAGAACCCCATCAATTCATCGCGCCCCAGCCCGCTGACGGCGATTTCGCTGGTCGAAACCTCCAACTCTTTCGTGACGTTCGCCGAGAAGCCGTCGCAAAAAACCGACGTTGAATATTCGGTGATTTTGGGGCGGTCCAGGGGGTAGTTGCGGCAATCACACGTGGAAGGACATGCTCCGGTTTGTAGTGCCGCCGCGAGCACAAGAATTAGCACCAGGTGATGCGTCATCTCTTCCGTCACATGCCCGGACTACATTTCACTAGGGCGACGGAGTCGCGACTGGGCTTCAGGCCTGGAAGCTGCCCACTGACGGCGGGCGTCACGACGTTCGACCCAATACGACGCGCACGGCGCGATGCGCCGTCGAAACATGCACCGTCGCCGACTAAATGATATTTTCTTTATGGCTTTGCGAGTCCAAACAAACGTGGGGGCTAGCTAATACGCGATTCGGGAGTTTTCTGGCGACGTGGCCGAAATCGGGGAGAATGGGGTTTTCTGATGTCGGCAGGGATGTTTTGAGCGGCGGTCAGGAGTGAAGACCCGGATTTTTACATTTGATGCGTATTTATGCGGGAAATTGATTTTTCACTTGGATGGCACGCTGTGCTGTCGGATGAATCGCGTTTTAAACACTGCATTTCCGCTGCACACCACACGGCCCAGTTGCTTTCAAACAAAAGAGCCATACAAAGTTAGGAATGATGAGAGATCTAACTGTGTTGTTTAGAAAGTCAGCAAAGACAATCGATTTGCGTCATTCCCTGTTTGTTTAGAAAATTACATCATATATTTTTTTTCGTTGCAGACGGGCCTAGGCTTACAACAGGGCCGTTATGACATTTCGGCGGTTGCTTTTGTTCCGGAAATTGCATTTTCTGCCGCAACGCTGCAATGTAAGCGAGCCGAACAAACGCAATTACCGCGGTCTCCGCCAATATTAAAAATGTCGGCGGCCCCAAATTAATTACAGCCCGTCCGAACGTTAAGTATCTGTTCTTGAAACGTGCAATAATCAACTTAGAAACTTCACAGTAAGTACTCCGGAGGGCCGCCAGCGCTTCTCTGTTACGCTAAATGCGACTGATGAACTTTTATTGGCGGGCGGTCACGTTTTCATTTCAATCAAGTCCGGCGTAATGCTGTTTTCTGCCGGGCGTATTTTAGTCTAATCTCATTTTCTACTTGTCCTTGCAATTTCCTTTTGTTAGAAATTGCGCCCCCAAAATCAACGGATCTTCTTCTGACTGGGACTTGAAGCGGAATCAAGCTCGTATTTCTAGAAAATAAACTTGAGATTGTTTTTTTGTTGCAAAAATAAATTCCGTAATGCAGTCAAGTTCGCAGCCAGCTGGCAACGCGAATTTTGCATGTTCATTATCAATATTTTACCGCGGCATCAAGCCAAAGACCGCGGAGCGGTGAGAGAGGGGGTTTGCTTTCTTTTTTCTCCGTTCTCCTGTTGTAATCTCATTAGGACCGATTTATGCAACGGCCATTAGCAGTTTCATTAAGAACACGGCCAATAACGTTCATTTACGAAATTTTATAAAGTCAGTCGGTTTGTTCTCTTAATGGTAATAGGGAGGGAGAGAGGCTCGAACTGATCTCGTGTAGTTACTCCACGCATTTTTCAGCCTTTGTCTGAAACCCCACAGTTGTTCAGCAAGAAACTTATATTACGTCTTTTCGAAACAGTCCTTGATTTGATGGACGACGCATAATCCATTCTTCCCGCCTTCGCATCCCTTTTCGGTATTAGGTTGCAAGACATGTCGACTTACTCCCCGTGACATTTTGTCCTGCCTTAATACAGTCTTTTATCATCCTCTCTAATTTCTGCATCGCTTCTAATCTTGTCGTTTCTTTCCACTTTTATTTGTGTTTTCGTCTTCGACAGCAGTTTTCTTCCTCCATTATTTTTGCGATTTCTGCACGGAATCAAAACAAATCTTGGGTCGCAAACTTCCGGTTGTTTACTCATCTGCGTGAGGTGGTAATTTATTGCGGTTGGAATCGCGCGTGTCGTCGCCTCGATTAGGCCGGAATTTTTTGGGGCCCGACGACTGTGCATCAAATCCATTAAATTGTCCTTATTTAGGAGAGCATCGTAACCCGGGCTGCTGTCGGATGATTAATGGGGAGCTGGTGATAGATCACTTTCGCATATGTCTACTCGCAGCATCTTGTTCATTAAATATAACGACCTCGCACTCGAACCCTCTAAGGAAGATTAAAAGCGTGTCATATTAAAATCAGACACGTACATCGCCGTCACAAGCTGCATTAAGGACGATAGCAGGTGGGGATGCTATTGAGGGCCCTTTTCTGCAATGTTGACAATTCCATAAATAAGCAAGGGATTCCGAGCCGGGATCTTCCCTTAGGATGTTTGTCCTGAAGTCACATTGCAAGTGTCAATAATTCACGTGGACGTGCATTTGTTTAGATGGACCTGCTAAAACGTAGTTTTTATCTAAGGAAATTTACATGGTTTAAGACGAGTAGTACCATTTCACCTCAAACTCACCTTTTTAAATACTCTCAGAGACGACGTGAGCTTTTTTGTTGTATGAAAATCGGGTTTAGAATAGATTTTAACAACTAAATTTATAGTTAATGGGGGATGAGGGGTAAATTAAGACAACGTACTGCAAATGGGGGGTTGCTAAATGGCGGATGCGCCTGCGAATCCTCTTGCAAGTTAGCGAATATATTATTTAGAGGGAATTAAAATTGCAACAAGGAATAAATTCAACATGCTCCTCACTGGAAACTTGAGAGCGAGTAGTGAATCCTATCCGAACGCTGCGAAACCTCTTATTAGCGTTTCCACCCCTGTTTACCCTATGATTATTATTGTCTACCCTTATGATCTGATTTTGCTAGGCACGTGTGCGTATTTGCGAAAATTGTTTATTGCAGTGAGGTTTCCCAAGCAGGAGGAGGCTCGTCGGGAATAATGTAGCAAGGCATCGGGTGTTTCCTAATTATACTTATTTCCGCCTGTTTCAGTCAGGTTTCATATTCTGTTAAAACACAGCTTACCGCAAACGGGTCGTGCGTGAGCCAGATTAGGCTGTCTCCAAAGACTCGTTACTCAAATAATTTTAGCGTGTCCGCGTTGCTTTTGTCGTCCTTCTTTTTACTTTGTTAATTCTGAAAAGATCTGGATTGTCGACCCGTCGAAATTAGGTCGTTCCCGTTCCGAAGTCGGTTTTGCGGACTGATTCGAAAATCCACGGGCCAGGTTCGGACATTGCGTAAAGCAAGACAAATGACATACGGGGAAATCTTGCGGGTTTTTTCGCACGATAATGGCCATCCAGGACACGGCAGCGTCTAATGATTTATGCAGGATTAGGACGAGTGGACGTCGTCGGTCACTGGACGTCTTAGATCCTAAAAAGATTGATTATCAGACAAGCCGAACCCGATGAAGCACTGTTGAGGCTTTTAACGTCGTTTGTCCGTAATATACGGTCGACGCCGTTTGTTCGGAATGAGAAGAAATTGGGTTGTCGGCTGCATGACAGTGATACGTTACGATTTTTGTTGTCAAATGTACGGACAACAATGCGCGTTTTTTTATTTTTTTGGGTCCTGGAACGACGAAATAAATTTCCGACGAATCCTGCGGCGCAGTTAATTTCCAGGAGTCGTCTCCGAACGATAACGGTGACGTTTAGAGGCAATTGTCATTGCAGCACAAAATATATACCGGGTGGACATTTCGTGAGGAAGCGAGCTTTTTGCCGGCAACGAGGAATCGGTGCAGTAACTAGACGCAATTTGTAATGTCTGGCGATTAAACTACTTGTAGCAGAGTTTCGAGTCCCGGCCCGTTTTGGAGCTGGTTGATTTCTCGGTTCGTTGTTTCCAATTTTTAGGAAAATTGCTAATAACTGCCGATTCGGCGCCTAAATTGGTTGAAACACGAAACTGGCTTTTGGGTGAGGCAACACAAAAACTGCCCCCATTACCCCACATCCATCACTCATTCATTGCAAATGGAACACATAGCGGATTCAATATGTAACTCGAGATAAAATCAAACCGACATTCGCAATATCGAAAGGCGTTTCGCTTAGACGTGAAATTTCTTGCGCTTCCATTTGTATCATTTTATCCACGAGTACTTCTTGACTTTCGTTTAAGGTTTTCATAGGCTCTTACCCCACGCTCATAAATCTCCTGTATGTTGGAAATTTCAGTAATAATTTTTCATGCATTTCACCCCGACCCTTCGAAGCTTTTTATTCCTTTGCCGCGTTTTGCTTACTTATTGTGATCTACGACGGAAGCGCGTATTTTTTTTCAAGTACATTTGCTGCAAATGGCGAATCGAGATTCGCGATTATTTATCACAATAACAGTTCTTCGCGAGAGAGGCAGCCGCTGGAACGGTTTTGCGGCGTTTTGGGGCCTTCACCATTAAAATTAAAGGCGTTATCGAGCGAACTGTTGGCACTATCCCAACCGGTTAAATTGTTCTTGAGCTCTTGGCCATAAAATTTAGTATTTTACCCGAAGTTGCCGAGGAACGTTTGGTCCCCGGTAAATCACCCACCTCAATGGACGTTGTCGGAGCCAACAATCCTGCCCGACCGGAGTGTTGGTTCTTGTTCCGCTGTAAGGCGTGTTTAATGATGCTAATGCATGGGTCACGATTCCAACTATACTAGACCATTTCGGTACAATGCCATTATCATCCCCTCGTTCGGCTTCTTGAAATGTTCACGACCGGGAACGCGGAGCCCTGCAAATGATCACGCTGCCAACTCACCGATCGGCCGTGACGCCGGTTTCGCCGTTTCATCGCGGAAAAAATTCGCGACGCCGAAGCTGCAGGATATTTACACGTGTTGGCGGCCCCCGCGTGCCTTAAGGGCATAAATCACTCTTCGAACATTTCAGTTTTTAAGAGTCATCGGTACTCAGCAAGACCCATCAACAATGCGGACAACGAAAGGAGGGATACGCGCCCCATTGGTTTCAGAACAATTGAGCCTTTGATTCGACAGTAAAAACTTTAGGCTAAACTGACCACTGAAAACTGAAATAATATTATTCGGATGTTTTGCTTCAAAGAACACTCTCTAAGCAGTATAGTAACGTGAGAGCGGTTTTCATAATAATTTTGAAGTTTTTGTTGATTTAAGAATTTTTTTCTGATCACAAGAGTTTTCTCATTAATTAACACTAATTACCCAAATAAAAACTGTAATTACCACCATTGTTCTGAATGTGCAACTTTCGTTCCTTGCACGTTTGAACAGTACTGATCAATGCTTGCAACATGCTTTTATGTCTGGTGGCATTTGGACTTGTCTTGAATTCCGAACGTTCTGGCGCGTGAGGTCCGCAACCCTCCACGAGGGCGCTGGCGGCAGCCGCTGCTCTCATTACGCAATGTTATATCAATCGAGGGACCGTACGTCCGTCACAGCCTGCCTTGATGGTATTTGATGCATGTTTCATTAAGTTTCTGTCATGATCCCCGTCGTCGTCGTCGTCTTCGTTCGTTTCGGTGCAGGCCGCGACTCACTTTCGCCTTTCACTACATTATATACATGCCATCCCTTCCTCATCCTCCTCTTCTATATACACTTAAAACAGAGGGCGAACATGTCTACCTAATTACGCGAACAATTCCGAATTAATTTTGCGCAAGAATAGTTGGGCTTTTGTGAAACGTCACCACTAATTTGAACATCATCGGGATGAATAATGAGGACGCCACCGGTGACGACGCACGGCGCGAATTTGTCGATGGCGGCATCTGGTCGAGAGTCGGGGCTATAGCCATCATATGTTTATGTTATGTTATTTGTGTCGTTACGTTATGTTGACTAGCTTGAGTGCGCGCACTCTCCAAAGTTCAATTAATGAAACTGTTAACGAGCTTGTAGCGAATGCAAATGGTGGTTTTTGGGCTGTGCGTAAAAAAATTTTAAAACTATAGGGGTTGGTTGAAAAGTTTTTAATTAACCTTCGTATTTGGTTACAACCAGCATAGCAATGCAGTTTAAGCTTTGAATTCGGCCTTTACGCCGTTCCTACTCGTCATTTCCAAAACTGGGCCATAATTTAGTGGTTGCAATCGGAGGTGGGTTCTCTTCCGGTCCTCGAACTCAAGGATCTGTTGTTCCACTCGCATTGCGTCTGGGACAATTCATTAAACGCATCGCAACTCTCGGAATATCTGTTCCGCGCATTTTTCATCTCGACTGTAAACAGGGATGAATGCAGACGTTCCGAAAATTTATCGTCCCGCTCTAGGCAATAAATCCTTGCACTTCATATAAATGTGTGCGAAAATTGCAAAATACGCACGAAACAGATATAAAACATTTTATTAAAAAGTTTCCGATTTTTGCTAACCACCAAAATACTGAAGTTTATCACATCGCGTCCGACTCGCGAAGCGTTCATGCGCATAATTGAATCATACTCGCTTCCCCCATTGTAATTCGAAATTAAAAGGGCACTAACGAAGCCAATAATTGAAAATTAATTATGGTGCATGTACTCGGCCGTAATGGAACCTGCAAACGGCCCTAAACCCATTATTCTCGTATCAGCGTAAAACCGGACCATTAAGCAAAAGTATGTGTTCGACTATGATAACGTTTACCAGTAATAATAAGCAAAACGCGCCCCGTGAACAATAATAACTAAAATTAGTCCGTAACAAGTGCTGCCAACGGCGTGAAACGGAGCTTCCCCCAATTTTCTGGTCGCGTTTCAAATAATGATCGTTTATAACTGTTTCAGTCGCGCGCTGCAGTTGAAAATCATTAATTCCGTAATTAAGGCAATAAATCTTTCGTCGTTTTTTTCTTCTCTGGCACGCTCTCGTCTCTGTGTCATTCTTTCGCATCCACCTGCACTGACAATTAAATCTAGCCGTTAAATTTGATGACTTTTCGCCAACAACCAAATTTATTTTATCACTGAGAGATATTCGAACATGAGTTCCGAGGGTAACGACGCAACATTCCGGCAATAAAGTCGCTTTAATTAGGTGCTCAACTTTACGGTGATTCGGGGATGTAAAACTGCAGCGAGCGACGTTTCCGCCGGAAATATGCAAAAATGGTGGGGCTTTTCGGCATTTGTCCGTCGAAGATAAGACGAGAGATGACGCGTTTTGGTGGAGGCGCCGGGAGAATCTCGATGCCGGTTGGCGGCGAAGACGTTAACGAACAATGCGCTGTTGTTGGCGGTTTCGCGATGTCAGCGGGGAGAACCATTTTTTTGCTGCTGATAAACGAAATTATAAATTACGAAGTGCTGGTGGAGTCAGCACGATATATTAACTCAATTTACCGAAAACTGACATTGTTTTGAGTTCGACTGGGCTGCCACTTATTTTTTCGGTAGAAGCTAGTCAGGTGCGAATAAGTGGATTAGTTTTTGGGAACGACCAATTTTAGGAACCTTCAGTGTTTTAGTAAAAATTCCGAATTACAAAGGAATTTTACAGCAACTACCAGAAGATTTATTTGACACTAGTTTTAGTTAACAAAATGCGCCAACGCTATTGTAAAGCCAAACAATGATTCATAAATGAACTGCGTCATCTACATAGAAATCCCATAAATAAATCTTTTTCAGAGACCATAGACCGTAATGATATAGTTCGCTCGCTTGGTTTTCCGCATTTTACGGCCAAACGATCCGATATCTCTTTAGTGCGCGTTTTATTAGACAAAACTAAGTTTTATGGAGCCGTTTTGCAGATTATGCTTTAGATAACCCCGTCGTGCGTCCGAATTGCCCCAAATTAGTTATTTTATGCGTTACTCCGTTCGGATGTCAGTAACCGGATCCACACCTGTCAGCGACTGGTATCCACCAGCCCCCTTTCGGGCATCCAGAAATTAATTTCGTTTATGACGCCCATAAACTTTCGATATCTCCCTGGTCCTTGTTCCAAGTTAAGACCGACAGCGCCTATAGAAACGTGAATTTTAACAAATGACTGCTGTCGATATTTTCCGCTACAAACTCCGGGTTCATTTTTCATTTTCAGCGGCTCGATGTCAAAACATTTATTGTCTCTACTTCTCCCCTCGACACACAATATGTGTCGTTCGTCGCGAGGGCGCATGTGTCCCACACCCTCTCGGTAACGTCCCTGGTAAGCCCTTTCAACATCGTAATAACAGCCTAAGACGTCTCTAACAGTGTCATTATTGCCGTAGATCATACATGGCTTCCGACCGAGGTATGTAATTAGGGGACGCAGTCATTACGGGGTCGCTATTAGATGGTATCGCTCGGTAACCCCCCGGCTAGGCACATTAGTGGCCCCGCATGGGGGAGGGCGTCGCACGGAAGCGAAACCGACCGGTGCATTGGGGAATTTAGTTCGACAATATTTTTATCGGTAATGGATGGACCGGCGCCGGGCGCATATTCAAATGATACCCGGAATTCGGGAGGTAAAAGCCGACAACCGCACGGTATCAATTGGGGAATTGCTCTCGTCGACCAAATTTATCCCGCGTCATTTTTTACCGGTTTCACAACCAAAATGTGTTTTTTTGGATCAGTACGACGAGTCCCACTCCAACAAAGATTTGTCGATTAACGTTATTTCACAATAAAATCCACGAGTTTTTCTCATTTTGGTTGTTAAACTTCAACCTTTAGGATTCGTAAACAACGAGCGAGTTCATTCCCTTCCTGCAGAGGACGCTGAATTTTCAATCTGCCTTCAACGGAGCAGCAATGTGAAAACTTTCTTATTAATTATTGACGACTCCAGGTAATGGCGTTATTATAACGTTCTGTTGAGCTTTTCGACCGAACTTGTCGTCAGTGTGGAGTGTGGCACGGGGGCGACGCGCCTGTCGATTTCGATGAAAGGTCCGTGCGTCCCCGTAAAAGTTTGATGGGTCAAATGGCGTCGTCCGCCGGTTATCTCCGCAATTTTAAAACAAATTTGTACGGGCTAAAACGGGTCATTACCGGCAATCGATTGCCGCCGCCGAAAACGGGAATCTCCACAAAACGAATGTGCCGTTCAGCCAGCCAACGTGCACTATCGATCACAATCAACGAGATCGGATGTGCTCAAAAGCTCCATAAATTGCGGGGGGCCAAATGAGGTGGCGGCCGGATCGGAATTCGGTCCAAGATTGACACCGCCGCCCCCGGCCAAATCCATAACAATGAACTATAACTGCCGCGTTATTCATCATTCAAATTCGGCGTTGTTCCCGCAAAAAAGTCGCTTTGGCCATCAGTTAAGGGCGTAAACACGCCATAAGGGGGACGAAAAACGCGTTTATGGCGATACAGATCGGACGGGAGAACGCCGCGGCGGCGGCGTCGTCGCATTATTTTTTTCTTGTTCGACGCAACTCCATAATTGGGTCTTCGATGGAGGTTTTAAGGGGATGGCTGGTCTGACGTTTATTGGCGATCGTTCCAGTCAGGCGAGACAAATGCTCGATAATGACGGAAAGGATTTAGTTCAAATGTGAACGGTGCTAGGCTGACGCATGGGTCTCCTGATAATACTTATCCAATAATCGGTTAATCAGCCGTGATTGGTGCATAAGCGCAGAAACACTCCGAACTACTTGACACAAACTGGAACTTTGCCCATTACTCATGGTTAATTTTGACGGGAACTCAATTGTAATAACGCATCATTTTAGCGAGGCGACGATCCGCCATCCACCAATGCACCAGAGGAGGCGAACCCCAATCATCCCGACGCTGCAGTTTTTTGCCCACCGCTAATTTTGTCATTTTGTGACGTTCAACTTGGTTGAAGATTTGAGTGAGAGGGGAGGTAGTTTCGATGGTTGGTCGTTTGTTAAAAAATTTCAGCCCGTTTAAAGTTAAATACAGCTGCATTTCTTCTGACTGTTAATTACTTAATAATTTATCAAGGTATTTTCCATACCTTTGAGCAGTTGTTAATAGAAGACAAGTTGATAAGTTAGGCATTTCAGTCAATATTCTAATTTGTTTTATGCCATTCAACTGATGGCCTCCTCGAACTTACCTACTTTGTCAATAATTCCCGTTTCACCGGCAGGAAAGTTTGAAAGCAATAAGGTTACCAGTGAATACTCTTTCTCCATACATTCGCTTGCTGCTTTCTCTCCTACCTCTGCGTATTTATTCATTAAAAGTTTTCTTGTGCCGCGCGAGTCGTAGATGAAAAGCCTTGTAAGTGCCACTACACGTCGCTGATTTCGCATAATTACCGGAAATACGTATTCGCGTAGGTACGTAAAGTTGAGTAGGTGAGCACAAACAACTCTTGCGATTTCGACCCTCTTCTAATCATAACTGCGCCAATTTCAAACGCCCACATGTACGAGGGCACAGCCGGGCTTAAATGCCCGTAATTACACTTAATTTAATGGCCCGGAATGCTCTCTAAAGCCACCCCAATTGCGTCCAGCGACACTAATGTCGTGTGTATCATTGCGCCTCATTTTTACGAGCCCTTTGATTTGCGAGTACGTGCTGAAACGAGGCAACAAGCCGTAAAAGTTTAACGCCACTCATAATTCAATTTATGATATGTCAGAAATATAATGCTACGCCACTGGGTTCTGGGTTCGACGAATGACAGCGTGCTCACTCAATAACTTTTGCTTATGTATAATTATTTAAGTTCATTAAACAAACTACAAAATGTAACGGTTTATTTGGGACGCTACCCACCTACCTAACAGATATATATTTTTTTTTTTGTTGCCATCAGATAAAAGTGATGGTGTCATCTCGTGTAACTATCGGAATGTTTGTGTAGCGGGAGTTTTTGTTAACAACTCGCTATTTGTTGTTGGCTGTTGTTTCAGTAAGCAAATTATCCGAGCGAAACGCGCTGCTTGTTTGGTTTCGGCGCTGCGCCCGGGGTCGTGTTAGGGGTAAATTATTCCATATAAATTTTATAACTTCATTGACTTATCTAATACGAGTGGGTATAGGTAAATCAAGAGTCCCCGCGGGTAATTTGCACCCAATCCATTACTGGCATTGTCTGGCAGGCGTAAAGATATCTATCTTTATCCCGGCGTATGGGGGGCCGGGCCCGCATGAAAGGGTTACAAGTTCGGCGGTGTAACCCGGCATCGCTGATAACGCGTAATGAATACGAACAATGCCGCGCCCGCTTCCCTAATCTCGTAATCTACGTCCTCCGGGTGGCTGTTGCTGTCTGTGCCGCACGACCACCCGCCGAGCCCGCTAATCAACGTACCATGGCTTGATTACTTGCCTAACTGAGCGTACAAGGGCTTTGTAACGTAAGGGTGCTGCCACTAGTCACGCACAATGCACCCCCCGTCCAAGAACCACTCGCGGAAACTTTAAAGAGGAAGCCGACTCCAAGTGATATTGATCGCGCCGAGATCGAAGGAGAGGAACTATGACACTTTTTACCTTTTTCAGACGGGATAATGAGCGGGCGCGCAACCCCGCACGTGGGGCGACACAAACCGACGTTTGCGTGCGAGTTGGGCGACGTTTTCAGCAGTTCCCTTTTCGAACAATACTTGATTCGAATTATTTTGCACATTTCGGGGGTAGATTGAAAGCTTTGCTACTGGAGTCTTTAATTTTTTTTAACGTAGGTAACTGCTTACTAATGGACACAAAATGTATTGATGATACCACAAGCTTTCAAATTTAGTGCAAATATGATGGGTCCAGATCTGGTGAACATGACTTCCTACTTTTTAAAATTGCGAAACTGGTTGTGGCGCAGTAGCAGTACCCGGACTTTGACAATTTTATTCCCGTAATGCCTTAAAGCAATAAAACTGCATCGAGCGATGGCGAGTGCTCATTTCAAACCAATAAATTGGGCAATATCTGCGGTGCAGCTCGAAAATGTGAAGCATTAGACACTATTAAACCGTTTACTCCCCTGCACCAGTTTTATAAAATTTATGTGTCGCCCGACAAAATAAGCATCCATTTAGAATGCTCTCAAGCGGAAGTATTTTTCACGAAACAACCATCACGTACGCCGATACACGCGGTCATTCCGCGGGCATCCATAAAAGTGGAGGACGTTAAAACCGAGAAACTTAAAAAACCAAAAAGAAACGACGCCATCTCTATCCGACACTGCGGCAACCATACGAACTAAATCAACGTTTCTCTCATCGTCCTTTTTTGGGCCCCTTTCTTACGTTTTATTGGCCGGGTTCATAGCCGCACGATTTGCAATCCAAAGCCCCCGTCTGACCACACGTCGTAAAATTTGCACATTGCATTTATCCCGGTAATTTAATGCGAAATTTAAAAGGATTAAACGGGAAGCGGGCGCGCAATTTCGCGCCAGACTCCCGAATCTGGCCACCGTAGCAAGACTGATTTCATCATTCAATTAGCCGGAAACAAAAACAACTCGCCGAGACCGGAGGGTTAGGCACGGACAAATTTGAGTTGTACTCAGGTACATTGTTGAACCACTCCCAGAAAGGTTGTGTAGCGTCCTGGACCGTTACTCGGGAAATGGGAGGTTATCTTTGAAAGGGTATGTGAAAAGGTTATTGTCGCGTTATCGTCGTCGGATTTTGGGTAATGCTCGAACGGGCTAGGGAAGCACTCTTTCCAACATTATTTAGACTCTTCAGATAGCTGTGCTGCAATTTTGGAGCAAAATTGCGAAATGGGGCGGTTTAGGTAGGTTAGCAAGATTCCGAAAGGACCAAAAATTCATTCTGGTTAGCAAGGACCTGAATAAATTCCTGAAAAAAGTTTTCTTCAAACATCATCCAGAGAGACAGCTGCTATTTTATTGCAACAATTGGGCAGAGGGTTGGTTTGAGCCGGTGAAGTTTGAAGGTTATGTTTGCGCCAAACAAACTTTCTGCTTGGTCGAACTTAAACAAAGTTAAAACCTGATTGCTGAAGGCTATCGCAATGGGTCAACTCACAATTACGTTGACTCTCGTTGTGGATTTTAAATTTGGCGATGGAATGAAACGTTTTTGGACGTTATGGAGCGCGTGCGATAGAGAGGGTGCAACAGGGCGTATGCGACAAGCCAATTACCCTGTAATTATGGTTATAGTTACAGTCGGCCACCTATGAGAACGGCGCCCCTATATCGTCCTAATTATGCCTCTATTCAGTTGAAACGCAAATTTGGCAGATGATGTCTGTTTAATCTGCACGGCAAATACGTGTGAGGTTTGCTAATCCACCAGGGATTAAGTGATAAAAGGTTTATATTTGGACATTTCGAAGAGAGAGGGCGTCATGTTTATTCATGCAACGAGATTTGCACGTTGATTTCTAATTAAATAATAATGCCGGCGCACTCGTTCCTAATTCCCGCAGCTTTCGGACGGGATTGAAGGTGATGGCCCTTTTTTTCGTCCGAAACTTGAGATATGAGGTAGTTGGCTATTTCACGACAGATAAAGCCCGAATAGTCAAAATAAATAAATTCGAAACGACAACCCAACTAAGTCGTGGCAATTTTCAGAGTTCTAAACAGCTTTCCACCCAGTTTACACAAACTTTTATATGTTTTCTTCTCCAGGAAAGATTCTGGAAGTAAATCGAGTGGTGGTCATCAGAGATAAGGACGCCTCAATAATCTGCGAGGTCCCTATAACGCACCCGAAGGCTTTTTGTGAGATGGCCCCCGAGTTTCTCCAACTTCGGCAACTGGATTTAACTGCTAAACAAAGACACTCTGCCCTAGTGCGTAATTGTTAAACTGCTTGCGTTAGCCGCCCGCTGATATCTCAACCGATTTCACACTCTGCCGGATTTCTATGCGCAAAATTGAAGCCTTCGCATGGGGATAATTACTTCATTAAGTCTCAGTTAGCGGGACTAAACGCCGCCGATAAAAATTTTATTGGAGCAGCCCCGTCACGGATGATAATTTATTTAAGCGGTATTCAACGCACGCAGCGGGTTAACGCGAGGGGCGGGGGCGCGCCGCGAATTTTTGAAGCTGACAAAACAAAATCGGTATAAAAATTGCAAATTAGAAGCTATTTGTTTGCGCGTCAAGTGGGGCAAATAGCGCCCACACAAGTCTGCTAAATTCTGGTGGGCGAAGCTCTCGTTTTCAGGACACGTTTCGTTAGTTTCTCGAAACTAAAATTTGCATTTCTCCATCTACAATTTTAGACTATTACATACATTTCTGCGCTCATTAGTAATTAATTGTCATCTGTAATAAAACTCGAGTTGTTAAATAATGTGGAGATTCAATGAAGTTGATCGGAATCTCTGTCTGGATCCTAATATCGTCCCGAAAGCAGACCATTATTCACGTGTCCGCCCATGTAGGATACAAGATTTATCTGGAAATTGTCCGACCTTAAACAATAAAAGGAGAAAGAGTGACTCTGGTCGCAGCTGTCTGCGCTTCTATCTTTTTGTATTGCGTTTCCCTTAAACTGAGCAATAAAAAATCATCAATATTTCTATTTGGTAGATGATCTATGTGAGAGGAACGACGGCGTTTTCGATTCAGTCTCGCCTTAGTTATGCAGTTTTGTTAACAAAAGTACTAGGTACTTCCGTAAGTTTCATAATGGGGTACTTGCCTAAAAAAAATTTTGCACTTTTTATTCGCTAGATGCATGCAAATAACTAAACGAGGCTTAAATATTTCTTTTTCCCATTTTTTTGGTTCAAATTTTCATTGATATTTGCAATTTTTGACTTTGGTGACGTATTGATTCCCCATATCCAAGACTCACACCTATATTGAATCTACTCTTGTTTTTGGCTACTATGCAGCGCTGCTAACAGAGTGCGCCACAGCGGATTGGCATTTGATTCATAAGAAGAATGCAAATAATCTGAGTAAAGCGCCATCATACGATTTCTGTGAGAACTACGCCGTGCTGGGATTGACTACGTCACAAATCTCCCACTCCAAAAATTAAAAAATTAATTTTGGGCGTAATATTGACCCTAGAACCAAATAAAAAAATACGGGTTTAATGAAATCGCCTACATTTTCTAAATATTATATTTCCCAAACATGAGGCAAGTACCCCATTCCGAGACCCGTCACTCTCGATGATTAGGGAGGCGTTGTTTGACAAGACCTCATAAACACCTCGAATTCCTCAACGACGGATATGCCTCTAACTAGCAAATTGTTGGAGTAGTTGAGCAAGACCGACCCCAACTCTCCCGTTTTCGATGAAAGCACGGACGAAATGACTTTTTAAATTACCCCGAGGAAGTCGTTCTCTTCATGTTTTCGGGCAATGCATAAACCGCGATGGCTCTTATCTAAACAGACGCCTGAATCGGGCGTGTTTATTGCTGCATTATCGTTAAATTTAATCAACTTGCAGTTGCATGTTGACGGCCCTCTCGGGGCTTTTATGTTTAGGTGCGAGATGAAACGGAGCTATTTTTGTAAAATATGACGCCATCAGTTCGCAATGGGCCGAAAACCACATTAGCATTTCAGCGCAGCCTTCCATCTTTCCGGGGGTGCGAGTATCTATGGCGCTTTTTAATCAAGATTAATCCTGAAATATTCATAAACTAAGGGAAGCAGACGCGGTTAAGTGGATAACCACAGAGACGTTGTAATGGCGGGGTGAATTGCGGACAGTCAGCGAAAAGTAGTAATTTGTTTAAATTAAACGTCGACGCTTAAGTACCCTGTAAAAACGGGTCCAAATGCTGCCGCATAAATTTTTTATTTACTTTGTTTCTGTTTGTTGCAGAAAATGAACCTCGCCCCGTCCCTGTTCAGGAACAGCCAATCTACGACGATAACGATGAGGGTAAGTAGATTGTTTGGTTGTGTTCGAATTCTCTTTAACTGCGAGCCTTGCAGAAGAAAACGAGGATGGACAAATCAATTACGGAGAAGGCGACTTCAAATTCGAGGATTTCTGTAACAGGTAGCGCAATTACGCACCCTATCTATCGAACTTGAATTGTTGGTTTTCAGGTTATGCCATCCTCGAATAGTGAAAGCTTGCGGGTTGGCCCTAAAAAATTTCGAAGCGAATTCGGTTAACACGAACCACTGCATCGTCAAGCTTCTGCACAGAATTGCTTTTGACTCGAAAATGAGCGCCATGGTGTTTCAGGTGTCCATTTTTAGAACTTTTCAGAAGATTTTCACTTACAAAGCACTTCCCCAATATAAAGTGAGTAACTGAGACGGTTCTGTTGTTTCGAAGCAGCTAGAGCTTTCGAATTTTGACTTTTAAGTCTCAAAATACTTAAATATTAGTCGTCATGCAAATGCTTTTCTTATTTCTGGAAATTTCACTCACTTTATTTTTAGGAACTCGTTAAATTTGCTACTTACGTTATTAGACAGTTTATACGCTTGGCGGAAACTAACAAGAAGATTTATATGGAAGCCTTATTTTGGAAAACTAAAGGAGAAGCTTTTGATATCGAGCACGGCTACTTGAGCTACCACCAACAGTAAGTACCAACTGCCTTTTAAGGAGAAAATCGCTGAAACTGAATAAAGCAGTTAACCAAAATTGTTTGTAAAGATGCAAATATGTGGCCATTAAGAGAAATCCTTTGGAATAAGCAATTAATCGCGTCACAGCGTGGACGAGTGGCAGGGCTTCTTAGGCTGATCTCCCCGGATCCTGACTACCCTTAACTTACTTTCCTAATCTGAGCGTGTACCTAGGATTACATACGTAATCTTATAAAACTGGTGTGATATATGGCAGGGATTAGTTTAGGCCCTGTCTCCCTCCAAAATTAAGAAGACGAACCATTCTGTATATTTTTTAGGGTGGGGGTTAACCCCCCGATTAACAAACTTTTTCGGATTATCTCTCCTTTGATACAATTGCGTGACCGAGAACTGTTGACTGAATGTTGCTATTATTGTTCTTTTCTGTTATTTCTAGATCTCAAGCGATGGCGCGCGGCTGGTCCGAACTGGAGAAAGACGAGCTTCGTCGCCTATTCATGGAACACCAAGAGAATCAATTGGAAGACGGTGGGTAACCCCGCTGAGGGCATCAACTTCTCTTTGTCCATATCCCGTCTGACTGACATCTCATTTACAGACGTCGTCGATTGGATCGTTAATAATCTCATCGACAACACGAAAACTCGACGCGGAGTATTGAAAAAGCTCAAAGAGATGTATCTGCTCTCCAACGACTATACAAGGGGTCGTAGACCGGGGGCTCCCGTTCCAATCCCTCGCCACTGGAGCGCCGAAGAAGAGACACAATTGCAGGAATTGTTTCAGCAGTTTCGGGACAGCGGTGAGTCGATCTTTTATTGTTATTTTTTTAGCATGACGAAATTTGATCCACAGACGATCCTGTCGGCAACATTTTGCAGAACTTGGACGTGCCGAGGTCGAAGAACAAAACGGTGGAAAAGTTGCTGTTCCTGGGACTAATTCGGGATAAAAAGGAAGTTTACAAGAAGAGAACCGCGAAATCTGGCGGCTGTAAGTAGAGGTTGCGTCCAAAGAATGTGGGCGAAGGATAACCCAAGTTCTCGTAAACTGCGAGAGACTCACAATTTATTTCGTATTAGCTTTGGCGAGTTTGGTCTACGCGTCGCATTTAGCTTTAGCAACGCCGGACTTTGACTCGAAGTTATTTTCAGCGGCGAGCGTTAAATTCTTCATAAATTAGGTTGCCGGCATTAAAAATGAATATCTGTAAATTTTGTTACCACCACTTGCGACTAAAATTGAAGGTTCTGCAGTTGGATGGAAGATTGCCCGGATTTAAAGTTGTGGCACTCGAGCAGTGTTCCCGTTAATTGATGGAGACAGGGAGAAACGCTCCGGATTTGACTCAATACCTGCTAGGTGCGTGTCCCAGTCCGCCCTCGAAAATTGTGGATTAATTGGGGCCGGACTGGAAATTAATTCGGCCCTTTCCCGCGCCACCTTATAATTCAGGCATGAAAGCCGGTGCTTAACCGGGAAACGGCAAGCGGGGAAATTAATAATGATGGAAACAAAACGTCTAGCGAGTCGCAACCGCACTTCCAATTATATGGGGGATAATTGGAAAGTGGCGCGGCCGGCCAGGAAGGACAATGGGGCCTGCCGGTCCTGGTGGTTCTGCGGCACGCACACCTTTCTCTAATTGATTGTACCACTAGTAAGGGCCCTTTAGCACACAACACTTTTTAAGGATTTTACCCTGTGTTTAAAGATATACTTTTTAAAAGTAACATTTTTAAAGAGAGCTTTGTTTTTAGGTAAAAAATCGTAATTGTAAGGATTCTGACCTGTTTTTAAGAAATATAAAATGCGTTTTGGGCAAAAAAAAATTTATCTAAATATATCTTTAAAAATAAGGTAAAATGCTAAAGGAGTCTTACTAGTAGTGATTGTGTCCGAAGCCGCTTTCCGTCACCCCCGTTGCCTTTCAGCTTCCCGACCATTCATCACCACGTGTGCGGTGACTAATGACACGTCCTAGGGGCATTGCTCCACAGACTCCGGTTCACACTCTTCTTACATCATCATAATGTAATTTGCACCTTGTTAGGGCTTGCCTTTGTCTTCGGCCGGTTTTTATTTCGGTTTTTGTTTGCGCAAGAAACGCGGGCATTGGTTTAAATTGGAGCCCATTCACTTTGGGGGCACAATAAAAAAAATACTTAAGGGTGTTGTTTGAAGGTAGAATTGCTAACGTACGCAGAAATGGCCCTCCATTCGTCAGTTAACAAAACAATTCCGAAAGACGTCTAACTGGCATCCAGGTTGTTCTACTCCTTTAACATAACAACAGTAATCTACAAGGTATAATAACCAATTTTTATTATCAATTCGTAAATTGATTAATACTAGAAAATTTGTTTATTTGTTGACCGATGTCAAAGATAAAAAAAAAATTGTTAGGACTTTTCGGTTCATGCCGGCTCAACCTGTCCCTGGGTTTGGTGTTTTTTTAAGGCAGTATCGTAGCTTTCGTACACCATTGTACATTCTAATTAAATTATTACTTTATATTTATTCTTTGCGACACCGGCGATCCCATTCAACGTAAATTTGCGTATGAAGGAGTTTCACATTATCTTATCACCTTTCCAAGCAAATCAGAATCTAATTTGTTGCAGCTTTTCTACTAAGTAGGTACGCCATTGGAATCGCAATACAAGTCCAAAATAAAATAAATTGCAGGATTCATTTCTACGTATACTTTATGCAGCGCTTCCGACATGAAAGCATTTCGAAATTGGAAACATTGCAGACTTGCATTGCATGTAAATTAAAGTCGTTGTTGCAACGAATCACATTTGTCTTACCGCCCCAAAGGAAGGAATATTGAGCAATTCAACGAAAAGGCCTGATTATCAAGAAAGTGTAGTTTGGCAATACCTAACAATGTTTTAACTGGAACGAGCTTTATCAGCTACTTTAACTGTACTCCTGAAACGATGAATTCTTATTTGTTTTAGGTTTCTTAACAGCAACTACATACTCAAGTTCGAAATTTAATATTATTGCCACGATTGTCTGAACTTAATTCATGAAAGTGATTACAAAACATTTTGGTCAGTCGTTTTAATTTGTTTTGCAATACGAGGGCCGAGAATTTTTAAGCCTCTATTCCAGTTGCTGATTTTGTAAACGTTGTCCTCGTTGATTTAGGTTGGGTGTCGTCGTTTTCAGCACTTGAATTTGGCAAAAATTGCCCCATTAACCATCGGTTTTGGCCAAAAATTCCGGTTACGTTGACGGGCTGTCCGATATAAATTGGTTTTTTGTTTGCTTTAACATAATTATATTTCTTTGTCGGATGGATTTTTTGTCCCCTCTATCGTCGGTCCGTCCGCGACCCACGGTGATGCGCACAAAACACGACCGGAGGAGAGCCCTCTCGACTTCCAGCTAGGGGGAACTTACCCTTTGCAGGATAATATCCACTTTTTTGTTGTATTATTTATTTGCTCACTTTCAGATTTTTATTACATGTTATCCGGGTTTAATGGCCTCCTCGACGTGTTTTTCTCGTTTTTCCCGGCGAACTTCGTTTTAATGCAGTTTTTTCTTTCTCCAATCTGACGATTTAATAGGGGTCGGTAATAAGTGTACGGGATAATTTATAGACAGAAGAGAGGACCGATGATGGATGGCTTGCGGAGATCTCTTGGGTTTCCACACCCACTACGTTATTGTTGTCGTCATGGCCCACAGAATTTCTGAGCTTTCGAACGTGGCAGAGTTTCAAAATTCCAACTCATCAAGATTTTATAGCTTAGTTGCAGGATGATCGAAGCTTGTTCAGGAATCACGTAACACGAGTCAATGATGCAAAATCCCAATTTTTTTCAACTATAAACCACAACTTATCAAAATGATGGATTTTGTGCTTCAATAATTTGAAAAGTAACAGCACTGCAACATGCCACGGCCGCCCGTTTCTCAGCTTTTGCAAGATTAGTGGATCTAATTAAATTTACGGAAGTTTCCGCGCCGACGTGTGCTTTTTTGAACTTATTTAATTAGTTTGCGATCAATTGAATCCAGAACGCGTAAATTTCGAGAAGAACATGGCAGCTCGCTAACAAGCTCGTAAAGCTCGGCGACACGTTGTGTCGCAGATAGGTGTACTGTGCCTGATGTTAGCGGCCTTTGTCTATGCCAAACATGGCGGTACACAACAAAACTTAATAATGAGATAGTTATTGTCTGACATCTGGATTGTGCGTCAACTATTGATTGGAATGTGGGCTTTTCGCAAGCTCAGTCTGCCGCCTCCGCTCGCACAGCACCAGACGGAGGGAATGTTTAAGGCGAATTAAACATGAGTCAATAATTTACGAGCATAAATTACGTTCAAACATAAAAGTTCCTATGAAGCTGGAGATAGAGAACGCCCTGCGTAATTTATTTCCACTTAAGCCGGCTAGAGGGGGCGCCCCGAGGCTCGATTTTTCTCGAGGGGCAAAGCCGGGCATTTCCCGAACCGCCGCCAGCCGTAATAGTCGATGGGGAGTCGCAATGAAGCTGTACACAGCATTGTCAGGAGCAGAGTACGCTCTGATTAATTCAATGACAAGCCAAGATTGCCTTTCACCGAAATCATTTATCTTTTGTCCCCGGACCCAGCTGGAACCGCAATTTCACTTTTACCCCGTGTATTGTGCCGCCGCCGAGTTCGCCGACTACAAAAAGTTTATTCGCCAAGAATTAGGGTGCAGGAGTCTATGTAAACGATCGTAAACATGTGCCGAAGATTAATGAGCGGTAATTCACGAAAAGAAGACCGGAGTGCTGCGACAAAATCGTCACCCCCGACAACGATTTGCATCCGAGGAGGCGGCGAGGGCGCCAAAATCCAGTTGTTTGCGAGCAGTTAGCCTAATTGACGCAAGAAGCTCACTTACCCCAAGAAAAACTAAAATTGCGAGCCCGCTGAGACAGATGGGGGCGTTTTTTCGGTTTGGCATTCTTTGTACATACATTTTTTGATGTTTCAAATTTTAGCAGGACTTGGGGTTTCCCGTAGTTGCGTGATGCCCCTCACCCGCAGTGATCATCCCCGGTCGGGATTATTACAATAAAATCAAAGTATCGCAAAGGTTCGGCCGCAAAGGGCCCTCTGACGGGGCGACAGGAGTTAGGCACGTTTGGCTGAACCCATTGGGGTTGGGCTCGCACAATGAGGAATAATCACAGGACGGCTCAGATAAACACCGGGCTTTGTTTGTGCACGCCGCCGCCACCAAATTGAATTTCATTATTCATTTTAATATTGACGTTCACTATTTTCGAAGACAATAGCTCGCCGAAAAAAAAAAACACGGCACAATTTCGGTTTAACCGTCGCATTGTTTCTGGATTTGAATAAATTGACTGTAGTGCTTAACAGCGCGATATGATTGCAATTTATGAATTCAAAGCGGAATCTTATGGCGCACAGCTTTGAAAGTTTGAAAAGGACAAGGATTGAGGGGCGGATTTAAATAACTTCGCAGCCAACTGAACTGAGTGACTTTTCGTTATTTCAGCGGGCAGGCGGGTTTCCGGCAGTGATGGGGAGAGTAGCGGTTCGGATGATGATGGTGGTTCGTCAACGTCCGCCGCTAAACATGTTGTTAAGAAAAAACCGGGAGGCGGGTCTTCTAGGCAGAAAAATTCAACGAGGAAACCGAAAAGGAAAAGTTTCTACAAAGTTTCAGATGGACAGCTGACGAAGCTTCTCGTCGACATCGTCAACTCAGGTACTTGCTTTCCAATCCGGCTTTAGTCGTAAAAAATGTTTTGAAATCAATGCGAAACTGTGACTGACTCGCGTTTTATATCCTTCAGAAATGACGGACGCATTGAGATGGCTGAAGGAGAGTTTGGAGGATGCCATTGAAGATTTTCAGGAGGATGGCGGCGAAGGCATTCCATTGGTGCCGATAATGGATTACGCTATCGAAGCCATGGAGAAGCCGAATTTTCAACAAACTTTGAAAGCTCTGGGGATTACCGAACCCTTCGATGAACAGGTACGCGGTTGATTTCGATAAACTTATTTGTGAAAGATACATAAGCAGTTGCCCGAGACTGCAGCACGTCGCCCTCTTGCGACAGTTGTCGGAATCCGCTACAGGAACTCACTCAATGAACTGTTCATATTGTAACTTTGCACAGAAGTCTAGCTTTACATTCTTTTCACATATAACTCTATGCTGTATTGTCATACGTATCAATATTATTGTAATTTCTAGTTTAACTCTTACTTGTCAAATTATTCGTATTTCTGGAACGAATACTTTTCCCGGTTTAATTTATTTCGTAAAATCCAGGGTAAAGGTTTCTTTATGTTTTAGGAAACTTACTGGAGAATAGCTGCTGATGTACCTTTGGAGATTCTCCGAAAGCACAGGGACCTACTCCAAAGTGCCATTGATGGAAACTTGGTTGTCGCGCCAGAAGCAACAGACCAGCCTGGACCGTCGAGGGATAGCGAGGATTCTTCCGACGAAGACGTTTTTGCGCAATTGAGAAAATTTACCAATCCTGAAACTGTTCCAGATAATGGCCTGGAAGGTACAGTAGTTGCTAATGGCAGCAATTCTGATGCAGAAAGCTTGCCGCAATTTCTTGATGCCGGTGATGAGGGTAAGGAGAATGAAGAAAGCTCCGGACTTTTAAATGAAAATGTATTGTCTGATCGTGCAAACAAGAAAAAAGTGCGGCATGTTCTAGAAGATAGTGACGATGAAGAAGATGTTGCTAGGGTATTAACGGAGAAGGATGCAGAAGAAATTGATGGTAACGCAAGAAGTTCTCCTGATGAAGACGGTGGTTTAGTGGTTGAGACACAGAAAAAAAAAACACCAAAAGTTTCTGGAGATAGCGATGCTGATTCACTGGATGAAGGTGGTGGTTCAGTGGTTAATACTTTGGAAACGAGGAGACAAAATGGTTTAACCGATAGTGAGAACGACAAAGAAAATGGAAATAGGGACGCTTCTACAAAAAAAATAACAAGAATGTTAGACAGTGATTCTGATAGTAATCAAGATGACGATGCTAATGTTAAACGTAGTAGAGCCGATTCTGGTTCTGATATCGAAAAGCCCACTCCTAAACGGAGTCGATTCATTTCAAGCGACGATGAAGACTAGTCCTGCTTTCTTTTAACTTTTTTTTAAATAAAAATTTTGTTGTCATTTTATTTTTAATTGCTTAACTTTCTCTTCAACGCAACATTCCCTTTTTTTAGTTTTATTTACTAACTAGAGGGTCTACTTTTATTAACGTATTGAGAGAACTAGTAAGAGTTACAATATGACCTGACTTGACCACATGGGATAAGGTGTTCTGAATCAGGACAAAAAGACGCAACTCTGTTTGTGATGTGTGTTAGTAGTATAAGGCAGTTTGTCAAGGCAAGCTACATATGTAATGAAATTATTGCGTAATTTCCGTATTTCTTGTTAGTTGGGCGTATAATTGGTCCACTTAGGCACTAGCTATAAAACGCATATAGTACAATGAAGAAGAACTTGCATGATGTAGTTTCACATAATTGGAAACGGTCCGTTAATCAGAAATTTGCATTATAATAGTAAGAAACTGGCATTATAATAGTAAGAAACTGGCATGAGAGCACTTCCTACCTATTACCAAAACCTGGTCCGTAAATTTCCGAAACTACTGTAAATTAAAGTCGCTACATGGTTCTTCAGTTCACAGTTTACTGTGGGTAGTGCAAATTCTACCTTACGGTTGAAACTAGGCTAATTGTATATCAACTACTAAAGTTATCATTTCAGTGACAAGGAATAGTGCAATTATTGGTACTAAATGAAAGATAACTTTATTTCGTAGATAATTTGCAGTGGAAACAAAGAGCAGTAGGTAAGTTCATAATTTGAAAGTGAGGCGAACCAAAACTAGGTATTACTACTGTATTACTTTTCGATTTAAAGTTTATTCCTAAATTTAACACCATTAAGTGCACGTGCGACTGTAACACTATTTTTTATTTATTGGTACACCACTATTGCATTAGGCACCGCTCCGTAATTACGCTACCGGAATTAATGATCATCATCCTTGTACGTACCCGCCGTTAATGTAAATTTTTGCTACATCATTATAATATTTCAATCACGCTGTTTTAGTTAATGTAAATGAAGGTTTTGTCAATGAGCCCCCCTTGTTGAAGAAAAGATGCATCCCAATTCAAACATTTATCAGGTTCCGCGGTATAAACGTGAAAACAAATCGAATTTTTATATGAAAGAAGTGAGTGCTTGCAGCTGTTAAAACTATTTTTTAAATTTAAATTAGTGATGACATTACAACTAGTATAACTATTTATATTAATTTACTGATTCTCTTGGAAACACAGTAGATGGTAATATGGCCAACTTCTTTTTGATTGTCGCAACCGTTATTTGCATGGTCGTTCCGCTATCAAGAGCGATCTGTCATTTGAAAGTTTATGGTAAGTTTTTGGAGATTTATTTCCGTAGCGTAATTTGTTAGTTTTTTTAGAATATGGAGTCTCGCCAACGCAAGCTTCTGAAATTGTGAAAAAACACAACTATTTACGCACTTTAATTGCCAAGGGTGAAGTCGCTGGGCAACCAAAAGGCGTGAACTTAAAGCGAATGGTGAGAATATTTCCTGGTTTAAATAATGATGCCGTGTGATTTTAATTAACAAATTGGACTAATTTTGTTGTTCTGAGTGAGTTTGTAGGCCTTTGACGAATTGCTATGCATGCAGGAAATTTTTGGAATCTTGGTGCTATCTTACCCCTACCCTCTTCACTACATAGTTGTATTCTCCTTGTGTATCTGCAATAGTTTTTAGATAAATATTTTTTCTTCCAAAATTTACGGGTAAATTTAAATTTTTTCATACATAATATCATAAGAGCAAGGGATTTATCCTGAATAAATGGAAAGGTTCGCACGAAAGCGCGTTGCCTAGCAGCAAAAATCATGAGCGCCACAGGACGTTGGGCCGGCTTAAAAATCCGAGAGCGAAGCTCGAGGATTTTTAGGCCCTACGTCCGGCGGCGCGAGTGGTTTTTGCGACGGCGACGCGTTTGAGTGCTAACCTTGAACATTTCTTCTGAAGAAATCTCTTGCTCAAATGATATTCGACAGATTAATACATGAATGAAAAATTCACAACATCATCGATTTTGTTGGAAAAAAAGCTACTAGAGTTTATTCGGAATAAAATGCTACTAGCTTTCTTTTTTCAAGAAAAGGCTACGTGATTGGTTGAAAAATGGAAAATGAGGCTATCCTATTGGTCAAAAAAGTATGAATGTATTAATCATCTATAAAAATTTATCCGTTTCATCTGCTAAACATACAATACTCGTTTTGTTTCAGAAGTGGGACGCCAATTTGGCTCAAGCAGCTCAAAACATAGCCAACACTTGCGTGTTTGCGCACGTCGCAGTCGCCGATGGTAAGTATTAAATTCGCCAGCGCAAAAAATATTAATTGAAATCAAGAACTAATTATTTTCCTGACAAGATCGCTGGCGATTTGTTGGACAAAATTTGTACACCTCGTATTCAACTGTATATAGACCTGGTGCGAATTGGACGGAAGCTATCCAATCATTGTTTGATGAGTACAAAGTTTACACTTATCCACAAGATTCGTCACACGAAACAGGACACTATACTCAGGTAAGAGAAAAATGGTTGAATTTTAAATTTTCTTCTTTTATTTAAGATTGTGTGGGCGGACACTTCACGTGTAGGTTGCGGGTATACGTATTACCTAACGAATACGAAATGGAGATACAAGAAACTGTACGTTTGCAATTATGGACCGGGGTAATTTTTTTACAATAATCAAGTTCTTCTAACGGACTTTTCTTGGTTTCAGTGGAAATATTAACGGATTAGCCCCATACAAGAGTGCATCGGATTGATGCAACAGTTTATGTTAAGCCGGATTTTAAATGAACAGTGTTACGAAGCTGTTAATAAATAATACAAAATAAAGGGAAGAAACAGAAGCTGTTTTATTTATAATATTTTTTTGTTAACAACAATCACTATTTATTGGTTTAATTACTTGTGAATTTACGTACTTACTTTATATTAAGTCAAGGTTATTGTTGCCATTATCACGTTTCTTGTTAAAAATGCTGTTTTTGGGAAGTTAAGGCAGGTGCAACAACGTGAGTATCGGCAATTGTTGCAATCAGGTTCTATCTTTATAAAACGTTGAGCGTTATTAAAATTAGTGACAAATTAGGTGTTGGCTGCCGCAACAACACTAGCTGCGAAAATGAAGCACGCTTTTTTAAATCTAGCAGTTGTCTTCTGCTGGGGAGTGACTCTGTGCAATTGCAATATTACTTGTCATTTAGGTGTATATGGTAAGTTCATAAATAATTCTGGTTCTGTTCATGCACAGCATCTTTTTCAGAATCTGGAGTACCACCATCAGATATCACTAAAATTGTTAACAAGCACAATTATTATCGAAACTTAATTTCAAATGGTCAGGTACCCGGACAGCCAAGAGGCATTAATTTGAAACCAATGGTACCTTCAATTTGTGATTTTTGACACCTTCTATGCTCTGACTAAAGCGCACCTACGACCTTTAAACTGATTATTTACCTTGTGACTTAACATGCTGACATGTTCTCAACCTCTTAGCATTATTGTTATGAATTGGGTGTCGTAACAAATCTTTTTCAAATTTACTAACTTCCTACTCTGTTCTAATGGCGAAGCTATGTTGTAATTCTTGCATAAACTATATTTTTTAATTTTTTTTAACTCATTCTAATTAGCGTCGCTCTTAAGTATTGGATATAGGTATTTGTTTCAGCGTTGGGATGCCCGACTAGCTCAACTAGCTCAGAATATAGCTGATACTTGTCTCTTCCAATATGTTCCAGTTTTTGACGGTAGGTAACATCAATCCATGTTTTGCTTAAGGTTCAACTTTATTTGACTTTATGCTTTTGTCTATACATTTGAGTTTGCAAGTATAAAGTAAGTATTTTTCAGGTCGCTGGGATTGGGTTGGACAAAATTTGGCTTTATTCTCTTCAAGTGCTTATCAACCAGGTGCAAAGTGGGACAACGCTCTGCAATTGTGGTTTAATGGACATGAATATTACCATTACCCTGATACCGCTACGCAACAAACTGGAGCTTACACTCAGGTACATATTAAACATTAGGTAGTTGATTCCTTAATTGTCTTTTAAATGACAGATCGTTTGGGGGGACACCGTAGCGGTTGGTTGCGGATACACGTTTTTTCCCACCACCAATTCACAAATGAAATTCAAGAAACTTTACATTTGCAACTATGGCCCAGGGTATTTATGCCGTGATTATCTAAAGACGTTATTGTTCATACTACTTTCGACTTTTACAGAGGAAACGCAGCAGGGGTGCCTCCGTACAAAACACAACCACCAATCATTGGTTAATTAAAAATTGGGCAACTTGTGAAATGAGATTGCATGTACAGTCCTCATAAATATACACGAAGCCGTTGTCGTATTTCTTGCACGTTATCCAGAAAACAATTTTTCTTACCGCAATCACTCTTATTGCACAACCTTCATTTACCACTCTTCAACTGTTCTTGCAAGAATTTTTTTGTATTTTAGAGGAAACAGAAGAAGACAACCTCCATATCAATCATTTTTAACATTACTAAGTCAAGTATTATTATGGTTTTTTAGTCTTTTTGTAGACTCAACGATGAATCTCGAAGGCTTAGAGATCATATTTTCAGTTGCTTAGTTTTCTGCATAATTTTGACGTTTTTTAGAATGGTAAGGAAATTACTGGTTGACGGTCTTGAACGTTAATTAACCAAAAAGGTTTGTCGCAACAACTACCAGTTGTGTATTTAAATGTTGGGGAATAAATTTTATTATTGATAATAAACAATTTTTTTACAATCCTTTTGTTGAAGCTGTGCCCTTGGAAGAAGCGTTTTCTTCAGAGGAATTATCATCTGATTCGTCTGTTTTGTACGGGGCTTCCCCCATAACGTTACCACTGCAACACGATTTTTACTCAAAATTTTGCCACAGTCTAACTTTACCCTGGTCCGTAATGACAAACGTATAACTTGCAATAAAGGTCTCTGTGTCTGCCGTGTTTGTCAGTTTTGTTGGTTTTTGAAGAGTCTATCAGGAAGAACGTGCAAGCGCATCCAAGGTACTCACTTTCTGCCCATACCATCTGCCACAAAATTAGTTATGACAAGGGAGTCGTTAAAATTTTTTACCTGGGTGTAGTGCCCATTCTCTTCTGTAGCATTATTTGGATAGGTGTAGATTTTGTGTTCGTTGAACCAGTAGTCTATGGCTTTGGTCCAATTGAGACGCAAATTGAACTCGTACGAGCATTCTTGATACAGATTTTGACCCACGGAGTCAAAATCAGCTACAAGGAATACACAAATTAAATCAAGAAAAGTATGCAGCCATATTGATTGGTTGAAAGAACTGAACAAAGAAACAACAATTTGTTTTAGGTTTGAGTACCTTCAATAAAGTTTCACTTACTTTCGTTAATTTCCAAATGTTCAAAATTGCACGTATTCGCTACTTTTTGTGCAGTTCTTGCTAAGGAATTGTTCCAAGCCTAAAACATTAAAAAATTTACAAATAGCAATGGTTGCAAAAATTTTCCTGCCAGAGATCCCAAATTTTCTGCCTTTGGTTGATCGTCAATGAGTCCATCTTGAACTAAACTCCTGTAGTCGTTGTGTAACTCGAGGATATTTGTAGAACAACATTTTGCTTCATCATCTGGAACGGAAGTTCTAAAAGACGAATTTATATCGATGGGGTTACTTGCCTTTACTTAACCATTGATAGCGACACTTGTCATAAGCAAGAGCCAAACAGATGAAAATCGCTGGTAAAACGGACCGAAAGAACAGTTTCATTGTGAAAATAGTATCTAACTGGAAAAGTTTGCTTTTACATTTCAATCAAATTTTGTGATAAAGCACGAAATTCAAAACTCAAGTGATGTCACGTTCATTTTTATGGTACTTTGGAAATTGCAGCAGCATATCGTACTTCTTAAGATGTGGCCAATTGATTTAACTCATATTCAAATTTATAAAAAAGTGCTTCAAGTATGAACTTATAGGATAAAGAGTAATTATAACGTATGCTTAATTACTCGTACAAAGGAAGGAAAATTTAAAAAAGCATATATTACCTCACAATTTAATGTTGCAATGTTGGATTAATCAAAACTAAGTGTAGATGACGTAAAATTATAAACAGCAAAATGCTACTGATACATTTTTTTGCAACTCTTTCTAATTTATATTGTATTTATTGACGTTTTCTAGAACAACAGTGCAGCACCATCATACTTGAAGAAGTTATTTTCTATTATTAACTTGCTTCAGAAGAGCAAAGTAGGACCATGCAGTGCGAAGAATCTAAAAAAGACAACTGTTTGTATTGGTTCATCTACCCATTCAACTTACTGTGATGAAAGTCTCCAACGAAAGAACAAAAAAGTTGATGGCATAGAGTCTAATGGGCTTCTGAGTTCTTCTGATGAAAAAGATCATGTTTTTCTTAAATTCTGCAGAGGTTTCGATCCAATCGCATTTGTAGACAGCGAAGGGTATGTTGCTACTCTAAGAGAAATTTCAAGAAAAATACCGTCAACTGGGAAGAAATTTACCGAAATCATTGCCTCGTTCCCCATCCAACAATACATCAAAATCTCCAAGAACATGCAGTACTGGTAGAAGAGGAGTGAGTAGAATTCAGCCGTTAGTGGTTTCACCTAAAACCTTCCTACGAACAATATTCTTGAAACAAGGTAATACTTACAATTGTTAATTGAAACAGAGTCATACATATTGTCATGACACTCGTCATCAATTGAAAAAATACGATGTAGTTGAAGAGCGTATTGCAATTCTTGCTGAAGCTGTAATTAGAAGCATTAGAAACTCTTCAAGGGATTTTGTACCACACCTCAGTATTTCTTTGTGATATTTGATACAAGCGAGTAAACTGTTATTGAATTCATCAATAATTACTTTGTTATAACTGAAATCTTCAGAATTGTTTGAGACAACAACGGGCAAAACAACCCCTTGCTGTTCCAATCTTTTCTTGGTGAATTCATAAAGATTCTGTAGATCGTCGCACAAAAGTTTGCACTGCCCCCCAATATACATCATGTACGCCGTCAATAAACCATCGAAATTAACGTTAACCATTGCGAAGAAGTAAATGCTGAGCATTTGGTGAATGTAAGTGATTTCGTAAACAGGCGAAATTGTGTAATCAAACGGATACCAAGCGATAAACGGTAATCGTCTTTCATTGGAAGATTTATCAAGTAGGGGAAAAGTTGCCCATAATAAACAAGTCATGTTAGCCCCCATCAATAGAGCAGTATACATTGTTTTCCAAGGTTTTACGTTGTTTTCCAGCAAAATTCTTTGCTGGTGGGTTTTCGGCTGGAACGAATCCTTTCTGAGACATTCCATGATATGTTTGACAACCGGCAAGTTTTTGATGAAATAGTAAATTTTTATTATTGCCCCAATATCTGACATCACGACGAAGAGAGACGCCGCGAAGACTTCCAAGTTGTTGTAAATAAAGTAGAGGTTGACTATTTGCGGTATGTTATGCCCAATAGCTAGTACAATGAAACAAAGGACTGAGTAGAAGGTGTAGAAACTGTAGGTTCGGAATTCTTCGCCGGCAGGCCACAACCCTATAATTTTCAACCAAAATATGACAAATTTCAAACTTGATGTTAAGTTGAATTTTGGTTCCTCCATCGTTACGAATCGGTGCAGTCACTTTTAACTTCTTAACTGATTCGGTGTGGTTTAGCAACAAAAGTTGACCAGAGCGTAGAATAGGTATAGCTTTGATGTTTAAACATGGTAATTATTAACTAAATACTTGATAGTATTGAAATGGCCGAGAATCGTTAATAATAGAAATGTTCCTAGTACAAGTACCAATTGAAGACAATAAAAACTCTTTGGTCTCTTTGTTGAAATATTTTATTTATTTTAGTATTTTATTGTCTTCACTTGGACCGCCCAACATCTTATTTCAATTATAGAGCGCCGTGTTGTGAAAACAAAATCCGTGACCTTCCCACCTGGTTAAACCTTAATGTTGGCGTTTATCCCTTTGGGGAATATGTTTATTTAATTGAATATCGAACACAAAGAAGGAATGTTATTTTGGTTCATTTTGTTTCTTTATACTTTATGCCTAGCGGATCTTCTGTATTCAGCCTCCTAGAGCATCTAGATATGTCAATATTAAGAATAATTTCGTCGAGAAAAGACAAGAGTTGAGAATTTGATTTTTCAAAGATATTTGATGATTATGTCAGATGTAAAGACAAAAGTATCTCCTAATATCTTTGTGCGACAATTTGTTTTTGTGCTAAATAATGAAATATTTCAGTTACGCAGAATTCTGTTCTATATTTCAATACTTTGCTGAATTGCTGAATAGCAGAAATCGCGCAGGAGCGGGCAAGTTGAGAACGCTCGACACAAGGTGTCGCTACTATTGAGTTCGCTTTCCGGGCCAAATAACCAACATTTTTGCAATAAATTTATTTTCCAACAAATAAATATTTACACATTTATACAATATTTTTACATAATTCTTTAATAAAAGAAATATAATCTCAGTTTAAACTTTCAGGTATAGTCGGATGCAATGATTGCACAATAAATTAAGCTTAATACCTATTGACATTTCTATGAGAGTTCCTTTGATATCACCCCGTCAACTATCATGCAATAAGTTATCCTACAAAATTATGAAAATCGTAGAAAAAATTCCTATTGCTCGGTTTATCTGGAAAAGAAGACGTAATCAGTTTCAGCAATTCAATCAACAAGGAAAAACAATAGCTACCACAAAGTCCGTGATATTTTCTCGATTCCGATAACCCATAAGCGTAACAGCTCGGAAACCCCTTTTTGTACAGGTTCTCCCCTATCACGTTTCCGCTGCAAAGTTACACTGTTAATTTTTTTCCGAGGTGGCAAAAAGTCGAACTCACCTCGGACTGTAGTTGCAGACGTAATGTTTGGTGAATCCCTTCGATGGATCGTAGTAAAACGCGAATCCGCACCCGACCGAGTTGGTTTCGGCCCAGACGAGCTGCAAAGAAATGCATAAAATTACCAATTTTGCCAAAGAAGCTCTATTTGATAACGAAACACAATTCGGAGCGAGCCGAGCCAAATTCTCTCTTTGAAATATGTTTTTAGCAATAAAACTTCGACCGTCCGAAATGGAATTCGATATTTCCCTCAACAGTAGAGTCCCATGCGTATAAGAGATGGCATCATTGTTGAGCGAACAGTCATTCCGTGTATTCGCTGGCGGCAATCCCGCCGTAGCCGCACAAATACAGGGTGTCGCATAAAATCTATTTTAATAATTCCTGAGTGTTAGGGTGACTGGCGCGGCTAAATTAACTGCTGAAAACAAATTAAGTATTAATTTTCCGCGCAATGAAGCCATCAGCGATCAAATATGCAAAAGCATTTGGCTACCAGTCGGCAGGCTAAAACACGTGATAAATCTACAACGATCCGGGATTCGATGGACATCACGGTGTTGTTTATAAGGCACATTACTAAGAGCAAAGTTATGTAAAACCAAACTTAACCTATGCAAATTACGGTTTTATGTAAATTCTCGCGCTTATTGTCAATTAATAAGAAGTTGGATCATTGTCGGACCTAAGTTGCAGCTATTAAATAACCAATTAATTATTCAATTTTGCTGTCGTGATTATTTAAAAAAAAAAAACATCAAATGCTTCTATTAGGACCATTTTAATTTAAGACTCATTTTGCAACCACCTAAAACATTTTCGCCTCGATTATGCATTTCTCTATTATTCTATTACTAGTTACCTGGGTGTAATGGCCGGTTACTCCGGCGCGGCCGCCCCCATAATGCCTCATTTCGTTGAACCATTTCGTTATGGCGTCTTTGCTGAAATCCGGGCTCGTGTCGTAGAAGCTCGAAGGGTGCTTCGTTGTCCAACTAGTGGCGATGTTTTGCCCCACCAGGTCTTCCTTGGCTATATTTTGAAAATTGTTTAATTTATTCCGAATATTTAGCGGGTTGCTTACATAAGTGTCGCCCCGGATCGTGGGTGTAATGGGAACAAGTACTGGCCCATTGTTGGGCACGACGCGCTAATCGGTTGTCCCACTTCTGAAATTGTTAATCGAATTGAGTTAATGGGGAGACTAGAGTAGCGAAAAATACCATTTCCAACATGTTGGCAGCTGGTGCTTGTCCTGGGGCTTGACCTAAGGCAACTGCTTGCCTCAGTCTGTTGTGCATGTCGAGGATCGCCTGCTGCTCGAAAGCCGACAATCCGTCGGCTCCTGAAAACGTAAAACTTTCTTAAGCTACTTAAGGGTTTTAATCATTTAGGTTGTGATTTTGTGGTTGCTTTCGCTTTTTACGTTGCAGTTGCGACAAGATTTGGTCAATTTCAGATGCTTAAACTTATTATTTAAGACGTGTTGCAGTTTTTACTTTTGCTTCTTCACAACAAAAATTACAAAAATTTTTTCGTTTGGCGGCAAAGACTTTGTCTAATTTGATTTACGAGACTTCACATGGTGATCTACAATAAAACTTTTGAAATTACGTAATTTAAAAATTTGGCGCTACGAATAGCTTGGTGTCAACCAGTTTTTTCGTAACTCAAGACGAGCCTCCCGTTGACCATTCGGCAGGCCCCTCCGATGTAAATGGTTGTCTGAAGCGTAATTTAAGAACCTCGACAGCGACCGAAACGCCTCGCCTCGCCACGTTAATTACTTACAAAACCACTTCGGAAAACTAGAGTCTATTATTTAATAAGAGAGGAGGCCTCTTTGATATGCAAATGGAAATCTCTCCATAAATTTTTCGTGGTTCGAAAGAGGCTCGCTTCCGTTCTATAGCCACGGTTCCATCGGACGCAACCTTCCCATCTCATTGCCATTGGGTCAATACGATACCAATTACGGTCGGGCGATGATGGCAGGTCGATATTCGGCGAAGACAAATTGATAAATGCCAAAATAATTTGTTGATTTACTGACATCTTAATCTGGCGTAATGAAGCTATCAATCACCGATACACGTTAAAAGACAATCCAAGAAACCCTGACGCATCATTAATTTCCATCATGACATTAACGTATTTAACGTAATTGTGTTATTAAAATGTTGAGTTTACGATTTAACGCGCTGCGCTGATGGACGAAATAATTACTTAACGAAATCGCCGTCTGATATAATTTCCAAATCGGCCATAAATTATGCATGCCGCGTATCCCTCCACAACTAAATTTAAATATATTATGACTTGCTTGATCGCATTATCTCATTCGTTTATGAGGCCGCGTTTCGTGGTTTACTCACGTAACATTGTCCTTTGGTAGCAGGATGCGAATGTGTAGCGAATGGTTGATAACGCTGTCAGGATGATGAGAGCGACATGGCCTCGGCTCATTTTTGGTGCATGCATTCTTCTGAAAAAGAAAACCACGTATGTAATTGTCGAGTCAGATCGAACATTGAAGGCCGACGCGAAATGGATGGCGTAACAATTTTGCAGGACCATTCCGGAGTTTTTGCGATGAAGAATAAGGAAGTTGACAATTCCAGATTTTGTTGCAAAACAACCTTTATTGGTATTTTAAGCATTTTAGGTCTTTGTCACTGACAAGAACATGAACATGTAGGTAATATGGAAGTAGGAGCAGAAGGAACGAGGAACGAGCACTGGAGTTTGCATTGTTACGAATTTACACCTGGGGCAATAGTAACTTGGTAACCAACTATGTTGAACTTCTCTTTGCTCCCCTCTCGCAACTACGTAATGTCACTTGCTTAAGAATCAAGAAAGTTAATCTTATATCCTTAACTTTATAAAAATTAAGTTCTCTACTATTATTTCGTTGATTTTCAATTTTTTCTATGTTCAGTTAGGTACATATTTATTAAAGCAACTTAGCGCAGTGTTTGTTCTAGATTTGAAATAAAGTTAGGATACAGTTTCGATTTTAGCCAAGTAAGTCCAAAAATTTATCTCAATTAGCAATCTGTATCTAATTGATAATTTTTCAGAAATCCTCAACATTTGGGGCGACTACTAACTAACTGACGAAATAGTAGTAACGAATTTTTGGTTCTTTACAACCGACGAATCTTTGAAAATTTTATGTTGTCCTTGCTATTTAGATTAAACGTTGAAAATGTCGCCAACCTAAAAGTGTCGACCCATTTCACAGATTCTTTAAAGTTCATATATCGAATCCAACCCAAGTATTAATTTAATTAATTAATTAATTGCCCTGAGCCGCTCAATTTTGCAGGTCTTTTGTGGGGTCAAAATAGTTATAGCGGATGATAATTGCGCCCCCAACTTTTTTCTCATTTTGCCAGAGCGTTGGGGAATTCTGAAACCAGGGGGTGGATGGCGATTATGTGCGATACCCGCCCCGTAAATAAATTATGTCATTCCGTATCCCGTTTGCTTGTTTAGTTTGCAATATTCGTCCGCACTCGACGGGGCGTCTCTGCATCTCAGCAGGCTGGCAGTTTCCTGAAATGAGCTGCTCTCTCCGACGATGCTATCGTTACTGGATTCAATTTTCACAACGTAACATGGTTAAGAGAGAGATTCGTGTCTGGAATATTGACTTTAGGACTCATAAAGTCTGGATTTCAAATAGTTCCTTGCTTCTCGATATAATTCCAGGTTTTCATTACTCCATTCAATCCATGGGGTTTATTTTTGTGGTTCGACACTAACGCCATCTTTATGGGGCGCAGCTGCAGTTGCACGACGTTATTGGACCCATTATCTCATTTATGATGGTTCTGAGCCCGACGTCGCGACGACCACCTCTAGTAGATCGTAAATGAGCACCGGGGTCAGAATTTCCGCGCCTATACCTCGTCTCGTCGGCGGCGATCCGCCAGAACTAAATTTTCTCCCCGCACAGCTTTTGACTTGTTTTTCGAACATTTGTTCCGTTTTCTCCGCCCTCGCGGTTAACGTCAAAGACAAGCAGACGAAGTCGCGAAGATAAAACGAAAAGATGTCTAATTCAGCGGCGTACAACAAGCATTAGTCGAAGAATTCATGTTTGAATACCAATTAAGTATTTATATATACAGGGCGGTTAGCGTGCAACCGCCGAAATAAATTACGGCAATCGCAACGTGATGAGCTAAGAAATATCTAGACGAAAAGCGCTAAATGCCCGATAAATCACGTTATTGTTGAACAACAATTTATGAACATGTTTATGTAAATGCAGCGAGTTTATATTTGGGTTCATTACCATTCAGACCCAGACAATTTATGCAAATGCGTACGTGGTAGTGGATCAAGTGATGGTTATTTGACGTCTTCGCATTCACGGGATCCTTGATTTTTCCAATTGGCACCTTCGTTTTTTCGCCACTACTGTCCGACCTCATTGCGAACGTGATAATTCACACTTGACGCCCGTGCTCGCTATTCACTATCATCGCCAATAACATTTCAACGAAACGCAATTACCTAATGAAATTACTGTTAAAATTAAGATTACGTGAAGGTCGAGTTGGCGAATTTCCGCTGAAGAGGCTCGACAGAAAAAAGTTTGATGCTTGATTAAAATCGATAAGGTGGCGTCTTTAATAATTGTGATTTTTCTGTCATAATGGAAAATGCGAGTTCTTTTTCTTCATTAAAATTCGTTTGGCGGCGTCGAGATTTCGTGTCTAATTAAAACAATGGTAGCCGGGAGACCGGGCAGATCGCTTTTTTTTAAATACCACACAATTTGTAAATGGTTTATTTTATCGCTGGATGAGATAAAAGATGTGTTAGAGGTTTTATCGTTTTTTGCTTATTTACATAACGAAATGATGAACTCGAGATCGTTGGTCCAAAACGGTCCCTTGTACTGCGATTTCACCTTGACGCTCTTCGACAATGGATCGAGCTGTAAATCTCCTTAAGGTCAGTGATTTCATCTGAAGATACAGGCTGGTCCGAACCAAGAAAAGTGCAACATTCGCCAATAATGAAACGAAATCATGGACCACGCAAAGTATGATTCATCTACGTGACCAGCGTAAAAACGGAAATGTGTAACGTTAAGAAGAGAAAACTAAGAGCAGGAGTTTCGCAATTTAAGATTTTGCAGCAATTTACAGAAAAATGCTTTTAGGACAATTTAGTAGAACCCCAAAATGAAATTCAGTTTAGGTAAAAAGGTGAGGTGACATAATTGATAATAAAACTGGGTATGAGGACAAGAGATTAAAGAAAACGGCATCTTGAACTGCAGTAAAGAGTGAAAGCGCTCCCGAAAGGTGTTTGCATTTGGTGGATGCGCCGGGTGAATCTGCAATATCTCAGCGGACCCAAAGATACCGCTTGGATTTTGGTATCTATAAACTAAATGTTAACATAAAGTTCTCATCAATATTGGAAGCAAAGATTTTTTTCTAATAAAAGCAATTTAAATATATTTTTACTAATACAAAAAAGTGCTCAACCGTGAAACGTTCAATTGGCAATGAAAATCGTAATAAAGTCAGTAAACAATATTGAATACAATGAAAGTATGCCACTTGCTGACTAATAGTTGTTTTCATTGTTGATAATTATTTATTTTGTGCAAATTTCAATAGACGTCAGCAGATATTAGTCCGACTCTCCTGCAAATAATTGCTACAAATGTACTTCAAACCTTGATCATTTATAATTGCGTGCAAATTATTTGCTGAAACAATTTTCAGATTATTACCACTTTAAATTTGCATTTTGCCAGTGATTTTCATCAGAAAGCTATGTTTGAAATTGTATCAAAAATTTTTACAAATTCTCTACTTTTGCAGTTTGAAAATTTTATTTATACACATAGAGGGATTAATGATTTTTTTCGATTGACTAAACTTAACAAAGTTGGTCCATGACAAATTTCTCATAAACGGATCAACTTCTCTCCGGAGATTTTCCTTAATTAAGCACCTTTTAAAACTTAACGCCCGGCCTGATCCGTTATATTAAAAATTAACAAAATTGCCTGAAAGTGAAAACGAAATAACTTACGTTAATCGGGCTCTGAGCCGTTGCACCAAACGTTATCCGGATCACGATCACCGACACCAACAACAGTTCAAAGTCGTCAATGGAATTAAGTATTACAAAATTAAGCTGTCGCCAATATGTCTGGCTGGTTTAAGTTCACTCAAGACATCAGCGGCTCGTTTGCAGGCTTATATAGAGATGCTAAGTACGGCAAGCGATGTCAAGGACGTCATCATCCTGCATCGACAGGATCATTCTATAGCAGAAAACAAATTAAAACGTCTTCAAACAAAATCGTTCCAGGAATGAAAGAAAAGCCTTTCGGCGCTAATTAAACTACTGTTTTATTTGTTTATTTATTGGTGTCGCATTTGCGCATAAATGGTACCGTTGACGTTTATTGCCATTTATGACGGCAATCATCTCGTGGTCCAGGTCAATATGGAGCCTCGTTTACAATCAAATTTTTTTTTAACTTTGCCCTTAATATTTTGGTCAAACTTTGTTCCACGATAAAGAAAAATTGTTTTCTTTTTAATTATTAGATGGCTGTTTCTTCCGCGACACTTGACTCTCAATCCTTGTAGCTTCGCGTGGAGGAACCGACGTTAGCTTTATAACTGCAAGTTTGCGTTGTAAATGGGAGCTTAATGACGGAACTGAACACTTAACATTTCCTGGTCTAAAGTTGCAGTGCACCTTTATTTTGCTCTCACAATCAAAAACAGCTGTTTAAAAGTTTCAGGTTGGCGCGACGTCCCAGAGGACTCTGCGTACGCTGAAACTCGGTTTTGATGTTCTCGCAATCCTCGGGCGAATTTCCATGAAAATTTTCGACATTGAAGTGACATGTGTTAAACAAACACCTAAATCAATTCCGGTTACCAACAAGTCGCAAAAACCTTTTTGTAGGATCCCGAATTTTTCTCGATTAGACGAAATTTAATTTTTCCTCGCAGCTCACTGTTACTTTGTAGTTTTTAACAGGTCGCGTTTAAATGCCGCTAAAGAGAAACGACGACAACTTATTAAAAATTTGAATAACGACTTTCAGCGCGACATAAATTATTTTAAATACACCGCTAGCACGGGTTATTTTCCGTGGAAATAGACAACCGCTAATCTGCATTGGGAGTCTAATAAAAAGCGTCGGTTTTATTGCCGACATAAATTAAAACCTCTAAGCTCGCGATTAAATAATCTGCGTACGAGCTCCTCTCCATCTCGTTTGGTGGTAAATATTTGATTTCGGCGTTTGGCTCGATTTATTTACGTCCGGCCCCTGATACAAATGCGCATATTTCGGGAGAATTGGAAACAGGTTAAACCCAACTGTTGGTACTAAGATTGCACCAATTGATCACAGTGTCGGAAGCCAAGTGGTGTTAATAATTTAGGGCTCGGAACCAGAGAGCTCGCAACTTGGCCGGAAACGTTCCACGGTGGTGAGGAAGCTATCGGAAATTTTATTTCAACGACTAACTGGGGAAAGTCTCTTTGATGGAGCGGGGTCTGCATTAGCACAGACGAGGAAATGCGGTGCGTTGGAAATATTTTTCTTTTGTAACATCTGACGCCTATTCATTTCTATATTGCATCAGTTTTTCGAGGGGACCGAACACGGAAACGATTTTCAAACACAAGGGAAGGCGCGAGAACGTCATACGCCTCCTGCCCGACCTGACCTGACCTGACCTGTAAGTACGTACCTCACTGTTTCACCTAAAGTGCAGGCACTTTAGTAAATATTGCAAAATTGTCATTAAAGGCGTCAAGTATTATTTTAGGTCAGATCGCATGTAGATCCTCCTGTAGTTGATTGGGGCAGAGCATTGGATTGTTGTAAACTTTACTTGATATGAGTTTCATTCTTAAGTTCAGTTAGAGATTTTGGTCCTTTTACGCGCCCATTGAGCTTTCGGCACTTGATTGGCGGAACTCGTTTGCCGCAGGTTTCGTTTTTTTTGTCTATGGGGATAATTGCAGTCTGATTACGGCTTTACCGGTTGCTATTTCGGATTAGCGGCTACATGCATCAGGGAATCCGGGTAAATCACGTTGGTTAACTCGCTAATCCCGTGCTGAAATAATTACGGGTTATAAACAACCGATGTAACTAGCATATTCGGTAACGATATACAACAATAAATTTGGAGTCGCTCCGTGGCCCCGTTCAACACTTCATTATTATTCCGCCGCACAATTCCGATTTTCAAACATATAAATTGAATTATAGCGAAATAACTTGTCAACTGTGGAAATTTGAATAGAAACTATTTTAAAATGCAAATTCGCAATCGCATTGTCACATAAAATACATAAAGTATGAGGTGATTGTGTCTGCACATAAATGTCCGGCTGGAAATACTAGATTTAAAGGCGTCGTCGTTCTCTGGGGCTGCCATGTTCGGTGGACAAGAATGGAATGGACAACGGTTGCTAATTTGCCGCACTTTTTCCATTATCTGTTCCAAAGAAGAGGCAGTTTATGTCGATATAAAAAAAATTCAATTTTTTTTATGGGGACACTTTGCATTAGGTAAAGTGTAACTTGAAGGTTACCCACTACAAAATGATAGAATCGCACTTTGAATTGGGTACACTTAAGCTTTAACTCTACCCCCTATAAAATGAGAGAATGGCACTTTGCACTGAGCACAATTAAACTTTAAGCCTAACCACTATAAAATGACAAGATTGATTGGGAACATTTTATTAGTAAAGTACAAACGGGGGAATATATTATTGCACTTTGGAAAATTATACTAACTTTGTGCCAATAAACTAAGCTTTAACTCTACCCCCTATAAAATGAGAGAATGGCACTTTGCACTACTAGCGGTTAGATACCGCCGCTGGTTTACGGCCATTCCCGCTGATGGAATATAGCGTCACTGTGGTTAAAGTGCCGTTAATGCGCGCGCAACGCGCAAGTGGTGTCATCACAGGAGACGAGACTGTACAAAGATCGAACACGCTTCGACTAGCGAGGTCGATAGAACCGTGGAAAACAAATTGCGCACCAATGGACAGCCTTCGGGTTCAAATACTCGTTCAAACGATACTTTTACTTGGGTAAAAGAAGTTCTACGTAAGGTCAGTTCAGGGCGCTGTAATTTTTTTTTTAAAAGCACGATTAAAAATCACTACTTGAAAAGAACTTTTCTAATCTTTTTCCTTGCCCTAACACACTGAAGTGCCGTCATATGGATTAACGGCACTTTAACAGGCGCCGTTTGACGGTACTTTAACGCTAGCGATATAGCGTTGGTTGGATACTTTTTTGGGAAAAAGAAGTTCTACTTAAGGTCAGTTCAGGGCCCTGTAATTTTTTTTTTAAAAGCACGATTTAAAATTACTACTTGAAAAGAACTTTTCTAATCTTTTTCCTTGTATCATTTTATAGTGGGTAAGTTTCAAGTTACACTTTACCTAATGCAGAGTGTGATTTTGCCATTTTATAGTTTATTGGCACAAAGTTAGAAGAATTTTCCAAAGTGCAATAATATATTTTTAACGTTATTTTGGTTTATTTTAAAGTGTATAAAATTCTAACCCGTTTATATTTACGTTTCAAAGTGATATGTATCGGTTTTTCGTGCAAACCGTATTTAAAGAGCATTTTAAAATACTTTAAAGTGCATTCTCTTTCTTCAAAGTGGAAGACTATTACTCTAAGTTATTGCTATTATTTTCATGTTGTAACAGATTTTATACTGAGCTAACGCAATTTTTTCAAAGTGCGTTTTCTTTATCAAAAGTGACATATATTATTTTTCTGTGTTTTACCTTTTATAAAAGTTTGAAATAGTTTTTTAATGCTTATTCACTTCTTTTTAACGTTATTTTGGTCTATTTTGAAGTGCGAAAAATTCCAACCTTTTTTTTATTGGGTCAGAAAAAAATAAGTGCAAAATTTTAAAATATTTCAAAAAATTTTCAAAATTGAAAAGTATAGTGTGAACAAACAGCCATAGAAATCAAGTCATTATACACATTGTTGCATAACTTGCCAACTAATTTCTTTGATCAATAATATAATTTATTATTATTGACAAACTTTGTCAGTCCGACGTCTTTCCAGTAGGTATCCCTTATCTTAATCCTTGATTTGGTATTTTGGTAGCTCTATTAGATCTCATTTTAGAGTTCTCAAATAATTTCACGATTTCGTGACAAAGATATAAACTTCATTTACGTCTCAATTAGTCCGGACTCGCAGGAGGCCACATTAATTGCAGGTGCATTTATCGAATTTAAATTCTTCGCTGGCAAATTTATAGTTTTTTTTCTTCATTCACCAGACAAGCTTTACGAACTTCCATAAAAATATCTCATTTTAGTATTCTCGAGGATTAGTCCGCAAGTTGGCAGCAATTGCTCGTTGAAACTCCTTCGTTGAAATTATTCCAACTCTTCGGTTATCTTTTTATATAGCTCAGTAAAAAGGTTCTTTTGTGCTGCGCGGCAGTGCCTACCTAATTTTCTGAACAAAATCGAATGAGCGAACCTTGTGGAATTCAGCTTTGACTCGCATTACGTAAATGTTATTGATTTGCCCTATGTTTGATTTACAACTTATGAATATTAATGAGACACAACAAGCAATAATTAAGATTCACAAATATTCTCCCGGCTACCACTAAAACATTAATCGTTTTGATTTCACGAACTTCCGGACCCAAAGCCAATGCCCCAGATGGCTTCCTCTTAAAGCCGAATTTGCTTCAAAGAACTGAAATTCAGCAGCAGAAACTTTTTGATGTCCAGTTGCACAAATAATCATTACGATGTTAGGAAACCGGATCAGCCACTAAACTAAATGCAGCAAACGAAATTTGGGCAGTTAACGAAGTTTCAACACGCTAGCACCCTGCAACCTAACCAAAGGGGTGTTTTACAACTATTATTTTGGCTCGTGAGGGAAGCTATTAAATTTTTAAAAGTTTTAGAACTTATCTAACGCAGGACTCGGCAGTTTTGTAGTTTTTTTTTCTTCTAACTTAAAGACTGTTTTAGTTCGAGTTTTGATTCACGTGAGGAGAAGTAACGGGTCCGGTGGGCGGTGCTTAATTTTTCAAATTTTTAGCCTTCGGGAGCGTCAGGCCGACGATTAAAGAAATTACAATAGCAGCTGCCTTGGCGAAGATTGATGTTGAACATCCTCCATGTCTTATCTCTGTTTCGGTATCTGGAAATTTACGATAATCATGAATGATTATGCATAATTATCAGCTGTGCCGATCCTGGTATGCCCACCATCCGCTGGCGAATTTCTGAATTATAGACAATTCCTGGCAGACTCCCGGACAATCCGCTTAAAGATCGCCGAATTTACGACCTCTAAACCGTTTAATAAACTCGAGAAGATATGAACGCCGCTAAATAAAGTATGCAAATATTTTATTGTGACATAAAATATTACTTACTTCAACGTTTGAAGGATCCGAGGAAACGGACCCAACCGCTGGATGATGGACGAGTTTAATAACTTGCGGATACCAGATTTCAAAGTACCTACCTACCTACGGATGTGAAATCGTTTGATTGTTCTCGAAACTCTTTGTTCTGGAAATTGAATTTTCTAGTTCAGGTGTAAATAAGTGATTAACTGGTCAGCGGTCAAAGTTTGGGTTAATATCGTCGGAGAATCAGGATGCACGCCGGCTTGAGAACAAGAGTTGAATTAAAATGTAAATTTGCATGCAACGGACTACAGCAGCAAATATCAAATTTTAATAGTTGATGCATCGTGCACAATAAAACGTTCCAGGGCAAAGTTTCAGGTGGAAGCCAATTGTTCAGTAGATCCCACCATAATTGGAAAGGGGGCATGGAGGTATTAAATTTTAATTTCAAGATAACTGAGACCTCGGGCTCTCTAATTTAAGTGTACAAATTCCTCAAACCGCCAACTTTATGATTCCGAAAAGTTTCGATAGCCACGGAGCGCAAAAACAGAAGTAGAGTCTAAGCAACGTTGTTCAATAACTATTATCCTGACAACAATGGTAAAACTAAAGTTTGAAGTCTGACACTTGATAGTTTGTCCAACAATTGTCGCTCGAGATAAATCGATAGACGTGCCAAACTTCTTACCTAATAGAGCAAATAATTAATTATTTATAAAACTCCACAAAATTTTCAGAGACTTAATAGACTCATATAGATTTCCCTCTATTGTAGAAGTTTGCTGAGGATGAGAAAGCCTCAACAAAATTTTATTTAATTATTTATTAATTTCTAAATTCGTAACACAGATGAAACTACTTATAAAGCATTTCGATTCATTTTGACGCTGTCAAAGTTTTTTTTTTTGTTGACCATTAACACTTTTTCTCCAGAAGAGAGGTCAAATTAAAATTTCGAATCCCCCGGATTGAATCTCAGCCAGTCCTGCGTGGTTATTTCTGCAGAAAGCGACCGCTCACCGTTTGGTAATTGGCCCGGTCCTGGGTGGGCGCCGGCCCCCTCCGCCGTCCCACCACCTCCGGCCAGATGGCCCGGACCCGCGTCCTTCCGAATCTGTGCTAATACTTCTGTTTGTACCCACCTTGGATGTCCCGGACCATAATTAATAATTTCCCGATAAATTATCGTCGTTTCGTTTATTTTTAAATGTTGCGTCCGATAATTTTATGAATGCATAACTAATTAAGAGCGCGCATCACTAATTTATTTCTCCAACCAAAAGATCCAACACTAATTTATCGTCGGACATGTGGCAATATTAATATTATGATAATCGTACTTCCGAATCCCGCTACTTTTCGACATTGACACGCTAATTCCTCCCGACAAGAACATCCTTGACCGGAAACGTTCGAAGCAGCCCGCGAACCTTAAAACGAAGAAGGAAGAAGAAACGTAACAATTATAACGTCGCATGGCCGTCGCGACGACATTGAAGCCTGGTCGAGGGTAATATTCTTGCGAGATTCTCGGCGGGTCGAGCGCGTGGACAATGAAACCTATCGTGAAATAAGATTACCTTGTGGAAAGGTTGCCAAACCTTGATGGATTAAACTCATTTGGGTATTCTTGACATTTCGAGCGACTTCGGTGTTTTGCATAGGTTTCGGTACTTGCCAATAGAGCATTAACATCGACAGGAACCATAAACGTATGATTTAAACACCGATGACCTAACCGATGCCCGACATTGTTCTTTCATCCCAACAACGATAAATAACCGGTATAGACAGTTGGATATTTACGAGGCGATTCGCTATTTGCAACAAATTAACAACCATTAAATGCCTTAACGCCGATATCGTTTATGCGGTAATTGAACGTTACGAGATAACGAGTAGGTTGAGGTCCATCATTACTAAGCCAAGCTGAGGCTCGTGACGGTGGGTAATTAGAAAGATTTTTAATTATATATTATTAATTTGCGTCATTCATTTTGACATGCTGGCCTGCTTCTAATTTCTATCGATTGGGGTAGGAAAAAAAACTCCAAAATATTGAAATTTTTTACATCAATTTTATGACTTTATTCTTTTAGATTTTGAACCACTGAACACGAATCTCGCAGTAGTTTCTTTGTACAATTCGTACTTTTGGAGTTATGACGATTTGAAGACTTTGATTCAAAATTTTCGTCAAAATCGACCAAAATCGCTAATATCAACTTTGTTATTATATGGCGTAGGATTTTCATTCTTGCATCGTTCGATAGCCTGTGAAATACGGATAAATTTGATGTATCTTGACACGACATAAGTGTTTCCGTACAAAAGCTACAAGCATTTGAAAATTAGATAAAAATAGACTTTGGTGGTTTTTGGAAATTTACAAAAAATCTATCAGTTCTAGAGTCAAATTAAGTTCACATTTGATTTCAGAGAGATCGATTATACAAGAAAACGACAACTTCTACACCGTTGTAGCACCGATGTCGATTTTAAAAATTTTTCGAATTTCTATCGATTGGGGTAGAAAAAAAAAGTCGAAAATATTGAAATTTTATACATCGATTTTATAACTTATTCTTGTAGATTTTGAACCGCTGAACACAAATCTGGCCGTAGTTTCTTTCTACACATCGTACTTTTTGAGTTATGGCGATTTGAAGACTTTGATTCAAAATTTTCGCCGAAATCGACCAAATCGTTAATATCGACTTTCTTATTATATGGCGTAGGGTTTTCATTCTTGCACCGTTTGATAGCCTGTGAAATACGGATAAATTTGATGTAAGTTGACACGACATAAGTGTTTCCGTTCAAAAGCTACAAGTATTTGAAAATTAGATAAAAATAGACTTTGGTGGTTTTTGGAAATTTACAAGAAATCTATCAGTTCTAGAGTCAAATTGAGTTCAGATTTGATTTCAGAGAGATCGATTACACAAGATAATGTCAACTTCTAGGCCGTTGTAGCAGCGATGTCGATTTTAGGAATTTTTCGAATTTCTATCGATTGGGGTAGAAAAAAAAAGTCGAAAATATTGAAATTTGTTACATCGATTTTATGACTTATTCTTTTAGATTTTGACCCGCTGAACACGAATCTGGCAGTAGTTTTTTTCTACACGTCGTACTTTTTGAGTTATGACGATTTGAAGACTTTGATTTCTATCGATTTGGGCGAGGATTAGGGTTGAAAAAAAAGTCAAAAATATTGAAATTTTTTACATCAATTTTATGACTTATTGTTGTAAATTTTGAACCGCTGAACACGAATCTGACCGTGGTTTCTTTGTACAAGTCGTACTTTTTGAGTTATGACGATTTGAAGACTTTGATTCAAAATTTTCGTCAAAATTGACCAAAGTCGCTAATATCAACTTTCTTATTATAAGGCGTAGAGTTTTCATTATTGCACCGTTCGATAGCCTGTGAAATACGGATAAATTTGATGTATCTTGACACGACATAAATGTTTCCGTTCAAAAGCTACAAGCATTTGAAAATTAGATAAAAATAGACTTTGGTGGTTTTTGGAAATTTACAAGAAATCTATCAGTTTTAGAGTCAAATTGAGTTCACATTTGACTTCAGAGAGATCGATTACACAAGGAAACGTCAACTTCTACGCCGTTGTAGCAACGATGTCGATTATAGAATTTTTTTTATTCTTAATGCACTACCGCTTACCAGTTGAAAGATCGAGACGTTTCTAATCCTCCAATAGATATCAAAAAGGTGAATAGATTAGGGTTTTGAATGATTCTTTTCGAGACTTTTTGCCAAGTTACTTAGAAATGATAGCAGACCAAAGAGTAATAAATTGAAAGATTGTTGTAGAAATTCTTAATCAAGTTCGGAACTTTAACTTAAATTAGACAAATAGAACTGATTAACTTGAATATCAGTTATTGCTGAGATTAGTTTGTCTTATTGTTCCACATTATTGCATTGCCCGGTGTAATCAAATAAAGAACTGTACGTTAATAAGCAGAATTTAATTAGCTTTTGTTGACCCAAATTTTATTGGCTTGTAAATATTTTCATTAATCCATCTTTATTATGTCGGCGTGAAATTGAACGAACCAGCTTTTGTACGGTGGTCTAAAATGTTGATTTAATAATTATTAGGTATACGCATTATCGTCCCATTAAATTACCCATTATCATGTACATACGTACAGACTGGCAATTTTAATGAAAATTACCCAATTAAAGTATTGTGTTTGACAGTTTGGCGCATTTCATTAAACTTTCTCATTTTTACGAATTATTATAATATGATTTTTATGTCTCCGCCACCATTTACTCTTTGGAAAATTTATTAGAAATTGCACAGGAAAGCTCTTTAAAAGGCAAAATATGCAAGAGTCACGTATTTGTTAATAAGGAAGATGCAAATGCTGTTAGAAATAATTCTGAATCTTTATGTTAAAGCATCAACATCCTCAAGAAGGGTTGGTCATCAATAATTTGATAATTAAAATTTTTTTTTAGCCGTCACTGTTCTATTTTTCACGCTAGCAGATGTCAAATTTCCGGTCAGACAATTACTCATAGTTAGTTGCCAATGACTTTCTCACTCTTCGTGACCCATTACACGGATTACCTCACGCCATTTTTGGGCCACCTCAGATCTCTTCTATCGAACTGGAGTAGGGCGAGCTGCTCATCAGCCCATCACCTCAGTTTCATTTAGGGATTGAGTCGTTGTTGCGCGTCTCGAGCGCGCCATATATTCTTCACCCAGAAGTCTCAAACTAATTACATTTCCATAGGAATAGTCTCGGGATCAAGTCCATTTCCAATCCCGAACCCCATAACCGCACGCGCGTTCCTTATCAAACTCAATCCATTATTGGCGACCCCTGTCGTCATAGCGAAAATTATCATCTCGTGATCTAGCGGTTATGTATTGATTTGTTTGAAGTCGATGGTCACAGTTCGGTAGTGACCCGTACAACGGTCGAGGCCAACCCAACAACCCGGCCGATTCCGGGACCCCACGTGATCGCACCGGGAGCTTCTTCGAGAGAGATGCGCGCACCTGTGCCCGGAAAGTCCGGAAACAAAGTGATTTCGCAGCCAGGAGACGCGCTCGCAGCTCGATTTATGACGCGGTCTCGACTGGACTCGGTCGTTTCGTTTCTTTTTTCGCTTTTTGTTGAAATATGGCGACGTTGTCTGGAGCGGCAAATACGGAAAACGAGGGGGCAATTAATTTTAAATAGCGCGATTTTATTAAAAATTCCACCCGCCTCGTCTACGTTATTGCGTAATGTAATGAGAAATATCTAATTTTATGGCAGCGAGAGGTGCTGGTATTACAGTGGAGTCATTAAGTCGGCATTCAAGAGCAAGGCGCGGGCTGCAGATGGCTGAAACAGTGCGAAATTAGAGAGCGTTTGTCTTCGGTCGCCCTGCCCAAGATGACCCTCGCGACTGTTTAAATTGAAAATAGAAAAGTTTCTCAATCTATTAACATTCAAGTTAACTGCAAGAAAATGTTTGGTATTTGGGAGTCAAGAGTTCTTAGGATACCTAGGCACGGTTTTAATGATGTTTAAGACCAAAAAAAAATATTAAAAGTTGCCAAGTCAAAAAGAACCAACCGATTTAGTTTTTGTCTGATTTCCAAAGACTGGACCATCTTCCTGGATTCCAGATTTGGGACCTTTTCCTGAAAAAAAAGCTAAACAACATCATATTGCGGATGGACAAGGTAATAGTTAAAAGCAGATAAAGCACTAATTGCAACATTTACTGGTCAACAAGTGACTTTGCAAACCACTCTATTGGTTTTTAACATAAAATTAATGTGCTTCAAGCAATCGGCGTTATTATAATATTTAATAATTTCTGTTGCTACCTGTTAAATTGCCACACCACGTGGCAATTTCTTAGTAATTTATTTGTTTATCAACTAGTAAACTTTATGGTTGTTGGTCTTCCACAAATCAAAAATTTCTAATTCGCTGCAACGCAGTAGCATCTGCTTAACTGTCGGCAGCAATAACGTGATGCAAGATGTAACCGGTTGAGGTGTTGGCAAGACACGAAAGCCAAAATAGGGCGGAATTCGCGCCGTGTATTTCTCGTTAAATGTCTTGAAATGCTCGAGGGACATTTCACGCACGTTCATTTAATAACGCCTTAACAAAGCGGAGCTGCCTTTAAAACATAAATTGTTATTTCATTTCGTATTCAGCTCTTCATATCCGCATGTGGGCCGTATCCGAGCTCCAAGCTTCGGAATATGTAGGTGGAAGAAAATCAAATTGAAAAGTTGCTAGCGCCCACATCCGCTGGAACTGAATTTATAGTTAAACCATGCGAAAAAGACCGACAATTCATGGAAAAAATGACAAACAAAACGTGGATGATCGAATGGCCTTTTGCGGTAATGAGAAGTTCACATCGATGTAAGAGACGTTCCCGACTTCCTGTTCTTTGACCAAGCCGAGAAACCAAAGGTCATGTTAACAGTCTTTGGTAAACAAAACGGGAGCGCGAAATTCCCGGTCATTGCGTACACAACAATTGAAGATGTTTACATCGGCTAAGAGTCTTTTTTTGACGTTCGCTACCTGCGTAAATACCAAACGTAGAGTGCGGCTGAAAAATTAACACTACCTTAGATTCCCCAAAACTCTTTCTAGTTATAAATTTTCTCGGGGTTGTTTGATCTGTCAAGTTGCATCATTTATGGCTGATTTTCGAGGGTGTGAAAATTGCTCTCGAGACACGAAGAAGTGGCGTTTTGCAAAGCCAAGTGATCACTTAAGCGAAATTTAATTAAAAATGAGGAAAGGCCGAATTAACGAACCAATATATCTGTGTGAGTAGCCGTAGATCACGGCGTTTCTAATAAAGGCGGCGTGCACGCAGTCTATTAGCCATTCAGATTAATTATTTTAAGTGATTTATTGAAAGATGGCTAGCTGACCAGCATGCAACAAGCCAACAGGCACCGGAGGGAGAATGAAAATTAAAAGTCTCCCGGGCGCTTGAATTATCGATGCAACCACATTTCAGTTGCAAATTGAACTTCTTTCCTAACCTTCATTTTTTCTGAATCACGTATGGTCTTTTATTATCGTCTGTTTTCGCCTCCTCCATTATTTATTTTCCTCCACATATTCTTGTTTACATTGTTTTCTTTATTCTAGTTGACTAATGGTCATTTTCAACTTTAGCTCGTTTCTCTGCTTCATTGACAAACAATTTTTTTATCCCCGAATGTTCCGTCACAAATACAGTCTTGTCCAATTAAAGCGTTATTTAACCTACTCAGATTTTTGATACCGAAATCGTTGAACAGACACGAACCGACCCACATAAACAAACAAACAGTGGGTGATGTTATTTCTGTGCCCTCCTTATTTTTTGCCGTTACGAGCTTTCAGCCGGCTTTTATACCAACTCACGCGACACCACGCCATGAAAATCTTGTTATCAATAAACAAGTTCGCTGATACCATCTCGTATTCACTGTGCAATCATGCGGAACAAAGAATTATGTAGAAATCAATAAAACTTCAGGATAATTTTTTCAGTGCCCTTACCATCAACAACTTATTGTTGATGGTAAGGGCACCTGGGCCACGGCCACCTAAGGGTGGCCGTGGCCCAGTCCGCCAGAACGATTATCGAATTTACCGATACTTACCCCTGATTATTTGTATTTTTCTTCGGGTCGGAAATGAAACACGGGAGTCCTGGGAATATACATCATTTATTTATTAGGGATAGACAAAAATAATATGTAAAGTTGGAAAGTAAGACATTTTTCAAAAATAACGGCTTATTTAGTGTTAGTCCTCACACATACAAAGTTAACAAAATAAATCTGAAATGTACAAAACTAATAAATTCAGTGTATATAAGATAGGCCTACGAATATATAACATTACATTTTGTCGTTTAAGCTACATATATGCATATATAATCTATCTTTGTTGTCCTAGGTCTACTTACTAATTAGTATTGACTGTTTAGAGCGACCATTGTATAAGAAACACCTGAAACCAATGAGAAGCCAACTGAATCAGGACTAGGTCCGTTTTTGACAGCCATTTAACAACAATCACGTTTACATAATATTTTGCTAGAGTTGTGTCATGGCGCCATCATTTATTTACGTCTAAGTGCACGAAAGCACTAGTATGAAGAGTATCTATCACGTATCACATCAAAATGGCGAACGAATTGAAGCGGTAACTCTGTGGTTACGGTGCATATCGATTCAACAAAAAATTGAATCCAACATCTCTTCCTCTCTTACATACAACGCTATAATGACAATGTCGCTACGCTACTATGTTACAACTGTCTTCATGATATGTCGTCTTTTAATGTATATTTTTAAAAAATACATTTTAAGATTGTGTATATCAAATACGCTTTTATTTCATTTAGTTTACATATAACACTACTTAATTATTGGACAGGACAGCTGAAGTCACATTCATGATATGTGTGCAGTTTCGATAGACAGATATGTTTCTACTAACCCTACTCACCAATACTCGTGTATAAACAAAATGATTGTAACCATAATTACACTTTATGCACGATTAATACATGATGACGTGTAAGGTATATCCCTATATGTCATCGTCGTGCGGCCAATCGCGGGCCCGGCGCCCCCACCCCATCGACAACGAAAATACCCGAAGTGGTTGCCCGTGCCGGCCCCGCGACCTTCCACCACGACTACGGCAATGGTTTTTACAGGCCGAACGACTACTTGCTAAGACGGTGCTCTGCAAAGAAAAACACACAACAACGGTCAACGATTCTAACATTGAAAGCTCAAACAGTGAGACTTTTTTTAACTTTTTTTAAAGCTTCCCTTCGCAAAATACCACCGTCTCCACGCACTCACACTTATCTTTCTACCATCCAAGGAACTCGCATGCTACAAAACGTAAATGTAGGTAGATGAAATAAGCGGCGACATTGTTGCCAACATCTAAAGCTATCATAAGAACTTTCGATTTTTGCGTAAGGCTCCATGCGAAACGTTAGAGTATGTGAGGTATGTAACGGGTGAAGAAAATTTGTCGGTTCTGTGAGGGGTCCGGAATTACGTATTATTAACAATGTCGACGCCTATGCTTTGATATGTTTAAGTTGATATGTATTCACAGCGGCAGCCGGTTTCGGCTGCTTTCACCCCTTTGTGTATGCGCAATATAAATAGCTATGTTCTATAGGTATATAAGTATATAGTTAATATATAGGCACTAATCTAAGACAGGCATAAGAACGACAGGGTGGCAAGCCCGCTACCACTAACACTGTTTAAATCAACCCCGGAATTTAAAGCCGTTCAGCTAGCGGATGGGTTTCTCCAGTTTCTGGTTAATCGGAAACGAAAGACGCGCAACACTCGATTTTGGCGCGCAAAGTATGCAATTTTGGGTAACGATCAGGGGCGATTCGGAAAAAAAAGTTGTTTAGGGTTCAGTTATTGATGTAAGTGTAGGCTACGCAACTACTTATTTTTCCGAAAAACCTCCGTTAAGTTTGGAGGGGTTTTAAAAAGTAAGTAGTTAAAAAGATTCTATTGTTTGCCGAAAGTTTGGTTTTACAGTGGCACTGCCAAAATCTGGCTACGGTGACGGTCGGCTGTTTTTTGATGACCCGGAGCCGGGCGACATCTCCAACTAGTGTCGATAGCTGGGAGAGAGTGTCAAAATATATTGAAAGTATCGAAAGAGCTTTTCGAAATTTGAAGCGTCCAAAGATTCAGATCTGGAGCCACAATTGAACTTGGTTCACAGTCATTTTAAATTTTGAATAATTATTTCAAAAAGGACACAAACACTTGAAAAAAGTTCCTTCATCATTGAAATTTGCACCTAAATTGATTGGTTACTGTCTTTTGATTCGAGCGACAGTACCTCCCCATTTCGATTCTTGGCTGCTTTGATACTTGGGACCCTTCAATATTTCGAGCACCGATGCCCGATATGGTATCGATACTTCGCCCGGCCCTCCTTGACTCAAGAATCAACCGTAAAGTTGGAGGAGACTCTTGTATCGACCCTGCATCCGTCGCGCTAATCTTCAAAAACCCGAATCGAAACTAGAGGGTAGCAAAGTTGATGGAGAAAGCAAGGAGAGATGAGTATTGAAATCGCGGTAAACAAGCGAAAAAAGTACCGTACCGGCGGTCTGGCTGTTGTCGCTGTTGGCGAAATTTCGTAATTAGGGTCCTGGAAACCGAATCCGGGAATGTTTTATTCATTGCGCTTTCATCCACGTGCCGAGTTGAATTCTGAAAATTTGCAGGCCGCCGCGTGAGCAACCAACATAGCAGCCGCGTAGCCGGCCATTTATGCACATGTAGATTTTTAGAATTTATTGTACCGTAAAATTGACAAGCGTGGTGTTGGACAGATAGTTGCAACGAGCATATAGAAACATGCACACTTCACACGAACAACTACTAGTGGGGACGAGGCCGTTAAATCGCTCGTAAACCGCTCACATGTATATTACAGCGCGACAGTGAACTGTTTATTTCCTGAAACGGTGCTCTCCGCAATATCACCTGAAGGACCGTACTCGGAGGAGTTGATATGTTTGTTGATATGTTTTTGTGTGGGGCGATGAAAGTAGCAAAAATATTATCATCAGCATCAGCCTTTCAGCGGACAGTTCACGCGGACGAGCGCGCGTACGCGTGAAGTGCCCCAATACGCTACATTAGTGGTCTAGGGGTTCAAAAATTATACCTTGCAGTTGAACGAAACGATCGCCGGTCAACGGCGCAACAACTTTGGGGTCACAGTCTCAAGCTATAGTGATTATATCTAAGGTATAAAGTTTGAAATTTGTCATATAAAATGTACAATATATATATTTAACAAAAGTAACTCTTTTATATACACTTTGGCTCGTATGCTAGAAACAAAAATAACACTTGTATATCACCGATTTTCATTAGACATTAATTCTCTAAACATCTTTATACATTTACTTTTTCCTAACGGTTTTGTATATAGCAGAAGCATGCGCGATGCAAGTGTAGCATGAGAACCTACACCTAACATAAGATTGGTTTCTTAACATTATTATTAAGATCGATTAATATGATTGTCGATGACTTAGTATAAATCCAAGAAAATTGCATTTTATACCAAGTCAAATGCGTACAGTTGCCACGAGCATGCTGACATACAACTTAGCTTCGTAAACACCATTGACGGTTATTATCGCGAGTCAGAACAAATGGATTTTCCTCCACCTCTTCGGCTCGCGTTGAGATTAGGCCGGTGACATCGTCGAAACGAGATTTCCCGCGATGCCCCGTCCATATTGCGTTACAGCGTATGTCTGACAGTACAAATGACTGAGTTCATTTATCAAAAGCTCTCTCCACTGATTGTTTTATTCTCCGGCACAGACCGGTCCGAAAGCTCTCTGACGATTCAATTCAGCCGATAAAACGAAATTTAGGGACGGTGCGCCCTCTCGCAAACCCGAAAGCTCGTCGCTCGACGCGCTTTCGGTATTACGAGAACGCACACACGCAGGTGACGCGCAAACTGTTTTGCCGTTCTAATGGAGAGACATGTCGAGAGTTTACATAAGTAAGTCTAATTATCATTTATTTCCAATTCTCTAAGTCTGTGTTTGAAGCTTTGCAACTAAGTAGGCCTACGTTTTGCTTATATATACTCGGAGATACTTATCTACAATGCGCTTAGAGCTAGCATCAAATGGATGAGGATTTCGAGGAGGGTGCGGAACGACGCCCTGCCTGCAGACGAGCCTATTTTGCTTAAGTAAGTGTTGACACAGGGAGGCTCCGCCGAATCTGGAACAGAGAGAGAGATGAGTCAAAGCGGGGCTGTTCGAGATTTAACCCCAAGGTGCCTAATTGACGGAAAACTCAATTCGCGTCATCGACGATCAAAAGTCCAACAGCAACTTCGTCGGGCCGTCCCACGGGAATATTTGATAATTAAAGTAACGAAAAGTGCAAATATAATTTCTAAAAAGAAACATTGTCACAATAATAATACGATCGTAGAGGAGCAGAACGAATAGGACGTTCTGGTGGCTGCGCCGGGTGAGAACCGTCTTCTGGCGCGAGACCAATCCCGTCAAATTATGCCAAGTGCATGTAAAATGCACTTGCAGTTTCAATTGTTAAAGCGCCAACAGCTATATACATTTCACGCGATGGTTTATGCATGACTATTTTAATTTGGGGCCGTTGCATTATGGTCCCGGGAGTTGCGGGCGGGTCCTCAACTCTACGATTTGAATATTTTATTAAAGCAATATTATTTTACTGCACACTAAACCAAAATTTTCCGTGCAGCAGGCGGAACGTACCTACGTCGAATTCCGGCGTCGTTTTCTAATCTAAATCCGGCATTTCCGGAACGCGTATAAGCGTCCGATCCAATTGAAATAAAACAGTGAACGTCCCGTACGTCTCATATAATTTTCATATTCGGGACGGGGCAGAGGGGAATGCTGTTAAAGTCTTTCCCGTTCGGAACATTCAGAAAACAAGTGTTTTCGAATACTGCTCACGTGTCGATGTTGTGCATGCGAACGTATCCATCGTGTGAGTCTCGTCCGTCTAGCAAGAAATGTAAGCCCTACTCCCTGGGGAGGGTTAGATCGATGGTGGCGTGTGCATGCACAGGACCGACTCGAAATATTACTGCCTTCTGAAACAACCCCGGTCCCGACTGATTTTACGGCCGCCAAAGCTCTTACCTCCTGTATCTTGGTGACACAAAAACATACATCGAACGAAACCAATTTGTTGTCAACCAAAGCAGGCATTTCAATCTAAAGTCCTTTCCGAAGGAAACGACGGTCCGGCCTGCGCCCCAGTTTTACCCACGACTCCAGCAATGGACGCTTCCTACGCCATTGGCGGGGTAATTAACAAAAATGAATGCTTAACCAAAATAAGGGTGGCGTAAAAATTTCCCGAGCCGATTTTGAGACGACGAGAGCATACATGTCTTTCAAACAAAACTTAGGTTCTCTTCAGAAGCATCCAAGCTTATCATCTTTGAGGTAAGATGATTCAGCAATTTGATTGGCTACACAGGGTGATTCACGTAGCCCGTCCATTAGAAGTTTTTCAACTTCCAGTTGGATTAAAAATTTGAAACATGGAAGGCAGTCATTATCAGTCATGCTCATTCCATCTAAAATATTTTGAGCTCTCTAGCTATACAGGGTGTGCGAAAAGTCGGTATCAACTTTGTTATTTTAAATAAAAACGTACCATTTTTTCTACATGGTCTAATTGGTCTTCCAACTCTGAGTTTTTATAACATTTGTTATGTAAACTTATTTGACAATTTTTGACATTATGTTAATTTATGTGAAAAAAGGGTCGATGTGGTAGCTTACGAAAAAATTCGTATCTGGCAGACGGTTTTGAATTTATAAAAACCAATTTGTAAAGTACTTAGTTTGAAGTCCAGACTAACTTCTGATGTTTTAATGGTAGTTTCATTTTGTACCATATGGGCGCAGACAATTTTCAAATATCGCACCCAAAAGTGGTCAAAAAGTCATTTTTTTCAAATGGCACCTACAGATTTTTTTTACATCATTCGACAGAAAATTGTATTTTGGAATGAGTCACTTAAGCATTCTCTATACCTAACTTCATCCCCTATCAAATTAAAAATTAAAATCCAGAAATTCCATCAATCCTGCCAAGAGATTTATTTAGTTGTTCAAGTATGCCATGGAAACAAAAAACAATTGCAACATTTTAATTATGAAATGAATATGTTACTAATTTTATAAAAAAAACAACAACAAAAACTACCAAGAACCATCTTAACAAAATTCTAATGTAGGTGTTCAATGTGAGCACCATTTTGATTACTACATACATTCTATTAATTCATTTTCAACAGATTGTGTACCTCTTTTAATTTCGTTGGGACCAAGACTGTCGAATGCTCTTATTGTCTCCAGACCTTACCTCATTAGACTTTTATGTTTGGAGTCGAATAAAAGATTTAGTTTATACTTCACCACTTTGCAACATAAAGGAATTAAGAGGGAGAATAATAAGAGCATTTGACAGTTTTGACACCAACGAAATAAGAAGAGCTACACAATGATATAAAATGATAGAATGTAGTAATCAAAATGATGCTCACATTGAACATTTACATTAGAATTTTGTTAAGATGGTTCTTGATAGTTTTTGTTGTTGTTTTATAAAATTAGTAAGATATTCATTTCATAATTAAATTGTTGCAATTGTCTTTTGTTTCCATGGCATACTTGAAAAACCAAAAAATCTTGTGCAAAATTGATGAAATTTCTGGATTTTAATTTTTAATTTGATAGGGGATGGAGTTAGGTATAGGAAATGCTTAAGTAACTCATCCCAAAATACAATTTTCTATCGAGTGGTGTAAAAAAAATCTGTAGGTGCCATTTGAAAAAAATGACTTCTTGACCATTTTTGGTTGCGATATTTGAAAATTGTCTGCGCTCATATGGTACAAGATGGAACCACTATTAAGACATCAGAAGTTAGTCTGGATTTTGAACTAAGGACTTTACAAATTAGCTTTTATAAATTCTGAACCGTCCGCCAGATACGAATTTTTTCGTAAGCTACCACATCGACCCTTTTTTCACATAAATTAACATAATGTCAAAAATTGTCAAATAAGTTTACATAACAAATGTTATAAAAACTCAGAGTTGGAAGACCAATTAGACCATGTAGAAAAAATTATACGTTTCCATTTAAAATAAGAAAGTTGATACCGACTTTTCGCACACCCTGTATAGCTAGAGAGCTCAAAATATTTTAGATAGAATAAGCATGACTGATAATGACTGCCTTTCAAGTTTCAAATTTTTAATCCAACTGGAAGTTGAAAAACTTCTAATGGACGGGCTACGTGAATCACCCTGTATTGCTAAATTCAGCTAAAAATCTAGAATTCATTTCTAATTTTGTTGTCGGTTCCAACTTCGCTGATTGTCTTTGCTGGGCGAAGAGATTGGTCGCTTCGTGAAGCTTCAAAAAAATGTTGGTAATATTGCGCGGCGGGTGGCAATCTCTCAACTTTTATGAAGGCGAGTTGAGTTTCAAGTTTTGCGAAACTTAAGCTTCGGAATACGGCAAAATGCCGAGCAACAATAACCCGACACGTGTGTTACTATAAGTAGGTACTATCAGGCCACTCGAGTTCGAAGCCGAAATGTATTACGCGAAGTTAGACAAAACAAGACCAACGGCACATAAAGTTTGCCCTAACTGATAACTTAATACTTCCCGAAAGGTTGCTATAGCTCCAGATCTTGGGAGCTTTTACTCGCATTATACCTAATTATCCCATCAAGTCCTAGAAAATTTGAATGTTTGATTAAAAGTTTGGTCGCAGGTCGTTAGTTAATTAACCCTAAAGGCCGATTATTTCCAAATCTCGGGGATTTGCTCGAAATTAAATTGCGAGTGTATTGATGACCGCCGCGCTTAACATTGGCCCAATTTAACCCCGAAAATCGGGGCACTGGCACAAATGTGATTTTTAATTAATTAAAACTTGTGCTTCGAAATTGAAGGTTTCAAAAAAGTTTTAGGATTTATTCTCCTGCTTGTTGTTGCGGTAGTTGTCTCTCAATAGCTCCCGAATGAAACTATAAAAAAATTTGCGATTGCTCCTTGTTTGATAAATTGGGTCCCCCGAAACTTTCCACTTCTTCCCTTACGAGTTTCTTAACGCAGGTGCATGAGAATCACTTTTTCGGGAAATGTTCTTGTTCCAGATTGAACGACGATAATTTCACAATACTCTCGAATTTTCTCGCCGACCGTGAAGAGATAAATTTAAAATTTCCACGCGTCCCGGCTAAGAAAAACAAAACAAACCACCTTCGATATCCTGTTTGCTTTGGGCGAGGGTTCATGTTTTACGTCAACCGAACTTTATTAGCGTCTCCCATCCGAGCCGGTCCTAATTTTAAAAGTTTCCAGAGGTAATATCCATTATTGTAGCGCGCTAACGACTTTCATAATTCGATCAAAATCCATTATCACCTATTGGGACCCCACTTGTAGAACCCATTACTCGCTAGAATTGATCAATTCAACCAATACCGCGACTATTCCAGAAAAGCCTCCCCTAAAATTCGCCGATTGAGGCGCGAAGATTGGGTGAAATAAGCACGGGGAGACGTACCGAAATGAAGTGCTTAAACTTACCTGAATTATCTCGGAGTTTTGGCAGAAAATCGTTCCAGAAGGCGCAAGCGGTAGCTCGGGGACCTTTGCCTATTCCGTTTTTGTCTGCGTTGAAAATGAAATACTGCGGTTGGTCCTTTGTGTACAACGGCCAGTTCACATCGTCCGTGACAGGTTTCCTGCAAAAGAAAATTGTCCGTGTAGCAAGTCGGATTGTTGTCGAATTATCTGCAGGACGTCAAAAATTCAGCACTTTACGACCCGCCACAGGTGTTGTTGCTGGGTAATTCCTTTCGCAATTACGGCACCGTGTACGGAGTTTATTGTGCATGACGGTGTTCGGCGACACCACGTAGTTAGACCTAATAACATTGTGAATAATAATCCGACGGTGATGTAGATATGTGTTATCCGGCCGATGGAATACGTAATTAGCCCGACTAATCTGGATTATACCGCAAGAATATCTCAGGAACCGTCTCGTTTCGAAGCAAAACGGATTCGGCCGGGAAGATATTATATTCCGGGACCTAATCTGCCGTTCCAGAATTAAAATTGGAACTGGCCCCGATACAGGGTGCTGCGAGGGAGTTATTCGGCGTAACCTACTTTACCCCGGCCAGTCCACAACCCTCAAAGATTCAAATCGACGTCTAAACGAGCCATTCACTCATCTTCGGATACGAGGGTAAACCCAAAAGTTAGTACCAATTTTTTGAATAATTGTTTCGTTTACTCTCGCCTTTTTCTCCATCCATTGGCTCACATTTATTTTGAATGTGTTGAAATAAAAAAAAGTCGACTAAAGTCAGGTTAGGTGAATAAGAAGTATTAAAAGTTTTTAAACATGGAATACGCTAACCCCCTGCCAAACTTGTTACAAGTGGCAAATCTCTGCTAAAGCTTTAGTGTATTAAGAACTATCCTTATCATAAGGTAAAATTTTTATTAAAGCTAAAAAAAAAATTTTGCTCGGGTTTTAATTATAGCATTACCGAAATTGATTTTTGTTGTTAATAAAATAATTAATTAATGGACTGGCCGTTATTTTATGTTTATAAAATGACGTAGATTACGTCAAAATCGCGTTTCATAGCGCAAACAACACGGAACTTCATTTACCCATTTAATAAACTGACATCTATCAAATTTGGCAAAGGACTAGAGTCGTCACCGCATTATGAAATGGGTCGTATTTAACAGTCTACCAAATTTATCCAATATTTTCATACAAAAAAATACTTTCATTTCCCAAAAATACTAAATGCTCACCAAAATTAAGAAAATACATAATCTTAAAGCGACAACCAAATATTGACATAATGCTGGCCTCTTATATATTTTGTTCGCCAAAATAACTTTTGTTGATCATAAATACTAAATGTTCACCAAATTTTATTCCGCATTTAATTCTAACATAATACCCAGATATTTAATTTTCGACAGTGTCTTTTATTATTTAGCAGTTAAAAATACTATTTGTTGATCAAAAATACAGAAGCAATAAAATGTTGTGCAAATGGTAAATAATTTTATGCAAAATTATAGATGTAGATGTGCTAGGGCAAGAAAAATAAAAGTAAAAATAGAAGTGGTTTGCACAAAAAAAGATATTGATTTCCGTAATATATCAATGCTTTGTTGAAATTGGCTTGCATTATGTAAAACGTAAAACTGCTTTTAGTGGTAATTTCTAATCGTGCTTTAAAAAAAATACAGGGCCCTGAACTGACCTTGTACAAAACTTTTTTCGCGTGCCTCTTGTCTGGAAGCGCAAGCGGCAAGGAGATATGCGGGAGCATACTTCATTTTTAGAGTAATAAAATAATTATTTGACGCACAAATAGTTTTTTTGAGAAACACTAAATATAAATGGATAGCGCCAATATTTATTATCTACAGCACGGACGCGTAACTTGAACGTTCCAAATTTGGTGAACATTTAGTAAAATTGATAGACATATAGAATTTAAAATGTAAGCAATGGTAAAACAATACGCAGCATAGTTATTTTAGTGGTGATGTTCTTATTTTCTGATATATAATTATTTGGGTTTCATTTAGATTTTTTGATGCTCATTAAATTTTCTAGTGGGCAGTGCAAGAGATGTATGGTTTAATTTGGTGTACATTATAATTTGTTCCCTAAAATTATCCCTCGTCCTTCGCACGGGGAGGCGGCGCTAAAAGCGGGATCAAGAATATCTCAAGTGATAACATCAAAAAATTGTAAAAAATTGCCAACAATTTTTTTGCGAATCTCGTTCGACCGAACGACAGGCAATTATTGCGATCGTTCATTCATGACGTTACTTAAAGTTCAACGGCAGCACGCAAATCACAATATGAAAGCGCGGTTGACATAAAGCCATTTGGGTTATTGATTCCCATGGCGAAACCAGCTAATAAAGCTGGATCACAGCATTAATCATCCAAAAAAACTTAACGTAACTCATTCGGAACTTTCTCAAATTAGGTTCCGTCAGAAGAGTAATTTGTAGCCCTACACGTTGTTCTCGCCGGTTACATCACGATATGTCATGAGTTACGTAACTCCCTCAAAAAAAGTTCTCCATATTTTCTGCATGCTCCAACGCGTTTTTGGCTTACATTATCGCATCTGATCCAATTTTGGGTCCCTACACGTAGCCACGATTACCCCGAACCAAGAAAACTGAAGGGGTTGTGGTTCTGTCCTTTAATCTCCAATTAAAGTTGAACTTCTGAGAGGATGCGCCAAGACGTCCGCTTTGTCCTTCGTAACGAAATAGAGTCTCGAGGATTTTTAAGGAATCAAAAGAGTTCTCTGAGAACTAGAAAAATCTTGCGTTACCTACACCTATTTACACGAATAAGCAGTTAGTGTAAAGGTTGACTAATCTTGGCTTCAAGTTGATGTTTTGATTCAGTAGTCTCCTCTTCTTTTGTTAACTTATTTTTGGGCCTGCACATGCCCAATTTGAGGGGTGGTGCGTCTCGTGAATGCAAATTGTTGCTTTCCCAAAATTACGTCGACAACAATCGCGAAATTAGGTTGAGTGCGTCGTGAGGACATAAATTCCTGCACAAATGACAGGACGCGCTGTTTTGTTCCAGGGAAGCGAACCGTGCTCGTCCTGGTCAGTGCACGTCGCGCAACAGGTAGGACATTTGCGGTTAGCCTCCGGCGTGAATTTGCGTTATCTCTGCTCTGGAAAGTGGTCAGATCCACGTCATATCTGTACGATTCGCCGTAATTGATACATTGCTCTGGTGCACGCTTAACACGTAATTAAAACGAACGTTTTGCCTGCCTCCGCAACCAGGTAAAAACGACAATATCAAACAAACACCGATTTCGGCCCTCCAGGGCGGCATAAATCACCCGGGTGCGCTCGTCGATGAAGCGAGCGAGCGAGCTTTCCGGTCTGCTGGGGGCCCTGCGACACAACCCGACGCAGGCACTTAATTCTTTGTTGGTTCAGCCGATTTGACTGGATAAGCCGCTTGCAGTTGAACGCTTGTTAATGTTGTGTTAATTCGAAATGTGCAAATATTTGCACTTGGAAGGGAATCCAACGAATGATACTCCAACGAGCTTTGGCACAAACCACAACCCAACGCTAATTTTTTGCCCATGGAGGAGGTCATTTCCACTAACCGGCTCTCTCGAATGAAGTTTCCAATAATAGTGTCTGCCGCTTATTAATTATTTCTTGACACGAGTTTGTCTCGCCGCTGGCACGTAAACCCCTAAAAAGAGTTAATGGGCAAAAACGCCGACTGGGAAAGTCCGAATTTACAAAAAAATCTGTCGATTATAAACCAAGTTGAGGTCAGTTTTGGAGACAGGAGAGTCGAATGCGTTATGCATTTGATGAAACAATAAAAATTTTGGAAATTTTGCAAATTTTGGTTCATTACAACTGGGCGAACTACAACAGTCCATGTAAGAAAGCTGTTGGTTGTTGGTCTTTGGTAAATATTTTTTTGTAAATATTTTGACTATTTTGCTTCTTGAGGGGCGCATTTCGACTGAAGGGTCCCGCATATAATTAAGTTCGATCCTGGCCCGATTGGACATGTTAATGAACTTCCCCGATTTGTCAGATTGCGTGTTATTCGAAATTTAAGCCTCTGCGAACTGTCGACTCCTTCTATTTTGAAGTGGTGTCGGAAACGTGAGTTCGCCCCACCGCCGATACTCCCTTATAATCGAATGAAGAGGGTCATGCATCCGGCAGGAACACACGTAAGGACGATTCGTTGGGCGGGACCGCTCCTCATCGATTCCGCCCGAAAGAAAATTGCGTCTTGAACGCTCGAGGGCGGCTAATTAGTGCTTACCCGGTTCCGGCGAATCGAGCAAACGCCTGCATTATCTTCAAACTCAACTCTCGCTCCCTGGAGTTGAACTGCAACGACATGTTGAGGGGGTGTCCGAACACGTACTCGATCTCGTCGCCGTGCATCACCCCCATCCATTCGCCCCACAACGACGTGCTCGTCCTCTGCAAAATAAAAGGACTCATTAAGCATGCGTAGCGCAAACAAAACTTTTGCTAATTTTTTGTTATTTTAATAAGCATTTTTAGCATTGTCAGCGTCTTCAGAAAAAGTTTCGGTTAGGAGGTTATAATTGAGAGATAAGGTTGTTTGAGTCAATGACCAAAATGCGTTGTTGAAACTTTTTATTGCAAAGATCTGTAATTTGCGGTTATCGGAAAAAAATGCCACGAAACCCTGACGACTCTTCATGTTTTCAGATAATTTGTTTTTTTTTTTTGGAAGTGGATACAAATTATTCGAAAATTCTAAAAAAAATAATTAGTGATTAAATACTCTGTATCGCAGTTGTTGATCGTCTAGACTCATTAAGTCGTTTTCATCTATCATTAAAAACTCTTTAGGAATTTGAAGCGGTTTTCGGTCCATTCACCCGGCGCATTCACCAAATCGCAACTTTCTGACTAACCAGCTACGCGACTAAAATGTATTTTTAGTCACATCACCCGCGTTTAGAGCAATTATTAAAACTCAAGAGAGTGGAATACATCTCAGGAACTTTAATAGAGAATGGAATTTTACAGAAGTGATCACAAAGAAATCCGAGATAACCAGAGAAAAGAATGAGAATAAGTTAGGACGAAAAAAATACTCAAAGAAGAAGTTGATGATAAAAATAAAAAAAAATGAAGAAGTGATGTCTCATCCACATAAAAAAGATGCTGAGAAAGCACTGGTGTTAGTAGAGCATCAATTTTTGAAACTGTGCAGAAACGCATAACTCTGGATAAACTGAAGGCTCTCTTGAATCTTCAATCTCCAGCTTTAATATAAAATTTCATTAGTATAGAGTCACCCGTCAAGGGTGTAGATTTCTATAAAATTTGTACAACTATCTGCTACGTCCTCGTACTGAGCAGTTGTTTACCTTTTCCGCTCCAGATCGCTTTTAATCTTGAGCTGGATGTAATTTTCATTAGCTGAGGTCAATAATGAGCGGTTGCGGCGTGGAAGTCGTTAAGTAATTGCGACGACCTCGTCTAATCACGCTGTTTTCTTCGCACAACTAACCCAATCCGTTCTCCGAAGATAATGGTGCCAATTAAAACGTTTTTCATCCAGATGAACGATTACCTTATTTGAACTCCATCATATCCGGAGAAGGGGGCCCCTCTCTCACTAACGATTATTTGCACGGAGCAAAGAGGAGGAACAGTTACCTCGTCTCGTCACATCGCCTTCTCGACGCTATAAAGAGATCAGCATTCATGGTTGCGAAGGGAGAATAACTTCGGCATTTTGACTACAAGTGGATCCGGGGGCTGTAAAAACCAGCCTCGGGCACTCGCTAAACGTCGTAATGATGAAATATAAGCCGAGCGGGCTCATGGGCCCGCTTCTCTGCCTACTGGATAGACACAGTTATCATCTTAAGCGTTACGTGCGCCGTTCTTCACGTTGGCCCCGTGCCGTCGTCGAAAAATTGCGTGCTATATCGCACTTTGGGAGTTCATAACGAAACGTCTAGACTCGCTCAACGATCCGCGCATTATTTAATAAAAGGTTCCAACGACCAGAAACCTAGTGGAACGGAAAATAAAGCGTCGACAGCCAGTGGACGATCGAGCCACAATTAACTTAGGTGTATATTTGGTTGCCTAGCTGCAAGGTTAAATTTCATAAAATTAAAAATTAAGACCAGAATCAAAGACGGAGGAAACCAAAATTTAGTTTATAACAAAATTTGGCGTTTTAGGACCGCTGACTTAGCAGTCGAGCCATTTGGGGAGTTTCCACTACATTTCATTACGCATTCACAAATCAGGGCCTTTTGTTAATGCCGCCGGCCTGGCCAACAATAAGCTTTCCATATTCAATGGCGGAGGCAGCGATCTTTTCCGTATCGCTTGCTCATTGTTTGCGAGCATCCGGTGTCCCGATAAAAATCGCCTGGTAAGTGATTTAAGCCCGATATTAGGTTAGCTATAGCGCCGTTTCGCTCCACCGACCCAGCGGGCTGCTTTTCGTAATTCCATCATTTCGAGTACACGCCACGACGAGCAGTCTTCCTAGTTTCTTTCCTTGAACAAGCCCCCCACCGGGAGAGTTGGTCGTTATTCTCGGTGTTGGCAGCCACTCGTGCACCACTTCAATTTTATTACAATGGCCGGTTACGTCGGTGATTGTTGCGCACTTCTTGTTTGCCGTATTGAAGAGAAAATTTCACCCCGTTATTTATCTATTCCCCGAATCCACTCTCGCCATGGTAATGTGGAGAGATACGTCGCGTCAAAGAAAATCCTTGATGTTGCGTGCAAATTTCGATGCGTCTCGAAAAAGTAATTTTGCCCGTTTTTGCAAAGTCTTCTTCGTCATGTAGAAAATATAATGTTTTTTTTTTTCTAAGAAAAACAACCAATCGCAAATCTGTCTTCTAGTCAACTTCACGGACAACAAAATTGAAGTTTTTTAGTACTCAGCCGAAGCGTAGTTGTAGATGAGAGTGGAATTTTTTCTTAAAACTTTTCCCCTAGCTGGGCCCTGAAGTGTTTTCCACAAAGGACAGGAGGTAGGTTAAATGGAGTGAATAGCGTCCATGCCTTTTATTTACCGATCAATCTAAATTTAGTTGATATTCAGATGTAGGTAGGGAGGCTGGAACGAGAGTAGTGGCGAACAGTCAGCATCCATGACGACTCACAATAATTTATTGTACTCACGTGTATTAACTTTTAATCCTGATTGACTCAAGAACAACGTGATAATCAAGTGCAGGTTCTTCTTATGTGAAAGACAAACATTGTCGTTGTTTCTAATCTAAAATTTATTCAAATTTGTAACTTCATGTTTTCAGGATATCTTGGAAGCGGCTTGTGCCTTAAAAAGGATCATTTTCTTGACAAGGCGGGATTCTTAAACGCCAACTGACACCTGTCTAAATAAACGCGTCTCCTCTTAGAAGACGCTAAAATACACAAGAAAGTAGGTAGGTAATAACGTTTTGTTTAGGGCTGCTTCTCTTGACCCGAGAACGGAGATACTTGAATTTTATTAAAACTGCATAACAAAGCTGGGCCATATTAACAAACGAAATGTTTATTAGACCTAGGACAATATCGTTTATTCCTTAACAAAAGAACTTCAGAGAGCCAATAAAGAATTTAATTTCTTTGTATGACAGTGCTTAGTCAGTAGTCAATTAAAATGTTTATGAAATGATGTTAAAGTTGGGGCTAATTTAACTTGGGAACAAATATAATGTACACCAAATTAAACCATACATCCCTTGCACTGTCCACCAGAAAATTTAATGAGCATCAAAAAATCTAAATAAAACCTAAATTATTATACATCAAAAAATGAGAACATCACCACTAAAATAACTTAAAATAACTATTCTGCGTATTGTTTTATCATTGCCTTACATTTTAAATTCTAAATGTCTATCAATTTTACTAAATGTTCACCAAATTTAGAACGCTCAAGTTACGTTTCCGTGCTGTACATAATAAATATTTGCGCTATCCATTTATATTTAGTGTTTCTCAAAAAAACTATTTGTGCGTTAAATAATTATTTTATTACTCCAAAAATGAAATATGCTTGCGCATCTCTCCTTGCCGCTCGCGCTTCCAGACAAGAGGCACGCGAAAACAGTTTTGTACAAGGTCAGTTCAGAGCCCTGTAATTTTTTTTAAAGGCACGATTAGAAATTACCACTAAAAGAAGTTTTACGTTTTACATAATGCAAGCCAATTACAGCAAAGCATTTATATACGGAAATCAATATCTTTTTTTGTGCAAACCACTTCTAAATTTACTCTTATTTTTCTTGTCCTAGCACATTTTCATTTATAATTTTGCACAAAATTATTTACCATTTGCCCAACATTTTATTGCTTGTGTATTTTTGACCAACAAATAGTACTTTTAACTGCTAAACAATATAAGACACTGTCGAAAATTAAATATCTGGGTATTATGTTGGAATTAAATGCGGAATAAAATTTGGTGAACATTTAGTATTTATGGTCAACAAAAGTTATTTTGGAGAACAAAATATATAAGAGGCCAGCATTATGTCAATATTTGGTTGTCGCTTTAAGATTATGTATTTTCTTAATTTTGGTGAGCATTTAGTATTTTTGGAAAATGAAAGTATTTTTTTGTATGAAAATACTGGGTAAATTTGGTAGACTGTTAAATACGACCCATTTAACTTTAAATGCGAAAATTTGGTAAAGTTTACCACTAGCCGCCGAACTCTCTAGCCCTTTTAATAAATTTTTTTTAAAGATGCAACTCTAATTCACTAACCAGCAATTTGTACTCTGAGATTACATACTTAATGTAGTTATTTGGACTTTCAAGGCGGATAGGCGATTACTTAGAAAATCATAACTTCTGAACTAGGTATAGCATATAAATAGTTTTCAGTTGCCTGAAAATAGCTAAATATAATCTTCTTAAGAAAAAAATATCAGTTTTGTAATTTTATTTGTTAATTATTTATTAATTTTTGATCATGATCTTCGGTTGGCTTCTCCACCATTTATCAACCTTTGACAATTTAGCAGAAATTGTTCCAAATTTCCTAGGAAAACTACTTAGAATAACAGAATAAGAATAGTACACTTTATTACCAATTTTCCCATATATTATGTAGGCAATAAACATTTTTAACTTATTAATGGGAGCTTTCAAAGTTCTCGTAGACTAGGAAGTACTTAAAAAAATATTATTTTTAAACCAGGGGCCGCTGTGAAATAATTTCTAACAACCAAGAAAGATTTAATAATAATCTGTATTAGAAAAATATAGCGTTATTAATTTTAATACAGGGTGGCCTAAAAGGTCCACAGCACCTTGAATGTGCGTTATCTAGGATTACTGTATAGAGTACTGGAAATTTGCTAAAAAAAATCCTTTCTCTCAATTTAAAAACTGTAAGCAAGGGAATGAACTATAGGTACTCCAAAATATTTCTTTTTTTTTAAATAACCATCTGCACTCCTAAATTTAAAGTTTAATTGTGCTTTCGTTAAAGGGTCATAACTTGAAAACTAAATGACATAGAACTTTTGTAGCATTCTAGATAACGGACCTTCAAGGTGGTGCGGACTTTTTAGGACACTCTGTATCACTTTTCAACCTTCTATACCTATATTGGCAGAAATTATTTAGAACAACAAAATAAATAAGATTTGCGACTCAATTATTAAATGTAGAACTATTGCCCACTTACCATTTACGTATTAAACATTTTTTATTTATTGGTAGACTATCAAGACTTGGAATTAGTTTTGGCTTTAAAATAGCTGACAATACTCTACTAAATAAAAAATTATTAATCTTATAATTAATTAATTTGACATGAAATTATCCCTTGAAATTTCGATTCGGGTAAGTTCTTTTCGTGCAGCATTGGAATGCCGGGGAAAAGTGTCCATTGGCCCCGGTAATTGGGAGCGCGCACCCGTAAAGTGTCGCTGGTAACGCGCGAATAAACGTGGATGAAAATGCGATATTGAGTGACGCAAAGATCCAAAAAAGCAAACCAGAGGAGTTTCTATTCAATATCATCGATATATTTCATGATAATGCCGTTGTGGGTTGACAGCAAAAAGTGGCTGAACATTATATTGAAAATCTATTGTAGTGGTGGTCTATTATGCTTCGCGTCCTATCACATTTCCGGCGTTATAAACGCCCTGCCTACGTAAATTAACGTAAATCGGAAAACGATACAGCAAACCCCTCGAACGTAGCAGGTAATGATTCTCGTCGGTTTTATCCGCCACTACGTACCTGCTTTATTATTCTATTTTCCATTGTTGGTCGGCGTAATGGGGGATTATTAGCTGATTCCGGTGGGCTCGGATGAACCGCGTCAAGGCTGCACACTAGTGATGGTAGTTGAGCCCAAGTTTATTGACGTGCCGGAATAGGGTGACGCCGGACCATTACAATTACGTTATGGAACATTTCCATAAATCATAATGCAGGCCAGTTTTGGTCGTTTATTTATTAAACCGCCCATTAATACAGATTGCGCCTCGCGGTTGCAATTAGGTGATTAGGTCGTTGCTCCCTGAATCGCCCCCGGCCCTACGCCATTGTCTCCACTCCATTAACCGGACGTTAACCGGAAACCCGACCACCAATTTTCAAACAACCAACAACCAACCATCGATCTTGACGACACGGGAAGCTACAGCCGCCAACTAGTCGCAGCTTCCAATCCCCCTTCAAGAACCCGAAGTCATAAGGATATTTGACTGAGGATGGAGGCTGCAGCACGCAGAAAGAACTTTCCACCAGATGTAACTTTGAAACTAACATCTTGAGATACTCCTGCAACTACCGAATTGTGAATCCCAACTGGTGCGGCGACTCACCCCTTTCATCCCGGTGAGCTTCGTCGGGGGCGCCGGGCAAAATCCGCCTGCGTTGTTTTTACGTCGTCGATTAATGAAGCGGCGGAGGACGCGGGGTCAGTGGCGGCGTGCCGGGGGGTGACGGGTCGCAACGAATTGTCATGATTGCCTTCCCCTAAAGTCGGTTAATATGTCTATCTATTAAATGGACGTTAGACAGGAAGCCCCTAAAGAGCAGTGCGTCTGCCGGACGTCCGGTCAGTCCTAAACGACCGGGTCATCGATTGTCTGTCCTGTTCTCCTGTTGCCTGCGGCCGGAATCAGACACCCTACTTATCCCAGGTCCGCACGCACAGCAAAAGCTTGCTCGTTATCGCGCCGGCACACAATGGAGGGAAATAAATAAACTAGGTGGATGAAATTCCGAGACAGCTTAGGGAAGCGAATGAAGTGTAATTGACTTCTTGAATGATGGTCGCGTCTGGTCGTGCCACTTTTCGCCCCTTTGAGGTCACACGAGGGCTGCTTTCTTCATCGAACGGGACACCGGCACCAAAGACAATTGGACACCTTGACCCGTGGAAGGGTCAATTAAAAATGTCAATGGATGACTGTTATCGGGAATATAGAGTTTGTTTCAAGAAAAGGAAAAGTGACACTTGGCTGAAGGTTTAAAAGAAGGACTCCTATTGCAGAAACTTCAACCATGAAGCAAATTATACGCAATTGGACGCTTCTCAGTGCTATATCATTTTCCAAGTATCTTAATAGTATAATTCTACGTTAACTTGTTACGTCAACAGGATGGAGAAATAAAAAGAACTTGACCAAGACATTTTTTCGATCAGAAATGTGGTCGTTCACCGGAACTGAAACCATAAGACTTCCAACAATTAGGATAACATCGATTTCTCCCGCGTACAGAACATGAGCATATTAAGTTTCGGAAGATAATAGATCAACACGTGAAATGTCACTATAACGGGAAAAAGTATTAATAATTGAGGTATGAAGCATGATTAATTTTGGAATTACTAAAATTTAAATTATTTTCCTCTCTGCCTTCCTTGGGATCTAGAAAGGAGGCACATTTAGAAGGACTAGAAAACTATTAGATCAAATATTGTCTTTCAATTTTATTATTTCAAATTTCTAAATTCTTCTAACGAAAGTCTCAATCCTTAATCCATTTTTTTTTAAAGTAACGTCTTAAGTGACGACATTCGCCAATTAATTGTAATTTAAGGCCAACGTCTTCGCTTCACATGCGCTTTTTTCTCACTGTCTGCATTTTGACGTGCAGAGATTAGTTTTGTTATTTTAGATCGCTACATAAAGGAAATGGAATGAGTCAAGTGCAAGTAAACAACCCAGTTAATTTAATGGAATTACGCCGCGCGCATGCATTGAGTACGCAGCAGGTCCACAGTGGTACACTCCGCCTTAATCGAGTATCGTATTCAGCAGAGTAATGCTTCACACGTTGTTACTTTATACTGAATAAAACGTGTTAATACAGGCCTGGTTTTTGCGCGCCAGCAAGATCATTTCTAGTATTCTGCAGGGAACAAATATAATGTACACCAAATTAAACCATACATCCCTTGCACTGTCCACCAGAAAATTTAATGAGCATCAAAAAATCTAAATGAAACCCAAATTATTATACATCAGAAAATGAGAACATCACCACTAAAATAACTATGCTGCGTATTGTTTTACCATTGCTTACATTTTAAATTCTATATGTCTATCAATTTTACTAAATGTTCACCAAATTTAGAACGCTCAAGTTACGCGTCCGTGCTGTACATAATAAATATTCGCGCTATCCATTTATATTTAGTGTTTCTCAAAAAAACTATTTGTGCGTCAAATAATTATTCTATTACTCCAAAAATGAAATATGCTCGCGCATCTCTCCTTGCCGCTTGCACTTCCAGACAAGAGTTACGTGAAAAAAGTTTTGTACAAGGTCAGTTCAGGGCCCTGTAATTTTTTTTAAAGCACGATTAGAAATTACCACTAAAAGAAGTTTTACGTTTTACATAATACAAGCCAATTACAGCAAAGCATTTATATATTAAGGAAATCAATATCTTTTTTTGTGCAAACTACTTCTATTTTTACTCTTATTTTCCTTGCCCTAGCACATCTACATCTATAATTTTGCATAAAATTATTTACCATTTGCACAACATTTTATTGCTTGTGTATTTTTGATCAACAAATAGTATTTTTAACTGCTAAATAATATAAGACACTGTCGAAAATTAAATATCTGGGTATTATGTTAGAATTAAATGCGGAATAAAATTTGGTGAACATTTAGTATTTATGGTCAACAAAAGTTATTTTGGCAAACAAAATATATAAGAGGCCAGCATTATGTCAATATTTGGTTGTCGCTTTAAGATTATGTATTTTCTTAATTTTGGTGAGCATTTAGTATTTTTGGGAAATAAAAGTATTTTTTTGTATGAAAATATTGGGAAAATTTGGTACTGTTAAATACGAACCTATTCTGCAGAATAATTGCACTGCATCATCTCGAGCAGCTGTAAAGTGAGGCAGATGGGTATAACCCATTTCATGACTGTCGAACAGAGAACGACAATAAGCACCAAATTTGTTTTGGAAATACGAAATGCATTTCCTCTCTTTTCAATACGTGCTCCTGCTAATACAAACAATCCCATCAATGCACTTTGCTAACGTTTTACAATCACAAATGATGCAGCGGAAATGTTCCTCTTAACTCTTAGACAGAATTGAGGTTCTTTATAGATTCCGCAAATCAATATTGCGTTCAGGGTGAATGTTATGCAGTCACCCTATTCAGAATCACATGTAAATTTTGTCCAGATTCAACTCTCACCGTACCCAACAACATTTTATTTATCACAATTGATTCGTTAGCAATTTAAAAAATGACTGATCGTAATCACAAAACTGTGTTGTTTGACCCGATGCCTATCGCAGTGCAATTTGAGGGCGGGAAATAGGGCCAAATAGAGTTCGTGTCAATATCAAAATAACCTTCTTTGCATGAAAGCAGTAGCGTATTGCAGAGGATTCAACGACAAATGGAGAAGTTACTAAATTGATAACTTGATATGTTTGAAGCTGCTGCAACGTTACAGTTTTTAATTAAAGTTTTTAAATTCAGCAGTCCAACGTTAATTAAGAAGTTACGTTGAGTCGTAAAATTATGCAACCTAACTCTAGCAATTTGTTAGCATCTTCATAATTTCTAGATAACGTCGAAATAAGAAACTTTTTTTTTCTGATTACCGCAATTTGCAATTAACTTTTACCGCACAAAATAGCTGAACCTCCCCAGTTTCTAGTTTCTGCTAACGTCTTATGCTACAAGTCGGATTTAATTAACTCGCGTCACAACTGTACTTGTCTCAATTAAATAATTTAATCCCGCCGTTGTAGCATTTCAAAACAAAAGCCAATAAAGACAATGGGAGTTTCGAACTCGCCAAATTGCAAACGTCTTTCTCTGAATGCTTTCAATGAGTTATGAAGTATCGCCACTTGACACGCCGCCCCTAAACGAGAGAATGCCGTCTACTCACGTGAGTGAAGAAGTAGTAATACACTTTCATCCCTCTTTCGGCGGCCAGTTCGGCAAAGTCGTTAGTGGGACAAATGAAAAAGTAATCCCCGACGACGTCGCCCACCATCTTCTGATTCAAATAGCCGTCGCTGACGTGCTCCCAATCCGTGTACTGAAATTTCGAGCAATTAGCCGTTTTCGGGGTTTCAGGATTCGGGACTCACCTGAAACACGATAGCGTCGCGCTCCAGACGGCTCATGTTCTTGAAGATGGTGTCGATGATGTCGTGGTACTTGTCGCGCTGCAGGAAGCTCGGCCCGTCCTTTTCGAAGAAGTCGATGAAGTCGTAGAGCAAGAAGTAGGTTCCTGCAAGGAAATTGCGGAATTAGCTAAAGTCGAAAAAATTGTTTACTGCGTTATAATTATTACCTAATAGCCGGAGTGCGGCAAACAAATGTTTACCGCAAAGCGTAAAATAAATATTTTACGCTATTACGTATGAATTAGCAGCAACTGACAAGAAGCTTGAGTGCCGCTGATGTTGTAAAGAGAAACTACGTAACAGATTTGGGGAGATTTTTTATACTTTTGCGTCATAATTGAGTCGAGTTGACTAGTTGCACTGATTCTCCCGGCGCATCCACCAAAATTGACCAAATCTATTTTATGAAGTTCTTGCCTCGTGCCTTATGATCTCGTTGAAAACGTCACCAAAAAACTATTTTTGTTTCTAATTTAAAATTGATTTAAGAAATAATAGAAGAATAATCGTGTTTGTGCGAGGCAGAGAAATATTTGACACCATGACTTGGGTGCACCCTGGAAAAAAACTTTCCAGTGAGCACGTGGGGCGGTTGTCTTGCTTCATGCCGGCAGTCGCCAAGTGTGAGATGATTCCTACTTTAATATCTGCACCTATTCGGAAGAGTTTCAAGGTGTGGAAGGTTCCGAAACGCTTCTTTATTGTTTGTTCCCGGTTGCTCTTCAGGTGCCGAAACGTGGCGTTTGTCTGAAAGGGCAATTTGTGCGATGGTAATTGGCCCATGCGGGATGTCGCCATTAGCGAAATTTCGTACGTGTCCGCAATGGAAACGAGCATCACATTGGAAGTTCCTGTTGTAAACACGCCACCGAAAGAATTCCGACATGCAACCGTCACCTGCAAATTCCCCTTCGCACCCGTCCGTCTTAGATTTTAATTCGCCACGATAAGTTGGGGTTAATTACGAGAAGTTTGACGCGCCACGTTAACTTGTCTGCGGATTTCAAATCGTCGTAATTAGAAATTCCGAAACAATTTCCCAAATGAAAATTCGCCCCGCTTTCGGCTCGTTATTGGCGATAATTCAGACCGAAAAGGGCCGGATTAGGACACGGATTCCGGTTATTCATCATCAAAATTTCAAAGGTCCGTGTCTTTTAGCACAATGTTGTTACGTTGGCCGGAGTTGCGAGTTAACAGGCCGTAGCGAGCTAGTCACGTTGTAACTATGGAGAGGGCGAACGAAGGCGCATTCGCCTTTTGTACATTATTTTTCTCCTCACGTTTAGTCCGGCACATAAAACCTAATTGAAGTAATGCGCAAGGCGACAGGCAATCGGAAGCCCGCTTTACAATTAGACCCCAAAGCAAATTTTGTTACGTATTACGTGGCCGTAACGGCGAGAATTTCGATGCATAAACGACGTCATCCGACTCACGGTTTTTCCTTCGTCGGGACGCAAAGTAGCGACTCAAGCCATCAAGTGACTCCCCTCAATCAAAAGTTTACTTTGTTGTTGTTGGCTCGACAAGCGACAAGATCACAAGATAGTTACGTGTATCGACCGCAAGTGTTGGGTGCTTAAGAGGACGAAAATTTTCCGCAAGTCAAAAATAAGGAAAGGAGTCTGGGACTTTGAGAAAAAACGTTCAATGGAGAAGAAGCAATCAGAGCAGCAATAACTCCGGCGATTTGTCTTTGATCGACTTTATTGCGTGCCTTTAATGCTTGATTGTTCGTATGTCCGTCATCACAAAATTGCTACGTGTAGCAAGGTTGCTGGAATCAAACGGAATTATTGGAAAAGCTCCAGGTAAAACTTATAAATGAAATTCTCTCTGCCAACGAGCAAGAAACAGTAGATAACTATCCAACTGTAAAGTAATTTAATACGTGTTTCGAGGAAAACTAGATTTAATAATTTAATTTCAGTAGCCAGGCTTTATACAAAAACTGAAATTAAATCGCGTTATTAGAACTGTGCAGGATTTAAGCAAAAATTAAAAATTAAAAAATATTATTACAATATCATTTACGTAGCAATGAAAAGAAGTAAAATATAAATTAATAAAACAAAAGTTTGGAATTAGTTACAAGTTGAAAGTTTATTTAGTAATATACAGGGTGATTCACGTAGCCCGTGCATTAGAAGTTTTTTACCTTCCAGTTAGATTAGAAACTTGAAATTTGGAAGGCAGTCATTATCAGTCATGCTCATTCTATCTAAAATATTTTGAGCTCTCGAGCTATACACGGTGTGCGAAAAGTCGGTATCAACTTTCTTATTTTAAATGTAAACGTATTATTTTTTCTACATGGTCTAATTGGTCTTCCAACTCTGAGTTTTTATAACATTTGCTATGTGAACTTATTTGACAATTTTTGACATTATGTTAATTTATGTGAAAAAAAAGTCGATGTGGTAGCTTACGAAGAAATTCGTATCTGGCAGACGGTTTTGAATTTATGAAAACCAATTTGTAAAGTACTTAGTTCGAAGTCCAGACTAACTTCTGATATTTTAATAGTGGTTCCATTTTGTACCTTATGGGTGCAAACAATTTTCAAATATCGCAACCAAAAATGGTCAAGAAGTCATTTTTTTCAAATAGCACCTACAGATTTTTTTTACACCATTCGATAGAAAATTGTATTTTGGGATGAGTCACTTAAGCATTTTCTATACGTAACTTCATCCCCTATCAAATTAAAAATTAAAATCCAGAAATTCCATCAATCTTGCCGAGAGATTTTTTTAGTTTTTCAAGTATGCCATGGAAACCAAAGACAATTGCAACATTTTAATTATGAAATAAATATGTTACTAATTTTATAAAAAAACAACAACAAAAACTACCAAGAACCACCTTAACAAAATTCTAATGTAGGTGTTCAATGTGAGCACCATTTTGATTACTACATACATTTTATTAAACCATTTTCAACAGATTGTGTACCTCTTCTAATTTCGTTGGGACCAAGACTGTCGAATGCTCTTATTGTCTCCAGACCTTACCTCATTAGACTTTTATGTTTGGAGTCGAATAAAAGATTTAGTTTATACTTCACCACTTTGCAACATAAAGGAATTAAGCAGAAGAATAATAAGAGCATTTGACAGTCTTGACACCAACGGAATAAGAAGAACTACACAATGATATAAAATGCTAGAATGCAGTAATCAAAATGATGCTCCCATTGAACATTTACATTAGAATTTTGTTAAGATGGTTCTTGATAGTTTTTGTTGTTGTTGTTTTATAAAATTAGTAAGATATTCATTTTATAATTAAATTATTGCAATTGTCTTTTGTTTCTATGGCATACTTAAAAAAACAAAAAATTGATGAAATTTCTGGATTTTCATTTTTAATTTGATAGGGGATGAGGTTAGGTATAGGGAATGCTTAAGTAACTCATTCCAAAATACAATTTTCTATCGAGTGGTGTAAAAAAAATCTGTAGGTGCTATTTGAAAAAAATGACTTTTTGACCATTTTTTGTTGCGATATTTGAAAATTGTCTGCACCCATATGGTACAAGATGGAACCACCATTAAAATATCAGAAGTTAGTCTGGACTTTGAACTAAGCACTTTACAAATTAGCTTTCATAAATTCTGAACCGTCTGCCAGATACGAATTTCTCCGTAAGCTACCACATCGATCATTTTTTTCACATAAATTAACATAATGTCAAAAATTGTCAAATAAGTTCACATAACAACTGTTATAAAAACTCATAGTTGGAAGACCAATTAGGCCATGTAGAAAAAACGTTTATATTTAAAATAAGAAAGTTGATACCGACTTTTTGCACACCCTGTATAGCTAGAGAGCTCAAAATATTTTAGATAGAATGAGCATGACTGATAATGACTTCCTTCCAAATTTCAAATTTCTAATCCAACTGGAAAAACTTCTAATGGACGGGCTACGTGAATCACTCTTGTTATCCAATTTGGTAGAATAATGTAATGTAACCTTTGTGACAAGAGTAGAACGCATTTTAAAATTGTCGATTATCACAATAAAAATTTAAACTTAAATACCAATATTATTAAGTTGATTGGTAAATTGCGCTGTCCTCTCCTCTCTCTGTTTCGCACAATTCCAGCACGACCTTAATAAATAATGTAAGCAATAGGAGACTACTTTATTGAATTTTTCAATGACAGTCTAGAATTTAATCTTGCTCGACCAGAGAAGTTTTCAATTTTTTTACTTAAAGTACCTAGCTTCAAGATGGCTGAGAAAAATAGTGCCCTACTTGAAATAAGATGACGTCGAGGGTGACGTTATTTTTTGTTATTTTTCCGCCAAAAATAAAACTTGAGCGGCTGCAATAGGGACTCCCCACCGCCCTTGCCCGTCGAATTGTTATCGATGGCACCGACCAGGAGGCCTCCTCCAAGAAGTAAATCTTGACCCTGCATCTTCCCACCTTCCCGAACAATTCTCGCCGGTAAAATCTTTTCGCTTGCACCGTCAGAGTGGCTCTTAATGAGTTTCCAATGGCGGCATTGTCTGTCCCAATTCTGCTGCGACAACAGATTAGAGCGTCGCTAATGGCTCAAGGTGCATCTCAAACTTATTTTAATCGAATAAATCTCGTAATGCAGTTGCTTTCGGCAGACAAGCAACGAGATTACACCTACATATGGAACGAAATCAGCTAATTAGGTTCCGCGAGAGCCGCCGCCGTGTTTGCTTTAAAAAGTAGCAAAGCTCCCGACGAATGCACGGCACGGATCGGAAAATGTTCCCCGCGGAGATTAAAAGCAAATAAACGCTCCTTGGTTGAGTTAAGGGTCGCTATAATGATAAAACAAGGACAGTTCTTCGGCGATAAACCTGCCGAGCAATAACCGCTGATGAAAAGTTTCTGGCAACCACGCGAAACTATTTCCAGATGCAGCTTATAACGTCGATAATTCGAAAAGTTGTTTGCTGATGTAAGTGGCGGCCGCCGACGCAATTTTCTAAACAATCCCGTATCGATTGTCGATTGTGACATTGTGACATTGAACATGGCCAGAGTATCGAGTTTCCCGCTGCGTTTACCGGTTTCACTCACAAATTATGGATGGGTTTTTGTGGCGGCAAGTCCGGGCGGCCGGATCAGCGGGGGCGGGATGGCAAGTCGAAAAATAATGCCCGGACCCAATCTGCGTCGGGCCGTTGCCGTAAAAACCGGCTGCGCACCTACACGAAAGTCTCATCATCATAGGCTTCGCAGTCAATAAAAAAATAGTAAAAATGTCTTAAAACAAACAGTTGCGCCAATAAAAAGTAACAGCATCAAACCTTATCGCCGGCGAAGAAATTGATTTTGTTGATAACACGAGAATTCTTCAATTTCGCAATCTTCTTAATCCGCGCTGTTATTTAATTCTGTAACGTTGCTCGAATGCGAAGTTGCAGGAGCTTCGCGGTAATATTTCTTTCCCGATCAGATTTAATCTAGATTGAACGTTGGAAAAACGATTGCTAGCTGCTCTCCTTATCGGAACTGGTTCATTGTTTACTTCCGCTCGAAACGTAGCTTTAATAGGGTATGTAAATTATTGTTGTTTAACCGAGAAAGGGCGGCTGAAAAAGCGATTCGCCCGGCGCCTCCACCAAACCGCAGCGTTACCGGATGACGCCGCAAAGTCAGAACGCCGCGGATTTGTCATAAAGGTCGGCCGTAAAAAAAGTTATGAGCTATAGATACAGTTAAAAAATTGCCGGCGGTAAAAGTAAGAGGGTCTCCATGAAAGTGACACCTTCCAGTGGGTGTTAAATGGGTGAATAATTTACTTAAAACGTCGCCAGTCGCCTGTTAAAAGCTTGAAGAACGGCCGTCTTATCTATAGACGCTTTCGCGCCCCCGGAACCCTTTTGTGTCCTCAAAGTCGTCGCTGGCAATAATTAATCTCCGAAAATGCATTAGACCCGAGAAGCCCCCGAGAAAATTCGTAAAGATTAACAGAGAGACGAGACGCACCATTAATTTGGCGTCACCACCGAAACCATCCCCAGGTGCGTCGGGGTTGTTTACTGTTCGTATTATTGCATCGGGTGCGCATAGCAACAGCGTCGAGTGCAAGGTTGCTAATGACTGGTTCATACTACGAACGTACTACGCCGCCTACGCGGCGGCGTAGTGGGTGGCGGCCAGGTCGCCGCCTCCGACGAGCTGGCAGACTATCCTGTTGTCGCTGGGCGCGAGGGGTGTGAGGCCAAGGTCGATCGCGTCCAGGGGCCGCCAAGGACATGAGTGACTCGGTTTCGTGTCGTTCAGATTTTCCTTCGGAAGGATGGAACGCCGCCGCCACCACCACCGCGATATCGATTCCATCGCTTCCGATACGGATGACCTCAAACAAACGGGCGCCGGGGAAACTTTCTCACGAAAACAACAGTTATAAATAGGGGGTAGCGCAAGCGGCTTTTTTGCCAGCCAACAAGCGAGTTTGATGGCTTTTGCACGATTTAAGGGGGGATTTTTTGCGAGCCGGGCCTAATTGTGATTAGGAAAAAGAGGAGCATGGCCAGAATGGGACTTGGACGTCGTGGCGGCAAGTTTTAACAATAGTCTTCGAACGGTTAGCTTTGATGTAGAGCTTCACAATAGAAAGGCAGTCGGAAAGTTGTTAGGTGCGCACTAACTCAATTGCTCGGAATACTTTTCCGGCCTTACATTATCATTTTCCGTATTCTCAGTTTCATTTTCCCGGGATATAAAGCATTGTGCATTAAAAGTAGCTTTGCATAATGTATCAAAAATGGGTCGATTTCAGGGTTTGAGATCTTTTGCGCTCTATTAAGGGTTAAAGAATTTTAAAATTTAATCGAAGTGCTTCTTGTGATTTAGCTCATTGTCGCGTATAGTTCTTGGCTAGTACTTACCTACAGGGTGAGCCTTCCTTTAATTGTTAGACCTAATACCTCCGATTCAATCTTCGACTTTTTGAAGTCTCTACTTTGACTTCTATACCAGGGATATAACAAAGAAAATAATTTTTGTTAAATACTTTATTCATTAAAGCTTACATTAATTAAAATTACATTTAGAAATTATGCAATTCAGTTTGATGGTAACTTTTGGGCACTATTTCAAACTTTATATTTTTTTACGGAAACCATTACAAACTTGAAAATTCTATAAGGCTCAGCAAACTATAGAAATGTATATATACATATTCTTATGTAAAAAAATTAAGCACGTTACTGAACAGATAAATAAATTATGATGTGTTTACCTTAAAATAGCTGTTGTTAGGTGACTTACGCAATGTTCAAGGCTACAATAGCATCAAAAAGTACCACTTACACAATACACTAGACACAACAAATCTCTGTCAAATGAGCTGAAGACCGGCCCTGGCACCCTACGGACTTCACTCGATAATGTTGTTACGTATTAATTCCGTAAAAAAATGTAAATACTTATTGCATAATTTAGCGATAAGGATTTAAGGAAGGTGATAGAAGTGAGTTAGTTTGATCACGGCTCTGAGACAGTTCATTACATACTTGCGCATCTTTTATAACTTAGGGTACCACATGAGCCCACGCGTTTTAAAGTTATTAAAATACAAGGTGGGGCAATAGTGCGTCCGACTTCGATAGCTCGAGTTCTATGATGGGTAGAAATTTGATTTAAAAACACGAATAAACTAGAGAAATAAGTCTATAACGGGAAATTATTTTTGAACATACAGGGTGAGCCAAGACAATTATACAGGGGCAAGTGACCTTTTTTTAAATGGAATGTGGTGTGTAAAAGAAGATTTTTCGGAGCCTTTTAATGGACACTTTTCAATCCAATATTATTGCTGACTATTTCTAAACCACTTGGATGTAGCGATTTTTTTTGTTCAAATAATGGCATCTGCAGATGCCTGTTAAAAAAATCACTACAGCTACAATTATGAGTTTTAAGAAAAAATTATGTAAAGACTAGTTAGGCAACATCTGTGGAATGTCTCTGAATTGTTTTAACTTTTGAAAAATTATACAGGGTGGCTAGATTTAATTTTTTAATTTAGAACTTTTTGAATTTAATTTTCTCCATTTTTTCAAATGGAACACCCTGTATATTTTTTAACTGTATGATGTAGAAGCTATATACCAATATTTTTTGTATGTACACCCCTATGGCTATTTGTAACCCTTTTCGATTTATCGCCCAATAATTACAAAACTCAAGAATAATCCTAAAAATTTTTATTTTTTTTCAAGTTACTCGACAGATAAAATTGTAATAAGTACTCCAGATGTTTTGTTTATAAAAACAGTATAAGTTTTTTTAGTAAGTTTACTTTATGTTTATATCTTGATCATTTTTGCACTTTATATTATCCGACAAGAAATACACATTTATCGCAATTACCTGTTGTCAGTTGTCATTTTTATGTCAATTTTGAAACATTTGCAGTTTTTTGTCGAGTTATTTAGAAAACAATCTAATTTTTTAGGATTATTCTTGAATTTTGTAATTATTTGGCGATATTTCGAAAATGGTTACAAATAGCTATAGGGGTGTGCATGTTCGTTTTTAGTTTCTACATCATATCGTTAAAAAATATACAGAGTGTTCCATTTAAAAAAATGGAGAAAATTAAATTCAAAAAGTTCTAAATTAAAAAATTAAATTTAGCCACTCTCTATAATTTTTCAAAAGTTAAAGCAAAACAAGAACATTCCACAGATATTTCCGAACTAGTCTTTACATAACTTTTTCTTAGAACTCATAATTGTGACTGTAGTGATTTTTTTAACATGCATCTGCAGATACCATTATTTAAAGAAAAAAAATCGCTACATCCAAGTGGTTTAGAAATGGTCAGCAATAATATTGGATTGAAAAGAGTCTAAGAGAAGACTCTAAAAAATCTTTTTTTACACACCACATTCTATTTAAAGAAATATCACTTGCCCCTGTATAATTGTCTTGGGTCACCCTGTATATTCAAAAATAATTTCTGGTTATACTCTTCTAAGAAAAAGTTATGTAAAGACTAGTTCGGAAATATCTGTGGAATGTCCTTGTTTTGCTTTAACTTTTAAAAAATTATACATAGTGGCTAAATTTAATTTTTTTAATTTAGAACTTTTTGAATTTAATTTTCTCCATTTTTTTAAATAGAACATTCTGTATATTTTTTAACGATATGATGTAGAAACTAAAAACGAACATGCACACCCCTATAGCTATTTGTAACCATTTTCGAAATATCGCCAAATAATTACAAAATTCAAGAATAATCCTAATAAAATAGATTGTTTTCCAAATAACTCGACAAAAAACTGCAAATGTTTCAAAATTGACATAAAAATGACAACTGACAACAGGTAATTGCGATAAATGTGTATTTCTTGTCGGATAATATAAAATGCAAAAATGATCAAGATATAAACATAAAGTGAAATTACTAAAAAAACTTATGCTGTTTTTATAAACAAAACATCTGGAGTACTTATTACAATTTTATCTGTCGAGTAACTTGAAAAAAAACAAAAATTTTAGGATTATTCTTGAGTTTTGTAATTATTGGGCGATAAATCGAAAAGGGTTACAAATAGCCATAGGGGTGCACATACAAAAAATATTTGTATATAGCTTCTACATCATACAGTTAAAAAATATACAGGGTGTTCCATTTGAAAAAATGGAGAAAATTAAATTCAAAAAGTTCTAAATTAAAAAATTAAATCTAGCCACCCTGTATAATTTTTCAAAAGTTAAAACAATTCAGAGACATTCCACAGATGTTGCCTAACTAGTCTTTACATAATTTTTTCTCAAAACTCATAATTGTGACTGTAGTGATTTTTTTAACATGCATCTGCAGATACCATTATTTAAAGAAAAAAAATCGCTACATCCAAGTGGTTTAGAAATGGTCAGCAATAATATTGGATTGAAAAGAGTCTAAGAAAAGACTCTAAAAAATCTTTTTTTACACACCACATTCCATTTAAAGAAATATCACTTGCCCCTGTATAATTGTCTTGGGTCACCCTGTATATTCAAAAATAATTTCTGGTTATACTCTTTCTTCTCTAGTTTATTTGTGTTTTTAAATCAAATTTCTACCCATCATAGAACTCGAGCTATCGAAGTCGGACGCACTATTGCCCCACCCTGTATAAGTGACAACTTTTTTTGGAAACTTTATATTGCCTTAACAAACCACACTTTTGGAAATAGGTAAGTTGATTGCGTTAAACTATCTTATTTTGACTTAGACAACTTGTGGTTGGTCCATGTACGGACAAAATTTTATGTGACACTCTGTATTATAAGCTTTATCTGACTTTTTCACTATTTTTTGCTGACTATTTAAAATTTGCAGAAATTACTTAGAATTTCTTAAAAACAATAAACACTTCAATTGAAAATATCTAAAATAAGGACCGTTTTATCTCCACAAACGTAATGCTGAATACAAAGCAAATGCAAGATCTACTTGATATGAAAATAGTGTTAGCAACGGGGACATGTTTGAATTTGGCGCGACAAAGTAGAGGGGCGGAAGTATGGAGCTCCCCCTGTCCACCTCGTCGGTAACCGAGTGAAGCGACGACCGACTCGGGACTTCCGTTCGAACCGTGGCCTGGGTTAGATGGCTGCTCCTCGTCTCTTTAGATTTCCACGTGGTGTTTTGAAATTTTGTTAAATTAAAAGATTTTATTTGTATCGACGCTTTTAATAGAAAGTATTCTAACATAATATGCCATATAACCCGCACAATATCAAAAAAAATTATTTAAAAAAATGCAAGTTTTTGTAGATTCTGTAGTTGTTGGGGCCGAGTTCGAAAAATTGTCATTTTCGCCGTGCGGGGGCCCCGCCAAAATATCGAAGTTCGGGCGGAGCGCCCAGGTAATGCCATGAATCTCCAACCAACTTCACCTCGATATCTCAGTAACCGTATTTGTGTTCCGATTAAGCAATTTCCTGGTTCAGTGAATGTTCGCTACACGTTCTCTCTCCTGTATTATCACATTAATTTGTTCGCATTTAATGCATACAGAAATGATTACAGCATTATTACTACCCTGTCAAAAGCTCGCGCCCTTCACACGATAATTTGCCAACGTTCAAACTAGCGACGCTATTGATTTCCCAATCGATAATTTACTTAGGGGGCCACTTCCGAGATGTGATACGAGAGAAAACGAGTAACGATAACGAATAAAATAACGGGTCAATCTTAACAACACCACCTGTAGGTAACATTAACTGAAAACTTATCTGAACAAATACTCAAATACGAATGTGCTTTTAACTTGAGCTTCTAATTGATGAATTCCGTGAGTGCTTATCCGCAGGCATTAATCACGTGCCCACCGAAATAATAATAAAACCGTCGGTCCGGCGTTAAGTCATTTATAATAACCTGACCCCCCGAACAACGAAAAACATTTTGATCCCCCTTTATCGGTCAATTTGCGACCGCCGCAAATTGAATAATTAATGTATCTTTTCGCCTCGTCGCACTCCTTATCGCTTAATTATTCTTTCTAGTGAAGAGAAGGGAAAAAGCGCAATTAAGCCGTGATAATTAGTCGATTTTCGGCCACCGCAGCAATTAACCACCCGTATGCCAGAATTGGGGGTAATTAATTGACCTCGCCAAGTTAATTGGCTAGAGACACCGACTAAATGCCCCCGAAACCGCGTCATCTATCATAACTGCGCTACTGGTCTCGAGTTCGACAAAGTTCTGTTTTGTTCACGAATCAATTACGACGGACGCCCCGACGTCGTTGAATTCTTTCCGAGCCCTTTGTTTCTTACTGACATATAAAGGCGCGAGTAAATGTCAGTTCGGCCATCGATTTTCCTGTATGTCGGGGTCGAGAAAAGTGTTGGTTCTTTTGAAAAGTGGCCGGCTGAACAACGAGGGGGGGTTGGTTCTGGCGATGGAAGAATCGGACGAGCAGCAGGTGGCTCCGCCGTTTGAAACCTAACTTTTTGGTTTTGCCGTTGAGACACAATTAATTTGCTACGAGTTTAGGATCAAAATGGGATGCTCTTTAATTAATTAGTTGCGGCTGCAACGAATCGGCCGACGTTTGATGCCCAAAGTGCACTCGTTGAAGCGTAATTAATTTACGTTATTAATGCAGCGGAACGGACGTATCTACCGGCATTATGTGATAATTAGACGAAATCATGCATGAAGGTTTTGGTTGTTTTGGGTTTGGTGAAAAATTAAGCTCTGCACTCTAGCCACTATCGGCATAAGCTTTCCTAGTCTCTGGCAGTTCGTGAAAAACGAAATAAGAAAGTAAAGATACTCTTCTATTCAGCAAGTTCTGTCAAGAAAAATGTGAGTGGTCTTTTTAGATCAGACGATTAATGAGGACGGTTTATTAGACTGCCAGTGGTGGGGTTTCGTGCGCTGCCGCGAATTAAGGGAAGATCCGCTCGAGACCGGCTTAATAATTGGAGGACGAAGGCATAATCCTACTTAAGGTTTCAAAATTGCGCAACAAGTTCAGCTTTTTGATAGCGTTATTCGAATGAACGGCAGATAAAGTGATTCTGCTTTGATCAATTGCCGTAACAGAATCAATTTTAAACGTTCCTCCTTTGACACAATTTCAACAACAAAAGAACCAGCTTCGCTGTTTGACGCGGCCAATATCGCTGGAACACACACACACACTCACGTCGAATTCATCTCCCAAACACGAAATCGATGGCTGATGGTTGCGATTTTAAACGGCTCCCGGCCCGTTCCGTTTGTACTAGAGACCTTTATGTATAAAGTATGACTTTTCTATTTCGGGATGGCCGACCGACTTATAATTCACGACCCAACGAGATTTATACACCGGGAAAAGCTATCGAACGGGAACCGCAATTCCCAGACAATGGAATTAATTGCACGAATGCATCGCCATATACACGCGATTATACGAGTTTTGTAAATAGCTCGCTTGATTAAAACCTACGGCTGAGCTATTTTCACTAAACACATTCGAACAGCTGCTCTCCCGTATATTTCGGTTGCTATTTGATTCCTGAATTATTCACGTACATACCTGCCTGAGTGCTCGGTTAATGAATTTCAGCGAAACGTGTTGGGGACGATTAGAAGCGACCCCGTGATGCGAGACTCTCGTGATGATCGAAAATCATTGTTTATTCTACAAACATCAATAACCAATCGCAATTTCTTGGCTGCCGCCGACTCTGCACGCGAAATCCAGGCAGAATACCGCCAGTACAGTTTTCCAATAGTTTTCATATTATCTTAGCTACGTTTCGAGCTTCGCGAGCCTCCTCCAGGTCCAACAAAACTATTTGCGTTGTATTCGGGCTAATATCACTTTATACTAGATCAGTCTTCACAATGCTTATTTTTTGTTGCCCCTTGAAAGCTCCTTGTAGACATTGATGACACTGTGCTTTCATGCCTTTTATTTCGAATGCTACCATCAATCACAGTAACATGAAACATTTTTAACAGAAATATACATTATATAGGCGGCATCCAACTATTTCGATTAAATGTAATGATGATTCATTGCAGGATACTTGACGAAAGTTTAATAACCAGTGTCACCGTAACAATTAAATTCCGTGAAACTCTTTCTTGCATAATGACCAAACCTTTTCACTTTTGTAACTTACCTTTAACGGCAAATTTACGCACAAAACAAAATTTTTAATTTTTAAAATTAAAAATTAAAATTAAATTAACATTAAAAATTATAAAAGAAATTAAAAATTAAAAGGATCAAATATAATGTACACCAAATTAAACCATACATCCCTTGCACTGTCCATCAGAAAATTTAATGAGCATCAAAAAATCTAAATAAAACCTAAATTATTATACATTAAAAAGGAGAACATTGCCATTAAAATAACTATGCTGCGTATTGTTTTACCATTGCTTACATTTTAAATTCTATATGTCTATCAATTTTACTAAATGTTCACCAAATTTAGAACGCTCAAGTTACGCGTCCGTGCTGTACATAATAAATATTCGCGCTATTCATTTATATTTAGTGTTTCTCAGAAAACTATTTGTGCGTCAAATAATTATTCTATTACTCCAAAAATGGAATATGCTTGCGCATCTTTCCTTGCCGCTTGCGCTTCCAGACAAGAGGCACGCAAAAAAAGTTTTGTACAAGGTCAGTTCAGGGCCTTGTAATTTTTTTTTTTTAAAGCACGATTAGAAATTACCACTAAAAGAAGTTTTACGTTTTACATAATGCAAGCCAATTACAGCAAAGCGGAAATCAATATCTTTTTGTGTGCAAACCACTTCTTTTTTACTCTTATTTTCCTTATCCTAGCACATCTACATCTATAATTTTGCATAAAATTATTTACCATTTGAACAACATTTTATTGCTTGTGTATTTTTGATCAACAAATAGTATTTTTAACTGCTAAATAATATAAGACACTGTCGAAAATTAAATATCTGGGTATTATGTTAGAATTAAATGCGGAATAAATTTGGTGAACATTTAGTATTTATGGTCAACAAAATATATAAGAGGCCAGCATTATGTTAATATATGGTTGTCGCTTTAAGATTATGTATTTTCTTAATTTTGGTGAGCATTTAGTATTTTTGGGAAATAAAAGTATTTTTTTTTATAAAAATATTGGGTAAATTTGGTAGACTGTTAAATACAACCCTAAATTAAATTAAATTTTAAAAATCGCAAATGTTGAGATTTCTAACTTCATAACTCTCTTCAGTACTGCATCACCCTTTTCAGTAGTGATGCAACAAATATTCGGCAACTATTCGGTATTCGGCATATTCGGCCTATTTTGCACTATTCGGCCGAATACCGAATAGTTACATTTAATTTTAATTTTTTTATATTTTGAGATAAAAGAAAAGTTATCCACTGAAAAAAGTACGGTTTATTAGAATAAAATAATTTTCTTGTACCTAAGTAATAACAAGTAATAATGTATATTAAAAACTTAACTTAAACGCAACCAGTTAACATTAACTGAAATAAGTGAAACAACACAGAAATTGTTAGAAATAAAAATATAAGAAATTTTTTGTATATTGTTTACTTCACATTTTGTATTCAAAATTTATTAGTGGTAAATTGTGGTACAGAAAGACTAATTTCTCTGCGTTTGAAGGCAATAGTCAGTTCCTTTTGTCTTTATAAACGTTTTCAGCTGCCGAAAAAAGTCTCTCACTGTAAACACTGCTCGCAGGAGCAGAAAGATAAATTGCAGCAAATTGTGTTAAATATGGGTATTGACTTCGATGGGCTGCCCACCAAAGATAAGGATTCTCATTTCTTGCTATGCGTGCAATTTTTAAATTTGTGTCAAGTTCGGTTGCAATAGTATTTTTCTCATAAAGTGCTTCACTATTTGGTCTGCCGCCAACATGGCCACTAAAGCACAACAGTCCGAAAATCTTGTGTGAGCACTAGACGTAGAGGCTAGCGGTAAATAATATAGTAATGCACAAGAATCACCCTACTGTGCTGCTGGGCCGAATATTTGCCGAATATTCGGTATTCGGCACGGCAGGTGAGCCGAATATTCGGTATTCGGCTATTCGGCCGAATCGCTATTCGGTGCATCACTACTTTTCAGTATTCAGCATCATCATAAATAGTAAGATAGTACCCTAGTACCAATTGTTAAATCCTTTGGTGAGGATGGAGCCGGGCGACGATGTGGATCCGGAAATGCAATTGTTCGAAATAGCTCGCCCGGCGGCGGAGCCGGTGTTGCAGGAATTAATAATAAGGGCTGGCGATTGAAAAAAAAAGCGGTCGAAAATTGCATGATCTGCCTGACATATGCTTCCATTTATCCACATTCCTGCCGCCCGGCAACGCATACCGTACCCCATAAATAATTCATCGGGACGCGTACAACGGCTCACGTGGAGACGCGGCCCGATATCGAACTGTTTAAATAATTAACGATCTCCTCGGGCCCTGTTATTGGAACCGAGCTACTGCTTGTAATCAGCACCATAATGGAAAAGACTCCCAGGGCCGCCATACCGTCGCCGCGGGCGCAATGTTTGTTAAACGTGACGTTCTGCGAACGATGGCGGCGCCTCCGCCATTTCCACACCCGGACCCATTTTCGCGATTACAAGTACTCGGGAATTAATAACACGCATTTATTATGCGTACTTGTCGGAATCGGACCCGGGAGGATAATAAAAAGGGCGGAGATGGCCGGATTTATTCCGGCAATGTTGCGGAGGAAATCGTTAGGACCGCGCGAAAAATCGGCCCAACACGCAAATTGCCGTCGAGGAAATGACGGCGAGATAAAGGTGATTTGTTCGCGATTGCTCATTTGCATACGGAAGGACGGCGACGATTTTTCTAAAGAGAGCCAATAATGCGTCAAACACTTTCCGACCGAAATATGCAAATTCGGCAATTTCTGCGACCAGCCCGCAACGTCGTCGCCAGTGGTACACTTCGTCAAAGTCTTCGGCGCTCGAGGACCTCAAATGGTTAGCAAAATTGTGGTACAGCGCTAGACCTTATCGAAACTACTCCTATACTTTAAAAATATTTAACAAGTGTTTCGCTTCTCCATTATAAATTCAAAAAATTAATTTCTTGTAATTCGCCCGGCGCCTCCACCATTTCGAAAAAAAATTAAAAACGACTCGTTAGCTCCAAAAACTTAAGTTATAAGACTAGATTTTTGTTTGATCTCAATTTTTAAAAAAAAAAACTATATGCACCCTCATTTCATCATGTTTCTGAATCCGTTGAGTTTTAACCATATTCTACAGGTTCCAGACTATTTAGATTTATTGTTCCATAAATTTTGGTTCAACGTTCGTTGACGCTGTTAATTATTAATGAAAACTACCAGACTTTCCATTATTTTCGAGCTAGAATCATGTGTTGCCACTTGACCCAACAGTTTTCATTAAGGGAAACAATGCGTCGCTGACGTCAAATGACCACTCGAGGCTCTCTAAAAACTGGCGCACGTGACTGGTGACTTCTTCTGATTTATTACGGCCAAAGGCAGATGGTAATAGGCGGCAATCATTTCCTAATAAAATTATTGGAATTTCCCAAATATTTGGGCACGCAAACAAAACATTACCCATCATGAATAAGAATTTCCTTTCCGAATTTACCCCAATACGAAAATAATTATCGAGTGACTCGGTTGTTTTTCTCGTTCGACCCTAATGGGGGTTTTAATTAAGAGTACAATTTTAATTTTTCGCACAAATCTTTTACGATAATTATTATTAAATTTGCCGATTCGATTTGATCAGTAAAATAGCTTCTGAGATAGTGTGGGTGTGGACTGAATAAACAACCCGTGTTTTTGGGATGCCGCTCCAGCAGCGGTATTATTGCTAATAAACCAGCCGCTTAAAATACTTTTATCGCGGGTGGCCGATTTTGCGGGGGTGGAAATGTTTGTATGCGTAATTACGTCTTCTCTTCGTTGTGAAAGAGGGTGGCGTGGGCGCCGCTGCTCAATGGTGTTTGGGAAATTGTTTGAACGCGTAGGCCCGAAATAATATTTTCGGTAAAACACGCGAAAAACTTGAAGCAAACAACGTAATGACCGAAATTGAAATTGCAGATTTCAAATCGACGATCCACAGTCAGAAACTGAACGACGCCCAATTACGGGAAATGATAACAATAGAACGCCCACATACCCTTCAGGTAAGCCGTGAATGGGGAAGTTGGTTGTAGAATTTGTTGCGTGGTGCTTCAACAAAAGTTGGAAACATCCATCTACAAGCGAGGATAGTTGGAAAAACTTGTTCTATATTCACTGACACGCTCCCTGGCGCATTGATTTTTTTCGGAAATTCAATGACGTATTAGCTGGTCACCACACGAGACCCTAGTTGTGTTATTGGAATCCATTAGCAAAAGTTGGCGAGTACATATCAATAAATGCATGTGCAAGATGTGACAAAGGAATCATCCAAGCGACTTAATAATAATTTTTCTTACGTCAGATTTTAGATAATGTTAAATGTAATTATTCAATAAATAATTTTATTAATTAAAAAATAGATGTTAGGTTCTAGAATTTTAGTTTCCGGAAGTTGGCAATTTGGGGCTAGGGAATGTGGCTACAATAATTATTCTCACTAACGACCCCAATCTTCTATTGTCAGCGTTTAAAAATCCATTTTGCATAATTCCAATAACATTAGCATCTATAATTCGCTATTTTGATGGCTCAGGGACCATAAAATTACACCGTAAGCGTTTGCATTATTGTCGCATACTAATAGCCCTTAATTTCTGCAACTTCATCCCGTCAATTGAGAGGAAATGAAACCTTTCAAGTATGAGAAATTTGGACGTTTCAACGTGTTAAACTTGAATTTTGGTCCGAATGTTGCCAAGATTGTGTTAAAATTTTATCTGGAATTTGTTTTAGAAATCATGTGTTTAAGGAATATAAAACCACTTTATGGCGTTACTGCACCGTTTTAGTGTCTATAATGCTCTTTATGATTATTTCAGTGCCTATCTCGGTACCTTCCCTCTGTTTATTGTTATTAGGGAAACCTTGTACGTGTACAAAATTAACAACTCGACCGCATTTATGTTGTTACAACCAATTCTGTAGTTGCAACTTTCAATTAAAATCATTGTTTTCTGTACGAAATAAAATTTATGGACAATATTAAAACGTTCAAGACCAGTTTCCAGGTGGACCCATAATTACCAAAATTGAGACAAATTTACGCACAATTGTCTTAAATAAAATATTAATTAAATTGCAACTGAGGGAGCATATTGTTGAAATGAAGATCGATTTATCGTCGGTAACGTTGGAGGAGTGTGAGGCTCTTGGTGGTGGGCGGGGGAGGTGCCCTTGAAATTGACAAACGCTGTAACAAGAGCGTTGTAATTATGGCGGCGAGGGGTTGGCGAGTGAGAGGCGTAATCCCGATTTGAATTTTAGCATTAACTCGTGTAAAAGTTGAAATCAGCTTTTATATTAAGGCGGCGCAAAGAAAAAGTTTCCCTTCCGCCGCGTTACTTAGAAGTTGGGGAATGAATAGGTAAATCCCCTCTTTGTGCGTCCACGTGTTTTTCAATTTGTCAAAGTAGGGAAATCGTCTTGACCCCGTTAATGGCGGCCTCCGCGTCTCGCCCAAGTGGCATTCTGGAATTATAAAAGGCGCCGTACGCGTTCGGAGGGTTAATATAGAGCTTTGGCTAAAGAGATAACGCGGCTAAGAGGGAGATCGTGCATTATTCAACGTGAGGGTGGGTGGATCAGTCGCGGCGCGGCGGTCGGCATTGCCGGATTTTTGTTCTCAGACACGAACGTCGAGATTTTCCATGATGACATTTATGTAAATCACCCCGACTTATTACAGTTTTAGATTTGTATGACTTCGAGTTCGCTTAAATTTTTGTGAGACGTTACTCTTACGTTTTCATTATGATTTATGGCGGACGTGCTTTCGGTTGTTGGGGCCCGACGAGCATTACGGACGACTTACATCAAATGCCGGGTAACACATAAACAAATCACCGAGAGCCCCGCATTAAGCTCAAGCTGTGTCGCCCCGGAAAAAAGACAAAGCGGAAAACCGACGACGGAACGTTCATCCCGCAAAGAATTACGTGTTAACGCAATTTTCCTCGGGCTTTTTTAACTAACGCCGAACACAGCACATCAGCGGTAAGGGAGGCGGGCCAAATCGATGCCGAAGTTAGGCCAGTCAGTTAGGGCCAAAAGACCGTTTCCACATAAAAATTACGGCAAAGCCACTCACGCACCAACCCTCTCTTCTTGCGCCGACCAACACCAATTTTTTCATTACTCTCAACATGTATCTCATGCTCACGCACCAACCCTCTCTTCTTGCACCAACTAACACTAATTTTTTTATTACTTTCAGCATGTATCTTGTTTCTCCAAAAATAATCAGTCCAAGTTTCCGTTTCGCCACGGGTAATTTTCAGGAAACGAAGCGACCTCTCGTCGCATCCCTTAGTTTTCCCCTCCGAGAAAGTTGCACTAACCCAACAACCCTCGGCAGATGGATGTGTTTACTTCTGCCTATAACGATAATGCTTGAACGTTTCCGCAAATTTCTTTATATCAAGTGCAATCTCGGGTGCTAGATAAAAGCTTCTTGAGGCGCCAGTAAGTTAGCGGCATAGGTGCGACGAAACGAATGAAGGACTATTTGAGGGACCCAATGACAAGCAATAAAAATTATTTAGTGCCACTTCAGCCTCGAAGAACGTAATTTCCAAATCCCTACAATTAGGGGATGTAAAACTTTGCCACAACAAAAATTGCGACATTAAAATGTTGTAATTAATGAAGAAAAGGATTCGTGAAACTGCAAGCAACTGAAATGGGATTATATCGTTGGCCTTGCCCTTTTGGATCATCTCATAATCTAAGTGACAATGTTGCCTGATTATTAACGAAAAAATAGCGTCCTACATTCGAGATCCTATCTCTTCTTCATTAAATATTGAAAAGTGGCGCTCGCTCAAAACTCCTGCAATGTAATCGATGCAAATAAAAAAGACCAGCGATGAATAATGAATTAGGGGTCATTATCGAAATTTCTGATCGTCGAGAATCATAGTCCATAACAAAGCTCGAGAAAAAATGGAACTAAACGAATTAAGGACCGTTTCTTTTCATTGGCCTCTGTTCAGACACAAAGACCAAACACAATTAGGCGGCGTTATTTACGATAACATTTCTTGTACGATTTTCAACACGTAGCGAGTTTTTCCAGAAACTTTCTTATTTACTTAACCTCGATATTTACTTCGATACTCGCACCAGTTATTTCGTGTCATCTCGTTGTCACTATTTAAGAGTTTTCGACGACAATACGAGGCGAGAACCCGTGAAAACTGTCTCAAAGCGATTAGTCCGCATTAAAAAAAAGTTGCGTGGTCGCAACAACAGTCTTACCTCGCTACAATAAAAATCTGTTTTTAATGCAAAGTGAAAAAGCGGCCAATAACGCGAGAGCACGTTTTGAATGCATTAAAGCGCTGTTGGCTGCCGGCTTGAATGCCGCGGATAAAAATGGGCAATAACCCATTTTAGCGCATTAAGATAAATTGCTCCTATATTATTTAGAACACATAAAAGTATCGGAACGTTATGAGAAAAGTTAAGGGCGATTTAGGGGAATATAAAGTTGTTTAATAACGTTCTTCTTCACGTAAACCTTTGGCGCAATATCCGCTCGTTCGGGGCACTGGTGGCGGCTCCCCAACTACGAGACTTAATTCAAGTTAACCACCTAAGCGGAAAATACACACGACGGGGGTACGTTCAAGATTTTACACCCGTCGCCGGCGTTGCGGTCCTACTGCAAATAATCTCCGGTGCGCACCCACATGATTTATAAGATATCACAATGTAATGCGGGGCTAATTTGGAGTTTTACTTACGTTTTACTACGGTTCATTTCGCTTTAATCCCGGAATCAGGGGGGCGGAATTAGGGAAGTGCTCCCGTCTCTACCTAATTTGGAACGGCGTACGTGGAAGCCAGAATCTTCGGGGACTTATGCAAACAGACAATTTTTTTCTCGTGCTCGATTAACATCGCCTTCGGCAAACACTTCGCGTTCGAACTTGCCAGCCGCAAGGTGAACTATCAAAATTAATCGCCTCCGGGCCGAGAGTCTCAAATTACCAAAGAGGGAGACAATGCTATTCTCCAATGAGACAGACGTATTTGGAGAAGCGAAAATTTTTTTGACCGCGCTAACGTAATATTACCCATTGTAAATGTATGCGTAACGAAAAATGGAACGCTTCGCTATCTATTCTGTCAACAGGATGAAACACTTTATTGTCAACATTTTAAAAGGCTCATTGAGCCTTTGCACGTTTGTTGGAAATTGAGTCACCCTTCCAGACGACCTGTTTAGGGCGGTGACAAGGACTTGAAGAGTGAAGCTTCTGGAGAATGGCAATCAAATAGAAATTTGGAGCTTGCACCTGTTTCTCCACTTTTAATTGCAACTCGCCTTCGCCTCCAAGTGCAGAATCCGCGAAGCGCCCTTATCCCGCAATCGTCCTCGTAGTGGCATAAATCTGGGCGGCGAGTTGTTGAAAGTGCGATAAGCCGCCGACAGTGCGCCTGACGGAGAACAATTACATTTGCAAGTACATCTGAAGACAGTGTTTAATTGGCTCACCAGTAGCTTCATTAGGCGCTCGCTAATAAACCTTCTGCTGCTGACGTTTTAAAGGAGGCTCCACGACTCGTGAAAAACACTGTGCGACTTGTTTGAATTTCGCCGAGAACATGGCTGGTTTCCTTCCGATCCGGCCGGGGTGGATCGTTAACGAGTCGTCGGACAAAAATTGCAACAAATATTTGTCCGGGCGCCGTCTTGGGGATTTTGGTTGATTAATCGCGGAGGAGACGGACGGTCGCGCGGATTGAACGCGGCCGCGAATCGAGAGGACGACGTGTGGAAAAAGGGGTTGCAACGGTGTGTGGGGACCGTGATATGGGCTCGGAAAGAGGCACTGGGATATTCAGATGGTTTTGCATTTATCAATAAGTAATGCATTCCTGAAAGGAAAGAATTCGTTGCGCCGATTTACAGCCGGGGCCGATGAATAAGGTATGTTTTCATTTGCTGCAAAGTTTGTGTTTCAATTTGGAAAGAATTAGGGGGGTTTTAATAAATATGCTAATTTTGACAAATAAAATTCGCCACCTTTGCTCTCGCTACAACGTGCAAGAGAAAATTATCAATCGCACCTGAACCAAAGAATAATATTCTTGTAGGTCAAATTATAGAATTATAGAGGTCGTCGAATCAAAAATTTTGGAATTTTAAATTTGCACCTTTGTGCTTCTATTCACCGGATCCAACTCCATCGGAGTTGTTTTCAGCTCGACTTCGTTGCTGTAAATATGGCTAATCTCAAAATAAATATAACTTGACATGAGTCACGTTGTCTTCCAACAAATTGCTGTTAAGTGATATCTAAGTTTGTTAAGATGTTCTGGGACAAAGGGGACAGCTGTCCATCAGTCGGGTCGATTCCGTAATTTTCCTTTTGCTAAATTTTATAACGGTTCAAAGAACTACTTTCTTTTTCAAATCTTTGTTGATAGCCGTTACGAAATTACCACTCATGACCCAATAATGTCCTTTGAAGAAAAGGTTATCACGTAACGATATTGTGGATTATCGATCGTTATTCTATTCTCGTTAGTATTTCAAGGAAAAAATTTCTTAAAGTCTGCTAAGCTTCGTTATTTTATTTTTCAGAAATCTTTTATCTTAATCCGGGTTTACAAGGTGCTATGACTTTTTTAAGTTTCTCTTCTATCGACAGGTAACTTAATCTCGGTTTCTTAATTATTTATTAAAACGTAATAATACCTTGAATTTGTTTCTCAACTGCCATTATTAGTAAATGACCTTGTAGTCGCTTCCACGAGGCACAACTTTTCAAATTGCACTTCATAAAATATCCACGCTTTGCAACGTAACGAGGTTTAAAAGCTCATTTGGGTCGTTTCGTGATTGTTAAAATCATTGTCGCAGTCAATTTTAAACTAATAACGTGAACAAACATCACCACCTGTTGACGTAGTTTTTCGAAGTTTTTTAGTGTGATTGTTTCAACAATACCATAATGTGGTCTAATGAAAGGGTATTACGATTTTTGGAGTTCTATCAAGCAGAACCAGTCTTATGGAGTCCACTGAGTAAGCTACACTAAAATCGAAACGTTGTTGCTGATGCATGGCAACGTGTCCACACTAGTTTGGGTCTGAAGCATTCTATACCCAAATTTAAAAAAAAACGCGAATCCTTAATGAGCAGTTAACGTTGGCTCTAGTTGGACCTTACTGCGCTTGGCTCCAATCACTACCAATATGTGGAGGCTCCACCGAACAAACCGCCAACATGAGCCAACGTTGGCGCCAACATTGGAATTTCTATCGATTAGGGTAAAAAAAAAAGTCGAAAATATTGAAAACTTTTACATCAATTTTATGACTTAGTCTTATGGATTTTAAACCGCTTAACACGAATCTGGCCGTAGTTTCCCTGTACAAGTCGTACTTTTTAAGATATAACCATTTGAAGGTTTCAATTTAAAATCTTTGTCAAAATCGACCTAAATTGCAAATTTCATCTTTTTTATTATTAGACTTACAATGTTCGTTCATACAGCATTACATAGCTTTTGTGAAATGGAGAAATTTGATGTATTTGGATTTGGTGTAAGGCTGTCCGTTCAAATGTTACAAGAGTTTGAATATTGAAAGAAATCGAAACTTAGTGGCTTTTCTAATTTTATAAGAAATCTAATTATTCTAGCGTCGAGTTGATTACGAATTTGAATTCAGGAAGGCCGATTACATAAGAAAACGCTTATTTCCAGCCTTTAGGTGCAACGATGTCGATTTTAGAAATTTTTCGAATTTCTATCGATTGGGGTAGAAAAAAAAAGTCCAAAATATTGAAATTATTTACATCGATTTTATGACTTAATTTTGTAGATTTTGAACCGCTTAACACGAATCTGACCGTAGTTTCCCTGTACAAGTCGTACTTTTTAAGATATGACCATTCAAATGTTTCAATTCAAAATATTCGTCAAAATCGACCTAAATTGCAAATTTCAACTTCTTTATTATTAGACTTACAATTTTCGTTCATATAGCATTCGGTAGCATTTGTAAAACGGGAAAATTTGACGAATCTGGATTTAATATAAGTCGCTCCGCTCAGAAGTTACAAATGTTTGAGTGTTGAAAAAAGCTTATTTTGTGCTTTTTCCAATTTTATAAAAAATCTATGTATTTTAGCGTCGAATTAATTACGAACTTGAGCTCAGAAAGGTCGATTATATAAGAAAACATCAATTTTCAGTCTTTTAATAAACGTGTCAATTTTAGAAATTTTTCGAATGTGTATTGATTGGGCTAGAAAATAAAGGTCAAAAATATTGAAATTTTTTACATCGATTTTATGACTTAATCTAGTAGATCTTAAACCGTTCAACACAAATCTGGCCGTAGTTTTCCTGTACATGTCGTACTTTTTAAGATGTGACGATTCGAATGTTTTAATTCAAAATTTTCGTCAAAATCGACCTAAATTGCAAATTTCAACTTCTTTATTATTAGACTTACAAGTTTCGTTCGTATAGCATTCGATACCATTTATGAAACGGAGAAATTTAATGTATTTGGATTTGATGTTAGTCTGTCCGGTCAAAAGTTACAAGAGTTTGAATATTGGAAGAAATCGAAACTTAGTGGTTTTTCTAATTTTATAAGAAATCTATGTATTCTAGCGTCGAATTGATTACGGATTTGGGTTCAGGAAGGCCGATTACATAAGAAAACGCCCATTTCTAGCCTTTGGGTGCAACGATGTCGATTTTAAAAATTTTTCAATTTTCTATCGATTGGGGTAGAAAAAAAAAGTCGAAAATATTGAAATTTTTTACATCGATTTTATGACTTAATCTGGTAGATCTTGAACCGCTCAACACGAAACTGGCCGTAGTTTCCCTGTACAAGTCGTACTTTTTAAGATATAACCAATGGAAGGTTTCAATTCAAAATCTTTGTCAAAATCGACCTAAATTGCAAATTTCATCTTTTTTATTATTAGACTTACAATGTTTGTTCATACAGCATTACATAGCTTTTGTGAAATGGAGAAATTTGATGTATTTGGATTTGGTGTAAGGCTGTCCGTTCAAATGTTACAAGAGTTTGAATATTGAAAGAAATCGAAACTTAGTGGCTTTTCTAATTTTATAAGAAATCTAATTATTCTAGCGTCGAGTTGATTACGAATTTGAATTCAGGAAGGCCGATTACATAAGAAAACGCTTATTTCCAGCCTTTAGGTGCAACGATGTCGATTTTAGAAATTTTTCGAATTTCTATCGATTGGGGTAGAAAAAAAAAGTCGAAAATATTGAAATTATTTACATCGATTTTATGACTTAATTTTGTAGATTTTGAACCGCTTAACACGAATCTGACCGTAGTTTCCCTGTACAAGTCGTACTTTTTAAGATATGACCATTCAAATGTTTCAATTCAAAATATTCGTCAAAATCGACCTAAATTGCAAATTTCAACTTCTTTATTATTAGACTTACAATTTTCGTTCATATAGCATTCGGTAGCATTTGTAAAACGGGAAAATTTGACGAATCTGGATTTAATATAAGTCGCTCCGCTCAGAAGTTACAAATGTTTGAGTGTTGAAAAAAGCTTATTTTGTGCTTTTTCCAATTTTATAAAAAATCTATGTATTTTAGCGTCGAATTAATTACGAACTTGAGCTCAGAAAGGTCGATTATATAAGAAAACATCAATTTTCAGTCTTTTAATAAACGTGTCAATTTTAAAAATTTTTCGAATGTGTATTGATTGGGCTAGAAAATAGAGGTCAAAAATATTGAAATTTTTTACATCGATTTTATAACTTAATCTAGTAGATCTTAAACCGTTCAACACAAATCTGGCCGAAGTTTTCCTGTACTTGTCTTACTTTTTAAGATGTGACGATTCGAATGTTTTAATTCAAAATTTTCGTCAAAATCGACCTAAATTGCAAATTTCAACTTCTTTATTATTAGACTTACAAGTTTCGTTCGTATAGCATTCGATACCATTTATGAAACGGAGAAATTTAATGTATTTGGATTTGATGTTAGTTTGTCCGGTCAAAAGTTACAAGAGTTTAAATATTGAAAGAAATCGAAACTTAGTGGTTTTTCTAATTTTATAAGAAATCTATTTATTCTAGCGTCGAACTGATTACTAGTGTGGTCCCGGCCTAAGAATATTAACGAGAGAGCGGATTACTGCTCAGATATTGACATGTGAGGTCAGGAGGTTGATTCTGGTAAAATTACCACATATTATTATTAGATTGTGCTAATAACTCAAATACATATTTAAGTGTTTACTTTAGGTTATTTGGGAAATGCCATTAGGCGATAACGTTCTGCTAGTGTTTATTTGCTGACCCGAGCAATTATTTCTACATACATTGATAGAAAAATTGATATTTGTAATAATAGTAGCATAAAAAGATAGTGCAAACTACATTCGTTATTTTCAGACAATAGTTTATACCTTATGATTTTTTTAAATTGGCAAGTTATTCCAAGTTGAAATAAAAGAGATAGGAGGCTGGTTCTCAGTTACAGTCAGTTTTGAGGTTCTTTAGGGCCAAAACTTCTACTCCGGGTTCTACAAAAGTCCGTTTTGGCTTATAATGTAAATTGTCTCCATAGAATGTTATTGTTTAGTGACAGCTCTCGAGAGTTTTCGGCAAGTCCCCTGTGAAGCGCTAATAGTTTGTACAGGTGGCGCGACCTCTTCCCCATCAATTCGTTTATTGACGGCCAAAGAAGTCGCTGTTAAATAGTGAATGATTGTCATCGAAATTCGGCCTTGATGCGGAAACATCAATATCTGTAGAGGCGAAGCAAACAGCGTCGCTGTCGCAGGCCGGGCGGTCAAAAACTAAAATATTTTAATAATGAATCGAGTAGATCAGGCACTTGGCAACAAGCCTTCAAAACAACGTGAAAACAAGGGAAGAAACCTGGAGTCCCGGAACATCACGTTGTTTGGCCTTTTCGAAACTTCGCCCCGAATCGAGTTACAGTTGGGAATTTTGGTCCGAGATAGAAACTTTTCTAATGCGAAAACATGAGTAAAAACGAAACATTTTGATTTATACGCGACGAACTTCTCCTCCCTTTGTTTTTATTTCTTTTGATATCGGCGTAATAAAATATTTAACTCGCGTCTTTTGTTCGTTGCACAAATAACGCGTCGTTGTTGCATAAAGTGGATCAAGATTCGCGCCTCGTCTAATTGAAAATTTCCAATTCCGCTTCCGCTGCGGTACCGACGACGGAAATTGTGTGAACGTTTATTTTCGCGTTAATCGCCTAAACACCTGTCGTTCGGATGGGACAATGGTCAATTTGTCCTTTGACGGCGGCCATCTGTGCACCACCGTCAATTAGGTCCGATGACGTTATGAATGACCGACATAATAACTGCGCGCTGTGGAGTGCATTAATTATGAATGCGCTTCGACCAGCACCGACTCCGACAAGTGAAGCGGCCGGGGAACGAGCTCCAAAATGGAAATCCTCACTGTTTTCCTATTCATGACCGGTCCCGATGTGTATTTCCCCCATAACAACACCCAAAATTGCCCGTCCAATCTATATGCCGGGCTTTGCCGCGTTACGCTGCAATGATTCCATTTTTCCGCCGGATGCAACACGCTTAAGAGCGCTTCAGACCGGCGCCAAGCGCCACAAGCAAACAAATTCGCCCTAAGACCAGAAAACTTCCAACAACTGTACCATTAGTTTCAGTTGGCGATAACCTACGACTCTGTGAGAGAGTCGCTTCTGGGTTAACCACTCTCTTCTTTTCTGGGGCTGAGTGACACTTTCCTGACGTTTCAGGCGTCTTCTCGCAACCTTCTTCCAGTTATGTTTTTATAACCGATTCTAGAGAACTTTTCTTTTGAAGGAGGTTGCACCTAGAGGACAAAAACGTTAGGATTACGCGTGACTGCTTCCAGGCGCAGTTCTTCACAGAGGGTCAAGCGTTACGATTCAAATCAGTAATTTTGAAAAAATGTAAAAGTCATTTAGTTCAAATAAAAAAAAAGTAATGGTTTAGACTCCTGAGGGGTTTGCCTAATTCAACTGTGGAAAGACAGAAGGCTGAAAAGGAAATTTCATTAACTGGAGGTGAGCATGACTTGGACATAGCGTGACTCGGCATAGTTAAAAGGAAATTCTCTAAAGTTTCTGTGGTCATATTACGGGAAAACTGTGGAACGTAGTGATAATTTAAATTCGTTTCAAATTGCTTTCTCCACTCACTTTTATTTTGGAAATATTGTTATGTAGGTGAGCAGGTACATGCAAAGTTGGCCAGGAAGAGCGATAAAGCTGCCACTCATTGCCTCCCGACCTGACCTCACTTAACGTTTTACATGGTAATGGTGTCAACGAAATGAATCAGGTACAATGCAAGTTAATTACCTAACTGATGCCAGAAATAGACAAAGAAATGTATTACAAGTAAGAAATTTTTGAAAAATTTGTAACCCTTGGCGTGAACCTTTGGCGGAACCGTAGCTTTTGGGGCGGCTCCGTGCACCTCCCAAGTACTCGCCTTAATCAATTTAACGCCGCTGTTAATTGAAATAAAGCGTCTCGATGAAATTTTCTGGCGAGTTAACCGTAAATGCTTATGAATATAATAACACCTCGACGACGCCATCAGTCACGCGATCGCAACCATTTAACTAAGTCGGACGCATTGATGACAAGACCTTCAACCAACAAGTTCGTGTCGCCGCCAATTAGTGGCATCAAAAAGCACAAACACCTCTAAACACACACATACACTCACCTTCGTCATGATTGCTGCCCAACAGTATTTCCATATCTTCGTAATCCCCTTCCGCCAACATATCCATGGGATGTTTGGGCAAGAAGACGCCGTCGATGGTGGGAGTTGAGGGAAAACCTAAAATCCCCGAATACGAATTCCATTGTTGGAGCGAAATTGTTTTGGCGTCGACGGCGCGCATGCAGTCGAGGACCTGATGAGGGCGCGTTTCGAGGAGGGAAACGTTACAACCGCAATCTTCGACGAGGACCCGGCCGATTTGTTGGGCGCGTTCTCCCGACATGTAACTCCACGGGGCGTTCATGGTTCCGGATTGGAGGATGCCTCTTCGGGCTAAGCCTTTGGTTACCGGGGACAGGAGGTGGAGGCTGACCGACGAGCCTCCGGCTGATTCCCCGAAAAGAGTGATGAGTTCGGGATCGCCACCAAAAGCCACGGCGTTCTCTTTGATCCAGCGAATGGCGAGAGCTTGGTCCCAAAGGCCCATGTTGCCTGGAGCTTCGTCGCTTCCTCTCGGAAAGTATTTGGTTAGGTAGAGAAAGCCGAAAGAACCGACTCGGTATTGCATTGAGGCTACTATGACGTCGCTGGTGGCAGCAATTATGTCGGCGTCGTAAATTTCGAGGGTTGAGGTTCCGCTCATGTAACCCCCGCCGTAGATCCAGATGAGAACTGGAACTTTCGGCCGTTCCATTGGGGGTTTTTCGGCATGGTGGCGAATTCTGAGGCGTTGAGGCACCCAGATGTTGAGGTATAGGCAATCTTCTGATATGTTAGTGTTAGGGTTCCACATTTCCTCGCCTTCGAAACCCGGAAAGTATTCGTAGCGCTCTTGGTAGCAAGAGTTGGGGAGTTTGGAGGCGTTGAGAATTCCGTGCCAGGGGTCAATAGGGACCGGCCGTCTGAACCTCAGCTGTTCGATGGGGGGTTTCGCAAATGGTATCCCGGTGAACACGTGCACTTCGCGTCCTAGCACAGTTTTGGAAAAGCCCCTCACTAATCCGCTGGTGGTTTCCACGACGAGCGGGTCGCTGTGGAAGTCTTTGGATTGGGGGGGTCGCGTCGTCGTTTCCTCACTGGGCCACGAGTACCCGCGCACGGAAGCACTGACCGACACCACGAAACACAGCACTGAGAACGACCCCATGGTGATGGTGGCTTCTGGTTTTGTTCACGTCGATGGAAGCATCCTGGGGTTCACGTGGCCGCTGGTTGCGGCGTTTTCTTTTCGTTTTTTTCTTCTCTTTGAAGTTCCCGACCCCGGTCGCAGATGTTAGCGGAAATGTTGTACGGCACGGACACTGACACTGGGAATCATGCCAATATGGGAGTCGCGCGTTGGGTTAGCGGCGTCGCGGAGCGCCGGGGTGCTTGACGAGCTGACACGGACTGTGGCCTCATGCTGCCATGGCGGCCCGTTGCAGGCTTGCGCGCCCGATCTCCTCGGCTGTTGCTGCTATCACGGCCCCCGAACTGCCGATAAACTTTCCTTTTCATATTGTCGGGTTCCCTGCTTAAGACCGACACCTCGCAGGGCGCCTCGGACCGCTAATTTTTTAAAGCCGACAACCATTCGAGAGGGCACATTGCGCCCTTCAACAGCGCACTTTTACCAATAACTAGTTTAATTTTATCGTGGCGCCAACGGTCTTACGGGATCGATACCGATTATCCACAAAAATTCATTTAGACTTCCTCGATAAGATCTGGACCGTCTTTCAGAGAACATTTAAGCGGGAAATTGCCACCAATTTTTAGACTTTTCTAGATAATCTCGAGGGCATAAAAATGGGGAACAAATATAATGTACACCAAATTAAACCATACATCCCTTGCACTGTCCACCAGATAATTTAATGAGCATCAAAAAATCTAACTGAAACCCAAATTATTATGCATCAGAAAATGAGAACATCACCACTAAAATAACTAGGTATGCTGCGTATTGTTTTACCATTGCTTACATTTTAAATTCTATATGTCTATCAATTTTACTAAATGTTTACCAAATTTAGAACGCTCAAGTTACGCGTCCGTGCTGTACATAATAAATATTCGCGCTATCCATTTATATTTAGTGTTTCTCAAAAAAACTATTTGTGCGTCAAATAATTATTCTATTACTCTAAAAATGAAATATGCTCGCGCATCTCTCCTTGCCGCTTGCGCTTCCAGACAAGAGGCACGCGAAAAAAGTTTGGTACAAGGTCAGTTCAGGGCTCTGTAATTTTTTTTTAAAAGCACGATTAAAAATTACCACTAAAAGAAGTTTTACGTTTTACATAATGCAAGCCAATTACAACAAAACATTTATATATTACGAAAATCAATATCTCTTTTTATGCAAATCGCTTCTATTTTTACTCTTATTTTCTTTGCCCTAGCACATCTACATCTATAATTTTGCATAAAATTATTTACCATTTGCACAACATTTTATTGCTTGTGTATTTTTGATCAACAAATAGTATTTTTAACTGCTAAATAATATAAGACACTGTCGAAAATTAAATATCTGGGTGTTATGTTAGAATTAAATGCGGAATAAAATTTGGTGAACATTTAGTATTTTTGGGAAATAAAAGTATTTTTTTTTGTATGAAAATATTGGGTAAATTTGGAGGACAGTTAAATACGACCCATTAAAATGAAGCAATTGGAAATTACCAAATGACTCAGTAACTTTAATAACTGCTAAATGTTGATGAAGTGGAAGCGCTAAGAGCGATTCAGTTACACCAAATTCCCTATTAATTCCACAATTATTACTGATGTTGCCCTGGTGTTGTTTTTATTACGCCAGAAAATAACAGGCATTACCAACGTAGATGGCGGCATTAATTTTCAGAACCTCCGCCACTTCTTCTGACAGTGCAGTCGAAACGGTTTTTCTTTTCTTTGGTTCCCTTGTCCCCCGTAATAAACACAACGCATGCCGGTCGGTTGTTCTGGTGAATTATTCCTCGTCTGGGGATTGTGCGGCGTTTCCGGAAGTCGGTGTCGTCGCGACGACCCCTGTCTGGTGGAAGGAATTAGTGAGACAAAAAGGCCGGTAAAAAGGGGCCGCGCAATTTCCCTTCTGCCGATGTACCAACGTGCATGGCGACCAGATTTGTCGGGCATTTGAACCAGCGAGCCGTACTGATTTAAACAGCATAATGGCCACTAATGAAGCTGATATAACCAATTGGCTTTTCCTGCCCATGTACGCTAGAACAATCAGCAAACGTCCCCACCTGCTCTCCGTTACAACTCGACTACAACTAGTTTGGAGACGGACACGTCCAAACTTCCAAAGTCCAAATAACAACTCAGAAACGAAACTGATGACGATTCCATCAAAGGTTATGATTTCGTTTTATTAACTTAACAAAGTTACAAACATAAGCTCGTTGCCACATTTTATAAAGCCGGTGCGATAAATATAATGTTGAGGGGCGATAAATAACTGGAAGGTGGTGAGAATTTTAGCCCCGCGGAGCAACACGATGAATTGTTTCTATTATGTCTTTAATGGATTCTAAAAACCTGCAAACGAAAGAGTAAACTACGTAAAATGAGGGATACATGGAAATAAGCGGCAGGCGAAACGGGCAAAGCTCGTAATTATTTCTGAGTGATTACCGGGATGTACCAGCCAAAAACGACACTTAAGCCGAAAATAATTTAGAGCACTTAAAATTTAACGCCTGATTTATTGAGGGGCTCGGTGGGCAATTACCTAATATATGCTGGGGTTTTATCGAACGGTTCAATATTTCAGGAGAATGATAAAATTTTTAATTAACCAACACAAAGGACGTCATTCGACTATTTGCTCTTGAAACTTTTCCTTGGTGCTATAACTTTGCTATTAAGGTTGTTTTAAAATTCGATCGATAAGGAATTAAGCGGAATAATGGGGAGACACAAAACTCGACCGCTTTGTAAGCGATGCAAGTTGTTTATTTGCCAATTAACTGGAAGAAAATACGTTAATAGTATTGTTTACGAGCTACTATAGTCGTAAAACTTTAGTATATTTAAAGTTTGGGCCGAGAAACGTGGGGACGCCGCAGAAAGTTGCAACTTGTACCCAGTCGCTCTCGAAACTGTAAAACAATTTGAGCGGTATCGGGAAAGTCACGACTCTTTTCTTTTGCATCTACAGTTTCACCACCACAAACTACATAGAAGCGTGCCTTACGAAAATACGAGCTGCTGCAACGAGAAATTCAGCCCCATGCACGTTATTTAATTTATGAAATTGCCAAGCGACACCCCTACAACTGAACGTTGGTACGTTGGAACAGAAATGGTACTTTTTGATACCTACCATTGCATTCGTGAAGTTCTTCTGAAAGACCAAATTCTAGGAACCTCTCTGTAGTTATTGCTACACTTAGGTGCAGGCAGCTGTGGTCGAAAAGGACGTTTCTTTCAAGTTTGTGTGATATGCCTCTTGATGCGTCTTGGGTGAAGAAGTTGCGATTGAAGGGCGACGCTCTGATAAGAAGCCGCCACTATCGATCTATTTAGGTTCTATAGCGTTCCATTCGCTGTTGGTGGTCGTAAGAACTACAAGTCGTCGCTGGAGAACGCGACAATTTGCCGAACCGTATAATTTGGCGCTTTGATTGTTGATTTAAGTTTGTTGGCGACCTTTGCGGCAATAATTTGGTAAAATTTAATTATACGAAATTTTGTTGTGATATGAATGCAAGTCACGGAATAAAGGTCAGATGGTAAGTTCCCAAGTTATGGTTTTCAACTCCGTAATCAATTGATTAAGCCGGCGACCGACCTAGAACAATGCAACTCCATGTGTGCCACAAACACAAATACGAGATCGAATCGGCGAACACGCAACGCAACTTTTAAGTACGCAACCGAAAATTAAAAGCGACAAACACGACAGCAAGGGCAGATTGAAGCATTTTCGTCTTGAATGAGAACAAATTACAATAAAAATTCAAAACAAACTCCAGAGAATTAATTAAGGTTTTAAAGTTGTCATTGCAGAAGTCAGTTTTGAGTTTGTCGCCTTAAGGTCTCTTCTAAGTTAATTTTGGCCGGTAGAGTGGCGCCCAGAGGTGACCCAGGCCCGAGAATTAACTATGTAAGCTAGAAAAGTTGGAACCTGCTATTTGAGTTCAACAGTTGATTACTAGGTAATTTGAGGAATCGGGGGTGACGTCAGTTTCTAAAATACCCCAACATGATTAGCTTAGTTGAAGCGCGTGGTGGGACAGGAGGCCGAAATGTCAGCTATTTTTCGTCCTTATCCCTATAAAAAGTTCAACTCGACAGTGTCCGTTGGCAGCTTTAACGCCATAATTGACACTTGGCGTCGAGCTTTGATTCCAGCGGTAAATACCATAAGGTCGTGCAATTAATATTTGATCCTGCGACCCGTGGAGTCCCGGCCGCGTCTCATTTCCACATAAATCACTAAAACACCTGACGCGCGCAGGACGCTTTTCTATTATTCTCATTATTATGTCTAGCCTTAGACAATTGAGTCCCTGCGTCCCTAGTCTAGTTAAGTCCAGTATTCATAAACGTCGTGAGGGATGCAGCTTTCTCGCTCGCTACCTGCCCTGCCGGCATCGGAGAAGGATCGCAACACTCCTCCAATCCGCCATCCCATCCAACTAATAACGTCACAAAGCAACTTAGTTATGCATTTTATAGTTGCTATTAATCCAAGATGTTTCACCTTTGAGATTAAGGGCGTGTCGCATGAATAAGTATTAACTGATTAGAGAAGGTGTCGGCTTCTATTTTCGCTCTCCTGTAGCTTTAAAATTAGCCAAAACTTTTCTGGGAAATTTATTGTGTTTCATCGGAATTGAAAGCACGTACTTTGAAAGCAACTTTTTAATCACTGCATTCAATTGCCACTAGTTGCTGGCGCAACTTTATTAAATTGCAGCGTTGTGCTTTGAAAACAATATTTCCCACGACAATAAATAAAACGCGTCAGTGCTGCAACCATCGGCGGCTTTCAGCGGGAATAGAGCAAACATTGTGCTTTTATTGACTCTTTTATGGGTGTTTTTAATTTTCAACATTGTTGGACGCGGAACGGACTGTGTGCTGCTCTGGGTAACGAGGGCAGAAAAGGAAAAATTGCAGAATCCTTTCAGTGCAACTCAGCATCAGCCAATCATCCATTTACCAATATTACGAGCTAGCGCTTCTCCACCCTTTGTCGACCTTCTATAGTTTTTCAAATTGTGATCAAAATTAAATAATTAATTAATCTGTAAATTAATAATAATAATAAAAAATTGGATAAATTAACAAAATTTTTCAAAAAGCTTCCAACTTTAAACGATGTAGTAGCGTCATCTATAGCCCCCGAAAACTTCTCTGTTAGTAAAAAGCTGACTGCGACCAACTTCCACTTTATTGAAAGTGCCAGTTTGTCCCGGTCTTTCAGTTTTGCAATTTATGTTAATAGAGCAAAAACTGATTTTAATTTCCATTCGTGTAACTCGAGTTGGACCGCAAAAGGTTCAGTTTTGGCTGCCATTACGCCGCTTCAGAGGTAAATTTCAGGAACCGGATCCGAACCGTACGGAATGATGACCTTGCCCCCATCCTCGTGCCTAGTCCGCTGCTATCCCCGGCTTTGCATGTCGATCCGCGGGTATTTTTATCCCGTCAATGAGCCCTGATTGTCACGAAGATCCCTCCACTTCCACGATATGCGGAACAAACTTGTTAGGAAAATATATCATTTATCTTAAACGACCAACTTCTTTTCTGGCACGTTATTGCCATAAAAGTGCTTAAAGTCTTGTAGATTCCCCGATTCCGTATGCTAATAAATTTCGTTTTATTTGGTCGCCCTAGGGAATTACGATCGGCATTTCTTTTATTCACGCCAATTACGGCCACTTTTAACCGGATTACCGGCAATAAACGCGTGTCGAGCCAATGTTTAAAAGTTGATACGCGACACCAATGCTAATGCTCCGCCGGATTTATTGATAAATGGGGGGACGGAGGGGGGTCCTAAAAAATTGGAACTCGCGCCAACTTTATCGCCGCCGCAGGGTATGATAATTCCGCACATTCAGTATTCATAGCTCCTAAACGGTTTAAAATTGTCTCGGTTATCAGCCACTCGGATAGCCAATCTTGAGGTACTTGTACTTGCCAAGGAAATACCAAAAATACCGGAAATAGTAAGGTCGCAGGACTACTAGGGAAGCTGGGGTGTATTGCTGGCTGCCTATCCAATGGGAGTCAAAAGTTAATGCAATAATTAATATGGTTAATTGCCATTGCCCATTGCAGTTGCCATCCCTTCGATAAAACACTCAATAACTAGTAGAAGGCGTAGGAATCAAAAATTAATGCAATAATTCTCACTTATAACTTATAATATCCCTAGTGCATTGATTATTTCCGGAAATTTCTTCGAATGCATTTCCGGATATTAATCAATGCACGAGGGCATATTCGGTAAGAAAATCGCAACAACACGGACATTAGTCCATTATGTCATTATGATGTCATTATTAATAAATAAACGATTTTGATTGGCTGAAATAATTTCCACTTATTAATTTTGTGCTAGGTGCAAAAATTTCCAGGAAACGACACCGAATTCTATTTTTCTATAGGCTACTTTTCAGTGTCGTGCGATTTTCGTCAAAATCGACCTAAATTGCAAATTTCAACTTTTTTATTATTAGACTTACAATTTTTGTTCATTTAGCATTCGATAGCTTTTATGAAATGGAGAAATTTGATGTATTTAGATTTGATGTAAGTCTGCCCGTTCAAAAGTTACAAGAGTTTAAATTTTATAAGAAATCAAAACTTGGTGGATTTTCTAATTTTATAAGAAATTTATTTATTTATTTTATGACTTAATCTTATAGATTTCGAACCGCTTAACACAAATCTGACCGTAGTTTCCTTGTACAAGTGGTACTTTTTAAGATATGACCGTTCGAATGTTTCAATTCAAATTTTTTGTCAAAATCAACCTAAATTGCGAATTTCAACTTCTTTATTATTAGACTTACGATTTTTGTTCATATAGCATTCGATAGCTTTTATGAAGTGGAGAAATTTGATGTATTTGGATTAGATGTAAGTCTGCCCGTTCAAAAGTTACAAGGATTTGAATATTAGAAGAAATCAAAACTTAGTGGTTTTTCTAATTTTATAAGAAATCTATTTATTCTAGCGTCGAATTGATTACGGATTTGAATTTAGGAAAGCCGATTACATAAGAAAACGCTTATTTCCACCCTTTAGGTGCAACGATGTCGATTTTAGGAATTTTTCGAATTTCTATCGTTTGGGGTGGAAAAAAAGTCGAAAATATTGAAATTTTTTACATCGATTTTTTTGATTTAATCTTATAGATTTCGAACCGCTTAACACAAATCTGACCGTAGTTTCCCTGTACAAGTCGTACTTTTTAAGATATGACCTTTCGAATGTTTCAATTCAAAATTTTTGTCAAAATCAACCTAAATTGCAAATTTCAACTTCTTTATTATTAGATTTACGATTTTTGTTGTTATAGCATTCGATAGCTTTTATGAAATGAAAAAATTTGATGTATTTGGATTTGATGTAAGTCTGCCCGTTCAAAAGTTACAAGGATTTGAATATTAGAAAAAATCGAAACTTAGTGGTTTTTCTAATTTTATAAGAAATCTATTTATTCTAGCGTCGAATTAATTACGGATTTGCATTCAGGAAAGCCGATTACATAAGAAAACGCTTATTTCCAGCCTTTAGGTGCAACGATGTCGATTTTAAAAATTTTACGAGTTCCTATCCATTGGGGTAGAAAAAAAAAGTCGAAAATATTGAAATTTTTCACATCGATTTTATGACTTAATGTTATGGATTTCGAACCGCTTAACACGATGCTGACCGTAGTTTCCCCGTACAAGTCGTACTTTTTAACATATGACCGTTCGAATGTTTTAATTCAAAATTTTCTTCGATAAATCACTGAATAACTGGTAGAAGGCGTCACCATTCCCTCTGGCTCAAGGGCTAGACGTCGACCTTCCGGCCCAATTTCGACGTCTTGATGTCGGCGACTTGGAATCTCATCAGACCCTCCCCGGTGCAATAATGTAAACTAATCTTTTATTCCCGTCTCGAAATCTTTGTCGCCCGATCTAAAAATAAATTTTTGATTCCGGCTCGTTTCAAAGCTCTCCAGAATGTGGGTCTCCTTTTGAGAGCGTCACGCCGCGACCTTTCGCTGAAATATAAGCCGACAGACATCGCCAGTGTTTGTGCAGGGATTAAAGAAGCGCGATGTCGAAATAGGTCCGACAGGTGGTGGCGATGACCACAGCCTCTAGCCAGGTGAGCTCATATTGATTTTGTAACCTGACAGTCGTCGGTTTGGGCAAATGTCGGCCGACGTCTACTAGCAGAAAACCTGCGGACGCATCCTCCAGGACCTGATATTCCGGGCACGGAGCCGCTGGATTCGACTGCTGTCAGCTTCGGCCGAAGATCACACGTGAAGGCGCGCTCCCGAAAAGAGACCCAATAATAAAAACAGGCAGATCATCATGCTTGGTTCCACAATGAGGGTAGGCATGGATGAAAAACTACACTTTTATTGTGCCATTTTCAATGAAGTTTGGTCGACGGGGAGAATTTTTGTAGATCCTCTGTTTTCTTAAGTAACGTCAATAATTGAAGAAGTGAAGGAAAAACAGTGAATGGATGAAGGTTACATCGTTAACTTCTTAGCTAACTGTAGATACATTATCTGCTGATTGCTGCCCGAAGGGCCAGGAGATAAATTAGTGCTCGTTAAAGTTTCTGGTTGTCACTTTGACGACTTATTGCACGTTTTGGACAGCATATGCAGACACGTTTTTTGGTCCTTTGTCGTGCACGTGTATTGTAGGTAGTCAACTCGGTCGTGCTGAATATCCCACATTACATTTGTTTCCAGCATTAGAAGCCGTGGCGCAATTAAGAGAACGAGCCTAGACTCAACTATGATGGTATTGCAAACAAAGACCTCTTCTATTATGCATACCCGGCGTTACGTTACGAGGTGTTGAGACGGTCTCGGATTCAATCAGATACAGCTAACGATAATTGCCACATGTTTGATTTCAACTCCTAACTTTGTTACTGAAAATTGAAACTTCTTGCTGTAAATAAAAATCCGCCGACGTTGATTTGACAAACTTCTTCGTTTCAGTTCAAACAATGTGGTGTGGCTGAAGAGTCGGCTGCAACTGGCTGGCCACTCTCCATAATTATAATGTGAAATGATGTTTGCTTAATTAATAAAAGAAAACTCAAAGGATTCCGCGTTTAATGCAAAAATTCCGGTGGTGCTTTCTCAACAAAAATATTTACTGGAGTTCTCAAGGTACACTTTGTAAGTTTTTAACGAAACTTTCTGCCCCGCCTGAGTAATTTTAATAATGCAAATTGAAACGACCGGGAACAGAAAGCATGTAAAAGCGGAAACGGTTTATTTTGTTATTAGGTACGCAGGTTCAGTCCGTTCTAACGCCATTTTTTCGTTTCACAAATCACCCCCGAAATTAACCCGCATTGTTTCGCTGCGCGGATTTCGTGGCGAATAAGGCACTTCCATCACGCATTACCCCAATTACTGCCACTTGTGACCAACGATTTATGGAGCTTCGGCGAGAGAGACCGTGGAAAGTTTTGAAAAATTTTCCGGATTTTGCCCAACCTTACGGCGTTTGCTTGCAACAAATTGTACCATTTTGGGTTGCTGCAAAAATTTTCCGGATTTTTGCCCAACCTTACGGTGTTTGCTTGTACCATTTTCGGTTGCTGCAATTGTCGCGGTTTCAAAATGTTTCACTCCGGGTCTGTGGCGCGAAGAGGGGCGGCAGCTTAATCGAATGATGAATTTTTGCGTAGCTCTAAATGTTTGCTGCAAAGCTTACACGGCAAATGAAGGAGTAATCGTGGGATCAGCCCCCAAAACTGAGGAAGCGTAAACGGAAAACAAATATTAGCTCAGCCACGTATACGCGCGAATATCCTTACCTAGATTGCTGGAACCGCGGCCTCCTTTAATTACTTCCAGGCAACCTTCAACTTGGCAATTGCGAACTTACAATCTGTACGTACACTTCGCCGAGTTACCCGAGTCGGTTGTTTCTTAATTTTCCAGAACTCGACGGTGATAAGTTGCGTCGAAGTGATTTCCATCGACTAACCGTTAGGGGGATGAAACGTTGTCGTTAACAGTGCGATGGGACCTGAAAAAATCCGGATGGCCGAGCCGATCCCCATTTTAATTGGATAATACATTTAAACGACGAACAAACATTTGCAGATGGTCAGTTTACTTTGCGAAATGGGATTAGGCGAAATTTGAACCTGGTCCCATGCATACAATTGTCTTGTCCTTTATAAACTGCAGATTACAGAGAAAGTTGGCATCAACATTCGGCTGAAGCGGGCCCAACCCGCAGAATCGGCCCTCAGTGCGCTGGATATATTAAAAATAATTAATTTTGTGGTTTAAAAATTCACTTTTTGAATAATAAGCTATATAATAATCCAATCTTTTCAAAACTTTCAGGATTTTCCGGCTATCGCTGACCACTTGGCCAACACCAACATCTTATGTCCCAGATGAATAATAATAATAATAATAAATGGTCTTTATTAGCCCAAGCCCAAAGAAATTCCATACAGGCTAAAAGAGGCGAAGTCTAGCAGAACTATTCAACTTGAAGTTCTGCGTGCCTTCAAAATACCAGACACAATTTAATTTAATTAATTCAAATTTTTATGTGTGCCCCATTTAAATGTTTTTAAAAATGGGACTGTCTCTAGAAAGGCTTGACATATTATGAAAAGACTGATCCGCGTTTGGAGGGGCAAAATTTCCTCAAATGTCGGCACCCAGGCCGAGAGGTTAGAGTCTGGACCGGTCGGTCCAGCGTTTTTTCCGCAGAAGTTTGGCTTGCTTCACAAATCTTATTGAAGCTCATTTTTCAGTTTGAATGTCGTCGTTTAACTACGTGGCGCTCAAATTGCCCCACTTAATCTCATGCTCGTACGAGCCCCCGGGTTGAGGCTAGATCGACCGTGCCATCGAAGACAGAACCGGTGCATACCTAGTTAGATAATATTAAAACAATAATTCCCGAGTTTACGATCCAGTATATTCCCAGTTACAGGTTCTCAGTTCACTTCACGAACTTAATTCGCTTTGTATTTGAATAAATGATACTCTCAGATTTCGGAATATTCCCCCCAAATTAATAATATTAACTTTGGTGCTTTAAACGTTAATAATTAACAACTTTCCACCTAGATACCCCTCTTAATTGTTCGTCATAGCCGGCGGGCCGGCTTCTGGAATAAATTCGCGTAATTGCTCTTCAAACGGCAGTTCCAAAGAATGGCATTCCGGAAATACGGGAATGCGTCTCCGGCTCGCACAAGATCCGTCAAAGCCACCTCACGTTTTCAAATTTTTATGCGAAAACAAACAGCTCAATAATTCAAGCGAAGTCATGTTTTCAGTTCGTACTTAGGCCAGATTTAAAATTAATGATATTTTGCCTCATGTATGTACCCCGCCAAGGTACTTATAACGGAGAAATGCCACACAACAAAAGTTTTGACCAAAATTGTTTTTGACTTCTGACGTTAACGTAAAATTAGATAAAATTTGATATTTGTGCCATTTTTACCCTACAGCTTTGAGTCCAAAGAGCGTGAGAGCTGCAAATTAATTTGAATGTTGATGCCCCAAAGTTGCAAATGTTAGTTAAGATTTCTATTCAGCGTTAACGAAAATGGCTCAACTTGCCGACTAGAATCTGCCTCCAGTTAATAACTAATGCACGTCTGCGGGAGCGTTAAGACGAACTTTGAAAGATTAAAGACACGAGTCCGTCTATATCTCCCCTAAAACGAAGAAATTTCATTAATTCATGTATCGAGCAATAAATCATCCCTTCCGCGTTACACTATCGTTTTTATTAATTTCCGGATTGATCGAGTGGGTGTTCGTTAATAATAAATAACGTCGATTCCGCCAAGTACTTGCGTAAGTACTTTCGAGTACGCTTTCGTGCACCCGACGTTTCTTGACAATGCCAAACGCCGTTTTCAATACCATACATCAATGTTTCAGTTGTTTGAGGGTTCTGGGTCGCAATAATGGATGAAAATGTGAAATCGATAACTCTTTTATAATTACAAGAACAGGAAACTGGGTTAAGCTCGTTTTGCTTGCGATATATTTCCCTAGCATTCGGCAATAACGGCGCCATCTGAAGAATCTTATCGACAAATTTCAGCCCCTTCTTGATTAAAATTTGGCAAAAAAATAGTTTTGCAAAAATGTTGACGATTCTAAAATTTGTTCTTGAAGGGGATTGGGCTGTTGCCTATTGTGGGCAAATTAGGAAACTATCAAGGACGAGGGTGTGAACACTTTTCTAGCGTGCAATATGTAAGAAAGAAGGCATGAGGGTAATTTGCGCCAATTACAATTACAATGCAATTGTTCAAAGCGCCAGGGAGAATTAACCCAGTTCGTCGAAAAGTAAACATGAGGCAAAGGAGTGAAATGTACCTACGTGTAACTTCTACAGACACAGAAAAAGCTCGGCTTCATCTATCAAGCTTTGTTAACTCGCCTGGGGCAAAGAACAGTGAAAACCATGACGGATTTGGGCAACCGATGCGTGATGGCGTGGCACACAATGACATCAGATATTGCAACATTACAAAATCCCTCTTTCTCTAGTTAAAAACTTCCTCACTTTCTTAAGATTTATTTTTAACTATTTATTTATTATTTATTATTTTTTTATATTTTTTTTAAGGAAATTTGGAGCAAATGACGAAGTTCACAAATGGTGGAGGTGCCGGGTGAAAAGCATCATATAAAAATTCATAAAAAATTAACAACTAGAATTAAAAAATAGTAATATTTTTCTTGAAAAGACTACGATTATGTCTTTCCAGACAACTAAGGGCTATTTTAATGCAAAATATAGTTTAATTGAAAAAAAAGTTTAATTGTTGAATGACAACAAATGATGAAGAAAATAATGATCGTTCATCCTAACCTCTAGTTAGTTAGCATCGCGCCGCTAAAATATTTGCGTCAATTAAGTAAATATTATTTTTTGAGGGACGCGAAGCGTTTGAGGATTTGCGATGGCGCGCGATTATCATCCGGCGACTCGTCGACGTTTCCAGCACGCATGAAGATAATTCATTGCCCGACAATGGAGCTCCATTGAAACCAGATTACGTATCAGCCGTCATCGTCCGTTCGGTTTGATTAATGCACCTCGCCCGGCGCATCCACCAGATTTACCTCCATCTCCGGCCCCGTGTCAGTCGTCGGCGTCATCCCGGGCCTGTACCGTCGTCGGTTAAGGTATCGAACCTTGTCGTAAGCTTTCCCCAACCGGGCGCTCTCCCCCCATCTCCCCTTTTGCTTCCTCCCGTCTCGGAGCCTTTCTACGACTCACCTGGCCTTTATCGACCGACGCGCCGCACAATGTGTCGGTGATAAATAACGCTCCTTCCTTTAGAAACTGTTAATTATTTTTTCTCCCTGGACGCCTATAACTAAGTAATTCCTCCCCATATTTCAGGACTGCACCCCGGCATTGTTTCAAGAGCAAAACAACGGCTGTCGCTAACGTCAACAGGAAAACTCTCGATAACTCGACATGAAGGGGCGAGATTCAATTATTCATGCCTCCCTAAACACACGAGAAAGAGCCGTTTTTCGCCGATTTACAATAGCGCTCAATTTCAAACCGAACTCGACATTTTTTAGTTGCACATTGATGCAAAACCTCCCCTATGAGTTTTTATGCTGGCCGCGTTGGGGTTAATCCGAGGTTTGCGTAACACCCTCTACACGTAGGTCTACGTTGAGACAAACTCGCCTATTTTGAGACTTGCGACAATAAATTTATTATTTAATAAAGCGATTGATAAGCGCTAAAAATAGCGACTTTAACTGCCACGGCGAGACTTAACAACATTCAAGTGCAACACTTAAGACAACTGCTGGTAAAGTGGTTCACGTGGAGTTGCAGGAATAATTGTTCAAGGGTTTTGAACTTGTCAATTTTTTTTGGCAAAAGAATGATTTTTATTTTTATTAGTATTCATTTATTCGCTAACTTGTCGAGACGTCATTATTTTTAGGTCTTTATTGAATTATTTAAGCAACTTTAATACTTTTATGCTCACTGACAAGATGCATAACTTTAGCCACATTTAACGTTATAACTGAAATACTTTCGCTAGACACCAATTAAAATTTGGTATAAAAGAAACTATTGTAAAATATCATCTTTAGTTCAGTGCCGTTGAGCTTCCAGCAACCATGTTTCAAGCTACCAAATTTAATGTAAGTAATTAATACCAACTTTGATCATGGCCAAATAAACTTTAATTATTCCTCACTTTATTAAAAATACTAAAAATAATTTTTTTAGGGCAACATCTTAATTTTTATCTTAATTGTGAACGTGGCTTGGGCGGAATTTACTGGAAGCCATCAATCCTCCAACAAACCCTCTTCTGGAAGTGCAATTCCCTACAGCAATGAACCAACTAAAGAAATTGACACGTTTCAATTAAACCATCAAACGGTTCAGGAAGGGATTAAGAACGGATGGTACGCCACTGACAGCCCTTATCCTACCGGCTCGAAAGACGATTATGAAGATTTCCAGTACCCACCCAACGACCAGCATTTCGAAAGCTTGAAGACCCCTCAAGAAGGCAACCAACAAGGATGGTACGGCACTGACAGTTCTGGTACTTCCATCGACCTAACCAACAAAGATTTGGGTAGTGGTGCAACAGAAGCGCAACAATCTCAACCAAGTTTTGGTGGTAATCAAGATATTGTGTCTACGAGTGACCAGCAAGGGTGGCCTGATTTGGGTTTAGCAAATGGAGGTGAAGAATCGCTATCAAGTGACGGAGGAAATTTTGATGGTAGTGATAACCTGCAATTTCAAGAACCCAAGCAGGGTTGGACTACTCTTGATTTGCCCAACAACGACCAAGAACTGCAACCTCAAATATATGAGAACAGCCCTGATAATCGGCAATTTAAAGAAACTAGAGAGGGGTGGGCAAGTTTTGATTTAAAACACCAATCAAGCGACAGAGGACCTCAAATATTTGGAATCAGTGGAACCAGTAGTGATATTCAACAGCTAGAAGGACCCAAGCAGGGGTGGGCTACTCTATACTTAACAAATGGTGGTCAAGAAGTACAATCAAGTGTCAGTGATTCTCAAAATTTTGGGTCTAGCGCTGGTAATCAAAAATTAATTGAAGACCAGAAGGGGTGGGTTTCTATCAATTTTGCGGATAAGGAGCAAAAGTCGCAACCAGCTGTCAGTGGTTACCAAAGTTTTGAATCTGACAGCGGCCAACAATTTAGGGAAGGGAAACAGAAATGGGCTACTTTAGATTTCACAAATGACGGCCAAAAACCACAGTCCAGTGTCGGTGGCTCTCAAAATTTAGGATCTAATAACGATAACCCGAAATTTGGGGGAAACATGCACCGATGGGTTGCTCTGTATTTAACAGGTGAAGGTCAGGACTCAAAATCTAGTGATAATGAACAATTTGGAAAAGTCAATGGATTGGTTACTATGCGGTTAACAAAAGAGGATTTTGAAAAACTAAAAGTCACTGGACAATCTCAATCAAGTTTTGGGTCTGCGGGTAATGATCAACAATTTGGGAAGTCCCAAGGAGGATGGACCACTAGTGATTTAAGCAATAATTTTGGAAAGAATGCGGTTGAAGATCAACAACCTCTAGTTGGTTCCAGTGGTTCTCAAAATCACTGGTCTTATCGTGATGGCAGTAGTAAATTTCAAGGACAGAAAGAGATTTTTGTTGATTTAACAGATGCTAATGAAGATTTGTGGAAAACACAATATTTTGGTTCTGGTATTGACAACACCCAGAGTTTGGGCTGGGACGGTTCTGATCCAATTACAAATGTTGAAGAAAACGGAAGTGCGAAATCTCAAATATTAAATTCTTCATTTGACCACAATCAAAATTTGAACTACCAACAGGGATGGACCGCTTTGAAAAGAGGGAAAAGTTATAATGCTGAATCAGTAGAGAATAGTGATTACACTAATGACTTCCAAAAGATTTACGGCAAACAAAAATTACCGCAAGGAAAAAAATTGGAGTGGACTGATATTTTCCAAAAAAAAGAACGCCAGAGGCCTAAATCCAGTTTGAAGAAACAAAATTTTTGGTCCAATACAGGTCCTAGTCAAAAGCAAAATCTGGAATGGAAAAGTAGTCAAAATCAAGCCGCCAATTGGATTAATAAAGAAAAAGATGCAAATTTTGGTTCAATTAAAATTCAAAATCTCGAAACGGTTCCCAGCAAATCTCAACTTTTTTCAACTTCCACCAACAGTTTTCAGCACTTTCAAACCGCCAACCCACTTGGTTGGTACAACAAACCCCAACAATTTCCCACCATCGATTTAACAAGAGAGGGCGAACATTTAGGATTTGAACCCATCAAAACCCATTCCAGTCCGGCAATGTCCCAAAACGTCAAAACTCCAACCAACAAAAACGGTCCAATAACTTTCGGCAGCTCCTCTCAGAATTTACCACAGAAGTCGCAGGCGACAAATTTCGGGTTTGTTCCTGAAATTTCCCAAAATATCTGGAAGGCGCCTACCAAAACTAGCTACGAAGCAGATTCTGGCATCGTTTCCAACGATTTCAAGCCAACCACCCCTATCAAGTCTTCCGCCGGATCCGCAGCGAGTTCGCCACCTCCACACTCAATTGGAGTTTCGGGGTCTCAAATTGTTAAAGTGCCTTTCCATAAACCTTATGCCGCCCGAATTCCGGCTCCTCACCCCGGCTCCGCTCCTATTTACCAATTGCGAGTTAAAAAGGTCGAGAAGAAAGTACCGGTGGTTGTCAAAAGAGTCGCTCCTGTTTACGTGAAAAAGCGTTTTCCCGTTGTTAAGCATGTTTATATCCGGGAATCGGAAGGGGAGTGGAGAAGATAAAGCCGCCGAATGAACGGGTCCATTTGTTGAGTTTATCTAATTAGAATCTGTTGTTTCTTAAATTATTGTTGCGTTACGTTATTGTTGTGAATAAAATTATTTTGCTCAATATTTTTAGTCATTTCTGCAAGTTATCGCGAGTTGGGGAAATTGGGGATTATTGTGACTTTTTAATTTACTAAAGGCTGTTTCTTGGTGGGGGGTGGATAATTTTTGGGTATCAATTTAAGTGGGGATTTCGGCACGTCTCGCCGACACGTGGGGCGAACAATGGTGAAGAATTCGACCGCGCTAATAAAAACTTTTTGTAATTTGGGAAATCAAATCATCTTTTTATTTTCGCTAAAAGCGTACTCGAGTTTTACTCAATTATATTAAGAAGTTGTTTTCGTCAGGGGAATTGCATAAAAAACAGACGTTTTGCATAAATCTCTTCGTTTCTCTGGCGTGACGCGACGCCGGTCTTGCCAATCACGGGGTCGTTCGGACATCGTGCGTCGATTTTTCGACAATTACCCCGCGTTTTAATTTTACATGACAACGGGAAGGAGGGTGTGTGCAATCGTAATTCCCGAGAAAGCGTCAAGGAAGAGAGGTGGAAGTAAAAAAGTGAAACGGGGCCGCCTGCCAAGCTGTAATTCACAACAAATTTTCCTGAGAGCATTTTATGTCGTCGTTGTTTAAATACCCTTCCGGATTTGTGTCAGGAATTCCGACGTTACGCCTCGAAATGCCAGACGAAAAAAAAAAAGAGTTCGAGTGGCACAACGAAAAGCACGCGATACCGCGCGTAATTCCGATTAATTAGGCGGACGGACGCAAAAACTTGGCGGAATTTAATTAATTTCTCCACTAAAATAATTAGCGAGAGTCGATTTGTTTGTGTCGTAATGGAAACTGCAAATAGCGGATTACCGGGGCGCCTAAAGCGAAAAAACTGCTTTGTTGCACAACAAAATGGGAATATGGCGAACCACAACAGGTGCTTTTGTAAGCAAAGCTTTGCGGTTAAGTTCAAGGTGACACGCGCCGGATAAAAACTTTATGTTTTTAAGGCGATATATAAACGCTCGGGGAGATTTTGCGAACGGTGTTGCTCGAACAGGCCCTTGAAAATGTTTGTAATGTAATAAAAACCAAGAATTTCCAGCCTCCAAAAGAGAAACGATATTAGAAAGTAACTGTTTTGGACCATTACAACTGTTTTGATATCGCCCCCGTTTCATGAGAAGTAATAACATTCAAATGAACAATCGCCCACAAGCCGAAGCATTCCGCGAGTTTCGACGCCGCCAAGAAGTTCGCCCAAGTAATTGCGGGCTCCGCGGAGGGCTGGGCCGCCCCGGCATAATCGACTTTATTGTGACTCGCTTATCTCGCAATTTTACAACAACCCCAGGTAACATAAATTAAAATTTATAAAGCAGCTTCCCGAACTTCCCAACCATTAAGGGACCACCAGCAGAAGATCAACAACCCATCAGCACTTTCCCCACCTACTGCACAAGCAAAAATTTATCTAAACGACACTTCTGCACTGCGATTAGGTTGAAAATCAACTCCACTGCTGAGGAAGGTTGGCTTCTCGACAATGGAGTCAGAGAACAAGATGGCGCCAAGCATGCTTCTCTGAGGCACCCCACGTAATCCAGATGGCATAATAACATTTGCAGAAAGCCTTGAAACGTTAGCATCAATAAATAAAATTAAGCTTGATTAGCAGTCTTAGTGGTTAATCAAGAAAGCTTAGAACCTGGAACCTCATCCACTAAGAGGTTTGTCTGAATTAAGAATTATTTTTTTTAAACTCGCAAAATGACAGGAGTGGGTGACACTCAAAATGGCTAAAAGTTGCAAGAAGAACGGACGTTTTTTTATGGGAACAAATATAATGTACCCAAATTAAACTATACATCCCTTGCACTGTCCACCAGAAAATTTAATGAGCATCAAAAATTCTAAATGAAACCTAAATTATTATACATCAGAAAATGAGAACATCACCACTAAAATAACTATGCTGCGTATTGTTTTACCATTGCTTACATTTTAAATTCTATATGTCGTATCAATTTTACTAAATGTTCACCAAATTTAGAACGCTCAAGTTACGCGTCCGTGCTGTACATAATAAATATTCGCGCTATCCATTTATATTTAGTGTTTCTCAAAAAAACTACTTGTGCGTCAAATAATTATTCTATTACTCCAAAAATAAAATATGCTCGTGCATCTCTCCTTGCCGCTTGCGCTTCCAGACAAGAGGCACGCAAAAAAAGTTTTGTACAAGGTCAGTTCAGGGCCCTGTATTTTTTTTTAAAAGCACGATTAGAAATTACCACTAAAAGAAGTTTTACGTTTTATATAATGCAAGCCAATTTCAGCAAAGCATTTATATATTACGAAAATCAATGTCTTTTTTTGTGCAAACCACTTCTATTTTTACTCTTATTTTCCTTGCCCTAGCACATCTACATCTATAATTTTGCATAAAATTATTTACCATTTGCACAACATTTTATTGCTTGTGTATTTTTGATCAACAAATAGTATTTTTAACTGCTAAATAATACAAGACACTGTCGAAAATTAAATGTCTGGGTATTATGTTAGAATTAAATTCGGAATAAAATTTGGTGAACATTTAGTATTTATGGTCAACAAAAGTTATTTTGGCGAACAAAATATATAAGAGGCCAGCATTATGTCAATATTTGGTTGTTGCTTTAAGATTATGTATTTTCTTAATTTTGGTGAGCATTTAGTATTTTTGGGAAATAAAAGTATTTTTTTGTATGAAAATATTGGGTAAATTTGGTAGACTGTTAAATACGACTCTTTTATTATCATCGTGATTCTCATGGGGCAAAGAGGTGGAGGTGGGTATCGCAAACAGCGAGTAATCTCGGCAAAACATCTGCGCCCATTGCGTTATTACCGCCGGTTATTAAATTATTACATCCCATAATTAATTTTTGCTTCGGTCGAAATCTATAGGGATAAATTCTCTAAACAAGTAGAGCAGCACCCTCATAATCCCTCCGCCGGCGCCTTTGCGGCAGCGCCGGTTAATTAAATGCCTGCGAAACCGTTTCAAAATTCCCTCCGTCCCGACCGTCGTTAGAGAAAAAAGGACTCGAAAATCTGTTGGCGAGCTTATCTGCGGGGCCCGTCCGGTCGAGATTATCGCCGAAAAAGATCACCGCAGACTTTCTCCCCTTAACAATGATAAATGATTCGTCTCACGCCCCCGGAACTTAGTTTCAGCGATTTTATATTGTCTACAAGCAAAACTAACTGGGGGGATGCGAACTGTAAAGGTTTCAATTTGTTTCGTTGCATCGCAGCGGAGGTGTTTGAAAGGCGGCGGGAGTGAATCGGGTAGCGAGCCGACCTATCGACCGCCCCCAGTCGACCAACAGGTCATAAAATTCACCAACCCTGAACTACGTTGGCATGTTAATTGGTTATGGATCGCATGTATTTTCGGATGCATGTGCGCTGCACAGTATCCGCTGACACCGTTTCCGGTATGCGGAACGTCCTTGTCGAAATTCATTCTATTAAGTTGGTGGAGTAGACGCCGGCAATCGACGAATCGACCCGCGACCCCCGACTTTTCCGGATTTACCGCAAATTTAACAAATTTGAACCCACAGTTCTCAGGGGGGCCCATATTCTTAATCGCTACTACTCGCCCAACTCACTGTGGGCTCTTCCAATTTGATTTTAATTTATACTAGAATTTTTTCAGGTATTCTATTGTTTCATTGTAATTTTCATCCCCTTCAAATTTCTAAACCTCTAAGACCGCCACTCATTTGTTTATATTTCTAGTTCTCACAATGATAATTCTTCACCTTCCCCATGTGCGGTTTCGTTAATTTTTTGCCGTTGAAGTGGAAGGAAAACAATTTGTGAAGTGTGGGGAGTATTTGTGAACTTGCTCCAGTTCCCGAATTCTCGTGCTTGAATATGCAAATTTATTCCGAGTCTACTTTCTATTCACTGTAAGCCAATTGCATGATTAGATTTGCTTAGTTACGTTCAATAATTTGTAACGCAATAGCCCCTAAATAGGGTTAAATTTAAGTAGCGTCGGGGCCCGAAGCGTTCCTGCGAGGAGCTTTGAGCTTTCGTCGACCGCTACCGCCATCTGCGCGTTAATAGTCGAACTAACGGCGAATTGGCCAAAATGGGAACTAGGTCGGTCTATTGGCAGTATCCAACTTTTTACGATCCTTTCGGATTTTAGATTTAGCAAACTTTTAATTAAACTTCACGGACGCGGTTGGCGGTTAGTTAACAAGTGCGATAATTTCTTTGATGTGTCCAGAAGTTGAAATGTGCGTTTTCTTATTAACTCTTTAATTAAAGGGACTGTTCTAATAGTAACAACTAAGTTAATTTTGGCGCTACCGCTATGGGCTTTCAATGTTTTTAATAAATAATTAAAACGTTTGCATCATAATTATTTATGGCTTGCGTGAGTTCTCAACGGTCGCCTGAGCAGGTGTGAATTGGTTCAATTTAAACTAACAAACGAATTATTCACATTTTAATTGCTTGTTTAAAATGGTACATTATTTATGACATCTTTATTATTTTACAAACAAATACTATTTATTACAAGTTTTGCATATATTTATTGTAGAAAGTGACGCAAGACTGCTTGGAGCGACGCTGGCTGTACTTCTGCTTACATTCTGGAAAACACCAAAATGTTACCTGATAAAGAAAAATTCAGCAACTTTGTAAAATCAGTAATTTGAATTTTAATAATTTAATTACGGATAATTCAATTTGTTTTCAAGAAGTATTTTGTTATCTCAGAGTCACGATGTGTACTTTAATTTCAATTTAATAGCTTTCATATAGTTGTTCTAAATTCCAATCGATCAATGGATAACAAGACAGATAATCTAAAAAATTAGTTTAAACTTTGTCACAGGAATTTAAAAATTATCAAACATTAAAATAATGAAACTACTTAAAGCTTCTCAAATTGTCACTTAATTTTTTTTAATTTTGTGGAGGCAACTGTTTTATAATAATTTTTTTTTAGTAATATTTACCATACCTGAGAAGGTTTTAATCCGTTTCTTACATAAAATAAATTAGACTTGTTACTTATGTCCTGGATGGCAATAAGAGTAGCTGCACTACAATGTATAATATTGTCATGAGGTATTGCAAGCAATCAGGGACCACCATTTTGATTTTAAATATATTTCATTGGAAATTCATCTCAATTCAGTTTCAACTTTCAACTTCCGCATCACTTCTTTCTCGCTACTCTCTGATTGATTATGCAAATAGTAAAGAAAACCACAGAAAATTTTAATCTCCATTACAGTATTCCATACACAAGTGCTACTAGTATACATGAAAAAAAATTATGTTACAATTCAGAGTGTTTACACCCTCTACAACAAAAGAAAAAATTATCTGCCTCACTATGATCCAACTAAAATCTAACCTACTCGACGAGGTCTTCTGCCGGGCAGACGACGCTCATGTAGCCGTTGATGTCCTCTTCTGTCAGCTGTCTGATGGCCACCGTGACGGAATTGTCGAAGGCTCCACTGGACACAAGACGAATGGTAGTTGTTCCACACGCGATCAGGTCCAAATGTTTGCCTGGAAACGAGGGTGAATTATTGCGTGATTGTTGAGGGTTGATGTATCCAGTCAGATTCGACCGCATCAAACACCTGTTTCAAACATGATGTTTTCAGACAGTTGATAGGCGATAAAGCGAGTTACAGCTAATTTTGCAACATGCAACGTTGCACGGGGGATGATTGAGCTACATCGCGATTAAAAATATTTATTTTCAACAAAATTGCAGGGTGAATTACTACACCGCGATTGTTGTCGGACACCAATTATTTTGATTGATGAGGGTTTTCGCGATTGCGCGAGTTTAATTAATGCACTGAAAATAATTTTTTTATTACTATAGAATGAATAGTAAAAGCTTGTAGCTCATGGCTCCTAAGCTTTAAACTTTTTCCGCGTCTCCATTAATTTTTTTTTAAGTTTTGTCAAGAGATGAGCGCGATGAAGATTGTTTCGAACTTCTATTGTCGTTTCTAACTGTCTTCTGAGGGTTGTCAATTATTCAAAAAAACTCCTCTACCTCAAGAGTCAAATTGCAGTCTTAAGTGAGATAACGAGAAATTTGCCATCATGTTCCTAGGTCCAGCTTTGATTTAGGTAATTTTTTTTTAAAGTTATGATTCAAACACCGAAGGTACATCTCTCTAGTAGTTTTTTGTAGAAGGTAATTTTTGATGTTTTGCCCAACACTGGCATTTGTTGCTGAAGAGCTGAAATGTTTGTTCGAAACCTGTTCCGTCCAATGTGCTAAACCAACATAGATTGAAGTGCGCTATATCGAGTTACGCCCCAATTAAAAATGTATCGAGTCGGGTAGCCGCGCCGCCCCCAAAACGGCGGCGACTCACCCCCATCCCCATAAACTTCACGTTAATAAATTGGATAAGCATCAATGGTACAAGGCCGAAATTTTCTCGTCCACATCCTCCTCAATCCGGCACCTAATTAAACTGTCGACGCGAGCTTTCCGCAGCCCAGTATGGGGGGGTTTCAGGAAACACGCCCAGGAAATGAATATTCGATACCGATGTCGGAAAGAGATATTGTTTAGGTTCCGCCAGGCGAGTCGTGATGACAACCGTAATTAACACTACTTCCCGGTTTCCCGATACTGTCACTTCACGAGATTTGCCAACTTATCACAAGACGATATCCACCACCAGTCGTGCTAACGAGCGAAGTTCCTCGGCGGTCGCTTCTTTTAATTAACGCAATTAATTGTTGTAATTAATATCGGCCAACACATCGTATTTAAACTGGGGTGAACGTCGCTCTATTAACCGAATTAACATCACCTAACTGGCCTTCTCGAAATATTTGCTTTTCATCCAGAAACGACCGAAAGAGCAATAACAATTACGAAATTTTCATTGGCGGTAAAAGTCTTCAATATAAGACAGCTAAACTCGATATTGTGGTTTGCGCAATTAAATATTAGATAAGCAGCGCCACAACTGCCTCATCGTTGGAGATAAAAGGTGATGGAAAATCTTGCACGGAATCGGGGATGAAGTAACTGATGCTGTGCTGAGGAGGACGCGATACGTATTGATAGATAACGGAATTCAGCAGCTAAGTAGATAGTTAAAAATTTCATAACAATACTAACTAGGGTCATAATAACGGATATTGAGTATCGGAAAAGTTGGCTTATTTAGAAAATTTATTGCAAATATCAACGACAACATATTGGTAGATCTTACGGTCTGATGGGCTTAAGCAGCTAATGGTGTTTACTTTAACTTAAGATTAGTTAACCGCTTCCGTCCAAGTTTCTGCATTATTAATTTAGGTAATCAATTGATAACGCAAGTTGTCACAAATTTCAATATGGGTCAAGATAGCGTTTAGAATGGGGGAGAATTACTCAAGAGCGCTTTTGGTGCATGCGCCGGGAGAAAATTATTTTTGCAATTTTTACAGAATTAAAAATGATGTCAAAGAAAAGATTTCTTTCCCGGCGCATCCACCAAAAGCGCAATTAAATTACAAAATTAATTACAGATAACTGTAAGAGCAATTTTATCGATACTGACTATTTCTGCTTGGCTTCAACTCACATTTTATATCAAAGGAAATTTAAAATACATCAATATCAAAATTTAAAATTATTCTTTGTTGTCGATGTAACTCTTCAATTTTTAATCAATTTATTTTAAAGTAACTAATGGCTTTGTAGAAGATCCGAGATGGTATTACAGGTGAATAATAAATGTCCATTAGAACGAACCGAAGAACTAACCTGGTTTAGAATCAAGGCCGCAAACAGAATCCGCTAATATTAGATTTGCATTGTCCAACCCCGGAGATCCTCCGATTTGTATGTAGTCATCCAGGCCTCGTTTTTGGCACTACAAAATAGCAACATTAACAAACTCATCAACTAAAACTAAACTAATTATAGCTTAAATAAAAGCATAAAACAAATAAAAAGCATAAATAAATAAAAGCATAAAAAACAATTAGCGTTGAGAACCTCCTTAAATGTTTTTAAGTTTTCAACCCACCCTCGTATAAACACATTCAAGAACTTAGTTGAAGCTTTAATTAGCGACCGAAATGGTGAGTCCGACCGATTTGTTGATTGCTAATTAAATTAGTAATTGACTTAAAGTTACCATGCACTACCTGGGACCGCACCTTGTGGATGGTGCCCGTTTCCAGTTCGAGTCCACGTCCCACACTGGGAACGATGCCCACGTTCAAACTTGCAACTTTCACCGCCGCAGGGAAGAGCGTGCTCAAGCTGCAATTGGACTTTTTGCCGTAGTTCCGAAGAGTGTACAAGTCCTCGGTGGATTGGAACAGGACGTTACACGCTGAAAAACATCACGAGAAATGTCAATATGCCAATATTCGCCGTTTAAAGCGATACTAAATTGCCTATTCAAAAACATCCCCAACACTTTTAGCACAAGAGTTTCGCAAATAGAGATGAGTGCGGAATTAAATAAAGTCGGGGAGTGCTTTCGTTTTATGTTGTATTTTAAGGAGAAAGCCGGCGAATGAATATCGCAGAGTCGCAACTGCTGAAAGTGCAGTTAGCCAAGGGTAAATAATTTTTTTCTGTCATCTGTTCAATCCATTTTCAATTTGCAGAAACGCGGCTGGAAACTCGACGTAATCGTGGGTGTTACGTAGGTATTCAAATTCTTTTATTTGTCTGTAAATATGGATCTCGCAATTTAAAACGTGGGGCTTTTTCTTTAGTCGCAATGCGTGCGCTTTATTACTTGTTAAAAGGTCCTGTCAGAGGTTCTTCGTACTTACGGGTCGGATTCTTAATAAATCGCACACTGAAACCAAAGCTGGTCCCTTTCGCCGGCATCCGGTATTGAATAAGTGCCACGTTTTGTGAACTGGTGAATACTTGCTTAACTTTCCTTTGTCCGCAAAATTCACTAAATCTCGAGTTCATGGGCAGGGGATGATCCGCCGGACTTGGGAAAAATTCGCCATTGAGCTCCCATCCGTCGACGAACTAGAACAAAGTCTCACGTTACTTCCCGCAAATTTCGCCCCCAATCCCAATTTTCTTCTCGATTTGCTCCCAGCAAACTTGATTACATTGAAAAAAGTTTAATAATTCCGATATTTGTCGAATTGCTGACTAGCGTTTTGCAGGCAATTATTGGTGGCTGTAAAAATGGCCGCGTCGCGGGACGGCCTTAATTGAAAGATAATTGAAAGATCGTTAATTGGGATTTGCCCTCACCGAGACTAGTCCTCCGTTTTCGCAAGGAACGTCCAAGTAATTGAAGTGAACTTCAATCTTCTGATCGGGCTCGCTGAAAATGTACGCTCCGCACGCCGTACCGTCGACCAAAGACGCCTTATGATAGAACTCCCCTTCGTCAGACGTCATAAATATACAATCTGCAACGGGATAAAGCGATGAATAAAATTAATTAACGCAACACATTATGATCGCTTTTTGGTCGGGCCGGGTGTCAACTTCAACACGGGGGCTCGTTAAGACGGAAATCACGCAACGTGCCCCCGTCGCTTCCGTTTTAGCCCACACACCCCCGACTGAAATATCATCAGACGACCCATCCTGACGTGGGCTTTGTTGAGTAGGTAATCCCGAGGTCGGTAATTTCGAAACTAATGGCTAATGAACAACTTGTAACGTCCGATCTTGCTACGAGGTTTTCGAAGAAATTTCAATTCTTCCTGGACCCCAATTCCTTTCTATTGGATTTGTCCGACAAAGCTGCATCTACAGAACGTTTACTCGTCTCAATTTGTATATTGATGGATGTTGCTCGGAATCCGGTCCAATTGGGCTCGGGATGAAAGCTGAATAAACTTACTGGAAAGTGGCATGTATCAATAACGGCCGGTGCCTATTCATCGACGTTGTGGGGCACCTGTAATCGGCCACAATTGACGGATGAATTTTTCCGAAAACTTCTAACAGCATAAATAAATATAAACGCAATTGTACTTTTTCCCAAAAGTAATTGTTGCCACGTGAACAGAATGGGAAGCTTGAGCTCACGTCTTTTGTTGAAGGAGAAACATTTATTGGAATTTAAATCCTTAACTCCCATTTAGAAAACTTTTTCCTCCTATCCATAGCTACTGTTTAAATGAATATTAGGAAGCAAAGATTCGCCCTGAAAGAGAGCTTTTGTAATTTATTAAAAGCTTCAAACTCGCAGGTTCTTCGTTTAATTTTAAGAAAGTAATAAAATTGTTAATAAAAATTTGTTGGCTCAATACTGATCAATATTTGCCTTTCTTATCATAACTACAATAACGTAAAAGTAATCCCGGTACTAAATACCTGAAATGTCAATAACTGGAACTGTTTGCTTGTAGATTTAAGCAAATTAATAAGGATGTTTAACCAACAGCGTTATCTTCTTGATACGACCATTAACAATTATTGATTGTTCATATGGAAGAGATTACAATGTCACACGGGCTTAAATATAAAAAGCAACGATAACAAGCAAATCATTAAATACAGTTGCTAAACAAACAGGAAGAAAATATTCATCACACTTGCATCTGCATGTATCTCAATTTGTTGATGGCAAAAATTATCTGTTGTGACTCGTTAGATTGAGATTGTCGAAGTTGAGATAATCAAAAGAGTTTTTTTTGAGTATACAAATACTTTCAACTTGAAAGAGTTGATTATTTTGCTTCAATCACTCAAGTTTCCTAAGGTGGAAAGGTGAAGCTTTTTATATTCGATTAAAGATATTGAAATCCATTTCAATTTTTAGCAATAACAATTATCAGCTCTACAGGAATGAACACAAATCTTCAGGAGTACTAATCAAACGCAATAAAATTGTTTTTTTGCCACAACAATAATTTGACTGACTCGTGGTATTTGCGATTTTTCTATTATTTTTATTAACAACATTGAAAAAAATTAAAAAGATGTTCTTAAATCTCGTTTTCATAACGGTCGTTCCATCAGAAAATATTAAAAAGTACAACAACTCCCAGAAAATGATTAATTCCGTTAATCCTCGATAATCAGTTCTAAAAACTAATCGACCTAAGTGTTGTAGTAATATTGTCAATAAACTCAATGCAAGATAATGAAAATCGCAGGATAAAGGACGATAAGGCGGAATTGCCATCAACGGGAAATCCCCGTACGATGTGATTACCAAAGTACTAAGTGCACGCAAACTAAAAGGTGGTAAAATTACTGCAAACAATGATTTAAGGAAATGCATGTAAAACGGGTGCTAATTTAATTTTGTTAAAGTTACGAGAATCAAGAACTCTAAAACAAAGTTGTGTTTCTAACAAATAATACTACAAAGACACGAAAAGGGCTCAATACATAAGAGCCAGCTAATAACTCTATAAACCTGAGGCAAAAATAGAAAAATTGCTAGAAAAGTTGAAACCGAAGAAGTTGCGCCAACATCTAAACGAAACTATTTAAAAATCTCGTAAATCGCGAAGCTCGAAGCTGACGCGAGCTTTCTGAGACAAGACGGATGTCGGTTTCGAGTTAAACGCAGCTTTACCTGTTATTATGTGATCTGACGTCCTTTTCGACCGCGTAATAGGCAAGGATAACAGTCCTCTGGAAAACTCTTTCTGTATATGTGACGACTCCAAGGTGCGCAGCGGATTTACCTGAAAACAATCACGAAATAAAACGACGCAATCAACAATTAAAAATTCAAACTAATTACGGTCCCGAATCGGTTGAGGTGCTCGCGTAAACACCTTAATCCGGTCAAAGTCAACCCCGTCTTTTCGTCAGGGGTTAATTGCGCGTTCGACGATCAAGACGCAAATCCGCTTTGAGAAGCAGTTGTCAAATTATATTTAGGCACCGGAAAATTTTGCGAAACGCCGTCAGTATTGTTCGCTGTAATAACTTTAAAAGCTCCCCAGAAATCGTAGGTGAAACTGTCCACCTACGCGTTCGGGGCAACTAATCAGAATTTTTTATTTTCGTAATTGTAATTGGGAACAATGAACGTTTTTTCAATTTTTCCCTAATTTAGTAACGTAATTGTTGCCAAGGAATTTGCTTAACGAACTCTCAAGTTCAGTGCTTTGAGCTTCTCCGGCTTATTAAATTTTTTTATAAATTATTGTGAACAAATGACAACGATTTAAGCAATCTTTCCGAGAAACTGCCTACGTAATGTTTGATTAACGCTAATGAAGCCGCAAATACCAGCTAAAAGTGGAAAGTTGGTAACAAGTGACAAGCTGATCCTGAAAACCGCAACAAAACAACAAAACAATAAAAGTGAACATAGAAAAGGGTTTTAATTGTCCAATTATTGTTGTTTCTGGTGGAGGGTGGAGTTTTCAATATTTCCTCACAAATCTCGAGGAAGCTTGAAATTAGTTGCAGTTTCGGAGCATTGCGAGAGGTCATTCAAGCAAGTGGACAGTGGGTGCTTAGTTAGGGTAAATTCTGCAACTGAACGTTTGCTTCCGTCTTTGAATTAAATCGGTTTACATTTTGCATGTCATGTTCTCCTGCAGCAAAGTAATTCCTCCCTTTATATTAATGTACATTGAAAACTCAAACGGAACATGTGGTGGTTAATCGAAGTTTCTCGCAGCAACTTGACGTAATTAAAGCACGTTGAACAGATCGAAAACCGAAACTAATTTCGTTAAGTTAAAAATTATTGTGCTTCTCAGTTCCTTCCCTCCAAATAACCCAAAGAACAACTATAAATATTAACTAACTCACTTGTGACAAATTAAAAAAAAAAACTATAACAATTATTACAAGGCGACGACTCTCGCCCATTTCTTACGTCTACTACACGTCGTTGGGTGAAAATAACGTATAAAAGCTCGCCACGCAACAAAATAGCAGGTGTCCCAATATTTGCTTTTCATTAGTTGCCACCAAACTTTTGTTTCCATTCTCCTTGAATTTCCATCAACTCCGAGTCTCGAGACCACTCTAAGATATGGAAACTGTTCGTTCCAAGACTGCCACGCCGGCAATTTTGTCGTCGTTCAATTATTTTTCACTAACCAGAAAAGTTAATTACGTAAGTTACAGGACTAACTAACAATTGTAGAGACACCTCGACGCCTCCGAGTTATCTTAATTAAGGAACCGTAAATCAAATTCCTATCGCGTTAGCAAAGGTTGTTTTCGCGCTTATTGTGTTACGTGTGTTCAGAGTCCTCTATTCAAAAAGTTTTGACGATTTGTTACTTGTTCTTATCAGTTTTGTAAATAATTACAATGGTCGGACCCCAAAAATGTGGTTTAGTGATTAAACGACCAACGAGAACTATTCCAAAGAGGTCGATAATTAATTTGACTCTCAAGATTGACGCCACTTAATTCAACGACAAATTTTAATTGTTTAATGTAAAGTTTGCTTTTGAAAATTAACAAGGAGCTTTAAATTTGAACTTTGTGGCAGTTGTGGCGAGAAAAAGATACTTTGGGGGGAGGACCTAAAATTAAAATAAATCTTAAAAAGTTTCTTGTACAAAATCAAAGCGTTGTTTAAGCTACTGTGCAATAACAAAAATATTAAGAAGTAGATAATGAAACGTTCAACTTAACGTCCACAACTTAAATATCAACGAAACTCCCTCAGCTTCTCTCAACGTCAATTTACCTCTGAGCCTGTCATCTTCCTAGGGTTTTACGATTTTTATTAAGATCCGACTCGAGTTAATTTTTCTCCTTCATGCAATATTCATTTAGCTCTTGGCGGTCGGCCTTGTTTCAAAATTGAATGAGCCTCTCTCTACTCATCCTTACAACAAACAGAAAGTTGCAAACTTTTCAACAATACTTTTGCAAAAATCTCCCCGTTCGTTTGAAGTACTAACGCAGAATAAAAGTACACACTTACCATCAACAAAAAGAGCAAACTTTGATCGGTACCCGTACTTAGATAGTGATTTTAATATTGATTTTGGTTTCAGACTTCTAACCGCAAGATTTCAACAAATGAAGACGTGAGATCCTCAATGACTCGTAAACATGAATAGCAGAGAAGAAGAGTCTTTCCGCAGCTTTATAGAATGGAAATAAAAATTGATTTGAAAATTTGACGGTTAGAGATCAAGTAGTCGCCACCGATTTTATCATCTCCAAGTGCGTCATTGACCCGGCGCCTCCACCATTTAAACAGGAAAAAAAGTAAGTTCTAGTTGCTCTGCTACTAATTTGATACGTTTAGAAAAATAATGAAAAGCAGTTAGTTGCTGAAAATAATAACAAGCAGTAGTAGCGGAACAAATAAAATTTTAGGAAGCAGCAGCTGATGCTGAAGTATCATAAAAGCACAGAAATGAACAAATTTAATTTTAAAAAAGAGCTATATAATAAATAAAACAACAAATTGTTGAATGAAAGACCAATAAACAATATTTCTTTAAGATAGAATAGTAATAAGAATAAGAAAGAAAAGAATCAATTTTTAAAGAAAGAAGAAATGGAAATTAAAATAAAATAAAAAACAATGATAATAAAAATTAATCAACAGAAAACGAGGATTAAAAGATGCGTTAGAGCAATTATTGAACTAAAAACTACTGAATAGCATAAAGAAGAATACTTCTAAAAGATAAAAATATTTTCTTTTTCAGTAAAAAATAAATTTGAACGTTGCCTAATCCAAAAAAATATATCAGAATAAAGAATAAAATATTAATTACTTTAAATTAATTAATTAATTACATTAAATTTTTTGTGGTTTTAGTGGCAAGGAAAATGTTTAGGAATTTAACCTGTTTACCAGGCAGAAAATTTTATTTTTTTGTTTTCCCCATTTTTGTTAAAGAAAAATGTTTAAATTCCAAATAACTTAATCATGAGCTGGTCAGAATTTTTCGTAAATTTTAATTAACTCCAAGTGTTTTAATAAAAATATGTATTAGTAAAAAATTTTTTTATAAAAAATTACCGGCGCCTCCACGATTTTTAGTGGAAGCAAAATAATTGCTGAAAACTTAATTTTTCTTTTTACTTTAATAATTTAGACATTTCAAGCAACATTTTTATATTATTCGAATCATTCTGTAATTTGCTTAATAGAGACGAATTGTGGCAAAAAGTCGCTGAAATTCAAAAAAGGATAAATTTAAAGTTAATATTATATTTCTTGATAATGAAAACAAATTAAAAAAAAATTGAAATGGAAGAAATAGGCGCAAATTTTTCAAAGCGATACTTTTAGTTTTTGAGCATTAACGCAACGACTTTATCTTGCCTCGGCTCTTCGCGTTCACCTGAGAACCTGCGAGCCGAACAAACTTTTGGCGATAGGTGACAAAAACAGAGAACTCACCCCAGTGCCGGCTTGGGACGCGAGTCCCGGATGTCCTCTAATCACAAGTACCGAACATGAAAAAATAGTTAGAGCTACGGTAGCGACGGCCAGAGGGGTCATCCTAACAGGTGGTGGTTGTGTGCTACGAATGCGGACCCAACGTCGCGACGCGTATTGAAGCTGTCCGACGCGCCCTCCGTTTAAATAGCGTCGCGTCGTGCACGCCGTTCAAACAGCCCTTGCGCTACCCACATCGAACTTGGTCACACCAGAGGAATATCACTTGCAATGCTCCGTTGCACCGTCAGGTTCTGTTCGGCGAATAACCGCCAACACTTTGATTAACACGTATCACTATCGACACCATTACCGTAGTAACTTCTCACAATTCCCTTTGATGGCGAAAAATTCATTTTTGCTTCCAGGCGATGAACCGGCAATTACATTTTTAGGGGTTGCGGCGGCCGTCGGGGGAGGGACCGGGAGACATCTGAAACAAGAAGTCGGACAATTTAGGAAGAATCGTCGTTTCTTTGCGGGTTCACTAATAATCTTCCGGGTATTTTGAGCGTTTTTAGAAAATTGCGGTATTTGCCGGGTTGTTGACTCGCTCTGGTTGTCGAACTTTGGGAAAGATTTTAATCAGCGAATAATTCTGTTTACACAGAATTGTTTTGCCGGAATCAATAACAATTATTCAGTTTAGTTACAACCCCTCAAACGTCCTGAATTGGTTTCTGAAATTGATGGAATAATATTATCAGCTCGACAGCGTTCTGGCAATTGTGCTGCAGCACCTCCAATAATTTATGTACGTGCACGGAGCTTTGTCCAACATTCTTCCCTGCAAACTTCTTGTTGGCCCTCACTGCACGTTGCAGCTCAGCCTCTGGTTTCCGGATTTACTGACGTCAGGAGATCCTTCGTTGACGCGCCCGTAGTCACAGGATGTTTCTGGTTGTTAGTTTTGTTTAGACGTTTCCACGCATAACTTCAGCGCCTGAGGAAGTTGTCTATTAAGTTGCTACGAATTAAATTCGAAGGCATCCGTCCGTGCATTCTTAGTCGATTTTGGGCATTAACTCCCAACAACACAATTTGTCTGGCAGTCGCACGATTCAGCTTGCCTCAATAGTGAATATGATTTGAATGCCGTGAAAAGCTGTTGAAAAACAACTAAATCGTTGTTACAAATGACAATGTTAAATATTAAATTTTAGTAATTGTTGGTGCTACAATTTTAGCTTCGCTTGTGTGCTTGTGTTTATTATTAAACGAATTGATCGTGATTACAACAAGAGTGTCGTTTTAACGTAAATTTAATTTTTTCAGGTGTTTGTTTGGAGTTTTGAGTTTTTAACATTTCAGTAAACAAACACTTAATTGGATTTGGTTTTGTGCAAACGTTAATTATGTACTTATTTATCCACCCCCGCGAATTGGAAATTGACTGTAAACCGTTTCAGCTGAAGGATTCCGGTCAGGTCCTCGGAAGTGAATTCGTAATAAATGTTACTAAAACGTAAAATTAACGGAATGAATTGAGCACGACTCTGCCCCAGGAAGCTTGCTGAATTGGAATTGAACTCATCCACCAATAATAATTAGAAGCATTTATCTGGTGAATAGCAGAAGTTAACCCGGTTTGGAGCCCTTTAACAACATTTTGTTGTTAATTCGATCAACGTTTAGAGTGTCGTACTACAGAAGAAAGCTCGAGACGTCCTTTTTACAAAACTGGGCCTCGAGTGATTTATTTATTAATTTTAAAAAATGTTTCGAGATGATTATGATGTAGGAGCTGCCTACACTTTCGTATTTCGATGCCGTAAAATATGGCAAACAACAAACTTGGGGGGCGTATTCTCTTGTGAATTTTAAACCGGAAGAGAGTCTTTGGATGGAGCTCACTCTTTTCTCGTTACGCTAAGTTCACATTTTTGAAAAAATTGGCGATTTTAGATATAACGAACAAAAATAGTGCAGGAGAGGGGTGGCGGCCAGGGGCTTTGCTCTGCCCCTGATTGTACGTTAGTGTAATAGTAAACAGGGTGAGAAACGATGGAACAAATCTGGCGAACACAGACATTGTGTACGCACTAAATAGGACTCCATTAAATATTTCTCAGGCAAAAAAAGAAAGGCGTCTCATTATTTATAATCCCTTAACAGCTTCCGAATAATTCCCCGCAATAAATCCGGAAGGACATTAATTATTCACGTAGTGTATCGACTTCTGGCTTGACACAGAAATGCTGAAAGTCGTGATCTTGCAACCTCCTACCTCCCAAATTTACTTGTGAAAGCAAAATTTGACAATAAAAATTATTGTTTTTTCGCACTTTTTTGACTGATTCAATTAACATTTACACACCCAAACGAATATTTTTTCCACGAGCACGTCCTGCTATCTAATATGGTACGTGTAGGCGACTGTGACAATCCCGCGCCCTTTTGTACCAGTATCTTTTAATTAAAATGCAAATAAAGGCTTCTATGAAAATTCCGTACCTAATGTCGTTTAATTAAAATGACGTAGCTTAAGGGAAGCGATTCGAACGTTTCAATTTATGGAAGGTTATCACGTTGTTAGAAAATAATTCGCTCGACAAGACACGACATTAAATATACAATGTGTTGCGTTCACAACGTTGCGGCGAGTAATTGGTAACAAAAGAAGAAAGTACATACCTCTTCATCACGCGAATGAGGGACGATTACAAATTTTTTGCAACTCACCTTATATATGCGACAAAAATCCAAAGTGTTCGTTAGCAAAAATTACCTAACAAATAATTTCACTTAACGACATTTTCAAGCGGCAATCTCGTCGAAAAAATTAACACTTAGCTCCTGCAACAGCACGCAGGTACTCGACATAACACCTCAAGCGATCTCACTTATAATAATCGGCCAATATTTGCACAGAAATTACACCAGACTATTGTTTTTCTTTTTGCATAGTTTCACGACGTTATCAGGAGTCTTAAGTGTACTCTAGTTACGTTCAAAATATGTTGCGGGCAAATATTTGATTTTCGAATTTTTCGAATTCGCTCCTTTTTCACGTGAATCCGGGATCACGACGCAAAAATCGGGGAGAGTAACCACCCCCGCTGGCCTACGCAAAGTTTGCTGATGCTTAATTAAAGAGATGGCTGGTGCCTCCTGGAGGGCTTCTAATTATGCGAATTTTGCTTCTGAAGCTGGCCAAGACCAGCTTTGCGTCATTGTGGTGTTCACCTCATCTCCCAGAACTTGCAGAAAATTTCTGAATTGAATTAAACCGAAATATCTTTTCAGGAGGATAAAGCAATTTTGACTAATGGACAACGTTAGAACATGCGGTCTATTGAGATACACCCGCATCTTCCTGACGGCATGTGCCAGTATAATTTAGCATCGGACGTCCCACAATAGGATCGGATTTACCTTATAGGCGCTCAAGTTTATGTAGCAAAAAAGTGATGCGTCTAACATGGGCCTCTTAACAATCAGAAATTTAAGTACCTAATACATAAATATATTATGTAAAACAATCTTTATAATTAAGTACTAGAATTTAGATAAGAAAACCCTTTATAGTATTTTTTGTAAATTGTTACAAATGAACTGCTGATGTATAGAGGTTAAAGGACAGAGGTCAAAGAACAAAAAATAGATAAAATAAATATAAATAATGTTATAAAGATTTACACGTGCGTCTCTGCGGAATTTAGTCTTAGCTCGAATCTCTGATAAAATTACCAACCGGAATGAAGTTTCTTTTTAGTTCAGCAGTTCTTTTTCTCTTTGTTTGTAGAGTTAAAAATGATCCAGGTCAGTTTTCAATCCGTTTTTTATTCTATTTATGTTCTTGTTATCCACTTTACAGATTATTTCTGGCGGCCGTATTTTGGAAACATCCCGAATGACGCGATACCAGGAGGTTTGGATAGTTCCGGCCGCGTTACTTACATCGGACAGGCATTCGTCGCCAACCATGGCCTATTAGTAGGACAAATAGTTCCAGGAACGAAATCTATAACCACAAGCCAACAAGGAATCCACGTATCATCTGCAGCTAATAAGGTAGATATTACGTTAATTTTGTTACTATTAAAAAAATATTTGTTTTTAGATTCTGTGCAGCAACCACCAAAACTACTTTAGATGGATGCGAGCAAATTCGCGTACACTTCAACTGGCAGCAATAAATGAGCATTTAGTAGTAGGTGGCACAGAATGGGGGAAGGAATTGAGCATCGGCAGGATTAAGTATCAAGGAGATGTGGTCGTCGGGAAAGTGTGTTCGGGAGAGGTTGGAGAAGCAAAATTATATTTTCCCTATGGAGGCACCGAAATCAAAACGGACGATTACGAGATTTTGATATACAATGACACTTTAGTTGATGCACCAGCAATTTATTAATTATCCATTAATCTATTATCTATAAATCTATTTCCAGATTTGAAGGTTATTCGATTTAAAATTTGCCAAATCTCTTTTTTTGGCTCCAAACTACTTGTTGCGCAATATTTTTGTCACGTCTGGACCTTTTGCCGAGCTCCTTGCTCAAGGACGAGGAGTTAATTTCCTTTCTTCAGCCCTCTTTGATTCCGCTTAATAAGCTGGCGAAATTAGTCCAAAAATGGAGATGGGCCCGTTAAGTCTGGCAAATTGTTATTTTCCTGATTGAGTGGTTCGACGCCAACAAAGCATGAAACTTTTGATGAAGCTAGTGGTTGGGAGAAAATTGACGTAAAATGTGGCGTAATTTACTGCTGAATTTTCATTCAAAGCCCAGAAGACTTTATAATCACGTAATTATAATATTGCGGTAAACAAAAATAAGTGAGTTAAGTTGTTCTAAAACTTTTCAATTAAACCCTAGTTAAGGCCAAGACAACAACCTCACACCCATCACTTGACAAAACAAGCTCCCTCTTCGCCGCCAATTAATTTTCACCCGACTCGTTCCTTTCGAGATTTCGAAAAATCTAACACACGTTTTTATAAGCCATTTACGCAAATTTTTTTTTGTAAGTAGCAGAGTTGGAAACGGATAATGGCCATCCTCGGGGGACACTCGCGAGTCAAGAATGCATTTTGAAAGCGTAATTTATTTTTATATCGCGACAGCAGATAAATATGCATGAAGCTCCGCTAACAATAAATTCATCCAAGCTTTTCTAATACCGAGCTCTCCTCAAGCTCAAAGGGCAACAACGCAATTACCTACACGTCGAATTGCGTGTTTTTAAAAACAGTTATCGGCAATTAGCGATAACAATGACTTGAACTAACGTGAAGAAGCGATTTTTGTTGACGCTGCCGCAATCAAATTAAAAATTAGCACTTTTTGCCAAATTCAGTTAGACCTCATTCAATTATAACAGCATAAATTAGACGTGCTATTGGCGGGTTAACAAATTATGTAATTCTGGCTCAATTAACGCTTCGCGGCGGAAAATTAGACAAAGAAAGGAAGGAGCCTCAGCTTACCGGAACAATTTAAAGAAAAAAAATTAAGTTATTTGAATTCCTAGTTGGATCATCATTTCTATAATTTTCTTTGCCTTTTTTTTTCTTTGCTGGTTGATGTTTCCGCCAAATCTAGAGTCTTGTTGATTGAAGCGTCCCACATGTTGCTTCAAGTAACTGATTACTGGCGAAAAGTTTGTAAGTGATAAAAACTCGCTTTACGCAAACTTTCAAGTCGCTCCATAAAATTCCACCCTCGCTAGAAATTCAGTTTCAAAGGGGAGTTAACTAGTTGAATCGCACATATCCGGGAATGCCGAGAGCAGTTCCGTGTTTCAATCTGCAACTCGCGGGTTGTTATCGTCATTTATTCGATTATAATTACTCCCTTAATTGAGACACTATTTTGCACCTACGAGTAGTTCCTGTTTAGTTCCAACTTGGTAGCCATTAATGAATTCGCTGTGTTTCTCTTTCGCCGATTCCTTTAACAACCGCAATTTCCATTTCAGCGCGATGTTATTCGAGACTTAAACCCAACGAAATTATGATGAGAGTTGCACGTTATCTGGGAGATTTCAGGTTTCAAGGGCACACGAAATGGGTTACTGGGTCAAGATTCGCTTGTCATCTGATTCGATGCAATTCCAGACCTTTCCTCGCGCTTTCATCAGCTCCAGATTTCCCGGATTTTAATTTTTAAACCTGTTGACTATGCAACTGGGTAGCAGTTCGGAAAGGGTAGAAATCCAAACGACCTCTTGAAAATTTACAATCTAATGCATCTTGAAACTGCAACAAAATGTAAAAGTGCATAAATTGAATCGCTGCACTTTTCACTGGACTCCCTCAAGAGACGCCTTATTTAAACTTTATTTATTTTGCGGGAGAAATCCAGTATTTCTGTTTCAAAAATTTTACTTTATGACGAAGGCGGGTAATTTGGAAACATTAATGGAAGAGTCGTTTTTCTAGATAACTAAAAACCAAACTCCTAAAAATTTCCAATAACCTCACCTGTTGGAGGTGCGCCTCAGAAAACTCAATTATCTTGTAAAAGTTTCTTGACTCCCACGTGCCACATTTTAATATCGACATGTAAAATTAATGCTCTCCTAAATCGTCATTTCGTGCCGTGAAACACCGCTGAAAGCTTCGGCCGAAAATAACTTTTACTTATCTCTAAAATTGGGGTGTGAAAATTCGAACCCCTAATTTTAACAATATAAATATTTACTAAAAATAAATAAATAGTTACAAAAATTTAAGAAGATCCTTGGGGCAAATTCGGGTTGTCGAAATTTATTCATCGTATTTATTCCCGAACGCATCGATCCTCGGATGTAAGGGATGAACCAAATCCGCCTGTTGATCGGCCGTCTCATAATAATAGGGAGAGTTTGCGTCATGGTTTTGAAGCTGATGCTGCGGCCACTGTCGGTCGTCGTAATGCCCTGAAAATCCTGAATTCATAATCATTACCAAACAATTAACACTACAACCCCAAAAGACGTTGACAGTTCAACGAGATCAATAGATAGGTACCTAAAGCATAGTCGTCATTGATCACGTTTGATTGAGGCGTTTCGTCGATATCCAACGAAAAGAAAACATTACTGTCATCGTCTTCTGGAGTGTACGGTTCTTGTTCTAGAAATTCCAGATCACAAGTTGAATCCTTACACTGGCCGCCGGGGTTCGGAGTGGCGTAGAGCCCGTAATTGACGTTGCTAGTGGCGATCTTCTTCAGGCCCTGAATGGAGGTCAGAAGAAGCGCCATTTTCGCGAGTAGCAGAGCCTTGCCGCCGAGAACGGCGAGGAACTGGAAGCCCATCGGGATCATGATGAGGCCCACGGACATGACCCCGAACATCATCAAGGGCATCATCTGGTTACGGTGGTGCCGGCGCCGAGCTGTTAAAAAAAAAAAATCTTTGAAACCCTCTCTTCCAACCAAAAAATCGTCATCCCCAAGTGGCAACCTCTATGTCTACCTGTTAAAGCAATTTTTAACTCTGAGAATGTTAAAACTTTTAGGGTGGCTCTTTGGTCTTGGCGTTAATAGCAACTAGATAAATCCGAAGAAGTAGTTGGGAGGAGAACGCGCCCCGCTGCTTCCTGCGGTTTGGGCGACCCTCCAGTTCGGCAATATTAAACGCGACAGGGGTTTCTAAAGTTGCAAAAGCTTTTTCCGCAAATTATCATTTGGAGCAATTTTAGTGCAGCGCTCCTCAATAGTTTAATGTACGAATAAACGCTAGTTTTACGCGGGCAACAATGTAAACAGTCGAATTGCGTGGGAAGGAATGCAGTGGTGGCAACCCCAATTCACGGTCGATTTCTAATTTAATCAAAAACTTTACAACTATGTTAACAGCTTCATGCATCTGCGCCCGTCCAAACATCGCTAAAGAGGCACCCATTTCCGCCAATGCCGAAATCACAATTTCGCCCTCTTTTGCGACTCACCCTCGGTGCTGGATCCTTGTCGGTCATTAAGGCGTATTTTTAGGACGTGAGTGTTGAAAACGTGGGCGATACGCTGCAAGATTCCACTTTTCCAATCGGTTGAGCTTCGATCCAACTTGGGGGCAGTCCGAGAGCTTCTGGATAACGCCATAAAAAATAAATTAGTGAACATTCAACAAGTCGGAGTTTTCGCTTAATTACCCCCGATAACTCGACAGGGTATCAACCATAATCGTAAATATAAAAGCGGGATTTATTGGTCGACGTGGACGCTTTGCAAATAAATTCACAAAGCTCTTTAAAGCCACACCGACGCTAATGGCACGAATAAAATCAGATAAAAAGCACAATGTCAAATGTGAAACGTGGTGGAATTTTGCAGTTGCGTAACGTTCGTGGTTGTTCTTGCTTTGGTCGTAAAGTCGCGTTGTGAGGAATTGATCATTATAGACAGTTAATCAGGATAAAGTGAGTCTTTACGTCAGAAACGGGATTATCGTCGATTCGAATTGACTTCAAACAACGCTGGTACTAATGAAGTTAGTTTCTAGCCAGCGAACGACGAGGCTTCACGGACAATAAACCTCGATAGCATCAGAGCTTTAATTTTTCTTCTGCAATAAGATACAGTCGCTTTATTGATTTATGGGCCTTATCAATCAGTATGTGCGGTTCGAATTTAATTTCCACTGGGGGCGGCGTTTCGGTCGAGGGGCCGGGGATTTTCAGCTGTTTTGGTGCGGTCGCAAGATTGAGCACCTCACGTTTTTAATTAAAACGCGCCACTGGAAGAGCGAAAGCTCACCAAGAACCAAAATGCAACGTCCGAGCTCGAGTTTTGATTCCACAAATTGAGCAAGAAATTTTCTTCCCCTTTCGCAAAATAAACCTGAAAGAGGTGCAAATCGCGCTGAAATTTTTATTCGCTCGCCTTCGCACCGTAAGTATTCTCCCGGCGCCTCCACCATTTCGCACCACCCACTCAATTGCCTCCTTGAAAATTTTGCTCGATTCACCCCGAGGAAATTCTATCAACTTGAATCGAACGACATATGAACAGAAATTATTGTTCTCGGTTTTTTAAAATTTAGTTTCTAGTCAAACCCACTACCTGCTGCTTTGATTTGCGGTGGTGTCGTCTTCTTGTCGATACCTGACTAGTTCAATGCCATCGACAAGTTCAATAACGTCCCGATCCAGAGACCGATCCAAAGCCGCCAAACTGCTGCGTTTCAAACATCGCTGCAGGATTAGCAGGAATTGCTTCTGCGGTCCAATCGAGTCGAGTTGCATGCAATCGTGTAATAATAACCCTGTCATCCTGCCTGCTTCCCTCCACATGTTCGCCGTTTTATTTCCTGTTATAGTCAACCTGGCGGAGCTCGAGGACAGAAAAAGCAAGATGACGAACGGAACTGAGGCCGGATTGCGGGTCGTCATTCTGGAAGAAATAAGACACAACAAAGGTCAGCGTGGAGTTTTCTCGTTAGACGGGATAAACGACTAATCTTCGTTAATTTAATAGACAAGTCAACATTAAAAATAAAAACATAAGACGAAACCCCAACATTGCGCCCACCAAATTACCAAAATAAATAAAACTCACTTTTGCTATTAGTTGCGATCACTCACAATAATATTGTTGCAAGATCATACTAAGTGCATTCAACTGTTGGTCGTGTCTTGCGATTTTTGATTGTTAACTACTGATACGGCCGGGAAATGAGCTTCGTTTTATAGGCTTTTCAGCAGAATGCACTTGGGGGTGTGGACGCCGTCATGTGGTGCATGAAATGCACTCGAGTTCGCTCTTTCGGAACATCCCGATACAGAGCTGACATTAAGTTAATGCGATATATCGTAAATGATAATTTGACGATCATTTAGCACAACTGCAAATAACCCGTGTTGTCGTTGATTGTTATTCCAGTGTAACATTGTTGCATCTGCTCGATTTCGATTGCGACCTCAATTAATTTTCCAAGTGCGCGAAAATTTGTGACAGTACGCTCTGCTTAATACGACTAGTGACTTAAATCGCCTTGTCCTAATTAAAATTATTGAAAATTGCGTTGATTAATTACTAGTCGATGCGGGTATTTGTTTCCAGCTTACTGAAATTAAAACTGTAATTCCGCTGTAGGTAGTCTCATTTCTTGTGACGTCAAATGGAAAGGGTCATTTCTATTAAGAACTCCGAGGGAAGTTTAGGTTTGCTTGTTTCTAACGAAATTAGATGCCCGTATCAACTTTGTCATATTCCTCTGGATACCGTCATCGGAAACTTAAAGGTTTTAGCACCTTAACTAAACAACACTATGGACAGAGGCCCAAGGACGTCAAAAGTGTTGACCTCCACATTCATTGAAGACTTCTTTGGGAATAGTGGCAAGCAACAAATTTTTTGTTTAGGATCTAAAATATAACTTTTGGTGTCAATTCTGACAGCTGGTCTACGAAAGATTTTGTGCCTGATAACAGTGACATTCAATGGCTAATTATAAGTGCTATGCCTCTGCTGTGGGCTGCGGAAATTGATAGCTGGATTTTGTGTGGAGATGTATCATCCTGTGTCACCATCAGCTATCTGTCATTACCTAATGGTGACTTTGGAATTAGCCCAATCGGTGTCCGTAACAGTGCGCACCAAACTGTTAATAATAGCAGGAAGACAAAAGTAATGGGCCGGCACGAAAACAACAAACTGAAAAGCATTGGTGACCTCGTGAACAATCAGTAAAACTGAAGCGGCTTTGCATTTGCAGGAAAGCCGGTAAAACAGCCATTTTAATTTTTATCATCATTTACAAGGGAGTGGGTGCAGACATTTCAGTGGCACTCAAACTCCTGGCAGATGCTGAAACCAAATTGTAAACTTATTATACAGCTCGGCTAGAAATACTCGTGACGACTGAGTTGACACTAACACAGAACGGTAATGGTGTATACTTTATTCAGTGCATTAACAATGAAAGTGACGGGTATTAGGAGAATTAACAAAATATCCAGACCATAAAATAGGCACATTTAAAACAATCAACATTTGCACAAGTATAAATTTTATAAAAAAAAAAAACGCAAGTCTGCAAAATTTAGGACGTAATAAAGCATACGTTTTGTATAACAATAACCTAAACCTAAAATATTTACAATAAAACTTTGTAAATCTGGTGCTGACCAGCGGCTTAAGAACCAAAGTAACTTAAAAGGCAACGTTTTAGAATCTAATGTTACTAAAAACATATAACGAGTTTAAGACGCCTTTTGAACGCTACCAAACTTGGGCAGGCAAAGTCCAAATTTCGTTTCGATGCCGGTGAAAATCGGTATCGATACTGAATAACCGCCAATATGGTCGGGATTCTGGGGCTTCAGTCCGTCCAAAGCCGGCACCTTCAACTCAGAACCGGTCGGTCGGCTACGGAAACAAAACGAGTCGTGCGGACATTTTAATTATCACGAAATACTCACGTTCCGCCGAAGTCGATGTAGAGCAACCTTTGAAGAACTTCGTATGTCAATAGGGTAACGCCAAATTGGGGAGACGACCTGAATACGCGAGCTGCAAGAAAACGCAAGTCAATATTTGCCCAAATATGGGACGCGCTCGAATTTCGACATCAACGCCAAGGGAAGCAGAACAGTTCCCTAAAGTTGTCCTTTAAGAAGTCTTTTAATGTTGCAAATTGCCAATTTATTAAATTTGAATACAATAAAATCGAGATTGGAGGCCAAACTACTATCGCTTGCTTCTACTTGAAGTTACGTTACTGCGAGTTTCGTACCTACTGCGCCTTTCCAGAACGCTCTGAATCCCTCTTCTTGGTATATCTTCCTGGTGGCGTCCAGGACGCCGTTGTACGTCGTTTGACCGGCCCGGGCCACAACTTGCAGTCTGGTTTTAATGACGTCGGCCGGCGTGACGAGGGATGCGGCTGGAATACCGGCGATGGCGCCGGCTACTAACAACGACAGAGGATGGTTATAGCCGCTTTCGTCGGCCAAGCTGGCTTTGGTGTGAGCGTAAGCCGGGAAGTAAATGGCACTGAAAGGAACGTCTCGCAGAAGACACGCGCGCGCCCCCTTGTATAAACCGAAAAGACCCAGCTCTTTGACCACGGTCCACGCGCGAACCTTAGAACCGCTCGCGATCTCCCCGGCCACCTGAAGACGGATTTTGACGATTTCTAGAGGGTTGGTGAACACCACTTGGGAAGCGCCAGCCTGCAAGATGCTCAAATTAACAACCACTCGCAAAAGATAAATAAATTGTTCTAAATTGTTAATATATACGACGACTGAACATTCGTTGCATTTAATGAAGGGAACAAATATAATATGTACACCAAATTAAACCATACATCCCTTGCACTGCCCACCAGAAAATTTAATGAGCATCAAAAAATCTAAATAAAACCCAAATAATTATACATCAGAAAATGAGAACATCACCACTAAAATAACTATGCTGCGTATTGTTTTACCATTGCTCACATTTTAAATTCTATATGTCTATCAATTTTACTAAATGTTCACCAAATTTAGAACGCCCAAGTTACGCGTCCGTTCTGTACATAATAAATATTCGCGCTATCCATTTATATTTAGTGTTTCTCAAAAAAACTATTTGTGCGTCAAATAATTATTCTATTACTCCAAAAATAAAATATGCTCGCGCATCTCTCCTTGCCGCTTGCGCTTCCAGACAAGAGGCAAGCAAAAAAAGTTTTGTACAAGGTCAGTTCGGGGCCCCGTAATTTTTTTTTAAAGCACGATTAGAAATTACCACTAAAAGAAGTTTTACATAATGCAAGCCAATTACAGCAAAGCATTTATATATTACGGAAATCAATATCTTTTTTTTGTGCAAACCATTTCTATTTTTACTCTTATTTTCCTTGCCCTAGCACATCTACATCTATAATTTTGCATAAAATTATTTACCATTTGCACAACATTTTATTGCTTGTGTATTTTTGATCAACAAATAGTATTTTTAACTGCTAAATAATATAAGACACTGTCGAAAATTAAGTATCTGGGTATTATGTTAGAATTAAATGCGGAATAAAATTTGGTGAACATTTAGTATTTATGGTCAACAAAAGTTATTTTGGCAAACAAAATATATAAGAGGCCAGCATTATGTCAATATTTGGTTGTCGCTTTAAGATTATGTATTTTCTTAATTTTGGTGAGCATTTAGTATTTTTAGAAAATGAAAGTATTTTTTTGTATGAAAATATTGGGTAAATTTGGTAGACTGTTAAATACGACCCTTTAATGAATATGTAAATTTGATGATTGAATAGTTGAACCCAGCAATTAGTATTTCCATATGTAAACGAGCCATTAATTTGAATTCAAACAGGCAATTTCCGTGTCGTTGCTAACAACAATTTACAAATTTGATCCTATTACAATGTTTTTGACAACCATCAACTTACGCAAGCTCCAGACAGAACTTCTCCATACATAGGAATATTTCCATTTTTGTCGTAAAATTTATCCCTGACGAAATCGTTGACCTGGAAGTAACGCGGTTACTTTACTACCCACAATCAAGTCATTAGACCAACCGTTAATTTGATAGCCTTTTCGGGAGCCACCCCCATGAGCTGCGGCACCAAGCCTCGGTACAGCCCAAACACCCCTTCGTGCCTGATAACTTTCTTGAAACAATCAAAACTGTTCCTGTACATGAGTTCACCAATAAATGAGCCAGTTCGCTGGTTCTGCATGCGAGTTTTCACCAAATCTATGGGGTACACGGCAGTGGCACCAACAGCTGAAAATTCAACAATAGAGAAGACAAAAAAAAAAAAACGAAAGTACCGCCAGCTATCGAGCCTAAGCCGAAACGGTAACTGCTTTCGAGTACTTGGATAAAAACGCTTCTCTCTTCGGGACTCTACAAGGTCAAAAATTAGACAATGTCGTCGTTTATAGGGAAAACTTACGGAAACTGCGTGGATTTCCGCCAGTCTTTTGGTGATTTGCTTGAAGTATTGTTCAGGGGCAATCGAGTTGAGGTCATTGTACACAATACGCCTAAAAAAAATTTGTTAATATTCTGATGGAAGTTGAGAAGTGAGAAAGTGGCACAAACCGGTCCCAAATCGTACTCTCCTCAATGTACAGATCTCTATAATTTTCCGAACGCAGCACAGACAACAAAAGTTTTTTTTTAAATGATTAACCCGCAGAAAACAACATGTAGTGAGTGCGCAAGTACTTACTTTACAACTCTTGTCAAGTTAATTTTGTTAAAAGTCTTGACAATAGTATAAAAATTGATTTACCCGGTTTGGTGGAGGACGTCGACCAGTTGGAAGAGAATCTCGACTTCGAGCGGCGTCATCTGCGACATGGCCTGCGCCGAATGCATAAACTCTTCTTTAGTCACCTCTTGGCCGCGATGACCGTTCGTTACGTTGAGGTAAATACGTTTGGCCAGCTCCATGTTGTTGAGGAGCGAGTTGAATGCGATAAAATAAGGGAAACTAACGCGCCGACCTCCTTGAGACCCTTGCGCCGCCTAAAAACCGAACATTCGTCAATTGGCGAAGAGGAATGAGGGTGACTTCAAGGACGAGTTTGGCTGTCTTTGCAAAACCAAGGAAGGGTTTTGGGGTGCTAGAAGTTACTTTGTTGAAGAGTCGCCTCAAGAGGTTTTTGCTAAATTAACTACATTCGGGAGCGGGTCAGAACAACTACATAACTTTACAATCGCAAAAACATGAAGATTAAGGTAAAACAAAAAAAGCACCTCTATTAGATGGGACTGCACTTGCGCGGTAAGCAAGTGGCTTTTGATGCTAATCATGATGTCCTGAAAGTCCAAAACTGATATGAAACCCGATCCATTCTTGTCGGCCCTCCGGAAACCTTCGATGGCATACTCTTCATGGAAGTCGTGGAGGAACTGACTGAACTCGCCGTAAGGTATCAGCCGGCTCTTGTCCCTCCCAAAGTACATGTGTACGAAAGGAGAGTCCATGTTGAAGGGCATCCTCCTCTGCAGGTCGGTCTTGCTCATCACCTCCACGAACTCCTCTAGAAAAGCGCGAGAAATAGTCACCAAGATTGGACGGCCAATGTTCTGACGCCTTATCGGTCTTAATTTTTTTTAAATAAATAACTATTACTCCTTTCAAGAAGAAGCATCAGTTTTGATAGGGCGATAGGGCCGATAGGGCGTCTTCGCTTTTGTTTCTGTGAATTATTTTAACTACTTGGCCATTGGCGATTGCGTAATGGTTGTTTTTCGGTCAATCGGCCGGGATACTTACGAAAACTAACCATGCCATTTCCGTTGGTGTCGAAGAGTTGGAAGGCGGTTTTGTAGAGGGCATCCGGGAAGCAGAGGAGTCCCTCAAACGCCTGAAATTCGGCATACGAGATGAGTCCGTCTTTGCTGGTATCGACGATTCCCGCCAGCAGTTGGACGGAATGAGCATTGTAATTTTTCTCGTCGAACAACCCGAGATACTTGATAACGAAATCTTCAGGGGTCATAAATTTCTCCCCGTTCTTCTCCTTGGTGGCGTACTTTTTGAAGACATCGTGCAAATTTTGGGAATTGGCCCGCTTCAAATATCCTGCGCCCTGCAACCAAACGGAGGAAGTTAAATCGCGCCCTTGATATTGCCGAGTCGTTTCAAGGGTATCGCGGAAATTTTAACGGCACAAAACTGACCTCAGCGAAAAAATGGGAACTGACGCCCGCGTCCAACATTTCGCAGTGGTAATTCGGAAATTTCGAAATTTATGCCCCGACCACTGTTGCATAAATAATGTTCGTGCGAATAGTGGAAGTTCGAACATTGCGAGTAGTGTGGATACGTCACGAATTTGGCGCGATAAAAATAGGCAAATAAGTCACATCGTTGAGGGAAGAGTTTCAATGAAGACGTCGCGCAGGTTGTTGCGGATTTTTATTTTAACTCTACTCGTCGTGTACGCCAGAAAAATGCGAAAATACAAATTTACAAGTGTTTGGACACGACATCGGTCTTTGTCGCAAAATCTGAACGTCTTTGAGGTCCGAGAGTTTATTTTTGGCGATAACCGACCGCACGTTTCGACCTGGTTATCCCATTCGTACAGTTCTCGTGATCTGTGTTGATCTGTTTTGACCATGCCACCAACAAATCTTCGCTACGTTGCATCATTGAGTAAGTAAACAAATTACGTGCATCAATCTATTGGTGCAATCATGATGGTTGACGTTCATGGCAAAGTGCGATACGCACAACTTACGCAACACAATCTTCTTCCGGATCTTGATCAAGCCCAAGACTTGGCAATAAGTCCAAAGCATCAACGGCTATTTTGGAATTTAAGAGCAGTACGACCTACGTGTTGCAGTAGGTATTTTCAAAAACGTCATTTCAAACACTCCTTAACAGTTTAAAAATACGAGTTTTTCAAAAAGTAAAAAGTGCAAAAAAATGTTAAATATACAGTATGTTTGAAAAAATTCAAAATTAAGAACAACATTAGAAAGTAGTAGTTGACTCATGTGTATCTAAGGGTAGAGTGACGACATTCAGCAATTAATTGTAATTTAACATTTTTACTCTAATTCGTTGACTATTAATTTTAGGGAACAAATAACCAACCAAATTAAACCATACATCCCTTGCACTGTCCACCAGAAAATTTAATGAGCATCAAAAAATCTAAATGAAACCCAAATTATTATATATCAGAAAATGAGAACATCGCCAACTATGCTGCGTATTGTTTTACCATTGCTTACATTTTAAATTCTATATGTCTATCAATTTTACTACATGTTCACCAAATTTAGAATGCTCAAGTTACACGTCCGTGCTGTACATAATAAATATTCGCGCTATCCATTTATATTTAGTGTTTCTCGAAAAAACTATTTGTGCGTCAAATAATTATTCTATACTCCAAAAATGAAATATGCTCGCGCATCTCTCCTTGCCGCTTGCGCTTCCAGATAAGAGGCACGCGAAAAAAGTTTTGTACAAGGCCAGTTCAGGGCCCTGTAATTTTTTTTTAAAGCACGATTAGAAATTACCACTAAAAGAAGTTTTACGTTTTACATAATGCAAGCCAATTACAGCAAAGCATTTATATATTACAGAAATCAATATCTTTTTTTGGTCAAACCACTTCTATTTTTACTCTTATTTTCCTTGCCCTAGCACATCTACATCTATAATTTTGCATAAAATTATTTACCATTTGCACAACATTTTATTGCTTGTGTATTTTTGATCAACAAATAGTATTTTTAACTGCTAAATAATATAAGACACTGTCGAAAATTAAATATTTGGGTATTATGTTAGAATTAAATGCGGAATAAAATTTGGCGAACATTTAGTATTTATGGTCAACAAAAGTTATTTTGGCGAACAAAATATATAAGAGGCCAGCATTATGTCAATATTTGGTTGTCGCTTTAAGATTATGTATTTTCATAATTTTGGTGAGCATTTAGTACTTTTGGGAAATAAAAGTATTTTTTTGTATAAAAATATTGGGTAAATTTGGTAGACTGTTAAATACGACTCTAATTTTATTGGTCATTCTGTGTAAATAAGTTTTTCGGGTGGCAAGTGAAAGCCAATTTAAAGCACGGGGTGAATCCCACTTCAGAAATTGGTAACAACCTTTGAAGCAGAGAAAAATGTGAATCACCAACCGGGGTGCGAACCTACAGCCCGTCAGCCCTTCGGTCCGAATTTGGGGTGCACTAACCACTGTGCCACGGGACTCCCGCTTAATCTCTGTTCAACCCTGCTCTCAACTCTCTCGAGTTCCCAATCGTCTACCGAACGATTAATAAACTCTCTTTATGTTATCAGCGTTATAAATTGTAAATCACGTAATACTTACATTACGTTAATTTACCATTATCTCTTATCACTAGAATTCTGATCATGTAATACAGAAGTGCACAGCGTACTAAAAAAAATAATTAAATCAAGTCACAGATGAATGGAAGTTTTTTGTTTTCAGCAGAATACCTAATTGTTGCTAAATTTTTGAACTTGGGTCAGAAGGGGGGCAAATCACGTGCCGACTTCTTAAAATGCGTCTTGTGAGCTCATGCAAACTGATGAATCATCGGGAAACATAACGAACAACATAACGAACATAACGAAGACCACGTGTACCCATTGGAGGGTATAAAAAAAGAACAGTCATGGGGTTAACTCGATATAAAACTTACCCACCTCTAAACAGAAGGCTTTACCAAAAAATCTGTCCATTCCAAGACACGAAAAACCAAAAACACTTTGAAAATTTTGGCAGACAACCAAATTAAAAGAACGCTATTCGAATAAACAATAATTATTATTAACAATAAGGTTTCAAATTAACCCAAAAAATCAAGCAACCCGTTCTCGCCTCGCGATCCACTCGCCTTTGACAGTTGATAGGTGGACAAGGTCGCGCCTGTCACGATGACAGCGTTTTGACAGCTGTCTTTTCGAAAACTTCCTAATTTTCTAATTTAAAAAACAAACAGTCCAAATCATGACTAAACTTGTAGCACGTGCCGACGATTGTTTGATTAATCCGGAGTGTTAATTCGAGATCGGGCTCGAAGCGGTTTTTGGGGCCCCCCCAACCTCGCGTCTGCTGTCAGTCAAGAAATGTCAAAACCACTGAATCCGCCCCAAAACTCAATTTAGGCCCTGATCATGGAAAATAACACCTCGAAGCCGAAAAAAATCGGTAAAAACAGGCACTCGAGAGAGGTAGAGCGATTGGAGTTGTCGCGCCGACCTAACCTCGAATTTTCCAGGACACAATTTTGGACCATTTGGAGATTTCCGTGGCGGAATCGGAGAAGCGAGCCAACGGGACGCTGAATTTGAGGGAGTTCTTCACTGTTTACCTCATCGAGACCAAGTGAGATTTTTTGCAGGAAAATCGGGGCGATTTTAACGGGGTCTTTCCAGGTTGACAGACCCGGATTTTCAAAGCAAATTGACCAAAGTTACCACGGTATGGAGGAGGTACACCGAGTTCGAGCAGTTGCGGGGTTATTTGGAAGTGGCCTACCCTCATGTTGTTCAGCCTCCACTGCCCGAAAAGCGAGTCATGTTTGGATGGCAGAAAATTTCCAGCGACACTTTCGACCCCAGTTTCGTCGACCGAAGACGGGCCGGACTAGAGAACTACTTGCTGAGGATAGCCTCGCACCCGGTACTCGGCTGGGACAAGCACTTCACCCAGTTCTTGCAGCACGAAGAGGAGTGGAGAGAGTCTTGCAAATCTAACGGTGATTTTCACAATTACAGTGGTCTTGTTTATCCCTCTCCAATTTTATTCATAAATATTGTCCAACAGTCTCCCCAAGTCCTATGCCTACGGCTGTGTCAGTGATTCTTAACCTTTGGTCTTCTGCAGACTTCTGTTGAAAGAAGCCTGTGGGTGTCTGCGGATCACAAATTAAGAACTACTGGTCTAGATGGTCTCGTGCTTTATATAATTTCTTAACATCCCAAGAACCCTGTAGGTAGTTCAAAAGTTTTCTCTACCAACATATTTTACATAATTATGTTCCTCTACTTCCATGCAAGCTTTTGACCACTTTATGTAGATCCTTAACAAAGAAATTAGTTGTTGTCAACTTTAAAACAAAAATGTAATAATAAAAAGTAACATTTTCTGTTAGGATACCTTCAAGTGATGGAGACCAAGCTGAAGGCTCTGAACTTGTCGATGCGGCTGCGCCACTCGGACTCCCGCTTCGAGTCCATCAAAGAGTACAGCGACAAGTTTTATTCGAATTTGTCGAGTTTGCTCAGAGCGAGGTCGCGTGTCGCCGAAAAACAGTACAACGTCCACAAGCTGCACGCCAACTACGGGCGGGTTTTCAGCGAATGGAGCGCGGGGGAGAAGGACATGGGGGACGCTCTCCAGAAAACCGGCCATTACCTGGATTCGTTGGCTTCAAGTATAGATGCCGGATTGGAAGATGAGGAATTGTTGGCTGACCAATTGAAAGAGTATTTGTTTTTTGCCAATTCCTTGCAGAACGTGTGCAAAAACTACGAATATCTGCAATTGCAAGTCGAGGGAGCTGAGGATAACGTTGCCGGAAAAAATGTGGAGAGAAACAAAACGCAACAGGGGAAAACTAGTCTGATGTCGAGACTGTTCGGGGCTGTGGACACCGAGGAGGTTAGGGAATTGAAAATTAATTTGCTGGATCAGCAGATTCAGGAAGGGGCGGCAGCTGTCAATGCTGCTAAAAGTAGCTTAAAGTAAGTTTCAACGCTCAATGTGCAGGTAGAATAAATTTGCTAAACAACTTTACGTCTTATCCTTGCCTCATTCTGAATAATTACGGCAACTAAAAAAAAAAAAACTGGTGATGTTATGACGTCATAACTTTTTTGAGTTAAAATCAAATAGATGGCGCTGTCTGTTTAATATTGAAACGAACTATTTAGTGAAACAACACCGTAATTATTCTTGAATTTCATGAAGGATTGTCTTTTCCAGTGACTTTTCCACAAAGGCCTTAACCGACGTAGAGAGATTTCAGAACCAAAAAGTACTTGATTTGCGAGAAACGTTGACGAGTTACGCATTCCTGCAATTAAAAACTGCCAAAAAGGTTGTGCGTTTTATTTTTAATGTGATCATTTTGTTAATAATTTTTGTTTTAGGGTCTCCAAACTTGGACGCAAATACGTGATTGTCTACAAAATATTCCGTAATCTCGTCAAAAGTACTTACACCACGTAATATTTCTATCTATGTTCGTAAATGTATCATCGTTGATGTGTTATGCTATATTTTCACTTTAAGTGACTTGAAAACACTTCAATTCATGAACCAATGCAATGTTTGTATGTTGAATTTTTTTGTATAAGTTATAGTATGTTTGAGATGAATGAGAGCTTTGTTAATCAAGAAATACTAATCTGAACTCAACACAGGCTGTACTCAATACTCGAACAAATAAATTATTTTTACTCTACTGTATGTGAAGATTTTTACATTAAACTCTGTTACCTCTAAATTTATTTGTTTATTTCATTAATCGGTTCAAAGTTATTTACTAGCCAGACAAAAGCAAAAAGCAGTTTTAGGTGTTTTGAAATTATTGGTTTAAGGAGCCCTACAACCAAAAAAGTAATTACGGCCCTGACCAGGAGAACGAACCTTCAGCAAGCAAAAACCTACGCTTACGTAATCAATTGGTGTAAAAGCAATTTGGTGAAATGGGATTTAGTGCTAATGACGCATTTGCGCATGTCTCTTTTAATCAAACGAAACCATTTTGCGTCATCTGTCATTTTTTAACCCAGTTGTCATTTTTTATTAATTAAATTAAAATCTAATCAAATTTAGAACAATTCTTTCTCGGACGTGGGAGAGTTTCTATAATTAGCTTCATTTATTAAGCCAGTGAGTCCCAGAAAAATTTTGCTCGTGTAGTATGTTACCTGCGTCGTTCGGCCCATCCACACCTTATCTATTATGAACGTAGGATATTACGCCCACGGTAAACTACCCCTTTCTACCCTAAAATTTTGTTGCTAAACGTAAATTCCAGGCAGCCCCAGTCGAGAATCAGGCGTTGTAAGTGACTGCGACACGATGGCGGAACTAGCGGCTCTTCTCCGTTCCGAAATTCCAGAAGGAAGAAGTAATTTGACAGATAATCACACCAACTTGGAGAGAGTGGCCGAGTATTGCGAGGCGAACTATTTCCAATCGGAAAATAAACGTGTCGCTTTGGAAGAAACGAAAAACTACACCACGCAATCGTTAGCGAGTGTCGCTTACCAAATCAACACTTTGGCATTCAACTTCTTGCAATTGCTGGAACTGCAAACGGCGCAATTGGCCGAAATGGAAAGTCAGATGAACCATATTTCTCAAACTGTCATGATACACAAAGAGAAAGTGGCACGGAGGGAAATAGGGGTGTTGACAGCCAACAAGTCGACCAGTCGCCAGTACAAGATAATTGCGCCCGCAAATCCGGAAAAACCTATCAAGTATTTGAGGAAACCGATAGATTATAACAGTGAGTCGCGGGAGGGGCTATTGAGATTTTTAATTTTAATTGAGGGCGAAAATTGCAGTTTTTGACGAAATTGGACACGGAATTCGGAGCAGTGGAACACCAAGGCAGAAGCAGAGAGGTTCCAGCCAGGGCAGCATCCAGTCAGTGCCCAGCATGATCGCCAACCCGATGGTGGGCCCCGCCCCCACCACCAAACCCCCAACGCCGCCCCAGGTCTCCAGGACCTCGAGCAAAGGTTATTTTTAACATATTTCAAACGAAAATATAAGACTATTAGTCTTCAGAGAAAAAAGTTGAGTGACTGTAACGCCCTCTAGACAGTAATTAAATAATTAGCCAGAATTAGTTAACTCTAAATTTACTGCCCTAATTACAGTCCAATTATAAACATCACGTGTAGCCTCAAAATCTACTTTCATGGGGGGTTTGAGATCCAAGACGCTTGGCAACTTCTAATTTCGCTCTATGTGCAGTGTCGGTGTCGGGGGGCACTCTGAGTAAGGGCAGCCGAGAGTACCGCACTCCGCCCGCCGTGGCGCCGCCCCAGGTTCCCAGCCACTACGCCCCCAACTACCCCATCGGCCACGCCCGTCGTTCGGGCGAGCGGGGCCCCGGTTACAGCACCCTTCCTATGGCCCCTAACCAGCACCAAGTCATGTCTCCTCCCCAAGTCGGAATGGTTCATCCCATGAACGTTTCGCAACAACAATTGCATCCCCAAACACCGCCTCCCCCTCCGCCGCCAGGGAACGTCACCTACATTGCTGACCACCACATGAGCATGCCTCGTAAGTCAGTTTGATTTTTTGTTGATGTTTGTGTGTAAAAAAAAATTGCTGTAGCTCCCCCCTCGCCGTTGATTAATTCGCAAGAATTAACTAACCCATCAAACCAACACCATCCCATGATGATGACCCAGCATGCTCCGGTCCCTCATGGAAGTTTGGGAATGCACACTTTGTCTCATGCGCATGGACAGAGATTATCGAGGGGGGGCGGGGCGTATTCTCCGCCATTGCCGCCGCCGCCGCCTCCGGAAGATGAGCACGAGGCGTTCGGGAGGCCGCGAACTTCAGGCGTGATGCCCATCGTTCCAGATGAAGAAGATTTACCTGGATGGGTGCCCAAAAACTACATTGAAAAAGGTACAAGAATTTTTATTTTTTGACTTTACAGTAAAATGACTCCGTACTTCTGTTTCAGTTGTAGCCATCTACGACTATTACGCCGACAAGGATGACGAACTGAGCTTCCAGGAAAGCTCCGTCATCTATGTACTAAAGAAAAATGATGATGGATGGTGGGAAGGGGTTATGGATGGGATTACGGGGCTGTTTCCAGGAAATTACGTGGAACCTTGCGTTTAATTAGCTCGCACTATAGCACGGGTTAATTTTAATTATTATCAAAGAAAAACTATTAGAGTCTGCATGAAGATACTGTAGTTATATAAATATGTCAATAACTTGTTAAGTACATTTTTACTAAGTACCTATGTGTATTTATGATACAATTATTTATTTTAGATTGGGTTTCCATTTGTAATACATTTATAAAATAATAAACTTGTCGTAATTAAATTTTTTTATGCGCGTTCATTGCATTATCTTCATCTATACTCTGGGACGGAAATTTATAAAGTGACTCATTAATGTATATTCACAATCTCTAAGAAGCTCTAGCATCTTTAACACTCGACTGCTGTCGAGTTATATGCACAACCAATTTGCCGCATCATACACACAACGTTCTTACTATTTAGCGTCCGTCCGCAACGCTCTAAATGATGCTAATGAATCACTTTTTAAATTTTCGTACCAGAGTATAGCAGTGCTACAGATGCCAAGACTAGAGGCTGGGAGAGAGTTATGTTAACTATGTAAGTTAAGTAGTAGTTAAGTTTGATTTTTTTTTTCAATAGCGGTTTTTTTCTGAATGCAAAAATTTTAAGAACTACCAGGGGCTGAAGAACGTTTTATAAAGAGCTGCTTCGCAGTTCTGTTTGAAATACTCACTTTAAGCTGGAGGTTACGTAAATTATTTAGAGTCAGTTTAGTAACTAGTAACTCCGTCATTGCCTCTCCCAAGCCAGAATATAAAAGGTCTAGGGGGTGGAGTAACAGTTTTGTTAAAAAAGAAATGTACAGTCAGGAAATTAAGTAATGTATAGGGGGGGCACAAATAATCATCAAGTATGACGTGGAAAAAATTGACGATTGTGATCCCCCTGTGTTTTTCTAATGTCTTCTACAAGTTTTTCCAGGTTAAACTTGATAACGTGGAAAAAGTAAACTATTTGCGCACCCTCTGCGCATTACTTAATTCCTCGGCTGTATCTACCAAATTAAAAATCGTTACAAAATTAATTACAATATTTTTATTATATTTGCAGGCGCCTGAAGTGATATCCTTATACTTATCATATTTATTATTTAGGCCACATTGATTAAAAATTTGCTATATAATGTAGATGAAAACTAAAAAATCTATCATTTGCTCAGTTTTGTTTAAGAATAGGCGCAACAATGTTGAGTTTGCCGTTACTTATAGCTATCTTTGTTATATTTTTGGTAACCTACTTGTATCTAAATGGAAAAAAGAGACCACAAGGCTTTCCACCCGGTAAAGTATTAATTATAAGCAATAACTTACTAGTCTACTTGTATCCAAAATTGTTAACTTAATAACTATGTGTAGTTAAGTTCAAGATTGAGGTAAACTTAAACCAAGTCATTTCCTTTTCTTTTCAGGCCCCCCTAAATTACCGCTTTGGGGTAGTTACTGGTTTATGTTAAAGGAAAACTACGACCATCCCCATTTATCGCTGAAAAGTCTCGGAAAACGCTACTCCACCGACATTTTAGGCCTCTACTTGGGCGACGTTCCAACAGTTGTGACTTTATCCAACAGCTTATCCAAAGAGTTGTTAAAACGAGACGAATTTATTGGAAGAAATGACACAATTGTGGCTAGATCTAGAGGATTTGGCGAATTGAAAGGGCTCCTTTTTACTGATGGACTCTTGTGGCAGAAAACTAAAAGATTTTCATTGCGTCATTTAAGGGATTACGGTTTCGCATGCAGGTCGCAACCCATGGAGGATTTTGTAAAAGAGGAAGTACAATATTTGATCCAACTCCTAAGTAATGGACCATCGAAAGACGATTCAGTAAGTTTTTTTATTTTATTGAAAGTTCTACCGTTTATTTTCGTGTCTAAACACGTTTAATTGATTTTATTTACAAATTTTGGAAACTTATCTACAGTTGATAACCTTGTCTTTCGTTCAGGTTGAGGTCAAACCCAACAATTTTTTAAAGTTAACAATGATTTGCAGTAACAGTGAGTTGCAAAAATAACTAGTCCACATTAATGAATGCGGAAGCATCAACTAATTATTTGCCACGTCTCAAAATCAATTCAAACAAGAACCTTTTTGAAAAAAGAATAAAATTTTTGCAGGACATTTGTAGAATTAAAGGGGAAGTTAGTGCGCCCGATTTTCTCTATGGGCCTGCCCTCAACATGTCGTTGTTGGTGTTCGCCTCTCAGCGTTTCGACAATGCGCGATTAAGAAAAGTTGGAAAAGCAGCCCTTAGATTTGTGAGAAGCGGCGACGCTAGTGGCAGGGCCTTAACTATGACCCCCTGGCTGAAACATGTTGCCCCGGGTTTTTTCGGGTATACAGAAATGATCGAGTCTAATAACGAATTATTGGAATTCGTTAGGGTAAAATTCGCTAAAAAATTAAATTAACCGTTGATCGTTTAACATTTTTAGGAAATTGTTGACGAACACATTCAAACTTTCTCAGAAGATTTTCATCGAGACTTCATTGATGATTACATAGGCAAGAAGTTAAATTTGAACGGAACCAACGATTGGGATTGTTAGTAACATCCACCCCTGCCTCAACAGTTTAACTTCAGGTAGTTTTATTCTAGATAATCAACTGCTGTTAACTGTTCTGGACTACTTGTTACCTAGTGTCATTTCTTTTTGCCACACCATTCATGTTTACTTTGCATTTTTGATCAACAACCCCCAAGTTCAAATTAAGATTCAACAAGAAATAGATCAAATTGTTGGACAATCGCGACCTCCTAATTTAGATGATAGAAAATGGTGAGTCGTTACAGTTGGGGGTGCAAGATATCATGGATTTCTTTACAGGATGCCTTACACGGAAGCGAGTATTAGGGAAGCAATCAGGATCATTCCCCTAAATCCGCTTGGAGTTCCCAGACGCTGCATGCAGGACACTACACTAGCAGGATATTTCATCCCTAAAGTAATCAATTTATTTATTTGTATCTGCGGTGATTTGAATTATAATTTTAGGACACTATAATGATTGCAAACCTTTGGACTGCTCATAAAGACGAGACGATTTGGAGTGAACCTGAAAAATTCTTGCCAGAAAGATTTCTAGATGGGGATGGAAATTTGTTCAAACAAGATCAGACTTTAGGGTTTGGGGCCGGTAAGAACACTTTCTTCAAACAGCTACTGCGTTCTTGGATAAATCATTTCCTGACTGAACAACTGAAAACTTATTACAGGCAGAAGACTATGCGCTGGAGAGACATTTTCCCGTCAAAACATATTCTTGATTGTCACTGGAATACTGCAGCAATTTACATTAATGTCACCATCAGGCAGGCCCATGGATACAGAAAGTCTTGTACCAGGAGCCATCCTCTCTTTGAAAAAAGATAACTGGCTTCAAGCCGTCCCAAGACATTTGGACAACTAATTAGATAGAACTGTAATATAGCTACTTGTTTATATTTTATCTAAATTTAAATGTAAGTGCGTTGTAGAAACAGTTTTTTATTTTTGGAAAATAAACCGGCATTTAAACAAAATTGCGCCTAAATTACCCGAACATCATTGGTTGTTGGCCGCCATGGTCGCCAACACAACACGGAAAAGCAAGTAATTCCCCAGTTATTTTTTGAGGTTATGTTTATGTCAGATCGCGAGTTTAATAATATTTCTAAAAATGTCCTTTATAATTGCAAGTAAGTTGTAATTTGTTAATAAAACACAATTTCTAAATAGTTTGTTAGGATTTGGGTCCAACTTGTTGTCTCCTCTCGTCAACACGACCCGGGGTTTCTTGGAGCCCTCCGTAATTCAGGCCCGTAATTATGCGGCCAGAAAGGGCACACGTGAGAGGAAACAGAAAAAGAAGGTCAAAGTGGAAGTAACAAAAGTCGGCTTCATCCCCCACAACCAACGCAATCGGGAGAGGTAATTTTCGTCACCCCCATTTCCCATTGTAGCGACCAATTTCAGATTATTAGCGGCGCGACCTACACGAAAATTCTCAGATACGTGGAAAAGGACCCCAGTCGACAACGTGTTTGTCATGGATTATTACCGCTGGATCGTTTATTCTTTCCAGGATGCTGTCCAGTGCCACAAGGAAACCCATCACCCAACCATGTACAACGTTCCTAACGCTAATTTGCACGTAACCATTGAACTAAACATGCAGGGGGAAAAAAAGGTTGAAAGTTTTTACAAAAACGTTTTCTTCCAACTAATTTTGATGTTTTAGACGAGATTTGTTGATGATTTTACCAGAATTGTGGGGATACCTCATCAGTTTGATCACGGGGAGGAGCGCGCGATTATAGCATTTAGTAAAGACATGAATGTTCAGAACGAAGCCAGAAATGCGGGGGCTCGACTTGCTGGCGGCGTTGAGTTGATTAAACAAATCCAAAATGGAGGGGTTTTGCTGCAAGATTTTCAATTCGTGATTGCTCATCCCGATATTTTACCCGAACTCGTGTCGTTAAGGGGGTTGATGCGAAAAAAATTTCCCAACCCCAAGAACGGGACTTTAGATGTTGACCTATCAACTATTGTTTTCAAGTACTTGCACGGCATCAGTTATTCCGGCAAAAAGGACGAACACGAGAAAGATTTTGGGATCATACAAACAGTTGTTGGAACGGTATGTTTGACAGCGTAAAAAAAATCAATTTTGAGTTACGTAATTTTAGTTGGATATGGAGGCAAAGTGTTTAGAAGAAAATTTTGCGGCTCTATTGCGCGATTTGGATACCGTGAAGCCAAAGAGAGATGGAGCGTTTATAACCAGGTATGAATGAAGGGAAAATAGTTTTTATTTTAATCGCCATTAATAAAACAAAAAAGTTGAAAGAGATCAAATTATTTATGGTCAAAATTTAATATTTCAGATGTTTGCTCTGGAGTCCACCATCTCCTGAAAAGTTAAAAGTGGATCATGAAATTTATTTAGAAAAGGCAACAACTAAGGAAAAAGATGACGATGAAGATGATGAAGTAGGCGAAAGAGTAGCATTGTAAATAATAATGTTTTAAGTAAACAAATAATAAAAACCAGAATAGTGAACTTGGCAGTTTCATTTAAGCAATTATTGATAAAAAGCCTTTAGAAATTTGAATGCTCTTGTTATTATTGTAATATAATTTATTTCATTATGTTTATCGTTATATATTTTTCATACACAGTACAGGTAATACGAGATTCTTAAATGTTAATATACAATTTAATAATCTTTCCGACTTCTTTGTGTAATAATAATAAATTTACCCGAATATGCAGGTAAACCGAGTTGAATGGAATGTATTTAGAGATAGGATTGGGTGATAAGGACTTTGTTCTTGTAAATAGGTAGCGCCGCTTTGTAAATCGCGTAAAAACAATAGTTTACCAGACATAACTATCATCTAGCAATTATATTACTACGTATATAAATAATAATGTACAACATATACAAATAACCAGTTGAATGACTAGCATGTTTTCACTGCGTAAAAATGTAAAAAATAAATAACAATAGTAATAATAGGTACGACAGTTCATTGAAGCACAATAATAAAAGTATGTAAGTATCAACGGAAATACGTCAAAAAATCACTTCACATGTAACTATCTGAATCAATAGATTTGATCATTAACGTCCTAAGTTCGAAGACATTGACGACAAAAACACAATGCAGGAAGATATGTTTCTGTATACATACGGTGGAATATTAAATTATGTGCAATTTATTAAAAGTATGTATATCTATGTACAACTGCTGCCACCCAGCAAATACACGTTCATCATAGAACCATGACTACCCTCGAATTGTGATGGTTGTGATGGGCGGAATGGTGTTGTTGATGGGGACTGTCCGAATCGCTGTTCTGCACCGACTGCTCGCTCTTGTTATCCTCACCGCCGCCATTCCATTTGCATATATCCGGATTGCTGATTTCCGCCAAACTCTTCAAGGCATCGCATCCCTCGGAAGGGGGCGCCGCATTGTAATCGCCGGGATTGGAGGGGGAGCGCGTCGTTGACGTGGGGGAGGAGTGGACGTGGTTGTTGGAGCCCCACATCAAGACGGTTTGTCGAGGCATCTCCGGCACCGAGGAGGTGACGGGCGAAAAGTGCTGGGGGGCCACCACCTCGTGCTGACCCATTGACAGGTGGTGCGCGGGGCTCTCCGCCTGGATCATGCCGCTGCAACCAACAACACTCAATTTATTGCCTTTGAAGCACGTAGAGACACTTGTAGAGTCTTAGGGTTCTTGAGTCAGTTTAAAGTTGTTAATGGTGGTAAAAAGCGTTAGTACCTACCTGTCCGTTTTAATGTCCTCCATCTTGGGGGTGATCAGGCCCGTGTTGACTGGCGACGAGGAGTGGTTGGAGGACAGGGCGTCGATGGAAGAGTGTTTCGAGATTTTGCCGCAGGCTTTGTGCCCCCCTAGCTCGACTTGCGCGCTCATCACCTGTACCGGCTGGGGTTGAATGATTCCCGACGAGGGACTCACCGAGTAGGGCCAGCTGACGTCGAGACACTTGGTGGAGTTGGCCACCACGTACCCCCTGGAAGTGTCGACGTACGGTGAGGGGTACTTGGCCGTGTTGGAATCGATCACCTGCTGGCAGGGGTACAACTTCTCCTCGACCGGCATAACAGCGGTCCTGTAGGTGGCGTGATGGGTGGCCGTGGTGGCGGCGGGGTCGTACGTCGCCGCCCGCGACGACATCTCCAGGAAGCCGTTGCCGACGTAGGGACTGGCTGTCGGCGCGTGATGGTAATCGGGGTAATACGAGCTGAGAGGCCGGTACTGGTGAAACAGGTTCTCGGTGGTGGTCAAGTAGCGGTTGTCGAGAGCTGCTGGGGCCGGGTAGAGACCGTGTTGGAAATTGGAGTGGCTCATGTAAGACAAGCTGTGATCGGGCGTCGCCGTGGGGTAGGGAGTGCTGTACATGTTGTAAGCGGCCGCACAACCATCGGAAGTAATGTAATCAACCGAGGGCATGGCCGGACTCACCACCGACGCCGTCACCGAAGCGTTAGCCGGCGGCGTCACTTGGCCGCTGGAGGAACCGTGCGACAATTTACGCTTCGTCCGACAAGTCGAGAGGAAGTCCCGCAATTGAGTTTTGTACCTTCTGTTGACTCTGGACGGCGTCGCCGACAGATTGTGCTGGGAAGCTGTGGGGGTGCTGGTGGCCAAGAGCTGGTCGGACTCGGAGAAGTAGCTGTTTGGAAGACCGGCGTCCAAGTAACTGACTTTGAAGTCCATGGTGCGCTTGCCGAGGAGGTCGCGCCCCTCTTCCTCCCTGCAAATACCCCGAAATTACCACTAAACTAAACACGGCGAAAAAGAGACTCACATCAAGGGCCGGTGTGTGCTTATGACAAAGTCGGGTTTGGAGTTCTTGTACACGAGCCTCGAGCTCGTCTGCAGCCACTGCCACTGGCCATCCTTGGTTTGAAACCTGTACGCTATCATCCCAGAGGCTCCCGTTTTCAACACTGCAACCAAATTAATTATTGCAGTCTTCATATTTCTTCTTGCTTCCAGGAAACAACAAAGAGGATGAGTAAATGAATGACATGAAAGAGATCCAGAACTCTAAAACCCTAAAGTATTGTTTGAGAGAAGTTCTTAGATAGGATTTTGGAAGTTGGAAGTCACCTAGAGCTTACATTAAGAATTCATCTAAGATCTTGATTTGAAGTTCAGAAATAAACTCTGACAAGAATTCTGAAGGTTAAGTCGAAACTTGATGTGATCTGAAGAACGAAGGTCTTAACTTTTTTTGAACTTTAAAAGACATTGGCAGGAGGAGGGTGAGACTTACGCTCTTGGTGGGCGCTGGCGACGTAGGCCAAATCATCGTAGTGCACCAGGTCGTACCCCCCCATGTTGGCGAGCTCGGAATCCGAATAGCCCAGCAGCATCTTCCCCCTCTGGTCCATCGACACCAGCGCCAAATCCAGTTTGTGTTTGCTCTTGAACATGACCTCCTTCTGTGGGATCTCCAGCAGCGAGGGTGGACCGAACGGCGTGCAAATGGCGAACAAAGCTAACGGTGCCTCTTCGCTCTTTCTGTTCTGACCATGAAGCACCTTGACTCGTCCTCTTATATCTAAACGCTGTAACCAATCGTCGGTTGAATATCGACCACAAGAGTTTTTCGGGGACTTACCAAAAACCCGGAAGTATTATCTAAGAGACATCGGAAGCGCACCGTGAAGCTCCTCTCCAACAAATGGCAATTTTCTGACAGAAGCACGTCTTGAAGACCCATATTGGCCGATTCAGGCGGAAGAAACGAGTTCCACATCAGCTGTCGTTGCAGCTCTTCTCTGTCTTCGGAGTGGACCAATTCGTATACTGACTGATGAACTATATCTGACTAGAAATCGCGATTCGAATTAAGTTTCTTTGGATAATTGTTGAATTACCTGGTGAAATCCCAAGTAACCTTCTATGCTGTGAGTGGCGAAGAAGACTTCGCCTTCGCAGGTTAAGATCATGAGAAATCCATTGAGGGCCTGAAAGCGAGATTGTTAACACCTTTTAGAAGACTTTAAAGAAATAGTTTGGGGCTCACTTGCAAAAACATTTCGCCGTCCAATGGGGTGTGATCGAAAGCGGTGAGGTCTCTGGGTCGATGCAGGCCGCCTCCATCGTCCTTGTCTTTGTGCATAACAACTGCAAGAGAAATGGTAACGTGTAGATTATAATCAGGGCAAACATGAAGTTCATTAGTGTGTATTCTTCAAAGTCTGATTATCGTTGCAGACCTATTACGAACACTTTACCGCAAATATCTCGAAATTAACTCTGCCAAGAAATATGAAAATGAGCACAACAATATATTGTTATTAGTGTCTAATTAACGTTATCGTATCTGGTAGCGGTCATGCCTCGCGTGGAACGGTGCACCAAGAAGCGGAAAATAGCAAATGATATTCAACGGATTGGCGCAGGTCAGGTTTTTAAAGACCACCAACCACCCCCTAAACGTCACTGGTAAAACGATCGAATTGACTTTTCGGCGCCGGATAAAGTACGCGACGCGTGGCACCGACGCTCGTCAATAAAGGGCGCGATGACTTACTTCGCTGTAACAACACCCGCCACACTCCAATCAAAGGGCCATTAACCGCTTATTCAATAGACAGGTTAAATGCGACAAGTTGCAGCATCATCGTGACTATGACTTCACTGACAGGCCGCTGATTAGGAAATTCTGAGGGGGATGACTATATTCAATACCGAAACTTAGAGAAGACCCTTCGCTTACTTTTGAAAGATAACTAATTTATGGGTTGTATTTAATTTACCCAATATTTTCATACAAAAAAATACTTTCATTTTTCAAAAATACTAAATGCTCACCAAAATTTAAAAAATGCATAATCTTAAAGCGACAACCAAATATTGACGTAATGCTGGCCTCTTATATATTTTGTTGGTTAAAATAACTTTTGTTGACCATAAATACTAGATGTTCACCAAATTTTAATCCGCATTTAATTCTAACATAATACCCAGATATTTAATTTTCGACAGTGTCTTATATTATTTAGCAGTTAAAAATACTATTTCTTGATCAAAAATACACAAGCAATAAAATGTTGTGGTAAATAATTTTATGCAAAATTATAGACGTAAATGTGCTAGGGCAAGGAAAATAAGAGTAAAAATAGAAGTGGTTTGCACAAAAAAAGATATTGATTTTCGTAATATATAAATGCTTTGCTGTAATTGACTTGCATTATGTAAAACGTAAAATTTCTTTTAGTGGTAATTTCTAATCGTGCTTTAAAAAAAATACAGGGCCCTGAACTGACCTAGTACAAAACTTTTTTTGCGTGCCTGTTGTCTGGAAGCGCAAGCGGCAAGGAGAGATGCGGGAGCATATTTCATTTTTGGAGTAATAGCATAATTATTTGACGCACAAATAGTTTTTTTGAGAAACACTAACCATAAATAAATAGCGCCAATATTTATCATGTACAGCACGGACGCGTAACTTGAGCGTTCTAAATTTGGTAAACATTTAGTAAAATTGATGGACATATAAAATTTACAATGTAAGCAATGGTAAAACAATACGCAGCATGGTTATTTTAGTGGTGATGGTTCTCATTTTCTGATGTATAATAATTTGGGTTTCATTTAGATTTTTTGATGCTCATTAAATTTTCTGGTGGACAGTGCAAGAGATGTTTGGTTTAATTTGGTGTACATTATATTTGTTCCCCTAATTTATCCGGTGATTAATGAGGCGGTTAGGAATTTTTTAAATTATCCCGGCGCCTCCGCCATTTGTAGGTTTCTTGGCCTGCTAATGGAAGCCTCGATGCAGACGTTATGCCGGAAACCAGCCTGCTAATTCCTCTTTTACATTGTGTTCGGGGGGTTGGTAATGAATTTTGTCAATCAAGAGCGCGGTAGCGACGAAAAATCAATAGCGGGGCTGAAACTGAAACAATCTGAAGCTTTCAGGCAAAAATATCGAATTTTAAAAGCTTTGGCTGATTTTCTTGAAACTGATTTTGGGGATTATGATGGGGTTGAAGCCCAAATTCCGTAGTCTAGAGGCCATGGCCTTCAATTGCGCAAATATTCGTTTTAACCCCAAGGTATCCGCCACTTTGCGTGTTTTCTTTCAGGCATAGGTATGGTGTTTAGGCATCCACATGTAAAATATGTTGCTAGATAAAATCTTTTCTGCCTCCAAAACCCGATTTTTGAAAGGTCCAATTACTGAGTAAAGTGTTGGTAAAAAAATCGCACGTAACAATCTTAAGAAAGTTTCGAGAAACTTTCCCCAATTTTTGGGTAATTAATTTTATTATCTCGGGGTTGCTTTATTTCGCCCTTTACCTACTCTCGCTCTTTGCGGTTCGTCGTGCTATTTATTGGTTATTATTATTAAAATTGTTTTTCGTTTGCTGAATCGTGCCATAATTGGACGTTTAGACATACCAAAGTGACCGTTTTCAAGAATGAAAACATCAACACGCTCCCTTCATTGGTCTAATCACAAATCTGAAATCAACATGAAACTTGCATTAGACGTCCGTTTAATATTAATAGAAATGATTATTTCGGCTGAATTTTCGGAACGACACCTCCGCCGCGACGCCGTCGTTCCTTAACATAAACGTAAAGGTCATTAGGCGACCTCATAAAATGATCGATTAAGAAAAAGGGCGTGCTGTTGGTCGAGAGTTGAAGCTTAATGGCCGTTTCTTATCATAAAAATGCAAATTCTTATCTATAATTCCCCAAACGCGGGATATTTAGCATAATCTTCAAATAATGAAGTCGACATTATGAATGGGCTGTCATACGGACATGAACGGGCTCCACATCACAGCCAGGCGCTCGTTTTTATCGGATTATTTAATTCTGCGCGGTCACGGAACGTGCCACAACTATTTAAACACTAATTAATATTTTCTAATTGCGGCCACGCGTCTCTCCCGAAGAACCATTTGATTTCCAACATTGACGGGTAATTGACGGACGCCAGCTTTCGAATCAACGGGGCCGATCAACGTCTCTCTGCCTTGACATCGCAGCACGAGAGCAGGAATTATTTCCAATAACGAGAATCCAGTCCGACACCTACATAAGGGGGCAAACTCTTGGCTTGCGATACCCATGAGCCGAGAACCTGCCAAGTTTGATGGAAGCGATGGAGAGCTCCAAATTGTCCGCTGGCGAAGCTAAGGAGTTGGAAAAAGGAAGCCGAAGACCGGGAGTGAGTAACGAGTGGAGGCAGGCTGCAGCAGATCTCGGAACCGTCTTGGAATTATTGTAGAAGATCTTGTTCGCAGCAGCTCCGGATGGTGGCGCCCGATAAAAACACGTAAAACGAAAATATCTCCCTGATCTGCCCACGGTCCATCCGTTACCCCGTTGCTGGGAACGGTAGCGCGAGGTGTTAAAAGCGTGGGTTGGCTCGGATGCGACCTGGAATTATGTTTGTTCTTACAGCTAATGTATCTGTAACAAAATCTCGCATTTAATGAACCGCGGACGATTTATTGGGCGGCGATATCGTCGTGGAGTCCTTCCTTCGCGGTGGTGACGGGGCGCATCCACTCTCTCTCGGGTGCCCCGGCGATAACGTAAAATAATTACCGGTATAGAAGAAGAACGAGGGGGAGGAGGGAATGAGTGGCGGCTCGTAAATAACGCCGGGTCCCGGGTTAATGAGCTCACGCCGCTCACCGCAACCCTTTTATTTATTATTCCCCACCTTTTTATGTCTTCGAATAAGTATCTCTCTCGTGCCGGCTCTCGCCGTTTTTATGCGACGACGGTTCTGGATTAAATTGGAATTAATGCGGACCTGCTTTAACTGCTGGCTACCTCTAATTGCGGCCTTGAATTAAGGCTTTATGGCGAGAAAACGGCCATCCGACGCCACTGATTGCGACCCCACCAACCATCAGCCACAAGGACTTCAACCACTTTGGTCGAGCTGCCAGAAGAAAGCATCTGAAGAAGCACAAATTTTAACCCCTTCAAGACCTTTAATGGATCGAAGCGCCTTTTTTAAACCCTTTAAGTACTTAAAATATTTTTTAATGAAAGCTTGTTTAACAACCTCCCCTAAGATAGAAAAATTGGCGATGATCATCGCTGCGCATAAATTTACAGCTTTACTCATTGAGAGGTGCGTTGTAGGTTATGAGACGTAAGAAGAGATGATATGTCCATTTTTGACGTTTTCTCTCGTACTGCGTTATCAACAACGGTATGAATCAGTGTGGGTAATGGCGGACACTGGATATGGGCAAATTCCAGGAAACGGGCTTCGTCCGTTCCTTAATTACCCGATGCCTGGAGCCAAGCCGGAAGGCTCGGCCGAAATTATATTAATCACCCGAGTGCGCAAGTTCTTCCCGTAGACAAAACCATGTGGAGTTGCTGAAATCTATAATTATTTCGCCAAGCAACTGGGGAATTGTTCGTAATTTCGATCAAACATTGAATCATTTACCGTAATTATAGCCGCAACCCGGCCATTACAACTTATTATAATTGCCTAATGCAAAAGAGGGCCACATCGGCAACAAAAAGAAAATTTTTCTTGCGCGTCCATTAGGGCAATTTTCCGCGTACATACATTCGTCGACAAAACAACAACAACAAAAAAAAAAAAATTAGTCCGCCAGTAATCACGATAATTGCCGCATCGTCTAAGAAAAATTTACTTAGTCGTGTGAAACCCTTCGAAAACAAACACTAATTAAGCACGTTTTTATTTTTTGCTCCGGCCGCTAATTGTGAACGAGCCCCGTCGATAATGATATAATTATCACCTGGAACTGCGGTATCTTTCTGCACTGCCTAGTTATGATGTATGCCACAATAATCAGCTGCACTGTTATTGAAGTCATTTGCACAAATTGAAACGCATTTTCATCACGGTAAATCCTGGCTGGCCGTGTGATTAATGACGATAAATATGCATCAAATTGCCGTATTTGCACAGGTTAGAAGCAGCAATCTCGACCATGTGCACCTGATGAGCGGCGATTTATTAACATTTAGAGCGTGTGCTCTCCACAATGCCAATTACGTGTAAATTTCAAGAACAGCCTTCATCAATTGCCATGCAGATCGCATTTTCGTCCGTTAGACGCGAAGCGTCGCAGACACCCGCAGGACCTTGAGCGACTCAAAAAAATGACCAAGAACGTAACTGAACCTTTGGCAATTAATCTAGAAAATTTTTTAAAGAAATTTTCAGGCAAAATGCTGGCTAGCAGAAGTATGTACTTACATTCTTTTTAATTTTCTCTCCAAGAAGTTTCAATATTTTTTAACCCCCGTCCTAATTTCTGGTGGGTCGTATTTAACAGTCTACCAAATTTACCCAATATTTTCATACAAAAAAATACTTTTATTTCCCAAAAATACTAAATGCTCACCAAAATTAAGAAAATATATAATCTTAAAGCGACAACCAAATATTGACATAATGCTGGCCTCTTATATATTTTGTTTGCCAAAATAACTTTTGTTGACCATAAATACTAAATGTTCACCAAATTTTATTCCACATTTAATTCTAACATAATACCCAGATATTTAATTTTCGACAGTGTCTTATATTATTTAACAGTTAAAAATACTATTTGTTAATCAAAAATACACAAGCAATAAAATGTTGTGCAAATGGTAAATAATTTTATGCAAAATTATAGATGTAGATGTGCTATGGCAAGGAAAATAAGAGTAAAAATAGAAGTGGTTTGCACAAAAAAAGATATTGATTTCCGTAATATATAAATGCTTTGCTGTAATTGGCTTGCATTATGTAAAACGTAAAACTTCTTTTAGTGGTAATTTCTAATCGTGCTTTTACAAAAAAATTACAGGGCCCTGAACTGACCTTGTACAAAACTTTTTTCGCGTGCCTCTTGTCTGGAAGCGCAAGCGGCAAGGAGAGATGCGCAAGCATATTTTATTTTTGGAGTAATAGAATAATTATTTGACGCACAAATAGTTTTTTTGAGAAACACTAAATATAAATGGATAGCGCAAATATTTATTATGTACAGAACGGACGCGTAACTTGAGAGTTCTAAATTTGGTGAAAATTTAGTAAAATTGATGGACATAAAGAATTTAAAATGTAAGCAATGGTAAAACAATACGCAGCATAGTTATTTTAGTGGTAATGTTTTCATTTTTTGATATATAATTATTTGGGTTTCATTTAGATTTTTTGATGCTCATTAAATTTTCTGGTGGGCAGTGCAAGAGATGTATGGTTTAATTTGGTGTATATTATAATTTGTTCCCATTTCTGGTTCAGTTTTTATTTCGCTCCAGACGCCAGGAAGGGGTTGAAGGTATAACCAAGTTTCAGGAACCCTCCTTTGCGCAATTCGGTTCGAGGGTCGCGCTGGACATTATCGCCGATCGCCCCTTTCACTTAAACTCGCCCCCTTATCAGATTCTCGTGTCGCCCCGTTCATCCCGGCCGATATCGGGGGCCGAAAACCCCGCATTGCATACACACCCGATCCGTATCGCCTTCAGTTACATAAATGGGGCGGAGTCGGACAGTTGCAATCATCCTGCAGGTCACGATGTTCGATAAGATAGCGAAGTCCCTATTTGCATAGCGCGCAAGGTTTTTCCCTTCGGATATCGGGGCGCAATTAATTCGCACTTAAATTCCAATTTGTTCCCCAAAGTCGATCGAACAGCGAGATTGGTGGTTTTGAGACGGCGGAATTTTGAGAGCCGCCACGTCTCTGCAGGACAAGTCGCGGAACGAAAGAAAAAAAAAATCTGTCGATGGGACGTTAATAAATAAGAAGCGGCGGCCGCGCTGAAATCTCCTCAGCATCCCGGTCAGTCGCCGATAAATTTTTGATTTGGACGTGTTAGTTTACGATTACAATTATGAAATATTTATTAGATCGGGTATTTATGTACGGACATATTTATTAGTGGTGGAAATAAAACAAATAAGTCCGTAATAAATATAGTACATAGTTATAGATTCACGGCGAGCTGCGAGCCGGTCGGCCAAAGATTGGGCCGCCGTAAAACAGTAAATTATATAGTGTTTTTGTATATTGATTAGGCGAGGGTAGACCGCAAGTCTGGCGCTGCTCTGCAGGAGGCCCCGAGTATTGATCAAATAAATATGGTTTACGAATAACCCGCCCGTTATGCACAACTCTCCGGCTTTTAGACTTTTCGTTATTTCGACGGCGACGTCGAGCCCCGACGGCCCATTATCATGACTCATCAGCGATAGCATCGCTGAAAAATGTCAACCCCGTCACCAAATTTCCCTTTTTTTTCCCATTATTGCTTCTCTTCGGGGAAAATGACGACGAGATGGCAGGACGCGCTAACGCGATACCGAACGGCCGCTCTGCCTACGCGAAAACGTCTACATTCATCACGATGAATTAATTATTTTCTTCATTTTCTTCCCAGCAACACGTATCGATTTCGTTGTTTATTTATGGCATCCCAAACTAAATAACGTTGTAAAGTATTACCGTCTCGTAAAGCAGACGGCCAGCCGCGGGCCTCATTTGAATAGAAAGCTCAACTCGGTTCGTCTTCGATTCTCGTGAAGCTGTCTTTGACAAGATGAAACAACTCAAACAAGTTTGCTGGAAGAAGGTGGCGGTTTGGGTCCATAACAATAAATTGCAGAACCTTTAAAAACATTTTTAAGGTCAAAAATTGATTAATAATTTTTTAGATTTTTTGAATTCACGGTCTCGTCTCGGCCTGGTACAATTTCTTATCGTGGTCAGCACGATTTATTATTATTTATTATTGTCCTTCCTTGCGTGCTGATGAATGTAAAATTTCGGAAATATGTATCTTGTTAAAAGTTCTAAGGCGCTAGATCAGGTTAATAAAGAAAGAATAATTAATTTAATTAATTTAAGAAGAACGTCTTTGCTGTACTATTTGTGATTGTAGAACGTCAGCAAAATGCGTTGACGTGATTGTTTGTATTAACAGGGGCACGTATTGAAAAGAGAGGAAATGCATTTCGTATTTCCAAAAAAGCTCCCTACAGGTAAAAAATATCTGACTTTTGTTTTTAAGATCTGATACGTAACCATAGAGACTTCAGGGCTAGATGCTACGAAAAAAGTTAACATGCATGTTAATATGAACAAAATACAAATGTTTACTTTAACATTAAATAAATAGCCCAATTTGACTTCAGTTTGCTGTAAACTTTATCATCCGCCATTCGTTATCGGATATTCTAAACAAAAACTTAATTTTATATTACTAAAAATATGCGTGTTTTTTTTTCAAATTTGAAAATACAAATTTGGTGCTTATTGTCGTTCTCTGTTTGACACTCATAAAATGGGTTATAGCCATCTGCCTCACTTTACGGCTGTTTGAGATGATGTAGTGCAATTACTCTGCAGAATACTAGAAATGATCTCGCGTCGAACATTATGAATATTGTCTTAAGAGCGCTCCACAATGTAGACCTTAGCGAACGATCGAATTACTTCGTTGTTTGAAAAGGTATTTACATGAAATTTTGAACATGCATAGAAAAAGGATCAATCTTTGCCGGGATTTTGTCGAAATATTAAAAATTTTATTAGCAAGAAAAGTAGGAAATTTAATTTTAATAAAATCAGCAAAACGCTATGTCCCGTCAAAGTAAGACGTTCTATATGTGTTTCAGTGCAATGAGAATGCAATTTTACTTTCCAGATATTATTAAAAAAAATTTTTTTTAATTGGAATTTTTTCGGCTGATAAGCGCGACCTCTACCGAGACTTGAAAGAAACGACTCATGGGGAGTAGTAAATGGTCGAAGCTATTTTGCAGATCAATGCGGAGACAATTTTGGGTCGAACACTTGCTTGCCATACGATGCAAATACACGTTTTATTTAGTATGAAGTAACAATTTGGAAACAGTAACTTGGGTGAATACGACACTTGATTAAGGCGGAGCGCACTACTGTGGACCAGCTGAGTAGTCAATGCATGCGCTCGGTGTCATTCCATTTCCTTTTATGCCATGATCTAAAATGAGAGAACTAATCTCTGCATGTCAAAATGCATACAGTATGAAAAAAACGCATGTGATAGCAAAGTCGTTGCTCTTAAACAAAAATCCTTATATTTCTGGTTTTTTTAAGTTTTCTACATGTAGCTGAGAGTCTCATTAAGCTGGAAGAGTTAATACGAAGAGAAGGGTAATTAATGTTAAAGAGTCGCCATGGTTCGGCGTTTACCTAAATCAGTCAATTATTGTACTAACCTTAAAAAACTTTTTGTTTTGTACTATAAGTTTGAAAGTTAAGGTTTGGAAAACACTTATATGGAGATCAGATTCGGGCAACAAAAGTGGTAATTCTTTGGAGGTTTTGTGAAAGCAGATTTCTTTGAAGGTTTGTTAAAATTATTTTTTTTCTCATATTGATCTTTGGCAAACATTTTTTTATTTCTGCAAAAAAAAGCAGAATAGAGTATTAAATGTCTCTCAACTTGATAAAAATTTCAAAAATATCTAATTAAGAACCGGCATCCCCCTAAATATTGCGTTTCACAGCAACAGCAAAAATGGCGGAGGCGCCGGGAGAATACTGAGGTGTCTATAGTAGGGCTGGGAATAATATTCGAATTATTCGAATATTCGAATTGACAAACACGTAAAATTCGAATACGAGCAAATTCAATTATTCGAATATTCAAATAACCATTCGAATATTTGAATATTCGAATATTCGAATATTCGAATGACTATTCGAATATTCGAATTATTCGAATGACTATTCGAATAACTATTCAAATAATCAGACTATTCAAATGACTATTCGAATTATAGAATTATATATACGTATTACTAATAAATTAATGAACAATTGCACGTCGAACTGTAAGTAATTTAAACTTTTGAACTTTGCTTTATATTTATTGCGTTGTCACTTAATACCTATAAAAGAAATGATGCGGGAGAAGAATAATAACAATAATCCTCAAGAGAAAAAATTTAAAAATCTCTGTTTTCGCAAAGGCGTGCGAAACAAGTAATATAAGGAAGGTAGCCAATAGCAGCATTTTATTTATCCCGCGCAGATGAATTAAATAAATACTTTTTTTGACACGTAACTAAACAAAACACAATGAAACATAATGAGTAATTACTACATTATTTTTCATTGTGTTTTGTTTTAGTTACTTGTCAAAAAAAGACTTTACTACATAATACTTTTGTATTCATTCATTTTGTAGTCATTCGAATATTCGAATAATTCGAATAATTCGAATATTCGAATAATTCGAATAATTCGAATAATTCGAATATTCGAATGACTATTCAAATGACTATTCGAATACCAAAATTCAAAAAAGTCCCAGCCCTAGTCTATAGTTGAAAAAATCGAGATTTCATTTCAATCAAAACCACTCTATTTGAGAAAATATATGAACCGAAAACGAGAAATCAAGTCAGAAGTAAAATGACACTATCGGTATAAATTTGCAATTTGTAACAATGTCAAGTAAGTCTGAAATAAGGTGATAAAAAGTAGAATTTTAATTATTTTGAATATACCTGATAAGAGTTGAGTTGGAACAAAACATACAAATGCTGAATGATAAGATTACATAAATTTGCAATTGCCAAAATTGCTAACAACGCAATTAGAAAAGTTTACATTTGAACAAAAAACTTGATAATTTAGCAATTTTTTATTTTCTTATCATAAATCGTTCTTAAAAAAGTACCTACATGTACGCAAGTAAATTTTTCAGGTTTTGTGAAACGCTAATTAAGATTTAGAAAGAGCAAAAATTAATGGTTGAGAGTTCAATTACTGAGTAATTAAAACGACTTTCAATATCACACGCTTTTTTTTTTTCAGCAACTATTGGTACAAATTTCAAGAAAAAGCAATTTATCTAAAAATTTTAAAACAATTATGAGTGCTCTTTTGGAATATTTTAATAATTGATCAGTTAAGGATTGAAAGAAAAAAACTTTAAAAATAAATTTTTAACCGAAAATTCTTGAACATATTTTGAAAGAAAATGTTCTTGCTTAAAAAAAAAACATTATTTTTTGATCTAACTCGGGAATGAAGGTAAATAGCTCTTGTTGCGGGCCTCGACAAAAACCCGCCGGAGCACATTTCAATTAGAAGGGTGTGAATTTAGACACGGACATGTACCGAAAATATGCAGCCAACCATACCATAGCACTTCACATGCCCAACACGGTGGCAGTTTGCGTGTTCCGCTGCAGCCAAGATCCTCGAGTGTTGAGCGCACGCTATTGCGTGGACTCTGTATATTTATGTGTTCTTTGTCAAACAGTCACATGATGATCAGCTGATTTTTGTGCACGCCGCCAAGGTAAGTAAACATTGGGGAAGCCCCCAAAACCATCGCCAAACTTCCCTCAAAACTGACAATTTTGCGACTCTCCGTACATCTGGGTGCGATTGTGTCGAATCGGACTATTCGGGGATTTAAATTTGAGCAGTAGGGCGTCTAGGCGTTCGCGGTAACCAAGGCGACCGGCGTCGGCCCCTCCTAGCGTCGCGACGTCCGTAATGGCTGCCCCATCAAAGCGAATTGCGTCTTCGCGATGCATAATGACTGTTCGGGCGGGGTGGATGTTTCAAGTCGTCGGGGGACGTGGGGTCGTTTTTACGGCGGTCTCGGGAAGAAATCAAACGAAATTAGAGGAGTTATGGGAAAGGTGGAAAGCGAACTGGCTCTAGCGGCTGGGGAGCTCTCGGAACAATGGCACGTGGCCCTGCCACAATCAGAATTCGACGAATGAGCGCACCATCGCGTGCCGGGGTCGGAAGGGAATATATGCACAGGTCACGCAATTCCGAAATGTAGTTAGTTTAGTTGGGTGGATGGACGCGCCGGGCCTGGGTTTGCTACCGAAGACGACGCCGCCGTCGCTGACGACAATTATTCCCCGTCGAGCGACTATCATCATCCGCGAGACCAAACGAACCATCTATTCCTCGGGCTACTTGGACGCCATCATCATTATTTTGCAAGCGGTCGTATCAAAAACGTTACAGTTACCTAGTACGAGCAATTACCTCAATGCAAGATTTTTTTGTCTGTAGGCTAGTTTACAATCCTGTTGGAAAAACTTAATTTCACATTCATGACTCATTAGTGCAACCGTCAATCTTCTCAATGAAACATTGTATTCAAACGTTGCCTGAGACATCAATAATGACATGCGTTAAATTGGATGCATCTGGATTCAATTTTCTGACTTATTGTGGTAGACTTCGGGCCTCTTAACACGAATCTGGCGGTAATTTCTATGTCTAAGTCGTACTTTTTAAGATATGACCATTTAAAGGTTTTGATTGAAAGTATTTCTATTCAACTGTTTTATTAGGTATAAGCATATACCTAAGCCTTGACTTTTTTTTATTTTTAAAGCTTTTAAATGGCGAATAAATTTGATGTATCTTGATGTGATATAAGCATTTCCGTTCAACAGTTACAAGAGCTTGAAAATGAAATCCGTTGCATAACGCTAACGAGTCGTTAACAAACAACTCCTGTAAATTGGGTCATCAATTCTTCTAGTACTTAAGTAATGCGTTTGAAAGACATTTTTAGTCAAAATATGCGAAAGGAAGTAAATGAAGATTGAAGAAGAGCGCAGGAATTTTCCGATTAAAATGTTCTGTGCATGAGTCGCACCTCCTAAATTAAACAAAGAAACAGTCAACTAATGATGGGACAATTGAATTAAAAATTGAGATCTGAACCAGCCATCTCTTCACGGTTGCAGTGATATTCTTAGACAGGATTATACTAATTAGCACTACATTTATCATTATTAGTGAAACGCGAGCCATTTAAACATCGCATTTAGAGACATTTTCACTTAGTGTATTGGTTATTTCCGGAAATTTTTTCGAATGCATTTCCAAAACGTATTAATTAGCCCGAGTGGAACATGAGAGCATATTCGATAAGAAAATCGCAACAACAAGGACATTGGTCCATTATGTCATTATGATGTCATTATTAATAAATAAATAATTTTGATTGGCTAAAATAATTTCCACTTATTAATTTCATGCTAGGTGCAAACATTTCCAGGAAATTTTTACATTGTCATAGAAACGACACCGAATTCTATTTTTCTGTTGGCTACTTTTCAGTGTCGTGCAATTTCGGCAAAATCGACCTAAATTGCAAATTTCAACTTCTTTATTACTAGACTTACAATTTTTGTTCATATAGCAATCGATAGCTCTTGCAAAATGGAAAAATTTGATGTATTTGGATTTGATGTAAGTCTGCCGGTTCAAAAGTAACAAGAGTTTGAATATTATAAGAAAACGAAAGTTAGTGGTTTTTCTAATTTTATAAGAAATCTATTTATTCTAGCGTCGAATTAATTACGGATTTGCATTCAGGAAAGCCGATTACATAAGACAACGCTTATTTCCACCCTTTAGGTGAAACGATGTCGATTTTAGGAATTTTTCGAATTTCTATCGATTGAGGTTGAAAAAAAAAGTCTAAAATATTGAAATTTTTTACATCGATTTTATGACTTAATCTTATAGATATCAAACCGCTTAACACGAATTTGACCGTAGTTTTCCTGTACAAGTCGTACTTTTTAAGATATGACCATTTGAATGTTTAAATTCAAAATTTTCGTCAAAATCGACCTAAATTGCAAATTTCAACTTCTTTATTACTACACTTACAATTTTTGTTCATATAGCATTCGATAGCTTTTGTGAAATGGAGAAATTTGGTGTCTTTGGATTTGATGTAAGTCTACCCGTTCAAAAGTAACAAGAGTTTGAATATTATAAGGAATCGAAACTTAGTGGTTTTTCTCATTTTATAAGAAATCTATTTATTCTAGCGTCGAATTGATTACGTATTTGAGTTTAGGAAGACCGATTATATAAGAAAACGCTTATTTCTGGCCTTTAGGTGCAACGATGTCGATTTTAGGAATTTTTCGAATTTCTATCGATTGAGGTAGAAAAAAAAAGTCAAAAATATTGAAATTTTTTACATCGATTTTATGACTTAATCTTATAGATTTCGAACCGCTTAACACGAATTTGACCGTAGTTTTCCTGTACAAGTCGTACTTTTTAAGATATGACCATTTGAATGTTTAAATTCAAAATTTTCGTCAAAATCGACCTAAATTGCAAATTTCAACTTCTTTATTACTAGACTTACAATTTTTGTTCATATAGCATTCGATAGCTTTTGTGAAATGGAGAAATTTGATGTATTTGGATTTGATGTAAGTCTGTCCGTTCAAAAGTAACAAGAGTTTGAATATTATAAGGAATCGAAACTTAGTGGTTTTTCTCATTTTATAAGAAATCTATTTATTCTAGCGTCGAATTGATTACGTATTTGAGTTTAGGAAGACCGATTATATAAGAAAACGCTTATTTCTGGCCTTTAGGTGCAACGATGTCGATTTTAAGAATTTTTCGAATTTCTATCGATTGAGGTAGAAAAAAAAAAGTCAAAAGTATTGAAATTTTTTACATCGATTTTATGACTTAATCTTATAGATTTCGAACCGCTTAACACGAATCTGACCGTAGTTTTTCTGTACAGGTCGTACTTTTTAAGATATGACCATTTGAATGTTTCAATTCAAAATTTTCGTCAAAATCGACCTAAATTGCAAATTTCAACTTCTTTATTACTAAACTTACAATTTTTGTTCATATAGCATTCGATAGCTTTTGTGAAATGGAGAAATTTGGTGTATTTGGATTTGATGTAAGTCTGCCCGTTCAAAAGTTACAAGAGTTTGAATATTATAGGAAATCAAAACTTAGTGGTTTTTCTAATTTTATAAGAAATCTATTTATTATAGCGTCGAACTGATTACGGATTTGAATTCAGAAAATCCGATTACATAAGAAAATGCTTATTTCCAGCCTTTAGGAGCAACGATGTCGATTTTAGAAATTTTTCGAACTTTTATCGATTGGAGTAGAAAAAAAAAGTCGAAAATATTGAATTTTTTTACATCGATTTTATGACTTAATCTCATAGATTTCGAACCGCTTAACACAAATCTGACCGTTTTTTTCCTGTACAAGTCGTACTTTTTAAGATATGACCGTTCGAATGTTTCAATTCAAAATTTTCACCATTCGAGGTTCATCGAAATGTAACTTTAACACTTGCTGCAGGATGTAAGATGTGTTTGCACTAATGAATCGGTTAGAATTAATTAACCACCCGTTGTTAAGTGGTGTAGAAAGACATATCTTGGGTTTAAGTAAGTATACAAATTTTTATATTTTTTTTTCTTTAAATATTTTTATTTTTTATTATTTTTTTATGTTTATTTATGAGTTATAACAACTTGACTTTTTGTGGTGTATTAAAAAGGCACTCTTGTATAAGTTACTTAAAGGTCTTAGTTTTTATTAGAAAGAATTTTTATGTGTCTATTGTATAATTAAAAAATTGCTCCCTTCTCAACAATTTGAAAACGCTCTTCCGCTTGTTGCCGCATCTCTTTGCGGCCTTTCATTTACTTATTTAAAAGCTCTACCATCACTTGCCTAATTACCTTCTTAATCTTGGCCGCATTAAATATTTAGCTTATTAGACGGGGTGTATAGGTATCACAGAGCGTCTTCCCCACAAAGACCTCACAGTTGGTCGAAGCGAAACTCGGATCAATACCGGCAAGGTGAGGGCTCGTGTCGTTCTCTCCAAGGAAGATTATTCCGGCGAACTGGAAAGAGGAATCGCCATGACTAATTTCACGAAAGGCAGATGGTTGGAAAAAATCCGTAGTCGAATTAACGAACGGGTTTGATTGAATGGCCACACGTGCTAGTCGGACTCGTAATTTATGACCAGCTGCTAATCGGCTCTCGTAAAATAACTAATGGTCGTATTAAGATTTTCGAATGATCCGAATTTAGATTGGAAAAAGGACCGGACCATAAAAAGATGCTTAAAGCGGCCTTCGGGCGAGCTTCGCGACTTCCGACCCGACCACCAAAGTGACCAAAATGACCCACCCTCAAAGAAATTGGTTGACTACGTCAAGAAAAATACAAAAATCGAGGTTACAGCGTTTGGGGATGACCAATCACTGTTACTTACGGTAGTCTTTTTTTTTCTAAAAATTGAGGTATTTACATAATAGAGTTTGACGAACATTTTGGTTATAAATAATTATGCAAAAAAGACTCTCTAACGTTAATGTTATTGTTTTATAGCGTAAATCTGTTTTGCGGCGGAGATCCGGTGGTGTCTTCCGCCAAAACACAAAATCTGAGGTTATGAATTCCGTAGGTGGCGCTAGTCTTGTTTCCCCGTGCACATGCGATAGCGCAATCGCGGCAGTGGATCTGAGGGTTGACTTCTCAAAGTGAATTGTTTCTGAAATGTTTGTTTTAATGCCCGCTTATAAGTCGATTTGAATGCGTTCTTTCGTCCTCATGCGAAGATGTCAGATAAAATTTCCAGTCATCAGCGCATAAAAGTTATTTCGCGTCGTAAAAGCGACCGCGTCGCCTTAATTAAGGCCGGGGCAGCGCTCGGTGCCCGCCACAGCGATATTTGCATGAGTCGGTTATAAATTTTTGGAAAGCAGAGATCCCAGATAGGGTGCAGAGAAACGGTTGGTCGCAGAGGGTGGAAAGCAGGTAATAGCGGAAACTTCGACAGCGTTCACTTTATCGCGGCGCTCGACCGGATACGGCGTTGAGTCACCCACCTCGCCGCCGTCGTATCCTCCGCGACGCCCGGGATCGGCCGGGACTCCTTCACCAAAAATATATCAATGGTCGAGTTTAGTGTCGCGCGTTTATCCACTCTTTAATTTCGGGCGAATTCTTCGAGTTTCAGGCCATTAAGTGCGCCGCACGCGAGATAACTATCGGCCGACGATAAATTAAAGAACTTTTCTTCGATAAGTCGGGTTTAAATGCCGCCGTTGGAAAATTCGCTCGGGTCGCAACAGGAAGGGGTCCTGAGACGATAGCTTCCGGTCAATCCGGGATACGGCACGAATTCAATCGAGGGCAATGATACGTTAAAACCATTAATACGACATAAAGTCCGCAATTACATTATAATGGTGAGGCTGGGGCACTTGTATTGTTGACCCTGACGCGTGGCGATTGTGAGTCGGGTCGCCTGCTGGGTCGCCACTGTGTCATCCATATGCTTTGTGGCCACCCCATGTTTACATTCTATATCCGTATCACTACATTAGTCGGCCATTAATCCATGTCGCAAACATCCCTTTGAGGGTTGCACTAATATTTTATTAATGCGACTCGGTATTAACAAGCATATGTAATCGGCGAGTCGAATGTTTCAACGGGTGACGGGTGAGAGGTCCTTCGTCATGCGTGCCGACCCACCGTTCGTTTACCTTTTATTGCCGGATTTATTAACGAAATTACTGAAATTTACTTATCATCGACCATATTATTATGTCTCCCAAACTAAAGCAAGGTCGGCGCAGGGAAATTCGGGAAACTTTAGGTCGCAAATACCCCAGATAGGATATTCTACGTTTTATGAGTCCGATAAAGAAGTAATCGTTTTGCCTCGTGATAAACTTAGAGTGAAAAGAAAATGGGAACAAAAATAATGTACACCAAATTAAAGCATCCCTTGCACTGTCCACCAGAAAATTTAATGAGCATCAAAAAATCTTAATGAAACCCAAATTATTATACTTCAGAAAATAAGAACATTACCACTAAAATAACTATGCTGCGTATTGTTTTACCATTGCTTATATTTTAAATTCTATATGTCTATCAATTTTACTAAATGTTCACCAAATTTAGAACGCTCAAGTTACGCGTTTGTGCTGTACATAATAAATATTCGCACTATCCATTTATATTTAGTGTATCTCAAAAAAACTATTTGTGCGTCAAATAATTTATGCTATTACTCCAAAAATAAAATATGCTCGCGCATCTCTCCTTGCCGCTTGCGCTTCCAGACAAGAGGCAAGCGAAAAAAGTTTTGTACAAGGTCAGTTCAGGGCCCTGATTTTTTTTAAAGCACGATTAGAAATTACCACTAAAAGAAGTTTTACGTTTTACATAATGCAAGCCAATTACAGCAAAGCATTTATATATTACGGAAATCAATATCTTTTTTGTGCAAACCACTTCTATTTTTACTCTTATTTTCCTTGCCCTAGCACATCTACATCTATAATTTTGCATAAAATTATTTACCATTTGCACAACATTTTATTGCTTGTGTATTTTTGATCAACAAATAGTATTTTTAACTGCTAAATAATATAAGACACTGTCGAAAATTAAATATCTGGGTATTATGTTAGAATTAAATGCGGAATAAAATTTGGTGAACATTTAGTATTTATGGTCAACAAAAGTTATTTTGGCAAACAAAATATATAAGAGGTCAGCATTATGTCAATATTTGGTTGTCGCTTTAAGATTATGTATTTTCTTAATTTTGGTGAGCATTTAGTATTTTTGGGAAATGAAAGTATTTTTTTGTATGAAAATATTAGGTAAATTTGGTAGACTGTTAAATACGACCCAAAGAAAATTACCCTTAGCTTGCAAGTTTTGCTTATTTGTTGGCACTGTTGAATTTGACACTAAAGATGATCCAAAACAATACAAAAAATTTCTCTACATCTTAAATCCATCTTACATCGTTTTACTTGTGCTTGAGCAACTGCAGATGGAACAAAAGTTGACCAAAAAATTTCTTCTGCTTTTAGGTGGTTGGTCAGCAAATCACGTCAACTGGCATCTAAATTTCCGAGCATTCAAGACTTCTTTCAACTAAGTGGAAAAATAATAGTCCAAGGGCCAAATTCCGGTGAGCAGGTGAATGATCAAGACTCGGATTATGATTTTTGGAGGTTTTTTTTCAGATTTTTTTTTAACAATCCGATTTGCTGATAAGTATGCACAAATTTAGTAATTCAATCCCTAATCACCTGAAATCTTAAAATCGTCAAAATCTTTTTTACTATACCTATATAGTTCTTGGATAACGACTCGTCTCTCATCTCTTGGCATGGCTTAATGATTTAGTCATCTTATAGCGTTTGGACTTCGAAGCCTCGGGCGCCTATTTTAACGCTAATACTTAAAGGCGAAGTAAAGTGATCATAAACTCATATAGTTCGTTACATGAGCTAATGATCTAAGATCCCAAGTAATATTCAGCGTAATAAAGACTTTTTCTCAGTAACGCAAAATTATTACGAAAGTTGATTAAATGTTTTGCGACCTGATAATGGAGAGGATACTTTTGAGAATTTACCGGATTAAGTTTCATTAGATTTTTTTTGTAGATATCTTTTTTCTATCAAAAGGAATCGGTGTGATGCAGCTTGGAGCGTTTGGCCCTTGCGCCGCAGCCCTTAAAATCCAGGAATGAGTGATAACTGCTGGGGTGGCCGTCTGGTAATTAAAGTTGCGAGTAAAGAGCAGAGACCCCGGCAAATATCAGATGCATGCAGGGTCGGTATTGTTTCGGCTCGTTGATTTCATTATTTTCACCTGGAACTGTCCAGCTGTTCGCTCCCATCACGCCCGGCTTCCTCGAGGCCCTACATTCTCTATTTCAATGTCCATATATCTCCGACTGCTGACGCTAGGGCCGTTTATTAGCCATCTCGCAAGTGGGTTGCCAATGAAAGGCGACGGACAGGAGCGATTATTTTGTAGGAATCCGGACTTTTTTCCTCGGCTCCGTGACGACCATCCTCACAATATTACAGTTTTACAAAAATAATTACAGGGATCGCGGCCGTAATACTCGTCTAATATTACTAAATTGACTTTTTTCTCGTCCGAACTTACACGCTAGAAAATAACGAAAAACCCCAATTTTGGTTGTCGAGTTGCGATTAATTCGTCCACAAATTTGTTGGTTGAAGTAAATCTGGTTTGGTGGCTGCCGGCATCGAGTGCCATTCCCACAATCTTTATAATCCCAGCAAAATCCCGGCTAAAGCGCATTAAGTGAAAGGAAACTGAATCCAATTAACTCCTAGACTTCACTAAATTATCAGCGTTGAAAGCTCGAGTAAATCCCAGCACGTGGTGCAGCTTCCACTGATTGGAAAGGGTTGTTAACCGGAACGATACCGTCGCGACTTTTTTTCCGTGACACCGTCATCATCGTCGCCATTAGTTAATTATCACGAAATCGCCCCCAATATCAATAAAAAAGTTCGGATGTTGTAAATAATAACGCGTCTGCTGGGGCTCAATACATAAATTAGGCGCAACCCCCGATACAATCAACGGACCCTGATTCAGTCCGTACAACTTCCGGTTTCGGGATATTAATGCTCGCCCCGTGTATGAGCCGGGATCAGACAGATATTCGAAATTTATTGCGCCGACAAATGTCCATAAATCCTTAACTTGTATATTATTAACTTAATCATTGGAAAACACGAAAGTTTTTTTTCGCGCGACAGCGCTCTCGCCTATCGATTTAAACAAGTAATTTCGACTGGCACGAATTAATTACAATCGTAATTGAATTTATAATTGGGCCGATCAATTTCGCTGACGCGGCCAGCGCCAGCAGTCCCAAGATAAACAGATACGACACAGAAGGGAATGACTAATTAAATAGGTGGAAATGCAAAGCGGGGCAAGCTTTCAGCAACAATAGAAAAACCATTCGGCTTAGCAAGACCGATCAGAAATTTGACACTTGGTCCCTCAATCTGCGTACCAATGTTGACTAAGTGGCCGCCGCCGCTATTCAGGAATACTCACAAGATTGTGTAGACAGAAAATATTGCCAAAGGTTGGATAATTTGTGGAAAGGCCTGATATCTAGATTCGCCATATTAATTGGCAACTTCGAGTTGCCAACTTTACTTAGCAAAAAGAACTATTGTTGTAACTAAAGCTATGGCAAGAAATTTCTGGAAACCATTAGTTTGTGGAATCACCGACTATGTCGCCACTGGCGCTTCAATCCAATTTTGGGTCTAATTATTGTCCCAAAAAGCCCCCTTTGTGATGGTAAAGTGGTCAAATTTGGGTTTTGTGGCCGGGCTTCCTGTCTCATTCGTTTCGCGCACATGCCGTCGATTAATCGCCTCCGGCGATTTTTGACAAATTTTTTATCAACACCATAAATCACCGGTCACCTTATCTGGATTCTTGTTCGCGGCTACCTGCGGGATTGCCGCATTAATTCAGTAGCAGCAATAAGGCGAACCGGCCGCAAAGTCTCCTGTTATCTCCGCCCAACATCTCGCAGGATTACGTATTATATTTCACCATCCCCGTAACGGAAAAAAAGTCGACTTTTGCGTGCAGCATGAACCGAAATATTGGGTTTCGCAAAACGACAACGGCGAATTGACGTTTTAATTTTATATAGCGGCGAAGACCAATAGGCCGGCCATGGGCCGATTTATTTCGAAATTATGGAAATCGCCGGTTTCGGTTTCTGGCCGGCCGGAACACGTGACGGCGACGCCGTATTTCACGGTATCGTTTTCGGGCTCTCGACGGCGAATTTATTCGGTTTTAAAGAGGTGCAGATGGGAATGCCGATTGTGGCTCGAATGTGTCGGAGAATTCCCCAAATTGACCTTATCTGATTTCCGCGGGTTCCGGCCGACCAGAAGGCCGGCAGCCAGCCAACCACCGCAAAGGTAACTTTAGCTTCAAAAAAAAAATTTGTTACCTACAAGGCGAAAGATTTGGTAAAGCAACACCAGAGCAAAAAGACCGAAAGTGGTAAGTGACGTTAGAACAATGCTCAAAAGGTGGAAGAAATTGTCACGTGCCGAAATGCCAAACTAAAGTAAGGAAAAATGATATGATGATCCCAAATGACGTAACTAATGTAACTAATCGTTGTTAACTAATCAAGTTTTCAGAAAAAAATAAAATGTTGATAGAGCAAAAATTCAAAAAACAAAAGAAAAAATTATATACATATAATAATATACAAAATTGTGCCTTTTATGTAGATACTTTTTAAGCACCTCTTCTTAAATCTTTCTAAATTTTATTGGGAACAAATACAATGTACACCAAATTAAACCATACATCCCTTGCACTGTCCACCAGAAAATTTAATGAGCATCAAAAAATCTAAATAAAATCCAAATTATTATACATCAGAAAATGAGAACATCACCACTAAAATAACTATGCTGCGTATTGTTTTACCATTGCTTACATTTTAAATTCTATCTGTCTATCAATTTTACTAAAAAGTTCACCAAATTTAGAACGCTCAAGTTACGCGTCCGTACTGTACATAATAAATATTCGCGCTATCCATTTATATTTAGTGTTTCTCAAAAAAACTATTTGTGCGTCAAATTATTATTCTATTACATACTCCAAAAATAAAATATGCCTGCGCATCTCTCCTTGCCGCTTGCGCTTCCAGACAACAGGCACGCGAAAAAAGTTTTGTACTAGGTCAGTTCAGGGCCCTGTATTTTTTTTAAAACACGATTAAAAATTACCACTAAAAGAAGTTTTACGTTTTACATAATGCAAGCCAATTACAGCAAAGCATTTATATATTACGGAAATCAATATCTTTTTTTGTGCAAACCACTTTTATTTTTACTCTTATTTTCCTTGCCCTAGCACATCTACATCTATAATTTTGCATAAAATTATTTACCATTTGCACAACATTTTATTGCTTGTGTATTTTTGATAAACAAATAGTATTTTTAACTGCTAAATAATACGAGACACTGTCGAAAATTAAATATCTGGGTATTATGTTAGAATTAAATGCGGAATAAAGTTTGGTGAGCATTTAGTATTTATGGTCAACAAAAGTTATTTTGGCGAACAAAATATATAAGAGGCCAGCATTATGTCAAAATTTGGTTGTCGCTTTAAGATTATGTATTTTCTTAATTTTGTGAGCATCTAATATTTTTGGAAAATAAAAGTATTTTTTTGTATGAAAATATTGGGTAAATTTGGTAGACTGTTAAATACGACCCTTTTTTATTCCACTGTTTGACAGTTTGAAACGTTAATTCATTTATATTATTAGTCTATTTCTGCACTGGTGCTTCTAACATTGGTGTCATTTCTGATGATGGCTTTCTTTCAAACTGAGTTCTTCAAAAGATAACTTTAAAAACTTTTTGTCACCAACACGTCTTGCGCAATTGAAATGCTTTTTTTTTAGCATCAAGTTAGAATAAATTTTGCAACCACAGGACTGATTATAGAATTTTTAGGATTATTCTGGTTCTGGAGTTGGAATAGCGTAAAGGAGAGTTAATTCCTGCCGTCAACCTGGTGAAGCGGAGGCGAGGAAGATAGTAGGTCGTTAATTAACGGCATACGAACATATTAAATGAATATTCACTGGGCTATTTTGACACGTCGTATCGTAAACATGCGCCTCGTATAAGGCATGATTAAATGCAATATAATAAATTAAAAAGCTAGTTTTAATGAAGAGATCGCTGGTCGCTGGGAACTGGATTGTAGGTATACCAATTTAGTACTCCACAAACTAATTGTTATTTATGGGCCACAACACTAATATTTCATTTATATTCCCGACGTACCTTACCTACGTCTCAATTATAATCTAGCTCACAAGTAATAAAATCGGCCGGCGACCGCAACAGTACGCCATCGTTAAACCAGAATTTTATCGTTTATTAATAAACCCTCCCCAATTACCGCGAGACGGCCTAATGGAAAATTCATATGGTCGTCAGCGTCTTCGCGGCGCAATCGAAGATAATTTGCTCGGCCCGACGTCGTAAATCCACGTTATGTTACACCGAGGTCTTGATTACAATTATCGTAATGGACAAGGCATAATTGCTAATACGGAGAAATCCTGACGGCAAATTTCATTTGGGAATGGTGGCGCAGGATAAGGATCGCGGCAGGAGAAACTTGCTCGCTTGCTCGCCCCCGATGTCCTCCCCGTACAACTCTAAAATGTAATAATCCCAGTCAGGTCCTTTGTATTGTTTCTCGTTGAGGATATGGCGGACTGACACGCGAGCCTCCAATATGCCGAGCGCATCTCATCCAACGACCCTCGCCAAGTCCTTTCCGTGTCGTTCTTGTACTTTTCTATTGCCGCGTTCCCGGCGATTTTACCTTTATTATTTTTCAGATAACAGCCACCCGAAGCCGTTTTCGGTGGACGCCAAGCGGATCGAAACGATAACTGCAACTACACGAAACTATTTTGAGGACAGCTGAACCGGAAACTGCTGCACTTTTGCTTTTTGCTCTTGTTTTCGGATTTCGCGCCAGCTCCGACTCGAACCAATTTCAAGGGTGGAGCTCCGCATCTATTAAACCGCAAGAGAAAACGTTCGCTACTTCATTATTTATAGGTCGTTTTTAACAGTCTACCAAATTTACTCAATATTTCCATACAAAAAAATACTTTTGTTTCCCAAAAATACTAAATGCTCACCAAAATTAAGAAAATACATAATCTTAAAGCGACAACCAAATATTGACATAATGCTGGCCTCTTATATATTTTGTTTGCCAAAATAACTTTTGTTGACCATAAATACTAAATGTTCACCAAATTTTATTCCACATTTAATTCTAACATAATACCCAGATATCTAATTTTCGACAGTGTCTTATATTATTTAACAGTTAAAAATACTATTTGTTAATCAAAAATACACAAGCAATAAAATGTTGTGCAAATGGTAAATAATTTTATGCAAAATTATAGATGTAGATGTGCTAGGGCAAGGAAAATAAGAGTAAAAATAGAAGTGGTTTGCACAAAAAAAGATATTGATTTCCGTAATATAGAAATGCTTTGCTGTAATTGGCTTGCATTATGTAAAACGTAAAACTTCTTTTAGTGGTAATTTCTAATTGTGCTTTTAAAAAAAAATTACAGGGCCCTGAACTGATCTTGTACAAAACTTTTTTCGCGTGCCTCTTGTCTGGACGCGCAAGAGGCAAGGAGAGATGCGCGAACATATTTCATTTTTGGAGTAATAGAATAATTATTTGACGCACAAATAGTTTTTTTGAGAAACACTAAATATAAATGAATAGCGCGAATATTTATTATGTACAGCACGGACGCGTAACTTGAGCGTTCTAAATTTGGTGAACATTTAGTAAAATTTAATAGACATATAGAATTTAAAATGTAAGCAATGGTAAAACAATACCCAGCATAGTTATTTTAGTGGTGATGTTCTCATTTTCTGATGTATAATAATTTGGGTTTTATTTAGATTTTTTGATGCTCATTAAATTTTCTGGTGGAGAGTGCAAGGGATGCATGGTTTAATTTGGTGTACATTATATTTCTTCGCAAATGGTAAAAATATATTATCAGCGCGCTAAACTTTCAAAAATAGATCCACTGCGGCCGGCGGCATGGGTATAAGCTATAAATGTTTAATAGAGTTTGAAGAGTTAATGAGACCAATAAACTTATGTTACTTATCAAACTGGTTTACGGGGGTTAATTAAAAGTTGGCCAACTGGCATAACTTTTTACTTGCTTCGTTTTCTTTATGTGCACCTCGACGTGGACTGTATTTTTTTAATAACTTTTTTGGCGATAGAAATTTGAAATCTTTGAACACAAGAAGGGAATTGGTTACTTTACACGAAAGGAAGATTGCAAGACCTGGATCGATCTAGTTTACCTTTTTTGTCCTATAGTTGCAAAATCCGCAATGGCGTGTTTCTCTTTACCTCCGTTGAAAGTTTAGCGCTCGGTCGTCCGTTGGGGCGGGTATCGACCGTATAAAAAAATGACAGATCCATCATTATTGTCTACGTAATAAGTTAAGCAACCTGATTGAAATGGTTCCGAGCGGCAATATTAATGGGGCTCTTGCGTGTATCGGCCGAGGCGCCGAGGTTTATCCCGTGACCGGGCGCATAAATGCATTTAACACTTTCTTTTACTCAAAACGTAATATTGTGTTGTCAATGTTATAAATTAATAATTTCAATAAATGACACGGCCGTAATAACCTGATAATTTCCGAGTTACACACGCGACCTCACCATAACCAACCTCCTGCATTTCGATCAACCACTGACACCCATCAAATTTTCCACGTATCTACTCCCAAACCGTCAGGGTCAATTTCAGCAGAAATGTCGATCGCGTTGTCGAAAGCTGGCGATAGGGGTTTGACGCTGGGGCATAATTGCTTTAATTACCTTGTTTCATACGCATCATTGTAAAAAGTGGACATAAAAATATGTGAATTAATTAAAACCGCGCCTCGGCTAATTACAGTAATGGAAATATTACAATAAAAGTTATTTTACGAGCTTTTAGCGACCCTCGCGGCTTACTCACTCTCCACTTCGTCACCATACGGTAAATAAGCCAGGGCATTGCCAATTCCACTCATTAATTCACAAATTTACATTTTCACTCTCTACTAATTCTCATTAATTATTATACAAGAAACGACTTGAGAAAAGCTCGATTTTTTTTTTGCATAAGTGTCACCCCTCGAAATGACTTTTTAATCCTCCGATGTGTATCGATTCGTCCTGCGGTTGCAGTTACACCCGAACAGCTAGATAACGTCCATAATTACCATATGCGCGTTCGCTGTTGTTTCCTTCTTTTTTTTTATGTGTTTTTTGGTCGAGTGTTGCGCCCAGGGCAGTGACCACAGACCACCGTAATTAGCTAATTACATGTATATCATTTACGTATAAGGCCGTACCGGAGTTACTGACATGGTGTAGTGGGTTTTTAGGCACAAGGGGATCAAAACTGACTGCATTAATCGGCCAACTGACGTCCGGGGAGTCCGGGCAGCTGTCCGTCAACGCACGGTCCCTGATTGGGGCACCGCTCATTTATCTCCACGGAGACAACTGTAATTATTTTCGGCCACTTTTCCATTTCATGTGCTGGTGAAACGGTACAAATTATTAACCCAGGGGTAGGTGCGGCCGCCGACTATGTTGCATCATGAATAAGGGTCGGGCGACGAAAGAGCGCTACCGACCGACGGCGACGGGGGAGATTTCCAGCAAGCGCTATTCCGGACGCGCGGCAGCTACTCCTCCCACGCCAGAACTAAACCAGGATTTTGGCGAGACTCTTAAATTACTGTTAATATTATCAGGACCCAAACAAGTTCTTGGAAATTATGTAATGGAGACTTCTTGATTCGAAGTTTCTCACCCCTCAATGAGGGTGAATCAAGGTTTCTGATTTGTTAGTCTGATCCCCTTCTCTTGAAGGGTGAAGCGCTAAAGTTTAATCGTTTATGCAAGACCTCCCTACTAAGCCAATGCGTACCTCAGTGAATTTCGTACAAAACTCTATCAATCGTTCATGCAAGAACTCTCTACTAAGTTAAGGGTCACATTTAACACTCTACCAAATTTACCCGATATGTTCATACAAAAAAATAATTTCGTTTCCCAAAAATACTAAATGTTCACCAAAATTAAGAAAATACATAATCTTAAAGCGACAACCAAATATTGACATAATGCTGGCCTCTTTTATATTTTGTTCGCCAAAATAACTTTTGTTGACCATAAATACTAAATGTTCGCCAAATTTTATTCCAAATTTAATTCTAACATAATACCCAGATATTTAATTTTCGACAGTGTTTTATATTATTTAACAGTTAAAAATACTATTTGTTGATCAAAAATACACAATCAATAAAATGTTGTGCAAATGGTAAATAATTTTATGCAAAATTATAGATGTAGATGTGCTAGGGCAAGAAAAATAAGAGTAAAAATAGAAGTGGTTTGCAAAAAAAAAAGATATTGATTTCCGTAATATATAAATGCTTTGCTGTAATTGGCTTGCATTATGTAAAACGTAAAACTTCTTTTAGTGGTAATTTCTAATCGTGCTTTTAAAAAAAAATACAGGGCCGTGAACTGACCTAGTACAAAACTTTTTTCGCGTGCCTCTTGTCTGGAAGCGCAAGCGGCAAGGAGAGATGCGGGAGCATATTTCATTTTTGGAATAATAGAATAATTATTTGACCCACAAATAGTTTTTTTGAGAAACACTAAATATAAATGGATAGCGCCAATATTTATCATGTACATTACGGACGGGCGTAACTTGAGTGTTCTAAATTTGGAGAACATTTAGTAAAATTGATAGACATATAGAATTTAAAATGTAAGCAATGGTGAAACAATATGCAGCATATTTATTTTAGTGGTGATGTTCTCATTTTCTGATGTATAATAATTTGTGTTTCATTTAGATTTTTTGATGCTCATTAAATTTTCTGGTGAACAGTGCAAGGGATGCATGGTTTAATTTGGTGTACATCATATTTGTTCCCCTAAGTTAATGCGGACTTCAGTGAATTTGGTACAAAGTTCTGGAGAGTTGGGATTAATTATTGGGTGCCCCGTGCGGCGAGATTGGTGGCGCTACTGGTGACGAGTAAAATCAGGCGCAACAAAAGAAGCGATAAATACCTTGAAAGTAGCTTTTGGTGCGTAGGTAGCTTACGGAGAGCCGGAGTATCGAGAGCCGGTCGAGCTTCGAAAGGATATTTTGCTCGAAGGGCAGCAGACTGGCGAGCGTGTCCAGTTCGGCATTCAATCGTTCCCTGTGACGTTTGCTCGGATTACTCTTCGTTACACCGTCTTTGGGCGTCGGCTTCAAACTAAAAACAAACACGAAAAACACACCATTACCAACAACACCAAAAACAACACAACACAAGCCGTCCGCTTATTACGAAACCGAAATAATTGTTTCGAGGAATCATTCTAAGCCGTAATTCTTCGAACGACATGTGTCGGTAAATTGACTAATTATTTTCGTAATTAAGGCGAGACTCGGACAAAGCGGCTTAGGTATTATTAGCGACGGCGTTTACGTTTTGGAGTTTAACACCCAGCTTTCACGTGTCGCGGACAATTCGAGGATTCTAACGTCAAGCTTGATAACTGTTATTAAAACTACAATCGGAAAAAAATCCGTGGTTAAACGCGTTTTTAATTTGTCGAATTTGACTAAAACTTGTAATTTTTTAAAGTGCAGGTATTTTAGGTGGATAATCCCTAATTCGGTTGGATCATGCATCAGCTTTAATAATAAAATGTTTCTGGACGAGACGTGATGGTGTTAACTTAAGTAAATGTGTAGCGGGCATCTATCAAAGTATCGTGAATTGGCCCGACAGGTCCCTCCGTGTGAGGGCTCAATTAGTTCTAGACGAGCCGAAAAATGACAAATGATGTTTACAGAGCATCAATTGGGGAACAATGACGGAATTTTCTGTAGTCATCAATTTTCCACGGCGCGTTAAACAACCATCGGAGTCAATGGATTAATTGATAACTAATAACGAATTCGGGTCTCATTGTTTCGCATGATGGACGCAGCCTGTTTCACGGAATGAATAGATAATAGGTCCAGCGAAACCTAATTTACGGCGCCTCCAGTTTGCCTCAATTGAGCAGCTTTTGGTAATTCGACGGGGTGCAGCGCACCTCCGTATTAACGCTCTGCGGGTCAGGGCCCGGTCATTAACCAAAAAAAGCACATTAGATTCCGGAATTCATCAACTCGAAATCAGGGTAATAGTTCCAACTGCTCGACTACAAAACAACAGCCTACATGGACGGCGGCCGTTTTTGTGCGTTTCCATCATCCTCGTAGCGCGACGTTTTCTATCGCGGCCCATGAATATTTATTAAAGAGATAATTGCCTGGATGTTTTATCAATTATATAGGAATTAGAAGTCATGCAAATCTCGGGCTGTCAGAAAAATGGCCGGGTACAAAAATAAAGTTATTTTAAATTACAGTTAATTACTCATTTCATCATCGTCGGTGCGGTTGTGGGCCATGTTAAACGCTGGATTATTAATTCGTTTTTGTTGTTTCGTTACTGTGACGTATCGCTTACATAATTTCTGTGTTGTGTGATTGTTCGCCCTAGGGACGAACCTGCATGAGCTACAGAATATATCCGAAGGCACCGATCATTAATCTAATTACGCGACCTTACAAGGCTTTTTTTGTTGTTATTTCTAACAAAATGTTGTTCTACACATACCAAACCAACGGTATTTATGTAACAAACAGCACCGAGAATTGTGCAACTTTCGCCAAAAAAACGCAAATTATGACAGTTTTTACCGCAAAAATTCCTTCACGCAAAAACGGTCCTACTGGTTCACTAGCCGTTTCCTGGTACAAGTAGACCAACAACTATAACAAATTTTGCCACTTATTAGGTGCATTGGAATGTTGGTCTCTTGCCACGTAGAATTCTCGAGAGGAACCAACAGCAAAAAATATTAAGAGGTTATAATGTGTCTGACTCCAAAGAAATCAGTAAACAGAAAATCAGGTTGAGAAGAGCGAAGAAAAAACAAAAAGAAGCAACTTTTATTTAAGGGAAAACCCGCTAGAATGAAATGATTTAAATGGAGTTTGACAGCACTTTTAGTTTGAAAAATGATAGAAGCAATTTATACGTCGTCCAGAAAGAGTTTTGAGCAACATCAGCATGACTGTCGCCAAGGATGAGAGCTGGAAGAACAACAAGATTATTATTATTATTATTATCTATCACAGGAAATTGCTGCAATTGCTAGATGCTAGATAGATGATCGCATCAAGTTTTATAACTTAATATAAAGAAAGAAAACAATAATATAAAATTTAATGCAGGGAACGTAAAAATTTTGTGAAAGCTAAGAGGATTGTTAAATTGGCTGTTATTCAAAGTTTGATTATTAACATAGAAGTATAAGAAGAAGGAAGCTAAAATACAAAATAAATGTCATGCCCAACTATTTTAATTCCTTGCTGCTGTAGACGGTAGATAGAAAACTGGCAGAATTTGGCGTTATCAAAAACTACATTCTTGTCATTCCTGAATTTATTAGGGTAAAAAGTGGTTTCATTCAGCGAAATTGATAGTGTTGTAAATTTTCAGCGAGTTAAACGAAGCATCTAAATTATTTCTCTAACAAATTTATGTATTTTAATGTTTAGTTCCCGAATCAAATTTCTCGATAAGACCGTCAATCTTGACAATCTCATTATCGACAATTAAGATGTCGCCTGATATCGATCGTCGTCGATCAGCAGGAATTTCCATCGAACACCTCGATTTCTCCAACTTTGGTCAAATCAAATTATTACGTTCAAATTAATCTTAATTCCCAGTCTATGTTAATTTATTAATTTATTTTATTTGAGTCCATTCAGGATTTTTTCCAATCTAATTTGGACGGCCGCTACAACACCTTTCGCATATATTGTAACGTAGGTATATGACGGTCACTGACTCATCCTCTGGCAGGAAACTTTCAAATGTCAACCGACATCATCAGCCCGATGGTGTGTGTTGTATTGTTTTGAATGATTGCGTACTTCATAAAGTATACACGGCCAGGATAATTATATGGTAAGCTAATTTCAGCTCGTGAATGGGAAAAAGTTGCAATAAAACATACACAAGCCGCTATAGTTCGCTTGTCATTCCCTTTAATTATAACCGTTGAGAAACCTAAACCTCTCATTACACTGGGAATCAGTATTTTATATATTTAGCTGGAAGAACGGTAAAACGCGGAAAATCTGTTCTATAACAAGACTTTTCTTGGGTGGCTCCAAATTTAGATTGTGGGCGTGATACCATTTCCAAGGCGATGCCTTGTCCCTGTCGGCCTAATGCACGATGAAATTAACCCAAATAAAGTTTGCTCCAAGTGCACTTAATAATCGACCCGCTTACAAAACGCTGTGATTATTATTAACGAATTAGCGTCCGAGCCGACTGATTTGAATATGCAAAGTTCGAAGCAAAATTCGATTCTGCGCCTGGTTATTACCCCCTACAAGATCTAATATTCGAAAAAATAATCCGTCATTAAGTAGCCGATCTGAAATTACGAATGGGCAAATTATAAAGAAATTTGGGGCCTTGTTCAGACATTTTAAAAGTTCCTCCTAACTCTTTTGTAATGACAGGCTGCAGTACGGGCTGCTATTAGAGAGGTTCAGCCGTTGGCTCCGCTGATTGCTGTTCACATATGATCTATGTAAATCTCTCGGATATGTGTAGCAAAACTCGCTTTTCTCAAGCAACACAGCGGCTCGATTTCAACACTCTTAACAGTTTCTGCTTGTACTCTTGTTTCGTGGCGCTAATGGAGCCTTTCTCTCGCTGGAACCCACAAGAAATTATGCCCAACACAAATTATACGTCTTCTCCTCGACACAGCCGTCTTTCGGTTTGTGGGAAACGAGGCGAGGGCCGCCGAATCCGGCGCGGCTCCGGGTTCCCGTCCTAACGCACTGTTGGGGTCTCCGCAGAAAAACCGTCATTAGCGGCGGACGAACGCGCGGGGGAAGACCATCTCGCCCCCATCAGCAGCCGAGACCTTTCACAACACCCGGTATTAAAAGAAAAAATGTTCCCTAATTTTTGAGGCCTTCTGGAGCCCAAGACACGTAGCTGTGTACTTATTTCAATAATATTGATAGTCTGAATTATTTCCAATGTCTTCTTTCGTTTAGTTAAGGTTTAAGATTGAGGAAAGTTTTGTCCAAGTGGCTATTCTATTAAAGCTTAACCAGAGCTATAATTATAACTGTTGAAATTGAAGCAAAATTTCTTTAAATGACGAAAATACCAATCACACGTAAAATATGATTGGTAATTAGTTTAACTAGTGACAAATTTATTCTGCACAACGCCGAGGCTATCAACTTCCTTTTTGTGGGTCTCGGGTGACGGTCGCTGATTTCGTTTTTGCTCGGCTGGCATGTTGCGGATGGTCCGTGAAGGTGCGACACGAAAATGAGGTTGCTGGAAGAAATGTAGGTAGCTCGGGCATGGATCACGTAAACAAATGCACGTGGCTGCGTGAGTGCAAGACATGCAGCACTGCTCGTATTTATAGTGTGTGAAGATTTCATTGAGACGAACAAGCCGGAGGCCGGGGCGTCGCACGCCACATTCCCTGTCGCCCATTTTCACGATACACCAACACGAAACGGGAGGCATCAACACTTGTGGCGGTTTTCCACTGCAAAGCCCAACTGAGTTGCTGACGTTTTACAGAAGGCTTTCAGGGAAAGGAGCAAGTGTCGCGTTGCAGAATCGCCGAACTACAAGTAATTGTTCAGAACGTCCATCCGCAGTTGAAGAGCAGCTGAAAAACTTGGTTTGACTTACACTTCATTACGTGCTTGTTCACGCAGGAAATTAATCTAATCCCGCAAAACTTTGTGTTTCAACTTGCCAAGAAAATAAACAGCTGAGCTCAGCTAAATGGTTTTTGCATAATTGTTATGTTCAAAATGTCAAAATGTAGAAGGTGATACTTAATGGCGCTTTAATCAGACTATATGCGGGTTTATGGGGTGCCACACAATGTCATAGGTGGTGCCATCGTTATTGAAAATGCATCTTGCAGCATGTGGCCGGAAGCCTGGCAAATTTAACGACAATCGCCATCAACGCTTCCTCGGCCGCGCCACCCTTCCAGTCGTCGAGAAGTTCCTCTTCGGTCGTCGGCCCAAATAAAAGAAAGTCGCTGTATTTCATTATCCTGGCCGGAATGTCCCTATCGAAATTTATTATCCCGAAAGTATCCGAAAACAATTAGATGTGTCGCGACCAAGTGAGACTGATGTATCAGTGTGAGGCTATTAGCATATTGAGTGGCGGACCGGGGACCCAGACGAGGTCGTTAATAGCCTCGGCTGATGTCTTCATCTGCGCGGCTACCGGTTCAGTAGCTATCTGAAACATCGAATACCTCTTCACCTGGTGATGTCTGGTGTAGGATGTGTACCGCTGTCCAGAAACATCGCTACTCTGCATATCTGGATCGCATCGCAATCGCTCAAACGGATATTTACGACGAAAGAGAGGAGATTCAGCGCGCGATGAAGCGACGACCGCGCCCCAGCGCTCGGACCGGACCCCTATTTTATGTTTGCGCCGAATTTTCAGGACTCGCCGTCTCGCAAACGATTTCTTCTACGACTTGCTGAGGAAACTTTTATTGGGTAGTGCCGATGGCGCATGGTTAATTGACTTGGCGGGTCGCTCGACCGCTCTCGCTACATCAAAGTTTGATTTATGACATAATAAACCGTTGATGTAGTACAAATGGACCAATTAACATTAATAGGACAGGTTTGTCGATATAGCCATATGGGTATGAGGCCGGAACGGACCAGGTCTATATGACGGCGCGTTAAAATCAATCAGCTCTCTCTCAATAATAGTGATTATCGATCTGAAACCTTGGGTCATTTAGCAGCAGCGTCAGCGTTCGCACCCATACAGGTAGGTAAGTCGTTGGTAATAAATAGTCCGGTCATGCGACCATTCATCAGGACCTGGACGAGATACGCTACCGTTGGTACCGGTGCTACGCGATACAGCCGAAGATAATATGACAGATTAGAATTCCCGATTTCACTTAAAAAGCCATTACGAGTGAGCGGGCAGCGCTGCTTTTTTTCGGATACGTTATTATCAACATGTGAGTATAGGCCGGACCATAAATCGAGCCCACGTCCGGACTGCTCGATGCTTGATAGCCGGCCCACTACCTCGGCATATACCTACCCAGCACAGGAGCCGCAACAAGAAACGGGTCCGAACGAACCCCAAAAACCCTCGAACGATCCCATGCTAATGACCGAATTCACGAGGTTTGAACCAATCGATGACCGCCTGGATCAATAGCAGTTTCATTACGTCTCTTGCCAGGACTAATATTAGAAACGAGAAAACGGGGTGGACGCATTCCAAATAAACTCGATATTACGAAGAGCTGGACGAAGAGCCGTCACGCTAATGACCGTAATTGGCGGTTCCAAGTAAATTACCCTCGTTTGTTTTGATTTACTATATAGCAAATAAGTCGGAAGGGGGTGGAAGGGGTCCTTATTGATTTTTAAAGATCAGCTGTAACCTTAATCCTCAATTCCGAATTAAACTTTGGGGGAATTAACTCTCTGCCCCCTCTATCCAAGATCTAGATTTTGCTCCAACTTTATTGGTTTTCTTTTCAGTAAAGTAAAGACAGTAAAGGTAAGTGCTTCTCCAAGTAAGTAAATCTTAACCATATTTTTCAGAACAAGCTCCGGGTAGAGTTTGTTTCTATATTGGTTTCTGACTGAAACTAATTTCTTCTGCCAATTAAAGCTTGGATTCGAAGACCAACTGCTCGTTGCTCCTCCGTGTAGATTCAATTTTAACCCACCGGCCGAGAGTTTTGTTGGAGACCTTTGCCTGACCTTGCCGGTTCGAAATTATTTTCGAATTTGTTCCGCTCGAAGATGACGCACCGTCAAATCCTTGAAGTCGCCGAAAAAACCTCCACGAATCTCTCCCCGAACGATTTGACTCGTTGACGTGATGACGATTCGAGTTGATCGTTTCGATGATTGATCGGCGTTTGGTATGCAGACACCATCAGCAGCCGCACAGGTGGGCAGTATGTCGTGATCGCCGGTCATAGTGATCACGTTATCTGGGTGTCATGTTTAGGTGATGTGTATGTGTAATCCATAGTATCCATGACCTATCCCTATACGAGTTCGTGTTTGATTGTTTCGCGTGCCGCGCACAATCACTCACAGTCTCCACGCACCATCCTCCCACAAACTTCCCCATAAAACGTTCTTCGCCTGTTGTTGTTGTTGTTACGTAGAGGCCATAGTGCGCCGTGCAGACCAGACCTAACCGACGTCACTGTTACTACGGTTGGACTCATACGAATTGGATTTAGTTAATACGCATTTTACATGGAGCGAGCCATGGTTCATTCATAAATCTCATCACGACACATTCGTGGCTTGATCTATTAACTATTCATGGAGCGGAGTTATTGTCCAAAATTGCCTGTAATCAATGAGTGTTATGCATGTGGAAGTGGAAAAGATAACATGAAATCAATTAAGTAACTTCGATTAGCAAAATACGAGAATAAACTCTATAATAAATGTGTAGCTAACCTCAATTGCGCAAATTATTACCAATTTTGCAACTACTCGACGATAAGGGTCTCATGGGTTAACTACCAACAAATAGCTCCTTGATAATCGTAATTTCAAGATACGCGGCAACAATGGAATTATGCGGTGAATACAGTTCTTTTTCCCAGGAAAATTGTGTCGCAGGAACGTCGTTTGAAAAATAAAAGTTATTGTTTTCGATATGTAATGACAGTGCAAGCAACACCAATTATAAGCGTTCCATGAAAATTCTCCGAGCACAACTTTCTTTGCTTGACATACATGGTGCGTTCTATTGCGAAAAATTAGGCATAAATCCTTCCTCTATAATTTTGCTTCTACTATGGGACCGAAGTTCCTGGAAAGAGTGGACGATAACGCGACCGATCTACTCCGGACAACTTCTTTATATTCATTAGCTTGAAAACGTAATTACAAGATACTAAACTTGATTTGAACTCAACGATAACAGGCCAAGAACTTTCCCATTTGAATACTGACTTGATAAACCCCAATAAACCCCAAAGTTTCAAAAATTTCTAAAATTTTAAGATGTGCGCTGAGGTCAAATCCCTATGATAATGTTCTTCATATAAGCGGCCCGCCACTATGTCCGGACTTTGGGTCGCCCGGGCGATGATGCCTAAATGTTCCTCTGACGAGCCCGGGTTGCCTCTCCGAAGCACGAAAGTTCATTGCTCACGCCGAGCAATTAGCGGATAACTACTAGAAAAATCTTCCTGCTAATTCCATACCATGAAGAGTAATAAGCTGATGCGCTCTTATTAATAAGCGGTTGCTGTATCTCTATTATAATACCTCGGCTCATCACCGTATGATTTCCTGAATAAAATTGTTCGTTAAACAGGGTAATTACAGCAACACGGGTTTTGTTTGTTTTATTATCCGTCCAACAAAGTACCAAACAGGAAATCCAAAGCGGACATTAATCGTTGTTACCATCGAAACCGCGGAGCCTCTTTAAACTCGCTCCTCATTAACCGGAAACAGACCGGGAGAATCCCGAAGGGTCCCTTCGGCTCCCCGGAAACCCGCTAGATAAACGGCCTTGTTCCGGCGCGGAGCTTTTAGCCGCACACATTAGTCGAAGATTTCAACGTATAAACTTCGAACCGGAACATATTACAATCAATGGCCTGAAACTGTTTCCTCTTAAGATTTTTCTATCGCCAGGCCATCAACAAGAAACTTAATGGATTTCGTACGAGGCTCCATAAAACAGCGCGCTGATGCCGCCGTCGCGGTGTCGGTACTTTTTCGATGGCCGAAGAAAATTGTTAATAACGGCGAGCTTTTTGGTTTTAGTCTTGCAAATTTTAAACACCTTGCTCGCAATTAGTCTGATGATAAGAATCCTTGGTTGTTACGTCGGCGCGACATCAAATGCAAATTTGCCAAAAGCAGCAATGAGTCCTATAAATTTTGATGCAAAAATTGTCACTTATCGATCGATCGTCGATGCACTTAATAAAATTGCGGGATGGAATATCCGATAAATGCCACTAAATATAGATTTCTCGAATTACCTAATTTAAAACGTCAGCTGCCGGACTCATTATTTTCAGCAGAAGTACCTATCAGACGGGAGCGTCACCTGCCCTTCAGATATGTCCCCGGCCGAGCTTCGCCGCCAATTAATAATTGCAATAATAATTATAATCCGGCCCATTTGGTGCTAATTAAGGAGATGAGGAGTAGCCAATAACTTCACTTATTTATGGCAATTAAGCATAAAAGTAATGAATCCCTAATATTATTGTAAATATTTCTAGTTAAGTCGTTACGCTGTTGGTACTGCTTGTGCAAAGCTCCCACGTAGTACTTACAATTAATTAAAATATAAAATAATTTTTTAAACATTTTCCGAAAACTGTTAGTTGAGGTCGGTTATTCGGTTTAGTCTGCAATACCTACTCTTTTGTAAAAATTTGGTGGCGCAATCCTTAGTTCATGCTTCAAAGCACGTCAACTGGGCAACTATCTTGTCAGTTGATGCGTACTTTGGAAACGTAATTCTTGTAATTCCTCCACTTCATGGCTGCCTTGTCAGTCGCCATTTTATTTGCGTATAGTTCCGCCAATCAACCAACCAACAGTAGTCAATATCGTCAAAATTTTTCACCAATTCTCAAATAAAAAAATCCTTCACATACATGATGGAAGACAAAATAATAACAAAACTGACTTTTCCATAATTGCAGCATGTATTACATAATTATCATCATTAAATATAGTATGGTTGAGATCATCCAACCTTGAGTATTGAATGTTTCTTATTGTCTCTTTTGCCTCTTTTAGTTATTTTTTTTGTTCTATATTTGTATGAAGAGTTATTATAGATCATGTTATAAAAACAATAAAACTTTTCACGTTAGCAGACTCACGTGTAGTATAGCTATAGACCTTATTTATCCAGAGGAGGAATTAAGAATTATTATCCATCTCTATTGAAGCTCTTACTCGCATTGTAGGTAAAATAACAAGGGAACAATATTATCTCTATCTATTAACGTACCTAATTGTCTCTCAGCCAGTTCTCCTTATTGTCTGTCCTGAAACCACTACTTGGCGTTAAGTTGTAAAAAGAACTCTGCAACGACCACAGCCATGTTTCTAACCTTTAATGCTTTCATAATTGTCTGTTAATCGCTTGTTTTCTAAAACACAATTTTTTTTCGAAGGTTTGCATTGCTGTGCTATTGACACCCTTTAGTTTAATCTTTCTCCAAAGCTCCATACACATCGATTTTACGTAGAATCACCCATCAACTTGTTTCCTGTTCTGCTATTAACTATAGCTGTGCACCCTTCAGTTCTTTTACTTTTTCTCCAAAGCTCCATCCACATATAGAATCACCCATCAACTTGTTCCCTGTTCTGCTAGTAACTATAGTTGGCGCTTATATTCACCACTTCAATGTGGAGGATAGAACGGCTGTAGAAGCAAATTGTAAAATTTTCTTTGCAAATTGATAAGGATCTGTAGTTAATGCCGCTGTGAATATGGACGAGTTCCTCGCCCAATAATGCGTCCGGTCGCGTGATGATAAGTCTGCAAAAGTTGTGCCTACATTGTGAGTACCTATTAACAGGGTATGTTAATAAAATAATTCATGTATGTATATAGTTGGATACCTTTGAATTGTCCATGGTCTGGCGGTTATCTGACTGGCAGAAGAGACGTAAGTACCTTATATTGAAACGAGGCGGTTCACTTTAAAGGGCTTCTCACGACTCTGAGAGCCAAGTACCGAATGCGACTACTTAGGATATTAATATTCTGCTAGGCAGACAACAAAATCAGCGGTTGGCTTCGAGTCTGTGTTGGTCGCTCCTGTATCATTACGACACGATGAGATTCTGTTGAAATGATCGGTCTGGCGAAAATGTACGCCTCATTTAGCATAATTTAAGAATCATATAATCCGCCAAGCTGCGAAATTATCGGCCCAGCATCGGATTCGCTCAATTTTCCATATGGGGTCTAATGGAGAAATAACAGTCGTGCGGGGTAGTCTGAATTTTAATAAGGATTTTTAAATGTCGCAACGACCGGCTGGGGCGGAATTATTACCTCGACATTCGGCGGCGGTTGGACATTATACCTACATATTTCCCGTAGATACGCATATTCATTAATAATTACGGTCCCCTAAAAACCTTATCTGATAACACCACCGCGCCCAGCGAGGGAAATTATTCGTGGAGGGTGGCTTGATATATAACAGCCATTTCACAAAATAAAATATTTTTATGACACTCGTTTATGGAAATTCTCCGGGACATGCAAAATCCCTCCCGCCGCCAACTTTATTACTAATACCTATTCCAGAAATTTCACCTAGACGAAAGAATAACCGACCGATAAAACCAGAATTATTGCGCCGGTAATCAGTAAATTGTTCGTTTTATTTTTCATAGAAAACATAAATCGTCCCTTTTCTTTCTCGACTGAAACAATCTGTCGTGTCTGAATAAACAGCCGGACGACCATAAACCAAACTCTTTACGGCTTCCAAGGCGAATGATGGATGGAAAAAATCCCGGCCAATTTCGAATTATCCACCAACCATAAAGATTACGTACGACGCGAAACAATTTAATTCCACATGGTAATTCGACGCCTGAATTTGCATTCTAACTAGCCCGTAATAATCTTCGTAATAACTTTTTTGTTATGTTGGAAGGCACTATCGCTAACTGTTTTTGTAGTAATGCTATTACCTACACGGTTTAAATAATTAGGTAATCCCGCACAGTCGAGTGCAACTAACAACCAGCACACATCCAGACCAATTAATTAAACGAAGTCGGTACTAATCTGGTTAGAGATCTGGTTTTCTTTTTGCCAGCAATGTAAATATGATGAATACCCATTATAAATTCCTTGCTGTTAGAATTTCACCTCGAAGAATGGCTCTTGTGGCGGTTTAAAGACCCCACGTTGGCTTTTTTTAAATAATATGTTAATAAACGGTGTATATATTCGAGATAATGTAGAAAATGCAACAAATGCATATGCATTCAGCATTGTTTTTTATTATCTCGGTGTAGCTCCATTGTAATTTTATTTATGACTTTAATTCCATTTGATTGCGTGTAATTTTTGTGCGCCATTTGCATAATTCCGAACGGCGCTCGTTTCAGGAAATTTGTTTAATGCATTACAGCTAATAAGTCGCCACTCGCGCAAGAGCACTACCCTTCCGCAAAAAATTTTACCCTCGCAGTTTGATATTGCCATTCTAGTTCATTTTTTTATCATTTATGTACAGTCGCGAGCAATATTTAAGGCACGGCTCGTGAAGCATAATCGGCGATTTTGAAGTGGTGTAAATCGAGCTGTAGGAGTGGCAGACCTGACAGTCTGCCCTATTGGATTCCATCAGCAAATTCTTATCGCCCAATAGTGCTATGGATAATAAATATTTATTTTCTTTGCTACCCCAATGGTCAATTACCTCCCTTGCTCGACCAAAAATTACCTGAAAGTGGGTGGGTTGCAATGCCCTTTTCATCTTACCGAATAGAGCTGGTTTACACTGGGAAAAAACACCGTGCCTTAAATATTGCTCGCGAGGGTACCAAAAACTATTTTATTTATCGGCGTCAAAACAAATTTGGAAGAGACTGTTGAGTTGAAGAAGACCAATTACTCAGTTTAGTCATAACCATATTTTTTTAATTTTAAATATCTAAGTCTGACAGACCACGCGTTATTGAGCGTTAAGGTGCTATAAATGTTAATAACTGTAGGTACGTGTACAACACCGCATGAAACCTCTTGTCTCGAGCTACTCAATCACCGACTCTCTTAACCTTTCAGCTTTAACGTTGTTTTTACAAATTTCTCGCGGTTGAAATTTAACGCATCAGCTTAACAAATCTGGAATTGTTTCACGCTCAAGAGAACAAAGAATTACGACTTGCGGGTCGGTTTAATTTATACGGCCGGCAACGAGGTGTAAAATCGCCGCGTAGACTTGGGGGCGAGCTTCCAGGACGATTTTCCGATCGTTGTCGGGGTGACAACGACGGACGCAGAAATCCCGACACACCCCCGCAACAGCGCCCCTATAGCGACGACGCATCGAACTAACAATCGGATGATTCATGCGCCTTTTCGCCAACCACAGTCGGATGTTTATTGCTCGTTTAATGCTGGCGTATTTTAATTTTATAACTGCCGATACCGACCGTTAACTCGACAGGTTCCTTACTTGCCGACAATGTGGCACATTATTGCCCGAGATCTTTCAATCAGAACAGGGGCTCTCTCCCGTGCTGAAGACGATCAAAAAATTTAATTTAGGGGTGAGGCAGGTCTTCCGAAAGCTGAAATCGACCGTCTGAAAAATTTTTAATTGTAAGCTACTTGAGGTAAATGTAGGTACTATGAAAAGGTTCTTCCAGAAATACTATGTATGAAGGTATACGCTATATAAAGGACGAAAAGTTAATGTTCCTTTAAGGAGTGTACAGTAGCAAGCAAAAAATAAGGCACTATGTTTCTTCCCAGTGTGAACCAACTCTATTTGGTAGGATGGGCAGGGGCATTACGACCTACCCATTTCGAGGTGATTCGCTGCCGGATGACCTTTAGGGTAGGTATAACCTCCAAGCGGAATAAATATTTATTACTCTTAGCATCATTGGCCGATAAGAATTTCCTGAGGTCCAATACGGCAGACCGACAAGTTCGTTGACACAGTTACTCCTACAAGCCGTTTTACACAACTTCAAAATCGCCGATTTCGTTTCACAAGTGGTGTCTAATTTTATACTTGCCACTGTACAAAATAACTCGTATATCTAGTTTTTGTCTTTGTAGGAAATTTGGAATGTGGATGCTTATTCTTCCTGAACGACCCAAAGTTACAAATATTATTGAAATATATTTTTTACCATTCTATCATCATCGGTATTGCACACAGTAGGTACACCCAAGTTCAAAAGTAATATTTACTTGTTAAACTTTACATTCGTTTATTTACCACATGAAACCAACACAAACATTAAAATTCATATTTTTGCTAAGCATATGAAATAGTGAAACAGATGCATTGGGTTTTTTTTAGCTAGTAGGTACATCATCTGTAGAAGAAATTTAGATATTAAAAGTGTGAGATAGACATTACTCTTGAAACTGACTGTACCTCAAATGTTCAGTTGGTCAGTTTACAGCGCTGTCTGCTTAGGTCGGTGCCGGCCGCTTCCAGTAATAAGTATCTTAATGAAGCAAGAATTCGACGACTGCAAGCTAAATGCTTGAATTGCCTGATTGGTTTCTTTATGTATGTACTACCACCTATAAGAAACTATGTACCTACTTATATTAAGTATATGCGGGCGCGGTGGCGCCGGCATCCGGCGGATACTTTTCAATTGGCCAAATATCTGTGCGTGCGTCTCAGGCCCGGAGCTTGTTTGTTTATCTTGTCGTTGATTGAATGTGAATCGTCAAAATCGCGCTTTTCAATGTCGTTATCAACAGTTGACAGTGGTAAAGGTTATTAAAACGCAAAACTTGACGGGCTTACGGTGCCGTCGCGTAATGGTGGCCACACACGCCTTATTCCGTACAAATTGCCGTGTCTAAAGCCGGCCTACGTCACAACACGTAAGGGTAAATAGATATAGCTCTTTACCTACAGGTAGTGTAGCACGCATCAGCATCACGCAATTTCTATCGCATTACAATATTCATTCCGTGTTCACATGCTGCACCGCGTTTCCGAGAAGGTGTTCGCGCCAATTAACGACCAATTAGGGAACAATGTGTGCCCATTCCGCACTCGGTCAGACCAACTAGTGCATAGGAGATGCATCTGCATCTGAAAACTGCATCTGAAGACCAATAACCATCATCTTCGATTGCGATTGCGCCTCAAGAAAGATCCAGGTCGACAGCTTGAACTAAAATTCAACACTGAGGAGGCAAGGAAAGAAGAATTCTTAGATGAAGCTATCGTAATAAGCATAAAGATTTTCCTGCAAGCTTCATCCTCAGTTAATTCTCTAACTGATGGATAATTTACTGATAGTAACAAAAGTGAGGATTTGAGCTTCAAATCGCAATCAATCTCTTCTTTTCTGTGAGCCAAGACTTAAAAATTAGGCAAAATAGTTGATTTAAAAATTGATTTGTACTGATGCTGCGACTGTTTCTATTAAATTTACTAATATTTAGACTTCATTAGGTAGTTGAAAAAGTCTCAAGAAGACCATCTATCTATACTTAGGTTATTTAATAGGAGATTAAACCTCAAGAAAATACGGCACGTAGCGAAAATAAGGCATCAAAGCAAGAAGCAAAAAGTGTTGAAAGTACACTGTCGAGCAATAAATAGGGCTGGGTGTTTCTTTCCAGTGTTATTAGGTAAGATAGGGGTGGGGGGGAGGTCATTGCGACGACCCACTTATATCCAGGTGATTGGGGACCAAACAAGGGAGACGGGTAACCGTTGAGGTAGGCATAAACAAAATAAATATTGATTACCCTAGCACCATTGGTCAATAACAATTGTAAACTATCGCAATGACGCTGTGAACGTCTAAGCTAATACATACACTCCTACAGCCCGTTTTACCCAACTTCAAAATTGCCGATTTTGCTTCACGAGTCGTGTCCTATTTATTGCTCGTCAGTGTACCTATAAGAGGCAAATTGTAGTGCGCAAAACGAGCTATATGACTGTATAACTACATGGCTATATGTGAAATCTTCTCAAGAATTTGACACTCCTTGAGTAGATACGAGGTTTGCCAAGAAAATCTTTGGCGTTACTTTAATAAAGAGTTCAATGAGGCGTTGTGCTTTTTCAAAGAACTTCTCTTCAAAAGTCGCAAACTTGTTCCAAATGTAGGTATCTCCCTTCTACAAAAACCACCAGAAAAATGAGACTAAAGTCCACCGTCTAAGGTCCAACTTGATCTCAAGACGACGGTGGATCTTAAGTCCTGTCAATAAATACGGGCCTAAGAGGTTTGCTAAACATCTTGCTTACTAAGGACTTGGACTGTGACCAGTTGTGCCTACATGTGACGTGACGGTCACATTCTAATGGAAACAATCTTTCTTAGGCCAAGAAACAGATCCGGATTTATATTATTTTCCATAATTTTTCTTAAAGGTGTATTTTTTTTTGATCATCTGAGAGCATTGATCTCGTCAACAAAAAAAAAAACGTAAATGTTAGTATTTAGGGTAGTTAATATTTTAACAAAATAATTGGGAGACATGTAACATGATAACGATAATGATGTGAGATTATGATTATTAATTTTGGTAAATTGACCATAATGTTCCCCAGCAGTCAAAAGTGGCAAGTTCGATAACGTCCAACTGATTTCGAATCGTGACTTATGTTGATAACATTACTTCACACATTTTTGTTATGCAGCTTTTTTACAAGAACACAATGTTGACAACAACGGAACTAAGACTTGAATTAGCGATAAGAGTTTTCTTGCATATTTCGTTAAACCTAAGTATTTTTTGCAATATTTCCTCTAAAATATTTTTAAAATATTTCTCTAAAATAATATCTAATAATTTTTTAGCTGAATGTTAAATCGTTAAAATCTTATTTACTACTACAAATTGTAGAGTTTCATTATTGTGTATTAATTACCCGTTATTTTTTGAGGCATAGAAGTAGGTAGAGGCTTGACAAAGTCAGTTTTCTTGTTCTGGCACAAGGAGCGGGTCTAATTATTTTACAGTAATAGAAACATTCAAATCGTTACAAAATTTACTTAAATTAATAGCTTGGATTGTCGAAGGGCAGTAACTTCTTCATCATTTCAAAGGAATTAAATTTTTGCAATTTTTAGCCATCCTATTAAATATTCTGCAAAAGATATATTACGGGCATTACTCCCTTAAGTGAAAAAAAGTTTAGTTCTTTAATTCTCCAAACATCTTTTAACTTTGAAGAAATCTTTAAAGGAATTATTTAAAAATGACTGTTCTAACATTCAGTAATAACTATTTGAAATTAACTGTAGATGCGACAAAACGTCGGCACGACGACACAAGTCACTTATTGTTAGGTTAGTGCAAATTGAATAAAAGGTTAAATATTCAAAATTAGCATATTATCTACTTTTGTGTCATTATGAATTTAGAGCTCTTATGATGCTGACGGTATTACCAATAGGTAATCCTTGCAAAATTTCCATTGTTGCGCGATACCCATAAAAAAGTTCTAGCAAAGAGCTAACATTATTAATTATGTAACCTGTCAGAGTATTCAACAAATTTAATATTTTTTTGTTTGTAAAAAATAGTAGATATATATCTATGCCCATCTAATAATTGAGTCAAAATAACGAAAATAAGGTCTTTTTCAAGAGTTTGAAACACCCATTGCTAAATGTCAAAAGAATTTTTGCAGCCTCAGTCAACTGTCACTGTCTTTTTTTCGCAGATCCTGCACTTATAGAAATTTTTTTTCGTAGGTATCGAATAATTTTTCTAATTCTCGAGCACCACGAAGTGAAGCGGTTGGGTTTCCGCCAACTAGGGGTTCTTATCGATTCAGCGTGTACCTTTTGCCGTTCCGGCGGCGTCGCTTGGTGGCGTAGACGGTGCCGAGCTGGTTCATGGCGTTGGTGGGCGCCGCGACGACCACGGGGGCGGGCGCCAGCACTCCCGTGGGCTCACCTCCTCCGAACGTCACAGCAGCGCCTCCGGACGTCTGCGGCACGATCGCACCCGGTGCACATTGGCCCTGCTGCACTGAGCTTATGAATTCCGTGTTGGCGTCGTTTTATAAAAACGTCCAGCAGGAGTCACACACTATAAATTTCTTACGCGACCGGCGGATTACAACTCGACAACTCGCACACGTTTTTCACTCGCACCTGCAGGACTACCTCCTTCACACGCCGTCGTGCCGTCGTCCTCCAACTATTCCCAGCAACACGAGGATACTGCCCGATGGTCGGGGGAAACGCGCGATCTCCGACCCCCACCACACCGCGGGGCACCAGGGGAAATCCCGCCCCATTGGCGGACGGATCCGAGTGACGTCACAACATGGCCTCGCCGAAAAGTGGGGATGACGACGACGGTGGCGGCGGTGGCGGCGACGGCGACGGCGGCCGTTTTTATGCGGAATACTTTCGGTAGTCGGACGTGCACCGGCTGGGTGGTGATGGCGACGACGTTATATGTCATCGGCGCGCGGATCGTGTCTTCGTGATGTTAAGTTAATTAGAAAAATTAATAACATCAACAAAACGACGCCGCTAGATCGGAAATGAAGGATAGACATTCAATTAGAAATCCCATTTGATTAATGCTACCGGCTAGATTAGGTGGTAACGAGGCGATAATGGCTGCCAACTCGGTACAATTTTCAATTTACCATCAACAAGAAGCTCGGGACAATGGAATAAAACGTAACGTCTAAGTTGCTGAGAGACTGAATCAATAAACTTGTAACAATGAATAACGCATCATTCTTAATTAGGGTTTGGTGCTATTATGGCGGGGTTTCTCTAGGATCATTATCACAATTTGTTGTTGGGTGATGCACACAACGACTCGGAAGATTCTAGAGAGATGGCGCTTCCAACTTTCCACATTGGATTTATTAAGAGAAATAAATCAAAGATATGTCCTACAAGTGTACAAGGAACTAAAAAAATATCCACCCCACTGATAGGTACTTTTGGTAGAATGCTATTTCGTGTGGCAGAAGTTATAGAAAGATACTTGGCCAGATAGAGAAAAAGATGCAAAATAGCATAACTGTGGTGGAAGTAACGTCCAAAGTCTACTTAGTGTATGTAAACGGACTTAGGGAAGGACTTATGTTGTAATTTAGTCTGCTGCTCATTCCCACTCCTCCTCATCACTCATCAGTAGATAAATGCTTATTACAGCAGTTCAGCAGTTGCATGTCAGATAATTCCAGATTCTATGTTAGTGTATTTTTAACATATTATAGATTTTAAACATTAGAATACATCTTTTTAACATATAAATTTTTTAAATTAGAATACCTCTTTGATAAAAAAAAACTATATACCTAAGAGTTAGGAGGATACTGCCCTTATGTGGAAAGGTACTTGGGCAGATGTATAACATGCATGAAATTTGTTTTCTATGGGTAGCTTTGTTAGAATAAGATAATTAGATCAGAAGTCAGAAGTGGGATAGGTAAGAATGTGATTGAAGTAAGAAGTAGGTAGGTACTTTCACTCTTCTATTTTATAGTTTAACCACAATTGAGTGTCATGACTGCACGGAAGAAAATTTAAAATAAAATGACAAAATAAAATTAGAATAAAATTAGAAGAAAATAATACAAAATGAGTAAAGAGAATTGCTAAACTAAAATCAATATCGCTTTAGTTAGCGGGTTATTAAAAGTGGTAAATTGCATCTGACGATATCTACTCAAGCATTTATTATTATCGTTTTAGTGCCATAACGCTCCCTGACCGCGCAATAAAACATTATCTTCATCTTCAAGTACCTACTGATTTTTATCTAAAGTGCGATTTGTTCAAATTATGGTCCATATATGAAACATTGCTGGTGTTCAATTGAAACCCGTATAGGTCATTTGCATATTGATATAATTGCTTACAAGCGCGCTTGTTAAAAATAATATAACATGCAGCCGCCTGTTTTGGTAACGGTTTTAATTATTATTGGTCTCTAGAAATGGAACTGCCATCATTTTTATATCTGCAATTTTAGGTTGTAAAGACATGACCAACGTACTGCTGATACCATATCAGTTGCGTTATTAAGTCATCAAATTTAAATGACGTTCTTCGGACGTTACGTTGCATATACTTGTCTGTCATTAAATTTGAATGTCGAACACATACTTCGTCAACGTAATGACTTTAAAACAAATTTCTTTATAAATATAAATTTTATGAGAAAGCGGCGGAGATCGATATCAAATTTATGATGATCGCAATTTGTAAAGCAAATGGGGCTATTACAAGTAATGGAGGAATTTGTATAAGACGTTAACAGATTATATCGCTTGATAGTTTATAAGTAAAAGACAATGGGGTGCTTGTAAGATAATAAATAGCGCGCGGACTAATTCTGTTTTTGATTTTAAAGGTTCTGTTCAATTGACGATTCTATGCGCGTTGGTCGATCAGTAATTTTTTCAAGTTTTTCTCAAAAATTTAATTTGTTTGTTTGTTTAATTGACTTAGTAGGTAAGTATTCTAATAAGAAATAACAAGTTTTAAGAATCAAAAGAAAAACTACCGACGATCCAAAGTTATAGAAAAGCATATTAGTCTTTCATCTTTTCTTAACCAGTTTTATAATGATGGTGGTCCATACAAAAATTTTAAAATAATAACAATAATGAACTGTTACAGATGATGTGTTCTCTTGACAATTTTTGTGTATCTATATTAAATATGTACATATACCTATAGTTTTTCTTTTTTTTGCCAACTATAATACCTATTTCCTCTTTTCACAAAACAAGCAACTTTGTGAAAGTTTGCATTCTGTTCCTAATGATGTCTGTTGCCTACTTATTAAATTTAAGTACTTATTACAAATTTGAGTTGAAAAATCTTACCTAGGTATATCATATCTTATTAACTCAGATAATTTCTGCACAGCCCTCGTAGGTGCTATGTAGATATTATCTAATGAATGAAATTGATAACAAGAAAGCAGAGGGTTCTGAATATGGCAAACGTCACGCGCTAATAATTTTTAGTAAGTACACTCGGATGATCTGTAAATGAGACTCTTAAATTGCTGGTCTGGCTGATTTGGCAACATTGTAGACTGGTCTGATAAGATCGAAGGCACCGAACCGACTATGCCCGACGTTCGAGTTGGTTCGGTGCCTTCGATCTTACCAGAGTCTACAATGTTGCCAAATCAGCCAAACCAGCGATTTAAGAGTCTCATTTACACATCATCCGGGTGTACGTTATGACCTGGTTATAATCAGGGGTCAAGTGTAATGTAAAGATATTTTTTTCATAGATTTTCGCAAAGTTTCGGTTAGAAAGATTTCCTTTCGTTACTAAACTAAGTACGATAACTAAATGAAATTGCCAACCAAATTATTTATTTCAATGATCTTCTAAAAGTAAGGTTATAATATTTTCAAAACCGTTTTTGATTTAGATACCCAAGAACCTTAATATCTACCACATTTGTTGCAATTATATCTTATTATTGTGTTGTAGATAGGTATAAGTAGATAGTTAGGTAGGTAGGTACCCAAGTCTAAGTACATAGGTATGTAGTTGTAAAAAACATTTTTGTTCTTATTGCTTATGGTTCACAAAGAAAGCTATAAGTACAGTCAGTTTCAAACGTAATATCTATCTCACACTTTGAAAATTTCTTCTACAGTTTATGTAGGTACTTACCTACTAGCTAAAATAAAACCAAAAGCATCTGTTTTATTACTTCATTCTATGCTTAACATAAACATGAATTTTAATGTCTGTGTTAGTTAGTTAGTTTTATATTTAAAAATAAATGAGTTTAAAGTGTACCAAGTAGGCATTATTTTTGAACTTGGCTGTACCTGTACTTATTAAATATACATCGAAGAAAACATTTTATATTTTTATAGTTACATACATATCTACCGGGTCCCAGCGCTACTGAAGCATGAGAAAAATAACATTAAAAAGTTCTAATTTTTTAAATTATATCTTCTCAGATAAAATTTGGTAAGAACAAAAACTCCACTTGAATTCTTGAAGAAAGGGGCACGGTTTCATGTAAAATTGTTGGTTAGAAAGACTAAAAGGGATAAAAAAAAAATGTTGCCTTGATCGGGATTTGAACCTCAGATCTCATGTTCGGAAGAAACATTTTGACCCGATCACTTCTTATTTCCTAGATTTTGCCCTTTGATTAAGCCCTTTGTAACTATCAATTTTACATGAAAGCGTGCCCCTTCTTTTCAAAATTTTTACAAAGTTTTTTGTTTTTTCTCAATTTTATAAGGGAAGATATAATTTACGAAAAATGACATAATTTTTCACGCTATTTCCCTATGTTTCAATTGCGCTAAGTCTACCTATAAGTATTCTTGATTATTCAGGATTTGACTCTTAACATTAGAGTCCGTCGCTTTTGTTAAACTGAAAATACCTAATCTTGTTAAAGTTATAAAAACGTATTATTTGCTCAGCCGTTGAAAAATCACACAACATATTTTCCGGGCCCGATAAAAATTTCCCGATAGCACCAATTCACGTGCATGTTCTATCTGCAAATTATCACAATTTAATCCGCCCTGTTGTGCATTGAAAAAAAATTATTCCGTGTCATTGTCAGTCGGCGCTTTTATGTTATTTTTATCAAAACGCTGATCGGCTTCTTTGTCCACATAATACCTGCCAATATGAAGGCAGGCAAAGCGACCTCAATGAAAAAACAGCATAATTTCACATAAATACGTCGCATTATTTATTGTCCATGCCCGGCAAAACGAAGATAACGAGTTAGTGACCGATTTGATTGGACGGTTTGGTTTGATGCAATTGCACTTCAAGTGCTGCGGGGGCGGGTTCAGTTTGACGCGATTGTCTGCAGCCACGCCTTCGGTGTCCATTGGTGACTGCACGCACTTCAGAACACGCCTTTTACCATCACTGTCAACTTCAATCATAACAATCGATGACTATGTTTTGGACAGGCAGACCTAGCTTATTATAGATAGAAAATTATAGGCGAACGCAGAAAAGTAATAGACGAGGGTGGTCGAGGTTCGATTCGAGTCTTCGCCGGACCACCAAGATGAATGATGGGGTGAACGATTATTTCACCAAAACGTTGCGCCACCGGATTTGCAGAAGAGCTCAAATCAATTTTTTTCATGATTTGCAACCCGGGTTAAAACGATGCAAAAATCATTGAAAATAGGCAGGGGTAGGTATATCTATACCTATTTATTTTATACCTAACTAGATTAACAAATTATTCTTCTTTGTTGACATAATTTGAAAAATATAACAAACAGGTCTTTTACTTGCTTGCTAAAGAAGATACAGGGTGTCAAATTTTAAAAATAAAATTTTATGGCAAGTTTTAAAAAAAGAAAACTGCATAGCTATCTCACTCCGGTCTAGGGCATTGCTTTATCATTTCCATGATAAACCGTTTGCTTCTCATTAGTCTATTTGAAGATACAAGATCCAAATTTTTGTGAAATTAAAAAAAATATTAGGTATATACAGTGGAATCGGTTATAACAAATCTCAAACTGTCAAAATCAGGTGGTTATACCTAGATATCCAAAGTTCGGTACAACCAATAAATTTTTATATTGTTCTATAGGGACGTATCGGTATAAAATTTGGTTTCTTATATACGAGGGTTTGCTGTATGCAAGGACGTTATAACAGAGGTCTACTGTACTTAAGACTTTAAAGTATAACTCATCAGTACTTACCAAGAATTTGAAACAACTGTGAGAAAACTACACTTTTATTTTATTTATTTTTTTATGTTGGTACTGCAATTTTTTTCACTTTTTTCCCTATCCTTTTCTAATATTTCTCATCAACATATACCTACTCTTAATACTCTTCTATCATATTTTAATTTTCTTTGTCTCTTATTATTTTTGCCATTTCGTAAAATTTTTGTTAAATTCTTCACATTTTTTCCCTTCCAATCAATCTATTCAACATACCTAATAATTTTGCAAAAAAAATTGACGCAATGTTGAAAAGTTCAAAGTCTTTTAACTCATGGCTTGTTTTTACAAAAGTTTTATAATTACTCATCAAAATCACTTTGCATTAGCAATTTACCGTAATTTTCCTCAATTTTAGCTTGCATACCAAGAGGCCTTGATCGAAAATTGGACGTGGCCCTCGACCGGATAATAAGTCACACAAGTCACTGTTAGCTCATGCATATACATAACCTTAGTACCTTCTCGTACAGCCGGCACGGCACTGCACTGAAATGAATTAGAGTCGAAATTTATGACGATATTTATGGCCATCAGGTCAATTGTTTATTGGTCTGTGGCGCCGAAGCAGGGAGCTGCGAGAGGTGTGCAAGCCGTGGTATTGCGGACGAGCCCCCCGGGGCATCCCCCGCCCCAGGGGTCCCACTCATCTCGCGTCACTTCCAGGTCCTTATTTTTAACGTGGATATTAATTAATACACTCGCCATCAAGACCTAACAAGAGGAATTACCCATCGAATTATGCCCCCAACCGCCATTACCATAAATTAAACGGGACCGTGCCGTATCTTGAGATTAAGATATTACGCCAGCAACCTCCAAACCGTCGGCCTCCATCACTCGGCCGGCCGGTCGCGATTCGATTATTTCCGAAATTGCGAAAGCTATTAAGCGATTACGAGAACGGCGGAATTGCTACAAAGTACACCTAAAAATAGAATAATTTCTCCTACACGTTGCGTAATGGTCGTGGGACAATAGCGAGCGATTCATGTGACCGCTTAAATAAGTATGTCGCCGAATGACAAGGCGGTAACGGGACAATAACAGGGAAGCGCGTTTATCTAATCTTAGTTTTCCCAATTGAACCCCCGCTGTCTTGATTATTGGCGGAGTCGCCCTTTGAGCGGTTGTTACTGTAGCAACAAGTAGGTAGATGACCAATACTCTGTTATCATCTTTTTCATCGTCTGCGTGCTCTGGCGCGGGGAGGTTTTTGTTGGAAGTGCATCAGCCAAAAGTGCAATAAGATATCGGCAATATTTCGCGTTAATGTTAGTCATAACTCTGATCAAGGGACAAGTTATGTTCTTGTAGTAACACTTTGTGTGTGGTGGTGGGAACAACAGCGTGCGGAGACCGTACATGGTGGCGCTCGTGTATAGCTTACTGATTTACATATACATTTTGATATACTATAAAGCCTTTCGCAGATCGTTTTCTGGTGTCTTTTACTTTCAGAGCGACTTGAAATATTTGCGTCATTCAAGTTCTGAAGGTTGCCGCAAATTACGGGCGACCTAACATGTAACTTTACCAGCTTGCTACAGCAAATCTATTTAATACAAATCCTAGTGTTAGGTATATCTACAGGGTGTCCCGAACAAGGTGTGCAATACTTTGCTAGCGGGTTCTACAATTAAAAACTTGAAGAAAGTTGTCTATAAACATAATACAAAAAAATCTTTCTATAAGGAAACGGAAACAAATATAATGCACACCAAATTAAACCATACATCCCTTGCACTGCCCACCAGAAAATTTATTGAGCATCAAAAAATCTAAATGAAACCCAAATTATTATACATCAGAAAATGAGAACATCACCACTAAAATAACTATGCTGCGTATTGTTTTACCATTGCTTACATTTTAAATTCTATATGTCTATCAATTTTACTAAATGTTCACCAAATTTAGAACGCTTAAGTTACGCGTCTGTGCTGTAACATAATAAATATTCACGCTATCCATTTATATTTAGTGTTTCTCAAAAAAACTATTTGTGCGTCAAATAATCATTCTATTACTCCAAAAATAAAATATGCTTGCGCATCTCTCCTTGCCGCTTGCGCTTCCAGACAAGAGGCACGCAAAAAAAGTTTTGTACTAGGTGAGTTCAGGGCCCTGTATTTTTTTTTTAAAGCACGATTAGAAATTACCACTAAAAAAAGTTTTACGTTTTACATAATGCAAGCCAATTACAGCAAAGCATTTATATATTATGGAAATCAATATCTTTTTTTGTGCAAACCACTTCTATTTTTACTCTTATTTTCCTTGCCCTAGCACATCTACATCTATAATTTTGCATAAAATTATTTACCATTTGCACAACATTTTATTGCTTGTGTATTTTTGATCAACAAATAGTATTTTTAACTGCTAAATAATATAAGACACTGTCGAGAATTAAATATCTAAGTATATCATGTTAGAATGAAATGCGGAATAAAATTTGGTGAACATTTAGTATTTAAGTTATTTTGGCGAACAATAAATAAATAAGAGGCCAGCATTATGTCAGTATTTGGTTGTCGCTTTAAGATTATGTATTTTCTTAATTTTGGTGAGCATTTAGTATTTTTGGGAAATGAAAGTATTTTTTTCTGTTAGTAATGGTTTGCAGTGAATATCTTCAAAACCAGTCCAGTTAAATAAAATTTTGCACAACCATCCTACCATTTTTGTATGTAACCAGTAGAAATAAAAGTAATTCAAAAAATGTATACAGGGGTGTCTCCAGCCCGGAGCCTGCTAAGTGAAAATAGCCCTAACTTTTCTGTATGTACTTTTTTTAATTTTTAACCCTGAGATTTTAACTATTCAGAGTTTTCTACGTAAGAAAGGTACCTTCGTTGAATACCAATATGGTACACCGTTTCTTAGCCATTTTTTTTCTTCACCATTAGCAAATTTATGTACACCCGGATGATCTGTAAATGAGACTCTTGAATCGCTGGTTTGGCTGATTTGGCAACATTGTAGACTGGTCTGGTAAGATCAAAGACACCGAACCGACCCGAACGTCGGGCAAAGTCAATGTTGCCAAATTAGCCAAACCAGCGATTCAAGAGTCTCATTTACAAATCATCCGGGTGTACCTGTTCTCGTATAGCGTAACGATTAACTTAATAAATGTAAAAATAATCTCTTTTTGAGTAAAAATTTATATGCATAAAGCATGCTTTTCACAATCCACATGATACTAAATGATATACGAAAGTCCTAAAATAGAACTTGAAACGAATACACTTACCTATAAAGACGATCGTATAGTTGCCACAAAAAGAAAATATATTTACCAAGTCAAAGTTGTGCAGGAAACACGACACTCGATCAAACATTATTAAATTAAATTATCGACGTACTTAGTTGCATGTGATGTTGTAAACACAATTTTCTTTCCGTCGACAGCGCATCATGCATAAATTAACAGGTAAGAGGCGCATCATCGGAATTCAATGAAAATTGTTAATAATTTGCAACAAGCCGTCTCCACCCATTAATTTTCGCAATTAAACTGATGCTCCATGCTAATTGTCCGGATCCGCTGACATATCATATCAGGAATTTTGAAAAGTAATCGCAATCGAGATAATCGAAGCACACGTCGCATATGATGATATACCCAAGACAGCTGTCGGTAAGATCGAGTTTTTACCAACACTCGTTATGACTTTTCAGGTTTTTTTCTAAACGAATCCGTATCAATTAATGTTGTTGCGGCGGGACAGGAAATATTTCCGAAACGCAGGTGTTACGCAAAACTTCGTTAATTCTACGGCCTAATTAGCGGTTTTGCTCGTAAAAATTCCTACCATCACCCCCCATTCACCAGTTGAAGCGTGCAATTTTTGTTAATTAAACAATTTACCTATATGTAAATTATTGTCGGCCGTAACTCTTGGTTTTATGGATTCTGTTGGACCATGAAACTGATTGATAACCACATTAAGAATAAATTGTAGCTAACGTAGAGTGGATAGCAATAATGATAATATTTATTGGCAAGCACTATCAATTACCAACCACCTATTTTGAAAGTGCTGCACACGGATAGAGGCATTTCTTGCAATTACACCGCGCCAGTTCGTGCAGTTTAATAGCGTTAGACTTGGTATTGCGAGCTTATCATCAGAGTTATAAATTATTTATGTGACAGTCATAAGAAATTGTACGAAAGTTGACAGATACCAACTTTTACACAGCGGGCAAAAAAATTGCTTTAATATTTATAAAAATTTTAATCCATCAAAGGAACAAGCACCGGCCTTGTTTTAAATCTGATTAAAACACGTTTCATGCAGCGTTATCTTAAGTAAATAATTTTTTTTTTCAGGACCTGATTTTCGAGCTTTTGGTTCAAATTGGTCGATCTGGCTCGTAGGAAGACAAAGTTCTTCTACAATTCTCTAACGAATTTGAAATCTTGTTATCGGCCTCGATTTGAGTTATCGAGTCTCACTAGTCTTTCAACGTGACCGCGCCGGGTGACGCGCTTAATTTTCGAAAGAATGCCCACTGTGCAGAATAACTCGAGTAAAAACATTCACACTACTGGATAGTGCCCGGTCGTTTGTTTATGGGTCCGCCGAACAAATTATTGCGGCTGGTCTCAGGGATCATAGATGGACCACATGCTGTCGTGATTTACATTGTGCACTCGAACGATTGATAACCGGGCCCGCGAGTCCGACTCACAACACCCCATTTCGTCGAGGCGCCACCAAGAACTTTGCAGTTGTTAATAATGTTTATCGATAGATGGACGAAGAGTTGGTTGTTGATGTCGGTTCGGTTTCTTAGTCAGGCGCATTCTTTCGGGCTTTATTCGTGATCGAGTATCGGCGTCGTAAATAAAGCATCAAAGGAGCTGTAAAAGCCGTGTACCTTTGTAAACAGGACTTCATTCATGTAGCCATAAACATATGAGATAGTTTGTGTTCTCACATTTATAATTGAGAAACGACTACAACTTGTAAAGTTTATTGTAAGGCTTCTGCCGACCGCAAGAGATTGGTTGGGTACGCTTTTCATCAATATTCAGCAATTTATCGACTGTATTTAATATGTTGCGTATATCATCTGCCTCACAAGCTGGATGTATTTATAATCTCAAATTAATATAGGTATTAATTCTTATTAGTATAACCAGCTTTTTGTGCTCGGTTTGTAAGTTTTAATTTTTTTTTGCATCGACAAGAATTTTACCTGTTTAACAAATCATTGACCCAGCATAGGCCATGTATAGGTACCTAATTCCTAATTGGCCTTTTAAATATTATTCGAAGCATTTCGTTCTCGTCATTTAGTCATTAATTTAGTCTTCTATGCAGATCTATAAAATAGAGAAATAATTATCTGGCTCAGAAAGAAGTGTCACTTTTTTCTTTTGAGTATATTTAGGTATAAATTCCAATTTATAAAACCATCCCTTAACAAAAAATTTTTGCCACTCAATATTCCTATTGGATGTCCCACTCAAAAAACCTCATCTAAAATTTATTTTGTTATAAACAAAAAGTTGATATGAAAAAAATGATTAATTTTACTTTGGATTAAAATTGAAGTTTTCCTTGGAATAAAGTTTTTAAAAATTGTTGTTCTATAAATAAGAAAATGAAAGAAGAAAAATATATGTACGAGGAATGATACCATATACTTCTTCATGGAGCGACCTCCATGAAACTCATCATCGACTTTTTGTAATTATCTAGTCTTTGGTTTGTGGGGTGGGTAAATTTCAAACAAACAAGTGGAATATAACATAAAGTTCAAAGTTGTTATAAAATTGCTCGCAAAGTATTAAACTGAGGAATAAACTTCTGCTGCATTTTATTGAGATTAGCAGAAAAAAATTGCCATTAAAATGTGGCACAGCATGCTTATACATAATATGGCTTCAAAAAATTTAATTCTTAATTAGAAGAAAAGCTTGTGCTTCAAAAGAGTAATTTTAGCTGCCCCTTATTATGTATAGTGAAGAATTGAAACGACTCACCGCGAATCTTCAATCGACTGCAAAAATAAAAGATGACTAACTTCTTTATCGTAAATCCTTATCGCTAAATTAGAAAAAAAATGTTTTTATTTCTTAGGGAACTAATACGTAACAACATTATCGAGTGAAGTCGCCGGGTGCCAGGACCGGTCTCCACAGTTGGTATAATTAACCGAAGATCATCGTTGAATTCAGAAAGAAAATCTCTATTTTGTAGAAAAAAATTGTAGTGTTTATTTGAAAACCAAAAGTGTTGTTTTGGTTTAACCGGAAAGTGAAAACAAAGTTTAAAACTTCCGTTCAAATAGCTGATTATCAATAATCGTTATTCAGGTTATACAGGGTGGAGCAATAGTGCGCCCAATTTCGATAGCTCGAGTTCTATAATAGAAATTTGTTAAGAACACAAATACTAAGCTAGAAAAAAAATAATAACCGGAAATTATTTTTAAACATGCAGGCTGAACCAAGACGATTGTACAGAGGCAAGTGACATTTTTTTAAATAAAATGTTGTAAAGAAAAAGATTTTTTGGAGCCTTTTCCTAGACTTTTTTCACTCTAATATTATTACTGACTATTTTCAAATCACTTACTGTGAAGACCGGCCCTGGCACCTGGCGACTTCACTCGATAATGTTGTTACGTATTAGTTCCCTAAAGAAATATAAACACTTTTTTATAATTTAGCGATAAGGATTTACGTTTAGAAAAATTTGTTACTTCAATCATGGCGGGCGCTGGGACTGTTTATTACAAATAAAAGATTATCATCGCGTACTTGAGCATCTTTGCACTATTGTTGTAGGAATAAAGAACTTGCAATGTAGTAAGAGTAAGGGTGTTGTGTAGTGAAGTGACTAATGGTAGACGACTGCGACAGATGTTGCCACTAAAGATAAAATGTTTATTTCTTTATTAAGTCTAAGTCTTATCATACAATTTATTTCAAAAAATTGAGTATTGAAACTAACTTGTCAAATGTTGATTTCATTAAGTTCCAACTACAGTGGCGAAGGAGAAGGATGAATGGTGAGCATAACATCTTTTACTTCTGCAGTTGATTGAAGATTCGCGGTGAGTTGTTTCAATTCTTCACTATACAGTATGTACGCATAAAGAATATGTTAGAAATTGTTAAAAGATAATCTTTGCTCCTGGGTGGCCTACACAAATTATTTGATAGAACAAACGGAGAAATTGGTTTAAGCACAATAAATTTCCTGAAAAGTTAAAATCTTTCCTCAAGCTACTCTTTAATTAAATGCTTTGAAACTAAAATTAATTAAAAATTAATTTAAAAAAAAATCTATATTAGCCAATCCTTCCTATCATTCAACCAACAACTAAGATTTTCTGTACCTAATAATATGTTTATTTGGAGACCTGATCCCTCTTCTGCACACCCATTGGTATAACTGTATTTATATTTGGTTATAACACAAAAGATACCTATCAAAAATGCTGTGGATAATTTGCAGCAGGGACATATTTAACGACACTAAAAAGCTTTAAAAACAATGAAAATAAAAGTATAAATAATCTTAGTGCAAAAAAAATTGAGTGTGCAGTTTGATTTGATTAGCATACTTAATTGTAGCTCAGAAGTAGGTATGTTGATTAATTACTCGAAGAAAGACTCCTGCTGTTTAATGATTGCTTGTTGATTTTATTTGACATTTGATTGATGTAGAAATTAAATTTATTTTCTCCTATAGCTTCCGGTTGCTAGCCTCATTATTAACAAGTTGTGTCAACCGAGGTGAATAATTCAAAACTGCTCCTCGACTTCCACGAAACCTCTTCTCCTTGTTAACAATTATTGATGGCGTCGAGATGAGGCGTTAAAAAAGCAAATCGCCACGTTGACTATAAAAATTAAAAATTATTAATGAGGAGCGGCTTCCAAGTCTGAAGGCTACAATGATGACAAAATTTCTTTTTTTTATTTGTGTTGGTGCACAATTGAATGCGACCGGATGCGCCGACCGGGTATCTTTTTTAATAAATTTAATTGCCCACTCAAGGTACAACACAAATTGCTATAGAGTTTCGAACTACTTCAAAATGGCTTCCAGCGTAATTTTCAGTATAATAAGAATAATTTTCAAATATGGTAGAGCTATTATTATGTTATACGGTCTCATGATTGGCGGCTTGAAGCGTAATGGAGAACAGCACCTCCTACTTTATGACGTCACCGAACTACATACGGTAGCTTCTGCACCCTCGTACGAATAAGGGTGATTTCCCATCAACGATCCGGCGGCCGCCGGACAATGCGGAGGATATCCCATTAATTATTCGTCGACGTTGGACAATATTTGCGGTGCATTCATGCGCTGTCCGAGCGATAAAATCTGTTCATTGGTAGGTTTACGGCGCGTTTTCAATTCTGTTATGCGAGGAAAAAATAACTAAAAGTCAATTTAAATTTCACATAATTGCTTCCTGGACACGGCATGTTCAAAACGAGCGTCAATATTAGAGGCTTTCATAATGATTACTTGGCTGCTGTTGACACTATAGCTGTACTTGTATCATTGGTTATCACGTCGTGCATTTTATTGCGTTTCATGCTAAAATTAAATGCATTATTCTTGTTGGTTTTTGTTACAGGGACGCTTCGAATTTAAATTTTATTGTTGAGGACTTAAAATAGTAATCAAGACGCAAGATACCTTTTTTATGTAGGTAACCCTGTTGTAGGTATCAACGCAATCAATGAATAATTTTCACAGGTGCCCTTTTATTCAACAAAGCTATAATGGTAAAAAAAGGGTCTAACTGTCTAATTGGCATAAAAGTAATAAAATGGCTTAAATATAAAATGGTGTTTTTGTTAAAGCAAAAGTTAGGGTGGCACAAAAAATTTAAATTACAGATTTGGTACAAAATTCCTAAGAAAGACTGCTAAAAATTTCAGAACTTATTAAATTAATGTCCTTTCTAATCATATAAACACGTTCGTCAACTGAGTTTTATTGATAGAACTAAAGCTTTGGGAATTATATAATTTATTGAGGCAAAAGAAGAAATTCGTAACTCGTTATCTAAACGTCGGATCAAAACGCTTTCCTACTATTTGATGTATTTAACTATTTAGAAAAAAAAATTACCGTCTCCTAAATTTTACTTGTTATTTCTTTTAGTGGCGCCTCCACCATTTGTAGAGTTTCTTGCTTCTAAAGAAGATTTGAAACAGAATTCTTAAGAACTTTTTTAATATACAGAAACAAACAAATTAATGTCCTTTCCCATGCTTTCCACACATTTACAAATTTATTTCTGTATCTACTGATGATGGGAGTTAATTTTAAAACTTGTTATAATAATTTACCAAATTTCAGGTACCTATAAAAAAAATTTTATGACTCTTTAACTAAATATCGCATCAAAATATTTTACAGCATTTCACGTAATGTTTAACCTCTTCTTTAAAGAAAGAAAAATTTTAGTTCTTTAATTTAATTCCCAAATTTTTCCTAATTTTTATTTTAATGACGCGCCCCCGTCTGCTGCTAGAAATTTACTTTCAAAAAAGCAAAATAATAGTTTCCATGGCGGTTAAGTATTTATAATAATAAAAACCCTGTTATTGTCTGTTAAAGAACTTAATTTGTGCTTTTTCTAATTTTATAAAAAATCTATCCATTCTAGCGTCGAATTGATTACGAACTTGAGCTCAGGAAGGTCGATTATATAAGAAAACATCAATTTCCAGTCTTTGGGTGCAACGGTGTCAATTTTAGAAATTTTTCGAATGTGTATTGATTGGGCTAGAAAACAAAAGTCGACAATATTGAAATTTTTTACATCAATTTTATGACTTCATCTGGTAGTTTTTGAACCGCTTTACTCAAATCTGACCGTAGTCTTCCTGTACAAGTCGTACTTTTTAAGATATGACCATTCGAATGTTTCAATTCAAAATTTTCGTCAAAATTGACCTAAATTGCAAATTTCAACTTTTTTATTATTAGGCTTAAAATTTTCATTCATATAGCATTCGATAGCATTAGTGAAACAAAGAAATTTAATGTATTTGGATTTGATGTATAGTCTGTCCGGTCAAAAGTTACAAGAGTTTGAATATTGAAAGAAATCGAAACTTAGTGGTTCTTTTAATTTTATAAGAAATCTATTTATTCTAGCGTCGAATTGATTACAGATTTGAGTTCAAGAAAGCCGATTACATAAGAAAACGCTTATTTCCAGCCTGTAGGTGCAGCGATGGCGGTTTTAGGAATTTTTCGAATTTCTATCGATTGGGGTAGAAAAAAAAAGTCGAAAATATTGAAATTTTTTATATCGATTTTATGACTTAATCTTATAGATTTCGAGCAGCTTAACACAAATCTGGCCGTAGTTTCCCTGTACAAGTCGTACTTTTTAAGATATGACCATTCGAATGTTTCAATTTAAAATTTTTGTCAAAATCCACCTAAATTGCAAATTTCAACTTTTTTATTATTAGACTTACAATTTTTGTTCATATAGCATTTCATAGCATTTGTGAAACAAAGAAATTTGATGTATTTAGATTTGATGTAAGTCGCTCCGTTCAAAAGTTACAAAAATTTGAAGAAATTTGATTTAAGGTAATGCTTTAAAAATTTTACACTACCGATTACAAAATGATGCAACTGATGCCAGTAAAATTTTTAAATAAAGTTAAAACTTAAAACAATATCAAGCCATCAAAGGGTTGAAACGTCTTGATAATACTTTTAATCTTCTTTTCAGATTTTTAATATTCTGAAAATTTTGACATAATTTTTATTACACTAGCAATTATCTTGTAAGGTATAACTGACCTACCTAATATGTGACAGACGTCAATTTTGCTATTTATCAAATTCTGAAAGCGCGACCGATGAATGGCTATCAGTAATAATGTTTATATGCCATCATCACTGATGACCAAATTATCATCAATAATTATTAACCAATAAGTAGCAGTTTTAAGCCATTTACAAAAATACAATTATCGTAAAGTTTTAGCAACATGGGATTCATGGGCGGTTGATGGTATTACGTGATGTTCAGCCGCTTAGGTAGCCAAAGTTCGGTTTGATTGTGAGGGCAACATCTATTGTTTAGCCTTCGCACAATGACTCCTACATCTTTTAATACCTAGGTATTTGATAAATGTATTTTATTCACGATTGCTGTAAATTGCTTGAAACGAGTGACATTAAAATTAAAAAGTAAAAAGCTGTCAACTAGACATAACACAAAAAACGTAGGATATCAGTTGATAAATATTTAAATAATCTAAACGGCACAGTTGTATTTTTAATAATTAACTAGTTACATAATTATAGGCCCAGAATGAACAAAATAGTTTCTTCTGATCCCTACCTAAGTTTGTAGGTATATACTTACATTTTTAGGCCTTCAGTTTAATCAACAATCAAATCTTGAAAATTAAAAGTTTTCATTAATAACAATCTGCGAGAAGTCCGAATTACGTGTCATGAAAATGTAATTTTATGTTAATAACTTCCTTATTGATGGCAGCTGCGGCATAATGCTATTGCAAGATTATGAAGCGAGTAAATTATGCAAATAAGCTCAATTGAAGAAAATTTATCAATTTTGAGCGTAAAGACCTCAAACAAAATAACGTCGCAACTTTTTACACGTCTTAATGGGAATTATAGCATTGTTGATAAGCTTTTGTTACCTTTTGTCTAATAAAAAGCGACAGTCAATTACGGCACGCAAATCTGTGAAATATATCTATATTTTGTAGTAATTTCTGCAGTTTGTATTATTTTTATTATCATGAATCGCACATCAGTCTCCTTGATTTAAATTTATATTTTCACATCGGTCAATAAATAATTCACATTATGAAAATTTTATTTTCTTTTAGAAGAACACACATCGAGCTTCAGAAATTTTCATATAAAATAACACTGTTGACGTCTTAAGTAGCCCAAGCGTTGTAGTTTTCAATGCACTTAAAAAAGTTAAAGGATTCGTGGGCTAACAGTCCTAACTTAATTTTTTGAATTAGATTTCATACAGTATAGGGTCAAATAATTATAGTTGGCAAAAGTTTCTCTACTTCAACGTAGTTCCTTTGGCAGGTAGAAAGAACCGTTCAACACAAAAATTGGAAAATAATAAAATATTTCAATCAGCATTCTTCTAGAATTTCTATTAGTAGCAAAGTGGAAAATTAACCAAAGACATCAGTGAATCCGTCGGAAAAAAATCACTCTTTATAAAAGCGATGGGACAGAACAACAGTAAATACAAAGAAAAATAACAAAAATAAAAATATAAAAGCAGAGCACAATTTGGAAGATGCGATAAAGACATCCAAAAACACAAAATTGGTAAACTTTTTACTAAAAATGAATGAATAAGGCTTTAAATGTAGAAGAGAAGAGTTCGATGTTCAAAATCTAGAACAGAATCAAAAACGGCTCGTCTGGATATTTATACCTACCCACTTATACTTATATGCAATTGGTTTTGAAACTTAGTATGCAGTTATAATCAATCAAGTTTGTTCTGTCTAAAGTATTTTAAGTCCTCTAACTATACAGAGACGGCTGCCGAAAGTCGGTAGCAACTTTCTTATTTTAAATGCGTTTACTTACATAATTTTTTTGCATATTGTTCTTCGTATTCTGAATTTTGGCAACTCGTGTTACATGAACTTATCTGACAGTTTCACATAATAAAAATGGTCGATGTGGTAGTTTAGTACCTAACTGTCTATATAAATTCGAAACAAAAATTAAAACTAATTTTAACATTTATCAGCAACTCTCATTTCTTATGCTGTAAATAGGTGGGCACCTACGTCTAGTAGAGGTAGGAAGGATTTAAGTTCAGAGCGAGGCAAATTGCAAGAATCTTTTCTTTTTCCAGGAAATTACCTTAATTCTCTTTAACCTTAAAAAGCCGTGACACCTTTGCTATAGAATAGTCCTTTCACATCTGCAATTTCCTCCCCATCCTGCACATTATCCTTTAAAACCGAGCCGAATGGCCTACGAAGAACTGTTATGGACGACACCTCACAGAAACCAATCGGCGTTCGACCACTACTTCACATGTGTGTCTAGGACGCGATCTGCGACGGCAACTCCAGCAGATACACAGCAGTGGGCTCCCAAATGTTCCGTGATGGTCCTGGCACATCCTGCACGCCCTGTTGCGTGCTGCACGGAGGAATGCGCCTCTTCTGCAAACTGTTGCTGCACTCGAACACGCATATGACATCAAATTAAACCGTTAATGCATGTCTTAAAAGAACTTTTATCGCTCAATCGGCCGGACAACAAGTCCATGTTCAACGGAACCAACCCCCGAGATCGTTGGCTTTCTTTATCATCGAACTTTCGCCGATAAGAACGGCACAACAGACGTCGGAATTCGACGGCCGGTGGGAAAGATGGGCTATCGGTCATGATACGCGAAAAAAGGGAAGGTTACTTTGTAGCGGACGTAATTAAGACTTTAAGGTTGATGGACATCGACTTTGTGTGCATGTTAAGAGTTTTTTTTTAAGATAGTAGTACAAAAAGCGCGTAGTAGATTATAAAGACTGAATTCGAAATAAATCCTATCTAACCCAGCCAATCTTCACCGGAAATTAGAAAAAAAGTCAAAATCATAACTTTGAGCAAATTTTTAATTTCTAATTTTCAATTTTTAATTACTAACAAAAAGAACCATAACTTTACCTAGGTCCTGTAGACTTAATTAAGTAACTAAATAGCGATATCGCTAATGTAGGTATAAGCTCATCCAATTTATGTCCGTAATTTGTTGGTACTTATTTGAAAAGACGCTGTAACTTCTTAACGAACAAGATAGTAAAACCTAAAGTGGAAACTTGATTTAACTTAACCTTTGAAATAATGATGGTAAGAAGACAAGGAGAGATCTGGGCTCCACAGAAATAATTACTTCTGGAATCTAAACGTTGACACTCATCTTTTATTGGAAACCATGCACTAAAATCTTTTATGATGTAATTTAGCTTTTAATTAAATAGGTACATGGAGACTGCTTGAGTATAAATATTGAATAACAAGTTAAGCTTTATTTTCATTTATAACATTGTCTTACGAGTTATGGTCATATATCGACGAAGTTGGATTAAAAGCTTAGCAGTCTAACATAGGTAATAATAAGTACCTATTGTTGATAGAGAACTTACTTTAGCTTTTCAAGTCATTTATTTATGATTGGGGTAAAAAAAAAAATGGAAATTTTAGACATCCCTTCTGTAGCTTTTAATGCACCAAACGTAATTTGAAAGATATGACAATATTTTGATCAAAAAATTTGATTTCTAACAATTGTTATGGCCAAATTAGCGGAATGCCAAATTCCGGACAGTCAAATACATTGATAAAGCGTTTATTTTATTTTTTGGTAATTTTAGAAATTGTCTAATTCTTATTGATTGGGGTAGAAAAAAAGTTTAAATAATGGAAATTTTTGACTTCGATTTTATGACTGATTCTTGTAGATTTCAATCAATTTAGTGCAAATGTAACTGTACTTTTTGAGTGTGGGGCCTTAATTTTTTAATTTTTACTGAAAGTTAAAAATTTTAACTTTTGCTAAAAAATCTATCAATAATTATACGCATAATCAAATTTAGTCCACTTGTGAAGCCAGGAGACTCAAATACGTCGTAAATCATTACTCAGACGGCACACAACTTTGACTTGAAATTGGGTCAGTTTACACCCCCTTTTTGTCCTCCCCCATTCTATTCGGCAAACATTTTTATTTTTATCATGTTCTTCGAAATGCAATTGCCCACCTGCCATACCTTATGGATCAAACTAACACTGTTGCATGAGTAAGGAACGTAAGCTGCTTATTACTGACAAGCAAAACAGTAATCTTGCAACAGCTTGAAGGAATGATTTTATTTAACTTTTTCGCATAGAGACTTAATTGTAAATGTAAATTGTCTTCCACAATTGAGAAAAAACCTGGTTACGAAAACACTCCTGTAATTAGTCCGTTATTATTTAGTAGGCAAGTTATTAGTTGTTGTGGTGGGAAGCGGAATTAATTTTTTTTCTTCATCAAATATTGTAATGACTCCCAATGTAATTACCAGTTACTCAATTCGGTTGGCGATGGCGGCGTTGTCGACGAACGAAAATAATGTTTAGCCCCAACCCCCGGGCGTGTTATTATGTGCGAGATCCCATCCGGCAAATAAGCATCAAGCATCGCCCAAAGATCGAACATATCGATACGGTTATTAAATTATTATTATAAAAAGTATATTCCCGAATGCCGAGAGTATTTAATTCGATAATGGCGGTATAATTAGATTTCCTTCTGCGTCTTCGGACTGACGGTGCCGGCGTTGTTAAGTGTCGGGGGCAATTTGAGCGGCGGTTTTTTGGAAATAATAGAAAAAATACATATCGACCGGTGTATTTTCTTTGTGTGTTTGTAATCTGTAGGTAAATTGTCCTGCTTTTATCTGGCTTGTTTCCAGTTAAATTATAGGGGCAGTTTGACGTGGCCGTGACAGCTAAATGAGACGGCCGCGATCCGATCGCAGACCAGCACGCCGTCGTACACTCTGCTCTGCAAGCCACATTATAATTTGTTTGTTCCACGAGGAAATTAGCCGGGAAACAATCATACTAGACCGTGGACTATTTCGGGTAATTGCGTCAATTTCACGGATTTGGGGAAACGAAGCTCTTCCAGACCGCCAATATACCTAACCTACACCCCAAGAGGACAATACTCTTCATCTCAAAATCTTGCAAGAATCAGGTAAAAACTTTATTAGTCGTGTCCGTGGTCGTGTCTCTAGAATCGGATCAAGTACAAAAATTCTTTATTCTCAGCACATAACAAAGTTTACAAAATTGAAGCTATTTCTGTGATATCCTACTCTAAAAATGTTTGTTGGTGAGTTATTGCAGGGAAAGACGACAATAATTTTTTAGAAAAAGGGTTATTAACCTTTGTCAAAATTATTATAAGATGAAAAAAGATAAATGGTTTAGATGTATTTATGTAAAAAATTGACAGTAACTCTTGAAATTTGGGACTGAAAGTTTGCCTTGCTTCTAAAATTTATTTAGTACCTACGGCGCTGTGCCTCTAAAGAGAAATTAATTAAATTTTCTAAAATAGAACTAATGACATTAACGATTTGTTTTCTTTAATCTTCTCAATTACGCAATTAGACACTACAAAATTTGCAGATTATTAGACAAGTTTTGCGATGTAAATAAATAAAAAATTGTAAAAAAAAATAAAAACAATTTCGGCGACAAGAAATTATTATTATTTATGATAAAATTTAAAGGTAAAATAGATCCTTCAATTGTCGACGAAATTAGAAAAAAAATTTTGTTTAAATATTATTGCTCACAATAATACTTGCATGACATGAAAATGAAAACTTTCTACAGTTGGCAAAACTTTTTCGAAATAGCTTAAAAAAACTTAAAAAGGAAGAAAAAATTATAATTTTTTATTTGAAAATAAAATATAAAAATATTACCAATAAATAAGATTGTGCTTATTCTCTTGCTTTTGTAAGAAATTTTTAACAAATTGTGCAAATTGGTCAAAGCTGATGAGTCAGACAATAAAGATCATAATTAAAAATTCATAAAAAAATCAAAAAATTAAATTAGAAAAATTGTAATTTTTTGTCAAAAAGTTTATGATTAGCTCTTTCTAGGCAACTATGTACTATTTAGATGCCACATCTATTACAGACATTATGACTTTTTACACACTGCACAAACTTTGAGAAACGTAGTAACCATACCAATTTTTCTTACTATGTAAGTACCTACATAAATTTTTAGATAAAGAGTACCTAACTAGAATTATTAAGAAAGACGTAAATTTTGTTAATTTTGCTTCTTAATTACAGGCCACGATGTATTTTATGCACATGCGTTTAATTCTACACATCTAATTAATTTTATATTGATTAACTTGCGCACTCGAACTTATGGCCCCACAATATTTTGCGTTTAAATTTGTTTAATATTTTATAATTAAATACAAAGAAACACAAAAATATACCAATTAGAATGTCATGGGGACATCTTAAATTGTACATACTAAAAAAGATATCCAAGGGATATCTTAGTTTGAACGGTCCCATTGCGAACATCCCGGGGACCTTCCATTTGGGAAAGTACTGTTTTGGATATCCCTGGGATATACCAGAAAAGATAGAACATTCAGGGGACACTTGGGACCTTCAGCGGATATCCATGGGATGTCTGGTGCAATTTGGGTTCAATTAGCTTTCTTAAAAAATTTCAAGATAATTATAAAAAATATCGAAAGTTGACAAATGGTGGAGGAGCCAAGTAAAAATTAAAATATTATAAAAATTCATAAAAAATAATACTTAAAGTTAAAAAAATGATAAATTTTTCCTCAAAAAGTTTATGATCAACTCCTTCCAGACACCTAAGAACTATTTCAGAGCGACGATTAATAATTTCTTTTTTGTAGTAATTAATTTTCTCAACAAAATATTTTATTTTTTGCAGTAACTTAGTTGTGTACCCTTTGACATTTTTTCTTATAATCAATTCTATTGGCATTGGCTTCAAATACAACTTTCTTTGGTTCTTGGGGAAAATCTTAGATCTTTATACTTGTTCTTAGAGAAAAGTAGCAAAAGTCAGATAAAATTTTTTTTTCGTCGTCATTAGTGTTTCCAACAAAACGCAGTAACCTAGTTTTGTATCTCTTAACATTTCTTTCTTCGCTTCAATTACAACTTTAGTTGTTTCTTAAGAAAAATTCTTTTACCTGTTCTCAGAAAAATCTAGAAAAAGTCAGATAGGATTTTTACGAGCTTTTAAATATGAGCCATATTTTAAAACAATTTATAACTATTTGGATAAAAATGGTCATAATTAGTTCAAAATTTTGAAGTTTATTTAGAAATTTAATTATGTAAGTATCAGCAAATGGGCTGCTTTTTATTAGTAAAACTGAGCCAAAGCCAACAATAAAAGGGCTTAACACAAAAAATTAATAAAAAATGGAAAATTATAACTACAAAATTACTAATAGTGCTAATTATTTTTATTAAACTAATCATGGTAACGTAATTACCGTTTATCAAATGATTTAACATTCACGTTAGTACCTCACTCTTCTGAAGTAGGAGGTAGAAAACGACTAATGGCTCTGTTGACTAACATCGTCTAATATGTAATTAGTCCCTTTGCAGATTATATCTATAGGCAACTATATATACACGTCTGAATAAGCTGTTGCAGGAGCTCGCCAAGAAGTTATGAGAGAGAATGCCGCAACCAACACGACTCCTTCAAGAAATTCAGCGGCTTACCTGGACAGTCACCCAGGTCGACTCCAAACCACCGCTACTCGAGGCGGTCCATAAACCGTAGGTAGTAACGACAGGTGCGGCACTGCATTCTCATAGTATTTTTTCCGTAAGTGTTTGTCAGTGACATTATGTACAGTGCGGAGCGGTTAAACACCGATTTTCCACCGCGATTTTGAGTGCTTTTCTTCGCGAATAACCATCGTCAACGATGTCGATAGTTAACAAACAATTTTTAGTGCCCCATTAGCGATTTATGGATATAACATTGATCTATCATCTTTATTTCACAACACGAAGGTGAGAAAAGATTTTTTTGAAAAGCCAAAATGCAAGAAGTTTTGTGTTTCACCCAACGTTGAACTCTTTGCCAGACTGGAGATTAGATCGAGTGACCTCGATAACGAAATTTACCTACATCTTGACCTTATTCGGGTGGATTGGGTCAAACGGTACGGCCGAAAAACGGCATAAGGCGATTTTTAACGCATTTAGTTTCGCCGCATTGTTCTAAAGTTCACCAGTCGGTTTTGGTCGAGAAGGGAGGCGAATTATGCAAGTATTTTGTGAAAGTAACCGTTCGACTACTGCGAGTTTTACCTGGTAACCGGCATTATACAGCCAGATCGAAGGCACATTCAAACCGTAAAAGTGGCGAGTTTTTGGAAAATCAAACGCTTTCGCTTTTGTTGCCTTTGCGGATCATGGGACGAAGTTCCGCCCCCTTCCATCACGTTCACGTTCCGAGAATTTTCATTCAGTTCCGTGTAGAAGCAAATTTGCGGCCGATGGCCCAGTAGGTCTCAAGAAAAGACCACCAACTCGAGCTTCATCTGAGAGGAGTGATCATCATCACTCGATGGTCCAGTGAGTCTCATGAGAAAAGCACCAACCAAAGCTTTAGTGGGAATAGTGATTATCATCCCCACAAATAATATCTAGATTTCTATTACGTGAATTTTTAATTTAATGCCATTTGAAAAAGCTATTGTCTTGCTGCCAATGTTGGGTGACACTACCTACTTGTAGTAATAACTTGTATGCTTATGTCGTACGCGATTAAGCGTACCCACATCGATATCACGTAATGGCAAACATTTTGCTTCCATTGAATGAAGTGAAGATCATAATCGAAAAATTTGGAGGCCTCCCATTCAGGGTCAACAGACTGGAAAAGAGACAATTTTCGCATTATCCCTTTGTGTCTCGAGCGTTTACCTTTTTGTTGCATAAGTAATAAACTCGGAGGCTGCTATGTATGGACATACAATTATTATAACACGCGGCTCTCATTTGAATCGCGACAACAATACCAGATGGAAGTGACCAAAGCGTATTGTGCCAAACAAACAAAGGTCGGACAAAAGAAAGAAGGAAGAAGTCTCAAGTTGCGTGGACCATTCTGAAAAAATTCCAGGAACCGCTGAAAATTCCGCGTGTCATCCTCCACTAAGTAATTAAATGGATACCTGATCACTTAGTTCTGTAAAAGTAACACTGTTGTGATCAAAATTTTAATTTCCAACGGTTCGCCGATACGGAAGATTAGTGAGACTTCCATCTGCTCTCGTAATTTTTGGGTATTTAACACTTGGGTGGGCGTCAAAAACATTCACTTTAAAACCAGGAATCAATTTGTATAATGAGGTAGACGCCTTGCAATCAGATTATGGCAAGTTGAAGCGAGATGGTAAACAACAACCGTTTGAATTTTAAATGGTAATTCAGGAAATGAAACAATTGTAGGTGTAGAGACGGAAAAAGGAGCCCGTGAGAGTCGCGCGGAGATAACAAAAAGGTGCTAAATTTTCGTTAGGCTTCAGAGACTCGTTGGAGAAGTTTCTCTGGACGTTTGTTTATTAACTAAGAAAATAAATAACACAAGAGAAACTCGGTAACGTAACGATAGTTGTGTTCGACGAAAAAATCGCGCTATTCGTGATAAGTCATTACGAGTTTCGGAACTGTTAAGAATTTTTCTGTTTATAGCTTTTCTGGCCGTTCGGTAGCCCCTTTCGTGCTTGTTACATTAATAACTCGGAGACGTAACGGTTTCTCAGTCTGGTTCAGTAAATGTCCCGTATTGCTGGCTCTCACTCTGTCTTGTTTGTGCACATGTCGCACTTTAGTCAATACCTGGTCTAATAGATCAGATCAATATTGAGTGGTCATTATACTCCCGTTATGCGAAAGTACTATTGCGGGTAATCATTTCAAATGAATGAATCAAGGAAATTGCAATTCGCAACGAGCTTCTGTTCTCGTGTGCTAAATCAAAAGGAACGAGTCAGTCAAGACGAGATAATGACACGGATTATTGTAATCTCAAAACTAATTTTTGTTATTCATTGGTTGTTATCCTTGATTTAATTAATTAAGGCTAATTTTTTGTTTCTTGAAAACGTGTGGCAAAAAAACATTTAAATCACTTACCCACCGTTATTAAAACTTGCTAACACCAGATTTTTGTTTCAGGGCGAAAGTAGCTGAATGGCGGCCATTCGGATAGCAATCGTTTCACTGTTATTGGTGCTTAATATACACAAGACACTAGCAGGTAAGAAGAAAGCTAAAGTTATATGAATCAAGTGTGCCTGATTTTGAATGACAATAAGAAATGGTGGATGCGCCGGGAGAATACGATTTCACCCGAAATTGATCGCTATCTTGTATAATCATTTTAAAGCAGATTTTATTAAGTATACGAATTAAAGTGCAGAAATTCGCAAAGGTAAAAGTAATATTTTTAATTGGGTCGTATTTAACAGTCTACCAAATTTACCCAATATTTTCATACAAAAAAATACTTTCATTTTCCAAAAATACTAAATTGACATAATGCTGGCCTCTTATATATTTTGTTCGCCAAAATAACTTTTGTTGACCATAAATACTAAATGTTCACCAAATTTTATTCCGCATTTAATTTTAACATAATACACAGATATTTAATTTTTGACAGTGTTTTATATTATTTAGCAGTTAAAAATACTATTTGTTGATCAAAAATACACAAGCAATGAAATGTTGTGCAAATGGTAAATAATTTTATGCAAAATTATAGATGTAGATGTGCTAGGGCAAGGAAAATAAGAGTAAAAATAGAAGTGGTTTGCACAAAAAAAGATATTGATTTCCGTAATATATAAATGCTTTGCTGTAATTGGCTTGCATTATGTAAAACGTAAAACTTTTTTTAGTGGTAATATCTAATCGTGCTTTTAAAAAAAAATTACAGGGCCCTGAACTAACCTTTTACAAAACTTTTTTCGCGTGCCGCTTGTCTGGAAGCGCAAGCGGCAAGGAGAGATTCGCGAGCATATTTTATTTTTGGAGTAATAGAATAATTATTTGACGCACAAATAGTTTTTTTCAGAAACACTAAATATAAATGAATAGCGCGAATATTTATTATGTAGAGCACGGACGCGTAACTTGAGCGTTGTAAATTTGGTGAACATTTAGTAAAATTGATATACATATAGAATTTAAAATGTAAGCAATGGTAAAACAATACGCAGCATAGTTATTTTAGTGGTGATGTTTTTATTTTCTGATGTAGGTATAATAATTTGGGTTTCATTTAGATTTTTTGATGCTCATTAAATTTTCTGATGGACAGTGCAAGGGATGTATAGTTTAATTTGGTGTACATTATATTTGTTCCCTTTTTAATTCTTTAATTTTTCCCTTTAGTTAAAGATGCTGAAAGTAGCTTTTTGAGCTTAAGTCTGATCTGTGGTCAGTTATTAATGATTTATAGCGAGGTCTCCTATCTAAGCTATTATTTTAGTTCACAAGGAACGAAATTAAGTTTTAATAAAAATTAACTATATCTTCATAAAAAAGCTTGAATTTTTGTAACTCGATGTTATTTTTGAGGGAATGTGGACAGACTTACCCTCTTTCAAGGTAATCATGCAGAATTCTAAGAACGGCTTCAGCAAATACTTCACTCATTTCTGCAAATTATTCTTTCTCCAGCCTTGCATCCTGAATTTTTTCATTATTTCAACCATTTGTGTACTGGCGGCAAAAACCGGTTTTCTGGAGCGAGGTTCGTTTACTTGTAATCTGCAGATACTTGGCTTTCAAAAGACCTACGAAGGTCTGATAGAAAAATTAACAGAAACATCGAGCCCTTCAGGATTGTTCCCTAATTTTCTAAATTTCTTGAATTTTTTTTCATGATTAAGGATTTATGAGCTTTAAAAGATTTAAGAAGGAAAAATATTTTACCCACATTTAGTACTAAAAATGTGTAACGACGCTCTTGTCATAGTCATGATATAGAAAACTAAGTTGTTTATTTTTCAACAGGATTATAAATAACTTTCAATCAAGCATGTCAAAAGCGGTTATAATTGCTTGCTGGGATCTCATCTCTTTGCCCACTAGTAGTGTGGATAATAGGAATAGAATATCATAAAATGAAATAATTGCATTATCATATTCAGAACTTTTGTATACATCAAGTAGGTGGTTACCTGCAGGTTAGCCAGCCACGAGCCACCCAAAAAAAAAAAAAAAACGGAAATCCTCTTAATAGCATGTAGATACATACGTTGTAGGAGTTATGCTGGATATAGTTTTTAATTTTTTAATTTATAACTCTTGTTATACGTATGTAACAAAAATGTGGTACATTAAGCAAGCATCACCAATATCGATCATTATATCGCGTGGTAACATAAGTTTCAAAAATTTCTGGATCAGACTAAACAGATCTAAAACACTGTTGCGTTTTCTGCTGAAATCCTGGAACTATTACTTGCACCAAGCTGATCATTGTTGTCTCCCATATCAAGTTGCAACATAATAAACAAGTAGGATGATGCAGCTGCACAAATCTGAAACCAACCCAACAAGCAACCTTAACATTTTCCGACCACTCACCACCGTCTTACAGAAAAAAGCAACGCATTGTCAATATTGAAAAGCTTGCATGCCGATATCTCTAATTTATTCTGCATCAACTTCAACGTTGATGCAATCACCTGAAATAGAAGGTTATTAACGCCGAAAAAGGTCAATTCAGTGCAACTCACCGCGTTCCTCGCCTCTTCTTTGTCAATATCAATTTTAATTCCCAAAAGCTCGATTTTTGTGCGGTTAGCCTAAGAAAAACACAGAATTTTATCGAAAAAATAACCAGAATTTCCACTTACCTCCTGACATAAATCAATGGACTTCTTCGCGAGATAGTACAAATCGAAGAGGTACAAGCAACAGTTTCGAAGAAGAAAAATAACGAGATTACTGTGCTTGGAGAAGAGATTGAAGAAAATCGCGTACATAGCGGTGTGTAAATCGCCGATTAACAAAATGAAATCGGTTGTGATGCAAAGAAGTAGTTGAAAGGTGAAAATTTCGTTAATATCTTTACTGATTTTAATCAAAATTTTGTGCAAAGACACCACGTTTCTAATATACTCGGAAAACCTCAGCGAATCCATCGGATATTTGCGCTTACTTTGCGATTCTTCCGCTTTACTCGCGATCAATCCGTTGATTATCTCAAACCTCTTTTGCAAAATCATCGAGAAAACGTAAAACAAAATTTTCATAGTGTTAATAATCAAAAGCGGATACAAATAGATAAAAATATCGATGACTCTGTAGGATGGAACCAAAATCAGTTGCGAAACCAATTCCCCAATCACGTTCAAAAAGAGATCGATGAAAGCAATCAAAATCATCGACCATCTCCACACTTGGTAATTAGCGTTGAAGATGTCTTCTTGATGACCTTTCCGCGACAACTCGAGATCAATTTCGTGAATTTCGGCAACTTTCTTGGCCAATTTCACGGTGGTCACGTAACTGAAGGCGAAAATTACCGCCATTATAAAAGCGTTACTGACACAACGAAAAACGAACAAAATCTTGATGGTTCCGGCTTTGGCAAAGTCCTGCAGATTGATCACGCTAGTGAAGATGTCGAAGTGCAAAACCGTCAACACCGTGATGGTGGTGAGGAAAAAAAGAGTCTGGAGAAGGTGAAGCTTCGACAGCACGTAAGCGGTGCCTTCTTTGTTGCGAACGAAGGGAGTCATCCCCAAGATGTTGGCAAATAAACAGAGGGGGCGAAGCGTCTCGCCTAAAGACAGCTGCTTCATCGCGGTCAGAGGGAGTTCTTGATTATTGACAAATTAGGAACGTTTTTTTCGGGATCTAATTACAATTTGTTGTTGTTATTGTTTTTGTTTAAAAATGGGGACCTACCTGGAAAAACTCTTCTCTTGAGCAACACAATTTTGTTGGCAAAAATAACTCGATTTTTGAAGTTTTATTTAAAAATCGAACACTTGCTCAATCAGTTTTGCAACTTGGCTCATCGTTAATTTCAAATTTGACACGCTAGCTGTTAAGAATTGGCTGCGTAACTCGCGCAATTACGCTACCAAATTGGTTTTAATTGCTTCCTTGCAATATGCTAATTGCACCTGGTAATTTTGAGTCGCTGCCGACTACTGAATAAGCGCTTTGGTCTAATGTTTATTAAATATTGATCTGGGACGTTTCTGGAAACGGTTGTACACACATCAACAATAAGGCAATTAGGACAATAGTAACAAGGCTTGAGAAACCGTTGTGTATTTACGAAATTTAATTGTGTTTCAGGGTTGTGTGAAGTGGAGGCAGGACAATCCAATATAATCGTGGATATAGAAGAAAGCAGAGGAAAATGTAAGTAACGAATGTAGGTCGTGGAACAATTACTTAAGTGGTTACTTCGCCGTAATTTGATTAGTCTTACAATTTATTAACATCAGCGGTTTCGGCGTTTCATAATTGGTTGTCACAATTATTGTGGTTGTATACGTAATGCACCTTGAAATTGCGTAACGAAAACGTCTTTTTGTTTTCATTTCAGCTATAAGTCAAGAAACGGTGCCGGCCGAGATTCCCATTGAGGGGGAACCCAACGTTGACATTTTTTTGGACCTGCAATTCCCCAAAAGCCAATATCCGTTCTTCCTCAATGGCAAAAAGCTGCAGTTGCTGGCCCCTCTGGACCGGGACGAAAACAGTTTGTCTCACATCGTTTTCCAGGTAATTTAGCAAACTTTCCGTTTTCCCATCATTTACAGAAAAACTTTCGGTAACGTCAAGTGATTTATGGCGATGTTTGCTGCCACTTTCTAATTTCGCTTCATGAATCTGTTATTATTTCACTCGTTCTTAATTGACTTGCTACAAAAATTTTCTTCCGCAATAATTCGACAACTACTTAGTTCTGTTTTTGCAGAAAACATTTAAAAAATTAACTAGAAAGTCGTGGGTGAAAAAGTTAAGCCCCAAGGATAGGGCCTTTCAGGAAATTTAATTAGTGCTGCTAGTTGATTCTTAAGGTCACTGGCGTTTTCTTAGGTAGCCACTGTCCACCTCCCGGCAGAATTTCGAGTCACCGAATTTCAAGGTAAAACGAATCTCTTGCAACATTCACCTTAAGGTCCTTCACTTTGCCTTCGTTATAAACTACCGGCATCTATCGCACCCACTAATTCCCGGCCATTCAGCAGGAAATTGTGACCGCACGAATCATCAAGGCGCCAGCGCCAAATTAATAAAATTTCCCAACCCGAGTCGTACCATCAGGCACGAAAGCAGAACTCCCCGTTAATTAATTGCTGGTCGCTCCTCATTATCATTTGGAAACAAATATAATGTACACCAAATTAAACCACACATCCCTTGCGCTGTTTACCAGAAAATTTAATGAGCATCAAGAAATCTAAATGAAACCCAAATTATTATACATCAGAAAATGAGAACATCACCACTAAAATAACTATGCTGCGTATTGTTTTACCATTACTTACATTTTAAATTTTATATGTCTATCAATTTTACTAAATGTTCACAAAATTTAGAACACTCAAGTTACGCGTCCGTGCTGTACATAATAAATATTTGCACTATCCATTTATATTTAGTGTTTCTCGAAAAAAGTATTTGTGCGTCAAATAATTATTCTATTACTCCAAAAATAAAATATGCTCGCGCATCTCTCCTTGCCGCTTGCGCTTCCAGACAAGAGGCACTCGAAAAAAGTTTTGTACAAGGTCAGTTCAGGGCCCTGTAATTTTTTTTAAAAGCTCGATTAGAAATTACCACTAAAAGAAGTTTTACGTTTTACATAATGCAAGCCAATTACAGCAAAGCATTTATATATTACGGAAATCAATGTCTTTTTTTGTGCAAACCACTTCTATTTTCACTCTTATTTTCCTTGCCCTAGCACATCTACATCTATAATTTTGCATAAAATTATTTACCATTTGCACAACATTTTATTGTTTGTGTATTTTTGATCAACAAATAGTATTTTTAACTGCTAAATAATATAAGACACTGTCGAAAATTAAATATCTGACTATTACGTTACAATTAAATGCGGAATAAAATTTGGTGAACATTTAGTATTTATGGTCAACAAAAGTTATTTTGGCGAACAAAATATATAAGAGGCCAGCATTATGTCAATATTTAGTTGTCGCTTTAAGATTATGTATTTTCTTAATTTTGGTGAGAATTTGGTATTTTTGGGAACTGAAAGTATTTTTTTGTATGAAAATATTGGGTAAATTTGGTACACTGTTAAATACGACCCTTATCATTTGACGATCCGTGAAAATGGCTGCAAACATTGTTTTCAGGAATAATTGCTTTATGCCCTCTAATTTCAGGTGATATGCACGGTGAAAGCGACGCACAAAAAAAGAACTGTTCCAGTGATCGTGAGACTGGGCGACATTAACGATAACGCCCCCCAATTTGTCGGCACCCCCTACGAAACCAGCATTTCCGAGGTGACGATTCCCAACCCCCATTCCGACCTTGCTGAAAGTCAAATTTTAGTTAACTCCTGTCGGTACGACGATTTTCCAAGATATTTTGGCCAAAGACAAGGACGCTGGAGCGAACGGTTTGGTCGAGTATTCAATTATCAAAAGTGACAAGTTCGAGAGAGACGACGAAGGTATCGGAAGAGACAGAATCCATAGCGAAGACGGATATGGTTTCTTCTCCATCAATTTACCGCATCAGGGTCAAGTTACGGTTAACAGGACGCTGGATTTCGAGAAGACCCAAAGATACTACGTCACGATCGTTGCTACCGTGAGTAACTCTTTGATTAGTAGGTGTGGGTCGAGGAATTTCATTGATTCGAATAGTTTAGGCTAAATTCTTTGTTTACGCAACCGGCGGACCTTGAATTTTATAACTCGTCCAACATTTTGAAATGAGTTTCTTTTCATCTTGCGAGAAGTTTCAAATTTTCTGTAAAACATTTCTTCGGGTAGGGCGATCAATTGTTAAGTCGTGAGATTTTAGGACAGGGCCCGGGACGAATCTGAAAGGTTGTCGTCGACGACCACCCTAATCGTCAACATCAAAGACGATGACGACCAAAACCCTTCTTTCATCTACAAAGGATGCATGTTGCTCGACGGTACTTGCATCAATCCCGAATACTCAGCTTCGGTAAGATTGATCACCCCAACGTAATTCTCGCTTTTTCTAATCTCCAACAAACGTAGGTCTCAAGTGGGGTGTTGCATGGAATCCTCAACATATCGCCCGAGAAGATCCAAGCCGTCGACATGGACACCATCAACTCCCCTATCCGCTACTCGTTCGTCAGCGGCACTCCAGACTCGTACGGCGATTACTTCAAAGTCGATCCAGAATCGGGCGCCGTCCGTCAAATAAGGGCTGTTGATACGTCGACAACGAAAATGTTCAGCATTATAATTAAGGTGAGGTAATTTCGCTGAACTGGTATTTAGCGACCCAATCCGTCTTAATTGCGTTTTCATACGCCACCAAACATCCGAGATTTGCGCGATACCCATGTAATGCCGTTAATTACACAGCCATTGTGGATAGAAGTGGGTCAGTTCCTGACAACTTTTTTGCAGGCTCAAGAAATATCCGAAGCTAAACGCTCGACCACCGCCAAGTTATTCATCACCGTCAAACCAGTCGACGCGAACCCTCCAGAAATCGAACTGTCCTCAATTGAGGGCTTTGTTGACGAAAATTCGCCAATCGGCGAAAAAGTCTTGGACCCCCAAAACCACCCTCTCGTCGTCAGGGTCGTCGACAAAGATTTCGTAAATTTCCACCCCCCCAGTTATTGACTTAATCACAATTTGAAATTTGCAGGGACCTAACGACCCTAAACCCGCCTACACTTTCGAACTGACAACCCCTTACTTCGTCATTGACAAAAACGGCCATTTACTAGTCAACGAAAACGGTCTCGACCGCGACCCCCCCAACCCCGGCCAGTTCAAATTCCAAATAGTCGCGAGAGAAAAAAACAGCGTAGCAGCCAGCGCCCCTGTTTCGTTAACAGTTCATCTCAACGACGTTAACGATAACGCCCCCATGCTTCCGATCATCCCACCGGTTTCGGTGCCAGCCGGTGATTCTAAAAGGAGAGTCATGCGAGTCCAGGCGACCGATAAAGATGAAGGCACCAACGCTATCGTCACTTACTCCATCTATCACGTTTCTAACAACGGCAACAATAAGTTTACCATCAACCCCATAACTGGAGATTTGGAAACTGTCGGCAAACTAAACGCCGGGGATCAATACAGTTTGACGGTTCAAGCCACCGATAACGGAGGGTTGTCCAGTCAGGCCATAGTTGAGGTTACTATTAGTCCAGGGCCCAACACCCAGAGTCCTATTTTTGAACAGGCCATCTACGATATTGAGGTCAGCGAGGGGGCGACCATCAATTCCACAGTTGCCACCATCACGGTAAGTACAGGGGTAGGTTGTTTAGATGGCGGCCAATAACGTGCATTGTAGGCAATGGATCCCGAGAATGACCCAGTTGTGTACTCCATCATGTCCGGGAACGACCTTCGGCAGTTTGCTATAGGCACCAAGTCTGGAATTATCACCGTCATTAGGAAACTCGACAGGGAGGACTTGACGCGGTACAAACTGGTAGGTAGCTCCAGGTGACCACGCAGAGAAGTTTTTAATGCTGAAGATGTCTTGGTGGTTAAGGTCACAGGAGTTGGTCTAACAATATCCATGAGAGTAGATCTTATTGCCAAAAATATCTTTGTACTTTGACTACTCTCCATAAGATGGTGCAAGTAGTACTTTTTAGAAGGTCACAGGAGTTGGTCTAACTAAATATGCCAAAAAGTAGATTACTAGCTAAGAGTCTAAAATTCCATTTCTTCAATGCATGGCAGCTACTGTTAATTTTTGTCGCGTACACATTCTTCTTATGGCCCTGGAAAGAATTCGAGTGCCGGGCCACCGCTTCCTAGCTGCTCCTTTTATGAACTTCCTACTTGTTCCTAGAAGTTTACGGGACTGCTAGCTGCAGGACTTCCTGACAACCGAATATGGTCTAAGCCGTATCTCGAAGACCTCCAGCAATACTCTTAAGATCTCCGCTCGTATTATTTATTAGTTTCCATGCCAGCTAACATTTCTATTCATAATTTTTTGACGGTCGATTGAAACCAGTTCCATGACTACTTTTCAGATAATAAAAGCCGAAGATGCGGGCAAATTGTCGAGTACAGCGACCGTAAACATAAAGGTAACTGACATTAACGACAAAAACCCGGAGTTCGTAGGCGATCCGTATAATTTCACCGTGAAAGAAGGTCTCAATAAGACGACAGTGGGGTTTGTCCGTGCTACCGACGCCGACGAAGGCATCAACGCACTCGTCACCTACACCATACCCACGGACTTACCGTTCATCATCGACAACGAAACGGGGGAGATTTCCACCAATCGCTCTTTGGACTACGAAACACAAAAGGTAAAAAGAAGTTTTTGAAGTTTTGAATTAACTTGCAAGGACTATAATTTCTCATCTTTATCCATTTCTCCATTAAACCAAAGAAAGATCTAGTTGTGATTAAAATTAACCCTACTGTAGTATGGTCGTTTTTGGTACTGCTTGTGAATGGACGAAATTGTTGTTAAAGAACTACCAGTTTGTGGTTACTGCCCAAGATGGGGCTCCAGATCCCAGGATAGCAACAGCGACTGTCTCAATTGTGGTTCTAGACGTCGAGGACGAGGTCCCCGTGTTCAGTAGACTTAGTTATGAGGCCACAGTACCTGAGAACGTTCCAGACTATTTCGTCACTGATGTTATGGTAGGTTATCTCCAAAAAAGTTTGATGGTTACGTTTTCTCAACTCAATGGCAATAGGCTACCGATCCTGATACCATAAAGAAGATCACTTACGTCATCCATCAAGGACCTACTGATCTCTTCAGAATTGATGAAAACAATGGAGCCATCTATACGACCAGAGGACTGGACTTCGAGAAGGAGAATCATCACGTTCTAATCATAGGAACTTTGGAGAATATGTCGAGCAAAGAGGGCAGCACCACCAAGGTTACCATTAATGTAGAGGTATGGTTACTTCTGTTTCTTGAATTAATATTTTTGAAGTATTTCTTGATTCTTCTCTTAAATTTGGTCAAATCTGGAGATGATTTGACAGCCACTGGATGTCATTCCCAAGGAGTTACTGTCAGATATTCTATTTTATCTAGTGGTTGTTCGGCGAATAATCAGGGATGATTTCAGGATCGCAACGACATTCCTCCCGTATTCACGATAATTCCTCACCCCATCACTCTGGAGGACGACGTGGCTATAGGAACGGCAGTAACAAACCTTGTGGCAACCGACTCTGATGGTACCGCACCAGGAAACAAGGTACCCGTTGTTTGGTTTTGTTCCATTTCTAATCGAGAGGTTGCAGGTTCGCTACGAAGTCATCGGTAGAGGCAAGTCAGCCAAATATTTTCAAATTGACTCCGACAACGGCGTCTTAAGAGTAACCAATGATCTCAAGAAGGAAATCGACACAGAGTACCAGGTAAATGGCATCAAAACTTTTGTAACAACTTCTAAAACCGACAATTCAAGGTCGATGTGAGGGCCTACGATTTAGGAGAACCTCAACTCTCTTCAGTTATAACTGTTGACGTCTACATCCAGCACGTTGCGACTGTAGCTCCTGAAGTTGGCTTAAGATTCGCTGACACTTCCTACAGCGTCCAGATTCCCGAAAACTCAACTGTAGGCAGCAAAGTTAAAACGTTGACGATAGTCAACAGCAAGAGCCACGGAGGCAACATTCCACTGAAATGTTTGATAATTTCAGGAAACGAAAAAAGTAATTGTTGCTAAATTTGGTTGGCCCCGATTAAACTCTTGATTGATTGCAGGAAAATTCGCGATTAACGTAACGGAAGAGCGAAATTGCGCCCTGATTTTGAACGAGACTCTCGATTTCGAAACGGAAGAGTCGTACCAAGTCGAAGTCCAAATTATGTCATTGCAAGGTTTCATCAATAAGGAAATGAGCATAACTCAAGTCACAATCAACGTCGGTGACGTCAACGACAATAAACCGACTTTCTCTTACCCTTCCGGAACGACAACGACCAAATTCTACGCAGCTATTAGCGACAATTCACCGTTATCGACGGCAGTAACGCAAATCAAAGCCGACGACAAAGACAGCGGAAAATACGGAAAACTGAAGTTTTCTCTCGAAGGAAAAAGTGGGGATTTTTTTGCTATCGACCGCGATTCCGGGATTGTCAAGACCAGACGAACCTTCGAGGACGTGGAAGAATCGCAATTACCCTTCGAATTGATCGTGAAGACCCGCGACAACCCCAACGCTTCAAAAGATTTCCACGAAATCGAAGCACCACTAGTTGTTAATTTGATAACTGACGAAAACAGACTGATTTTAGTTATAGGAGATGCGAAACCCGACGTGGTGCAGAAAAAATTGGGGACTATTACTAACGTTATCCAGGATCAATCGGGTTTGGTGGTCGGGATTGAAAAATTGACCACTAGAGAGTTTATTGGGGGCAACGGAACGTTGGAGAGTGATCCCGCAGGAACCGACATCTGGTTCTATCTGATCGATCCGGAAACTGACGAGATTCTAACCAGGAACAGTTCGGTTGTGAAAAGGTGGATTTTCGATAAAGCCGCGATGGACAACATCACTTTCGACATTACCGGCCAAATCCAAAACACCGCTTTCAACATTCACGAACCCATCGTTCTGCACAAAGTCAAAACGGCCTCGATCGCCTCTTTTAACGGCCAAGTTTTTCCTTACGCCTTAATCATAATCGCTTGCATCATTTTCGTCCTCGGAATCGTCGGCATCATCTACATCTGCATTTCTTGGTCTAAATACAAATCCTACAAGGACCAAATGCAGCGACAATACGTAGTTCCTGCAAGTCCTGCTAGATACGATACTGTCTACGTCGAACCGAATCTGAAGGAGTACGAAACTCAAGTCCTGCAAATGTGCGTTCCTGTTGACGATGATCACGACGAATACAACGACCTCCATTTAGATTTTAGCAACAAAAACCACGCTTTTAGTTTAGACAACGTCAGCTACATAAGCAAGGATAACAATTTAAAGAAATACGGTAACTACCACTAGTGGGTTAACTGGTTAACTTGGGGAGTTTTTCAGGACAACAAAGTCCGGTCAGTAGCGAATCAGCCACCACAACTGCGAGAGCCTCGAGTGTTGGGGAAGGTCGCATGGTGAAGAACGGGGACCACTCTTTGAGGAGAGACCACATGTACAATAATAGGTATGGAGGTCGAGGTTCGAGATTTTTTAGCTATTGTGGGATTTTCAGGTCGTCTGACGATGATGACGAAATGAACGCAAGTCCAACCAACGAAAACGTCATGTTTAGGGAGAAGAAAGACTATTCCCATTTAGGCTTTTCTTACGACCATTCGCCAGTGGAAACAACGACAGAACTGTAGATAGTGAAAGTGTAAAGTCGATTTTATTGTAATAAAGTGCCTATGTACCTACTGATTAATTTATGATTAAGAGCAATTGTGAGGTTGTAGGTATGTACGTATGTAATTTTCCATTTTAATAAATATTTTATTTTATAATTTTATGTTTTTTGGTTAGGGTTAAAGGGTAACAACATTAAGGTAGCTCAAACGTCTGCTAGAAAATAACAATTATTTATTTACAAAATTTATTTACATGAATAATTGGTGTCTTCAAACCGCTGTCTTGTCTGAGAGAATAAACGTTTTTTGTAATTGGGGCGACTACCCTATTGTCAAAATTGCGTCATGTAGCGCGACATACCTAGGCAACACTTTTATATAGGTAATTAACAAAATTATGTGCAATTCATATAAAAACTCTAATTAAATACTTAAATCTAACTAATATCACCCAGGCGAGATTGCAACGATTTAAATTATTTTCTTTCACACGACTCAACTTCACTAATCTAATCAATCAAGGAAAAAAAATTGGATTTTGTTCACACTCCCTAAATTATCGTAACTACTTTCCGAATTTTGATGCTATAGTGTACAAAGAATTGAGCAGTTGCAGAGCTCTGGTGTCCTCGCTGTGCTCGCCTAGGGAAGGATCGACAGTTTTCTCGAAATTACTCGAGGTTTCCCGCACCGGATTCCCCCGGAACCCAAACCCTCCAATGGAACTGGAAGTTTCCAAAACTTCGTCTTGGTTTTTGCGAATAGTGCGGTTGAGTAAAGAATGAATGGGAACAGCTTCTGTCTCGATTTCCTTAGTAGCGTTGGTACCACATTCGCTGATTAGCAGCAAAATTAACCTGCGAGTCAAAGGGTTAGTTTCAATTTCCTTCATTTTCGACAAAAATTCGTCTTCGGTAGTGTTAAGTTTGCGAAGGATGCGCTGAAGTCGTCCCGATTCTTCCGTTTTGGTCGTGTTCATGAAATCGATCAAAATTCCGTGGACCTGCGTCGAATTAAGGGCTAATTTGGGCAGCGCCCTCAAGTCGTACTGAATGTCGTGATGGGGATCTTCCCTCAAGTCGTATTGAATATCGGGATTTTCGGGGGTTGCCACCGTTGTGGTTTCGGCGCCAAAATTATCATTAATTGAAGCTGGATCGAAGGAAAATGTTGTTTTCCAAAGTTTCGTAGCTCCTGGCGACGTCGTCCAATGACCTCCGGGAATTCCTAACAAATCAGCGCTTTTGGTCGTCGACTCCTTCTCTTCTTTAACTTTGAGCTTGTTGAATTGCGAAACAAACGACTGACTGTCAGCTAATTGAAGATTCTCGGACTCCGGATTGAGAGAATTTCTAACGTCCAACGAGCTAAATGAGCTTCTAACGTCCAATTTTTGGGGAGTGTTGTTGAGAGCAATCAAATAACCCCAAGTGGGTCTAACTGAGGGTGCAGTCGGATAAATTGGGGGGTAGCTCGATTTCGCGTCAGCATCCGAAAAATTCAACAGTTCGTCATCCCCCAAATCCTCTTCGGTAGTTTCCTGTTCTGGCCCTGGAGGTTCTGTTGGTCGCACCTCCTGCAACACTCTCTTGAACGTTGCGGGATCGTCGAGATATGAGGACAAAGCTTGAGTAAAAACTTTTGCCAATTGTCTAACTCTGGGAGTTTGAGCGGGATTTTTCGAATGTTGCGCTTCCAGATCATTATCATCATTTTCACCATTTCTATTAGCAATCACCGTTGTCGTTTCAACAGTATCTTGCTCCTCATTTGACGTAAATAATTCATTATACCGATTCATCGTCATTTGCGTCAATAACGCCGTCAATCTTTTCTTCTCCAGCTCCAAACGCGTTAAATCTCCTTCTTCCTCCTCTTCCTCTTCATCTTTCTCAGCAGCAATTCCGTCCAGAGCATTTGCAAAATACACTGCAAGTGTATGGAGGGTTTGAGGTCCAGCCGAAGGAGGAATTACGAGGCCTGGTCGAGAAGTTTCACCAGAATGGTCGTTAGCGTTTGCCATTTCAGCTAGAGCGTTAATCATGCTATCAATATTCTCAAAAGTTGTCGGCAAACCAGTTTGAGTTCTCTCCAATGGTGTAGGTACCGTTGGTTCATCCTCACTAACATGAATCGGGGCTGTAAATGGACTAGCCGAAGAAATTTTGTAAGTGGGATACGTCGGGGTTACGGAATTAGAATCAGTACTTTCAGTAGTACCAAATCTTTGGTCGATAGTGGGAGTAACAGTAGGCAAATAACTGGAGGCTCGAGTTGATATCTGAAAGGGTCTAGGTTTCACCACCTCTTCACCCCTGTTAACTTTTGGAGTTGTTCCGCTATTGAATGAATAATTTGTGTCGCTTTTAGGTGCAGATGTTGCAAACAAAGAATTTTTGGTAACGTAGAACCCAGAGTTTTGTTTAGAAGCATCAACAGCTGAAGGTCTAAACTCAACTGAAGTGGGAGTTGATGTGTAATAAAGTTTAGAACTCACGTCTTTGTCAAGAGTTACGTCCTGACCATTTTTTCTAAAGCTACTTGAATCGAATCCAGATCTTGAAGGAAAGTACCGATTATTAAAATCCAAATCTTTTTTAGTAGTTGTCGACAATAACGGTGATGGAGTACTAGTAGAAGTTTTAAAATCAGTAAAACTTTCGCTAAATCTCGTCGATGGTACCGGCCTTATAGGAATTGAAGTACTTGCTTCAATAGAAGAAGTGGAATCTTTCACAAATTTACCATAAACCGTAGCGTGATCAATGACTCTTTTAGTACTAGTTTCAATTCTATTAGGTGAAAGAGTGGAAAAGCCTTGTCCGTTGTTGTATGTTGCTACAGAGGGTGCTGACAGTTCTTGGAGATGACTCGAAACAAACGGTGGTTCTATTGTGGATAGTGGCAATGGATAACCGGGATTTCGAATTGCTCCTGCTGAACTTTCCGGAACAACCCTAGGAGATTGGGTGCTTGGAACAATCTTCAAGGTGGTACCTACTTGACTACCGATAAAAGGCCTACCGTTATTGATTGGTTGAGTTGTGAGGTACTGGGGTGTAACTGAAGAAATTGCAGACAAAATTTTCGTCGAATAGTACTTGGGTTCCTTCAAATCAGAGTAGGTTTCTCTATGGTTATTAGGTGTTGAGGTTTTGTAGGTGTTCTGTATTGAATTAAAGGAATTTTTGTAGAAAGACGCAGTTTCTTGAGGAATCTGACTTTCATCCGAATCAGACGGCTCCAAACGCTTATTAACAATATCATTCAAAGTCAAAGTTCCCCTCTGCTTTTCGCCACCATTTTTACCTTCAACATTAAACTTGCTCACATTCTTTTCCGTCTGAGAACTATTATCGCTCTCAGGTCCATTTAGGTTTCCGGTACCTTCAGCACTTGATTGTTGTTGACCTTGTCCTGCACCAACGTTAAACTGCTGATTCGCACTAAATTTATTTTCAAGGTTATCTTGGTTGACCACGTTTGGAGCTTCAGTCCCTCCATATTTAACAACAGTAGGGACCTTTTGACCAGTGCTCAAACTCAACTGCAGTCGAGTTGGAGATTTGTCTTGGGAACTCTTAGAAGCCCCTCCACTAATTGCAACAGCACTTTGACCACTGCTCAAGTTTACTTGCAATCTACCTCCAGAGTTGTCTTCAGAATTCTTCTCACTTGGTTTCCTTCCGTCACCGACTCTAATGTTAACGAACTGAGAATTTTCTTCAGCGGCTCCGCTGTTAACAAGTCCATTCTCTTGTTTCGGCTTCTTCAAAACTTTGTGGTTAACTCTGATGTTAACATATTGGTTTTCACCATCGGCAATCTGACTCTGAGGACTCTCTTGCCGATCTACCACAACTTTTTCGAAATTATTTTGCCTCTCTTCATCTCCTTGGTATCTACGATCTCCTCTCGGCCGTTGAAGGACCTCCTGGCTGACGGTACTTTGTCTGTTTTGAGTTTTGCGGGTTGGCGGTTGGTTGGTGGAAGGTTCCGCGTAGTTGTTGGAAATTTTGCTCGTTGTTCTGTAATTAGGGGAATGGTTGGTGAGGGATTCAGCGTAATTGTTGGGCGTTCGGCTTGTTGTTCTGTAAACAGGCGAGTGGTTGGTACCGGGTTCTGCGTAACTTTTAGGGATTTGGCTTGTTGTTCTGTCATCAGACGCATGGTTGCTGTAACTGTTGGCACTTTTGCTCCTTGGCCTCAAATGATCAGGCGAATGGTTGGTACCGGGTTCGGCAGAATTCTCAAGTCTCTTGCTTGTTGCCCTATAATCAGGTGACTGGTTGATGGCGGGTTCCGCGTAATTATTGGGAGATTTGCTCGTCCTCTTATTGTCAAACGCAAGATTGGTGCCGGGTTTCACGTAACTTTCGGTGGTTTTGCTCGTCGTTCTATAATCGGTTTTGGTTCTGGGTCTATAGTCAGCTGAATGGTTCTCGATCCTGTTTTCAGATTCCGGGTAGGTTTTCTTGCTCACCTTCTGCGGCTTAGAGACGATTTCAAAATCTTTCCCCTTCCTCGACGCGCTTACAGTTGCGTGCTCTTCGGTTCTCATTACAGCTCCAAAATTGTTGGCACCATTGACCGCAACGCGCCTGGAAGCTTTTCTTCTTGCACTGTCCTCCCTCAACTGTTCAGCGCTTTCTTCGTATAATCCGGGAGAGTTAGTGCAATTCACCTTAAACCACCATTCGCAAATTAACTCGGCTTGTTGGAAAATGGTTCCGTTTGGACAGAGGAACGAAATCTTTTTCCCCTCCTCGCAAATATGGAATACCTGCAAAATTGCCGTTACATTTTTTTTTGGTTAGTCTCAACGGAAGTAGTTACTTGACAGTCGGTGTCCAAATCGGCGTAGTATCCGGAATCCATGGTTCTACAACTAAATGAGGTTCTAGGTATGTAGGAGAGAACGGGAAAATCGACTCCAGGTTTGCCTTGGACACCTGAAATTATAAAATAACGTCACCAATAAGTTTGACTTGACCTCTAAAGTTAAGAAGAAAATCCTAAGTCACCAATAAGTCATTTGACTTGGCGTCTGAAGTTAAGAAGGAAGTCCAAAGAAACTTGGTCGTTACCTTGGTAGAAGACGTAATGGTCGTCGAAATCGTTCCCTTCCTTGTCGGCCGCTTTGGAGGAATCTTCGGTTTTCAGCCCATTCACCATCTGTATGAGCATTTGTGCAAGGCACGTTTGTACTGACAATCACAATGATTATGCTTAATAGACTTACCATGGGTCGAATGCAATACACCGCATAAAACAAAATGGCCAATCCTGAAACAAAAGAAGCGCAATTAATGGCAAATAAAAGAAAGTCAGTCGATAAATTGGGTTGTTTAACGATGTGAATGCGAAATACGAGAGCAGCTTCCTTGACGAGATAATTTAGTACCAAGTCATTATGACAAGAAGGCAATGGGACTGGTTAGCGGATGGGCAGCGACATGATCGGATCGATTTCACTCGAAGATTTACGATAACCAGAAGGGCCACCTACGTAGTTTCCTCTGTGATTAATTTCGGAACTTTGTTAAAAGGAATCAAATGATCCAATTATTAAAGTTTTTGCCTGAGGAACCGCTAGTCTGACTGACAATAAATGGTGGAGGCGCCGGGTGAATTTCGCCTCGTTACATGGAGAGTCAAATGGCTTAATGACACCAATTATTGGGCGAAGGGGCAAGTTAAAGTACCACAAATTTAATTTTTATATCCTGGTGCATCTGTTGCAAATTAAAGACCATCTCCCGCGATCCAGATGAGGTCAAGATCGACGTAAAGGTGCTGATACAGTTTCGATTTCTTACGTTCCTCGACCTTAAAAGGAAGCTCGGTTTCAATAAGTCTTGTTACTTGCAAGATACTTGCACGTCATATAGGCTAAGGTTGTTTGAGACAATTCGAGCTGCATCATGCTAATTCACTTAGCGCTGCATCTTGCAGCAATTAGCATATTTGCCTTACATAACACTGGCAGTTATGAAAGTTGTTTTTTTTCCTAAAGAGGTTTTGGTAAAATCTCGTGTTCGTCCGAAGAGCTCAAAGCAACTGTTCTTAATCCAAGAAGAGATGATAAAAATAATTCTAATAATTACATGGGTGTATTCCACCATCGCCTGTCGGCAATACAAGACCCATTAAAAGGTCGCGACCTTTCTGTCGTTAACAACTCCGTTAGGTTGCGTAACCCTTGCAAATTGTCAAACCATTAAACATGTTCAACAACGCCGTCACATCTACATTATCGTCAACCGCTTTCTTTCATTCACCTTAGGCTCATTATCGCTTGCTGCCGTTGCATAAATCCATAAACAATTCGTCTTTCACAGCGCAATTTTTGATCCCCCATTGACGGGCACCGGTAGAGGAACAACATGAACAACAATTGAAGATATTGCGGATCTTAGGTAATCGAGCATCGTTTGTGCTAATCGCCGGATATACTACAATTCGAAGATGTTTGGTGTTAGCTCACACAACTGGTTTGATGAAATTTCAATGCCGCAACATCCAGATCCGATTGTTCTGATTGAAGTGCCAACTGAATAAAATATTTAAAATAATTGCCGCGATTGAAAAAACAATAGATCGTGCAATTGCACAAGATCATCACCTCCTTGGTGTTGCTCGACGAACGCAGTCAAGGATGCGACTTTTCTGTTCGGAACTTCTGCCCGAAATCTCGTTGACATTATTTTCTTCTGCTGGTGAGTTGAGGCATTGCCGGTGTAATTTTGATTAATTCGACTTTAATTAGTTGGGTCGTCAATCATCTTCGCGGACAATGTGATTTGAAAGTTGATCTATCTGTTCCGAGTCGGTTGATGACTCAAATTTGACTAATTACAACGTATTAAAAGATCAAGTTTCCACGCATCTACACTCCAATTATTGAAATTAACAATAGTGGAAACGCTTACCTAATTTAAATATGTGGTACCTCTCCATTTTGATGGCGTGGGTTCTGAAACAAAACGATTTACCAATTAGCACGGTCGTACCTACATGAAAATTAATTGCAAGGTCGATTGCACCTCGATTTTTTAAATTTTTCTCAAAATCGCACTCTCGCGTTGCCAAAGAGTATTTATGTAAATTTTGGCCATCTTACAATTCGTTCCCAGCGTTCCCAATGTTAGTTGCCCAATTTGAAAGTGCGAATGGTGTAGGCAAACAATGGAACGCCACAAGAACCTAAGCGACAAAACTCACACCGAGAAACCGTCGACAAGTTGAAGAATCATTAATCAAAGAAACCTTGACCGCCTGATCAAGAACAAATCAAGTTATCAAGTTTTGGGACGTCCTGACTGAGTTCGTACAGCATCTATTAAAAAATTTCGTCAAAGTTGGATTTGGCCCGTTTTAACTTCGTAAGGATCGTCGGAGATGAGATCTGCAAGGCCATGTCAAATTACAAACTTGTGAATTATGATGTTAGGTGCGCCAAAATCAAAAATAAAATGTTAATAAGTAGAGAAATTGTTGAAAGTGACGTTTTTTACGGTTTACCTTGGCATGCTGCTTCATAATTTCACATTTTTTATCTTCAAAATTATTACATACTCCCTGAACAGTGAACATGACAAGCATTTAAAAAAAATAATTTACAATGTGTCTATTGTTACGCAATTGCAATTTAGATACTAGATTGATTGACTAACCTCAAAGTGTTCGAAGTTAAGATTTTTAATTTAGATTTAATTCTCAACAAACCACCGGAAGCAATTAACTCGTTTCCAATCTAGTTTCGAAAAACTTCTTGAATCTAAATTCGGAATCTTTAGATATAGACCTCAACCAATGGTTGAGTTATTAGTTAAGTTGGTCATTTTAATTGAAATCAAAAATGTTGCCATTGAGTCCGTCTAACTGACACTAGTACAGAAAGTTTGAAAATTTTAAAATTTTGATAAAATTACCAAAAGTGCAAGCAAAAATCTCTGAATGTTTCCTTCAGCTTGTTTCCGGACTGCATCGAGCCAGCTGCTGAAGAGAAAGGCCTCTTCCTAAGATCGAAGATTCCCATTGTTTAATAAAGCGTCCACACATCAAACGTCCAGTTAAATGAGTTTCGAAGATTTCGGCCCCCTATTATGGCATCACTTTCATTCGATAATGACGATAATCGAAGAAATACGTGAATAATGTGTCGTCAGTAACTATGCCCACATTGTACCTAATACGTGTTTGTGTACCGCACCGCATTTTGGTTCTGTTTGAGAAGAAAGTAAGATAAAATTGTAAAGACTTTCAACTTTCATTAACGTTACCGGCAATAGAACGCATAGATTACCACTAATTTATTTGGTATTTACCACAATTCCGCTGCTATTTAACTGTTGAACGGTGAAAAAGCGGCAGATGTCCAATACTTAAGGCGCCAAATAAGCGCTCCAAAAAGTAACGCTTACAGGGGGTTCGCATTCTGGGCTCTGCTTCTTTATTTTTTGTGTAAATGAGCTGAAACTTTTACGGTAGGTTTATAAAAGATGCGGCTAGGCGGCTATGCTTTCAGATCTTTGATTTCTCTGGTAATAAACAAAATACACAATTCTGAAAATGCTCATATTTAAGTGGTAAAATTAGATATTCGTCTGTGTCGGAAGAAAATATTTTAATTGATGCGTTAGCATTGAAAGCGCCACCGTATCGCTTCTTTTTAACAATTTTATTATTAAAATTATTACAAGTGAATGAACTATTCAGCGGCACGAAAACAATGAATGAACGACCCAGTTCTGCTACCGCGTGAGAACGCGACGAGTTACGTGGATGGGTTAGTTGCGAAAGGCTATGGAGGAATTCAATTCGAATCTCGCCCAAAGGCACGACGGTGAGTTTTTCGGTTTTGATATATCGCTATAATATCGTTTTTTGTTTGCCATTTTCTTGAAGACTAATCATCGGTGTGTCTGCAGAATTTCGCAATAATTGCAGGTCTTGTAGGTTTTTCGGCTCAATTACGTGTTATATCACTTGTGGCTTATTGCTTAATTATGTTTGTTTACGTTATTTTAATAATAGTCCGATTAGTCTACTTGCTCGCAAATTAAAATACTGTAATCACATAAAAATTAAATAACGTTTTTATCAGGCACGGTTCCACGGTTGTAAACCTCTGTTTGTTAGTGGAGGAGAGAGTCGCATAGGACCTATTGAAATTGTGTCTAAAGTTCAACGAGTCAAATTGGGGTTTAATGGAGTACTTAGTTGAAAGTATCGCCTTCTTTGGTGTAACCTGCCTAAAAGTGTGAATCGCGGTCTTCGGCCTACGCCAGTTGATTGTTAAGGAAAACATCAATTCAATTATTGTCGATAAATAATAATGTTTCGTCGGTACCTGTCGACGTGAAAATTTCTAAATACAATTGCAAATCATTAATTATCTTGGACAAAGGTTATCGCTGTTCAAAGACAATTTCGACACACCTTCAAAGGTTTCGCCCAACACTTTAATTTTTTTTTTCTAAATCCTGCTAGCCTTGCTAAATTTTGTTTTGCTTATTACAATTCTATAATTAAATATGTAAATGCAGGATAGTTAAGAACTTGGTGTCGGATGTTTGATATTGGTATTTAGATATGGGCGCGAAGATGATGACACTTGCAGTGAAGGACCAAAGAAATTGCTACTACTTAAAAGTCCTCCTCACCCGATGGATAAAGAATCATATTTTCAAATAACGCAAACCTCACCACAAGAAATCAAACCGTTTGCCTTTGGCTTGACGCATTAACATTGAAATTTCTTATAGCCGTTTGAGCGGAGAGGAGCCTTAAGAAAAAATCATAAACAACGCTCTAACTCACAAATCAGCAGTGCTGTTATTTAATCCTCCATACAAGATTTATCAGATTTTATTTCATCCATGTCCAAAATTTATACCTAATGCTTCATGATAAATCCTATTCAAAATTTCTTTTATGGTTTATGGTTCATACTTCAAGTTCTTGGATTTTAGAAAAAAAATGCTTAAACTAAACCTATCATCATATCATAAACGTAAATAGAAAATTTTCACACCACAGATAAATATGCTAAACCAGTATTTTTGAATAACATTTAACTAAGAATGACAATTTAACTCATTTACATAGGACGATTAAAGGTTAGTCAAGAATAGCCTTTGTAATCTTATATATTTAGGGATACTTACGTAAGTTTAACCAGACCATTACAACCTCTTTTTTTTTCTATGACATCATCTGAAGTGACTAACATCAAAATTTTGCCGTTCGTGCCAGGTAGAGCTGATATTTTATAAATTTGCTTTATTTAGATAACTCAATTTAACTACAAAAGTGTAAAAAATAGAGAACTTTGAAAATATTAGTAATAGGCCAGTGAATAGGGACATGATAACTAAAAAATTTAACATTAATTCTAACATTTTTTAAACTTTGCCGTGTAATGTGTAACGAATCGAAACGGAACTATAAAATTTTGCAACTCCATTAACGGTCGGCATCATTGTGAAAATTGGAAAAATTTAAATTAAGCGTTATCCGCGACGAGAAAAATTGTAACATTGTTACAAACTCGATAGGGTTTTTATTACAATATTCAAAATACACAGCAAAATTTGCAGAAACTTATGAATTAGGCATAATAATTAATTATCATTAATAACATTTTTTTATCTAATTTTTCAGCAAAAATATTAACTTGCTTGCAAAACTACAATCAACTTGCTAAAATCGTCTTACAAGACTCTGTAAATTTGCAACTCTATTCGGTGACGGCATGGTCCATTTTTTATAATTTACAACAAAATTAATAGTTATTTACGTAAAAACGATTCGAAAAAAACGTAACGTGTGTAGATGTCAATTGCAAATGACTGCATTCGTAAATGTTCATTAATGATAATTAATTATTATGCCAAATTCATAAGTTTCTGCAAATTTTGCTGTGCATTTTGAATATTGTAATGAAAACTCTATCGAGTTTGCAGCAATGTTATATTTTTTTTCCTCGAGATATCGCTTAATTTAATTTTTTCTGATTTCCACAATGATGCCGACTTTTAATCGAGTTGAAAAATTTTATAGTTCCGTTTCGATTCGTTACACATTACATGGGAAAGTTTAAAAATGTTAGAATTAATGTTAAATTTTTTACCTACTCACTGGCCTACAAACAGAAGAAGCAAATGATAAAAATTTTTATATTTAATAAAAAGCCAAAAAAACATAAGAAGTGAAACGTAACTTTAATGACGTAACGAATAGGTAAAACATTAATTTTCACACAAAAGATTGTAATTAGAAAAAAGCATCAAACCTTTATTGCAAATATTCTAATAAATGTAGGCAAAAAGTTGAAGAAATAGGTAAACAAAATATTCTTAGAATCAAGAACCAATAGAAGTTTTTTTTTGAGACCAATTGGGTCAGAAAAAAATGACTTTAAGGGTAGAAAAATTAATAATAGTCTTAGTTAAAGAAAACTACAATTTAGCAAAAAAAAATCTAAAACAAATAGAAAATTAACTTCGGGCACTTAACTTACCAAAAAATTTAAAAATCCAGCAGGAGCACACAACATTGATAAACTGAGCACCTCTAGATGCGCCGAAGAGGATTTGGTTGTATCTGAACAAGATCCAAGTTCTTTTAATTGTCGACCTTGCGTTAAAATTCTTCAGATCAAACTTGCGGATTCGCCCGGCCGACCGATTCGATAGTATCAACCTTGAACAGTTACAAGGAGCGCATCTTTATTATTGACCTATAAGAGCAGTACTGAAAATAGTATGAGTTTCGTATGCTAGACTCCGGCTAATATCCTTGTTCCGTGTGATTCGCGACCTGTCACCTTTGTACTTTCACTTCGGAGTAACGCTTCAGCTTATAATAAATATTATCCCAAGATCCACGAGAAGAGATGCCGCAAAAGGATCTCCTTTCCGAGAGCAACCTAGCAAAATCTCCTGCCACCCACCGTCCAAATTTAGACAACTCGACACGACCCAACCTCAAAGTTCAATTGGAAAAATAGAACAAATTGAAGAAAAAAACGTAACAACTGGGTATCAAACTTTCGCTGGTTTAACGTTATTAAAGACATAAATAATAAATTGAAATAGAAGGGTGAAAGAGATTGGGAGTTATTAACAAATTTTCTGAAAGCGGCCATCAATTGCATGTCCGTAAATATGTTGCAATTTTAAACACACATCGCCTAATTAACTACAACCAGTAAATTCGACGATTACAATTTTTGACACGACGATGTGTCAATAATTACTGCTGAATACCACGTATTGTTAATGATGCGAAAATCTTCCTGACCCTGACCGCCAAAATCTCATTGTGGTGAAAGTTGCAAATAACCAACCTCGATTTACATATATGCACATTTGCATCTCGCCACTTAACATTGTTACAAATTGTGGCAAAACCGGCGTGACATTTGTCTGCTGAAATTCACCACCTAAACGGAAAAGTCGTGATTTCGTGAAGACTGCCGCAACAATTAGACGCGAGTTAGCAAGAAGCCGATCGGTGTAATAACCACTTGGGGGCACTTATCCGGTCTTTGAGGCTGTCAAAGTGCCCCAACGGCAACAATTACCAGCAGAAACACCGACGGGTAATTTCAATGTGACAAGAATCAGTTGGAACAATTAGCGAAACTGGAACCTCCCTAACGCCTCATGTATAAAAGAGAACTGTCGCGTTTGGGAACCAGGAAAGTAATCACGAGAGTACTGACCGTCTTAAGAACTGAAATTTATTATCGGCGAGTTATGTCAATTTATTGCACCGTCTGAGTGATGTCGTCACGATGAAACGACCGCATTTGGAGAAGAAGAAAGTGCGGCGTCTTTATGACAATACACCAGCTAACGCATCAACAGTTGCGAAAATACTCGAATTGCTGTTACAATTGGGGCCCCTTGCGACTTTTATTTTTCCCAAACATAGGTACGGTAAACTTGATTTTTTGGTCATAGCGAAGTAATCTACGTTATAATTAGGCTTAGAATTAATTTTTAATTTGGCGAAGATTTATCTTTATAGCCATATAGCAATAGTAAACATCAATAGTTGTGGTGAGCAAAATGCCCGAATTGTGGTTAGGCTCGGTGGCCCTATGCTGGGCGATTTGTACCTTGCCGACTTCAAGGTCGAGATTTTGAAGAACAAATTTCTCGACACGCTCAAAATGATTCTATGGCGAAGAGGTTAGAACTGAAAGCTGCAGTACCGTTGCATTCGTGCTTCCAACCGTTTTCGTAAAGATCCCAATGATGATGCTCGGAACTAATACTAAACGTTGACAGTAATTGATTTTGATTTGTAACAGTTTTAGAATTTTCTGAAAAACTGTCCGTGCAGGACGTGATGAAATTTCAGCTGTAATAATTGCACGAGTCTTCCTTCTTAATGAATGCTAAGTTAGAACGGATTTAATATCCGAATAAAAGTCGCTGGGAAAGAGCTACCGGTAGTGTTAGCATGCGTTGATGAAAGCTAGAGATGCGCGCAACTTTCCCCTTCATTTAATTATTTTAATTTAAATAATGCTACTCTGGGAGTTTTTGCCATTCCACTGTCTAATATGGAACTGTCCAATCGATATTTCCCTTTTTTACATAACTGCGATCCAGTCGCAATTGCATAACGGCTACCGTGCCGTCACCCAACAACTCTGACCTATGATCCCGGCAGATAACCCAGATCCAGGTGCTAAATCTTCTACCGCCAGTACTAATGTTGCAACTTAATTACTAATAATAACAGAGTGCAGCCATCTGTAACAAAAGTTGCCCAGTTTCGGTTTTTTATTTTTTTCTCATCTCAAAAAAGTCGCGATGTAACAACAGGAACGTCAGGCAAAACCCAAGAATTGCTTCAATTTCGTACTTGTCTAAGGGTCGTATTTAACAGGCTACCAAATTTACCCAATATTTTCATACAAAAAAATACTTTTATTTTTCAAAAATACTAAATGCTCACCAAAATTAAGAAAATACATAATCTTAAAGCGACAACCAAATATTGACATAATGCTGGCCTCTTATATATTTTGTTCCCCAAAATAACTTTTGTTGACCATAAATACTAAATGTTCACCAAATTTTATTCCGAATTTAATTCTAACGTAATACCCAGATATTTAATTTTCGACAGTGTCTTATATTATTTAGCAGTTAAAAATACTATTTGTTGATCAAAAATACACAAGCAATAAAATGTTGTGCAAATGGTAAATAATTTTATGCAAAATTATAGACGTAGATGTGCTGGGGCAAGGAAAATAAGAGTACAAATAAAAGTGGTTTGCACAAAAAAGATATTGATTTCCGTAATATATAAATGCTTTGCTGTAATTGGCTTGCATTATGTAAAACGTAAAACTTCTTTTAGTGCTTTTAAAAAAAAAATTAGAGGGCCCTGAACTTACCTTGTACAAAACTTTTTTCGCGTGCCTCTTGTCTGGAAGCGCAAGCGGCAAGGAGAGATGCGTGAGCATATTTCATTTTTGGAGTAATAGAATAATTATTTGACGCACAAATAGTTTTTTTGAGAAACACTAAATATAAATGGATGACGCGAATATTTATTATATACAGCACGGACGCGTAACTTGAGCGTTCTAAATTTGGTGAACATTTAGTAAAATTGATAGACATATAGAATTTAAAATGTAAGCAATGGTAAAACAATACGCAGCATAGTTATTTTAGTGGTGATGTACTCATTTTCTGATGTATAATAATTTGGGTTTCATTTAGATCTTTTGATGCTCATTAAATTTTCTGGTGGACAGTGCAAGGAATGTATGGTTTAATTTGGTGTACATTATATTTGTTCTCCACTTGTCTAAGTGGACTTAAAGAGGTGCTTCTATGCATCTTAGTTTGATAATTGATATTGGGAAAGCTTGGACAGAAAATTGCTTCGAAATAAGGCCAAAATAAGGGCACCTACGATTTCGCTGCTTCCTCACTTCGTCCCAATTACTCCAATTTGTGCCCATTAGAATGGTCGATAGTAATTATTTCATTTCGACAACAGGATGTTAAGTACTTGACTGCGTAATATTGACATTTGCGTAAATTAAGGCGATCAACAAGATTATACGGCTTGGAACTTCATAGAAATAATGCTTTTTAATCCGCCAATACTTTCACGTTCTATATGTGGAATTAAGAAATAAAACCATGCTACACCTACTTGGGTGAATAAAATACCAACAATTCGAGACAATGAATTGTTATCGAAGAGCCTCGCTCGTTGGAGGAAACTAATGATCCGATGACCCAATAATGAGTTGTGTGGTTTTTCATGAATCGTTAGCACCTCTACCTATGGGAAGAACAGTCACAATCACGAAGTTCACGATTCGTTTTGATGGTCAAGTGATTGTGACGCGGTTCCCATGTATTCCTTGACCTGATCAGAAGGATGGTACAATATAAGGAATTTTGTTGCCGCATCGTATTATTCATTCGGCCAATTAGAGAAGAAATCTACGGGCGTGACGTGGAAAAACACCTAATTACAGGATTAAAGGAAACAACTGTCCGTTCGCCATTGTAACAAGGATCCTTAATTACGGCGTCGTCAATTTGCCAGTTGAGAAAATCGTGAAAAATCGAGAGAATCCGACATTTTCGGAGGAAAAATTCACCACCACCTTGAACCGTTTGTGAAACGGATCGTGCGAACGCTAACATCTAAGATCATCATGAATAGCGCTTACTAATAACATCATCATTATTATCCTTTTGCTTAGCTAAACGCTTAATTGACCCTCCAAGCGTAGTCGAAGAATCAACAACCACACAGATGGTCCTCATTTTCCGGTGCAATTAGAAGGCTGGAAGAGCTCAAAATCTCAATAGCTTGTTAATGTTGCTTTTAAATCCGGACAAATACCGATGGAATATCGTAAATAAGTCAAAAAAGATGACAGGTTGGCCATGAAACCGGAATTACCTAACCTCCGCGTATGCAGAAAATGTACGTAAATCTGTGCCATATCATCAATAAAACCGCCTTTACGTAATAAAGATGAGACGTAAACTACATCTAGTTGAGGTGTTGGTAAGTAGGTCTTCTGAACTGGTACGAACGCCGAGTATTTGCACACCGGACCGGCGGCTTTCAGGAATTGAATAAAAGTGAATGTAAAAATGTTATCTTAATGGTAAATACGTTGAGATTTGGATAATACCGCATCTGACATGGTAACAGTTGGACAATGGGTATCACAGTAATTTTTGTTTGTCAGAGCTTTTTGCACATGGCTCGTGAACCAAAAAATGAAGAAAGTTTAGAAGGTTAATGCTAGATAAACGATCTAATAGAATTTATTTATCGTTGGTGACTTCAGCAAAGAAGAGTTGACCATCCTCTGATGGCAGCACAATATGTTGTCTTCAATGCTCAATTAGCAACGTAGCTCCTCAACAAGTCTGCTGAAAGAGTGGCCGAGTGGCGATATTCTCCAGTCATCATCTTTAACAAAATATTTGTTTCTTCAGGTGCCACTGTTGCCCGATCTGACAAACAAGTTTTGTTTAGAATTTGCTTAAACTATTGAGATGCCATCTTCACTGCCACTCTATGTTGCTCACAATACTTTTGTTTTTAATTTCTTCGTTGAGATCTTAATTTGTAACGAGGTAAGACTTTCTATTCCTTCTTTGACTTAATTTTGGATTAACTCATTGAAACTTTTATCTTTTGCAGCAAAAGTTAGAAACATCCTAGACACTGGAGTTGATTCCAACAATAGCTGATAATTTGCAAAAATTGCGCTGACTATGGGACGTGGACAGGCTTTTGACGAAAATCACGTATTCCTATTGTGCAGACACGCAGCGTATAATTACGCAGAAAATTCAATCGTAAAACTTCCCAGTGAAAACAAAAATCACTTTCGGACCCGCATTCTTATCGAATACATTCAATGATGATGAATGCCGTTACAATTATGACTTAACTCTCGTTAATGGCGCTTTCTTGCACAATAAGACGCTACATGAGCAGCAGAAACATTTACCATTAGGTAGGTGCTATCGAATTAAGTCTGCGCAATTTCAGATAAGCATCGCGACTAATAAACCAGAAAGAATGTCTTCGTGGCTTAAAAAAAATTATACCGTCACGAACGAAAATGAATCTTTCATATTTACATGTGCCACTATTCCATATAGAGAAGTTTCGACGTGATTTATGACGATGCCTGCTGTTTATGGCTGAAGACAATAACTTTTTATTTTGAATTACGAAAAAAAATGATTTTCGCGAAATATTTTTGTTGCCTAAGTAATCCTGAGAAAATTTTGAAATTTTTACTTCTCGAAAACCGTGAACTGAATGGATTGTGAGAAACGAGATTAATAACAGTTTAATTATTCTTTAGTCGCGCTATTATACCCGACAAAGTTATGAAATATTTACCACGCATTCAAGCTCAAATAAAATGTACGGGGCATGTAAAGACATTTTGTATGAAGGTCGCCGTGTCGCGATTGTCGTTGCTAAAACTTCAATTGTGATCAACAATTCTTGCTCAATACCACTGATCAAAGTCAAACAATTATTTCAATTAGACAAACGGTTGGTGTGTACTTGTAAATGGTCTAAAGATAGAGGAAGTGGTCTAAGATCGAAGATCGAAGCGGAAGGTGGTTGTTAAATTAATTTGCACGTTCTATCTGAAACCGATCGAAAATTGTGGAAAGAATTTAGCAATGTTTGTAAAAACTCTAATTAACTGTGAATACCCAACAATTACGATTTGCTGTGAGAAGCTGTGGGGAAGAACCTTGCTTGTCTTTAAATTTAGCAGTGTATTTATGGCGCATTGTGTTTTATGGAGCAGAAAAGTGGTATGTTAGCGTTGTTGTCTTGACTCGTGATTTGGTTCTAGAAAAGAGATCGAGGCTTCCACAAAATGACCGTTCGAATGTTTCAATTCAAAATTTTCGTCAAAATCCACTTAAATTGCAAATTTCAACTTCTTTATTATTAGACATATAGCATTCGATAGTTTTTGTGAAGTGGAGAAATTTAATGTATTTGGATTTGATGTAAGTCTGCTCGTTCAAAAGTTACAAGAGTTTGAATATTATAAGAAATCGAAACTTAGTGGTTTTTCTAATCTTATAAGAAATCTATTTATTCTAGCGTCGAATTGATTACGGATTTGAATTCAAGAAAGCCGATTACCTAAGAAAACGCTTATTTCCGGCCTCTAAGTGCAACAATGTCGATTTTACGAATTTTTCGAATTTCTATCGATTGTGGGGTGGAAAAAAAAGTCGAAAATATTGAAATTTTTTACATCGACTTTATGACTTAATCTTATAGATTTCGAACCGCTTAACACGAATCTGACCGTAGTTTCCCTGTACAAGTTGTACTTTTTAAGATATGACCATTCGAATGTTTCAATTCAAAATTTTCGTCAAAATCGACCTAAATTGCAAATTTCAACTTCTTTATTATTAGACTTACAATTTTTGCTCATATAGCATTCGATATCTTTTGTGAAATGGAGAAATTTGATGTATTTGGATTTGATGTAAGTCTGTCCGTTCAAAAGTTACAAGAGTTTGAATATTATAAGAAATCGCAACTTAGTGGTTTTTCTAATTTTTTAAGAAATCTATTTATTCTAGCGTCAAATTGATTACGGATTTGAATTCAGGAAAGCCGATTACATAAAAAAACGCTTATTTCCAGCCTTTATGTGCAACGATGTCGATTTTAGGAATTTTTCGAATTTCTATCGATTGGGGTAGAAAAAAAAAATCGAAAATATTGAAATTTTTTACATCAATTTTATGATTTAATCTTATAGATTTCGAACCGCTTAACACAAATCTGACCGTAGTTTTCCTGTACAAGTCGTACTTTTTAAGATATGACCGTTCGAATGTTTCAATTCAAAATTTTCGTCAAAATCGACCTAAATTGCAAATTTCAACTTCTTTATTATTAGACTTACGATTTTTGTTCATACAGCATTTGATAGCTTTTGTAAAATAGAGAAATTAGATGGATTTGGATTTGATGTAAGTCTGCCCGTTCAAAAGTTACAAGAGTTTAAATATTATAAAAAATCGAAACTTGGTGGTTTTTCTAATTTTATAAGAAATCTATTTATTCTAGCGTCGCATTGATTATGGATTTGAATTCAGGAAAACCGATTACAAAAGAAAACGCTGATTTCCAGCCTTTAAGTGCAACGATGTCGATTTTAGAAATTTTTCGAATTTCTATCGATTGGGGTAGAAAAAAAAAGTCGAAAATATTGAAATTTTTTACATCAATTTTATGATTTAATCTCATAGATTTCGAACCGCTTAACACGAATCTGACCGTAGTTTCCCTGTACAAGTCGAACTTTTTAAGATATGACCTTTCGAATGTTTCAATTCAAAATTTTCGTCAAAATCGACCTAAATTGCAAATTTCAACTTCTTTATTAATTGACTTTCGATTTTTGTTCATATAGCATTTGATGGCTTTTGTCTACGAAAAGATCACATTGCGGAAATTTGGTTTTACTGCGTTGGAAAAAGTGGATTAGTGTAATTTATTATTAAGAAACCTTTTGCACTTTAAGTAAAACATCTATTTTACTTTAAAGAAATAGAATATACGTATTCACATAATCCCCAAAATACATGTGTAGCCCAGTCACTTTGTCTAAAATTGAACTTTTTGTTAAACCTTTCTATAAGGAGAGAGCAACGTTACGTTTATTTCCTCCTACCCACCTAATTACCTGGATCCTTTTCAAAACATTTAAAAATAATGAAAGTCTTGAATTTCAATTTAAAAATCTTTCATTATTCTTTACCAAGTATTGTTTAAAAAAGAAGAGGAACAAAATTAATTATTTTCAGACCTAGGGCGTCTCTCTCATAACTTAATATCTGATGAGTTCTGCTATTAAATAATATTGTAGTAAAAAGTTGATGAGCACTACGTCTTTGATAAGCGCCAATTTCTTTGATAAATGACATTTAACCACAAACAAAAAATTTAGAATTGCCGAAAATGGCTGCTATAATTAGTCGAATGCTAAAGTTAATGCATGAAAATATTGCGTAATAGGTTAACTACTGCATAACACTTTGTCGTACTTTATTAATTTGCAGTCATCGTTAAAACAATATTTTTACATTGACAAATCATTCGCAAAACTGTCGAGCTAACACAAAAACGGTAGCCATCAAAAGAATTGTTCTCTATTTTTATATAACACTTTAAAAGCCCAAGAGAAACTCGCTGCAACTAAACAGTACAAGTCGGAATATTCTCATCAGTACCTACTATGCCAGTTTCAGCTACTTAACTATAATTATTACTAAACCAACAACAAATTTAGGTACCTTAATTCCGAATCAGTTCCGCCACCAACAATTAGGCAAGTTGTTTAATTTTTAATTGATATTAACGGGCGCGAATAAGAACCAGATTGATGCAATTAACAAATTTCATTATCGTTGCCGACTGACCTACAACGATGAATCGACTTGAGCAACCGTTCGAGATTCTTTGCATCCGAATTCAAAGATGTGTCAACAATTTGAAAATAATAGAGGCAGAGGTGATACCTACCCATTATTTCAGTTGAAGGTGATTTGAGAAACAATTAATTTGCTACTTCTTTTATTATGTGGAGGTTTTTGGTTTGGCGCAATGAACGTTACGAAGGTGATCTCTTCTCGAAAAGTCCTCCGAATGTTCGACTGTTTGTCTAGAGCTTTCCATCCGCGAAACACGTCCGTATCGATCAAAAGATCAAAAGAGTAGTAGAAAACCTTGATCTGGCCATCGGCTTGTGCAATTTTCTAATTGAATGTTACGCAAGGTGATATATTTAAATTGGAGCTAAAAAGAGAGTTTCTTGTATCAAAGACACTGACGCCACTTTATTCAATAAAAGAAAAATAATTAATAATTAATTTTTTTAAAGTCTTCTAGCTTCTAGCACACAATTTGTCTTCTATCAAATAAACGCAACACCGATTAATTAATTTATAAAAAATCGTAGCAATTTGAATTTTTACCTATAATTTGTTGAAGGTTTACGTCAATTTTATCTCAAAAATTATTCTTTTTTGTAGACACCAACCAAAAGACATACATTTACGTTGGTAAAAAAAAATCTTAGAACCTTTAGTTTGCTTACCCGATTGGAGACGGCGTCAGAAAAACGTCCAAGCAATATTCCTGGTAGCATGCGCGGGTGGTGAACAAGAGCAGCACATTTAAAAGTGGCGGTACCACGAAGACTGTGGGTGCGCGATGAAGATGCCGTACCGAGCGCGCTTGACTGGAAGATGTTGGTTAAAAGATGAGATAGATGAACCCAAACAATCACTCTCTCCCGCGTCGTTTCCTAATCACAGCGTCCGACCTTTCACAACACTCACACGCATTGCCGACTGACAAAGGCCAAAGAGTTGCAATGGAAGAGATCATTAGGAAAGGTCTGCCCAGGTACTTGGTCACCAAGTACCCGCTACAATGTAGTGGTTGCATGTATTGTTGGGAGTACTTATTAGGGTAAGCAGCGCTTGTACCGTGAACCACGACCTACCCACTAAGTTGCTTATTGAAAGCACGCAAACAGTACCTAGTTGAGAGATTAAGTTGGGTTTGAAGAGTCACAAAATTATTTGTAGATACAAAAAGGTGGAGTGAAGGTGCTCGTCTTCAGTGAGAAAGAATGGATTAGGAAGACAAAAGGGTAAAGTCGGCGTTGTGACCTTTCGGAAATGTCGGTTTGGCGCTATAGTCACGATTCGTTCGTTTTGGCGGACTCGCACTGAAGACATGATCGCATGTACGCAATTAGTTGGGTTGTAAAATAGTGGACTTAGCAGGAAGCCGCAAAAATATTTATCTTACATGACCACATAGTACAAATTAACTTGAGCACAACGCAAATGTTAAACGGTTAACCAATTTGCAACAAAATTTCCATTTGTTTATTTGATACAAATGTAGCTTCACAACAAGAAACAACAACCGGTCATTAATTTTGCAGTCGACTGTATATTTTACGATCAGCAAACGAACACCATGACCATGATGCTCTGTGTGCTGTGGGGTGAAACAAGAATTGTGGGCACTTGATTACTAATTGCGCCTGCAACTAGGCAATTCATAATACACATGAATTACAGAAATTTCTATTCTCTATGCAGCAGAGTGCAAAACTTTCTGTTTATACATACAACTATTTACATAATTCCACGACTTTTACTAATTTTATCGAAAGTAAATACCTGTTTGATCTAAAAATTGTACTCAATTAGGTATTCAACACTTGGATAGTGGAACTTGAAGGGCAAGTGCTGTTCTACTTTTCTGATTTTTATGACATTAGAACAAGGGCAAAGGTCCAAGGGCAAAGGACAAGGAAAAAAATTAAACACATAATAACCTTTCCTCATAAATTCTCTGTATTAACTTGGACCATTTTCTTCCTACTAGTTCTATCTAGTACGTGTCGTATGGTGGTTTTCCAAACTTTTTGTACAAGTTATCCCAGAACTTCATCTTTTCGTCGTTAGGATTTATCCTCATTTCCAAGTTCCTTCCAATGTGCAAATAGGACAGATCTGAATTGCTGAAGTTTGTGGCTATCGTCCAGTTGGTATTTAACAAGGAATCTTTGAAAGGAGTCGGATTTCTGAAATTTGTAGAATAAGTACCTATGTGGTTAAAGTTGTTGAAATTTTTAACCCATATTTAGCAAAATTAGTCCATAACTTCAATACTCTGGATCTGACTACCTTATCGTGATCACTTGCGCTATGGGAATTCCTCCAAAAGTAATTCAATTCCTCCGCATGTGACACACCTAGTAGCAAATAAATGGTAAAACTAATTAGTGGGGTATAAAATGTTGCTAGTAGGTCAGGACAAGTCAACTTATTAGATTTGAGCTAATTTGAACCTGCTTTCAAAGAAAATGTGCTTGTTTTACCTGGACCAGGTCTATTTTGGACTCCTGATAACTCTCCTTCATAGCCAAATTCGTAATAGTAAACTGGAGCAAATTTCGAAACTAGGCGAACGTACTCACGAATTGGCCTGACAAACGAATCGTCACCTATAAACTAAAAAAAAATATTCAAAAAGTTCAACCAAACTTCTCAAAAACTTACATTCATTATAGCCGTATTGGAGGCAGCTATAGGAACCATGTTGAAATACTCCTGTTTAATCTCCTTTCCAGCCATATCCTTAATGTAGAATTTTTTAATATTCATGTCAATCGGCACTAACTTTGAAGGTTTGCTGTCATATTGCAACAAATATAATCTAATCAAAGCTAAAAACAAAAATTGCTTTAAATATGTTTTCCAAAGTTTGACTCACCCGAAATTGGAGCGGATCCCTCAAGAGAATTGAAGCCGACTATCATTGGAACTTGTTGGAAGTTTCCCTTGATCAACTCAGCGTGAGTTTTGCCGGTGATAACCGCATTTTCGTGCTCTGGTTCGAGAACTGGTGAGAAGAAAAGTCCCTCTCTTGGACTATACACCAAGTATTTCTATTGAGCCAAATAAGTATCAGTAGAAGGAGATGGGGGCTTCTGTCCCAGCTCCTGCTCTTGCTAGATCCTTGTATATTGTGTTGCCTACCAGTTTGCTCAACTTTCTATTTATCATGTTCTAAACAACTTTACACAGGTTCTAAACAACTTTAAACATGTTCTAAACAACTTTAAACAACTTCAAAACAACTTTAAACCAAGCTGCTTAGAACATGTTTAAAGTTGTTTAGAACCTGTGTAAAGTTGTTTAGAACATGATAAATAGTAAGTTGAGCAAACTGGTAGGCAACACAATATACAAGGATCTAGCAAGAGCAGGAGCTGGGCCAGAACATGTTCTAAACAACTTTAAACAACTTCTAAACAACTTTAAACCAAGCTGTTTAGAACATGTCTAAAGTTGTTTAGAACCTGTGTAAAGTTGTTTAGAACCTGTGAAAAGTTGTTTAGAACATGATAAATAGTAAGTTGAGCAAACTGAAAGGCAACACAATATACAAGAATCTAGCAAGAGCAGGAGCTGGGCCAGAAGCCCTCACCTTTTTCTACTACCATCATTATTGTTTAAATTAATAGAGAAACTTACTTTATTTGACACCGTACTTGCGGTGACTACCAGGAGTGGAGCTGGAATTTTTCTTAATTCCTCCAGCAAAACTTGAGAATTATTCGTGGAGATGTTGAGACTTTTACCTGTTGCGTAAGAGATTTCGACGTTGTGTCTCGATAACGTCCACAAGGATAACGAAACGCCCGATTCCATAATAGCTCTTTGAAAAAGGCCTAAAATCCGTTTTGTAACAATTTTTTTATTTGCCGCACCGCAATTTACCTTGAGTCAATTTTGATTGCAACAAATAAGAAACTGACGCGGAACCGGCGCTCTCCCCAAAAACGGTAACTTTTTCCGGAGCACCCCCGAAATACTTGACGTTTTCCTTGAACCATTCGAGGGCCATCACTTGATCTTTCAGTCCGTTATTTCCCGGAACTACCAAATCCCCGGTGCTCAAGAAGCCGAGAATTCCTACGCGATAATTGAAAGTTACCACAATGACGTCGTGATCCAGGAAGTAATCGGGACCGTAGTTCGAGTAGTTTCCGCAGCCTTGTTGAAAGGCGCCCCCGTAAATCCAAACCATAACCGAAAGGGGCGCGTCCGATCCTGGAAACTTAACAAACATTATTAGTTTTTTTTGGTTTAACTCCGAATTGTTTAATTTTAAACAATAACTGCTCAATAAAAAAAATAAAAAAAAAATAAAATAAAACAAAATTAAATTAAAATCAATTAAAACAACTTTATCTCTGGACAGTTAAAGTTTCTCGTGCAGGCCGGGCTTAAATTTCACCTGGGGGACGTAAACGTTGGCGTAGAGGCAATCTTCACTTCCTTCAACTGTACTTCCGGATCGAAACACACAGCAAGGAGCATCCTCGATAGTGTCCTTGATTCCGTCCCAATTGCTTGCGGGTGTCGGGGGCTGAAAAAAATCTTTGATTTTGTGAAGACATTTTTTTGAAAAATTACGGAAAAGCGAAGATTTTTAATAGGTGGTTGGGCGAACGGAATTCCCTTGAAAGCGTAATAGTTGGTTTCCATTCCCACGGTTTTGTGTTTGCGTCCTTTTATTTTACCATTCTTTATGCTCAAAACCAAATCGGTCTAAAATCGAAAAAAATTGCAAAAATTTTCAGACAATTCGGAAACCTACTGGATCGTTGTCGTTAACGTTGCGACCCACAACCCCGCACAGGAAGATTAGTGCAATTGTTGCTTTGATCGGTATTGACATTGTAATGGTAACTATATGCACAAAACTTGCCAGCGGGCTCTGTTAAGTACTCGAGTAGTGCAAATTTCTAACATTTTTTAATTTTTTTCTTAACTGCACACAAATAATCACCATTGTTTTACAAGATTCCATGGCGCTTTGAGCAACCATAAATCTTGCCTTACGTTATAGATAAAGACATTCTTTCGATATTATCGGGGTAAGGTCAGAACTTTATGGAAATTTAAGTCATGTTTACTTAATCCAGCAACCAGAAAAAAAGGGCTGGAAAATTGTAAATTATTTTAATTATTTTAAAAAAATAATCGACTGTTTTTGTTTATTAAAAAAGTAATTAAAAACAACTGACAGGTCGTAAACGGCTTTTGAGGCCATCTAGATAGCAGTGAGGTAGGTGCAATATCAGCAGAAACCGTAGTTCCATTGTTACTTGTTATTTTGAAAAATTCATGAATTCAGTTTACGTTTGTACCAAAATGTGTGTCATAAAATGAGCGCAGATTTATATTTTCAGATCGTCAGTTTACACTCGTAGTTAATTAATAAGTATCATAAGGTCCTTCAGCATATGTTTGGAACAAGTCTTTCCAAAACTGCGCAGCTTCACTATCAGGATTTTTCCTAATTTCCAAATGATCCGTAATATCCATATAAGACAGTTCTGGTTCGCTTAAAACTCTAGCTTCGTGCCAAATAGTGTTCTCAAAAAGCGAATCTTTCTTGGGCGTCGGATGTCTGCAACAACTCAAGTAAAAAAAAAGGCAAGAACGGAACTTTCCTCACCCAAATTTAGCGAAATTCGTCCATAACTTCACCATTCTAGACCTAACCAAAGTATCGATATGGGTCGCTCTATCTTCAAACTTGCTCTTAAAAAGATACCCTAACTCTTCGCTGTGGGTAACTCCACCTAAAATTCGTCAAAATAGTTCCAAGTGTCTCGTTAAAAATTTTAAAAATTTTTAAATTACCTGCTGTTCTGTTGGTGATTCCCCACAAATTTCCTTCGTAAGCAAATCTGTAGAAATAGACAGGGGCGTATTTCGAAATCAAACCAACGATTTCAGCGACAGGTCTCACAAACAAGTCATCACCCAAAAACTGGAAAATTTTAATCACTTTGTTAGCTAAACCGCCAGTTATAGAATTTGTAGTTTATTTAAAAAAAAATTATTTAAGAGTTTATATTAATATTTTTTTTTTATAAAAATTTATTGAATTTTTCCACAATACCTTCATTATGTTGACATCGGATAGAATAGCGGGTACTGGCTCGAAGTACCGGGCATGAATTTTGCGCCCTATTTCACTCCTCTTATCGTCGGCCTTTACGTTCATACTAGCTGGAACTAAAGTTGAAGGTACCGCGTCCCATTTGGCAAAAATTACTCGCAACAGAACTACAATTGAAGCATTAAATCTTTCATTAGTAACGTAACGAGCTACTTACGACTTATCCCGAAAGTTCCTTCAAGAGAATTGTAACCAATGATAACTGGAACTTTGTTGAAGTTTCCGGTACTCAGCAAAGTATGACTCTTTTCAGTTTGAAAAGCTCCAGGATGTTCAGGTTCAATAACTGGAGAGAAGACGAAACCCTCTCTAAGACTCGTCGATAACAATTTCTATAACCCAAAAGAGACGTCCACGACCAACTTGGAGTTGAGATTGTTGAACTTACGAAACTGAGGGCAGCGGATGTTGTCACCTGGAGGAGGACATAGTCGATTTTCCTGAGAGAGTCGACCAAAACTTGGGAACTGTTCGTGAAAATTTTCAGATCTTTGCCCACGGTGAAGGACATTTCAGTGTTGTGGCGGGAGAAGGCCCAGCCGCTCAGGGACACCCCGGATTCCAGGATGGCCCTTTGGAACAAACCTAAAGCAAAAAGGTGTTGATAGTAAGTCGTGGTTAACTCAGAATTTGAAAAAAAGGTTCTCGTGGAAGGTTCAAATTACCTTTGGTCAATTTGCTCTGCAGCAAGTAGGAGACCGACGCCGACCCGGCACTCTGGCCGAAAACCGTGACTTTCTCCGGGTCCCCTCCGAAGGTCCGTATGTTGTCCTTCACCCACTTCAACGCCAAGACTTGGTCCTTCAACCCGTTGTTTCCGGGTGAAACCAAATCTCCTGTGCTCATAAACCCGAGGATGCCCAAACGGTAATTTATCGAAACCAAAATCACGTTCTTGTCTAAAAAGTAATCAGGGCCGTACTCGCTGTAGTTAGAACTGCCGGCCTGGAACCCTCCGCCGTAAACCCACACCATCACCGGAACCAAATCATCGCTGGACGTGGGGAACTTAAAACGATAAACTTATTTCGGCCATCAATCGCGTCGCAACTAACTTACTTGAGGAGTGTAAACGTTGAGGTAGAGACAATCTTCAGTTCCGACCACGGGGTTGGAGCCTTGGACGCAAGAAGAGGCGTCGTTAATAGTTTCGATGGTTCCCTGCCAGTCTTTAATTGGAACTGGGGCCTAGAATTTTTTTAATCAATATTCGGGGTTTTTGGGCAATATCGACGAGTTACCGCAAAACGAAGATTTCCTATTGGTTTTTCGGCAAACGGAATACCCCTAAAGGCGTAAAAATTTCGTTCTAACTCTTCAGTCTCGTGTTTGCGTCCCTTGATTTTTCCGTTACGAATCGTCACTTCCAGGTCGTTCTGAAATTTGGTTCGGGATTATAGCGAAATTTTTGTAGAAAGAGTACTCACAGGATCGTCGTCTTTAATTAGGCGTCCCAAAGTTCCGTACGAAAGACATAGCAAAATTGTTACTTTTTTCCACAACATGTTTGTGGAGTTGATGGTGCTCTGTGGGCAGTTGTCGCGATGATTTGTTTTATTTCGCTCTATTTATGCATTTTGATTTGGCGATAACGCGATTAAGTTTGACATGTTTCGAGAAATAATCGTAAATTACTCTAAATTTTATAATCAACAATTAAGAAATGGAAACGATCGTGCTCTCAATTGTTATCTATGCGAGTTCCCTCGATATTTGAAAAGGTTATCGGTTTTTGTGAAATATTATCAAATTTATGCCTAAACCTTAGACCACCGATTTTAGATTTAGTGGGACAAGATTTTTGATTTTGGTTTCTCCAAAGACGGGTTCCTGCAGCTCAACAGAACAACGGAAAGCCTCAAACAAAATTTTTAATTAAGCCTCTTAATTTTACTTGTTTTTAAATTTAAAAAGTTGACCTCGTTAAGAATAAATTTATTTATTTTTTTCTTTGCTTCACACTTCTTCTCTTTTTATACAGGGTACGGCAATAGTGCGCCCGAGCTCGATAGCTCGAGTTCTATGATAGGTAGAAATTTGATTTAAAAACACAGATAAACTAGCGAAAGAAGTCTATAACCGGAAATTATTTTTGAACATACAGGGTGAGCCAAGACAATTATACAGAGGCAAATGAGAGTTTTTTAAATGGAATATGGTATGCAAAAGAAGATTTTTCGGAGCCTTTTCCTAGACTCTTTTCAATGCAGTATTATTGCTGACTATTTCCAAACCACTTGGATGTAGCAATTTTTTTTGTTCAAATAATGGCATCTGTAGATTCATGTTAAAAAAATCACTACTGTCACAATTACGACTTCTAAGAAATAATTTTTTAAAGACTACTTAGAAAACATCTGTGAAATGTCTTTGATCCGTTTTAATTTTTGAAAAATTATACAGTGTGGCTAAATTTAATTTTTTAATTTAGAACTATTTGAATTTAATTTTCTCCATTTTTTCACGTAGATCACCCTGTATATTTTTAATCGGTATGATGTAGAAACTAAATACAAACATTTTTTGTATGTACACCCCTATGGCTATTTGTAACCATTTTCGATTTATCGCCCAATAATTACAAAAATCAAGAAAAATCCTAAATAATTAGATTGTTTTTCAAATTACTCGACAGATAAAATTGTAATAAGTGCTCCAGATGTTCTGGTTATAAAAACAGCATAAGTTTTTTTAGTAAGTTCACTTTATGTTTGTATCTTGATCATTTTTTGCATTTTATATTATCCAACAAGAAATACACATTTATCACAGTTACCTGTCGTCAGTTGTCATTTTTGTGTCTATTTTGAAACATTCAAGTTATTTGGAAAACGATCTAATTTTTTAGGATTATTCTTGAATTTTGTAATTATTTGGCGATATCTCGAAAATGGTTACAAATAGCCATAGGGATGTGCATACAAAAAATGTTCGTCTTTAGTTTCTACATTATATCGTTAAAAAATATACAGGGTGTTTCATTTGAAAAAATGGAAAAAATTACATTTAAAAAGTTCTAAATTGAAAAATTAAATTTAGCCACCCTGTGTATAATTTTTCAAAAGTTAAAACAGATCAAAGATATTCCACAGATGTTTTCTAAGTAGTCTTTACATAATTTTTTCTTAGAAGTCGTAATTGTGACAGTAGTGATTTTTTTAACATTCATCTACAGATGCCATTATTTGAACAAAAAAAATCGCTACATCCAAGTGGTTTGGAAATAGTCAGCAATAATATTGGATTGAAAAGGGTCTAAAAAAGGCTCCAAAAAATCTTCTTTTACACACCACATTCCATTAAAAAAACTCTCACTTGCCCCTGTATAATTGTTTTGGCTTATCCTGTATGTTCAAAAATAATTTCCGGTTATAGACTTCTTTCTCTAGTTTATCTGTGTTTTTAAATCAAATTTCTACCTATTATAGAACTCAAGCTATCGAATTTGGGCGCACTATTGCCCCATCCTGTATATTTATTTTCTTCCGGTGCCATACTCTTCTTTATTCCATTTATTTAGTTTTTATTGATCCATTTCTTTTCTAATTTGTTATTTAGCGTTTCATAATTATTACATAATTATCTTTTTTTATTTATTCTCTTGGATATCAATTTTTCTTTTCTATCCTCCACCGACGCAGGTACGACTTGTAAACCGTTTTGAGAACGTAATCTTCAACAATGTAATCTCGATTGTCAAAACTCATTTCCAAATTCCTCGATAATTGTTCAGTTTATCTCCAAAGCGGGTTCACGGCATAACGTACCATCATGAACGATAAACTTCTTTGCTTTTTTATCCTGACCATACTAAATATTACCGTAACTAGCCCGATTTCTGGATGAAACAAAATTACCCAAAACAGTTTGCAGCCGACATCCTGGTGACGTTACCCAATGGAATAATAAGAGGAAGAGAAGCTGTAACAGTCAATTCCAACCCGTTCTACGCTTTCCAGAAAATTCCTTTCGCAAAACCGCCCTTGGGTGATTTGAGATTTCAGGTAACTATTTTTTTTAAATTGAAACATCCCCTATAATGAAAACCAGCCACCTGCACCTCCAGATAATTGGGATGGAATTTTGAACACCACCGAAAATCCAGTGGTTTGCTTCCAAATGTCTTGGGATGACGACCAGGAATCCGAAGACTGTCTTTATTTGAACGTTTACACTCCTGCGGTAATTTCGAAAATTTTATTGAAAAAAATCTAAGCAGATAACAGTTGCCAGATTCCATCAACGAAACGTTGCCGGTGATGCTCTTCATTTACGGGGGTGGCTTTGTAGAAGGAGATTGTACTTTTAGCAATTGCGGCCCGGAATTTCTGATTGACAACGGGGTTGTTGTTGTCACCATCAATTACCGCGTGGGACCTTTCGGTAACTAACGAATTGCTAAGTTTCGTTCTATTGCATTTTATTGTTACTTAGGATTTTTGTCAACTCAAGACATGGTAATACCCGGAAACGCAGGCTTGAAGGACCAACAATTTGCTATTAACTGGACCCACAGCAACGTGAAATTATTCGGAGGAGACCCCGACAAGATTACGATTTTTGGAGAGAGTGCGGGAGGAGCCTCGATAGCTTATCAACTTCTCCATACAAAATCTGAAGGTAAACACCTACTTGTTCCCCACTTCATAAATGATTGATAACAATTTCTCGTTTAATATTAAACAGGTCTTTTCCGCGGTGCTATTATCCAAAGCGGCTCCTTCCTCAGCCCTTGGGCTTACCAGAGAAACGCCAGGAGTTACGCTTTCAAAACAGCGGCTCTAATCAACGAAACTTTCAACGATATCGACGATTCCGAAACTCTATTGCAGTACTTGTTACAAGTACCGGCAAGAGATTTGGACGCCGCTGCTTACCAGTTGAAACTAACTGTACTTGAGTCTATTCTTAACTAGTTCTTCTACTAACTTGACCATGTTGAAGGAAAATTTGCAAAATCGTCAACTTTCCCAAGGCTTCTTCTACGCCCCAGTTATAGAACCAGAACACGAGGGTGCCTTTTTAACTAAAAAAATGTACGGGAGTCTAAAAGCTGGAAACTTTGTTCAAGTACCTACGATGATGGGAATTGATTCTGAAGAGTGCATCTTCGAGGCTGGCAGTAAAATTATATGTCAAATTACTGACTCGTATTGACTTGAGTTTGCAGATTATGACGGTTTGCGCAATTCGCTGCAAAGTTATGACGATAATTTGGATTGGTTGGTACCTGATGATATGCTTGTTGAAGATCCGGACCAAAAAATCGAAATTGGGGCCAAAATTCGGCAGGTGTATTGCGGGGAAGAAATGTTTCATGACAATTTGCCACAGGGCGTCAAGGTTCGCTGCTTAATTATCAAAACTGCACCAAATTGCTGATTTTTTAGTACTTCACTGATGATTCTTTTACAAGATCGGTGATTAGACATGCGGAATTGCAGTCTCAATTCACTGACGTTTACTTCTACCAGTTTTCATACGATGGCATTATTGGCAATAACTCTATTTCAATTGAGGGTAGGTATTTCCTCAATTTAGTTAAAGCTTCCCAAATCTTAGAGTTGTGTTGTAGGGGCCGACAAAGTTTCTCATGGTGAAGAACTTAGATACATTTGGAGGATTTATTTTCCTGGATATGATAATTCGGATTTGAGTGTCTTTCCAGAATCCGACGTAATGACGCATCATCGCGTTCAAGCTTTATGGACGAACTTTGCCAAGTTTCTGTAAGTAGGAGTCTCTGCAACCATTAGGTAGTTAGGGACAATCTTTCTGCAGAAATCCTACTCCAGAAGAAACTGACGTCTTGCAAAACATCACTTGGCCGTTAGTATCAGGGGGAAATCCGGGAGATTTCCTCTTCCTGGACATTGGTGAAAATTTGGAAATCAAGAACCATCCCAAAGAAGCTAGTTACAAGGGATGGGTTGATATCTACGATAGTTTGGGTTACGACAAATTTGATACTTATTGAATTTTGCATTCAATGTTTCAAACAAAGATTGTTGTTCCACAATTAAAACGGACATGATAAAATTGTTGTGAGTTACTTTTAGCTATCATAAAAACTGCTTCCCATGGTTCAAAAGTCACCATGACCTTGTCCTTTAGATTTTGTTTTTTTTAAGACCAAATAATTCCGGCAATAATACCAGCTATTTTATAACAAATTATATTAGCATTGGGTGGGGTAATTATTTTATTATTTATTTTTAAGTACTCAAGAATAAAGATATGGTAATGCTGCAGAGACCTGTAACTAGTTCAAATATTTGCCGTTCTTTTTCTTAGCGTTACTAGTGCCCTTGATTTGACAGATCGATAAAAAACATAACCTCAAAATTGATGGGGCAGCCCAACAAAAACACGCCGTTTTAGAATATTAGCTAAGCTTTCACCATGGACGCAAGAGTTAACGACTTCTTAAATGAAATTAACGAAATCGCGCCCCTTAGCGAGCCCAAAGAGGACTGCGGTAAGTTTCTGATGGCAAACCTTTCGAACAATGGTCACCTTATTGTTCTTAGTTTGGGAAAAATGCCACGACGAAGAAAGCGGATATTATTATTATTGGAATACCAAGACCAACGAAGTCACATGGGACATGCCTTCAGAGTACAAGCCAAAAAACAAAACGAAAAAACCTGTCAACCTCTATATACCTCCGAGAACAGCACCTTTGTTTCCGAGCACGAGCGGTCTATTGCCGCCGGTCAGCGATGCTATCAAAATTTACAAAATAGGCGAGTGCGCTGATAAAGTGAGCTCCTCAACAAATCGCTCCAAGCCAAAAGCTGTGGAAAAGGACCCCATCTCCAACCGAAAGGAGGAGAAAAAGAAAGTTGTGAGGCCCAAACAACGGCGTAGTAGTTCAGACGAAGACGAGTAAGTGTCTCTTCTCTCCGGTCTCAACGCAGTTATTAACTAAGCAAAATTAATACTTAACTTAAATCAATAATTTTTCAGGAAAATTGTCCTAATTTCATCTTACAGTGGAGGAAGTGATTCGGATGAGGAGAAGGAGCCATCATGTGATAACAAAGTGGTATGTACCTAAAATTGCTCGATTTCGCGTAAAATTTAAATGATGACCCACAGAACTTGAAGCAGCATTTCTGCTGTCTGTGATTTATAAAGTTTTCAATCTGATACGGTTTCAAACCGATCGGCCGATGATGAAAGTGCTGCTAGAGTCCTCCTTATTGTTGAGGATTCGCAGTTTCTGAGGCTCCCAAAATTTAGCTTGAATTTCGTTAACCTCCTTAACTCGTGTTTAGGTAAACGGGTCCAATGACACTCCTCGGCCGTCTTCACGCAATTCCGACGAAGACGACGAGGTCGATATTCTAACAACAATTCAAAAAAGAGCGAAAGAACTCAAAGAATTAGGCGGCGAGCTTCCGGCGGGCGTGATAAAAATCGTAAATAAGCCCGAACCCTCCCCAAATAAAGGCGCTGACAAAGAAATTGTGGGCTTTTCCCTGGTGGCCGGCTACAGCGATTCCGAGGATGAAGCCGATAGTGAAACCAAAACGGTTTCGCCTTTAAACAAAGTCTCCCATAGCACGTTATTTCCCATCACTAAACCCATCAACGTTAAAGACTTTGAAAATACTGTCGTCGAACCGTCGGTTGAGCGCAATGAACAGGGCGATTTCGACTCGAAAGCCTTCCAGCGCAAGAGAAGAATTGGGGTGGCTCTCGTGAATACCGGAAGGAAACCCGCCATAGACGCCCCTTCTGATGCGGGGGAAGAAAGAAAAGGTTTGGGATTTGCCGAGGATAGCGGAAGCGTTAGTACCTATCCCGGCTTTAAAAGCGGAGGCGTCATGTTTGTAAAATCGGACGTTTTAAACCCGCCTGTGAACAGTGGGGATGGCGGGGACAAAATTCTGAAAAGTATCGAGGATACTTACGTGAATTTAAAGGAGAAATTGGGGTTTTTGAGTGAAGGAAAGGATCCAGTTTCGCCGGTGCAGGCGATGCTCATTCAAATTGAGGTTGTTGCGTTGTAGTTTTCGAAATTTTCCCTTAATTCTAGTTATTATTTCAGACCCTTTATTCTGCGTTGAAAGCCGGAGATTTGAAGCAAAGTTATTTACGTAACTGGTTGAACGACACCTGCGCCGATTTGATTAAGTTAGAAAAAGAAACCACCCCCGAAGGTTGGCTTCTTCAATGGGATAGGTACGATTACGAATTGTTTTTTTGTTAACATCCAAATTTGACGTCCTTCCCTCCCGTTGAACTGTTCCCGGTTCCTGGTCTTTTTGTGTTTTTATTTTACTTCGCCACAGCTTCGGGGCGCCACGACTCCCGCTAACGTTTCAGGTAAGATGCATTTCGATTGTTTTAATCTATCTTTTTAAACCGTTCAATTAGAATTTTGTCATCAACTTGCTCTGATTTTTTCAACTATTTGACTCTTAATCGACCGCAAATAGCGCAGTTGAAACCATTTCAAAATGGTAGCGTCTAGAGACCGCTTAAAAGAGAAACCAGAAACACTTTTAACATCAAAGTTGAAGCTTTTCATTAGAATTAGCGTAACATCAGGTTTGTGCAATTGTTTTAATACCTACAATGAACTTGACTTATTTGTATCCGCTTCCATTATGTATTTGTTATTAATCTTGTTTTCTGTATCTAGGGTCCAAGGCGGCCACGGCATCTCAGTTCGGCCTCAAAGAAGAAGGATTTTTAACATATCACTTTTTTCTATTTAGTAAATTATCTCATCTACACGTTATATTTTTGTAGGGTGGACAGGTATAGTATGCACGGGACAACAAGAGAGTAACAATCCTGAACAAAAGTGTTCTCTTCACTTAATTTTTCCGAAAAAGATACAAAAAAAATTTAATGTTATTCAGCCAAAAAATGTTACTCATATCGCCTCCGCCGCCATATTTAATGGCATTAACTTCAAGTTCTTTGAATCCGTATTGTCGTAATTTGTGAAATATTTGTTTCATAAGCTCAGCAGTACTTATGACGTAACGCTCAGCCAAGCGCCGTAAAAATTACCTCTACAAGTCCCTACGAGCTCTCATTTTAATTGGCAATTATACCTAAAATCCTCAATTTCTCGAAAGGATTCGCATAATAAAATCAAAAATGCGTTTGCTAGTATCTACGAAACTTGTTTGGGCTAAGGAGCCGCTAGTTGATGATATTGAAGAATTTGTACCGGTCTGGAGCCAAAACTATTTTCTATGTGTTTGGTTTGGTGGTGTTGTAGGTCTCATAAGCGCTATTATTACCAAAATGAGGCGACGGGTGAAAACCAGTGGGAGTACCCCCAGGCGGACGTGACAAGATGCGACGAAGCCATGGATATAAGCACCACTCCTCCGCATTGTGGGGCAGAACAGAGCATTCATATGTCGCCTCCACAACCTCCCATCATAGGAAGCCCCAGTCCGCCTCCTGCCCCCACTATCAGTAACTGTTTGAAGAGCGCCAAAAAGAAAAAATGTGGTAAAACAACGTTTCCAAACCCGAATTGCGCTTACTACTTTTTTTTATTATTTTAAGATATTCCTCTACCTCCAGAACCAACAGAACGCTCAGTTACCTCAGAAAAGTACGACAGTAATGGGGAACCTTTACCTCCAGGGGTGGATCTTCAAGATGTGGTTGTGCAAAAGTCAAAAGTTTGTATTTTAGGAAAATTTTGAGTTTTGTTGTGTTAAATTTCGATATTTTAGGACAGTGCCAAGAGAACCAATGATTTGAGTGATGCCCTCAGTTCGTTTTATTCTGATATTGCAGCGATTGAAACCAGTAATTCACCACCGGCTTCCAGTACAAATGAAGATGTTAAAGTGGAATCGTTGTTGGAAAGCCTTGAACCAGCGAAGAAAAAAAAGAAAACTAAAGTAATTTTGACCTCTTTCACCTTAGTTAATATCAACTTAAAACTTCTCGTTACAGGTGAAACTGGCGCAAGGAATCGCCATGAAGAAAAGGGGGGTGTCAAAGTTGGTTGAAAAGTGGAAAAATGTACAATTGTCTTATAATGATTAACAATAAAACAAAACTTTGCTTATTTGAAAAAAATATTATTATTCCTGGACACAGGCAACCTAGTTCTCTTGAAAGAGCCAATAATCTTTCTTCTAACTTTTAATGAATGTGCAATTATTTTCATCTGACACCGCCACTGGTGGACTTGACTTTCTACATTTTGCAGAACTACTTCAAAATTTCTTAGTAAAAATGAAAAATACGCTAAATTTAAAAATTGTCGTCGAAATCGACCTAAAATGCAAATTTCAACTTTCTTATTATTAGACTTACGATTTTTGTTTATATAGCATTCGATAGCTTTTGTGAAATGGAGAATTCTGATATATTTGAATTTGATATAAGTCTGCCCATTCAAAAGTTACAAGAGTTTGAATATTATAAGAAATCGAAATTTAGTGGTTTTTCGAATTTTATAAGAAATCTATTTATTCTAGAGTCGAATTGATTACGGATTTGAATTCAGGAAAACCGATTACATAAGAAAAAGCTTATTTCCAGCCTTTAGGTGCAAGGATGTCGATTTTAGAAATTTTTCGAATTTCTATCGATTGGGGTAGAAAAAAAAAGTCAAAAATATTGAAATTTTTTACATCAATTTTATGACTTAATCTTATAGATTTTGAACCGCTTAACACGAATCTAGCCGTAGTTTCCCTGTACAAGTCGTTCTTTTTAAGATATGGCCAATCAAATGTTTCAATTCAAAATTTTCCTCAAAATCGACCTAAATTGCAAATTTTAACTTCTTTATTATTTGACTTACAGTTTTTGTTCATATAGCATTCGATAGCTTTTGTGAAATGGAGAAATTTGATGTATTTGGATTTGATGTAAGTCTGCCCGTTCAAAAGTTACAATAGTTTGAATATTATAAAAAAATCGAAACTTTGTGGTTTTTCTAATTTTATAAGAAATCTATTTATTCTAGCGTCGAATTGATTACGGATTTAAGTTCAGGAAGGCCGATTACATAAGAAAACGCTCATTTCCAACCTTTAGGTGCAACGATGTCAATTTTAGGAATTTTTCGAATTTCTATCGATTGGGGTAGAAAAAAAGTCGAAAAATTGAAATTTTTTACATCGATTTTTTGACTTAATCTTATAGATCTCGAACCGATTAACACAAATCTGACCGTAGTTTCCCTGCACAAGTCGTACTTTCTAAGATATGACCCTTTAAATGTTTCATTTCAAAATTTTCACTAGAACCCCAAGTGGGAGACTCTAAATGCAACAAATAAAAGAACATTAGTGTCAGATTTTTTTATTATTCTTATAAAACGAACATCTTATTAACATTACGCGACCAAAGCTGAGGCCGTGCTGGACTCGTATTTCCAGTTGGGGGCCAACACGCTCTTGGTCTTGTAATATCTTGCCAAGCGATGAATACGTGATTCAACCAAAATCAGCCTGAATTTGCTGTCCTTATCCTTGCGGTTACGCTCCAAATGCTTGCGGATAGCAACAGCCTTCTTGATCAAATAATAAAGATCTTCAGGTAGGTCAGGTGCCAGGCCCATGGCTTTCATGATGCGCAAAATCTTGTTCCCGGTCACAAATCTGACTTGAGCGACCCCATGAGAATCCCTGAGAGTCACACCTAGAAATCCACATTCAATCATGCCCGCTTTTCGACCAGTAAAAACAGTACTCACCGATCTGGGAAGGAGTCAATCCCTTTTTGCCCAACTTAAAAATGAAATCTTTGACCTCATCGGGAGTCACTTTAAGCCAAGTGGGGACACTGCGACGGTATGGTAGAGCCGATTGGGCAATACCCTTGCTGAAAACAAGGAAAATAAGTAAGGTGCCACGCGGTCACATAACCTCCAAAAAGGGGGCAATTAACAAATTTTCATAAAACAGAAGCTTGAGGAGCCTTTCATGAGTTACAATTAGAGTAAATTACTTACCCAGGTGCGTGCATACGACCCATTTTTAGACTTTTTTATCTAATGGAGTTCCACAAACGCTACGAAGAACGAAAAGAACGCAATCTACGAACTGTCAGCAACACGCATGCGCATATTTGCTGCTACGCTGAGTTTGACATGAAGTTGGTCCAGCTAAAGCTCAACACACACGAATCGAGATAGATAACTTCCAATATTCTACAATAAAACTGTTAAAATTTTAGATAAAAATCTTAATATGCAAAAATTGTTAATAGTTTTATCTTTTGAGCACTTATGTTTAATTTTGTGTTTGGTATTCCAAATGAGTGGTGATTTCGACCAGAATTCGGACTGTGGGTGGTCTCCGTAACGTTAGAGCTTTACGAAAATTCCAAATTGAAATAAGCATGTAAAATAAATAATTTTAACTCCTGTGTAATTTAAGAATTTCGATAAAAGTTTTCATAAACTTGAAATGAGGATAAAACATCTTTTATATTTTTTGAAATTAAGTTGCTAACTTCACGCGCAAGGGTTTTTTGTCAGTGGCGCTAGCGCTAACGCTAATGGCGCTAAACCACATCACATTGCTACGCTTTTGTTCGTTTCGTAGTCGTTCGTAGTTCGTAGCTTGCTTGACTACATAGCCTGCGAAGTGTTCACTGTTGCGAGGAGTAACTGTCAGAACTTTTATGTTTATAACCGAAAAAGTTCAAATTTTTAGTGAATAATGCATTAACTAGGTGTAATTTAGCCGTTTTATTATGTGATTAGTCGTATGTAGATAGCCTATCGCCGAAGTGATATTTTCGTTCAAGCGTCAAAATGAGCGACGATAGCGATTCCGAACCTCAAAACAAGCGCAAGCGAAAAACCAGAACCTTGCAAGACAGCCCCTCGAGTTCGAGTGGCAGCAGCGAAATCGTAGGCACCACGTCGCGGGGCCGCAGGCCCCGAAGACGCTTCGTAATTGACGAGTCCGACTCCGATAGCGGAAGCCCCATCAGCCTCCATCGCCGCCGAAGAAAAGTCCCAGTACGTACAAACATCACCCTGGCGTGCCCCCTTTAAAACCCTTGATTTGCAGAGAGTAACTAGCGACGCCGATTCCGACAGTTCCGGTTCTGCAATCATAAAAAGACAGAAGCGCCCCGCACGAGTCGTGAGTGAATCCGGCGACGAAAGTAACGATTCAGACCACGGCTTTGAAGGCAGTTCGAGCAGTCAATGGGAGTCGTGTCCTTCGGACGGCGAACTCTCCAAAAACCCATGCACCAAAGTTCAAGACACCGGCGTAGATTCTGACTCGAGCGACGGCCAATCAGAAAAATGCCCCATTTGTCTCGTAGCGTTACGAAACCAGGAAATCGGCAGTCCCGAATCCTGCGACCACTTGTTCTGCGCAGAGTGCATCAAAGAATGGTCGAAAAATATGAACACTTGCCCCGTGGACCGCCAAGAATACCATTTTATTTCGGTCCGCAAAAACATCAATGGAAGCATTTACAAGCAAATTCCGATCGAGCCCCCCAATCCCCAGAACGAAGTGGACAATATGGTGGACGATTTGACGTGTTGCGAGATTTGCGGGTCTTACGACAGGGAGCATCGGATGTTGTTGTGTGACGGATGCGATTTGGGGTTTCATCTCGAATGTTTGACGCCGCCATTGGATGAGGTTCCCGCCGGAGTTTGGTATTGCGCGGATTGCGCCACCATTCCCCCCCTGGCCCCGGAACACGCGCGGGTCGACATGTACGAACTGCATTTGCTGTTGACGGAAGCTGAAGGGTTTGCCATGCCCTCCAGACGGCGGCTCAACGCTTCTCCGAGGTGAATTTAAAATTTTAACTTTTTTTGTAAATTTTCCGCTTTGATTCCGCAACGTTGTTGCTTTTTAGGAAATTTCAAACCACTCTGCCAGTGATTTTTCTTTGTTATTTTTTAATTTTATGTAAATTGACCGTTTCGTACAATAAAATGGCCAGGCGTGTATTTTTTTGTTGTCTGATTGGTAAGTCAAACCCAAGTCACTTGATACAAATTTATTAACTAAAAGACCGTTGTTTATTAATTTGATACTTTATTACGCCTGGTTCACTTTATTCTAGCAATATCACGAATTTGCAACACCGCGCAGATATCACCTGTTGATTTAACATCAAAATTTATAAAGCGGATATTAAATAATTAAAAGGGCATATCTAGGAAAAAGAAATTTTTTCCGAAGATACGCATAGTTTTAAGAGAACCCCCTTTAAATCGAATGATAGGGGTGGTAAAAGGATGAAAATAAAACTTAGAAAAAAAAATGTTTCACAATTGAGTGACTATGAGCGGTTTCGAAGCATATCACCATTTTTTCTATTATTACATTAGCACGTAGGATCGCCTCAAACGCGTTACAACTTCATTACAATTAAAATTCATAATTGAAGCCAACTTCAATCAAACGAATGTACAGTCCACAATACAGGCTGTCCGTTTTTTGGGTGCCAGCATGGGGATCTCGCTTATCTTCATAGGTACGAAGTCGGTTAAATTAGGGCAAAGTTGCGCGTTTTTAACTGAATATTAATCGGGAACAAATATAATGTACACCAAATTAAACCATACATCCCTTGCATTTAAATTTAATGAGCATCAAAAAATCTAAATGAAACCCAAATAATTATACATCAGCACTAAAATAACTATGCTACGTATTGTTTTACCATTGCTTACATTTTAAATTCTATATGTCCATCAATTTTACTAAATGTTCACCAAATTTAGAACGCTCAAGTTACGCGTCCGTGCTGTACATAATAAATATTCGCGCTATCCAATTATATTTAGTGTTTTTCAAAAAAACTATTTGTGCGTCAAATAATTATTCTATTACTCCAAAAATGACATATGCTCGCGCATCTCTCCTTGCCGCTTGCGCTTCCAGACAAGAGGCACGCGAAAAAAGTTTTGTACAAGGTCAGTTCAGGGCCCTGTAAATTTTTTTTAAAACCACGATTAGAAATTACTACTAAAAGAAGTTTTACGTTTTACATAATGCAAGCCAATTACAGCAAAGCATTTATATATTACGAAAATCAATATCTTTTTTTGTGCAAACCACTTCTATTTTTTACTCTTATTTTCCTTGCCCTAGCACATCTACATCTATAATTTTGCATAAAATTATTTACCATTTGCACAACATTTTATTGCTTGTGTATTTTTGATCAACAAATAGTATTTTTAACTGCCAAATAAAATAAGACACTGTCGAAAATTAAATATCTGGGTATTATGTTAGAATTAAATGCGGAATAAAATTTGGTGAACATTTAGTATTTATGGTCAACAAAAGTTATTTTGGCAAACAAAATATATAAGAGGCCAGCATTATGTCAATATTTGGTTGTCGCTTTAAGATTATTTATTTTCTTAATTTTGGTGAGCAATTAGTATTTTTGGGAAATGAAAGTATTTTTTTGTATGGAAATATTGGGTAAATTTGGTAGACTGTTAAATACGACCCATATTAATCTCAGTGAAAGTTTGGCCTGTCGTTTTTAGTTAAATGCCAAAAATTTTAAATTTTTGATTCTTTTAATTTTTTTGAGCAAAAACCATTGGAGCTGAAAACACTTTTTTACAAGAGATCTAAATCTGTCATCGTAATTTTTATATTACTCTAGACTCAAAAGCAACAACATCCAAATTTGGTTTTTCTTATGGCCGCCATATTGAATTTTTGCATTTTTTTCATTTAGTTTTTTTTCTAAATACAATGATGTATCACACAATGCTTTTCTCTTAACATTGCAAATATCTTGTTTTGTGGTGACAGAATGGAGAGTGGGCTCTCAAAATATTTGTTAAAACAAAAAAAGTGTTTCTAAAACACTTTTCAAAATTGAGAAATTTTAAAGTTAGGCGTAGATGTAAAAGAAAAGTATTATGTATTATGTGTGATCCAACTTTGTATTCAGAAAAAAAACTTAATCAAAAAATTGAAAAATTCAATATGGCGCTCATAAAAAAAACAAATTTGGATATTGTAGCTTTTGCGCCTAGGGTGCTATGGAAATTACGATAACAGATTTAGATTCTTTGTAAAAAAAATGTCTCCACAATGACTTAGTTAGAAACTTCTAGCTCCAATAGCTTTCGCTTAAAGAAATAATAACAAAAATTAAAATTTTGAAACTTTTGGCACTAATTAAAAACTAAAAATGACAAGTCAAATTTTGATTCATATTAGGATACAGTATAAAAATGCGCAACTTCCTATATCTGAGGATAAGCGAGATCCTCATGCTGGCACTCGAAAAAAGGACACCCTGTATTGATGCGTTTATATCGCCATTATTGTTTAATGTTTACCGTATTATGAGAATCATCGAGCGTTTTCTATTTCGGCCTTATTAGCCGTATCAGCTGGATTTTTAATTTTATGAAACTTGTATAATACAGGGTGTTTCATAATTAAATGTCAATATTGAAGGGAGTTAATCTGCGTATGATTTTAAGATAAAAAGTTTCTATAAACATAGATTCGTTTTTTTTTGTTATTTTTACTATACAGGGTTGTAAAGATTTTTATTTTTTTTGTTTATTTTTTTAATAACTCCGAAACTATACATTGGTGTAAAGAGACATATCTTTGGTGTAAAAACGAATTTTTAGTTTTAATCAATGGCGTCCCAATTAATGTCACCCTTACCTGAACGCAAAAAAGATACGCCACTGCTTTTTCCAAAAACCAAAATTATTTTATTAATGGTGCTTCACTTTGTAATAATCTCTTTACTATTTTTTTATCTTGAACAATTTTTCAGTTAAAAAATACAAAACCAATTACTTGTAGTAAAAATTAAAAAAAATTACACTTACGGTATTTTTTACACTTTTTATTGAATAACTTTTTAACAACTCGATACCTAATATCTATTTCTGATTAAATTCGTTAATGTAATTGTAATTGACTGTAACAAATTAGTAACAATTTTTGTGGAAAAAAAATCTAATCTAGTTTCGGAGTTATTTAAAAGAAAAAACTTTATCGTCTTGTATCTCAAAAATAACGCGAAAACGGGCCTATGTTTATAGAGATACACAGATTAACCCCCTTTAATATTATTGACAATTATGAAACACCCTGTAAGCCAGATATTCTTTTTCATTGACTGCAATTTTATTTTATCCAAATAAAAATGCAGCTTTCTCCACTTATTAGACATTAGACGCTCTTATGAAACGACACGGAAAAACTTTAAAGAACACTCTGTACATTAGTTTTTCAAGCACATGGCTTTCAATGAGCAAGCGCCTGCGCTGGGCTAATAAGGTCGAAATCAGCGCTCCCGTGTGTGTTAGTGTGACGAGAATAATCAAGAAAAGGAAGACTGAAGGAAACGACAGTCGGCTTAGAAAAACGAAAAAAAAAAAACATGATTTTTCTTTTTAATCAGCAGATTAGTGCCTCGCACTCGTCACAGCGAGAGGGTCAGAAGACGAATCGAAACTAATCGCAGGAATCGAAATCGCAACCCTTCTCAGCCCGAAGTTTCCCTTGATTTGGCCCAGGCCGTAAGTAGCACATCAACCGCCCGCCGCACCACCACTACTCGAAGGAAAAAGAAAAGAAAACCGCGTCGACGCTACAGAATCGTGTACAAAATAGACGAAGCAACCGGTGAAACGATAGCCGTTAAAAAGAAGATCGCAGGAAAAAAGCGACGGAAGGTGAAGGACGTAAAGGAGAGAAGCGTCAAGAGACGTCTGGCGCGTCAATTGGGCATCGTACCGTCTCGGTCAGTTCCTCAAAATGTTCCCGATGTCAAAGTACAAACGCAGTCAAACCCTATTGGGGTCCAGCGACACATGGCGGGGATACCCGCTTTGCATTTGTTCGGGCAAAGAGACGAACTTGATTATTTCTCGGCCTCCGACGAGGATTTCGGTGAAGGTGGATTGTTGACTCGACGGGCGCCGAATCGGTCCGATGTGGCAGCGCTGAGGAGGGTTTCCAGAGTTAAAGCGGTCACTTTGCCCAATTTGGTTTCGAGCTCTTCGGATCTTCTCGGCAGTATCATGGATTCGCAAGCAAAATTTCATTCCAAACACACCGTTTTGTCGTTAGACTCCACCGGCAGAGTGGTGGCGCGACCATCGGATTCTGTGCGACTCGACAATTACGGTCAATCTATAAGACGGAGGCCGATGTATCCAAACAGCACCGCCACCAATAGCGATAGTGTTCCGTCATCGAGCGGGCGAGTAAGCGATGATTACCAAAACAGCACTGGCGCCGGCTCTGATCCCAACAGCTCAATTCCGACGTCGACTGTCGAAAATGTCAGTGTTAGGGGTAGTTCGAGCGGTAACGGAGAGGACCAATACGGTCCACAAGACTATTCGCAAAGAAATCTTTGCTCGATTTACGATCCGAACGTTGATGACTCGAAGAAAGATAAGAAGGCGAAAAATCCCGATGACTTATCGGAAAACAATACTCCCAGAAGCGCCACGCCTGCCAGCGAGTCAGAAATCGACATCTACAGCGATATTGAAACTGTCAGTACGAGTAGGGTTGATGAACCCGAGTTCAAACCTTCTTCGCCGCTTCCTACGTCTCAGACTCCAAATACTGGGACTGATGACGACAATAACGACAGCGAGCCCGATATGGTGATTGATACCGAAAAGGGCAATTTCGAAAGCGAGGAGTCCATCAAAGAGGAAACGACAGTAACGTCGACGGTTGATAACGCGGAACCTTCCACTTCAGCACACGCAATCACCTCAACTTTAGCATCGCCCTCTACAGAAATTCAATCTGAAGCTGTACAGTCCTCAAATCAAGCGTACGACGCCGTCCAACAAGGATCGTCGTACATGGATAACAGGAACAACGACGATGACGATTCGGAAGATGAATGTCCAAATTTCAGTATTTACTCGAAAGAGAGCATCACGTTGGCCAAGAACACCGACATATCGCTAGGTCCTGACAACGACGAGCCCGAACCCCAAACCGATCAGGTCGGCGAAATCAGCTCGTCACCTGCGGTTATCGCCTTTCCCGACGCCGCTAACAACGAAGACCCGTCCGTTTTCCAAATCGAATCGTCTGAGGAAAACGAATTTCGAGGATCCGAAGGACTTTCAGAAATCTTACCGGAACCGTCGGCGCTACCCAAGAAATTGAGTAGCAGTTCGGGGTTGTACAGCGATTCGGAAGATGAAACTATGGTGAAAAGGGGAGTGGAGAATTCTTTTGGCATTTCCGATATACGCAATATGACCGAAGACATTAGCGAAGAGGAGAGAAGCTACACGCCTTGTTTAGATGAAAGAGTGCCGATTCGAGAAGGTCTCGAGGGGTTGGACACGGAAATGATATCCGACGAAGACAGGAACGATTTCGACGAATCGCACGACTTAAAAACAGTTTCTGACGGTGACGCTCTCGAAATTAACGCCAAGGAGTCCGAATTGGACTTCACCCGACCTGAAGATTACGAGGAAGGTGAAATTATTGATAAGACGAAAAACAAAAAGGTCGAAGAACCGAAGAAGAGCAAAGAAAAATTGCCGGATGACAGTGGTAATAAGAAAGCAAGCAAGAAAAAAGACAAAGAGGATGATAAGGAGAAAGGTGGCAATAAGGAGAACGAAGGGCAAAATAAGGAGTCCGGTTTCAAGAAATTGAGCAAAAGTAATAAGGAGCGCAATTATAGAGATAAAGACAAAGATAGAAACGACAGGGATAGAAGCAAGTCGCGGGAAAAACGAGACAAAACCGATAAAGATAAAGACGGCAAGAGAGACAGGAGAAAGGAGCGACGTAAAGAAATCGAGCGGTATGACGTCAGGGCATTGATAGCGGACAAGCCGAGAAGGGTGAAGGACCAATTCGGCCGCGACATTCGCCGTTCCGGTTCTCGTTCTAGTAGATCCCAATCTCCGAAGAGGTCCGTGTCGCGAAACAAGAGATCGCCGTCGAAAAATCGACGATCGCTGTCGAAAGGACGACGATCGATCTCGAAGTCTCGGAGGTCATTGTCGAAGGCGCGCAGATCACTTTCGAAAACACGTCGATCGTTGTCCAAAGGACGACGATCACTTTCTAGAGAATGGGTCAGGAAGAAGAGGGGACGTTCGAGGGTTCGCAAAACCGTTTCCCGTTCGAAATCGCGCTCTCCCGAACGGAAACGCTCCCGTTCCAAAGGGAAGAAGAGGAGACGTTCGTCGGGGAGTCCGGATCGTTCGAGAAGGAGAAAATCTCGTGATCGGTCGAAAGTTAAGAAGAAGGCGAGAAGCAGAAGTCGACACCATTCGAGATCTTTGACGCCGAAACGAAGGAAAGAGTGGAACCGAAGACATTCTAGGGAATGGAGTCCGTCGCTTTCAAGGTCGAGAACTCCCGAAGTTGCACATTTATCACCTTCATGGACGCCACCTAGAATCTTGGATAACGCGGTTAAACCTCGCAATTTGACCGTGATATTAACCAATGATTCGAATAAGAAGAAGAAAGAGAAGAAGAAAAAGACGGAGAAAAAGGTGAAAGAGAACGAACGGCAAAAGAAGAGGAAGAGGAGCGAGAAAACGTCTCCCCCTTCCAAAGAGGTGTTCGCTTCCGGCGACAACATTTTAGTTAGTGTTAGTTTCAACAAAGAGAACGAAACTAGGGATGTTTCGACGAAACGAAAGAAAGACGCCGAGGAGGCCGCGAAGAAGTTGAGGAAGGAAAGACGACCGAAAAGACAGAAGAAGAACCGAGACCTGTCGGGTATTAAGCCAGTGGCGATTATTGATCTGGAACGATCTCCTTTCAAAGAGTTGACTCCTTCACCGAAAGACGTCATCGTGTTGAGCGACAGCGATAACGAAGCGACTCGGCAGAAGGGAATCTGCGATTCTTCCCAGCAAGTGGCAAGTCCGGAAACTGGCGTCAATAATTACGCTACTGGACCAAAGACGCCGCCCGAACCTCAAGTTAAATTTACGTTGACATCGAAACCGCCCCAGATGAGGGCCATTTCGAATCCTCTCCACGATCCGGAGGATATTGAACCGGAAGGCGATACTCAAGAGGTTATCGATCAAAGAATTGACGGCCATAAAGGCCCCAATACGCCACCGGAACCTCCCAACTCGCCTCCGAGTTCGCCGGATGCTTACGATCCCTTCGAACCGACCAAATCGAGATCGCCAACACCCGAACCCCTGCAAACAATGCAGTCTAGTAGTTCTTTAAATCTCGACGATAACCGAGATGATAATAGTATAAACGAAACGCGGTCTGGTTTGGGAGAAATGGTGGACAAGTCCAGCAATTCGATCAGCCAAACTCCCGATGCTCTGAAATCGCACACCCCACCTTTAGCAGACGTTCAACCTGCTGATTCACAAAGCAGCATTCACGCCACTCCCGAATCGAATTTAGGAAAATCCCCCGAAAGATCAACGGGGTCCTCGATCAATCAATCAGTACAAACTCAGCCGGCCGGTTTTACGATTGCCACGTCGAAACCGGTGGCCCAAACCATCCCGTTTTCCTCCGTGCCAACTTCTATTATCACGTCGACCCCCAACTCATCGAGTCTAGCCCCATCCAGAATCAACATTCTCAACACCACGATCATCACTTCTCACGTGGCGTCGTCGATTCCCAACCGGATCGTCCTGCCCAATCCCGTCAAGATTTCACCGACAAAACCGGCGGTCAAATCGACTCCGATCAAACCGATGCCTTCTAAGCCGGCCGTCGGTAAAGTCACGCGCAAATCGACCAACACTCGCACCCAAAACGGCAGCGAAGCCAACGACGCCAACGTCACGTTCGATTCTCCTTATTCGCCCGGTTCAAGTGATTACGAAGATCTGTTTGAACCGCCCGTCGAAGCGCCGGTCAAGGCACCGCCGAAAGCCGCCGCCAAACCGACGAAATCGCCGGCGGCGAAAATTCAAAACACTTTCGATGCCCTCTTCGGATCGCCGTTCAACAAAATCAAACCGAAAAACGACGGCAAGACGACCAAAGTCGTTAAAAAAACTCAACAAGTCAAGGGTAAAGGTAATTTGTTTGGGGAAGGATCGTTGTTAATTATTGAGTATCACGACGTTGCAGGCACAAAACAAGTTGGAGTCAAGCTCGACGAGGACAATCTCAAAATTTTAGATGACCTTCCCAATTCGGCTGTCGAAATGCAAGTTAAGGATAAGGTTTGTTGTTGATAATGTTTGAATCGTCGATGTTGAAAGAAAATGTTGCAGTTTTTGAAGAAACTGAATCGCCAGGAAAGGGTCGTGGAAGAAGTTAAGCTCGTTCTTAAGCCGCATTATAACAAGAAACACATAAATAAGGAGGAGTACAAGGATATTTTACGAAGGGCAGTCCCAAAAGTATGACTAATTTTTGATGGTTTGAGGTTGGAGGTGATTTATTAACTCTTTTGCAGATTTGTCATAACAAATCGGGAGAAATCAATCCTACGAAAATCAAGCATCTGATCGAGGCGTATGTAAAGAAGATACGTCACAGCAAGAAGGTGACTTCTAGCAGCTCTGTCAATCCACAAAAAGCTTAAAATTATGTTTTATTTAATAACTGTACATATTATTTCTTTAATTATTAGTGAATTTTAAGATTATTTGAATTTAAGCTGATTCTAATTAATTTTATTTATTCTCACCCCATCTGTGACTAATGGAAAATTTTATTGTCTGGAGAATTTGAAGGTAAATATACTTCTGTATATTAATTGGAAGTTTGTACGTTTCACTCCTTATTTATCCTTAGAGCAGCCTTTAGAAGGCTGCCATCCCCCCTAAACATTTTTTTATGAGAAGGCCTCCCATCAAAAGTGACTTGCAGCAATTTGTCAGATAACATATTAAAACAATTGTTTAATGAACAGGAACAAACTTTATTTGATCTTCAAGCACTTAAATCTAACAAACGACTTCCTAGAAAATAGAGGAGTCAAAATTCTTTGGATTGGGTACTTGGCCAGTTACGCAGCAATGGCGAACCCAACTCTGTTATTCCCTAAATCAAACTCGGTATAATATTTACCGATAAAAACATCCCCCAAAATCCATAGTGGTCCATTGGGTGGAGGAATATCGATTCCCATGAATCCGGAAAGGCAGAGAGTTTTGCCCATTTGAGACACCTGCAATAGAAACGAATTTAGCCTCGCAATAATATTCGTGTATTAATTAATTAATAATGAATTAATTTTGCTCACCCTTAAAACATAATCTTTTCCTTCCAACGTAAACTTGTTACCTCCCAAAACAAAATCGATTTTCGGCAATTTCGGGATGAGATTGCAATCAACGATATATTCTCCCCCGACGATAGGTGTAGCACCGATGGCTTTATTGATGGCTTCAACTTCGCTAACCGGCCCGGCGATCAAGCTAGTGCCAGTATCGGCTATTGCTTCACAACCGTTCTTGCAGAAAGCTTGTGACCCGATGACCATACTATCCATTTTAAATTGCCAATATGCTTGTCTGTCGACCGGCACGTAAGTGAAATTGTCCTTGTAATGATTAGGGTCTGATCCGCCCAAAATGATTTCACCTCCTTGGCTTGCATCGGGGTCTCTGAGGAACTTTGAGTTCGGGAAAATTGATACAAAATTGTGGTGCGATCCTACCTGTTTAGGTAAAAGGAGAAGACTGGGTCGCGAACGAGACCTTGTTGGATCATATTGTAGAAGACGGGGGTGACGCCGTCAACGGAAATGCGACTGTATGCCATCCCCAAAATTCCGTCGAATTTGGCAGCTACGAACGCCAAGCCGGGCTCGCTTAAGGCCTCCGCGAAGGTTTGCTGTTTAACGTCCAGACCGCCAACCTATCAAAAATTGAAACATAAAGTTCAGCAACCATCCATCATGGTCTACCTACGCTAAATCGGGAATTAAACCGTATCGAGTTTACCGTAATTCCTAATTTTTTTTTAACAAAAAATATTATTGCCTCATTTGTCTTGCTATGGCAAAAGATTACAAAAGTGATAATTATTAGAGCAGTTGAAATGGTTAAGCAATCAGGATTGATAAAGTTGGAATTAAACTAAGGTTAAACAACTTTAGTATTACTTCCTGTTAAAAATCTATAAATTATCAATATTTACTATTGACATGTGTAAACATTTAGGTCGTTAACCAAGTATTTTTTTGTTTGACAATCAATACGTGTTAATCTTTAAACCTGAAAATCAAAACAAGTTCAATTAAGGAATCCCCTTAAAGGGAACGTCTCCGCTGTATCATGTGTGATTGTATAACGTCAGCAAAATTCATTGACGTGGTTGTTTGTATTAGCAGGGGCACGTATTGAAAAGAGAGGAAATGCATTTCGTATTTCCAAAAAAGCTCCGTAGAGGTAATATCTGACTTTGGTTTTTGAGATCAGCACTGGGATCCCAGACAAAGCGTTTCGACCGCGTCGCTTCCAAAGCGACCGAAAAGCTTCAATGTCGCTCAAGTCGACTTGCATTTCTACCGGTTAAACAGAGAGTTCCGAGAGGCTATCGCTTTTTTTGGTCGCTTTGGAAGCGACGCGGTGGAAACGCTTTGTCGGGAATCCCAGTGCTGATATGTAACGATAGAGACTCCAGCGCTAGATACTTTAAAGAAAGTTTGGAAGAAAGAACATACACGTTAACAAAATACAAATGTTTACGTTAACATTAAAATAAATAGACCAATTTGACTTCTAAATATTGTAAACGAAAACTTAATTATATTATTAAAAATATGCGCTTCTTTTGCAAATTTGAAAATACAAATTTGGTGCTTATGGTCGTTCTCTGTTCGACACTCATAAAATGGATCATGTAGTGCAATTACTCTGCAGAATACTAAAAATGATCTCACGTCAAACATTATGAATATTGTCTTGAGTTATCATATTGGCGCGCAAAAACCAGGCCTGTATTAACACGTTTTCTTCAGTCAGAAGTAACAACGTTACTGGGTTATTTACTTGCACTTGACTTGTATTGTTATCATTCCATTTCCTTTTATGCAGTGATATAAAATGAAATAATATAATAATATACAGTGAGAAAAAAAACGCAGTAATAGCGGAGACGTCCTCCTTAAAAGGACTTCTAGTCCTTTTTCTCCTTAGACAGTAAATTTCTGTATCAAACTGTAACTTTTGCTTACATTTACAACATCAGTTGACAAGAACCCACTCAAACTCCCAGATCCATATTGAATAGCGAAGTCCGTTCCGTTCTTCTTGTAGGATTTGGATGATGACGAATCATATTTGTTATGGAGCACTAGAAGAAAAAATTGTTTTGAATTTTTAATCAACTTCCATGACCCCTAAACATCACTGATCTTAAATCAAGATACTCAATTACTTACAGCAAGCGATATTGGTGAAATGGCATTTCTTAGAGGGCACCCACAAATTGGATGAGCCAGTATCAAAGACCACCTTGAATTTTTGGGGCGGATCACCAATTGAAATTGGTCCATAATATTGAGCCTGTTCCAAACCAAACGCGTTAATTGTGCTTAAAACTTCAACAAACTACCGACTCACGTCTAAATAGTTGGAAAGGGGTTCAGGAACGGGGCCAGCAAATGCGTATCTCATGCGAACTTGTTGGATTTGAGTTCCAACATTTTGCAAGGTTCTCCTCGCGGAATCGATTTTATACAAAGGCACTCTGCAAAAACCGTTTCAATCAAAGCCTCTAACTAAAAAAGGGTTAATTAGATTAAAATTACCTCACAAATGCCTCACTTGTCAGGATAATTGCGGAAAGAATTAAAAACGGAAAACTATGGCGAACCATTTTCTTTGTTGGTCGCCGCTGCTACAGATTATCTATATATCACAAGCTTAACACTAGTAATGATTATGGTTGACAGAAATTATTGTATTTATAGCTTGACCGGCGATAAACCCGATGAAAATTAGGGTGAATCACACACAAACAATGTAACGTGACCGGCAATATTATGACAGGACAGAAGTAAATTTAGTTATGCCATAGTAGTACCACACAGTACGAGCCAAAAGCACCAGAATACCTCCACATAGTTTGGGAAACAGCTGTGTTTATGTTGGGACCAATGACGGTTTGAGGCGGCAAAATTTTAAAGATTGTTTTCTTTTTCAGCTAACATTGCGAGTTAGATAATCCAAACGCAATGAACATCTTTTCAAAGATGTGGGTGCATAAGAAAGCTAAATTTATCGCTTCGCTATACTGCATTTAACAGAAGATGAAATTAGTTCTAGTGTTACCTCTGCCAATATATTTATAAACTTTCTATAATTACTTTACACTCTACAGAAGTCATGTTAAATGATAACTGCGTAATTTACATTGTCATAATTATTCTCGTTCTAGCGTATATACAATTATCTAAAATTGTATTAGAAAGATTTGGACGATTATGGATTAGTAAATATTACAGGAATCTGTAGCTTTATTGGTGTGTATTGTTGGCGGCCTACGTTCTGCTCATAATTTATTATTATTTCAAAAAGAAAAGATAAACATGAAGCAAACAAGCGAAACGTTTTTTTAACGTACCCGTAATCGCGTAATCTGCACTGGGTTTCCGGTTATTTCAAGTTTTCTGAAATTTTAATTCTCCGAATCATTGCTCCTGATGTAATTTAATCACAAATCCGGAATGATCTAATTGTTTATTCAATGCTTAAAACAATACTATTAAAAATTAAGTTACACACCAAATGATGCCATGGCCTAGAAAAAACATTTTAAAATGTACATCTTAATAAATTAATAACAATCATTAATTTTTAGCAATTTTTTTTTAATTATTGAATATGACGACTTTTAGCAAAAATTAGAATTACCGTGTCTCTTCAGGGAATAACTTGAAGTTAATCAACATTTTCTCTATTTGCGAATGATTATTTTTTGTTTTCGGAAAAGTGTTAAAACGAGTGCAAGAATTTCATTGTACTAAGCAACTTGGCAAATTTTCCTAAATTTATTTACGTTTTTTTTGTCTTTTATTATTATTAGATTTTTCGTTTTCTGTCGCTACAAACGAACTGTAGGAAGAATTATAACCGAAAATAATATTTATTTAAACAAATATCGGATTAATCTGAATGCAAACATTAACACTTTGGGGTTGCAGGTAACAAGCGCTACGCTGAGATGACGTGGGTGTTCGTGCTCTCGACGGACGTCAACCACCACCCACCCCTTCCCCGCTTTCTGTCTCGTCTTCGAAGATCAGAGAAACCCCCGACCCGGAGATAATAAGTACCTGGAAGATGGATCAAGCGTTTCGTCCTTCCCTCGGCCTGTCGTCTCGTCCATTTACTATAATTCGATAATAACTGTTTGCAACGTCGAGTACAGCCTTTTCGACGACAACCAAGGCCAGACGGTCCACTGACGATGATATATTCGGCCCGAAAATTGCAGAGGTAAATAGACAATGGCCCACAATAAGCGATAGGCCATCATTCAAAACCTGTCGTCCAGGAGCCGCTATAGTGGCATTGTCGACGATACCAGCAACTCCACCAACCAGTGCGACGAGGCGACCGACCGAGAGTGCACGGCCCGGCCGACGGTGCTCCAGTGATTTCGTGCTAAACAGGCCAATTCGAGTTAACGATTAAGGACGTCGGGCAAGTGACGCCAATTGATCCTAGACGACGCTCTTCCGGCCTTCCCTCGAAGACGGTCTCGCCAACAACCTGACTGCCGGCAACACGTGAGGAGTGACGTAGTGCCCGGTCATTTGACCGTCATCTAGAGTTTCAATCGTCACCCGAGCCGGTGTAAATTTCAAACCTAGCGCGACGGCTTCCCGAAAAGACGAATTAATTGAACAAATACTGATAAGATAATGGGAGAGATGGCACGGTACTAACATCGAGGATCAATCGCGCGCAAGCTGCCGGTTTCGTCGAATTGATAATGTTAGATCCGCGCCGAGTCGCTTCTTGACCCAAGTTCAATGGTGTTTAGATAACGTGCAGTTAGTGTTTAGTGCGGCACCTCGCGCTACCCCAATGCTGCTGTTCGACGATGGGATGTTGCGACACTAACGATGGCGAGACGAAAAAAGCTCGTTAAAACCATATTCGGGATACTGATCGGCATCGTCATCTCCCAATTCTTCACCACCAACAAGATCGCAACGAGGGACATGTGTTTGGCGCGAAAAAAAACCAACCCTCCGACCCGGCCGAAAAACGACCTGATCTTCGTCGGGGTCATGACCGCCGCCAAATACCTCGACAACAGGGCCAAGGCGGTTTACGAGACGTGGGGGCGGCAAGTTCCCGGCAAAATCGTCTTTTTCAGCTCGGAGAAGTCGCGCAGCCAACATGTGCCTCTTGTCGCCCTTCCCGGCGTCGACGACAGCTACCCGCCTCAAAGGAAATCGTTCATGATGTTGAAACACATGTACGACAACTACTTGGACCAATTCGAGTGGTTCTTGAGAGCAGATGACGATGTTTACATAAGAACCGACAGGCTGGAGGAACTTTTGCGGTCGGTCGACAGCAAAAAAGCGTGGTTCATCGGCCAAACCGGCAGGGGTAACACCGAAGAGTTCGGAATGTTATCGTTGGAGAACGACGAGAATTTCTGTATGGGCGGGCCGGGGGTGATTCTGAGTCGGGAAACCCTCAAGAGGATGGCGCCGTTCGTCGAGGAATGCTTGGGCAGTCTTTACACTACTCACGAAGACGTCGAACTGGGACGGTGCGTCAGGAGGTTCGCCGGGATCTCCTGCACGTGGTCCTACGAGGCGAGTGGTGACTGCGGCTGTAAGGCAAGAGAGGGGTGTTGTTTTTGCTCACGGTTTTGGGACTTGTTTTCACCATAATCGAGAGGTGGCACGATCGTTAGCACTGGGTTACTGGCACACGACTCTTGCATGGAACCTAGCACCAACTACCAGGCCAAAGTGCCAACAAGAAGGACCCGGTCTTTTCGTTCAAAACTTGCTCGTGAGTTCCCAAATTGACAAGATCTTATGGCAAGGTCTAACTTAAAAAAGTTATTTGGCAAATCAACTGACTAGCTATGTTGTGGAAAGGTGAAAAGACCGGCCTTACGTTTATTTAATGACTTGCTGTCATAGTAGAAGGAGATGAGGGCTTCTGGAACACCCCCCACCACTATTTTGGTCATTGCGTTGTCTGTCTACTCATTTTGCTCAACTTACTATTTTTCATGTTCTAAACAACTTTAAACGAAGCTGTTTAGAACATGTTTAAAGTTGTTTAGAACATGAAAAATAGTAAGTTGAGCAAAATGAGTAGGCAGGCAACGCAATGATCAAAATAGTGGTGGGGGGGTGTTCCAGAAGCCCTCATCTCCTTCTACTTGTTATTATTATAAGCAAAGCGGAAAATTGAAAATATCATTTGATGGAAAATTCATGTCCTCAACAATCAATTGGGGTGGAACCACGGGGCAATAACCAGTTGTACTGAAACGTGCATCTGTCCTTGACCTAAATATCTAATTAGATTAGGAATTATGCCAGGATTCGTGGAAATTGAATAATTAACAATAATTGTTTTTGCTCATCTACGTGTTTAAAATGTTAATTCATGTTCAATATCACTTTCCTTGTCATGAACGTAAGGCAATTAAGGCTCTCGAAGTTTAAACCACTCTACCAATTACACAAATTAAATTTAGTAACCTTGGATCAGAAATATAATTTCGTCCTTGTCCTTTAAGACACGAGGATCAAAATTTCGAGTTTTCGATTCAGCCAACAGTAGCGAGATAAAAAGAAGAATAGTTCGTTAAGTACTAGGATTAATAACCGCAATTGATTACGTGGGGAACGATTTTTACACGTGTTTGATAGCTACAATCGTGAAACTTGATAATCTTGTTGAATCTTTGTACTTTGATCGTTTTAAAAATTTTCTTTTGTAGAGGCTAAAAAAAAAATTCGTTTGCCGACAACTTACTTCGAACGTAAAGTGGGTTTATATACATAACCAGTTTCTCCCTACTAAAAAGACAATTTCTCTTTGTGCAATATCCACCAACTCGATGACCCGGCGCATGAAGTTCAACAGTAATCGGGCGCGTTATTATTTCAAGTTGGCTACAATTTTACAACAAAGAAGGCTTTCACACATTTAAATGAAATAATAAATTGTTTAAAAACGAGGTTGAATGCGGCCAATCAGAGATGAGCAATTCAAATTTTGGCCTCTAATTAATTCGTTAAGTTCAACAATTTGATAACGTGTCTTTTTAATTCTTGTGACGCCTGTTTCCTGATTTCATCACGTTAACTACGTTCTTTTAACACTTCCACCCTAACGTAATTCTACAAATGGTATTTATGACTCAAGACACCTACTAAAGCCGGTTTACCACGTAATAATGTCTTGTTCATTTGACATTCGTGGCATTCGATAATTCAACGGGGAGATAAATTGTATGTCAGCTCCATAAAGCAGCTTGATGGTAATAAATTAGGTTGGAGCAATACAAAATAGATTTTGGACCCGGTTAGGAGTAACACAATTTTTGTTAAGTGGGTAGCCAGTCTTAATAATTTCTTGAGCAACAATTTCAAGGAGTGTAAGGTGTTATGACATACTGATTACATGTTGATTATTGATATCACAAAGATCTCAAGTTTTTGTCAAAAATGTAGATAAAAGTTGTCAGGTTAAGGAAGGTGCTAACAGATTTTCTAGATTAACTAATTAGCAGTAATAATCAATAAGGAACTACCTATAATTGCCTGCGGATACGTAAATCTCTAAGGTATTTTTTTAAATTTTTTAAAAATATTTTCAAAGTCTAAGGGAGTGTGAAAGGTCCTGCAAGGGAGTCGACCCCCCTAGTAACCAATTTGCCGCGTTTTTAGTCAAGAATAGGTAGGCAATAAGAACCAAGTGATCCGTCACTGCTATTCGAACCGTATCATTCTCACTAGCACTAAATTAACACCTCTCTCCATTGTATATAAGCATGACATACACAAAACCAGCTATAAGTCGGTTCATACATAACGTATCCAAACCATCCCGAATCGTGTAATAGCCGATGCAACATTCGTTTATTTTCAGGTCGTTACAGCACGCCTTCTGGACAGTCTGTCGTTATTATTAAAAAAGATTTATTCGAATTTAAAAGTTGCTGGTGCATTTGCCAAAAATTCCGGCCAAATTAACGCGCCCGTTAAAGTGGGAGCGAAAAACGTCTGCTCAATGTTGATAATTTCCGCATAACTTTCATGGACTGCCAACATTTTTGCGTGCAATCGAAAATGCTGCTGGGTGGATGTTAGTGTTTTCTTTGGAATCTGCAAGGGCGGCGGACGTAAAATCGAAACGATCGCCAATTTTCGTTGCGTTGTTTGTTTTGGTTCTTGTACAATAATTTTAGGTAATTTCCCGATTTCCGCAAAATTTCCGAACTACGTTTGTTTGAACAGGCGGAGTCGTTAAATTAATTTCGATAGAATTCCTTGTCAAAATTTGAATTTCAAATAATTGTTTTTGTGTCGAAGACCCGCAGCGACTTCTCGATGATAACTCCGATAACTCCTGTAATTCGCTTCGAAATTAATCAAGGCCAAGTAAATATTTGTGCACTTTAATCTGCAGTTGGACAAGGTCTAACGCTAAAGGCGATTTCCGTTTTTTCCAACGCAAAACAACGGTGCTAGCGTAATTGCCACTGTTTCTGTGCGATTTGGGCAAGAACTAGATAAGCAAAAAAAAGCGGGCGTTTCTAAAGTCACGGTCATGCCCTGGAGCAAATTTCAAATAAAAACATCCAGAAAGCAACCATCTAACTAAGATGTAAATAGTTATAATTAATTCGTTTTTCACTTTACACTCGGTAACGGGGTTACGTTACGTTATTATGCAACTGGCTGTGTCACAATTGAAAAGTCCAAATTTTTTAATTTTTTTATTGCAACTGGCTGCACCACAATCGAAAAGGCCAAATTTTGATATCTTTAATTTTTTTAATTTTAAATTAATTTTTTTTTATTTCCAAAAATTAATTAAACTTTGAAGTTGCAACCGACTGATCGCTGGTCCTGAACCCGACCACTAATAAGCCCCGGTGGTGCTTTAATGTGGCTAATTTCCTGCTCGTTACAGATGCAAGTGATTCTGTACCATAACCAAAGCGGCCAGGCGGCCTTCACCGGAGATCTGAAGCAAAAGGAAGTCCATAGGGCCATTACGTTGCATCCCGTCAAACAGCCGCAGCACATGCTTCGACTTCACAAATACGTCAAGGTCGGTGTTTCGTGTACTTCATTAATTTTATGTTGGTAAAAAAGCGACGTCTTCAACGACGTGTTTGCCTGCGACCAATTATTTGCAGTGTAGTTTGCACTCAGGGTCGAGTTCGTTAATGCGGCTCCAGGAGAAGTTATGACGTCCTGAAATTGAGCTGTCCTCTCTCGCCCGAATTATTTGGTTTCAACTCTTGACCATTTAGGCTTCCAAACACTCGTCTAGCCTGGCGCACCAAGCCGAACTGAAATCCAGGGGGGTAGCACTAGCCAAAGTCTACACCTACAACAATACTTCAAATGTTCTTAGAATATTAACTTCTAATTCGTTAGGTGCTACAGTTACTCATACTAATACTACTACTAATACTAATAATTTTCAAGAAACATTTTCTGCCGCTCCTTGGGAAACTTTAAGAAAATAGTCTCTGTGGTCTGTTTGCTAGAAACTTACAGAAGAATGATGATGGTGAATGGTGATTAGAAAACATTTTTTGGCGGCTATTACGGAACGATAATTGTTACATAAATGTTAACTGCAATGAGGAATATTGGCTTTGCCAGTTGTTTAGTTTCGTAATGTCTGTCGTTTGGTTCTGTACAGTTTCTATTACCTTGAATGGCCACTTTTTGTACAATTTTTCTTTTTTCTTTAAAGTTTGGCTCTAACATGAACCAATGCGCGTGTAAAGAAAAAGTGAGGTCAAACTACACTGTATCCAAGCAGTTTGGAAGCTAACTGGTTCGACAGTTTAATGTATTTTAGATCGGCGCGCATCAACATTAATTTGATTTTGTTGTCTTCAAATCTGATCCTCCGCAATTCTCCGGAGTCCGGGTGTTTTCTAGAAAATAATTAAAAGTTAGTTAGATTTTAAATAATTACAGAACAAATGAGTGCGCTAGCTAGAGAAGCCAGCTTTTAAACAGGAATAAAATTAGCCACCCCTTGGAAGAGAGCAGGTGAAAGTTCTCACTTGCTCTTTAGTCCCTAAAACGTTTGTTATTGCACGCACATAATTTTTTATTGTGAACAGTAATAAACAACATTAAAGAGAAAAAAGAGGTATAAATAATACAAAATGTAATTACTGTAGATAGTAATGCAAAGGAGCTTCGATAATTAAAGTTCAGAATTAATTCCTAATGTTATATTAAATTACATAAAAACACCGTATAATGACATAAGTGGTTTTTAATGTCTTTTACTAATTGGTCATAGATAACATTTGTTTAATTGTCTCTGTTTTAACTTAAATCAATTTTTTGAAAAAACTTCTGCGGAAACAAAAAACCATATGGTGAAAACTCCTGGGTTTGTACAAATTTTGGGTCGGTTGAGGTTAAAACTTTTGGCCCAACAATAAGTTGTAAAGCAATTTTGGGCTCCATGATCGAGATTGCGTGTAATCTTCTAACTAGATCCGGGGGTCAGTAACTTGATTTATCTTTTTTTTGGATCTGAAGGCAAATTTCTCAAGGGGCTTAGGTCTTCCAATTTCCAGGTAGCTTGACCGATTATGAGAGAATAATCCATTGAGTGGGGCATCAAGCAGCTCAACGGCGAGGCGGCCAGTGGAACTGGAAGTGTGTGCGTTACATTGAAATGATGACAGTCACCTACATTTTGCTAAATTGACGATATCAAGTCAATGAACTTGTGCCAACTAACGTTAATCGTCAATGCCGTGGAATTACCGAAAGAATTGCAAACAGTCGATAATACTAACATTAGAGGGATAAATATGAAACTTTCTTGTCACTGGACACCGCACATAATCACATACCTGCTTGATGATAAATCATGTCTACTGTTACGTTACCTCGATTTATCATCAAATTAATCGGTGTCTTCAGCTCGTTTTTCTCTACTATATTTTTTGCTTTGACACAGGAATGTCTTTAATAAAAATCTCTCTGGCTTCCATTAATTAATTGGAAATTGAAGATTCCAGCGTAAGCGAGTTAAATTGCTATTAGTTTCGTTTGATCTCTAGTGTTTCGGCAAAATTTAGACCTATTTGTTAGTGGAGTCCCCAAAAATAGCGCGATTCTCGTCGGGACAAAAAACAGTCCTTCCGCCGCCGTGGGCACTGACCTAATTGCTGGAATAGCTCCGTGGGCCGCACTGTTTACCCCCGAAATTTCCGTCTAACGAACCAAAGCTAAATTTCCGCCAATAACAAATAAACCGCGCAACTAGGTTGATTTCATGCACTGCCGTTAACTTTACGGACCCCCCGCAGTGACAACACACAGCATTTTCGGGATTCCCCCGCGACCTTCTCTCCACAATTAATTAATCAACGTATTTGTTCGCCACCTTGAAGAGAAACCTGTATTTCGTCAATCAATGACGCCGGTTACAATCGCAAGTCCTAACATTTACTTTTTTTTTCTTTGCTTCAGGGCTTGAAGATCCAGAGTTACCAGCAAGAAAGCGTCCATTTGCACCGGGATATCGTGACTGCCATGGCGGAATTGGGGTATCGGGGGAACCACCTAGACGCTGCTAATTTGGCGGACGCAGTGCCCCTCTTCGCCGAAGAAAGGGGAACGGATGGCTATTTAGGCGACGCCGGACTCTTGGGTAATTGAAAGTTCTTCTTCAATCGGCGAGTCGTTGAACTGTAATTGGTTTCGGAATTAATTTAAACAATTTTACGATTAGCTCGCCGGCAATCGGCCGGTAAAAGCCGTAAAGGCATTTCTATCAGACAGACTTCTATCAACTCGGCATAGCATGTGGGAACAGCGGTTTTACGACTTGTGGCGGTTAAATGATTCATAAATTATTCATTCGCCAGTGTCAGCAGAAGTTTAAGGCCGTTGAAAAAATTGGGGCTTTGGATTTGGAGGCGTTTAAGGTCCAGTGGAAATTGAAGACGGACGCCACTGATTTTGGCAATGAACTGCCCATTTACCCCCTGATGGTATAGTCGTAGTCACATAGCCTGATGGTTGATCTTGAACGCGAACAGTGGTCCTCAAACAAATCTTTGTACATTTACAACTAAATAGAATGAACTAATAGAAATTCCCAAGTAATGCGTATTTAATAAATTTAACAGTCTTCTGCATTGAGACCGAACGTCAGGCTATGTGACTACTATTATAAACCAAAGCTTATCTTAGTAGGTCGAGTGGGGCAACATCTGCGAGCCACCCCTTTGTTACAATAGATGTTCCTTTCACGAAGGGTAGTTTGAAATTTCTGGAACATTTTTAACCGGCTTTATTATTTCAGGCATACCCCAGAGCTTGACCCGGTACCGGGCGGGCAAGCTGGAGGACGTGCTGGTGTGGGAGCTGATTTCGAAAACTCTGTACTCCCACAGGGACCTGAACCCCCGGAAACGAATCGGATCTTCGCTGAAGGAGGGCCTTAACGACGTAGTTCGAGACGTAATTATAAACGCCATAAAGCCCCTCGCCGTTAACGCATCCGATAATTTCAGATAATGGAGCTGATCAACGTCTACTCCAAGCAGAGAGGTAGAGTTATAGATTTCAAGGAGATTTTATACGGATACTGGCGCCTCGACCCCTTGCATGGCGTCGACTTAATTTTAGACCTTTTATTAGTCTACCGTAAATACCGGGGCCATAAAATGACAGTGCAAGTCAGGAGACACGCATACGTCCAACAAACATTCACAGGTAAACAATCCAGCGAAATAAAAGACAACATCCAAATTTTTATTATTCAGGAATCGACGTGAGGGAAGTGAAAAACTACGACTTTCCCACAAACTCCCAAATTCCGCCGACAACGACCGAAACCGTGCCAGTCCATCAGAAAATCGTGAAGAAAATTATTTCGACCCTAGGAAACCTGCCGCCTCTTTTCCCCTTCAACGACGCCACCAAGAAAGAACAAATCAATTTTATTTTGCCTTTGAGCGGCCGTTTCGAAACGTTCAAACGCTTCTTAAAAATCTACGAAGACGTCGTCGAAGAAACGAAACTACTTATTATTTTATACGAAAACGGAAACGTCGATTTCGCCCAAACCAAAGCTCTAATCAAAACGGTGCAATCGAAACGCGACGACGTCGCCGTTGTTGAGGTTCGTGACGAAAATTTCTCGAGAGCTAGAGCGTTGGAGCACGGAACTAAGCTTTTGGGCAACGACGATTTGATGTTGTTCATCGACGTTGATATGGTTTTCGACTCGAAAAGCTTGCAACGGGTCAGACGGAACACGATTAAGAACAAAAGTGTTTATTTTCCAATCGTTTACAGTCTTTACAATCCGAAATTGCTCAACAAGACTTATTCAATTGAAAGTTGTTGTTTTAATCAAAGCATCATTGACGAGAATAACGGGTTTTGGCGGCAATTCGGGTTCGGTATTGCCAGTTTGTACAAGAGTGACTATTCAAGTTTGGGCGGCTTCGATCTGTCCATATCCGGATGGGGGTTGGAGGACGTCAATTTTTACGACAACGCCGTCAAGTCAAATTTGAAAATAGTGAGAAGTGTGGATCCTAGTTTAATTCATGTGTATCACTCAGTCAATTGTGATATTAATTTAGATGCTGCTCAAAAGAACATGTGTCTGGGAACACAAGCCAGCATGTTGGGTTCTCTGCACCGGCTGCAGGAGTTTTATAAACAATACAAGCATTTGTTTAGGTAGCAGGATTTTTTTGTATTATGCATTGTCTGTGATTACTTCGATTTGATATTGTAACAGTTCTTCAAGTTCCTTTGAATTCATAGTCTACTTGCTGATGATGAATACTAAGTGTAAATTTCCTCCTAAAGTGACATGACGTGTCTGGACTGAATTTATTAGGGCAAATACTGACAGATATTAGATGGCTGTTCATGTAAACTAACGGCTGAATAACGCCATCTCTTGAGCTATAACTTTTAATTTTTGTTATTTATACTCTTTTACAAATCGTGTATTGTGTTGCCAAATTGTCTGCCATTGTGTATCAAAAATTTATATTTTAATAACAAAATTTTGTACTTCATTGTCTCATTCCTCTCCCTGAACGTTTATTCTATTGGATTATTTTCACACCTGTTGACATCTTCAAATATTGACTTAAGATTATTTATTCACTCAACACACCAATCTAATCTGCAAAATTGAATGAAACTTGTACCTCTTTCATGAAGTAAAGATAAATACACAATAACTTGAGTGAAAAAAAAAGTTTGCTCATGTATTGTTTAGCCGGAAGCGTAGCAGTTAACTGTCTCACTCAAAATTTGAATTCAAAAAACCCTTCATTGTCGCCAACAGAAGAAAACTATGGAAGAGATAGAAAAAAAATTAATGGTTGTAAAAATTTATTTAGTGCGTATTGCTGTTAAATTAAGCGACTTTTACTTATCGAGCCTGCATATGGGGCTCCTCTGCACCATTTCCAGGTCAATTTTCGGCCCCACCAAATCCCTAATATTGTTGAATCCATACTTGATCATCGTGGGCCTCTCCAGCGACAACCCCCACGCGATCACGCTCACATCTTCCGGCAAACCCATCGGCAACAACATTTCCGGCCTGAACACCCCCGAATTCCCGATCTCGATCCATTTTCCCAACCCTTTGTGAAAACAGAAAATTTCCATGCTCGGTTCGGTATAGGGATTGTAAGCCGGCTTGAACTCCAGTTCAGTAATGCCCAATTTCTTGAAGAATTCCGTGAAAACCCCAATCAAATCGCCGAGAGTTATGTTGCGATCCGCAATCACGCCCTCTACCTGACAAAATTCGGCCAAATGGGTGGCGTCGAGGGTTTCGTTACGGAAAACTTTGTCTATGCTGAAGAGTTTGGTGGGCTTGAAGTCACCTTGGCCGAGTTTGTAGAGCATTCGGGCGCTGACGGCGGTGGTGTGGGTGCGCAGGAGGTTCTTCTGCGCCTCCTCCAACTTCCAGTCGTACCGGTAGCTGCAGAAAAAAAAAAAACTTTTTTATCACACATTTGAGATTAGTTCTTAAACAGACGTCATGACATTATTATTATTAATGCAAAAAGAGAGTTTGTTTTAATTTCTAGGCGTAGCAGTTTCAGAAATGTTATCTTCTGTGGAAGGTCACGACACGACGACCGAAACATCAAAAAAGTTACATTTTGCCAATCACGCGAGGTAAAAGTTCATCTACGTAACAAACAACAAAAAGTTCTGGCTTAAGTTTAGATATTGTAGAAACCCACAGATGCAACAATTGTGCGAGAAGAATTTGTTTTAATTTTAAAGAACAATTACCCTATGGAGTCATAGCCGCCCTTGCTGTGGACCTTCTTGACCCTCTCCATGTAGTCCTGGGGGATTTTGGTGCTGATTTGCGGGTCAGAAATGAAGAAAGTGTCGTGGGCGTCCCTGGCTGGATGTTGCTGGGGTTGGAACAGGGCGTCAAAGTTCCAGAAGGAATTCTCGATGTAGTTGTTTGTGGGCATCTCGGAAAAGCCCATTTCCAGAAAAATTTGCCGGAACTCACTGCGGACCTTCAGTAGAGGATGTAAATAGCCGCAATCAAGTGGCACCCCTAGGGCGTCAAAATTATAACTTTTGAACTTAAGATTCTGCCAACTTCCCGACGATAACATGTCTGACGTCAAATCGGTTTCTAACTTAGTTAACGTCAAACTGTGCTCAGGTCCCTTTCTAAGCAAGAAACTTTTCTGCACCACCTCTTGAATGAGTTTTCGTTTCTTGTACTCTTGCTTGATGGGTTCATCGAGTTGCGCAAAGTGTCCTGATAGAATAAGTTTCAAATTGGCCTGAACTGTGTCGATAACTTTAAGTTGTTTCTTGCGAACGATCGGTTTTCCGGTACTTTTGTCAACTTGTACCCAACCGGCCGACATGGCTTTACTGAAACCAATCTTGGCATTGGGCAGTTTCATCAGTTCCGGTTGGGGGATACCATCGTCGGGGATGGCGTTGTAGATGTTGGCTTCGTGACTGCCGTTTTCTACAAAAGACTTGCCTTCTGCGCTCAATTCAACGAGTTTTTCGCTTTGGGGCTCCGCAATAACGAGCTCTCCGTGGGCCTGGATACTTTTCAACGCCCCGACGACCTTCTGGTGGTCTTCATTTAATAATCGCGCTAACTCTAACGTGTTGACTTCGCCGATTTCGGCCAAGTACCGCAATATTGTCTCACACAGCTCCGCCATTTTGAGGTTAGGTCACTGACGACCGTATTCACTGGAAAAGTTAAATTTTAAAAATTGACAACAGGACGCAGGCATTTGTGAATCACGTCCTAAAGGAATAATGATGCAATTTTACCTGTTTTGTCATCAACGTGGTTCCTTCTCGCCCAATTTCGGCGTTTCAGAAACGTCAAAGTGACAGATGGCAGATGATAGATGACAACCATGTTATCCAACATAACGTTGACTATTGTAAAATTTTTAAACTTCGCGCCAAGATTAAACAAATTTAAAATAAAATCCTTCAAGGGATGGAACCCCAGCCCCGAGTTTATTAAACAGATAACGTATTTCTATGTCATGAAGTAAATTAAAGTGAAATACCCGTTTACTTCCGTCAACTGGCTACTGGGTTTAAATTACGTGACGCCCGACCACAATAACACGTATACAGGGTAAGGTTATTCACAGCTCGATTTCGACTTAGTGGTAGGTATAATTATGGGGTGATTTTGATTTCTCCATATTTCTGGAGAATGTTGAGAAATTTTGAATGCCGCTGGTAAGTGTAGAAAAATGGATGCATGGGTCATGAATCTGGCTCACTTTCACGACTCATTGTTTGTTTATAGGTAACAGTAATAAAACTGAAATTGGTACTACCATATCTTTTTCCAGATACGATAAATATAGACAATCTAAACGTAGGAGTCTTCTTGCGATAAAATTTGACATTTCCCATCGATGGTGTTTCCCACATAGAACAATAGCGATTTTGGAATTGTTGACAATCGATTTAATAAGTGGTCTGCATATAGATGTGCGCTGCATAGTTTGCACAATAATTATCACTATTTACACCAAAACAATAGTTTTGACACGCAATTACAAAAATTGTTTCAATTAACCTCTCTTGATCCATGTTTGCACATCATCTTGGAATTGGCGAAGATCCCACAGTTACGGTTCCAGTGCCGAATTTTTTCGTCTTGAACATAACGTAATTTCGCAACTATTTATTGCCATCAAAGAAAACGAAAAACAAATAGGAGTCGATGTGCAACTAATTAGTCGCGCATTTGAGCAATTCCTCTGCTCCACGCCGAAGATGGTCATTTCATCCAAGCTCCCTCGAGTACTCATAATTACGACCTTACGTCATCTAAGTACCTATGTGCAAAGTTTTCAAGATCTCGGATAAAGTGAAAGCGTTTTGGGCAAAAATCCCCCGATTTGCTGGTGCAACCAGTGAGAACAGCATCCGAACGAGAAAGAAGAGATGATATCGTTAGAGCCAAATTGCCGTCTGTGTTATGCAGTTTCTTAACACTACTAACTGTCAATGGTTTCTGTAGCGCTGAAATTACGGATAACATTCGCAACGACGCTTAATTATAATTGCAATTTGCAGCTCGTCAGTTGTGCAGCAATTAATCTGAGATTTAACTGCTCATGCTGAGTGTTTGATGGCTGAAACTGTCGCAATAGCAACGTGATAAGTACCTATCCATAGCGAATCGTCGAGGAAGAAGGTTACGTTTTTAGAAGAGCGGAGATCCTCTGGGGAGATGGGTGAATTGGCGGGGTTTCGTTGGAACACAAGACAGATAATCTAACAACTGCAAGCAATAACTTAACTTTATCGTCGCTTACATCTGGAGGTTCGTGGAAAGAGGCCGCTGAAAGCGTGCAAAATTACAAGGAAGGATCTTAAATTTTTAACAAACAATGCAGATTTATGCAGTAAAACTTTATCATCAAGCAATCAGGACAATAAATTAATTAATAGGTTGCATCCTCATCATAAACTTAGAAAAAAGCTGGGAGTGAAGAAACGCAGCGTTTTAAAAAATTGATTGCAAAAGCATTTTTATTCATCTGGTAACTGCATAATTTTTTTAACACTTCACTTTTTTTTTTTTTTCAAAAACAATTCTTTCAAAAGCCGCTGGTTGCCTATTTAGAGAAAATGGTTTTCCCTCTCTTGCAGATATGTAATAACGTAATTATGTTAATGGAGGTCTCAATAAAATTTAGTTTCAGTTTAGTCCTGAGTGAAAGACGAGGATGCAGAGAATATATGAAGTGCGTTTGTGCTAGTATATAATAATAATTATTGTTGCTCCCTTGACGTATGAATCGGCTTTTAGTACCTACGTCTGCTAAATAGCGAAAATTGCATCAGTGCAGTGTCAGTAACATGTTCCTCATTCTTGCGTTCATTATGCAACTTTTCAATGCTGCAATTTGTCAGCTTGTCAAAATTTTCAAAACTCATTTCCTGTCTGGTCGTTAATGTCTTCGTCTTGAATTCTATACTACCAACTAACAGCATAATCGTTGGTTGGAATTGTAGGACTAAAACTTTAATAAAAATAAAAATAATAAAATATTTTTTGTTCGCAGCTCAGTTGGGCCCATAAAAACGGCTAATATTATTAACAAAAACACAAGTTTTGCTTCATTTTATCTATTCAAGAAATTTTCCTGGCTAAATTCAAAAAATTATAGAACGTCGACAAATGGTGGAGGTGCCGGGTGAAATTCATCGTTAAACAATTAATAAAAAATTAACAGAATTTATTAGAAAAACAGTAATTTTTTTCTTAAATAGACTACGATTAGCTCTTTCCGGGGAGCTACAGACTGTCTCTGTGCATTGTCTCGTTCAAAACTTATGATTTTTCTTGTCGTTCGTTATCAGCGCAAACTTCGGTTGTCGAAGCGAGAAGTAAACACCGAACTCTGATCCATCCAATTAACGCGATCTTTTTCGGCTTTGTCTTCGAAGGTACATACATACCGCCAACATGTTTACGTCCACGAAAGCGACATCATCGTCACGACCTGTGCTAAGAACACACAAATCGCTCCATTACGTAAGACAGTTGAGGCGCTAAATCGGGCAATTAACTCGATTTGAAGAATTTAAGCGGCGCAATGTGAGGCGCAAATCTCTCAAATAACGAAAGAGAAGAGAGTGTGGAGGCTGCAGGTCGCGACTTTTGACCGCAGCCAGGAACAGAAATCCCGGTAGTGCGACAATGACAGGGACCGTTTGTTTATTCGCCAAGAGCACGCAACGATATCGTCGTCCCAGTTGCGTCGAACACCAGGAGTCGGCCGCCAGCAGCAGCTAATTAAGAGATCTCAGAAGTAATTAACATGTTGGAAACTTATTAGAGCATCAGCCTCTAAATAAATTACGTGGCGCCAAATTTTACCACCTCTTTCCGCAGCTCCAGATTTACGCGTCAAATAATAACTAAAAATAGATAAATAAAGGTGGAAAGGTCAATCTTCTTCGTAGGCATAAACACTAGTGTTAAGTAAAATATGGTGATAACACTAACACTTAAGGAAAATACTTCTTAAGACGGAAACGATCCCCTCAATGGTCATTGGCAAGAGTTACCACCTATGTTCAGCGAGTTAGGAAAAGCTTCACTGCTTCAAACATCAAATCATGAAGAATATATTGAATGGAACTAAATGTGAGACATCTGAAGAGAGACGAAAATTGTATGAATAAGATGATTTTTAAAGAAAAATAGAACGTAGAAAAAATATGACAACAAAATTGGAAAATTAAGTTATCAATAATTGAGAACGATTTATCCTGGACCTAGAGGATTGTCAAGCACCGTCAACAGGGAGTTTGGTCCGGTTGCAAGGTTACAGACGGGGTAAAATTTGGGGCAGATTTATAAAACGTGGTGGTCAATGAGGTCATGGCCCTTATTTGAGCTCCAGATCGAGTCCTGGCTAATGGGTTTACCGCAAATTCGCAAATCATGCCGTCATGTGAGCCCCGCTGACGAAGCTCGGGGCCATTCCGGACGCCGTCGTCGTGATCGAACGTCCCAAATAGCCGGCATTGTCAGACTTTTGTGGGAAAACAAGACGCTTTAATTACCCACCATTATTGGGCCGTCGTTTGCTTAATGCGTGTAACCAACTATGAGATAATAATTAACTAACTTATTTTTGGGCCGCCGTTTCAAGAACACGCTTTCGGCCTCAAATTGCGCCTCCCCCGCGTTAATTTATAAAAATAATGACCGTTTACTTTCTACGTTGGAAACACGTAATTATTTACACTTCAATATCAAAAGTAAAGTCGAAAAATTACAACATTGCGAAACGAGTAATTACGGATTGTTGATCATCGCCGAAACGACAACACGACCAGTTGAAGGACTTCCAACAAGACCCACCGCCGATAGGAAGCCCAATAAAATGCGTAAAATAACGCAATTAAATCATTATTACGCCTAAGTAGCCCCGGAAAAAAAAATCAAGCGCGGCCTCGTCATCGCCGCCAAAAACACGGAATTATGCTTAAAAGTGTGTCAAATTGAAGAACACTAACGATATTTTTTCTGTAAAGTGGAAGAACAATAATGACATAACGTCGTTACCGCATCGAGGACGAGAAAAGACAAATCGTCCACCCGCACTAGGTGAAAGCGACGAACGTGCGCGTTCATCCCGTTTTTTCGCCCAAAGGACGTTTTGCAAGAAATGGTGCGACCTCTCCGGTCTCCGGAGCCGGAGACATCACAACTTTTGTTCGTTCGTTACCGATGTTGCTTGCGGTGAAAGCAGTTGCATCGAAACCATAAATCACCTTTATAAATAGAACGATGTGCGTTAATTTTAAGGATCTCATTAGCGACGTTAATGTATGCTAATTGCGCGAAGGAGTTGCTGTTTTAGGACGCAAGGACGCCGGACGCCATCTCGGTGTTGTTTTTTCCCCGTCGAGTTAATCATCGATAAAAACCTTAAAAATCGCGTAACGCTAATTAAAAGCTCAATTAGGTGATCTCAGTTTTTGAAATTAAATAAAAACGTTATTTATCACTGGAGTAACTTGCCGATAGTTCACACATTCATCAGCGGCCTCTTGCGTAATCCGGTATTATTAGACGCTCTCAATAAACTTTTATTCAATTTTTTTTTCGATAATTTTTTTTGCGTTAAATATTTATCGTAGGTGTTGATCTCCTGAAAGCGTGGTATTTCACACTTTTTTAGGCCTTAAATGATTTGTGTCATAAACTTTACGTTGGCAAACTTTAATTAATTAAGCTCCAGAATTTTATTACTTGTGATCTAAAAACGATTAATTTCGTAAAGGTTAGAGTCATGCCAAATAGTAGCCGCAATTGTTGTGAGTAATTATTACTCTCCCTCGGCCCACTTGCCTTCTACAAGGATGCCAGTTTTTTGGTGATCGTGAGAAATGGTGCAAGATCCAAATTTCTGCGCGTCCCAAGACACTTAAGTACTACACTACTTTCTAGCCATAAAACCGTAACTGCTCTAAAAATGATTATTGTGATGTATTCCAATTTTGCAAATTTTACAAATCTCGAAAAAATCTATCGATAATGTTTTACATGTTGAGTTAAAATTTAAAATCAAGAATTTGGGAGTTTTTTCGAACTTCTATTAATTGGAGTAAAAAACAATCAAAAACATTAAAATTTTTGACATCGATTTTATGGCTTATTTTGGTGGATTCCATTTAAAAGTTTTGGTTTAAGATTCAAAATCGGCCAAAACCAAAAATTTTAACTTTTCTATTATTATGCTTAAGCTTTTCATTCTTACAGCATTCGATTGCCTAGAAAATATGAAGAAGTTTGATGTATCTAGATTCGATATAAGTGTCTCCGTTCAAAAGTTACAAAAGTTTGAAAATTGTAAAAAATTATAATTTTGTGGTTTTCTTAAATTTACAAGAAATTCATCGATTCTAGAATCAAATTGATTGCAGATTTGAATTCAGGAAGATCGTTTACATCAGAGGACGTCAATTTCCAACCTTTGGGTGCAACGATGTCGATTTTAAGAATTTTTCGAATTTCTATCGATTGGGGTAGAAAAAAAAAGTCGAAAATATTGAAATTTTTTACATCGATTTTATAACTTAATCTTATAGATTTCGAACCGCTTAACACGAATCTGACCGTAGTTTCCCTGTACAAGTCGTACTTTTTAAGACATGACCGTTCGAATGTTCCAATTCAAAACTTTTGTCAAAATCGACCTAAATTGCAAATTCCAACTTCTTTATTATTAGACTTACGATTTTTGTTCATATAGCATTCGATAGCTTTTGTGAAATGGAGAATTTTAATGTATTTGGATTTGATGTAGGTCTGCCCGTTCAAAAGTTACAAGACTTTGAATATTAAAAGAAATCGAAAATTAGTGATTTTACTAATTTTATAAGAAATCTATTTATTCTTGCGTCGAATTGACTTATTCTTGTAGATTTTGTATCGCTTAACACGGATCTGGCCGTAGTTTCTTTGTACAAGTCGTACTTTTTCAGTTATGATGATTTGAAGATTTTGATTCAACATTTTCATCAAAATCGACCAAAATCGCAAATATCAACTTTCTTATTTATAAGGCGTAAGGTTTCCTTCGATAGCATATAAAATACGGAGAAATTTCATGTATCTAGATTTGATATAAGTGTTTCCGTTCAAAAGTTACAAGAGTTTAAAAGTTGGAAAAAATCGTAATTTTGTGTTTTTCTTTAATTTACTAGAATTCTATCCAAAGTTGGAAAATTGAAAAAATTGAGATTTTTATAGCTTTTAGAAATTTGTAAGAATTCAATGGATGGGAGAATCTCAAATACATAATAAAACGTTAATGTCATAGTATTTGGATGAATAACATTGGTAACAATTTTGTAAATTTTTCAAATTTCTATCGATTAAAATAGAATTTTAGTTTTTTCAAAAATATGAAAATTTTGACGTTGCTTTATGAATTATTTAAAACTGGCAGCACCTTTTAGACAAAAACCCTAATTTCTAGGATATAAACCTAAAAGACGCGACTGAACATTGTCAAATTTTCCGACTGTACCTAGGCCACTCGTGATCCCCGCGTTAATCGCAGCGTTGATCCGCCACCGGAAACGCGAATTTAGCATTTCGATTTGGCACCTTGATGAAATAAGGAAGCATTTTGGAGGAACTCGGGCGTGAAATTCCCCAAAATTAACACTTTTCGCGAAGAGCGCAACCAATAAGAAAACTTCATCTGACGCCCTTGCAGCTTCGACTCTTCGCGTTTCTTTCATAACTCGGCCACGTATGAGTCGTGATTAAATGATGAACCTAATCAGCTCCATTTCCATCTCACGTAGTTGCCTTCGAACGACGTGATCTTCGAAATGTGTCTGATGCGTCGTTCGACATGACCGCTAATGCAAATTACGAGCTGTACCTTAATCAACGTTTCAACACCGCCATCATCAAGAACCGTCCGTTAATTCGTTCGCGTTTAGCAACATAATCGTCACCGTACCAACAATAAGATTTTGCTCTACTCTCGGTCATCGATGATTACTCCATTAAAGGTCTTCGCGAATTGTTAAAAATCGCTTTGGTTGATCGTGAAGGACTTTTCGCTGATGGTTGCACCACCGCCGATTTTAATAAAAGTAAAGCGATTAGCATTTAGACAGCTGCCAAATGTCATGAAACGTATCTAACAATTTTTAAAAATGACCTTAATAGCAATTATCGAACCGACGATTTTGGACCAAAACGCTCCTTGAGGAGTTATTAGTCCCTAGAAGGAGCGAAATTACTCTCAATAGATGGGTATTATACCCGGATTATACGACGTAATTTATGCACACCTAATTTGTCGTGTAAACAAGTATAATAATCCCCTTACGTCACAATTATGTGAAATATTATAACTTATTATATTGTGGCTGGCAAACATTGCAGCATGGTTAGATAGAAAGGGTGTTAATTCAGCAAGAGGATCAAGACTGGCTTCCTACGCCGAAATTTTGACCAATCTAAACAATTTTGGACATGACAACTCAAGTTGCAATCCTTTTTTTACATCACCAGCCAGACGAAATTGAAAGTACAAAATTTTTTTATCTTTCTAAACTAGAAAAAAAATCTTCTAACACGTCATTTTTCCAAAAGTGACCGCGCGTTTTTTTTTTCGAAGTACAATTTGTTGGAATGGCCTTTGTCGAAGAGCGTAATAGTTGCACGAAGCATCCGCAAGAATCCGATTGGCGTCCCCAGCGGTCTCCCCTCTAACGCGACTTATCTAATGAAGACCAGATTTTTGGAGGTGGATAACAAAAGGATGATACTTCAGGGTTGATAAAATATATAAATACTTTGGAGATGGTAGACGAAATCAGTCGGTTCCAGCATCTAATGGTAATAACTAGAAAAAGAGGTTGGTGCGAAAACTGTAAGGGGGTGCAGTGCGATTTCAATAAATCTGTTTCAGTTATCGCACACTAACGACATCTGTGTTTTGGAACTTTCGAGATGGGTTGGATAAATTTTGGAATAAGTAAGTCCCATTTTTTGAGAAAATTAATTTTCAAGTCCAGGTCCAGAAGCTAAATTGACGCATTGTTAGAGTTATCAGGTTCGATTGTTTTAATAGTTCCGAAGCACTCCAAAGAAGTGAAGATTAACAACTTGACCACTGGTGCCAGAAACGATTTTATAAAATTGCGTAATTAGACTTGATTCGAGCCTAGTTATTACGTGTCTGCTCCCAAGTAAATCTATGTCTTTATAACATAGTTACACGACTCTTTACTTATCAGCAATTAATTACAAAATAGTTACTTTAGGGAAAACGTGCCGCCCGTGGCTGCAATTCTTCAGGCAACATGACAGAGTAATTGCGCTCAACACCCTCCGCTATCATTACCGGATGCGAGTAATGACGGGTTCAGGACAGGGCGATAATTTTGTTAGCACGAGAAAATTGACCTTTTCGCATAACAATAACAGTGTTAATTGCCGCATCGGATGTTATTTCAGCAATTTGCGTGACGCCACCACCAAACTAGTTCACACATCGAAATGAAGAACAATGCTCAGATTCGACAATAATTTTGCACCTGTTTGCATCAATTGCACAAAAATCTTGTGCAATTTTTCATTACAGATTGCTATTGGATAAAGTATGACATTAGAGATGTGCCTAATTACGTGAACGCAATTTTCCCACTTTCGCATAATGCGTTCTCTGTTGTTATGTACCCGCAAATTAGTTGCGTCAAGAATTAAGAGTAATCATAACTATTCACGCGAACCATCATTAATTATTGTTATTACTATCTTCTGCTGGTAGTTTCGATTTCTTAACGAGTCCCCTTTTTGTTTTCAGTCCTTTTCGCCATTTATGGAAACATACTGGTAAGTACCGCTGAAATGTTAAAACGCAAAGTTATTACTGATACTGTTTAGGCTCAACAAGGATACAATTACGATCGTCCTGACAAGCCGTTTGGAGACTCTGGTGGAACTACTCAAAAGTCAACTGACGTCACTTCCGGCAACGGAGCCTATCCTTCGGCACCCTCAAATGGTTTTACAGGAACTGGCGGTTCTGGATATCCCGGATCTAGCCAAGGAAGCGGAGGTTATCCTTCTGGACCAGCAATAAAACCTGGATCTGGATCCTCTGGATACCCAGGATCTAACAATGGCCCGTTCACAGCTACTCAATCGCCAAATGGATATCCTGGAGGTAGTCAAGGTCCATCTGGACCCGCATCGAGACCTGGTTCCGGTTCTTCCGGCTTCCCTTCGACGCAAACAGGATACCCTGGAGCTACCCAAGGAAACGGAGGCTATCCTTCTGGACCGGCATCTAAACCTAGTTCTGGTTCTTCTGGATTTCCATCAACTCAAACAGGATACCCTGGAGCTACCCAAGGAAGCGGAGGATATCCTTCCGGACCGGCCTCTAAGCCTAGTTCTGGTTCTTCCGGATTCCCATCGACTCAAACAGGATACCCTGGAGCTACCCAAGGAAGCGGAGGCTATCCTTCCGGACCGACATCTAAGCCTAGTTCTGGTTCTTCCGGATTTCCATCGACTCAAACAGGATACCCTGGAGCTACCCAAGGAAGCGGAGGCTATCCTTCCGGACCGGCCTCTAAACCTAGTTCTGGTTCTTCCGGATTCCCATCGACTCAAACAGGATACCCTGGAGCTACCCAAGGAAACGGAGGCTATCCTTCTGGACCGGCATCTAAACCTAGTTCTGGTTCTTCCGGATTTCCTTCGACTCAAACTTCAAATGGATACCCCGGAAGTAGCCAAGGAAATGGCGGTTATCCTTCAGGACCCGCTTCCAAACCTGGTTCTAGTTCTTCTGGATACCCATCAACTGGAACATCAAGTGGATACCCTAGCGCTGCCCAAGGAAACGGCGGTTATCCCTCAGGACCCGCATCAAAACCTGGTTCCGGTTCTTCTGGATTCCCATCAACTCAAACATCGAATGAATACCCCGGAAGTAGCCAAGAAAATGGCGGTTATCCTTCTGGACCAGCTTCAAAACCAGGTTTTGGTAACTCTGCATTCCCATCTCAAACACCAAGCGGATTTCCCGGTGCAGGTCAAGTAACCGGTGGGTATCCTTCTTCAAAACCAGGATCTAGTTCTTCCGGTTATCCATCTGGAGGATTTCCCGGATCCAATCAAGGAACGGGCGGTTATCCTTCATCTTCACAGCCAGAATCAGGCTTATCACCTCAAACTCCAGGGAGATACCCTGGCGGTGCTTCGTCAGATTCAACGTCAAAACCTGGTTCTGGTTCTTCTGGATATCCATCAGCTCAAGCCCCAAATGGATATCCCGGATCGACCCAAGGAAATAACGGGTTTCCCTCAAGTTCTGGATCTAAACCCGAAAGCGGATTCCCCGGTAGTTTTCCTTCAGGTCCCGTGCAGAAACCTGGATTTCCGGGCCAAACCCCCGGGTTTTTCCCTCCCGGTAAAGCTCCTGTATTTCCCGGACAAGGACCTTCTTTCCCCGGTCAAGGCGGCTCATTCCCAGGATCTGGAAATGGCGAATATAAAGATGGAAATGGGGCTTACGACGAAGGCGATTACTCAGCCATTCCCGGAACTCCAGATCAAGATTATCCTATTCTTTCCGACATTCCTGAAACTTCCTTTAAATGTGACCAACAACAGTATCCCGGATATTACGCTGATGTTGATACTAGATGTCAAGTCTTCCATATTTGTGCCAACAACAAAACTTACGATTTCTTGTGCCCCAATGGCACCATTTTCCATCAAGAATATCTTGTTTGCGTTTGGTGGAATCTCTTCGATTGTAATTCAGCTCCCAGTTTTTACAGCATCAATGCTAACATCTACGACTATTCAATCATAGGTGCGCAACAAGGTCCTTATTCCGGAGGTCAAAGAGGCACGTACCCAGGTACTGGAGGCTCAACAGGATTTGGTGGACCCGGAACTGGAGCACTTCCATCGGGACCATTCGGTCCTACAGGATTCCAGCCACAACGTCCCTCTAATTTTGGAAAACCTTCGGGTGATCAAGGTTCTGGATATCCATCTGGGCCTCAAGGTTCTCAAAATTTTGATAATAAAAAACCAGAAGGTCCCAGTAGTTACCCGGGTTTGTCAGGGCCTCAAGGAACAAACGGGTACCAAAACGAAAAACCGGCAGGCCCTCAAGGGTATCCATCAGGATCTCAGGGAACTAACGGATATCAAAACGCTAAACCAGCGGGTCCTCAAAGGTATCCATCAGGACCTCAGGGAACTAACGGATATCAAAACGCTAAACCAGCGGGTTCTCAAGGGTATCCATCAGGATCCCAAGGAACCAATGGGTATGAAAGTGGAAAGCCGTCGAGTCCTCAAGGGTATCCATCAGGACCCCAAGGAACAAATGGGTATAACAGTGGAAAACCATCAGGCCCTCAAGGATACCCATCAGGACCTCAAGGCACGAACGGATATCAGAACGGAAAACCGGTGGGTCCTCAAGGGTATCCATCAGGCCCCCAAGGAACAAATGGATATGAAAGTGGAAAACCATCAGGTCCTCAAGGTTACCCAACAGGACCCCAAGGAACGAATGGATATGAAAGTGGTAAGCCATCAGGGCCTCAAGAAACAAACGGATATCAAAACGGAAAACCGACGGGTTCTCAAGGATATCCATCAAGTTCACAAGGAACTAAAGAATATCAAAACGGGAAGCCGTCAGGTCCTCAAGGGTATCCATCGGGATCCCAAGGTACTCAAGGAACTAACGGATATTCAAACGGGAAACCAGAAGGCTCTCAGAGGTATCCATCTGGACCCTCAAGCCAATACCCATCAGGATCTCAGGGATACCCTGGGGGACAGCAACCAGGACAAGAGGGCCCAAGTGAATATCCATCCGGACCTCAAGGTGGATCATATCCTGGCGGAAAACCATCAGGAACTCAGGGACCTGCTAATTACCAGCCAACCGGAAGTTATGCTAATGGAAAACCTTCAGGTTCACAAACTCCTCAAGGTAACAATGGATTTCCTACTGGGAAGCCATCAAGTGGATACCCAGGTCAAGAAGAAAAGCCTTCCACTGCTCCAGGTGCTGGTTTTCCCGGACAAGGTTATCCAAGCGACCGACCATCGGTTCCTTTCCCAGGTTCCAGCAAACACCAACAGCCCACCAGAGAGTATTTACCCCCAGACAACGGCAAATAATCGGCAACAGTTACCTAGACATCATCCGCAAAAGTATTCCTAACCGACACTCCCAAGAGTGCTCAACTATGTAAATATGTTAAAAGTGATAATGTAAGCGATAGGTTTTATATATTTTTATAAATGCATTTAAAAGTGTAAATAAGAGTATATGCTTTAATAAATCGATTTACACTGTGGTCAGTATTTCTTCTGAGCGTAAACCGAATCAAAGATGGCACGAATAGCTTTAATATACGCAGCGGTCCTCAAGTCCAATCCCAAATTGTAGTCGAAAGCTATCTTCGAGAGTTGCTGAAAGAAGAAATTAGAAACTGAAGACCAAAATTAACCATACATTTGCAGTTTCAGTCATAACGTGTTCAATGGCATAGGTGAAGATGTCGTGTTCCATCTCGCAATTAACAATTTTTTGAGTAGTAGCCATAGCCACTACTTGACGACTCTTTCCAGATAGCGGATACGCTTCCAAAATATTCTTGTAGATCCCAGAACTGATGATAAATTAGTGATTAAAACAATTTTGTTCCTTAACAACCACCTAATATGTTTGGACTCTTTCTTCGATTTCAACAAATACTCCAAGTACGAAGCAATGGAGTAACCGGAACATACATAGAGATCGGGAAGAATTAATTTCGAACGGCCAATTAAAGTTTTGTGAGCTATCGGCAAAATCGGACCATTTGAAGCCTCAACTATTACTTTGGCCTGAACCTTTTTCGCCGTGTAGCAAATCAAACTCTTGTGGTGCGAGGCGAGAATCAAAATGTCGCAAGGTTCGCCCAAAATTTCGTCGGTGGTTACGGCTTTAGACTTGTCGAAATCTAAGATGGTTCCTCGTTGACTTTTGTGTTTAATTAGAGCCTTTAAAGAAAAATTTGGATTAATCGAATAAAAGCTTCTCTTGTAAGAACAACTGTTAATACTTCGCTTGATCGATTGCTCTATGTAAACCATTGAACCCCGTTTGGGTCTCCAAAAAATAAAAGTAGTGATCTTTGTGCGGTAAGCGCTAAACGTCTTGAATTTACCTGAATATTGACTCCTTGCGCGTTGTAAATGCAACCGTCGTGTTCTTTAACACCCACGCAAATGGCGCCACTGTTGTGCAAATACTTGCATAAAGCTGAACCCAAATTGCCTAATCCCTAGAGAACCACCAATTAGTTTTAGCGGTTTTAAGGGATCTTTAAGAACCTGAATTAAGTATCTTTTGTTCTCTAAACCTTTGTTCAGCCCAATTTGGTTGAGGTACCGGTCGTTATTGAGGAAGTGGTCTAAGGCAAAATAAATGGCCTGACTCGCCGCCTTTTCGTAGTTCTCAAGTCCGTCCGAGGGTTGGCCAACAGCTGCGATTGTCAGTTTTTAATCAATTCGAACCTTAAGAACCTTTACCGATATTTCTAGTTTCTGACGCAATCCAAGCCATTTCCGTTTTTCCAGTATTCAAATCAGGTTCAATTATATCATTTTTGATATCTGTTAGAACCAAAAATTAAAACAGCGTTGGAAAATTAAAAACAGTAGAAACTCACTGCAGTACCCTTTATGTTGCAACTGTTGCACGTACTGCAAGATGATGTTTTTGAGTTCATTGGAAGAGTAATTCACAGGGTCAATCTTGATGCCTCCGTGAGCACCGGCTAGCTTGATCCCCATGCAGGCGTGCTTATAGGTGGTCAAAGCTGACAACGCTTTCATGTGGTCTCTGGTAACGTCATTTCTAATCCTTAAACCTACCTCAATGGTAATTTCGCATTAAACAATCTCCCCGAGTACCTCCTAAGCACGGATAATTTCCGGCAAACAATCCGTGTTGAGCCCTGAAACCCCTCACGACCTCCCTGCAACCGCTTTCGCGTTCCACGGGAAACCTCACGTCAATTACGGAACTGCACTGGTCCAATATCCTGATGATATCTTCAACTTTTCCTTCAGCTTGCCGGTCAGTTAGTTTCGTGTCAATCTCTTTCAATTTCTCGACTAAATCGGAGAAACACAATTCGTAAGCTCTATTAACGTACCAGTTAACCGAATCGAAGAACGCCGCGTTGGCTAAATAAAACGCGTTTCTGTACCGTTCCGGCATCTCATAATGGTGGTTGGTCGAGTAAAATTTGGGAAAATTGACGAATTTCATGAACGCCATCGTGACAAATTATGACAGAAACAACTTTCAAAAGTTTATTGAGTCCTCCCGCAACAACAAATCAAGTATTAAACGTAATGAGTGAACGTAAATTGCGACTGCGTAAATACTGGCAGATTAAGTAACTTCGTCATCCTGGAAAAAGTTTAGAAGGTGAGACCGGCTTCTGAGTAAGTGTTGAAAATTTTCTCAACGGAGTTGATGTAAGCGGCGGTTCTCAAGTCGAGTCCCAGATTGAACTTCATCGCGGTCTTCATGATCGCCTGCAAAAACAAAACCAGTTTCACCCCAAAATTCCGGCTTCAACCAAATCAAAGTCAAAGTTCGTTCACACCTCAAACATCGCTCCAAGAAAGACGCGCATTTCGTTCTTTGATCAATTTGGTCATATTTTCCCCCATCGCCCTTATTACAAAACAACGCTAGGTACAAATATTTAAAAAAAATCAAAACATGTTTCCGGCTTGCGCCATCGTATCGTAAATTTTGAGAATGGAAGTTGCGTACGCCGCCGTTCGCAAATCCAGTCCGGTTCTAAACTCTCGCGCCTTTGTCTTGATAGCCTGGAAATTAAAACGGCGTCAAACAAAGTCGAGTTACTAAATTTTCCATTGGTTCTAAATTTAGAGGATAATTCCGCGTGGTCTCGACCAATTCTTACCTTAGCCGACCTTTCCATTGTGTAGTCAAGACCTGAATGCACAATATCCTTTTCGGAAGCGCCCGCTATCCTCTTCTGGAAAGACTCGGAAGCCGTCACAGGGATCTTACCACCCACACTGCCGAATCTGCGCTCCAGAGACTCCTGCACGGATTCTGTAAATTAAAAATAATCGTAATTTTCAAGAATAAATTTCCAACCCCTCTTTCGGGAACAAATACGTACGTAAAAGATGGTAGTTGGACTCTCTCTCATATTTGAAGGTGAGACGGCCGTAGGACACGTGGTTGATGTTCTTCAACCATTCAAAGAACGAAACGGTCACACCACCGGCGTTGATGTACAAATCGGGAATTACGAGTATGTTCTTCTTGAGAAGGATTTGGTCGGCAGCCGGTGTCGTCGGGCCGTTGGCAGCCTCGGCGATGATCTACGAAATTATTTTTACCCCCATTCAAACGACAAAAAAGCCACAATCACCTTAACTTTGATTTTGTCGGCGTTGTCTTTGTGAATGACCTTCTCCGTGGCGGCCGGAACCAAAATGTCGGCCTCCTCAAACAGCAGACTCTCCCCTTCGTAGGCCTGAGCGCCGGGGAAACCGACGATTGACCCGCTGGTCATGCGGTACTCTTCCAGTTCCTACGGCAACAGTTCAATATGACGCTCAGTTGCACAAACGTTAATCAAAGGGTTAATTTAGCGGTTAATTAGTTTACCTTGGGGTCGATGCCGTCTGCGTTGTAGATGGAGCCGTCATATTCGAGCACGCCGATGCACTTGGCCCCGGCCCTGTGCAAGTAGCGCATCGTGTGCAAGCCGACGTTACCGAACCCTTGGACGATGAAAGTTTTTCCACCCCATCCGGGTGTGGTGCCGCACATGCTCATGTAAGCGGCCTCATTGATAAAGTTATCGATGCCGTGGAAGACGCCTCGGCCGGTGGCGGAAACGCGACCGTGAATACCACCTTGGTTGATGGGTTTGCCCGTTACGCAAGCGTGACTGTTGATGTCTTGATAACCGATGGTCTTGGCGTAAGTGTCGGCGATCCAGGACATTTCACGCTCGCCAGTACCCATGTCGGGAGCTGGGACGTCGATGCTGGGCCCTAAAAACAATTTTTTTGTTAAATTCGAAATTTTGGACGAAACTTTTCGCAAACAGTACCAATAAAACCTTTTTTCGCCAGCTCCAAGGCGAAGCGACGCGTGATTTTCTCCAGTTCGTGTTCGGAGTATTCTTTGGGGTTGATCTTGATGCCGGCTTTGCCGCCGCCAAAGGGCACGTCCACGCAAGCGCACTTGAAGGTCATCAGGGCTGATAAGGCTTTCACTTCGTCCCTCGACACGTCCATGGAATAACGGATGCCTGCAACAACAGTTTGCGTCAAAATAACCGAAAAATGGTCAAATATCACACAAAAATTGAGTAACATGGGCGCCTATCTTTTTATTTTTTCTTTCCCAAGCTACCTTCGAAAATGACCACTCTGTATAGTGCATAGCCTCTTGATCTCTTTAGTGTTCGGCTCTTCGAAGCTTTGGCTAGTTCTACTTTTCTAATTTTTGGACAGTATGATAGGCTAATCTCCCTAAATTGCTCTCTCTGTAGTTTTACGAATAACGAAGATATTTTGGTTGATTCACTTTAGCTGACTCACCCTGTATAATTTGCATTTTGTTCGCAAAAAAATTTTGAAAGTTTAAGAAATTTTGATAACTCCACTGAAGATATTGAAATAAAAAAAGTAAAAAATTTTTGATCCACAAACTAAAGAAGAGAGCAGATAAAAATTTGGTTGAAGTTTTGGGAAACTGGGTGAAACCGGCTTTCGAATTTAGGACCTTTGCCTCAAAATGGCGGACTGGGAATGCTCTTCTTCCTGTTACCATTGTTATAATTGTTGGGTAGACGATTGGGAACTCGAGAGAGTTAACAGCAGGGTTGAACAGAGAGAAAGTACGTGAGTCCCGTGGCACAGTGGTTAGTGCACCCCCAATTCGGAGCGGAGGGCTGATCGGCTGTAGGTTCGCACCCTGCTCGGTAATTAACATTTTTCTTTGCTTCAAAGGTTGTTATCACCATCTTTAGTGATTACACTTTAATTATCAAACAGCCCTCCTAGTAAAAGTTTATGTTGAAGACATGCAGCAATTATTTTTTGTTGTTCAGACGTTTTTTGCTGGCCTCCTTGCCTCCGTCTATTTTTACACATCCCGCTGTCGCAATGACGCAACTTAATAATTAGAATATTTGTCTTAATTTCCATCCAATAGAAGCTAAAAACAATTTTTTTTTGTACAAATCGCCCCCTATTTATGCGCAACTAGGTTAATTGCGCATTGTTCACGTAACTACGTTGATGGCCTCTTCAACTGGAAAAAGTGCCAAAGTCCAAAGTTGGGTCAGTTTTTCGAATTAATTTCCCCACCGGTTATCGCTTAAACCAAATAAAAGTTATTGGTGCAAGAAAAAAATTACGTAACCACCAACGTATTGTTTAATCCTCAGCTCGAACAACAACCATGACGAAATTATTAATTTCGGTCGGAGAGACTTCGCGGTTATAGCTATCTCGCTATCGGGATCGGGGGGCCAAAACCATAAAATTCAGTCACCCATCAGGTCTCGGTGATAAAAACGCGATGGGGGGATCAACAAGTCCACGGTTTGAGTGAAGCAAATTGCGCAAATAAAAAAAAAATACAGATTTCGGAAGAGAGGCGTCACTAAATTTGACTGGCCCGTTGGCGAAGGTTTCGAAACAGGTTGAATTTTATTATTAGATGACAAATATCGTCACGTGTTGCGGTTAGGGCCTGTTGCCAATCCGTGTAAAACGGCGAAAAAGAGCCACCGATTAACCTTTCGGTTTTGGCGATCAAGGCCGTGAATTTTTAGTTTATGGGGAATCGCAACAACACGTTTTTCTTATCACGGGCGAAGTAGAAGAGCAAATATGACACCTAACTCGATAATTTTCTGATGATCGGCATTATCGATAATGAGCAAACATTACGCACAGTTGGATCGATTAATTATACTTATTTTCGAGATTATTTTTGACGTGTCGCTAACAGACCGGATAAGTATTTTTCGCGAAATTGTTCGATCAAGAGGCGGATAGCAAAAACAGTTTATCTCGAGTATTTTCGGAGATTACTATGAATCCTACTAGAACTTCCTGAAAGGGCAACAGAACACTCGAACTTATCGAACCCAAAAAATATTGCAACGGGAGAAGAGATGAATGGAATTACCGCAGGAAGGAACCTTGAAAAGCCGGGCAAATAGCAACAGCAAATGGATTAAAACAACAAACTAATTTATGGGTGTTATAAAATTCGAGCAAACATTACGTGGAGGTTTAAGCCGTGATGTTTAGGGACCTCAAGGCGCTAACCGCAACAATTAGCTACGTCTCACTGTTATCAATAACAATTAAACCCAACACGTGCATTTTTACTTGGATGAAAACATCAATTGCAAGGACGTTGCCGGATTACAAACCATTAACATCTATTTAATGCTGGCACCAACAGTTGCAGAGACCCTGAAACTATTTAAAACCCCTAACAAAGTTAAGAAATTTGGAGCTGGAAAGGAAAAGAATCGGGTTGGAATTTTTCGCACTTCAAAATAGACCAAAATAACGTTAAAAAGAATGAATTAAATAGCTATTTATGTAGTAAGTTACAAAATGAAAGTGTTTTTCGCACCAAGACGTGAATATTACCAAACGAGCGAAGCGAGTTTGGTAACACGTCGCGTGCGAAAAACACAAATTTTGCAACGTACTACATACAAGATTTTTTATACAATCGTCGTCAGAATTGTTAAAAATGTAAAAAGAAAGAATAAAATTGCACATACTTACTGCATAATCTAGTTGCACAATTTTTCGTTTCCTAGGAAATGCGACATAACAGAATCAACATTTCATTGATAATTGAGGTGTTTGTCAGTTAATTTTACATTTTGTACCTAGTGCGAAAAAGTGACAGTATAGTAAAAAAAAAACACGTCATTTCAACGTGAAAATGACATTCGACATGGTACTATTTCGATACGATTGTATAAAAAGACTATTTCAAACTTTTATAAAAGGTAAAACACAGAAAAATAATATATGTCACTTTTGATAAAAAAAACGCACTTTGAAAAAATAGCGTTAGCTCAGGATAAAATCTGTTACAACATGAAAATAATAGCAATAACTTAGAGTAATAGTCTTCCACTTTGAAGAAAGAGAATGCACTCTAAAGTATTTTAACACGCTCTTTAAATACGGTTTGCACGAAAAACCGATACATATCACTTTGAAACGTAAATATAAACGGATTAGAATTTTATACACTTTAAAATAAACCAAAATAACGTTAAAAATATATTATTGCACTTTGGAAAATTCTTCTAACTTTGTGCCAATAAACTATAAAATGGCAAAATCACACTCTGCATTAGGTAAAGTGTAACTTGAAGCTTACCCACTATAAAATGATACAAGGAAAAAGATTAAAGAAGTTCTTTTCAAGTAGTAATTTTTAATCGTGCTTTAAAAAAAAAAATTTCAGGGCCCTGAACTGACCTTACGTAGAACTTCTTTTTCCCAAAAAAGTATCCAATCAACGCTATATCGCTGGCGTTAAAGTACCGTCAAACGGCGCCTGTTAAAGTGACGTTAATCCATATGACGGCACTACAGTGTGTTCGGGCAAGGAAAAAGATTAGAAAAGTTCTTTTCAAGTAGTAATTTTTAATCGTGCTTTTTAAAAAAAAATTACAGGGTCCTGAACTGACCTTACGTAGAACTTCTTTTTCCCAAAAAAAGTATCGTTTGAGCGAGTATTTGAACCCGAAGGCTGTCCATTGGTGCGCAACCTGTTTTCCACGGCTCTATCGACCTCGCTAGTCGAAGCGTGTTCAATCTTTGTACAGTCTCGTCTCCTGTGATGACACCACTTGCGCGTTGCGCGCGCATTAACGGCACTTTAACCACAGTGACGCTATATTCCATCAGCGGAAATGGCCCTAGACCGGCGGCGGTATCTAACCGCTAGTAGTGCAAAGTGCCATTCTCTCATTTTATAGGGGGTAGAGTTAAAGCTTAGTTTATTGGCGCAAAGTTAGTATCATTTTCTAAAGTGCAATAATATATTCCCCCGTTTGTACTTTACTAATAAAATGTTCCCAATCAAAGTGCAATCTTGTCATTTTATAGTGGTTAGGCTTAAAGTTTAATTGTGCTCAGTGCAAAGTGCCATTCTCTCATTTTATAGGGGGTAGAGTTAAAGCTTAAGTGTACCCAATTCAAAGTGCGATTCTATCATTTTGTAGTGGGTAAGCTTCAAGTTACACTTTACCTAATGCAAAATGTGATTTTGCTATTTTAAAGTTTATTGGCACAAAGTTAGAAAATTTTTTGGAAAGTGCAATTATATATTCGTCAAAAAAATCTGCTAGCCCCTAGCAAGACATGGCACTTTTGTTAATAAAGTTGGCATCACTTTGACAGTTACCCGAAACACACCCGCCTCCAGCCTCCACAAGGCTTTCAATTATTTTTTCTGTGACAAACAAAATCTAGTAGGTGGTGGGTGTCATTTTCTCAAGGAAGATGCCACTTGTTCATCAATGTTCCAAAAAACGTCCCGAGAAAACGGAAAAATTCAAGAAAAACTGAGTTTTGCTCAAGGACCATTTCCTTCTGACCGGTTTTCGATTTTTCAATAATTTCACTGAGCGTGACCGTCATTGCCGGTCCTGTAAAAACAATCTAGATACCTTGATGCTTTGACATTACGCAGCTGGCTTGACTTTTGCACAAATTTGTTAAGCAAAATTCTGTTACTCTGCATCTTGAAGAAAAGCGAGGAATTTATGCGAAGAATTCCTTCCGTTTGTAAGTTGTACATGATTCGAGTTTAAATTGAGGCAATTGACCCAGAATGGCGTCTTTAGTTGTATAAATAACTTGCACGTTCAGAGCGTCATTTTAACCCCACACCTGAAATAAAATTATGTAATAGTGCCAATAGCGATTTAATCATTATCATTAACCAAAGTTAACCCAAGGAATTTGTTGATCGCCAACCTCACACCTGCAGTTGTAAATTTGGTAATGACACCTGACCTGACCTATTTTCGAACCGGGAGACAGCATGTCTGCGCTAATTAACGCTTCAACTCACCGCCTTTGCAGGGCGTCCTGTGGGTGCTGTGCTGGGCCCTGTACCCGGTAATGATCTCGTACTCGCCATTGTCTCTTCGTATGGGGAAAGCAACCTCGAGGATCTGATCGCATTGTTCCATCAGCGTCAAAATTCCCTTGACTTTAGCCTTGCGCTGGTCCAAATTGAGGCGGGATCCCTTAACTTTGCTCAAGTCCTCGACGAGCTTGTCCTCGACCAAAACGCAGGCTCTGTGGAAGAAGTACTCAACCATGTCGAAGAAGCGAGGGTTGGCGTGCGTTGGCATGTCTTTGAGGCGGTCGGGGATGACATGGTCGGCGTAGGTGCGGTTCTGGTTGGAAGCTACCGGCAATAACTTCAGAAGAGTCGCCAATTCTCCGTGCGATTTGAGGGCGACAGTGTTGGTTAGCGCTTTCAGGTTTAACATTGTGGCTGGGGGCTCGAACACTTGGTGGCTCCTGGAGGACGAACGACCGATTTATCACCAAAAATGCTCGCCGGCGTATTTATACAACATTCCACACTCACGCCAAGCTTACGAGTGCCGGTTTCCTTACGTAATTGCGATTCTGCGGCCGATTTCGTTCTGTAATTCTGTGGCTCTAGATTCTAGATGTCGACTCCGGACGACTGTCAAAACGGCGTCAAACGATAAAAACTGACAGTTTTTCACTTTCAATAGCGGAAATGCGAGGGAAATCTTTAGGCAGAATCACAATAGTCGTGCAATCCGCAATTTTCTACAACTTTCCACGCTTTTCCCGCTTTCACAAACTTGTTGACAGACGAAACTTCTTTCTTGTAGGTTGTAACCGTAACCACCTCTCACTTCCGTCTCCCTACTCCCAGCCCCCCACTATTCCCCGCTCATATGTTACTAAAAGTTAGGTTATGTCAGCTGTCAATTCTTAAGTCCTTGTTATTTACCAATATTTCTGTTTTATCTACGCCAGTTCGTAAATAATAATAGGGATCTCTGTCGCATGTAGATAAATTGAAATGGGGGACGAGAACCGAACGATTTGGTGCGGCAACCTGTCCGACAAGGTGACCGAAGAGGTGCTCTACGAGTTGTTCTTGCAAGTAGCGCCTACAGAGAGCGTCCGCATTCCTTGCGACAAGGAGGGTCGCAGGTCCAATTTTGGCTTTGTAACTCTCAAACACGAAGTTAGTGTGGAATATGCTGTACAGCTGCTGGACGGTACCTGTCTTTTTGATAGAAACCTCACCATTAGACCCCGAAACATCAACCAGAATCGTCAACAGAACGTTGAACATCAACAGCAGAACGTTATCAATTTCGGCGAACTTCAGAGAATGGACCAGATGCTTGAAGGGATGTTTCCTGTGGCGAATTGTGAACAAAGGCAAAGTGAGAACTATCAGAGGTACGACAGGCGAAGGAAGGATTATAAGCCGTACAACAGGTCACCTCACTATGGGAGACACGACAACTATCAGCAAGGCCACAACCGGCAAGGAAAACAGCCCTGGAACAACCATCGCGGCTACGACAGGGGCAGCAACAGAAGATCGCGCTATTATTAAATTTTTTACTATTTTACCATTAGTGCGCCATTTAAAACACTTTTCTATTTCCATGTAATTAGTAGTTGTATCATTAAAATTAACACTCATTTAAGCAACTTTATTCTATTAGATTTTAGTCTTGCTGCATGCATATACAGGATGGGGCAATAGAGCGTCCGGTTTCGATAGCTCGAGTTCTATGATGGCTTAAAAACACAAATAAACTAGAAAAAAATCTATAACCGGAAATTGTTTTTGAACATACAGAGTGAGCCAAGACGATTATTCAGGAGCAAGTAAAATTTTTTTAAATAGAATGTTGTGTCTAAAAAAAGATTTTTCCTAGACTCTTCACTCCAATATTATTGCTAACTATTTCCAAACCACCTGGATGTAGCGATTTTTTTTGTTCAAATAATTACATCTGCAGATGAATGTTAAAAAAACCGCTACAGTCACAATTACGAGTTCTAAGAAAAAATTATGTAATTTAGAACTTTTTGAATTTAATTTTCTCCAATTTTTCAAATAGAACAATATGATGTAGAATCTAAAAACAAACATTTTTTTATATGCACACTTCTATAGCTATTTGTAACCATTTTCGATTTATTGACCAATAATTGCAAAATTCAAGAATAATCTTAAAAAATTAGACCGTTTTTAAAATAACTCGACAGATAAAATTGTAATAATAATAATAATCCATATACAGTGCTGCAGGTTTCACTAAGTGACGTCACGACATGCAACGCATGTTACCATAGAGGAGTTACCACATATAATCGATAACGGTAACCTCATGGAGTCCTCTAGGTCTAGAGAGCGTTTAACTTCTATGATATTTTCCCCCTCCCCACATCCGTTTGCTGTCAAATCAAGTAAGAGCGTGCGTCATTTTCCGTCCGCCATATTGTCTATTTTGTCTGGTTCTGCTCCTTGTGTTTGTGAAGAATTTTAACCACCAAAACTAATTCAGCGACTCTTCATCTTCGTTTCAGCATTAAACGAAATTTCGCTAAAAAAGAAGTCCATTTCTGAATTACTGATCTCGGTTGCATCATGTCGACTAGCGGCGATCAGGATGAAGGCTACGTCGTTAAGTTACGGGGGCTCCCATGGTCCGCGACCACCGACGAAATTCTGAAGTTTTTCAAAAACTGCAAAGTGCTGAACGGCAAAAATGGAATTCACCTAACTACATCGCGAGAAGGCCGACCGAGTGGTGAGGCCTTTGTCGAGTTTGAGGACGAAGAGGACCTCCAATGCGCTGTTCATAAAGATAGAGAACACATAGGTAACAGGTATATTGAAGGTAAATTTGGTAATTCTACGTAGAACGTTGGTTGTTAACTTTGTGTTTGTTGGCAGTATTTAAAGTTAACAAGGCTGAAATGGATTGGGTAATAAAGAGATCGGGACCTACTTACGCCGCCAATGACGACGGCTGTGTCAGGTTGAGAGGTTTACCTTTTGGTTGTTCAAAAGAGGAAATTGCACAATTCTTCACAGGTAAGTGCTGCCCGCAGTTCCTCGCCCAGCACCTTAAAATTATTTCAAAGTAGATAGTGGGCCATCATCTACATTGCCAATTGGACCTCAAACGCCTAGTGAAGTTACATAACGTCTTCCAACCACAGCAGAAATTTAATAGTAATTTGTTTGATTTCACCAGAACATTTGTGGCTGCAGTTGGCAAACTAGATAATTTCAGTTCTGTTCTTAAGAATGTTGTAAATTTATTACTTCAAAATTTGCTGGAGTTCTCACTCTTGAATCGCTCGAGTTACCCTCAAGTAACCAATTTTTTGACCAAAAGAGCTTTAGTTGGATATGAAAAACCACCGTCATTTTTAACATCTGCCACATAAGTTATCTGAATACATAATTTAATACGCGTTATGTTTTGAGCTACTACTTTGCCTGTGATAGTGAAAAATGGAAGATAGAGGAACTGTTTATCATCCCCCTGAAACAGGTCAAATGCTGCAATTGTTTACGTTGGTACAAGGTACAAATAACGGGTTAGTTGACCCCTCTTAGTGGCAAAAGTTTGAATTAACGTAAGCTTAGATGTTCCCAAAGGAACTCAACTTTAGTTTTGATGTTCGCCACCAGAGGCGCCACCGTATCAATTGCTCGCTTTGGGATTATATTCTTCTAAATCTCCGTGGCTACGCTGATTATGAAGCTGGAAGATGCTATACCAAGCTTAGATGTTGGTATAGCATCTTTCAGCTTCATAATCTGCGTAACCACGGAGGTTTAGAAGAATATAATCTAAAGCGAGTAATTGATACGGTGGCGCCTCTGGTGGCGAACATCAAAACTAAAGTTGAGTTCCTTTAGGATCCTCCCCCTTCCCTATTTTCCTATAGTATTGTTTTATCACCGTTTTTTCATGTTATATAAACTGAAATAGAATAGGGGTGTTCTCATGGCCAACTTTGCTCTCTTGGTTATTTTGCATCAACATTCTTCAGAATAGGGCTAGTTTCTGAAACACCAGAAAATCATTGTTGCGGAGTTGAGTAACGGTTGCGTTCGTAATTTTTTGATTGTCCCTCCAATGATTTTCTGCAGTTGCTGTTTCTAAAGTGTACTTAACGTACGATAGCCTAGACTTGTGAGATATTTGTAAAACTGTTGAGTTCAAGGGTTGATTGGGTTATATTTGGGTAGGGTTGGAGATAGTACCCAACGGAATAACTCTTCTGACTGACTACTCGGGGCGGAGTTCTGGGGAGGCTTACGTTCAATTTGTTAACAATGAAGTGGCAGAGAAAGCTCTGCTGAAACATCGGGAAAAAATCGCACACAGGTGGGGTATGGGAGGGATAGGGTCATCCTCCTTTTAAAACATTTCATATTTACTTTAACGGGTATGAATTCGGCCTTGTTGCATTTCTATCAAAACCACCACTAACAATAATTCTATTTACTCGAATCAGTTTCACTATTGCGAAAGATAAAAATGCAACGAAGCTAAGAGGTGAGTTGAACAATTTTATTGTTAACGGCAATTCAAGTCAGATTTGAAAATAATTTGTTTAAAGAGTCACGATAATAAGTAGTTAACTTCATTTTTGCCAAAAGTCATTAAAATTAAATCTGTTAATTGCACAATTTCGGAATTTCCAAGCCTAATTTGACGCGCTTCGCAAGTCAAATAGTGCCTAGATGCTCTGGGAGCGTGAATTAACACTTTGCTGTTTGAAAGTCAAAATTTTGTCAATTCCTCGAAGTTACCTACCTTACCGACTGCTAATTGTTCCGTTTTCATCCTCAGATACATTGAGATATTCCGAAGCAGCCTCTCTGAAGTGAACGGTATCCTTGGTTATTCGAACCGTCGATCAGGTGGCAGCACGAACTCTGGAATGTACAACTCCAGACCGAGTCCGTACGACCGCGGTGATCGCTTCGGCAATAATAATAGGTTCCAATCTAGAGGATCCCGCAATTTTAAAGGTGCAAACTTTTCTAATAACGCGTCAGGTAAATTAAAAAATATTCATTAATCACCCGATTTTTATCCTTTTGTTTCTTTATTAAACATTTGTTAGTAATCTTTAGTTTTTATGAACCTCGCAATTTCTTTTAATTTTTCCATTGAAATAAACGGGAAATTAACTAGCCGCCTCTCTTTCTAAAGATTACAACAATTACGACCGTTCCTCGCAATGGGGGAGCAACAACGGCAGCGACAGCAGGGGCGGCCGCAGCCCCTACGAAATGGACTCGTGGGGCGATTCAAACCAATCGACCAACAACCGCACCTCCAACAGTATGCATTGCGTTCACATGAGGGGGTTGCCGTTTAAGGCGACTTCAGGGGATATCGCTGACGTAAGTCGAGCGGTTCGCCGGTTGTGTTCCGCGGTTACGTTTGATTTTCTTGCAGTTTTTCAAACCGGTAGTGCCGGTTAACGTGCGGTTGCTCCAAGACCACACCGGTCGAGCTTCTGGAGAAGCTGATGTGGAATTCGCGTCGCACGACGACGCCATTCGGGCCATGACCAAAGACAAGGGTCACATGCAACATCGCTATATTGAGCTGTTTTTGAATTCGGCCGGTGGTGCCGGCAATGATAGCGGGTCAGGGTATGGCGGTCAAGGGAGGAGACGAATGTAAAATTTTACTGGTTTCGCCCTGTATTATTAGTGTTGAATAATTAACAAGACTTGTGTTATTATGTGCTAGATTTGTTTGTTGTCAGCAAATACTTGATATATTTTTTTACCTAAAAGATAGTATTTTTTAAGTTATATTTTGAGTCACTCCATTATTTAATTGTCTTGGTCCACCAAGATTCTTAAGTTTTGTTTCCAGTTCTAGGGCTCACCAAGATTGCATTGACAACGATTTGGTGGTGTTGCTTTTGAACCGAGAGATTTAAGTATTTTAGGTTAGTTTGTTCATTTTAGAAAACTCATAGGGGAATACGTACAATAAAGAAGTACAGTTATTAGAGGTCATTTATCCAACTTAATTGGGTTATAACTTTTTTGTTATAAATTGTTATTCCATTTCGGTTTAACATTGCATAATTAGCTCATAATTGGTGCGTTTCCTATGATTACATTTAATTTATAGTTTTTGATGGACGTCCAATTTTTTTGTCCACTTAACTGGTATTTAACACTACTGTACCTTCCAGTTTATCAAGTACCTACATTTTTTGTTGTTCCGATTTTTTACCTAATTCTAAATAAATGTACCGTTGTGTATTTTATACTTTCTATTTTATTATGGTTTCACAAGACTTTTTCCTGATCCTCAAAGTTTTCCTTAAATCTAACTGAATAGGCGAGTCTGAGATAATTGAGATGATTATTGAAACTTTACTTGTGCCACTTGTCTGCTGAGCATTGAGTCAATTTGTGCAGTACTAAAGGGTGTGGAGTTTGAGCGAAAATTGCAGAAATATTTATAAAGCGAGCCGTTCAATTAAGAGCAAATTTTTGTCTGAACAAGCTGTTTGTGACCTGAACAGGTGACAGGTTGTTCGCGATTTGAACAGGTTGTTCGCGATTTAAACAGGTTGCTCGCGATTTGAACAGGTGTTGTTTGCGATTTGAACAGGTTGTTCGCGATTTGAACAGGTGTTGTTCGCGGTTTGAACAGGTTGTTCGCGATTTGAACAGGTGTTGTTCGCGATTTGAACAGGTTGTGCGTGTATCCAAGGAATTTCGAATAAAACATCCAATTTACGTCAATTTTTATTGCGTTTTTTAACATTTGACTAACAAAACAATGTACAATAATGTAATAAAAAGTATGTGTATGGAGAACATTAATAAATAAAAAATGCAAGCGAAATTATTCCATTATAGTCTATCAATATAAGACAGTGTACACAGAATGAGAATAATATAAATAGCATGTGTGCATTAAGCGGGTGTTCATCGGGCCTCTTTGGCCGTCAATTTGTCAATTAGCTCTTGAAGAGGAGCCAACTCTCTTCTTTCTATTAAACTAAATTCCTGAAAGTGGAACAATCATCATGACATTCCAGCACAATACGAACTTACCTGAACGAAAAATATAAAGTGTTTAAAGGAAGTGTTAAGATGTGCTTCCTCTCCTAATTGTACAACTTGACTAAAATGCTGGTGATAGATGTGTGCGTATACTCTAAATAATCGTTTCAGTATTGTCTTGGCTATTGACAGAAAATTTTTTGGAAACGGAACACCTGCAGCAGAAAAACAAAACTGTCATTATTGAACCCTGTCACAAAATCTATCAGTTGACATGATTTAGTGTTTATTCTGAGAGTAAATCACCCCAACACTAGCTGGGCCCTCTGAACTATATGTAAGCCCAGTCAAGAAAACAGTGGCAATCGCGCATGCGCCATGTAAGAACCATAGGGCACGAGAGATTGGGTCTTCTCCCCGATTTGTCTTGTCATTTACTCATTTACAGGTCTAGGTGTTTTAATTAGAAGGTTATAGCCAAAATGTGGGGCTAATAAGGGGTAATTTGCAATTCCTTACCTATCTTTGAAGGGAAAAGTGTCTCATCATCTAGTTGGTCCTGCACCCAGGTCATTAAATAGTCAATATACTTTGGGGCAGAACATTTGATCGGCTTCTTGACCGTGTGTCCGTCCGCCCAATGGTACTCATACTTTGGTCCTGCTGACATAATTGGGCAACTCTCCTCAGTGCAAAACTCGGTAATAGTCCCATACAGCATGTTAATTTGATTAAAAAAATCAACAGCTGCAATCAAGAGTGTTGTTTATTGAACAAAAGCATGGGAGTACTTACTGTTCACAGCCACCCATTCATTCAGGTCTTCGCCCTCCGGTAACATAACAGCTAGTCTCAGGTTCCCTGAGCCAAGTGTCGCTGCAGCATGTTTCATCAATTCATACTGGTGAGTGCCTTCAGGTATGTTTTTCTTGGGCTTGAAAGTTTTCGATGAACGGCTCCCACTGGAAGCAGGAAAAATCAAGTGGCTGCCGATTTGCGGTGGATCAAGTTAAAAATAACAATGACAGCAGACTACTTACAACAAAAAACTCATTTCAACTGCTGGCAATTAAGTGCGAATTTTTAAAACCATAAACCACGAAACGACAACAAAACGACACGGATTTATCAATAAAAGGTTCCGCCACAACAAACGACTTGTTTATTTATCCGATGACCTTAATGGCTCGACGCGACTTTTCACTTAGACCGCGCGATTGTTACAACAAAAACACAAAGAACGAACAACGAGAAAACGGAACGTTAAACTATTTGGTAAATTTGGTTGGTTAATCGCTGATGATATTACAAAAAGCGGAAAGTCTGTGATTTTCTAAATGGCATTTTCATGACCTTCAAGCACTCTGAACTCAGGAAAGTTGGCCAATGAAAGCGCCGTATTTCAAACAGCGACCCGCCATTGGTCGCCAATTCTGGCGCCTTGTTCGAAATTTTGCAAATTTTTTGCCAATTTCCATCAACCCACTCAATGTCTGCTAATTTGCGACTCCATAGGTACTCTCAACAAAAGTAGCCCTTATTTTCGGCTTAAGTAATTTGGGTTAAATCTACTTAAAGAAAATTAAAAAGTCGAACTGGACATAACCTCAATCCTGCCACAAGACGAAGAGTCAATAGAAACGAAAAACCTTAGTTTTTCATACAATTGAGAAATAGAATAGAACGTAAAATGTCTTGCCTTTTGCCTCTACTTCCCCTACGCAGGTCCATTAGTTAATTTTTTTTTCAAAACTTCAATCAACCCACATGGTGTTTTGAAAATTATTTTTTCAAAGAACTAAAATTATACACCCAGCACCCAGAGATAAGGTAATACACCTTCTGCGCCCTATTTTCAACGCTGCAACACAGGAGATTTAGTTAGCCATTAAAATTGTTGCAACTTTCAGGTTTTAAAATTTGACTCAATTAGTGCGGGGCTCCAAGGAAACGGCGACATGGTCCCTTTAGAATTAACATTCGTCTCCAGCTACCAGCTCTGCGGAGAGAAATCGGAAATGTGCAACATTTTAATCCAGCTAAAGGGATGTAGAGATGACGTCACACATAAGAAGGCTATTGATATTGTGGTACGTTAAGTCACTTGATTTTTTCATTTAATATCTGAACTATTTGCAGATTTTTGATTATTTACAAACGGGGGACACGTTGAAGAAAACGGATGCCAGAAATGTTCTCGTACACTTTTTCACTCGCTATCATGCAAAAAAAAATATTAGAAAGTACTTGTGTGAAAAGTTATCTCGTAACGAAGGTGGTTGTAGTATTTTTCAAATTGTTATTGTCGAGGCCACTGCTGTATTTTTGGAAAACGTTAAGGAGCACAAGTTGTTCAATCTAAAACAGTGTCTTCAGTTACTGAATTTTATTTATTACTATATTCAAACATTTACGTCGAGCTTACAGTATGACTTCATCATCGATCAAGTGTTTCCATTGTATCTTGCCATACGAGCCGCTTTTATAAGCCAATTACAGTAAGTTAATTTTTGTTATGTAGCAAACTTACACCTAAAACCTAAAACTAGAGAGATGAGGATATAGGGTGTGCATATATTTTTTCTATACATGTTTCATTGACGTCTGTCTCTCTCTCTCTCTCTCTCTGAAATTGTATGTTACTTTAATTTTATTTAAACTCTTTTAGATGCTCCAGTGGAGAAGTTGGGACCTTCAGAGATGGAGACATTTATGTTGTGTTGGCCTACACACTTCAGCAGGAATTGATTGTGTTAGCAAAAAGCCAGAGTGACCATCTTTTAAAATATTCCATCAGCTTTATTACATTGAGTCACGAAATTCTAAAAAGCGCCAAAGTTAAATTTGATATCAAATCAAAATGTGGCTTAATTATGGCATATTTTGTAAATGTTCTACCTACAGAAGAAAAATCTCCACTTGTATGTGACGAATTTTTTTCCATAGAACGGCAGTTTAATTATTGACCAATAATTTTTTCCAGCAATGGACCAACTTTCCCATTTTAGACATAATTGAGAACGAAGATCGACCCTATTGCCTGTCTTTGAACTCCCTACAATTATCCAATGTTTTCAACAGCGACTCTATGAAAGTGATATTGTATTGTGCAGTATTCAATTCGTTAGGAACCAAAAACCTTGTGGAGCTAAAAATCAAGCAGATTCCCGTTTTAAAGATAATCTACAAAAAGCTTCTTGGTTACGGAAAGTTGTAATTCTTCCCCATATTCCTCTTTTTCAATAGTTGAAATCAACTGTTTTCAGAATGACCGGACTTCCTGAACCTATCGTGTTAATCAGTAGAACGCTATGTGGAATCGCAGAACATCTAGAGCGAGCAGAATTCTTTGAAGAAGTTTTTGAAGAGGGTCTAATTTTCACCTGGGCACATTTGGAGCATTTCGTCGAGAGCGTTTGTCATTACACCAAAACTTTTTTTTCGAAACTAGTGCGTCAGGCTGTTGAATTTTATAAGAAAGGTACTATCGCGGTGACGTCACGTTACTTACAAGGTTTGATTGGTCAGAAAATTAGTAAGACTATGACGTCACTAAAATGGCATTCTAACAAAAACAAGGTCTGATTGGTCAAAACATTAGTTAGGGCCATGACGTCACTAAAATGGCATTCTAACAAAAACAAGGTCTGATTGGTCAGAAAATTAGTTAGGGCCATGATGTCACTAAAATAGCATTCTAACAAAATTCTATGACTTTATGTATTTTCAGGCGATGCCAAGTTCTTGTGTGCGCTGATTAGATATGTGAATTCTATGCATGGTTCAAGCAGCGTTCGTTTGTTGGCTATTGGAGTTCTGTGCGACGTAGAATGCGATTTGGCCCTGAAAACTATCCCCAATGTCCGCAAATATCTGCTAGCTTGCATGTTTGATCAAAATATGGCCGTTCAGGTAGGTTCTAGAAAAATCCTCGTAAAATCATTAACTTTTTGCGTTATACCTAGTCGCAAAATATCTACGTCAAGTTGATGCACAACCAGTCATCACAACTGCTAGAGGAGGAGTTCATGAAGGTTTGGATTGAGCCTGTAACTTCGATTCTTCGAAATTTTCACGGTGAAGACAGCAGCGTGTTTCAAAAAGTTGTTACTTCCGCTTTTGAAAGGAGACCCGCAATATTTGATTCGCTGTAAGTCGTCACAAAGATGAAATGGTCCATTTGATTTTTCGTTTTAGATTTCCCCACGATTACATAGGAAATGACCTCGAATGCGCCGTTTTATTGCGGTGCGTGCACCACGCTAGGGTAAAGGGATTACAGTTATCTGTAATCACCAACAATGAAGAACAATACTGGAGGGGGCTGATTCCTAAAGAAAAGTTGGAACTCTTCATGATACACCAAGATGAAGAGGTGAGTTATTTGGAAAATCAAACTCTTCTTGGCCGGAGGAACGGGAAGTTTGCAGTTGGCGCCATCTAGCGACAACATTTACAACTTTTAGTTTATTTGGTGTTTATGATTGACGGCTATAAGAAATAATTTGAAAAAAGCAGCAGTAACTATGTAATGTTTGCTAATTTCAGTGTTGCGTCGCATCTATTGAAAATTAGTGTTGGTAATAATATCTAGAGGGCGCTGACGCAAGCTACATATGTAGGGTCTAGGTATACCTGGCGGATCTGACTACTTTGTCTTCTACCAACAGGTGCGACTGCTTGCTTTGTATTCGATAGTCGAGTGTCAGAAAAGCACCCAAGAAATTTCAAGTTGGGAGTTTGAATATTTGTTGCGGTACTTTTCCTACAACGTGGCAACGCAAATACCGAGCACCCGGAAAAAAATTTGTTCGTTATACAAGAAATTGTTCAACCGTTATCAGGCAAGCTACAATGTTGTACTAAGAAACATAGGTGTCGCTCAAAAAGACCCCGACAGTAAACATCTAGAAAGGCACGAGGAAGAAAAGAAATCCTACAGAAAATTTCTGCGATTATTCATCAAATTGTTGACCAACAACTTCGCGGCCGATGCCAATTTTTCTAGAAGATCACTGTCTCTCGAACTGCTTTTAGTTCTACGAGACGTAGCAACGTCAGAGGAATGGGAGAAAGGTTTTTCGGTTGAGGACGTTAATAATTTACAAAATATGCTTTACGACACGTATGAGTGCAATAAAGATATGGCGGTGTTGCTGCTGAAAACGTTACCTGCCGTATCTGTGGGGTTTGAGGTAACTTTTTATTACGATTTGCCACTGAAATTATTTTGTTACTGTTTTTAGAATGACGAAGCAACTTTGAGATATTTCGAAAAATGTCTTTCCCTCTCTTGCGACATCAAACCAAGCAAAAGTCTTTCCGCTTCATACATGTTTGAATTTTGTCTTTATTCACCGTTTCCATTAAAAATTCAAAGTTTAAGTGGCAGTTCGACTTACAAAGATTACCGTTACGACCTTTTGGCTATTCTAGTCAATAAATTAGCGACCATGTTCCGCAATAACCAAAATGACGTTTTAAGAGCTGCACAATCCACTCCCCTCCACGGCCTCTTACTGAGTATAAGAAGCGTTTTGCGCAGTCGCGACTTACAGTAAGTAATGTTATGACGTAATAGGGTGTTTTGCGTCATACTTTAGTTACTCTTGTAGCATTAGCAATAACGTATTTTCTGATTACGTAGTTTTTAGTAAAAGCAACGATTTGTTTGTGCTGATGTTCGATCGCCTTGCTGCGTTGTGTTTGGAAATGAAAGAGCATATAATGCCGGTCGTTTGCAATCCCTCGCCCGAAGGACACGTGCCCGAAAACGAAGGCATGTGCGAAATTGACGACACGTCCAAGTCTCAATTGGTGCTGGTTTACGCCTGGAGGACAATGAAGGAAGTAATGTTGCTTCTTGCCGACCTCGTCCAACAAACCGTTGAGCTGGAAGACACCATTGTTTTGCTTTCGCAACAGAAATTGGAAGCAACCGGAACTTTTTTTCTAGACGTATTTATCCAAACCAAACACAGGGGCGTTTTCGAACAAGCGCATGTAGCGTTTTCCTCAATATGCCAACAGTTTTGGAAGTAAGATCCTTTTTGTAATCTACAGTTACTTAAGTCTCTCCCTCAGGTCTAGCAAAAAAGAAATTAATATCTTGCCCATCGAATGGTTGAATTCCGCAGTGGCTCTTTGCACGGGAAGAACAAATGATGGCAGATTATGCTCGACGCGCCGCAGTGCCGGTTTGCCCTTTCTTATTTTGGTAATGACCCAAAATTTAAGTTAACTTTGGTTAATTGATACAAATTTCAGAGCATCATTTCAACCGGACCGGACATCAACGGCACGCATTTTCAAGAAACAATCGAGCAACTGCTACTAATAGCTGCCGCCCCCACTGACGAGAGTCACGAAACTAAAATGCACTGTTTAAACGTCTTGCGTTTCATTTTCATTAATTCAAAATTAGGGGATCTAGTCCCAGCTTACGTCGATAGTGCTGCCATCGCTGCTTTGTCTGGGTTCCGAAGCAAAATCTGGGGGGTAATTAGTGGTGATTGCCGTCACTTTAGTGATACAGTACGGTTGTTTGTAGGTTCGAAACTCCGCCACTCTTTTGTTTTCCGCTTTAATTACCAGAATGTTCGGCGTGCAAAGAACCCAACATTCTGATAATGTGTCGGCAAAAAACAAACTCACTCTTGCCACGTTCTATTTGCGCTATCCTAGATTGTTTAAGTTTTTATTGCAAACGTTAGCCAAAGAGTGCAACAACAAAGACAGCCAAATGTTGCACCCGATTTTGTTGATCTTGGCGCGGCTGTATCCGTCTCGCAACGATAAAATCAACGATCAGGTGAGGAAACTTCTTTTCGCTAAATACTGGAAATGGCCGCTAGATGTCGCAAGACTTACATGTAGGCAAAAGCTCAAGGTGTAAGTCAAAGGACCCCCTAGCGGATATTTCGGCAACTAAGTAGGGATATCCAGCACAGTGGTAACTTTGTTGTAGGTTGAAGAATATTTGCCATACATAAATATTTGCATCGCGCACTCGGCGTTTCAGACAAGGCAGCTGGCCTCCAGGGCCTCAGTTTCCTTAATTTCAACCGATAGGGCGTATATTCAACTGGCAGAAAATTTTCAGAAAATTGCAAACGAAAACATTGGTGACAACGAGTGCCATGGACTGTTGCTGCAAGTAAGTTTTAACTCTTCACAGCTATAAATGTTACTGGTTGCTTGTAGGTGTGGCACTTGCTACAAACAAACAAACTTTTGAAGAATCTGCCAATATCGGAATATTTAACAAAGACTAGCCACTTACTGACGCTCGTGGGTAGTCGTTTCAGTCATATGACTGTGTCAGTGTATATAGAAGTTATTTCAATACTACTGCTGAGGTAAGAATAAAGGATTTTAGTACGTAGTTACGAGGTCCTATACTTAATTATGTTTCCAGACTTCCAAAAATGTTTAATATAACTTAAAACGTTTGTGAATTCAAATCAGACCGACTGTCATCAGAAAATATACTTTTAGATCTGAACCTTAGAATGCGTCGAAATAATTATTTATTGCATTTCCAGGTACAGACACTCCGCTAGTCTAGAAAGTTTGAAACAAATTGTCGCTATACTCGCACGACAAAACTCTGGCACCCAATTGTCGACGTCCAGATGTGGTTTCAGGTGGAACCGCGTCCAGCTTCTCCTCTGCATCTTAATAAACGAATTTAAACACGTCAGTTTCACCCATAAGATTGTGGCTAAAGAACTAGTTGAATGTTTATACAGCAAGGATCGACAATTGAAGAAAAATTGTTTATATTTTTTAATTTACTTAAATCGAGTTTACAACGAAAGCGAGGAACCACCCCTATTTTTCTCCGAAACCATCGAAGTTCCGTCCAGTGTTCGAAAACTAGTCGAATCTTTCGATCTTCCAAGCCATAAAGAACTAGTGACTTGCATGGCACCGTACTTGAAATATTTCTTCCAGGGCGAACTTCGAAGGTTTTGTGGCGCTTCTACAAATCCCGACGATTTCGTTCTTGTTATGCTCCTGTTGCGGTTTTATCCATCAATTTTGGAACAAATTTATGGCGGAAGGGAGCAAGAAATTTTGGCGACATTAACAAAAATCTGCGTTAATAACAATAGTGATGAAATCGTTAGTTCGGTGCTTGGTTGCATAAGCGCGTTTCTTATTACGTTAAATCAAGAGACTTTGGAGAATTTAGAATACAGCGAACTCATTGAGGTTTTGACAGTGGCAGCGTCACCGGGGGCTGCGGATTTCTTAAGATTAACGACTTCGCAAGTTTTGGTTGAACTGAAAACAGTTTTTTTCAACAAGTCCGTTCTCGACTGTAAGTTTAATTCAGCAGTAACAACGTTTTATTTATGGCGTTGTTTCAGGTAAAGCCTTGTGCACAGTTCTGAATATCGCCATGGTTTTGTTAGAAGACGAAGAACTGGCTATTCGAAATTCCATGAGCGCTTTGACGATAGTATCGTAAGTTGGTAATTATTAAAGTCGCTTTTATTAATCTCAATTTAAGCACGTCGAAATGGAAAGTGGTGCCTGGTAAGGCCAGATCAGACTTAATGTCAACAATTCCGGATTTGCTGCCAAAGGAAGTCGCGATTTCGTTCCTATTTTCATGGGGCGCGAGACATTTCCCTGAAGTGTCCACAGACGTATCAGAGGTGCTCAATTCGGAAATATGTAGGGAAATTGTAGCATAACCTGCGTCTTCGTTTTAGGTTTACGAACGAGGAGAACTAAACCAATTCGCTGAAAACATTCCAGTTGTCGACGCGGCGTGCTCGGTGCTGAACAAAATTCTGTGGCGCCCTCTAGCGGTCAGCTGTATGAAAGAACAAGTTTCTTCAGTCACAGCAACACTGTTGGAAGCCCTAACAAAGCACGAGTCGCCCATGATGATGAGGCACACAAAGGAAACCTCAAAACGTGCGCTACAAATGATTGAACAATTCCTTAACAATTCTACATTTGACCAGGACCAATTTTGCAACTTTTTTAAACACGAAGTTTTGGGGCTACTGCTAGAAAGCACCCTCGGCGCAGACTTGTTTTCCGTTAGTTCTATATTTAAAAACTTGTACAGTCCAGTTCTGAAGAGGGAATGACGGTCAATTTGGAATAAACTATGAGTTGTGCAAAATTTTTTGCATTTTCTTTAAGGAAAAATATTTTTGTAGATGGCAAAGGAGGAAAATTGCAATACGATTACCACAAAAGCACTGTTTAATTGTCAGAAGAAAAAAAAAACAAATTGTTTAAAATAAAAAGGGTGTCAAGCTACACATTTTATATAATTGAAAAAAAGACGTAAATTAGACATAATTAAAAAAATAAAGGGTGGTATTGTGTTTAACGACGATCTCGGGAGTCTGATCTGCTCCTCCTGTCCCTGCTGCGAGATCTTGATCTTGGAGAGCGCGAGCGCCTGGGTGACCTGGACCTAAAAATATAAGTTTTGAAAAATTATCAATTGTAGAACTGCTTGGGACGGAACTGAATCGTGAACATTGCACCCAGCACTACATGTAGAGAAATAAAACAAAAACTCGTTAACACAACTAACTGTACTTTATAGGGATATGTACCTAACTGAACTCGGATGGTGAATGATAAACTATATATTAGACCCTTTCATCAAACTGCTATGTAAACATCTCTGCAAATTAAAATCTCACCTTTGCAAACGTACACGTCAATTGGGTTTTCGTCTCACGATGGTAAATATAAAAACCAAATAAATATCGTGGTAGAGAAGACATACAGATACACAAACGTGACCGAAACTGACATTTTTTTTTTTTCATATAATCGCCATGACTCAATCATTTTCGGTCAGTTTGCGCATTTTGCTAGAACATTTTCAATGATCCCACCAAGTACGCAGACGTTTTGTGAGGAAATAGAGTTGATTTTGCTGAGAAATGCTTTTCATCGGAGCAAGTTGCATGATGCTGTTTGAAAGGGCTGGAATTTCAACCACGTCGTTTAAAAAGGTTGGTTGTAAAATGCAGCTGGTGAGTTGTCGCGCGTCTCGTTAGAAAGTTGTTGAGGGCGGTCACCACAGATGGTGGATGTAGCTGTAGTAGTTGGGTGTGTCGATGTAAGATGAGATGTGTGGCCGGGAGGGGGTGGGTCTCAGTCGGGGGGAGAAAACAACAGCAGTGGCGCTGCCCTGCAACGTGCGCCAAAGCACTTAAACTGCTGTCGCCTAATCAAGTGTAGCATGTTATTAACCCATAGATCAACCATCTCCAAGCGACCACCGCCCACTGACGACAATTAAAAAATTCATGAAGCAGGCCAACAACTTAAAAACTTGTTCTCATATTCCTCAAAATTCAGAATTTACTGCTAATTCAGATTTCCTCAATGGAGCATCTCTCTCTCGGTCGTCTGAAGGGTCAATTTCAACTGAATTTGCGCCGGGAGTAAAATATCGATGTAAAATTTACGCTGCGCCGCCGCTTTTCGTTACGAAATTTCAACGTGTTAATTCGCAATTGAAATTGAGCGCAAGCGATTTGCGCTACTCCGCACACTTACACCCGGCGTAAATCGAGTTGAAATGGACACCTGTGGCGTCAATAAGACAATACGCGGAAAACCGTCGCTCCGTTTGTCCATCTCTCTTTTCAGGGTGATTTTTTTAGTAAGTTCAGGACGTATGCGTCAATTTCAACTCGCCTTACGCCTGGAATAAATGGGCGGAGTGGCGCAAATCGGTTGCGCTTAATTTCAGCTTCAGAATGCATGTTGCCACGGATTAACTTTAGCGCGTTACGTAGGCATTGGTCATCTTTGACTTAATTCAATGTAAATCGGGCGGTGCAGTGAAATAAATTAAAAGTTAAGGAATGGAGCAAAGCCGGCGCAACTGACCAGAGCAGCGTAAATTTTCACCGATATTTTATTCTCGACGAAACTCGAGTTAAAATTAATGCAGTAAACAGTTCAGAGCCTGTGAAAGAGATGGCGTGTTTGCAATTTTTGTTATTAACAACCCTTTCGCGCTTTCTCACGATGACACTTAACCACCACCTAACTGACATCTGTCATAGAATTTAGCGCCATTCTATTTCTATGATATCAATTGAATGGCATTGTTATCCCATTAACATTATTCTAATCTTCTTATGCCCCAACAAATGCTTATGCCAATATTTAATGTTACCAAACGCATTTTTGTAACTGACCTCTCCCAAAATTCATGGCAAACACTGATATTCTGTCAGAACTAGACCAATCTTATTTTGCCTGCGGCCCTGGAGAATAGTTCACCTATAAGTTAATACCATGGCGCTGCCAATCTTACATAATTGATTATGCCAGATTTCTTACACCTGCGACTAGACTATAGATCGTCTAACAAACCTTGAATACCTCATAGGACCTCTACGTCCGCCGCCGCCGCCTCCTCCGCGTCGTGACCGTCCATTTGACATTTCTACTCGTACCCGTGTTCCACAACAGCGCCTGTACCAACACAACTCGGTTAAAATCAAACAAGTTACGTTTTTCCAACACTTACGTTCCGTCCAATCCTCGAACGGCGTCTTCAGCATCTCGAGGATCTTCAAATTCGACGAACGCAAAACCGGGAGGATTGCGGGCCACCCACACGTTCCTGAGAGGTCCGTATTTGCTGAAGGCGCTTTCAATCTCGTGTTTGCTAGCTGAAGAACCTAAATTGCCCACGTAAACTTTGCAAGACAAGTCCCATTCGCGGTAACGAGACATCTTGGAGTTTTCTGAAAACAGGCCGGTTAGCCGAGGCGGCCTTGATTCGATCGAGGTGTTTAGACTTACCTATTTCGTCTGAAATGGTGAATTAGTACAGTTGCGACGCAACTGGAGCCGTTACAATAATTAAACCGGAACCTTGCCTAGAAGGTAAGTAAAGAAACTAATGGCTAGCACGGAGACGCAAAATGCTGCGTTCGTTGAAGATCCAATATGGCACCCTTATGATGGCTGACGGCGTTCCCTCCAAACCACTGTAACCAGCCTTGTCAGTTACGCTGTAACCAGAAAGAGACAAAACTTTTACTAAAGAGAAAAAGTATATTTGTAAAGACACGCGCATGCGCAAAAACTACATATAACGCGGCGGGTAATTTAAAATAAAAACAAGGCAAAAACTTCCAAATAACTTTTATTACAATTATTATTATAAGATTTTTTTTTAAAACTAACTAAACTAGCTTAGAGTACGAGTCAGCAGGCGCATTGGCAATTTCGGCCAAATCCTGCCTCTCTTTGAGCCTATCGCGGATAAGTTCCGCCATCGCCTTTTGCGTTCTCCTCTCAAGTTTCTCCAGTTTCTTCGCCACGTCGCGTTTTAAATCCCAATCCGGTCGTCGAGGAGCCAACGCCGCTATGTCCAGTTGATCAATGACCATTTCGCCTTTGGCCAAATCGAGCAAGTGTTTAACTTCACCTTGAACGTTGCTCGCTAGCGCGTTCGCCGACACATTTTCACCCAAGTTCTTGTCCTGGGGCTTGTAACTCCTGAATTTCGGGCTGAAACAAGACAATTGGAATCACAACAGGAGTGGAAAAAATTAACTTACATGGGTAACGTTTCAAAGGTCGTTTTTGATGCTCCGTTTTCGTCGGGTTTGTCGGTGCGTTTGCGTTTTAACTGTTTCAGTCTTTGCTGCCTTTTGAGGGCCTCTTCTTCCAGAGAACCCTTCTCGGAGTCGACCATTTCAAAGTGTCAGTCAAATAAGGGCCTCAAGGTAATGACACCGACAACTACCTGATAGTCAGTTAAGTTGAATCTGAAGATCTTATGAAAATTGAATAAAAATTAAGGAAGCGTAAGCATACGCATATTTACTTGTTTAAAGTGAGGTTAGATGTTTGTTTCTCTTTATTGACGTTTGAGGGCGTCTTGGCGCCGTTACCAAAGCAACTTCTTACCAAAGGATACCTACATAAGGTAGGAGTGAGAGCGCAGATTAAAGTACAGTGAGAGCAAGTGAGAGCGTCGTGGTTACAATGGGAGATTTGGTTGAGAGTTAAAGCGAAAGAGTGGGAGCCAGCAACGTTGCCGGATGGCAGGGAAATCCCATTTTTTGGGCATTTTTACCGCTTGACAGGGAAAATGAGGATCCTAACCATCTGGCACCTGGCAACACTGGGAGACGGTAAAGCAAGATGGCGGCGAATGTTTATTAGCATGTTGGAAATGAAAGTGTGAAATAGGAAGTTGGTTCAAATTGTTAAAGTTATTAAAAAGATTTCGGTGGGTGCCTGAAGTTTATAATTTCCTTTTGCAAAATGGACAGCAACAACGGAAACAGCGATGAAGGTAACGCCGTTAATTTTCTATTGTTACATCGATTTTTATAAGTTGTTTTCTGTCCACAGAATACTCTTCAAAGTCAAAACTAAGCAACCTCTTACCTCTCGCAGGCAACGAAAGAACAATGAATCTAAACCCATTGATCCTGACCAACATCCAAAGTTCCCACTATTTTAAAGGTGAGTGGTTCAACTTACATTTTTGGCACTAAGAGGACCCCCCAATTCTCCACTTTTTAAATTTATTCTCACGGGAACTTAAATGTTGCAAAACAATCATTTCCTTGAAATTAATCTTTGATAGTCCGCTTTTTTGACAGAAAAGTTTGACAATAATTCCGGAATTGCAGTGAATTTATACGAATTGAAAACTTACCACGAGGTTGTGGACGAAATCTACTACAAAGTCAACCACTTGGAGCCATGGGAGAAGGGCTCGCGTCGCACCTCGGGCCAAACGGGGATGTGCGGGGGCGTGAGGGGCGTTGGGGCTGGCGGCATCGTTTCCACGGCCTACTGCCTTCTTTACAAACTCTTCACATTGAAGTTAACCCGAAAGCAATTAAACGGTCTAATCAACCATTGCGATTCGCCCTACATTCGAGCCCTAGGATTCATGTACATCAGATACACCCTACCGCCCAAGGACTTGCTGGAATGGTACGAGATGTATCTTGAAGACGAAGAGGTGCGTACGAACAGGTAGAGTGCTATCCGTTTTTTCCTGACGCTAACGTGTCCATTGAAGTAATTATTTAATATTAACACTTTGAGACTTGCAGGAACTTGACGTAAAAGCCGGAAGCGGACAAGTGATGACTATAGGAGCAATGCTGCGGCAATGGTTGGTCAAGCTAGAGTGGTTCTCCACCCTTTTCCCCAGGATACCTGTCCCCATTCAACATAAGATCCAGAAACATTTACAGGTAAACTTGTGGTTTCAGAAACTGTTTTGGCTTATTTTTTTCCCGTTTCTCAGGAGCGGTTTCCGCCGCAAGCGCTGCAGCAGGCAGCAACCACGACCGCAGTTCGCGAGCCGAGAAACCCCGAACGCGAACGTCCCAATAACCGAGAATGGTCCAGGGACCGTGAACGCCCGCAAACCGTTAGAGAAGACATCAGAAGCAACTTTTTACGGGATGATGACCGCGATCGGCGGATTGACCGACGCGAACGTCAGAGAGACGATCGTGGGAAATACGATAGCAGAAAGTATAACGAGAGGAATTCTCAAAGAGACAGGAGTCCCTACCAGGATCGAAGTCCGCAAAAGAGCAGAAGTCCGTATCGAGAGCGAAGCCCGCATAAGGGTAAAAGTCCTTATAGAGAGCGACGGCATCAGTCAAGCGGAGATAGGGAACATAGGCATAGAAAGGGCCACCACCACAGATGAGTGCGTACGCACGTTCATTATTTAAGTTTAATAGTTTATTTTGTACCATAAAAATGTAAGAGTTTGGCCGTTCTGTATGCAACTTATTCACTGATCAAGTAAGGTTGGATCATTATTTTTCGATTACTGAGTGAACTAGATTTGTTTCATTTCGATAATTGTGACTAACTTGCTATGAGGACGGCAAGACTTGGAGTGTAGCCTTACACCCGTTTGATTAGATTTTTTAAATCCTTTCTTTAAGTAACTGAATAAAGCGGAAGTTTTACATGTAATCGCATTCTTACGTCCACCACAACGCTCCCAATGTTTTTAATGAGGGTCAGTAGGTAGCAACTCTGTAGTTGTTGATCTGTGCCTGCGCAGTTGACCTCACAGTACCAATCTAGTTAATCCTCTCAGCAGTTGAAGGTCTAGTAATCCTCATCTTGCGCTATATTTTTTAAGGGTGGATTTGTGGGAATGAAAATAATTTTATATACAAGTTGCTTTATTTAAATTAATTAACAATTAATAAAAATACAATTTTGACTGAAGATGTGGCATGCGTTTTTGAAAGGCATCCACCGCCGTGAAAACAGTTTTGTTGTGGTCATATTATGAATATACCGAAATTATACATATATACACATAAAAATAATCTACACAAAGTACATGAAATGATTTTGTCGCTACACAATATACTAGAAAAAAAGATGTATGTACATCCTTAACGTCAGTCTCGTTAAACTACCTAAAATGTAAAATGACAAATTTACATAGTAATTATACAATTCCGATTTCTGTTAAAAACCCGGGTGTATTTACTAGGAAATTCCCATGACAAGGCCATATACACAACTGCAGCGCCTCACTGGCTCCCAACAATCATAACACTTAAGCATCCGTTACAACTATTTTACAATAAAAGTTAAACTAAATCAAACAATATATTTGTCTAAGATCCTTCTTTTATCACAAACTTTAGTTCGATTACACTACACTTCTATTGGCGAACCGAGCCCCGCACAAAACGCCATTTTAAATAATTTCATAATAGAACTCTTAAGACCAGCATGTCAACAATCGAAATTCTTTTGATACAGACATGACAACAATTTCGCTAAAAGATACAAAGATGACTTTGGAAAGTTATTTCTCTAGAAATTTAACAGTGACTGATTCCATCGGCGCGGCCAATTTCCAAAACATGCGCACAGCTGCTCCTTGATGTAGTGTGTAGGCCTATCAAGTAATCCATCAATACACAGATTTATCTGTTAAAAAAAAATATTGACGTTGCAATAAATAGTTCTTAAACTAAAATTAATGACACTATAACAATAATTACAAACACATTCAGCATTCAATTTAATAAAATATTAACATTGGCAGTGACTCTCATTGTTTGGCAGTACATTTGATTTACTGTTAAGTGTAGGTATCTGATCACTTTTTCCGCTATATACACAAAAATACGATTTACAAAGTCCAATTATATTCTACACAGTCCAACTAAATCCAAGTACATAGTAAAGTAACAACGAATAACAGACTACGAATGGTACGGTTATACCAATCCGATCGCAGCGCTTAAAACAACCAGTTCTAACGTCACTAGAACAAATATTAAACAAAACCATTGAATGCTCGGATGGCTGCAAAGTTGTTAAACACAATCATTTGCGTTAGGTCGAGCAACGAAAACTCAACGAACACTTTAGTCTCAAAATTGATTTGCCATTAAGAAATTAAACAATCTTTGGTAACTCATCATACAGTTTGCTCATAGTAACTTCTGCCACTCGTCTAATTGTAAGTACAAAAATACAAAATAACCCCAAAGGTACATGCACGAATGGAATTATCCCCGCCGCAAAAGTCCAATTAAATAGCCGGTCTGGAATTGTGCCAACCAAGTTCCCAACAGTTGCGCCGAAAGCCTACCACTTGCTCACAAGAGTTAATTGCCTAGTTCCACTGTTAAATTATTTTCAGAGTTGTTTAGAGCCAATATTTAAAGTGCAGCTCATTTCACCCAAGCGCGTACTGTTCGTCAGGTATAGGTTTGGTACTTCGCGATGACGTTGAAGGGCTCGTGTGCAGGTATGGCATGTGGCGTAGCGAAGAATCCCAACCGGGATTCGAACCCGGGTCTCCCAAACCGGGCATTAGAGTTCGAATAATGTAGAAACCGACCTGTCAACCATTTTTGGTCCGGCCCGGGCGAGATTCGGGTAAACAGATGGTCAAAGTTCAAGTACTTTGTCCACACGTATTGTAGTTGGACACTTCAATATTTGAATGTTGGCACATTACGCGTCCGTTTACAATTCTGCCGTGCGACTACAGGGTTGAAACAACCCATCAGTTTGCTTAACTTGTGTTGTTGCCCCTCCAAAAATATGGGTCAGAATAAAAATGATTGACAGGTCGGTTTCTACATTATTCAAATTCTAATTAGTGTCTTCTATATCCTCGACTGTGCCAATGCGACAGTCACTTTCCAGAGGTTCATAATTGCGACTCAAGTACAGCGCATCCTGAAATTTTACGATTGCGTATAGACTACATAGACTTTGCGAGCAGCGCCATCTACACCCCGCCCTAGGTGAACTAAACCGCACTTTTACGGGTATTCCTAAATCGGCTCTTGGAAGTGAAATTATAAAAACTTTAAACCTACGAGCAAAATTTTGAAATGGAACTTTGGTTCTTTTCACATCTAAACAAATTGTCAAATGACGTCAACATCCGACAAGTGTTTTCTAAACTTCCATTTATTCATCCCAAACTAAACATTTCCGTGAACAATAGTTGCGCAAATTATCGGAAAGAAGGTTCTCCTCCGGCAGGAGCGTTGAGCGTATTGTCATCTTTGAATGAAACGAAAAGTGGTCAACAACTGTAAGGCAAATTTTCGACACCGCCAACTCACGTCATTCCGTTCCCCGGTCCCTCCCATTCGATCAGAAACTCCATTTTTCCCGACGGTCCGATCCTCTTCGCCTTCACCGCGAATCTTTCACCTGCCGCGATGCGATTGGCGGCTCCGAAATAAATATTAACAGAACTTTTCAGATCGTCCATGCTGATGTCGGGCTCTTGTTTGACCGGACTCGTTTTCGTCGTCGCCGGCGGACTGGCAGTTTTCTCTTTTTCTGGCGTCTTCTCCGGCCTCTGTCTCAACTTGCGACCGTTGAGGGCGTAATCCACGCAATTACCGATTTGCGAGGCCGCCCTCTGGCCCCATTCTTTGGCGTCGGGTCTCACCGGGACCACCGCGGCGGTCTTGCTGGCGGTCTGACCGGCGACGTACGTCGACAGTTGACCGCCGCGCCCTCTCCGTAACCGTCGACGTTTCACTTCGCCGTTGGGACCGATGAAGATGTCTTTCTCGCTCAGTTGACGTTTCGTTGGTCGCATGACGGGTTTTCCGGGTATCACAGCTGTTAAAGGTAGCGGTAAGGTGATGGAGTCTTTGCTCCTGCGCTTTTTCGGCCGCTTCTCCGCTTTATTGCCGCGCAATAAAGCGATGAAAGGGTTGTTTTTACCTTCGAAATCTTTCGGCGGCGGAATTATTAAATCTAGGGTGCTCTTCGAGGACGTTTCGTCACCTGACGTATCACAAGGAGTATTAAGCTCAACCGAGTTCGCGTCTAACCCTGTCGCAAAGTGGGATTTGCCCGGTTTCATGACGTTTTTGTCGAGATGATGCAAAATGCCGTTGGAGTGCTCCGAAAAATCGTTGCTCAAATCCGACAGCAGCGACGTCGAGCCGGACGCCGGCGGCGTCGGGGGCGCCGAAACTGACGTCGGAGGCGTTAATGGCAGTGCTTCGCTATTTTTATAACTTTTATTATCTAAACTAAGTCTTGTAGGATAACCCCCTTCGTCAGTCCGACATACCCTATCGTTGGTGCTTCTTCGGCGAGGCTTCCTCAAAACGCGCTCCCTCTCCCTCCCGCTGACCGACATGAGTCTCTTCCTCCTTTGATGTCCCGAATTCGTGAAAGGAACACTTTTTTTAACGCAGCCGGCACCGATAAAATCGTTTTTATAAAAATCCAAACGATTCTCCTCCGCCTCCACTTCCGGACTCGGACAAGGCGAATCGGTTTCCGACGGATTACTGGCCTGTTGGTACGCCACCCCCATCATGATGTTCTTCATGTGGTTATCGGAAGGAATCAGAGTTTTGACGATGCCTTCGGAAGGGGCGAGCGGTAAAAACTGCAACCGACGGTTACCCTGCCACATCTCCCTCAATTCGTCTTCGGAAACGCGGCCGGAAAACGTTAGGGTGACCGTCGGCGCGGGAGGGGGAAGACGCACCCGCAACCCCCAAATCGTGGTTCTCTTTTTGATTTCCCTCCCGCATTTGAAGCGATTTCGATTGTTTGTCAAAACCGACAGGATGTTCTCCCTCCGGTCCGACTTACCGACTGCATAGATCTGGACCAAGGAAAAGTTTAGTTTCGAACGGCGGCACGGTCCCAAAACTCACCTTTGGCGGGAGTTGCAAGGCGTGCCAGTTGTCGTTGATATATGGAATGATAATTGTGTCTAAGTCGTAATACTTTTTACTATTGTAAGCAGTCAGGTTGAACAGCATCAAATGGACGAGATCCACCCATTTAACTTCGAGTCTCCTCAAAAACTCCTTTCCGTGATTGCAAACGGAACAAACGAACACGTAAAATCTGCAATTACCCAATGATTACGTCACGTCGTGGTCGAGTTGACGGAACCTTACCTATCACCGCAATACAGGGGAAACTGCAAACAATCCAGGCATCTCTCGTGGAACCATTGCTTACATCGGCCGCATTGCAACATTTGCTTGTACCACTCGCCGTTTTCGCCGCAGTAACAGTAAACGTGTTCCGTGTTCACTCTGTGATATGTATCCCAAGTTAACGAATTTAACTGGAAAAGGGACAGAATTAGCGGGGTGGAAGAAAATTGCAACAGGTGTCGCTTCCTACCTCGTAAGGAAGCACTTTTGTGCTGTTGGGCGGGGTGAGTGGTACATCGCTGGTGGAGGACGCTTTGCCGCGGGTGGAATCCCGTTTTAAATGCTTCGGATCACTTTTTCTCAGTCTGTGAGGTTCGCTACTTAAACACCTCGTGCACATCCACGCTGCATCTGGAAAACGAAACCAGCTACAGGTGCCTCCTTGTACGATCAGGGATCTTGCCAATGTCCAGTCCCCGACTGTACCAGCACCACGTGCCAATTACGTGATACAAACTGTCCAAGTCCTCGACCAATTTAAAAATTTAAACCTCTTCTCGTTATTTGCATACATGAAGAGATTAAAAATTGCAACATGTTTTTAGGAAAGTACCCCGTTAAGAATACTTTGAGGACGACGTGCACCCGGATTATTTGAAAATAAAACACTTGAATCGCTGGTTTGACTGATTTAGCAACATTGTAGACTGCATAGCAAGATCTGGTAAGATCGAAGGCACCGAGCTTTACCGAACCGACCCGAACGACGGCATTAAATAATCTATGCAGTCTACAATGTTGCCAAATCAGCCAACCCAGCGATTCAAGTGTTTCATTTTCAAATAATCTGGGTGTACAGTGATCTTTAAAACTACCCGAAAATCTCATCGTTTGCGCATTATGCTCTTTCTTCCTTGGGGCGATGCTCAGAGCATCAGAGGAAGCGAGCAAAAAAGTCTGCGCCAACAACGAAACATTTCGGGTTCTTTTAAATATCACTGTACCATAGAAAATTTCGAGTACCAAAATATAAGGCAGAATAATGAATGAACAAGGAAACAAAAGGTTACAAACGAATTACCGTATTAATGAGATCAGAGGTAATTTTCAATACAATGAAATGTGTTATAAATAACCTTTACTACAAAGAACTATACAACGTGACCTCTGGCCCTCTTCAACGCCTTCTTTAAGAATTTGCATCAGTTTAGAAACACGTTGGCCCTTTTCAAGATCAATAATAAACTGTTACCGTAACTTTGTTAATTAGTCAAACAGTCTTTATTTTCCTTAACGTAGTAAACAACACCAAGAGTGAAATCCATAGACATTAAATACATATATAGATGTTCACTATCTTGACCTAAATTTTTCTTGGGGTCAATTTCAAGTTAAAGTTGCGATGTTGTTGCATTTTTTTGTATTTTTGCTATCTCGGTGCAGCAAAGTTGCAATCGGACCTGTCATTTCCCTGGGAAAAAATTCGAAATGTGATTAATAACTCGCGTAATATTAATGAAGTCAAAATAGAACATTTTCAAAAGACCGTCGCAACAAGATCGCAAGTAGAGACATGATATCGGCCCCTTAGAGAATAAATAGAAGCAATTTTAAACTTTAACACTTTTTAACGTAAAGTTTGAGAGCAACGGTTTTAACTTTTTATTCTCATTTCTTTATAACATTTCAGTTCAAAACTTGTTTTTCTAGAAGTTTGCTTGCTGAAGACGCTTCAGTGCAGGTTGTTATGTTAAAGTTTTTAATTTTTTTTAAAACTACACATCTACTAATGCATGTATCTAAACATTTTAATAAAATATTGTTTTCAATTGTGCGTCCATAAATTCTTAATGTAAATAATGCAGATTTCTGTAATGTTTAATAATTTTCAATTAATAATTAGTATCATGCAACCTCCATAGATGGCGTTCAAACGAGACCTACTTGTAATAAATGCCCGTGATGGGTATTGACCACATTATAATCTTTAGTGGCTTTTACATCCTCAGCGGCTCACCAATTTCAAGCGCCCTCTAGATATCCGAATGATAACCCATTTCCTAACCTCATTATTTAGAAACCGCAACAGCTCCCTGTGAGGCACACTGACGGAAATGCGATGCAAGCAAACACTGAGGCAATTAGATAACACACAGGAAAATGCAGTGATTCAACCTTGGCTAGAAATTCTTGCTGACACAACAAACTGTTATCAAGAAGTTGTTATGGAAACTTTCTGATTACCTCCTTTTTGGCATTCCGGCGGGATTTCGGGCTTGTGACACTTCTGGTGATACCCCCTGCCGCACTGGTCACAAACCGTGATTTCGTGCCGGTGCTTGGGCGCTGATTTCTTGCAAACGACGCACAGGAGATCCTCCTGTTCGGGGGTGCTCAACTTGGTTAGATCCCTGTAACTCGACCAGCTGTCCGTGTTGTCTCCGAACTTGACCAGACATTGCTCTCGGATGTTGTCAACTTCCACCACCGTTCCTAGATAGTAGCGGCCGTCCTTCTGTTTGAGCAGCACGTCCTGACCAAGACAGAAGCCGCTGTTGGTGGTGTCCTTTTCCACCGCCGTCGTCGAGTCCGGCACCGCCGTCTCTTCGGCGTCCGCGCTTCTTTTACTACGGACACTTGCATGATGTAATGCTGGTTTTATTACAGACGTCATTTCGGGATCTGTATTGCAGAGACGTTTCTGCAAAAATGCAAACGACCTGAACATACCAACAATTACGTCCATGATGACTGCTAAAAAATCGCTAACACGCCAAGCACCAGTTCGATTCTACACGGATTTCTTGTTGATACAAACACCATTTAAAACGCTGGATCACACCCCAACGTGTTATCGCCGGAATTATCGGGAATTCGGGGGCGCGCGATCACGGTGCGGTTCGCGGCGCATTTCCAGGATCGCCAGGCGACGTGGGACGGTATTTACCTGAGGTAGCGTCTCCTTTCAGCACACAAGTCCATCGAGAAATATTACATTTGCGGCCATTGAAACAACTGTTTGGTCGTCAAAGCCCGCCAAACCCAACGTCCGAAATCATTTCGGTGATTGTGGTGAAATCGGACTGCCGGCGGCCGGTGGGGCCCGGCAATTTCACAAGCGACGCAGCCAGGAAGCACTTTAATTCAGGAACGGCACGGAATTTACGGCGTTTAGGAGTTATTTTGAAAATATAACGACATTTGAGAGGTGGACGCAACGGGCGGAAGATGGCGCGCCAACGGAGAGACGCGCTGCCAACCCAACCGACCGCGCCGGCCGCTGCCAACCTAACAACACACATTGCTATTTTAAATAAATAAAATTATAAAGTTGCTCAATGCAATTTGTTCGTTCCATTAACTTAATTTATCTACCACGAAGATGTCCAAGATAAAAATTGTGACTTTAAAATGTTTGGAGCTTTTGAAAAAAATTGCATAAATTAGAAAAACGTTTTTCTGCATCTAAAGCCACGTTTCCATCCACTCAACGCACGTAACTTAACGTAAGAAATTAACGTAAAAAAAATAAAATACACGTGTTCAAATTCAAGCATTTATATTCGGAGAAGACGTAAAGAGCGTAACTTAACGCACAAAAAAGTTTGTCTAACTTCAACTTAATGTACGAGAAAATTAGTGGGAGATAGGTAGACTAATCAAATGAGAAGTAAAACGGCATAGCTTCTGTTATGTTATTTCCCTATTCGTCACTTTTGAACTCGTGGCGTGTCAAACTGACAAAGTTATTGTCCAAGTAATACGCTTTCCACGTACGATAAGTAAATGTGTATAGAAACCAATACGCAATGTTAAGTTAAGTTAATTTTTTACGTTAAGTTACGTCCGTTAAGTGGATATAAATGAGGCTTTAATGATTGAACACAAAGTTTATCAACTACTAATTCACATTATGTACACTCTATGCCAGTTTTCTCGTCTCGTACAATGATTAAATTTAATTCATTGTCAGCGACGCGTCGAGATTTGACGTAGAACCTTTAGCAAATTGCAAATTTCAACTTCTTTATTATTAAGGCTTACGATTTTTGATCATACAGCATTTGATAGCTTTTGTAAAATGAAGAAATGATGTATTTGGATTTTATGTAAGTCTGTCCGTTCAAAAGTTACAAGAGTTTGAATATTATAAAAAATCGAAACTTAGTGGTTTTTCTAATTTTATAAGAAATCTATTTATTCTAGCGTCAAATTGATTACGGATTTGAATTCAGGAAAGCCGATTACATAAGAAAGCGCTTATTTCCAGCCTTTAGATGCAACGATGTCGGTTTTAGGAATTTTCGAATTTCTATCGATTGGGGTAGAAAAAAAAAGTCGAAAATATTGAAATTTTTTATATCGATTTTATGACTTAATCTAGCAGATCTTAAACCGCTCAACACGAATCTGGCCGTAGTTTTCCTGTACATGCCGTACTTTTTAAGATGTGACGATTCGAATATTTTAATTCAAAATTTTCGTCAAAATCGACCTAAATTGCAAATTTCAACTTCTTTATTATTAGATTTACAATTTTTGTTCATATAGCATTCGATAGCTTTTGTGAAATGAAGAAATTTGATGTATTTGAATTTGATGTAAATCTGCCCCTTCAAAAGTTACAAGAGTTTGAATATTATAAGAAATCGAAACTTAGTGGTTTTTCTAATTTTATAAGAAATCTATTTATTCTAGCATCGAATTGATTACGGATTTGTGTTCAGGAAGGCCGATTACATAAGAAAACGCTTATTTCCAGCCTTTAGGTGCAACAATGTCGATTTTAGGAATTTTTCGAATTTCTATCGATTGGGGTAGAAAAAAAAAGTCGAAAATATTGAATTTTTTTACATCGATTTTATGACTTAATCTTATAGATTTCGAACCGCTTAACACGATGCTGTCCGTAGTTTTCCTGTACAAGTCGTACTTTTTAAGATATGACCCTTCGAATGTTTCTATTCAAAATTTTCGTCAAAATCGACCTAAATTGCAAATTTCAACTTCTTTATTATTAGACTTACAATTTTCGTTCATATAGCATTCGATACCATTTGTGAAACGGGGAAATTTAATGTATTTGGATTTGATGTAAGTCTGTCCGGTTAAAAGTTACAAAAGTTTGAATATTGGAAGAAATCGAAACTTAGTGGTTTTTCTAATTTTATAAGAAATCTATTTATTCTAGCGTCGAATTGATTACGGATTTGAGTTCAGTAAGGCCGATTACATAAGAAAACGCCCATTTCTAGCCTTTGGGTGCAACGATGTCGATTTTAAAAATTTTTCAAATTTCTATCGATTGGGGTAGAAAAAAAAAGTCGAAAATATTGAAATTTTTTACATCGATTTTATGAGTTAATCTGGTAGATCTTGAACCGCTTAAAACGAATCTGGCCGTAGTTTTCCTGTACAAGTCGTACTTTTTTAGATATGACCATTCGAATGTTTCTATTCAAAATTTTCGTCAAAATCGACCTAAATTGCAAATTTCAACTTCTTTATTATTAGACTTACAATTTTCGTTCACATAGCATTCGATAGCATTTGTGAAATGGAGAAATTTGATGTATTTGGATTTGATGTAGTAAATTTGTCCATTCAAAAGTTACAAGAGTTTGAATCAACCAAATTAATATTTTGGCTTGCACAAACGTAAATTAAACATTAATCATTCATCAATTAAGATGATAAGGCGTTGATAAACAATTAATGCATAATGACTTATATACGTTAGAACGTTTCGATTGATTCAATTTAGCTGACTCACCCTGTATATTATAAAAATAAAAGATATGAATAAACTTTGTGATAAAAATTGACGCAGATTAGGAAAACCGAAAGCGGTATCTGCCGACACAATTAACCGCGGTTTATCTCGGTATTTTGATGTCATCTGGAAGCTCCGGCTAATTTATAGCGCGGGCCCCGGTTTAATTGGTTCAATTAGAAAATTTCTTAACCATGTTGACGACGTTGCACTAACAAGTTGAAATTACAGGAGAGCGACAATGTCAAATGGGAGAAAAAAAGAACCGAATTGTACGTTGTGCGTATAATTCTTTATTTCAAAGATATTGTTAATTTAAATTTGTACATGACAATGTTTGTATATAGTTAACAGTTAAACATATTCTGGTAAAATGGGCTACAAACACAAAACAAAAGAGATATTTCAACATTATATAAAATAGTACTTTACATATAGGTTTGCCTACGTTGAATGCTACTAATCGTTAAAAATACATGGCGGTTAGAAAATAAAAATTAAAAATTGCGATGCTGCGGCGTTATATCGAAACAAACTGTTGACTTTTTTCAAAATAACGTGATCGAGTATTCCGTCGATGGGTTATTGCTAAAAATTTGAATGGATATAACGTTTAAAATTGCGTTAATAAAGCGTGAATCGCCGATTATAATCCAGACACGTAAAATGATCGAATGGCAACCCCGATAATCAATTTAAACAAATCTTAAAGTCTCAACAGCAAAGATCGAAGATAAACAATATATACAAATGCAAAAAGTTAACGCAGTAGGCAAGTTTCAAACTGCGAATACAATGAAAACAGGCGACACAATATAAATAGTGTATACAAAGTCTCAACAGTGCAGCCGAAGTTCAAATTGTGTAAACAAAATCTGGGAAATTAAAAAAAAATAATTACCACCAACTCCCCAAAAAATGTAGAAATTTTGGATAAGTAGTCGGGGCACCCACCGCTGTTTCTCGGGTAAAGAAAAGATGTCGCGACGTAATTCCCAACAACACAAAGAAACCCTTGAACAATTAGTCCTAACAACTGCAAGAATCGCAATGTCTCCCAACATTGACCAATAACAACTAACAAATACACACTGGTTACGAAATTATTTGAAATAGAGAAAATCACATGGCACGATAAGGCCCTTGCATTTTCAAGTATTGTATAACGAGTGAGGGCCCCCCGGCGACGATTTCGGCGGGAATTTGAGACAGCGGACAATTCTCTATGCTCATGATTTGCAGATTGGAGCAGAGGGCGAGTTCGAAGGGCAAATTGTGCAACGACGGGTTGTCGTTGACGTAGAGCGACTCTAAATTTTCCAAAGTTCCGATTTCCTCCGGCAAATAAGCCAAATTGTTCTCGCCGGCGCTCAGAAACACCAAATTCGACAAGTGGCCGAGAGCCCGCGGCAGCGACGTCAATTGGTTCGATTGCACGATCAATTTCTGAAGATCCCTCAAATAGCCGATCTCGTTGGGCAACTGTTCCAGCCGGTTCTCCTCCAGATCCAGGACCCGCAATTTCCGCAAATTGCCGATGCTGGGCGGGATGCGGCGCAACAGATTGTTGGACAGCACCAGCACCTCGAGAGATTGGAGGGCTTGAATGTCGTCGGGTAATTTCCCCAATTGGTTCGTTCCTAAATTCAACTCGACCATGTTGGTCCAGGCGCCTACGTCGAGAGGGAGGGAAGTCAACTGATTCTCTTTCATGTTCAATTTAGTCAAGTGCTTTGCCCGAGAAAAAATTCCGTAAGGGATTTTATCGATTTGATTATGTTCCAGATTGATCGAATCGACGTTGGTGAATTGCGAAGGACCCCCGGACGGGTACGCCGAGAAATTGTTCCTCGACAACGTGATACTCGTCAGTTCGTACAAACTGGAGAGGAGACCTTCGGGCAGTTGCGAGATCGCGTTACCTTCGACGTTGAACTCGTCCATGTGTTTGCAATTGCTTAAAGTGGATGGAATAAAAGTTAGCCGGTTGTAGCGGAGCCCTAATCGCGTCAATTGTTGCAGTTGGCCTATCGAATCCGGGATGTCCAGCAGTTCGTTGTGTTGGAGATCCAGGGTGGAGAGGTTGACGCATTGCCCGATTTCTTCGGGGAGGTGCTCCAGGTGGTTGTGGGAAACGTCAAAGGTTACTAGATTGATCAATTGCCCGATCCCGGCGGGCAGTTCCTTGATTTTATTTTCTCGCAAACTCAACATGGTTAACGACGTCAAAAACCGGATTTCGTCGCCGACGTACCGTATTCGATTGAACCTCAAAAACAGGGTAGTCAGGGACGTTAGTTTGTAAACGACATCGGGGATATCGTTGAGTTTATTGTGTCGTAAATCTAATACTTTGAGGGACTTCAAGTTGATTAACGAGTCGGGGAGGCTCGTCAGCGAGTTTTCGCTCAAAGCCAACGTTTGCAGGTTGGTGAGACAGCCGATTTCTAAAGGCAAAAAAACTAGCTTATTCCCGTACAAATAGAGTTCGGACAAATGCACCAAATCCCTGACAGTTGGAGGTAATTGTGTTATGTTTGATTTACTCAAATCGAGCCGTTTCAGCCCTTCATCGCGACACCTAAGAAACTCTTTAGAAACATCAAGATCGGCCTGAATGGGCTTGTTTTTCTTTGCCGTCGGCTTCGGCTTGTTCGATTCGGGATGTTTGACGGTCACGACTTTGGGCCGCGCCAGATCGGCGCCCCCCAACGATCCCGAAGAAAATTTCTTCTGCTTGACAGCCTCCAGGCTACCCGACGATTCCGCTTCTGGCATTTCTGATTCCAAGAAGTAACTACCGGACGAAGGTTGGGTCATTCCGTTGGCGGTCGCTGACACGGGTTCAACTCGTCATTGCCCCCTTCAGGACGAGGAGACACTTGGATTTTGGACACTCGCGACCATTCTCGGATGTTCGGGTTTTCGCCGGTTCACATTTCAAGGGGCGCGCGTCTTGGACCGGGTCCGCGATTCGAGACAACTGGCGATGAGGCGCGAACTATCAACTGCATAGGGCTCCGGCAGACCGCTTCGTGGATGAGGCCTCCGCCCCGAACTTCACTTTTACGTGCTTCGCAGCTGTCAAATCTAGACAGATAAATCAAGAAAACAAGCCGACACCCACTGCCGCCAACCTAACAACCGACAACCATCGAGCTGAAACCGGGAATAGAGTTTTCTACAGCCCCCTTACTGAGGCCAAGATTTACGTCAGGAAGGGCATTTTTACAAATTTTTTTCCCATTTTCTTTGTACCCTCACAACTTCAGCAGTAATAGGAGCTTCTAAGCAAAGTTGTTCATCCAAAAGAAGAACAGTTACTGGCGCCAATTTTTTGAAAAAGTATTGTAATCAAATTACTGTTCAAGTTATGTTACTTTATTTTAATAAATACATTTAAAAAATCGAAAGGCTACAATCCCACTTGTTAAATGGTGTCTACAGAAATGTTGATCCGGAAAACCGCGGACGGGTCCTGGAGGCTGGCGCGGACGTTGCTCTCGAACGAGTCCTTGATGGAGGAGAACTCCATAATGTTCTTGGGCTTGCACTCCACCCAATACTTGTCAAATTCATAGAACAAATAACTATAAAACTGATGAAACAACCTGACACTCGGCAACTCTTTGGAGCTGTTGTAAAAATACGTTTTTGCGTCCCCTTCTTTGAGCAAATTGTACGCCATGCTGGTCAAATTGATGCCGACAATGGCGAAAGTGTATCCGTACAACGGATGGTGCGAATGAGACAGAACGTGCGAGGCGGGCCCCCGATATTCAGTGGCGAAAAACAGCAAATTTTCCAGCCCCAACAGCCCCATTCCGCGAAAATCGGTCTTGGGGTCGTCCCCTTGAAACCCTATATACTGCCATTGTTTAGTGGTTCTGGCATCCAAACATTCGTTTGGCATCAATTTGTCCCACAAATCGTACAATTTTCGTTCGTGCTCAAAATTGTCGGCGTCGTAAGTCGTTTTACGTAAATCTTCAACTTCGGCGAGGAGCTGGCGGTAGCCCCAGATTTGTTCGACGCATTTCCCGAAACTCTTCACGAATTGAAAGTGCACTTTCGGGTTGATTTTTTTCACCAGCAGGACGGTATTGACCGCACCTCGCAAAATCTCTTTTTCGTTGGCTCCTTTCAGCCTCTGGTTGTCGCTAATATCGTTAAGGTGCTCGATTAGTTGGATTATTTCCGGAGATTTTGACAAGTAAAGGGAGTTCTCTACTGCTTTGATCCTAGAGGCGCCACTCACTTTGCCGTAACAGAGGCGTTGGAGTTCGCACAAACCGGTGGTTTTTCGCAAGAACCACTTGATGAGGGGGCGCATGTAGTGGGTGAACCACCACCACACAAAGAGCATGGCCCGGGTCTTCAAGCACGGGAGATTTGCTAAAACTCAAGGTAATTAGACGGTGAAAGTAACGATAATGCTGGAAACTGGTCAATACTTGACCAAATAGTTTGTTCACACTTGTGTTTGTTTATAGACATAACAGAAACCTTGGCAACCACTAGAAAGCCTGCAACCCACAATACTCGTCAGTCATCATCATTATGTCATTTCCATACAAACAAATAACAAAAACAAAACAACGTCGCGCCTCACCTCGAAAGTCGATATCGCAGTTGGCAACGTTAAACGTTATGGTTTGGTTTCAGCCGTGACCAGAGCGCTATGCCAGTAACCAGTCCTCTATTTCTCTCTATGGACTATAACAGCGCAAATTCAAATTAGGAACTTAAAAACATAACAAAATTGGATAATTAGGAGACAGAAAAATAAAAAAAATTTAATCTGACTATTTCGAGTAATTTCTAAACCAATTACACAATACGCTAGGTACGTTCCCCTTCCTGGTTGTAACGCATAAAAAAAAAACTCAAAACATTAATTAAAGGATGCTGGGAGTTAGATGGTCAATCAACTCTAGAGGCTTTTATAATAATTCGTTTATTTATTAATTTTTAATGTTTGTCGATCAAGCGATCTGTTGGTGTCTTCAGTAGAGTCCCAGAAGGGTCAGTGGATAAGTGACGATTTTCTTGATAAAGTTGAGAAATTGTCGAGCAATGTTCTCGAATAGTCCTTCAGGAGGCACATAAACCACTCTACTGGCGCCTTCAAATTCGTCATAGTATTGTTCAGGTAACGGAGGCAGTGCCCCCGAAAACATCAGAGGATTACCAGAATATGAATTTGCAGAGTATAGCAGAGGGGCTCGCAACGAAGATGGCAAAGAATCTAAAAAAACGTTATGTTATTTCAGCAACATTCTAAAATATAAAAATAAAACTTTGAGAGCTGGTTCATGCAAAACTTATTTGTTATTTGATGAATAGCAGCTCCCAAAAACTGTAACAATTAATAAATAAGGACAATATAGTGTAGCTGTGCAAGAGATCTGCATCCTGTACAGTCAGCTTCAAAAGTAATGTCTATCTCACACTTTTAAAATTTTTGTTTTTATGTAGAAAAGTTTAACAGGTGAACATTACTTTTAAACTTGGCTGTACATTTAGCCAAGATAAACTGACGATAAATATCAGTGGTAATAAAAAAGATCTAAACGTAGCAGCCGCTTCTTTGGCTTAGGTTACTTCTAGTTAAACTACGGTTGAGTCTGTTGCGCATCCCCACCGCCCGCTATGACAACAACAAAATACAATATAAGCAGCAGCCCACTTTAGCGAACTGCGCAAGATAAAACTTACGTGGTCTGATCGGTTCAAAGTAAGGCGAATTCTTCTGATTACTCATGGGCAAGTCCAAATGCATTGATTGCATGTTTCGTTGTAACGGAAAGGGACGAAACACTGAAAAAACACAATTTCAATAAACGTTTCCAAATTAGAAAAAATATTTAACTTACTTTGAGGGCTGGCAGCCAACTCGCCCTTCTGCATCTATAAAAAATATATATTAATATAATTAAATTAATAATTAAAATAACATATAAAACCTAGTAAATATGATCTATTAAAAGTTTTATTTTTTTGTAAGTAGAAGCTAGGAGAAGACAACTTAAAGATCTACATATTTACCTGTGTTATGCAAAAAATTGCTAAAACGCTCAAAATGTTGCTAACATTCATTTTTGAATAAAGACTTGGACCCAAGAAGAACCACCGGCAAGGAGTGCATGCTTGTAACGTACCTCACGCTATTTATTACGTTATTGAGCAGATAATGAGATTAATGAAGGTGTGGGATTGAAGCCAGCAATTATTGATGAAATTGGAAAATTTCCATTAAGGCATCTTTATTATTGGCGAACTCATTTAAGTGACAATGTTGTTTTCATTCCGCCCAATTACAAATTTGTCCATTTTACGTCTCTGCCAGGAAGCAAATCATAACACTGACGTAACTGCGCCATCAGAACAATAAGGTAAGGTGGGGCAAAAAGAGGTCTTCATTTTGAGCTGATGCAGTCGAAAAAGTGATTACGAATTTTAAACAGCCGACTTTGGTAACAGGATTAGAAAAAATCTTTAAATTTTGAATTTTCTTCAAAAATAATTTTGATAAAATTTCAAAAATTTGTTTTTTTTTCTGTGACTATGGCCATAAATTTGGCGGCCAAGATCCAAAATAGCAAGTAGGATGTCAACTCAGGTTCAATCTTTAGTAACAAATTTTTGAAATTACGTGAAGACTTGTATTGTTGGCTGCCTATCCAACAGGTACTTTTTGATTCCTGCACCATTTGTAATTTTCGTTATTGCATTGTTTTTCTTTAAGTAACATTATTTTTATTAATCTCGCTCCTCAAGGTGGTTTGAAGGACCTTCGATACTTTGGAGCGTCCTGCGCCTACTCTTTCAGTAATGGGGGTTTCGTTATTGTGCAGGGGGGTAAGGAAAGCTAAAGCATCGGTTTTCTCTGGAACGGCGTTTTGTCTGGATCGCGAGCTGGAGTGCCCTCCAAATAATTCACGGTGGGAGATCCGATGAATGCAAACATAGAAACAAGCGCAGAATAAAACTGTAGCAATTTTACCCGTCGATGCTTTTGCAGGAATAACGTGCACCGCAGAGCCGGGTTAGTTACTTCGAGTGGCGGAAATAATGTGGCTCTCCATTCAACCCTATAAATGGGAAAATGAAAGAACTTACCAACTGAAATTCCGCCGTAATGACGCAAAATAAAAATAATTGGACCCGAAATCTCCTCAGCGACCTACTCCCAGATCTTAAATCGCCAGAACGAACAACGAAACGGTCATCCCTTGAACCCAAACCCCTGTGTAAATTTTAGAAAGCGTCTTATTAAAATTCGGCGTAATCCAAAAATAACCCGTCGTAATTCCCGCTGTATTACGCGTAATTGAAACAAATCAGGGTTGCGGCCGGATAAAATAAGCATAATTGAAAGGTTTTCCTGCTTTCCACTTTTCATAACGCGACCGAGGAGGGTTTACGTACCAATCAGCGTCCATTATTCACGACGGCGGGGGGCCGCAATAACGAGCACAAACACTCAAATGATATGTTAATTGTTGGATAACTAGAGGGTAAACTACCCCGCGTCGAGGGATGATGCCCGAGGATGCATAACCGAACTTGTTATGCGCCTGCAAAGGCACGTTCACGAATAACATGAATCCGAAACGACCCCATTTGCATCTTAATCGAACGACGAAGAAGTGGAGAGGCTTAGTGCACAGTCACGATCTTTCTCTCGAGAACCACCACAATCCGACTAATTACCCGGAAAGCCCAAAATGGCGACGGATGAACCCGCTAAAGACCAGGAAATGCTCAAAAGATCGACTCAACAAGAATTTAAAGCTACAAGTTGCAATTTGGGGGCTATTGACTAAGGGTCTTCTTGAATGATCCCTTTCAACTGTTTTGGAAATTTGGTCTTCTCTTTCTCGCCAGACTATTTTTGAGTCTATTAGTCACAAGCTGCAAGTCAAGAAAAGGTGAAGGTGTTTGTTGCTTACCACCAAGAATTGTTAACTTGGAGCTTAAGCCATCTTGTAAGGATAATTTTTGATGAAACAGCTAGACATCAAAATGATGCTTTGAATTTCAAATTCTAACAAATGGTTTGTTGCAAACTTTGTGTTAAAAATTTATTGTGAGAGATGTGAATTGAGTGATTGAATAACAAACATGCTGCAGTTTTGAGAATGAGTTTGTTGACCGAAGCTTGAGCTCCTGAGCTTTTAGGCGGTTGTGAACGGGCCACATCGAGCCATGATGGATGTAATAGTCTCGTTAGGGGTCTAATTTCTGCAAATTGAAACTGCGATCGTGTCGCGCTGTCACAAATTACGGCCAATCAAGTCTGCATTTGTGTAGGAAATCGCCGAGATTTCCATCCCGCTCACCCTAAAGCTCGCATAACAAGCCACCCAGATACAAAGCCAACCGTAAACGACAACTAATTCAACCCTAATCATCCAATTCGGACAGTCTAGAAATAGGATAAATAACCATAAAATTACGAATACCTAGCAACTATTTATAATTTTTCGAAAAAATTAACAATTGCAAATTTTCAACTTTTTTTAAAATTATTTTTATTTTATCTCATTGTGATATTGATCTAAAATATTCAAACTAACTAAAGAAGTAAGATGACTTGTTGACATATTTTTATAAATTATTTTCTTCTGGAGTGATTTTCTGTTCTGTGCCCTCAGGCGTCGCATCGATAACCCCCCGTCAGCACTCAAAATGTATAGAAAGCGAAACGCTTTAAAGTTTGCAGATGGAAATCTACGAATGTTACTGCCAAGATGAATAATGGCCAATAACCCCCATTGCTGCAAAGTTATGACAAGTTTCTCCAATTTCCGAACAACATTCAAGTCATTAGACATTGAATTTTCATTTTTGGCATAACCATTCAGTTACTGACTTGTTTTCTCAATTTTGTGTACTGAGACGCTAGCACCCTAAAATTAACAATAAATGATTGCTATTTAAAAAAATTAACGCTACGTCATAAACTAGAGCCAACAAATAAAATTCCAAAATTTTGATACCTTGCTAATAAAAATTGTTGAGAAAGAAAGCTCATAACGTTTATTATCAACAAAGTGCTAAAGAACTGAAAAAATTGTGCTAGTGCTTTTAAAAACATTTTCGAAACATCTTAGTCGAGTTGGTAATTTTTTTTTTAATAACAATATCTGCTGTGTCCCAAAATAGTTGTCGTTTAATGACAATTTGCCGGCCGCGAAATTGGATTTGGAACGGAAAACCGGCGAGTCCTGTAGGAGGAGTCTTGTAATGCGAAGGGTGGAGTCAGAGGTTACAGGGGTGATGTTTATTAGGGATGCTGTGAGGTTTACACCGCTTATATCCTAACTTGTCATTTATCATCACTGTCACAGCAAATCTCGACGTCAACAAGTCTTAAACAACACAAACCAATAACAATTACGGCCAGTTATAACATTTACGTGCAGTTAAGTCATTACCTACCAATTCTTTCGGTTCCACTTTTCCAAGAAAACCATGTGAAAGTGAAAATAACAAAAATGCAAGAGCACAAGTCCTTCCTCATCAAGGATCTTCTGGGGGACGTCTTGACTAGTTCAAATGAAGGTAATTCTAGCAGTTAGTTTCCTCTCTGATTATAATAAGATAAATTACAAGAATCCAGCATCTTTGGCTTTTACCCTATTATACTCAGATTAAGCAGTATTCTGGCAGGTATTTTACATTAAAAATAATTTTTAAAAAATTTCAGAACTTTAGTTCAGAATTCGTAGCTTTATCGAAATCTTTAATTAGATTTAGAACAACGTTAGCTAAGTCAAAAAATTTTAACGTTAGAAAAATAATAGTCTTACTAAATCTAACCTTACCAATAACGTGTCACTTATTTTTGTTTAAAGCTAGGAAATTTCTTTTATTTATGAATTATTATTTTTGTCTTAGCTTAGGTGTAACGTTATGTTGTAGCGCATACCTAATTAGGACTTGATTATATTTTTCTCATTTTGTTTCGTTGCTTTCACGTTGTACCATTTCAAGGATGACCCATTATTGAATGGCATTATAAGATTCAGATGTTGCTATGACGTTACCTTGAAGGCCTAGAATGATGTTCCCAAATTTGCTGCTTTAGACTTTCCCAATACCCAAATAGATTTTTTTTATTTGTCACAGAAATTTGCTTAACTATAGCGCAATTTCTCTTTCATAATTGAATAAAGTCGCGTTGAAAACTTTGCAACTTCGCTTTCAGTGCGACTTTTTGCTTGTTCACATGCAATTCGAACTCGCACTTTCCGTGGTTCTTCAATGGTGTGTCGACGTTAGGATTCGCTGAAAAGGAACTTGTTTTTCTATCCGCCCTGAGCGCTACCGGAATACAAAGCAGTTTATTCATTAAAAGAGAACGTAAACTGCTCAAAACGCATATATAAGACAACAGGGGTCTAATTGGAGAATCTCTTCGCGGGTTTGCGTAAAAATGAGGCTGGTGAAGTGGTCGAGTATCGGACCTTAATTAATGCCGGGGGTTATGCACGCCCTTAAAGCTCCTCTCGACTCAAAACATTCGTTCCGCCGCATGAAAGCAATTACTCGAGAATTAAAAATGCGACGACGCGTACTTACATCACCGGGAAGAGTCGATGGGAATTTATCATTTTTATTGAAAACTGAAATGGATGTTGGACGACTGAAACTTTTTGGGATTAGGGTTTCTAAGTTGGTCCATTGCTTCTATCTCTATTTATTAACATCTACCAACATTTTTGGTGTTGAAAATTTTGACCCGGCGGTCACAGGTTCTTGTATGCAGCTAGAAACATCTTTAGAACAATACTCAATACAAAAAAAGAACTGTAAAAGTCCTTAAAAAAATTAAAGTTTTGTTTGTACCTAAATTCTTAAACCGGGAACAGTAAGGTTTAAAGCAATTTTTCTCAAAAATTTAAAAAAATAGTTTTGAGAATTGGAGGAGCCAGGCCAGGTAAAAATTATTATCATAGAGTTAAAGTAATGACAATTTTTTCTTAGAACAATTATAATTATCTTCCTTAAGGCAATTAAGAACTATTTAAATACGCCACCTAGTTCAGAAGTTATGATTTTTTATGTAGCTCCTTATAAGTGTAGAAAGTCTACAAATGGTGGCGATGCCGGGTGAAAATAAAAACATAAAAATTCATAAAAAAGTAACTCAAATAGTTAGAAGAATGGTGATTTTTTCTAAAATAGATTATAATTACATCTTTTCAGGAAGCTCAGAACTACTTCATTGCGACATTTAATTTAAAACTTATGATTTTTTATGCCTCTTCTTATCTATACAGATTGAGCAGTTTTATCAATAAATTAAAATTTTGTTTCTACATGAATTCCTAAACAGGGAATAGTGCGACTTGTTATTATTAACATAAATTTTGCGCCTTTTGCGGTTCAAAACAGTTTTCCTGGCATATTTTAAAGAAGTTTTGGGAATTGGTGGAGCCACGCCATGTGAAAATTATTGAATAAAAAATTAACACATAGAGTTAGGACAATGGTGATTTTTTCTTAGAACAACTATAATTACCTTGTTTAAGGGAGTTAAGAACTATTTGAATGCGACACCTAGTTCAGAAGTTATGATTTTTTATGTAGCTCGTTATAAGTGTAGAAAGTCTACACAAATGGTGGAGGTGCCGGGTGAAAATAAAAACATAAAAATTCATAAAAAGGTAACTCAAATAGTTAGAAGAATGGTGATTTTTTTTTAAATAGATTATAATTAGCTCTTTTCAGGAAGCTCAGAACTATTTTATTGCGACATTTAATTTAAAACTTATGATTTTTTATGTCTTTTCTTATTCATACAGATTGAGCCGTTTTATCAATAAATTGAAATTTTGTTTCTACATGAATTCCTAAACAGGGAATAGTGCGACTTGTTATTATTAACATAAAATTTGCGCATCTTGCCATTCAAAACAGTTTTCCTGGAATATTTTAAAGAAGTTTTGAGAATTGGTGGAGCCACGCCAGATGAAAATTATTGAATAAAAATTAATACATAGAGTTAGGATAATGGTGATTTTTTCTTACACCAACTATAATTACCTTGTTTAAGGGAGTTAAGAACTATTTGAATGCGACACCTAGTTCAGAAGTTATGATTTTTTATGTAGTTCGTCATAAGTGCAGAAAGTCTACAAATGGTGGAGGTGCCGGGTAAAAATAAAAACATAAAAATTCATAAAAAATTAACTCAAATAGTTAGAAAAATGGTAATTATTTCTTAAATAGATTATAATTAGCTCTTTTCAAGCAGCTCAGAACTATTTTAGTGCGACATTTAATTTAGAACTTATGATTTTTTATGCGGTTCTTATCCATACAGACTTAGAGCAATTTCATCAATAAATTAAAAATTAGTTTCTACAAGTTTTTAAATAGAAAATAACTCAAATGGTCTATAAATGGCATATATTACGCTTACTTTGCTTTTTCAAAAATTTTAAGAAAATTTGCAAATTGTGGAGAGTTGAAGGGCATGGTCATAATATGTCCATAACACATATAGTTAGAAAAATTGCGATTTTTTCAAAAAGATTATGAATAGAGTTTGCCAGACGGCTAAAAGCTTCTTTAGTGCAGCAACTAACTAATGAAAGTGACTTTGTACATGCGTCAGACGATTTTGAATTTTACCTAGTCGAAACTAGTTTTTACCGATTTCGATTATTTTTTTCACATCCTAATTACCTCTAACCCTCTAATAGATATTTAGATTTTGGGATAACAGTTGCCCAATGTGTGTAAATGATAACATGTTTACGAATAAACCGTCTTTATGCGACACAAACAAGTCGCTGCCGTCCGCCCAATTAGCCCCGTTTCCCCGATATAATAGCCTATAGAAATTCCCTTTCTCCAGCAGGATCGGAGGACGCAGAAGGTCCGGAACATCTTGAATGCGAGGGCGAACGGGGAACCTACCCCTCGTCGATGGGCGGTCTCGAAACCCCCCTGGAGGCGGCCAAAGGCCGAAAACCGCGCCGACGACGCACGGCCTTCACTCATGCGCAACTCGCCTATTTGGAACGGAAGTTCCGCTGTCAGAAGTACTTGTCGGTGGCGGACCGCAGCGACGTCGCCGACGCCCTCAACCTGTCCGAGACCCAGGTCAAAACCTGGTACCAGAACCGAAGGTAGACCCAATAACAGCACAAATTTAAAATTTGAACCAAAGTCGGGAAATTCGGTAATAAGTTGAAGTTTTAGGACAAAATGGAAGCGCCAAAATCAACTGCGGCTGGAGCAGTTGAGGCATCAGGCCTCCGTGGAAAAGGAGATGATGAGCGCGGGCAGTCTTCGAGCTCCCGGTGGCGACGCCACCCCCTGCTGCCAGCCTGCCGTGATTCCGCGGTACGGCGCTCAATCGCCATGCAGTTTCTTGACCACAGCTGCGGCCGCCATTTTTCACAATGTCACCTATGTCCACGGGTGCCAGTTATAGAAAACCGTTTCTAAGTTATTGTTACAAATTTATTGAGTATATCGTTCAATTTGCGTACTCAATGATTAAAGCCAGGATGACCACTTGCCGCTTCCAGAAATCATGAACGTAGTCTTAATTAAGCGCTAGTGCAGATCACAATTTTTATAAAGCGATTTGTTAATAAATGTGGGCTTATCTTGGCTAATTATCGATGCAATTACTGTTTTGTACCTAGTGCTATATTTATTTATTTTTTTGTTCTAATAAAAATTAATGAAATTAATTCTTAAATTTATAATCCACCTACTTAAATATAGTAAAACATCCCTAATTCCGTTTGACTAATGTTTAGTTAATTCTTTGTGTGGTTGAGTGGTAATTTTAAAAGATAAATCGTTAAACTGTAATTGTGGTCTTAACCCCTTGTAAAGCGCTAGTTAGTTCTAGTCAATTTGCGACCACCCCTTCAGCCGACAACCCCTTTGTGATCTGCCTAATTAGCACCCTTGCAATTGAGTTACTATTGACCTAGCATCAATGATTGTCAATCAAGCTTTCTTCTGATAGCAACTGATTCACCTTAAATCCCTAAATTGAACACTTTGTTTAATTTACGACAAATGACTGTCCATCAGTTCACTTTTTTCCGTTGTGAGCTTTATGCGAGTTCTGCACGTTTCGTCTCTCGTCGGATCTTCATTTCCCAGCATTGGACCTCGGCAACATTAACAAAACCAATTGCTATTGAACATCAATCAGCAGTAAGCGAGTTCTTATTATCGCAAGTGGAGATGCGGTGAATGGAACTCCACACTGACTGCTCTAATGGCCCTCCAGTTGGTGGAGACCATTATATGCGATCCCCGTGGACGATTCTTTCTAATGGCCCCGTGTGCCCACTTGACTTCTTGTGTGCTGGCGCCCGCCCATTGTCCTGCACCACTTGCCCTTGTTATTGCTCTGCACGTCCGACGACGCCCGTTATTTATCGCAGTTGCCCAAATCATCCCGCCATCGACTCGCCATCACCGAAGATAAAAACCCTTCATTAGTTTTAGGCGCAAAACTTTCAGAATTGGCCGCATCTAAGGAGGGTAAGTTTCCAAATTTTAATATTTTAAAAACCAGGTACCTACCAAAAAAAACTCCAAAATTTAGCTTTCTACCTAAAACCACTTTCACTTGGCTAATTCAGTTCCAGCTGCCAAAACTAAAATTCCCCAACAACAACTCTGATAACCTGCGGAAGATTACGTGAATTGTTGGCCAGAATGTTCTTGCAGGAAAAAAACGTTATGTAGTAATTGTTATTATTGCCAGTCGCCAGTTCGATAGAAAAAGTGAAGTGACTCGCGAGCTCTTTGCTAACGAGTTCCTAGTTGTTGGTAAAGCCTTAACATGGTCCGAATTATTCCAAGAACAAACTCTCGTTGTTAATTTTTTTTGGAACGCACTTGAGTTTTTTGGTATTTTTAGCATGTCGCTCATTATTCCCTGCTAACTTAACAACAATTTAGACAACGCAGTAAAGTGATGAGAGTGCTGAAAGCAAATTGCTGAGATAAAAAAAAGAGGTAATTTCAAGAATTTTTTTAAAAAAATTTTCAAAATAAGTTAACTTTATTATTTTATTTCTACCCTTTGTACACCGTTTATAAATAGGGCACGCTGTTTTTCTCAGTGTAAACCAACTCCATTCGGCAGCCCGTTTACACAAGCTCGAAATCACCGATTTAGCTTCGCGAGTCGTGCCTTATTTTTTGTTAGACACTGCACCAAGTTCATTTTTTTGCTCGAGTCAGGTAAATCAATACTTTACAATTTTGGATTAACATTTGGGAACAAATATAATGTACACCAAATTAAACCATACATCTCTTGCACTGTCCACCAGAAAATTTAATGAGCATCAAAAAATCTAAATGAAACCCAAATTATTATACATCAGAAAATGAGAACATTACCACTAAAATAACTATGCTGCGTATTGTTTTACCATTGCTTACATTTTAAATTCTATATGTCTATCAATTTTACTAAATGTTCACCAAATTTAGAACGCTCAAGTTACGCGTCCGTGCTGTACATAATAAATATTCGCGCTATCCATTTATATTTAGTGTTTCTCAAAAAAAACTATTTATGTGTCAAACAATTATTCTATTATTCCAAAAATGAAATATGCTTGCGCATCTCTCCTTGCCGCTTGCGCTTCCAGACAAGAGGCACGCAAAAAAAGTTTTGTACAAGGTAAGTTCAGGGCCCTGTAATTTTTTTTAAAGCACGATTAGAAATTACCACTAAAAGAAGTTTTACGTTTTACATAATGCAAGCCAATTACAGCAAAGCATTTATATATTACGGAAATCAATCTTCTTTTTGATGTAAACCACTTCTATTTTTACTCTTATTTTTCTTGCCCTAGCACATCTACATCTATAATTTTGCATAAAATTATTTACTATTTGCACAACATTTTATTGCTTGTGTATTTTTGGTCAACAAATAGTATTTTTAACTGCTAAATAATATAAGACACTGTCGAAAATTAAATATCTGGGTATTATGTTAGAATTAAATGCGAAATAAAATTTGGTGAACATTTAGTATTAATGGTCAACAAAAGTTATTTTGGCGAACAAAATACATAAAAGGCCACCATTATGTCAATATTTGGTTGTCGCTTTAAGATTATGTATTTTCTTAATTTTGGTGAGCATTTAGTACTTTTGGGAAATAAAAGTATTTTTTTGTATGAAAATATTGTGTAAATTTGGTAGACTGTTAAATACGACTCTTAACATTTACATAAATAAGCTAATCGCCGAAAATTTTTGAAATCGGTTGTCGGTGATCTCAGCAGTTCTCTTTTAATCTGGAGCCGAACTGAGTTCTAAACAACCAGATGGCGCCACGACGGCCAGCAGTTTCTTTCGGCGGACCAGATCGAATTTTCAAACAGTACGCAATTTCCGATGTAAAATCCCAGTTTTGTTGAGTGTTATCTCGATAACGTAATTTTGAAACCGTCGATCTCATCCCGAGACTACCTGCAATCGCAAAAAAATAGCGACGAGACGCCAAACTGGTCCGCAATGAAGTTTATAAGTAGCGACGTATTTATAACGATGACTCACTTTTATTATTGTTTTTTGTAAGACTTCTCCTTTCATCTATCTACCTGTGAATGAAGTGATTAATTTGAGTTATCAACTGCAGTTATTACATGACAGGTAACATTTAGTTGCTTTTAATTATTAAACAATTTAAACGTCAATTCCGGACAATAATATTTAAATTACGGACGCACGTAGAAAACCTTGATGCCAAAGCGCGCTAATATCGAAACACCTAACCAATAATCGCTTCTTGATTGGGAATTTTTGCTCAATTTCCTGTTGACCGTTCGAAAATTGTTTTTTTACGTGCTTCATTTTCGATATAGTTGTTACTGTTCTTAATTGTCCAACTATTTGTTTTTGGTCGTTTTATCGCCACTGCGGCGTTTAGCACCTACTACTGGAATACATAACTGATTACGTTAAGAGTGTGGGTCGATTATTAAAATTTGCAGGTCCATATTAAGGATGTGGATCGAGCGCACTTTCTAGCGTTGGCCGTTTGTAGGCGATTTGTCGCTAATCTGCACCACAGCCTCGCTTCGTTCCAAAAATCCGCAAAAATTTACGCCACAAAACAGGCCACATTTCGAAAATCGCCCATGTGGGCAACTTCACCTTGCCCAATTTTTTCCTTTTATCAGTAGGACCAATTCGAAAATCGCCTGTGTGGGTCTTTGCTTCTCTTGCAACTTTTTTCAATTTTTTCCTTCTATCAGTAACAAAAACGCTTCGGTATTGGCGAGAATTAGAAAATTGGATTTTGACCGAATTTTTGAAAATTTGGTTTTGTTGCGCAGGGCGGGCACCGGAGCAGCGCGGTTCGTCGCGCCGCCCCCTTGCAGAGTCACTTGGAGGTCTGTGAAGACATGCCCTCATGACCCGTCCACCACCCACCACCGTCGGGCCGCTCACAAGGTAAAATTGCTCAATTTCTATAAATGTAAATTGGCGTCACAACCGCAAACGGCCGAACTTTATAGCTATTAAACGCTCTTTATTTATGCGTGATGTCTTATTAGCCGCAATACTTGCGTATAATACCCAATAAACCTTATTGAGTTAGTGTCACTTAAGTACTTGATTGAATTGAAAGGTCGTCGGTGGCCGACTTGTGATCTCAACTAGCAACTGCTGTGGGAACGCGCTCGCTTCAACCCCAGGACGCCGCAGCTTCCCCGCCAAACCAGGCACTATACAGGGGGGATCTCCCTGTATAGTGCCTGGGTTGGCGGGAAACCCCGGTGCCCTCGCGAGAACTTTCTTGAATCCCTTACTAATCCTCCAGAGTCGTTTCGACCACAACACTAAATTTGGATCAACCCCATGTCAAGTCAAAAAGTATTTTTTTTTATTGTATTTGGATCTATTGTGGATTTTAGTCTCATTAGAACGGGCATGGTTTCGAAAATTTCTCTTCGGAACTTGTTATTGTTAATAATTATTATGTCTCGGACATTAACTTGTAGACGCGTCAATGTCACCATTCCGGTATGATCACTTATTTGCTTCTCCTACCGTCTGTGACCTCTCGCGGCGCATCTCACCTCCGCTACCCACCGATTTAATAATTATAATTACCAATATCGGTGACGTCATCCGATCGCAAATGTCTTCTTCCTATGTCCATTCACGGAACAGTGCGGCAATTACCTTTAATTGTTGCAAGTTCACGACGAGTGAATACCGAATTGCGTTTAAACGACTTCAATTTGGATCACGTTTCGAAATAGACATGACTGATGATGCGCCTCATTATTTGCGGTCGATATGAAATCAGCCGCCAAGCAACGGCGGAGATGGGGGCGGGTTCGGACCACCCATCAAAAAATTTCGACTTTCACCACTGAAAACTGACCAAAAAGGGCCGAAGGTCTAAGCGGAATAACATTTTTGCTTGCTATTAGATTAAGAAAATTTTCAAAATTTGAAACCCAGACAGATTGTGCTAAATTTTGTTCTTGGAAAGGTGATCTTACTGCATAGTTGCTAATAAAATTTGTACCTAAATTCCTAAGTTAATGACACTTAAATTAAAAATCTCGTTATGGTAGAGTCTCAGATTTCTTAGCACCGGTGACTAATGGGCTACATAGCCGAAATCAAAAAAGTGTATAGAGGCTTGCCATTAAACGTTTAGATCCTAGTTGTTGCTAACTTTATTACTTTCAGAAACTACCTTGTTTTTTTGTGGGTCAAGTCTGAACGATTTCTGGGTTTTTGAGTTGGCTGATTTAGTTCATTGTTTGATTGCGGGTGGCACTCGTCACTGTTACATTTAGGAATGATTGAATCGAATGAAATGAAATAAGGTAAACATAATCTGATCTTTTCGATTCCTAGAACAAAACAAAGGAATCGGAGAATAACCTCGCGTGAACACGAACTTAAAATCCGCATCTAGTGATATGGAGAATGGAATATCCGCCTTGCTGTTATTTCAGGAACTCTTGCCAGCCTCTCTACCTATTTTCAAATTTCTAACGCAAGTGTTGAGCAACGACCCTTCCACCTCTAAATTTTGATTTCAAAAAATTAAAATGTTACCATTTACCTTTGCCCTTAACAATAATTATTGTTTATTAAGTATGCGTCACGGTACTATATGCACCTTGCGGTTTGGTACTACACTTCAAATGTGCACCAATATTTCATCGATTGTTGCTTCGTTTCTGGGTCATACAAAAATAAAAATATACCCCAGCTCCACGCATGGTGAAAATGTTTCAAGACATCACCACCGTTTGGAGAAGAATAATTTGAAGATGAAGGGTAAGTAGTAAAATTTCCTAAACAATTTTTTTTATAACAAACCAGGCAACTCGGATGTTAACAATAATTATTGGGAACAAATATAATGAACACCAAATTAAACCATACATCCCTTGCACTGCCCACCAGAAAATTTAATGAGGATCAAAAAATCTAAATGAAACCCAAATTATTATACATCAGAAAATAAGAACATCACCACTAAAATAACTATACTGCGTATTGTTTTACCATTGCTTACATTTTAAATTCTATATGTCTATCAATTTTACTAAATGTTCACCAAATTTAGAACGCTCAAGTTACGCGTCCGTGCTGTACATAATAAATATTCGCGCTATCCATTTATATTTAGTGTTTCTCAAAAAAACTATTTGTGCGTCAAATAATTATTCTATTACTCCAAAAATTAAATATGCTCGCGCATCTCTCCTTGCCGCTTGCGCTTCTATACAAGAGGCACGCAAAAAAAGTTTTGTATAAGATCAGTTCAGGGCCCTGTAATTTTTTTTTTAAAAGCTCGATTGGAAATTACCACTACAAGAAGTTTTACGTTTTACATAATGCAAGCCAATTACAGCAAAGCATTTATACATATATTTTGGGCAAACCACTTCTATTTTTACTCTTATTTTCCTTGTCCTAGCACATCTACATCTATGATTTTGCATAAAATTATTTACCATTTGCACAACATTTTATTGCTTGTGTATTTTTGATCAAAAAATAGTATTTTTAACTGCTAACTAATATAAGACACGGTCGAAAATTAAATATCTGGGTATTATATTAGAATTAAAAGCGGAATAAAATTTGGTGAACATTTAGTATTTTTGGGAAATAAAAATATTTTTTTGTATGAAAATATTGTGTAAATTTGGTAGACTGTTAAATACAACCCATAATTACTTCCCCAATAAAAATTTAGAGCAGCATTTCCTTCTGGACAAAACGGGGAGACAACCGATCCCCTTGAATTGCTTCCATGACTCATTTAATTCTTTCCCTGTCCCCATCGACCAATTGCGAGGAAACGGAAGTAGCCATTTACCATCAACAGAAGTGAATACACAAGGAAACAGTTTAATTAATCCGCGGAACCATCAATAAAGTTGTGGCCCCCACCTGTTGAGTAGTTGTACCGCGTCATCAAAGCGAAAGTAATTAAGAATAATTCTAGTTTGGATTTTTTTCCAAAAAATCCTGAATCATTTCCACCAAAGCGAAAGTAATTAAGAATTTTTCCAGTTTGAATTTTTTTCCAAAAATTCCTGAATCATTTCAGGGTAACCGCGAGTCCGGCATCTGTTTTCAGGCTGCGAGTGTCGCGCTATCAGGTTTTGAGTTTTATCAGTAATTTCAACGAACATGTGCGAGGTCCTCGAATTTTGCAGGACTTCAACCCAAAACCCGTTTCTCAACTTATCCATGATTCATTACTTCGGTAGATAGGCAATATTTTTTCAGCACGTGATCGCCGACATTGACAAAAGAAATAATTTATAGCGCCATAACGCGTTAACTCCCCAAACAGGGTTGTAAATTGAGTTTTTCATCTTAGGATCGCCACACCGACTAATCGGTGATTTGTTCGATTCGATGGATTTTCGAGATTAAAGCGGAAAAAACTGTTTGGGTTTTTGCTCCGAAATTGTCGTCGTTCTAAAAATAGAGACGTGTTTAAATAAATTCGTCCCTAATTGCTTTCGGTAAAATTAAACTCATCTCTCTGCTATTTCCTTTATAGTGAGTGAATAACGGAAATATTTTTAGGCAATGATGGGACAATTGAGTCGTTCATTTTTCTCCTGCCAACTTCCGACGGGAAAGACGTCCAATTTTTTAATGCAAGCGATCTGTACGTCAATAAATTTTCTTCTGACTTGCGTAATTTATAAATTATCCTCGAAAATGCCGCTTTACTATTACGAGGAGCGAGTAAACACGGCGGTTAAAAATAAAGCGTCGCGTTTTTTTATGTCTGCCGGATTGAGTAATTTGCGAAAATAACGCTTTTCTTCAAAAATAAAAAAATTTCTTGGTGCCTTCCCTTCCTTTATTTACTCACTTAGGGTCGATTTCTGCAAATGTTGGGAAATTTGTAGAATTTTTTTTAGTCGACCTCAATGATGGGAAATTTTTTTTAGTCCTACTTCAAGCATTGGTTACCTTCCCATTTAAATTATTTTAGCTTCAAGGTGTCATAAGAGGACCTCTTCTAATTATTTCAGTTCTTTTAGAGGGTTAAGTGTCATTTTTGGAATTCTGCAAAATTTCTACAGTACGTCGTGCCGTCATCGGGAGTAACGTTTAAAATTAACTCCTCGGATAAGCTTATCGCCCGGGTTATCAAAGCCGTTGAACTTCGACACTGCTCCAAGAAATGTGTTTATTAACAAATAATGTTCAAAATTAAGCGGACGTTTTGAGCGCGGCCGGTCCCCAACATGTACAAACTGAAAGTATTAATTTTAATAATATTCCCATTAGCGAACTGTGAATCGAAGTGCGACGAAACCGCCAAAATTGCCCTAAAAGTGCACCAAGATGTGAGTAGTGCCAGCGAGAACGCCACAACCCAAGGCGCCATCCGCTACGACGAAGACATCTTCCATCTCTTAATCATCAACCAAACCCTCCCGAAATTATGCCCGAATTTCGTGACGATCCAAAACGAACTCTCGATCCTCCAACTGATCAACAGCAGCATCGAGGAGATTTCCCCGGGAGCTTTCAACGTAACCCCAACCCTAACGCTGTTAAAAATCTCCAAAAACCCCCTAACCACCGTCGAAAAAGACGTTTTCAACTCAATCAAAGTCAAAGAAATTGATTTGTCCCAAAACCAGTTAATCTCGTTGCACCCCGAAACGTTCGACAACATCACCGAATTACAAATCGTCAACTTGAGCCACAACCAAATTCGAAACATCGACCCCAACTGGTTCCGCAACAGCCCCAACGTCTACAAATTTACGGCCGTCTACAACGACATAAAAACAATTCCGGGGGAGGCCTTCAAACATATGGCGACGAGTCGACCGCTGAAACTGAGATTGTCCGCCAATCGCATAAAGGAAATCAGTCCGGAAGCTTTCGGCGACCGCAACTTGCAACTTTTGCGGATCAACGGCAACAAATTGGCGGTTTTGCCCGATAGTTTGTTTGTTAATTGGACGGTTAGGAATTTGCAAGTGAACGCCAACGAGTTGCAGTGCTTTCCTGAAGCTTTGTTCAATTCCAGTATTGAGAGTTTGACTTTCGTCGACAACGCCCCGTTTCAGTGCGATTGTCTGAAGAGAGTTAGGAAATTTGCGGAGGATACTCAAGTGAAGGTGATTTATCCTTCGGTGATTTGCGAAGATAAAATCAAGGAAGTCAATATCGTTTTCAACTACAACAAAACTTACGAGATACCCCTGATTCCGCCGGCGGTCGACGTGGACGTCTACGGCAACCCCGACCACGTCACCTAATTCAAGTTTATAATTTTGGCTTTGCTAGTTATTAGGATTTGTAAAAATAAAGTTTTTTGCACGTTTCTCGAGTTGTTTGCATTAAAGCTTTCAGAGATATTCTAATTGACTACTTCGAGCTTTTATCAAAAATCTATCGATTTTTCCTTTGTTGTGCAACATAATTGCTTTCCGCGTTGATAAGATATGAAATCAGACAATTTACCTCAAAAGCTAGTGAGTAACCGCGACGCCTGTAATTAATAAAGAAAAAGTTATCATTTTAAATGTTTTTTTGCATGACAATGTTGTTTTCCAAGCGCGACCACCTGTCAAGTGACGAAACTTGCAGGAAATAGAACAAGGACCAGGGTCAAAAATCTCTTTTACTGTACATAAAATGACTAACAAAATTTGCAACAGTTAAAATTTTTGCTTGTGGCACTTAAATTTTCTTTCGAGGTTCTTGGTAGAGATGAAGGTCCGCTAGGTGACGTCAACCGTTGAAGTTTACCTCCTTCTATAAAGAAATAATTGTGGGGCTGATTCTGCCCCGATCGTCACGCGATCGTATTCACCCTGGGATCCACCATTTCTATGCGTTAAAATGAAGAAAGAATTCTGTTTAGAAATTGTCGAAAGGGCATTCCGTTGTTCATTTTCTTTTATCCTCAATTATTTTTATTCTTTCCTTATTATATTATTTTTAATTATAGTTTTCACTTTTGTTGTGTCCATTTTTATGATGTTTTGAATAATTAATTATAACTTCATGTAAAAGAAAAAATGTCTTCAAGATGTTTGTCATGTCTTAGGGTTTGTTTGCTCTTTACAAATTTATCGTTGATACCGATCTACGTTTTATTTTTTATTTTTTTAAGTTTTGCTGCAAAAAAATGTTAGAAGAATTTTAATAGAAGACTTCTCAAAGTTTTGTTTCCCAACGGAAATTGATGGCTCAAGTTCCAGGCCCGTAGGGAAACAAATATAATGTACACCAAATTAAACTATACATCCCTTGCATTGTCCACCAGAAAATTTAATGAGCATCAAAAAATCTAAATAAAACCCAAATTATTATACATCAGAAAATGAAAACATCACCACTAAAATAACTATGCTGCGTATTGTTTTACCATTGCTTACATTTTAAATTTTATATGTCTATCAATTTTACTAAATGTTCACCAAATTTAGAACGCTCAAGTTACGCGTCCGTGCTGTACATAATAAATATTCGCGCTATCCATTTAATTTAGTGTTTCTCAAAAAAACTATTTGTGCGTCAAATAATTATTCTATTACTCCAAAAATAAAATATGCTTGCGCATCTCTCCTTGCCGCTTGCGCTTCCAGACAAGAAGCACGCGAAAAAAGTTTTGTACAAGGTCAGTTCAGGGTCCTGTAATTTTTTTTTAAAAGCACGATTAGAAATTACCACTAAAAGAAGTTTTACGTTTTACATAATGCAAGCCAATTACAGCAAAGCATTTATATATTACGGAAATCAGTATCTTTTTTTGTGCAAACCACTTCTATTTTTACTCTTATTTTCCGTGTCCTAGCACATCTACATCTATAATTTTGCATAAAATTATTTACCATTTGCACAACATTTCATTGCTTTTATATTTTTGATCAACAAATCTAGTATTTTTACCTGCTAAATAATATAAGACACTGTCGAAAATTAAATATCTGGGTATTATGTTAGAATTAAATGCGGAATAAAATTTGGTGAACATTTAGTATTTATGGTCAACAAAAGTTAATTTGGCGAACAAAATATATAAGAGGCCAGCATTATGTTAATATTTGGTTGTCGCTTTAAGATTATGTATTTTCTTAATTTTGGTGAGCATTTAGTATTTTTGGGAAATGAAAGTATTTTTTTGTATAAAAATATTGGGTAAATTTGGTAGACTGTTAAATACGACCTTTTAAATATTGCTTTGTGGCCCTTAAAAATATTTTTTGTCGTTCAGGTGTGTTGAGTGAGTGTTTAAAAACAGTTATTGGAAATTTTTTAAGTACGACCCTGCTTAATAATTATAAATCACGTCCCACAAATACTTGACGTCAAAATGTGCGGTTGAGCGCACTACTTCTTACCTGAGGTCTTCAAATAGCGTGAATTCAACTATATTACCCGGTGAGAATTCACCCGGCGCATCCACCATTTCTGCACGCATTTCTGCACAATTCGCTAACATTTAAAATTTCGTTCAACTCTTTGTCATGGAGGATGTTTCTAAAAAAATTACTCTAATTTAAGAAAATTTAACTCTCTTTTATTTTAGCGCAAAAATAAAAAATAATTGAGGGCTGAAGCTGATATAAAATTATTCTAATTCATCGATAACAAACATTCTATCGCAATAACGCTAATAAATGAATCTTAAGCAACTGGTTTGCCAGTGCAGATTACATTATAACATAATAACATAGTTGTGTAATAAAATTGTAATTTCAGAATGATTTACGTTATAATACAGAATGACGCGAACTGCCTCAAAAGCCGTTTCGCCTTTACCAATAAATGCAGCAGTAATAAGTTATTTAAAGACAAGATTTGGGAAACCCACCAAAGACGAGCCTGATGGCTTCAATTAATTTTTCCCATAACACGATCGCATCATCACATCCTCGCCCAATTCAATTAACTACTACGCAATTCCGTGTTGTTGAAACGTTCTTCTAGGAAGTGCCGTCGCTCGAGAGAAAAATGTCATAGTGATCCCCTAACTGATTAATCCCGGCTCGGAATTCGGCGAACGACGCGCTTAATTACGAATTAATTGCCGACCGGCTCGAAATCGCGTTTATTTCAGAGGATTATTCATTGGATACCGCTAGGATCGGACTTCCTTCACCTGTTGCTGTTGCAAGGATTAGTTTCAGTCCTCGTTCATATACGAGACGTATTGTTTGGTGTTTGTCCGGCTCTGACCTCGCCATATGAAGTTCGCGCGTCTCAACTTTGCGCGGGCGGAATTAAAGGACTCGCCGAAGAACAACAAACACAGTTATTACCGATTTCGTGCGTAAATTGCGCGCGTGGCTCCCGGGTGTGCGTAAATTTCGTTTTTGTTGAAGTTGGCGACCAAAGGAGCTAAACTGGCGTCCGGGTCTCAAGAGGAACCACCTAAGAGGTAAATAATCAATTTAAACTTTCTCTTTCTAGTTTTTATTTCACGTGATCACGTCAACACCTCAGGGGGGGCAGTGTTGGTTGAGGGTTGACTTTAATTTTGCACTTTTTAGACGTGTTTATTTTTGAAAAGACAAATTTTACAATTTGGAACTTTTTGACTTTATTTATTATTTTATTTTATTATTCTTTTTAACGTTGGTTTTGTTGAAAGGTTTTCTAAATTCTTTCATCTTTACTGCATTCATAGTTTTTAAATTTACCCTTGTCATTTTGGCAATTTAACTTAGTTGCAGGTTCTCAGAAACGTTACCAACATATTTTCTTACCTCCCCTGTATATTCAAGCTATTGAACAAATCAAGGGTTTGGTGACAACACCAATTTTCTTTATTACTGCTACCTTTAAGGCTAATGATGATTAGTTAAATTGAAAATTGTTGTTTGGCGTAGTTATTGACCTATTCAACGGGGCACTTGGTCTCTTCATCAGCCAATTAGTGAACCGCTATAGGAACATATTTTCGTTAGATAACGTCGCTAAAAACACTTGACTGGCATGTTATCGTATCCATTATTACCTGTCAAAGGCACTAATTATGTTCATTATTTTTAGTTAATGTTTATCTGGCTTCTGTTTACGAAAGGGGGGATAACTGGGTGGGTTAGCTTGTAGGACTGTTTGGTTTGGAGAACAAAGGGTCGAGAAAGTTCATCGGAAAGTATTCCTATGAGTCATGTAATAATGTGGGGGTTTAGTCATGTTCTCGTTGAAATAATTAATATAACTAGTCTAGATAAATCAAGAGGTAAACGACAGGTGATGTGGGTAAGTGAATACCTATTACACTTACCACTGTCGCGGAAACCTTGAAAAATTAATTACTTTCAATTAGGCAATTTGCTGTAATCCATCATGCTGCTTTACAGAAATCTACTTTCGTAGCTGCATTAAGTTGTTATAGTAAAATACTGGGCTACTATGCATTTTTTACAACACCAGTGGAGGACTTAAGTTTTCAGGGTTTAGCAATTTTTTTTTGAATTTCTATCGATTAGGAGATCTGACCTGATCAGCCAGAGACAAAAATCAAAAATACTGAAATTTTCGATCTCGGTATTATGACTTATTTTCGTAGATTTGGGGCCAATCAACACAAAACTGGCGATAATTTTGATATACTGGGCGTAATTTCTAATTAAATTTTGTTGAGAGCAAAGTTGAACAGAGATAAAATACGTGAGTCCCGTGGCACAGTGGTTCGTGCATCCCGAATTCGAAAGCGGAGGGCGGACGGGTTGTAGGTTCGCACCCCGCCGCTGATTCACATTCTTTTCTGGTTTAAAGGTTGTTCCGTTCGAATGTTTTAATTCAAAATTTTCGTCAAAATCGACCTAAATTGCAAATTTCAACTTCTTTATTATTAGACTTACGATTTTCGTTCATATAGCATTCGATAGCTTTTGTGAAATGGAGAAATTTGATGTATTTGGATTTGATGTAAGTCTGCCCGTTCAAAAGTTACAAGAGTTTGAATATTAAATAAAATCGAAACTTAGTGGTTTTTCTAATATTATAAGAAATCTATTTATTCTAGCGTCGAATTGATTACGGATTTGAAATCAGGAAAGCCGATTACATAAGAAAACGCTTATTTCTAGCCTTTAGGTGCAACGATGTCAATTTTAGGAATTTTTCGAATTTCTATCGATTGGGGTAGAAAAAAAAAGTCGAAAATATTGAAATTTTTTACACCGATTTTATGACCTAATCTTATAGATTTCGAACCGCTTAACACGAATCTGGGCGTTGTTTCCCTGTACAAGTTGTACTTTTTAAGATACGGCCGTTTAAATGTTTCAATTCAAAATTTTTGTCAAAATCGACCTAAATTGCAAATTTCAACTTCTTTATTATTAGACTTACAATTTTTGTTCATATAGCATTCGATAGATTTTGTGAAATGGAGACATTTGATGTATTTGGATTTGATGTAAGTCTGCCCGTTCAAAAGTTACAAGAGTTTGAATATTATAAGAAATCGAAACTTAGTGGTTTTTCTAATTTTATAAGAAATCTATTTATTCTAGCGTCGAATTGATTACGGATTTGAGTTTAAGAAGGCCGATTACATAAGAAAACGCTCATTTCCAGCCTTTAGGTGCAACGATGTCGATTTTAGAAAATTTTCGAATTTTTATCGATTGGGGTAGAAAAAAAAGTCAAAAATATTGAAATTTTTTACATCGATTTTATTACTTAATCTTATAGATTTCGAACCGCGAAACACGAATCTGACTGTAGTTTCCCTGTACAAGTCGTACTTTTTAAGATATGACCGTTCGAATGTTTCAATTCAAAATTTTCATCAAAATCGACCTAAATTACAAATTTCATCTTCCTTATTATTAGACTTACAATTTTCGTTCATATAGCATTCGATAGCTTTTGTGAAATAGAGAAATTTGATATTTTTGGATTTGATGTAAGTCTGCCTGTTCCAAAGTTACAAGAGATTGAATATTATAAAAAATCGAAACTTAGTGGTTTTTCTAATTTTATAAGAAATCTATTTATTCTAGCGTGGAATTGATTACGGATTTGAATTCAGGAAAACCGATTACATAAGAAATCGCTTATTTCCAGCCTTTAGGTGCAATAATGTCGATTTTAGGAATTTTTTGAATTTCTATCGATTGGGGTAGAAAAAAAAATCGAAAATGTTGAAATTTTTTACATTGATTGTATCACTTAATCTTATAGATTTCGAACTGCTAAACACGAATCTGACCGTAGTTTCTTTGTACAAGTCGTACTTTTTAAGATATGACCGTTCGAATGTTTTAATTCAAAATTTTCATCAAAATCGACCTAAATTACAAATTTCATCTTCCTTATTATAAGACTTACAATTTTTGTTCATATAGCATTCGATAGCTTTTGTGAAATAGAGAAATTTGATATTTTTGGATTTGATGTAAGTCTGCCTGTTCCAAAGTTACAAGAGATTGAATATTATAAAAAATCAAAACTTAGTGGTTTTTCTAATTTTATAAGAAATCTATTTATTCTAGCGTCGAATTGATTACGGATTTGAGTTCAGGAAGGCCAATTACATAAGAAAACGCTTATTTCCAGTCTTTAGGTGCAACGATGTCGATTTTAGGAATTTTTCGAATTTCCATCGATTGCGGTAGAAAAAAAAAGTCAAAAATATTGAATTTTTTACATTGATTTCATCATTTAATCTTATAGATTTCGAACTGCTAAACACGAATCTGACCGTAGTTTCTCTGTACAAGTCGTACTTTTTAAGATATGACCGTTCAAATTTTTCAATTCAAAATTTTCGTCAAAATCGACCTAAATTGCAAATTTTAACTTCTTTATTATTAGACTTACGATTTTTGTTCACATAGCATTCGATAGCTTTTGTGAAATGGAGAAATTTGATATTTTTGGATTTGATGTAAGTCTGTCCGTTCAAAAGTTACAAGAGTTTGAATATTATAAGAAATCGAAACTTAGTGGTTTTTCTAATTTTATAAGAAATCTATTTATTCTAGCGTCGATTTTAGGAATTTTTCGAATTTCTATGGATTAGGGTAGAAAAGAAAAGTCGAAAATCTCAAATCATTACGAAGAAATTGAGATTGCTTCATTGATTTTAACGAAACAGATGGAATTTTCAATCCGAACCTTGTCGTCCGTTCATAGGAAGCAATTATTGTTTCATCAATGCTTGTAGTCGTGAAGTGACTGTCTAGTGTTTGTTCAATAAAGTGAGGTTGCACCAACTTTTCCTACAAATCAATGGCTGTTTGCTGTATGAAATAAGCGCGTAATTATAGGAGAAGCACGCCTTTATATCGCATCTCTCGGTGCAGACATGAAAAGTGTTTTTTATTTGCTGTTCAATTCTAAAATTTTACGATTTAAATGACGCGAAAGCAACGAGCTCATCTTTATTTTAAATTGAGACACATTATGCGCAGCGAATTAACGAAAACATTCGAAACAATGGTGGTCAGTTCTTTAATAACACCGCACGCTGAATACGAACAACACTATTATAAACAACGTAACAATAATAACAATTATACGTTCGGCCCGTTAGTTTTGTGCAGTGAACCTGCGGCTTTCGGTAATTGACACCGCAAAAGGCCGAAACAGAAATCGAAAAATTAATAAAAAGTAACAAAACGACTGGCAATAAGAAGAATAACTAAGAAGCTACAACAAAAATTAATTTCTATAAGTAGAAGAAATTAAACCTAAATTAGTTTGAACGCGTTGAACAACAACAACAATAAATTTGAGCAAGACGGCATCGGCAATCTACTTTCAGTCAGTGACATTTGGGCGATGGTTGATTGATGGTTTTTCGCACCCAGTTTCGTGAGCTAAATTTCGTTGGAACCTTGGGCCGGGTCAGAGGACGGTGTAAAAATTTTAAGTGGCCCGAAAAAGCGCAAATAAATTTACAGATTACGTCCAAGGATGTCGGTGCTTTCTCTTTCCGATTTGGATCATCCTCGATTACCAAAGCAATTCCGTCGCTTCCTCCGATAATTACTATAACTCGTAATTATCTTCGGTCGAATTTCTCGACACGTTATTTTTTCTCGCCTGTCCCCGCGGTGACGTAGCCGTGACATTGCCGACCATAGAAGGCTCCTTAACATTCATATATACAAGGTGGGTGTCTAATAGACAGCCTTCTGAATTTCGTCGTTTTTACTGCGCGATGTTGCATACCTAAGCCGCGTGATTGACGAAAAGTTTCGGTCGTAATTTCCGTAATGATCAGGTAGAAAAATCGACGGATTCCTGGAAAACTACAGAATTAAAAGTGACTCATCGCAGCGAAATGAGTTTTTGATTGGTGACTCAAAATTTTCAACACTACACCTCCGAAGATTTTTTGTTGTAAAAATAATTGTTGAATCGCCATAAAGTTGGGAGCGTCCCTTCACCTCTAGTATTGAGGAAACTTTCACCGCCCACCCCATCGAAGCCCACTCAGGGTGGTCAACTATTGATTATCGAACGATGAGTTTCATATAAATTATGTCAATGTGTAACGCGCAGAAATAGTATCTACTTATTTTTGACCTACAGGAAAGACAAGAACATCAAATATTCACCACACTGGGTCATTAAGCTCTCGTCACGTGATTAGGATTAGTTGCGCGTAATTTGCAAGTAATCACGTCGGCGTTTAAGTGTGCACTTAATTTATTAGCCGGTATTATTCACACATACCTACTTAATTGCGGCACCAAAGCCCCTATTTTATTTTACGATTTTTCCGCAATTTTTCCTGCTTCAAGTAATTTTTAACACTTTTTTTTACAATAATATTTGTTTCTGCCAACAGTTTTTCTCCGAATTTTCTTTAATATTTTTCATTAGCTTCAAATTTGTTCTCAAATTTCTTTTCTTTGCTTCAAGCAGTTTAAAACTGTAATCTTAATTTTTTTAAGAGTTTTATCCTTTTATACGTGTTGCTCACTATTCAGTTCTTTATTAACTATTGCTCCGTATAAGCTAAACATTTGTTAAGGGTAAAAAAGTTTTTCCTAAAAATGTCTGTATTAAGAGCAGTTTTGTGTCTGAGGTAACATTTTCATTTTAGTTTTATCTTGGTTTTATTTTAACTTTTTTATAAAACTAAAATGAAAATGTTACCTCAGACACAAAACTGCTCTTGATACACACATTCTTGGGGGGTTTCTAGAAAGGATAGACAGACGAAAGGATAACCGGCAGTTGTCAATGAGCTGGGCACATTTGTCGCAACATCAATGACTTATTTTCGTAAAAACTGGTAGAATTGAGCCATTAAGTGTCTCCACGGCTGTCACCTAATCAGCTATAAAATTTTTGGAGGTTGTTTTAGTTATAACAAGATAATAACGCTCGTGCATTGGGCAATTCCGTATCAACGGCGCACCCAGGCCGCATCAATATTCAGCAAATTAAGTGATAAAAGAGTTGGTCGAGAAAGTACTCTGGTCTTGAATTCTAGAAGAGATCAGGTCGGAAATTGCGGCGGCGGAAGTCGTAAATCAAGCGGAAAACTGATAACCGTTTGCGCAATCGATTTGCATTATTGAACGATGACCACGAATTTGCATTTACTTCTAAATATATCAATGACTACCTTCCAAGCAGACAACGACCGACATGACTGGCCATTTGGTGGAGCTTTTTGTGGGCTCTTGCAAAACGGCAAGTAAGCCAAGGCTGGTCGGTGCATTTGAAACTGTCAGTCTTTGTCTTTCAAATTCAACAGCGACACGAGAAAGATAAAAATAACAATACGATCGCCTCCAGCCAATTTTGGTCGCAAACCATGAACTTTTCCCAAACGATCAATTTCAACCTTTGATCTCGTCAACACCTTGATGTTTCAACCCCAACACCTTGATTTTTCTTCGTTTTTCAAAAGATTTTTCCCGCTCCTCTTTCTGTGTCTCGTTTCGTCAATTTTTGTTTTAGGAAAGCTCTTTGCCTCGTTTCGTCAATTTTTGTTCCAGAAAAGCTCTTTGTCTCGTTTCGTCAATTTTTGTTCCAGAAAAGCTCTTAACCTCGTTTTCCAAAAGCTTTTCCTTTTTCATGTCTCGTTTCCGTTTCGTTTATTTTAGTTTCGGAAAAGCTGAGTGCGGTCGGATTCCGCCAAGAAACTTTTGTTTATGTAAACAAAGCGGCAGTTAAATGCGAATCGTGAATCATGAGTTCAGAGGAAGGGCAAATTAATGAAGTCGAGTGCAGGATCGAATAATTCGTTGTTGCGGAGATGCAAAGCGCTTAATTGATGAGGCAATTTGGTTGGAAACGTATCCTTAGCAAGGTCGAGATCGTGACATTCTGTTTTAGTAGAGTACCATCAGCGAAGCCGCAGCCTTCCATTTACCATATAAGCCCGACGAACCTTAGTTTGGAGGTGAATACCGCGACGTAAATTATTGTTATATTCTTTATTACGTGCATATCAATAAATTCAATCTGTGCGCCTGTATAGATATGTTATTGCAATATGCACCTGTCGGAAGTGACGGTAACCAGAAGGTCACTATCGACGGGATCAACCCAGCATTTCCATATAAAGCTCGGAAGTTTCAAGATTCGATCTTTGTGACACGCGGTGAAAGCTGCGACCTTTGTCCAAAATAATTATAATTGGCCGAAATTTATGGACGATCGCATAACGTCAAGTTGAACGGTCTCAAGGTTTCTCAACCTCAAGAAAGATCTTTCTGGAGGAAGGCTTGATAATCCAAGTTGCTCTCACTCTCCTCTGCTCTGTTTTTATTTATTTAAAATAAATCGAATAAACATTATTTACTCATTGTAATAATTTTTTTTTCTTCTCTGCTGTTCCTATTATTTTCTGTTTAGTTCTGGTTGCTGAGAGGCGCGACTTGGTTCCTTTTGGGCTCTTCCCACGTGGTCCGAATTTGTTGGTCTCTGATACTTTCTTCGCTTCATTTGCCGAAAGACGTAACGTAGGAGTTTCGGTTGAATGGTGTGGCAATTTAGACTCGTTACAGTCCCGTCATTGAATGCCATTGCAAATTTCTCTACGTACAAGATCTTAAGGCCAACCCACGCGGTCATGTCTTATTGCTTTTCAGGTTCAATTACCTTTGATTTATTATTTACATGCATTTGCTCGGCGTTGGCCATGTTTCATAAGCTGAAGCCTGTTTCACACGAACCGTGTAGGCTTTCTTTCGCAAAAGTCAAAGACTTTGCGCCACAGGTCCTGTCAGCAAAAGAAGCTTTGTTAGTTGGCGTCGTTATGACCCAAGTTACGTTTTGTTTTTTACGACATATTTTTCTTGTTTCGACATATTCTTCATTACTTTTATGTTTCGTTACATCAAAAAAGTTGATTAGAGTGTCCAAATTTGGAACGATAACATAAACTGATCAAATTAAGTGAACGTATTAGCCGAATGGCTGCTCGAGTCGATAGCATCGGTCTTCAATAAAGAGGCCGGCATGAATGATTACTGTCAAACTATATTATTATTTACCGAGTCATGTATTTTTTATAGTCATGACAAGATAATCACACAGATAGGACACAATGACACAGGTAGTTACTGGTTAATTATCATTAGATCATTAGACTCGATCACGGGGTGTTCCGCGATGACGGTCACATTTACAAGGTTGGCCACCACTAATTTTGACGTTTTTGACCGAAAAATGTATTCGCGCTCTCCTCGTTGTCGTTATTCATGCTAGTTGACGTGAGAGCTCGATTAATGTTTCTTAGTTGCAATTATCTATTACGGCAATGATCAATTACGGCAATTTTCGCGTTTCACGGCTCGTTCGTCGTCGTCGATTACTCAGATTTTCTCGCTACCTTAACCATTGGTGATTGACGTACGTGGAAACTTTAATCCCAGAGGCGTACCTTATTTAGCATATAAAAATACTCGTGATCTAACAGTTGGATTGGTCACCCCACTTTTTATCAACAATTAAGTTTACGTGGAGTTTTGAAACGATTGCGCGAGCGGAAATTGAAAATAGAATTTTTTTTTGTTGAAAAACGTGTAATGGTCCAACAGACACCCATTTGCGTATGTATGCACGAATTAATGCTCCACACGTTTCACTCATAAATTTATTACGTCGTCTATTTAATGTAATTGTTAAGGACGTGGCGAGTTGGGATCAAGTGTAATCGTGAGAAAACATTAATTGCATAATTTGCGTCTTGATTTAAGGCCTATTTGACGCCACCACCGGACACCCTGTGTAGTTACCATCAATTTGCTTAGTCCTCACATAATTTTTACTTAGCACCCTTTTTAGTCACACTCGGTTTTTAATTTTTTTCAAACTTTATAATTATATTTTTTTAAATTTTTTGAAAAATTTTCAATTAAATCGTTATTAGCCATAACAGTTTCAACTTTTCTCAAGCGTTTTCAGCAACAACCTGTGGAATTTTATTCAATATTTTTAAACTCTATCTATGTTAATTTTTTAATTACAGTAATTTTCTCCTCGCTTATCGATTAACTGGTCATTAGAAGCTTTACGTCACTTTTAGCAACACTTTGGTAAATTGTCAATAGTAATTTCCACAAGTTATCGATTCTCCACTTGATTGTGCGATTATCCCGGCGCATCCGCCAATTGTGTCAACGGCAAGATTTGGCATTTAGCAAATTTTCTTCCAAATTATCTTACATGGGTTTCTACTGACGCAATAAATGGTTATCTGCCAAAGAGTTCATTGAATGCACCAAAAATTTGGATAGGATAAGAATTCTATTTATAAACGTGATTATGGTTTACGATAACGTAACAATAATTTAAGTTAATCGAAAGTTTATGAGTGTCAAAATTTGTTGATAAAGAATTTTCCCCAAATTAAGGGCCTCTGCTAGAAAAAAAATCCATAAAATTGTTACGTAACTCTTCGCTGTTGTCAACTTTTGCAAATGCAATCCTGCAAATTATGGACTTTCAATAAAGATTTTTTTTATAATAAAACTATAAACAACTCTCTTTCCAGATAGCTGGATGCTTTTTCAATACTTACGACTGGTTTAGAATTAATGATTTTTTTTTCGTAGCTTCTTCTAGCACACAAAATTGGAGGGAATTCATCGATAAAATTAAAAAAGGTTGTATACACTATTCGGTTAGGAAACAGTTTAAATTAATAACGAGGACGTGAATTTAGCTTATGTAAACTGTTTAAGCAATTTTTATAAAAAGTTTTGTATAAATTATGCAGACCTGGTGGAAAGTGCACAAATAGGGAAGGAGCCAGGTGAAAGTTGTAGTATAAAAATTCATAGAAAATTAACATGTAAAGTTAGAAAAATAATAATTTTTTTCTAAAAATAACTAAGATTAGCTCTTTCCGAACAGGTAAGAACTATTTCAGTGCAGCAAAAAATAAGTATTTTTTAAGTGCTTTACTTAATTTTTAGAAAAGTCATCTCTATGTCAGTTTTTTTGTATTATATAAGTTTTTAGAAAACGGGCGTAAATTTTGCTTATTTTGTCTGTTTTAAGTAGCTGCCTGAATTGTTAAATGTTGACAAATGTTGGAAGTGCCGGGTGAAAATCTGAATATAAAAATTCATAACAAAGCAACTGATTCAGTTAGAAGAATGATTTTTTTTTTCAATAAGAATATGACTAGCTCTTTCAAAGCAGCTAGAAACTATTTAAATATCACTCTTAGTTTCAAACTTATGATTTTTTATGTAGCGCGCGGTCTACTAAAACTTTTAGAAACGCCCATCTCTATTCCAATTTCTTTGTACTACATAAATTTCTAAGTAAAAACTACTGCAGATTATTAAAACTGGCGTAAATCTTGCTTATTTTACCTGTTTAAGTAGATTTTCTAAGAATCCTAGAAATAATTGTCTAAAATGTGCCAAGTTGACTAATGGTGGAGGTGCCGGGTGAAAATTTGAATATAAAAATTTATAGCAAAGCAACTGATGCAGTTAAAAAAATGATTATTTTTTTTCAAACAGAATATGATTTGCTCTTTCAAGGCAGCTAGAAACTATTTAAATATCGCCCTTAGTTCCAAACTTATGATTTTTTATGTACTCCGCGGTCTACTAAAACTTTTAGAACTGCCTCTCTCTATCCCAATTTGTTTGTACTACATAAATTTCTAAGTAAAAACTACTGCAGATTATTAAAACAGGCGTGAATCTTGCTTATTTTGCCTGCTTAAGTAGGTTTTCTAAGAAACCTAGAAATAATTGTCTAAAGTTGTGCAAAGTTGACAAATGGTGGAGCTGCCGGGTGAAAATTTGAATAGAAAAATTCATAACGAAGCAACTGATGCAGTTAAATAAATGATTATTTTTTCTCAAACAGAATATGATTAGCTCTTTCAAGGGAGCTAAAAACTATTTAAATATCATGCCTAGTTCCAAACTTATGATTTTTTATGTAGCTAGCGGTCTACTCAAACTTTTGGAAAGGCCACCTCTATTCCATTTTTTTTGTACCACATAATGTTTTAAGTAAAAACTACTTAAGATTATTAAAACAGACGTCAGTTTTGCTTATTTTGCCTGTTTAAGTAAATTTTCCAAGAAACCTAGAAATAATTATTGTCTAAAATGTGGAAACTTGACAAATGGTGCAGGTGCCAGGTGAAAATATCAATAATTCATAGCAAAGTAACTGATAAAGTTAGGAAAATAATATTTTTTTTACAAATAGATAATGACTAGTTCCTTCAAAACAGTTAGAAACTATTTAAAAATCCCCCGTAATTCAGAACTTATGATTTTTTATGTTCCTTAGATTTTGAGACGGTCCATCAGTAATTGAAACAAATTTGTGATGTAAAACAGTTCAAAATTAATTTAAAAAAACCGGGAATTTAGCTTATAATAACATTTTAAGCAATTCTAATAAAAAAAAATCATATGCAGAGGACCTGTAGTACCCTTTGTACTAGAGGAACCTCCTGCCTGAGTCTACTTGAAAGTTAGAGGGTATGCAAATGGGGCGAAAGGAATCAGAAGGAAATATGACTGACAAATTAATTACTAAATATTTATCTTACCTCAGAGTACATTCGTCTTTATCTGGTTATCATATTATCTGGTTATCTTTACCCCTACCATAACCGCAATTGGCCATAATCCCCACACTGGTCTAGTATAAATTAAGGCCGAATCCTAAAAAAATTCTGCTAGATAGTATCTAGCCGGTGGCGTGTAGGAGACTTTTGGTTTCAATTTCTAGAATTTCCGAGTTAACATTATTTGCTACTTGCACCTCGAAGGTTCTTGAAACAAACACATTTAGTTCTTATTTAGAAGCTTCTTAGCAAATAAGGCCGTTTATCGGCAGATAACGTCTGCAAACAATAAAATCTTACGTGCTGGCGCAGTCGTAAGACTTGCACAGCCTCTTGGCAAAAACGGCGAAAAGAAAAAGAAGAGCACGTGGAAAAGGTCGTGGTGCCTCTCACCGGGAGCGACCATCAAACGATAGGTAATCCTGCAGACTCTCGCATCGAACTGTATCAGTCTAATCGTGTCTAGTTGAGATTGTTGAGAATGTGTGCGTGTGTAATGTGTATATGTGTAGGCATAGCATGACGTAAGAGTTACTATTGAATCTACGCCGGCCACGAAGAGTGGGAGAGCAACATTTAGCGTTAGCGCTCGTCTCAGTCGGTTGCTGTGTGCTGTAAGTGATACAGTCTGCGTTTGTGCGGGTCCGTAACACATCGTAACATCCGTCATCTCTCTGTCCCATCTTGTTTCAACGATGGCACGTGCCAGCCAACACAACCCAAAACAAACAAACAACCACGTCGACAGCGCAAACAAATTTTAAAGAGTGCCATCGAACGCGCTCGATGGGGGCCCACCGCACGAAATGCTGCTAACACCGGCACAACGCGTCCGATATTTTAAGTATATATTATTTTTAAACGTACGTTGGTGTTTTCCCACTAAATTTAAATGTTCGACGCGAATTTCGAAAATGTCGTTGCCGGCTCTTGAACGAAATTTCTGATTGAACGCCCCCACAAAAAAGAAAAAATATTCACAAAGAAAAATGGAAGGTGTAATAATGGCACCGGGCAACAATACTCGTTTGAAATCGCGGGTGCGTAACAATGCTGCGCGTAATTCGAAAAATCGCCTCAACCGCAATCACAGCATCAACAATCACAAGAATAATCGCAACAGTACGGCCACCAGGTCCAACTCTTTGCGGGGCACCTCCAACCATAGACATTTGAACAACATCAACAAGAATTTGAACGGCATCCAAGGAAGCCAGCCCGATGATGCTCTCTATGTTATCAACAACGGGAACGGGGACCACGAATCCAAAATCGCCTGTGTCGGAGATTTCACCAGGTAAGTGTCGAAGAGTCACCAGCGATCATTTACTGTTAGATGAAAGAAACGGTGCGCTAGTTCCCTATGGGTTCAACAGAATCCGGACGAACACGAAGAGCGTCAAGCATGAATGAAAGTAGTTTTTCGCATCAATTCATAACCATGAAGGAAATACGTAACGTTGTTTACAACGTGCTTTTCTTGCGTGCGAAACCGCATTGTTTTGAGACCGCTGATTATGTCGCACAGTCTCGTATATATTTAGGTAACAATGCTGGTAATAGTAAATTCGATAATTGTCGGCAAACAGCTTTTGCGTCTTATTTCGTTCGTTCTACCAGTTCTACCATCGACAATAGCTGCAGCCGTCCTGTAACCCAACACCGGCCACATGGTGGAAGCTCCAAACTCCCAAGGAGATTCGAGCAAAACGAGACGAAATAAAATGGGTTCTTTACGCACTACACGTGCTAATCCACTTGCGTCAGTTGCAATTAGGTGGTAATTAGAGGGAATCGAGTTACTATACAGGGTCACCCAACAATAATAATTGTGGAACCTCCGCTAAACAATTACATAGTTTTATGAATGTAGCTATTGGTCTTCTGGCTAATTAGAAGTAATTGATTCCTTTGTGGGACGTTTTAGGTGAATTCAACTTTTCTGGGAAACGAGGGTTATATCCAACACGCAATAAAGTCGTGGACATCACATCTTCTGACTTAATATATTCTTGATTGCTTATTAAGAGGGATTATTATTTTAGTAACGCAAAAAACTTCGAGGAAATGAGGTGGGGTTCACGAATAAAAGGAGTATGTCTTCGGTCAATTATTTCCTCGAGCACTTTCTTGCTCTTTAAATTTCAACTCTTCCTATTCTTCTTTTTTCTACTTAGAAATTTTCTCGACGTATCCCCCAATACGTCAAAAAAATTTCTAAGTAGGAAGAAGAAGAGATAAAATTTAAAGAGCAAGAAGGTGCTCGAGGAAATGGATCTTCCAACTTTTCTTCTTTCTACTTAGAAATTTTTGTGACGTGTTGGGTGGGGGATGCGTCGAAAAAATTCTTTTTTTTTCTACTTAGAAGTTGCTCGAGAAAATGGCTCTTTCAATTTTTCTTCTTTCTACTTAGAAATTTTCTCGACGTATCCCCCAATACGTCAAAAAAATTTCTAAGTAGGAAGAAGAAGAGATAAAATTTAAAGAGCAAGAAGGTGCTCGAGGAAATGGCTTTTCCAACTTTTCTTCTTTCTACTTAGAAATTTTCTCGACGTATCCCCCAATACGTCAAAAAAATTTCTAAGTAGGAAGAAGAAGAGATAAAATTTAAAGAGCAAGAAGGTGCTCGAGGAAATGGATCTTCCAACTTTTCTTCTTTCTACTTAGAAATTTTTTTGACGTGTTGGGTGGGGGATGCGTCGAAAAAATGCTTTTTTTTTCTACTTAGAAGTTGCTCGAGAAAATGGCTCTTTCAATTTTTCTTCTTTCTACTTAGAAATTTTCTCGACGTATCCCCCAATACGTCAAAAAAATTTCTAAGTAGGAAGAAGAAGAGATAAAATTTAAAGAACAAGAAAGTGCTCGAGGAAATGGCTCTTCACACTTTTCTTCTTTCTACTTAGAAATTTTCTCGACGTATCCCCCAATACGTCAAAAAAATTTCTAAGTAGGAAGAAGAAGAGATAAAATTTAAAGAGCAAGAAGGTGCTCAAGGAAATGGATCTTCCAACTTTTTTTCTTTCTACTTAGAAATTTTTTTGACGTATTGAGTGGGGGATGCGTCCAAAAAAATCTTTTTCTTTCTACTTAGAAGGTGCTCGAGAAAATGGCTCTTCCAACTTTTCTTCTTTCTACTTAGAAATTTTCTCGACGTATCCCCCAATACGTCAAAAAAATTTCTAAGTAGGAAGAAGAAGAGATAAAATTTAAAAAGCAAGAAGGTGCTCAAGGAAATGGATCTTCCAACTTTTCTTCTTTCTACTTAGAAGTTTTTTCGACGCATTCCCCCACCCAATACTTCAAAAAAATTTCTAAGTAGAAAGAAGAAAAGTTGGAAGAGACATTTCCTCGAGCACCTTCTAAGTAAGAAGAAAAAGAATTTAAGGAAATGTTTGACCACATACTAGAAGGGGTCAGTTGGTGAACTAAGTACAGTTGTTGAACCCCAAATTTTGCCTCTTTACAACTCTGCAACTCCGGCCAAGGGCGCGTCGAAGTTGCTAAAATCTAATCCATTTCGAAATGGCAAGAGATTCAATGCCGAATCTCGACCTGAGGTTTCACTTTCACTTTTCTGCACACAAATTTAATTAGAGGGTTTCAATCCCTCTAATTGCCCTCGTTTTGATCAAATCGTCTTCGAAACTTTAGTTTTGTTATCGATTTTTTTCCTCAAGTATTAATAAAATGCAAAGTAGATGATTTAGTCATTTGAGGCGATTGCCGCCAATAAACAACCAATTTATTGGCGTTGACACCAACTTATCTACCAGTTTCGAATTCGTGGCATTTTTATCCAACCGGCCAATTAAAAACACCTCATTTGTCGATATTATTTAATTAAGGCAACCATTTATTTACAACTTCCCAACAAGTCAATAGTTTACAACCACAATCCTTGGATTGGTAATAGCTTCCAAACATAAATCGTCTTCTTATTTACAAAACAAACGTTTCGTAAGCAATTTAGTTCAAGTACCTACTCCGAATGGAGGACAGTAATTTTTTGCCCAACTTCGATCTGCATAAAACACCCATCGACCCATCTTAATTGAGCTTTCGCCGTTAACTCTCGAGATTAGCGTATGGCCATATTAATTTCCTAACATTGACAGACCGACACACCCTTTTTAACATCCTGGTATCAAATTAACTATGAGTTAATCCTCACGTAACAAATCTCCCATCCAGTCAACCTGGTCGAGATTAATTAACCGATTTGGAGATCAGAGGTCTTCAACCCATCATCGCGTTTTCCTCGTTCTGCATCTCGATTTGAGTTACGCAAATCGCTTTCTACGTCTTATTATAATAACAGCCGTCGCTATTTTATGGAATGACTAATCCGCATGACGTTTGAGTATTTTTGTTTTTCCCGATTTTCTCTACCAGGAAGCCGATGCGGATCAGTTAAAGACCAAAAACGTCGTTTTTTGTCTCGTTCACGGATTCTCGTGTTTAGGAAGAAAACAAATACGTGAAGGACATGAACTAGGAAATCTCTGTTGGAACGCCTGCGGGCGTCGTGGTGTCTGCCATTCCATTTTAATTTAATAGACGCGGTGCCGAGCAGAGGCGTGCGGTATGAAGTTCAACAAGTTGTTGCACAATCGCAATCATCAACTGCAGGAAGACCGGACGAGGTGACAGGTAGCTTCGTCGTCCTCACAAAACCGCCACCAAATCGCTGATTTGCCAACAAACGTCACAGCATCCATCTGGATCTTCAATCGAAGCGCCAGGTCACATTGGAAGCGCACAGTCCTGCAAACCAAGACCCACATCATAGGCATAGAGAAAACAGCAGAATTTTGGATAGTTGTCATCTTCTATAATTTCTTGAAGAAAAGGGGAAAACATAACATCTGTAGCTCCTAGCCGTTATGTTTTAGAAAACATAACATCTGCAACTCCTAGCCGTTATGTTTCAGAAAACATAGATACTAGAGTAACAATTATTGCAAAGAAAAATTCTGCTCCTTTTCCTTTACTGGTAAACTTAACTGTCCGAAGAGCAAAATTTCACGCATGGTAAACTTTTTATCTGTCGTTTTAAACAAGGGTATAAATTTTAAAACTCCTTAGTGAATCCTCCAGGTTTTCTGAAGTCTGTGGGTCTGGTGAGATGGCCATAATCTGTCAGTTTTATCTTGAAGACAATAATTAGCGATAGTTCTGAAGCGATATTTTTGAAACAAAAACAAATGCGGACGATACGTCAATGGAAGATAATTTTATCATTAGTTAAGATTGTGAACAAAAGTTAATTTCACAAAAAAACAATAGACTATTATCAGAATATCAAAATGCAATGTCCCCTTATCTCGAAAAAAGAGGCACCGTAGTTGAATATTTTTTATCAATGATTTATGGTTCAATTCCGCATGTCAGAATGTCATAAAATTAAGGCATTAAACAATACTTTTGATGAATGAATTTTCATCAAATAGAAATTACGGATCTCTGTCTTCAAACAGAGCAGAAAAACCTGTTGGTATAGATTTGCTGAAGGAATAGTGTTCTCGGACTTCTTGTCCTCGTGAGTCAATTGCGAGCATTAGTGAAAGCAATTTTTGTGTTCACAAGGATAATAATTATTGTCGTTCTGCGCTAGTTTCAGCATTTTGAAGAGATGCGTTGGAATTTCGATCTTTCTTCAAGAATAGATAAAGTTATGAAAATGGGTTCTAACCTATTCCTGCAGAGGTCTCAATACTGTTGTAGAAAAAATTTGCGTACTATGGCTGGAGAAGGTCGTGATATGATGGCCGAAAATCAAATAAAGCATGTGAAACAGAAAACCTATTTAGAAACAAGTTTGTAATACGTAGTTTTAACCAAAAAACAAGTAAAACTTTTACATTCATGAATAATTAATATAACACCGCAGTATTTTATGTGTAACAGAATAAATGACGTAAACAAATTATGACAGTGTGTAAATTATATCTGATACATAATTATAGCTAAAACTTATAACCACAGATTCATTATTATTGAGATTACGTTTTCTGCAATAATTTTGGGTAATTGAAGCAAGAAAAATTGTAGCCAGTAGCTGAGATCAATAAAAACAATAATAGAAGCAAACAATAGTTAGAAGCGGGGTTTGAACAATTCGGAAAGGCTAAGAAGCCAAACGAGGCCTTGAAATCTAATCTAATCTAACAAATTGTTGTTCGTCCTTCTGGCGATATTTTTTAACGTTTCCCTGTTCTTCTGCCATGCCTTCCAATGTTTCGCAACCACAACAGGAAACCTGCGCCACGTGGGCTGCGATCGAGGAGGAAAAATTCTATTTTGCGAAACGTTCTAGGCAAATCACTCCGCCAGTAGGTACCTACTTACAACATAGAAGTTGATGGATTGTTTGTGGTTGCTGAGAACTAAAAAAATTGCGGGCTTTTTGGGAATGAAGAATCGACCGGTTTTGGCAATTTTTCGCAAAAAACTTGAAACCCCAGCTGTTGTGTGGAACCGGAAACAAATAAATATCTCTCCTTCGGTAACTCCTACTCAAGGAGCAATGAATCCACCGCCATTGGCAAGAGTTGTCGTTAGTCACAATTCAGGTGTTAAAGTCCGAAAGAAAAAGCAAATTTGCCATCGAACGAGTCACGGCGTGACACGATTTGGCAATCTCAAAACGCGTTTTTTCGCATCTCATCGTCTTGAGAAATCTTTGATGTCGGAGCCCGCAAAAATGGGGAAACAATAGAGAATTACCTCATAGGAAAGGAATCACGCCGCTTATAAAGAATCGTGGGTAACTTAACTGTTTAAATAAAATTGTTGGGAAGGTGTGCCGCCGCTCTTACCTCAAATCACCGATAAAAACACTCGAGGCAATCTCTGGATAAATTACACACATTGACTTCTCGATAAATTAATTTAAATTATCACCCAAAGGCGCCATAAAAATACGACAACGCCCATCCCTGTAATGGGTTTCCAATTACGCGGAAACCCCTAGTTCACTCCCGCTTGAAATAAGTTCCGGTGAACTTATTTCAAGCGGGACGCGCCAAATGGCAGATGGAGCCCAACCATTTTCGAAGAAACAACTAAAAACGCAATTTTCGTCGTTAACCCGAATGTTTTTCTCACAATTCAATGAATTATTTAAATTGCGACGTCTCGACTCTCGCGTTTTCAGCGTGAGATCATTTCCTGGGCTCTGTTATAGTAAAACTGAACTTGAACGTTGACTCTCCAGTGTTGAACTATTCAACAATAATAAAAGTGATAGTTGCGAAGTCATGGAATATTTAAAAAAAAATTTTTTTGGACTAGACGCTTCTTTTTAGCAACTGACCATTTGGGGCACCAATTTCGATAATCTATGATAATAATAAAACCTTTGCTGGAACAAACGAAAGTAAATAACACCCCGAGTGTATTTTTAGCGTGTTATCGCGTTGCTCATATTGAACGTTTATCGGAGTTTGTGTTAATAAATTGATAATTTATAAAGTTATCACAGCCAGTTAACGTTTAAATTCGTACATGACATCATGGCGGGCTTTGGTATTGATCAACGTGCTCTACCATCATGGCACCTGATGCTGCTGTTTGCCTACGTTACCTTCGATTTTGTTCTTTTTCTCGAATTTTTCTAAAACAACGAAAAGCCATTTCCATAGAAAGAACTGGTTCATTGTCTCGAAGCCAGAACTAGTTTGCTGCCAACTTCGTTATTGATTACTTCTCTGCTCCTTTTTCCCTCTTTTCGTAATGGCCAGGTTTTCCAGAATCTTTTCTTTCTTTCAATTTTACCCTTAATTTTTTCTCTGGCACAAACTTTTTTCTTTTCTGCTGGGGGTTTCATAAAATACTTGCATTATTTTTTTCTAGTGACAAAATATTGCAATCGGGATTTCTCATGGTCTTATCGTTTTATCACCTTGTTCTAGCGTTTATTACTTAGTTCCTTGATCCTCCACAGATGGGCTGAAGATGTGGAGATGTGGAACAAGAATCAAGGAACTAAGTTATAAACGCTAGAACAATTTTATTTTTTTTATTGAAAAAAAAATTGTTCCACCTTTGTCACTCATATTTCTATTTTCTCTTCCAACTGCTCAACCAAGTTCTAATAACCTTCTCGTCTTGATCATATATCTTTGGTTTTGGTATCTCTTCGTTATTATTTTTTTGCGCTTTCACCTCGATTTTCGCCAATCTCTCCTTCAGTGTGTGCTGGATGGTGTTAGAAATGGACAAAACTCGCATATGTATCGTGGTTAAAGAATTTTGACTTCTTTGATCGATGTTATTGTGGCTTCGCCACATGTTGGAACATATTTCAAGTAACAAATCAAACTTCTTGGCTTTCCGACATATCGAAAGAAATACGGCACACTTGTTGGTTTGATGGCAGCGCGCCCCTTTTTTCGTGATCTCTCTCTCTCTCCTCTCTCACGTCTAGCTATAACAAAAATAAAACGTGACAGGATTTATTTTTATTTTCAATAAAACAAACTTTTGCGCCACGCAAGTGTGAAAAGTTTTAAGTTTGGAACTGGCGGTTCCATTCTTCTCGTTGCCAAACTACCGGCCGTAAAACAAATTAATTGCGATGTTAATAATAAAAAATTGAGGCGACGACAGGACGCTCAATTAATTGACGTAATCTTAATTATGATAAATTCGCGCATTTCCATATTGCAATAAAAATGAGCGAGAACGACAGGAAACGTCATATTTATCAGCCATTATTAATTATTTCGTTTTCTTGAATCGCAATAATTATTCCTGGTCCTGGGAGCGTTTCTCCCTCTCCGCGTCTACTATAAGGAAGATGCGCTCTCGCTGATAAAACGAATCCCCGATAACCTATCAAACTGGGACAATATATATAAACTAACAACATTTGAGTGAAATTTAATTGTTTACGATCGATGTCGTGATTAAAGTAGTGCGAAATAGTTGTGATCGCTGCACGATAATTATTGTAAAACTTTAATGGCTTCGGTTGTTGGGCCTGAAAGTTGTTGCAGAATGAAGAATTGTTGCTTTACCCTCTTCACCTTTCCCAGGTAAAGTATTTACTTCAAGCGTTTAAATATTTGGCCGGCTGCATTTATTTGTTTTGTAGTTGTGTATGTAGTAACCTTCTTCCATCACACAAATGTTCCTCAATTATCTTATCTTCGCCGCCCGTAATAAATCTTCCTGCTGGAGATTCTCAGGTTTATCACTTGATTATCATTCTCTTCCGCGTGCTGCGTTATTTATAACTTTAACACCTTTGCTTTCCGCCGCTAGAAAAACACTAAATGTCGACCGAAAATTTTATTGGACGCAACTTCTGTGTCGTCTAACGATTAAAACTTTTGCTGGCTGCTGGCTGTGATTCTTTTGATATTTCCAAAGTCCCCCACATGGTTGTGGTGTCGGCTGCAAGCCGCATTGCGACCTTGTTACAGCGCCAAAGGTTAGCAGTCATTTATACATAGTCGCAATGACCCCGCTGATGGTTATTAACTCCCGAATGAATCTGTGGTGACCTCATATAAAACTAGCGTAATCAAATAAAGCTTTTATCCTTCCGAATCAAGCCACAGTCACAATAATAGAGTTAACAGGCTCAACTGCTGAATGGGAAGACTTGATTCGCTTTATGACCGGCCAAATCTTTCATGGACCACCTTCGTCTTGTCAGGAAATTATCAGTGAATCAGAAGGACAATGACCAATCACAATTTTCAGCTACTCGGCACCACCGTCAATTTCAGCAAAGCTTTCAGTTATTTCATGTTCTTCAATTATTTTTCAGTTACTTTTAAAGGCATTTAAAGGCTAGTCCATTATCTTTCCCTAGCAAGAAGAGATTCTAGAATTAATTAGGGGGAGGTGGTATCTTGTTGGTGATGCTCAAAAATTTAGAAACCCATAGAACGTAGTGAAGGAACTCTTTGAAAAGTCTACGTGTATGAAGAGGAATAAGGAAAAAATATTTAATTTTTTTCTTCTTTATTTTAACACTAACGATTTTGTTTTTATAAGAATCTTGCCTTAATCAATCGTTTTTCTCGCCCTTTCTTCTTGTAAAAGCGACTTTCTCGCGGTCCAGGCGCAAGAGGACGAGGAACGATGCCCAACGCTGCAACAGTTGTTGAGGTGGGTGTTGATGAATGAAACCCAACCGGATTTATTTAACGACATTAATATTCTTTTTCTCGAATAAATCAAACAGGAATTTATTTAAATTGCTAATGCAAAGCGATACCTTTTTGTTTAATTATTTATCATTGTACCTATCGATAATAACCGCAACTCGATGCATTGACTCATCGCATCTAAGGTCAACCGACATTTCTTTCGTTTGTTTTAACCAAATTGCTAAAATTGCGATTCTTGGCATCCAAATTTAACACAAACTTTAGCAAAACCGGCCCGAGGTGATGTTTCAATTCCGCAAAATTTCCCAAAGACATTGACACGATTGTTTGGATGTGCCAAAATAACACAAAAATTGGCAAATGACCCCCCCCCAAAAAACTGTACGTGTATATTTCGCTATTTCGGATGTGTGGCAATTTAGTTCGTGGCGTGTAATTAATTGTTGTTGTTAATACAGGAAATAGTTTTACCTTTGTAAAAACAAGTAAAACTAGGTTAAGAGAGTATTAACACTGGCGCCCACATGGAAAAAAACACGTGTAACCTTGCGCAAAATACCTTCGCAGCGAATTGTCTGCGATAGCAAAACTATCTGTTAGGCCATGAAGGAAAAAAAACAAAGAATAACTATTATTAACTACTTTTATAATTTAGGTGTTTAGCGGGTCGCTGCAGGAAAATTGCAAATTTTGCTTGGTGCGAAGCCACGTGGTTGGAAGCCGTATTTACGTTAAGTACCGATTACGACTTAAGGCAGGTCAAGACGCGACAATAAAATTCTGGTGGCAAAGTCAACAGACAGAGAAACTCCGGGTCTTTGTCAGAGGCTCTGCGTTTTGGGCTTTTTTCTTAAGTCTCCACCAATCATTACGAAGATGCCACGTTTTTTAACTTTAAAGTAATTACCTTTTTTTATCAGCATATTCATCATATTATTTTAGAAGCATATTAAAGTCATAATTCTATTCGTAGCTTGCTTCTTGGTGGTCACCTACCTCCCATCTTGATACTAGTCACATGTTGCGGCTCTACGTTCTCAAATTTTGGAAATGAGCCAAACGAGTCGCAGGTACTTTTGTCGGTTATCTGGCTATTTTATGGCTTAACAACATTATTTTGATTCCTTGTGAACTAAACGCATTTTTGCGTCTCATCAACAAAAGCCACATTTTTATGTTTCATAACATTCACAATTTGGTCATCGGCCAAACGAGCGACATTGATCAAGTGACAAGTGTGGACTTTTGGGTCGTACCAACCTAACACTCGCTTTTCTAATTTTTATTTTAGTCAATTAGTAGTAGTAGCCTGGTTTCTGCCAGAACTCGCCTCTTGATCCTCCAAATCTCTCTCCCTTCTGACTTTCTGACATTTTGTCGCTCGAACGTTGCCGGGGTACCTCTCGAGTGTCGCTTCTTGTCCCAGTGTTGCCCGAATGTCGCCGCTACACGTCTCTACCACTAACTTGCGGACTAAAGAAAATTGAAGAACTTGAAGCAGAAGTAATTCGTGACTGTTGTGACGTCGCCTTGTTTAGCCCGTCCGCTTATCAGATAACGAGATAACTAGCGAATGTTTTCCGACTTTCTATTCGCCGCCCGATTTCCGAGAAATCCAACAGTATTTCTGGGAATCGTCGTAATTTCGTTTATTTTTAACCTAACTAGTCCAAATCGTTTACGTGGGAAGGTGCACCGGGGTCACGTGCGACACTGATTCGTGTGTCTCGATATCACAACGTGAAAGGCTACATGCGTTTTGTTATTTCATGATTGCTTTATTAGCCATGTCGGGAAAGGTTAAGGGAAAAAAATGATTAACAACATTTAACGAAAAAAAAAATGAACAACGTATAAAGTGTTTGGAAAAACCATAAATCGAGCTGGAGGAACAAAGAACAGGTAACTTCATGGGGCCATTAGCGAAAGCTACGCAAGTCGGGCATGCCGACTAACAGGTACAGTATGGACGATGACATCATCCGTATTTATGTAAAACGGCGAGGTTTGATATCGGCTATTGGCTTTTGTTGCTTACCGTGCAGTCGCCGAATCTGTCATCGCATACGAATATCCCCTATTCGGTGATCAACGCCTCAATAATCTTGATTTGTTAATAATTAATTAATAGTGACATACAACTTTTTAACGCAAGGGCAACATTAATTTAGGGCGAGCAACCCCGACGCAACTTTCGGGCGACACCCAGGCAACACTCGAGACAGTTAGGATTTAGGAGGGAGTCAGGGCAGTGTAATTAATTTAGGGAAACAAATATAATGTACACCAAATTAAACCATACATCCTTTGCACTGTCCACCAGAAAATTTAATGAGCATCAAAAAATCTAAATGAAACCCAAATTATTATACATCAGAAAACGAGAACATCACCACTAAAATAACTATGCTGCGTATTGTTTTACCATTGCTTACATTTTAAATTCTATATGTCCATCAATTTTACTAAATGTTCACCAAATTTAGAACGCTCAAGTTACGCGTCCGTGCTGTACATAATAAATGTTCGCGCTATCCATTTATATTTAGTGTTTCTCAAAAAAACTATTTGTGCGTTAAATAATTATTCTATTACTCTAAAAATGAAATATGCTCGCGCATCTCTCCTTGCCGCTTGCGCTTCCAGACAAGAGGCACGCGAAAAAAGTTTTGTACAAGGTCAGTTCAGGGCCCTGTAATTTTTTTTTTAAAGCACGATTAGAAATTACCACTAAAAAAAGTTTTACGTTTTACATAATGCAAGCCAATTACAGCAAAGCATTTATATATTACGGAAATCAATATCTTTTTTTGTGCAAACCACTTCTATTTTTACTTTTATTTTCCTTGCCCTAGCACATCTACATCTATAATTTTGCATAAAATTATTTACCATTTGCACAACATTTTATTGCTTGTGTATTTTTGATCAACAAATAGTATTTTTAACTGCTAAATAATATAAGACACTGTCGAAAATTAAATATCTGGGTATTATGTTAGAATTAAATGCGGAATAAAATTTGGTGAACATTTAGTATTTATGGTCAACAAAAGTTATTTTGGCGAACAAAATATATAAGAGACCAGCATTATGTCAATATTTGGTTGTCGCTTTAAGATTATGTATTTTCTTAATTTTGGTGAGCATTTAGTATTTTTGGGAAATGAAAGTATTTTTTTGTATGAAAATATTGGGTAAATTTAGTAGACTGTTAAATACGACCCTTAATTTAGGGCGAGCAACCCTGACGCAACTTTTGGGAGACACTCGTGAGAGTCGAGCAAAGATTAGGATTTAGGAGGGAGTCAAGGTGTACCGTTTAATAGATTATCGAGAACCCCAACGGCAGTAGGTTCCTATTGGAATAGAGTCTCTCCAAGAGAAGATTTTTTTTTAATTGACACGCTGACATTAAGTGATTTGGAAATTTGCATACGGCAAAGAAGATAATACTCTGCTAATTGGTCGAGTTGTTGCGCAACGTGCCGTCATGTCGAGCAAATTTTGATGGACACATTGATGATCTACCCACGCAGTTGCAGAATTGCGGTAGGCAATTCGTGACCTATCGCAAAAATTTTAACGAACCCATTAGTTATCTTTGCGTCACTCTTTGCGTCGTCAATTGTAAGGTGTGACGGAGAAACAAAATTCTGCTTACCGTTATTGCCATCAGAACTTCTGCCGTAGCGGAAACGGTCATAATAGGGGTATTTGTGCGGTGGCGGAAACGGGGGTTCCCCGGTCGCGTTGGCTGAAATTCGACCGGTCTAGGAGGCGGAAATTCTCTCAATGAAACTCCTTTTTATCAACGTTACTATCCGTTGTCGCTTTAGCCAGCAACGTTTCGTAGTTATTAATCATTGTGTGTACCGGACATTCGCGGCCTTCCCACACGCTTATCTACAGTTACAATGCGCGTTCTTCCTTTTACCGGGAATCGTCTTACACCTTCCGTTATCAAACACCACCCTCGAAAGTGCTTTCATTGAGAAAAGCGCGAAAGCGCCAGTTGTGCGAAGATCCCGGATCGATCCGAACGTTCCTCCATCGGATTTTTGGAAGTGGCCCGAGTTGTTGGTTTAAGATACGAAAAAAGGTAGGGCCGACAAATATTTGCGCCCGTTATTAGTTTGGTTTGCAAATTACTTACCGCGTTTTTTAATCTTTATCTATTTGCGCAGCGCGAAAATCGCGTTTCTATTGTGGGACCTCGGCCAGCTACAGGATGGCCGCAAAGTTGCTCGCTCGGCCAAAAGTAGCCCTCGTTCTCGCTGCAAACTCGAAAAGATTTCTTGACCTCAAAACTTGCTTTTGATAATGAACCACTTCTTGGCGTGTTATCGTTGGTGGAAAGGTGTAGCACCGCGCCTTTTAACGTGTCGGTCGGTTGCAAAAGTTGGCGAATTGATGGAGTGTTACCTCATTGACAGATCGCGTGTTCAGCCCACTAATATTTGCGAATTTCACCGGCAAATGACATCATGCCGTTGAGTGGCAAAGTCATAGTTGGGATCTTCGAAAGCTGTTGGCATTTTTCGCGCGAGGTCGCTATTATTTCGAAGACCACTCATCATCACTTTATTGTACATCTAGCAAGTGTCTATTAAATTTGCATTAAGGTGACACAGTTCTGACGCTTTCACATTTTCCGCCATGTTTTCCCTCCCTCCCACCTGGCCTTTCGACTTTTTTGACCACAATTTCCCAAATTTTTGACCACCTCCTCAACCATCGATTTCGCAGACTCCATGCAGACTGCCTCGCCTCTTTCCTTGAGCAAATAACGGCTATCGCCTCAGAAGGTGTAATCTACTTTTTTTCGCAAATATCAAAGGGTAGATTTCAGAGGGGTCGTTTGGCCAGCCTTTCCGAACTACGACCAATGAGGTCTTTTAGCGTTGTCAAAAACAACATTTCTGGTAGGTTGGCAGCCCCCGTACTGGGCGAAGTCAAGGGTGGCATTATTTTCCCACCCTGTACGCTCGATTTGCGCTTATCGGCCCGAAAGTAGCGATGAAAATCGCTTCAAAGAAGTGCGTTAGCTCTAATCGACTTGTGGAGGATAACGACTTTATGACCTCACAGCTTAGGCGCTTCCGCGTGATTTATTATAACGCACCGGAAACGTTTAGAATGCGAAATAAGACAATAAGTGCGTCACGAGTTTAATCGGCATAAATCAAATGAAGGGGCGGAGGCGCGATGATAAACATTGTTTTTTTTTTCTTTAATTTTTTTTTTCGTTTGCAGGTAATTGACGTGCGGCTTCATGACGCTCCATTTTCCTTCGGTAAGACTAAATTTAGACGCTTGTTAACTCATCTTAAACTGTTGGCTGTTCGGACCTTGAAGCCGTTCGCGGCATTGCGCTAACCAAGTCAATTTATATATAAATTAATTCCATCAAATTGTTCTGCAGTTGGCAATTATCTATGCAAATCGGACGTGTATGCGATCATCGTATGGTAAAAGCCCCGTCGTCGCCATCGAGCTGATTTCTTATTAAACATTTATCTAATAGTTATTAGTGGAATAATTTTACACGTGGATTAACATTAATGAGGTATTGTTTATGTTTGACGCAAAGAAATTTTGCAACTTGTTTGTTGTGCTAACAGGAGTTACGAAAATTACACCTGGAAACAGCGGTCCCCAAACTTGACGAAGGAGTAATTGCCCGGTGTGTGCACAGTATCACGTAACTTGCCGTTATGATTTATTGTTCGAGATAAATTCGTCGGTTTACATAAATATTAGTGTTGTGTGCGATGGTAATCCAAAGTTGCATTACATGGGTTGCAAGATCTGTGGCGCTTGCTGCACAGCGATAGCGCTCGATTCAACCACCAAATCATTTTTGGACCAAAATTGGGCTGAAGGGTTATTTTAAATTTGTTTTTCTTGTGGCTTATTGTCTGCCGTAAAGCTCAGACCTTTATACAGGGTGATTCATTTTGTAAACTCGTTGCTTCATTTGACCCGTTCCTCCTAGAAAGAACACTATGCCTACCAAAGATGTTCTTTTTAATAGATGTTTTATCTGATCCCCTTAAGAATAATAATGTCTGCGGGTCCAGTCGATCATCTTATTATAGACTCACCAGTCAGACGTCTTATCACTGACTCCTCTAGGAAACAAGTCCAGGCTAAATCATTTCCACTTTACCCCAACTCTTGAAAACCTTCAATGAAGACCTTCATAGACATATAAAGAGTCTTTGGCAACAGCTCTGTTGGCTCTGAAAGTCCAAATACAACGTTTATCTTCTTCCTCCTATCTTCGTTCATTTATCTTCTATTTTTTTTACCTTCTACCTTCTATTTTCCACCTTTCTGATCTAGTTCCCAGACTGTGTTAACTCTTGGCGTGCTCGGCCGCGCGTCTCTCCGGCTCTTCCGCCATTTTTGGGGACATCTTGGTCCGAACTTTGTGCCTTATTGTCCGCCGTAAAGCTTAGACCACTATAGAACTCGTTGCTTCATTTGACCCGTTCCTCCTAGAAAGGCCACTATGCCTACCAAAGATGTTCTTTTTAATAGTTCTTTTAACTGTTCCTCTTGGTAATAGGTAATAATGTCTGCAGGTCCAGCCGATCATCTTATTATAGACTCACCAGTTAGACGTCTTATCACTGACTCCTCTAGAAAACAAGTCCAGGCTAAATCATTCCCACTTTACCCCAACTCTTGAAAACCTTCAATGGAGACCTTCATAGGCATAGAAAGAGTCTTTAACGAGAGCTCTCTTGGCTCTGAAAGTCCAAATACAACTTTTATCTTCTTCCTCCTATCTTCGTTCATCTATCTTCAATTTTTTTTCTTTTAACTTTCACCTTTTACTTTCTACCTTTCTCATTAGTTCCCAGACTGCGTTAACTCTTGGCGTGCTCGGCCGCGCGTCTCTCCGGCTCTTCCGCCATTTTTGGGGACATCTTGGTCCGAACTTTGTGCCTTATTGTCCGCCGTAAAGCTTAGACCACTATAGAACTCGTTGCTTCATTTGACCCGTTCCTCCTAGAAAGGCCACTATGCCTACCAAAGATGTTCTTTTTAATAGTTCTTTTAACTGTTCCTCTTGGTAATAGGTAATAATGTCTGCAGGTCCAGCCGATCATCTTATTATAGACTCACCAGTTAGACGTCTTATCACTGACTCCTCTAGGAAACAAGTCCAGGCTAAATCATTTCCACTTTACCCCAACTCTTGAAAACCTTCAATGAAGACCTTCATAGACATATAAAGAGTCTTTGGCAACAGCTCTGTTGGCTCTGAAAGTCCAAATACAACGTTTATCTTCTTCCTCCTATCTTCGTTCATTTATCTTCTATTTTTTTTAACTTCTACCTTCTATTTTCCACCTTTCTGATCTAGTTCCCAGACTGCGTTAACTCTTGGCGTGCTCGGCCGCGCGTCTCTCCGGCTCTTCCGCCATTTTTGGGGACATCTTGGTTCGAACTTTGTGGCTTATTGTCCGCCGTAAAGCTTAGACCACTATAGAACTCGTTGCTTCATTTGACCCGTTCCTCCTAGAAAGGCCACTATGCCTACCAAAGATGTTCTTTTTAATAGTTCTTTTAACTGTTCCTCTTGGTAATAGGTAATAATGTCTGCAGGTCCAGCCGATCATCTTATTATAGACTCACCAGTTAGACGTCTTATCACTGACTCCTCTAGAAAACAAGTCCAGGCTAAATCATTTTCACTTCACCCCAAAAAACCTTCAATGGAGATCTTAAGAGACATAGAAAGAGTTTTTGGCAACAGCTCTCTTGGCTCTGAAAGTCCAAATACAACTTTTATCTTGTTCATCTATCTTCTATTTTTTAACTTTTACCTTTTACTTTCTACTTTTCTGATCTAGTTCCCAGACTGTGTTAACTCTTGGCACGCACGGCCGCGCGTCTCTCCAGTTCTTCCGCCATTTTTGGGGACATCTTGGTCCGAACTTTGTGGCTTCATTGTCCGCCGTAAAGCTTAGACCACTATAGAACTTGTTGCTTCATTTGACCCGTTCCTCCTAGAAAGGCCACTGTGCCTACCAAAGATGTTCTTTTTAATAGTTCTTTTAACTGTTCTCCTTGGGAATATGTAATAATGTTTGTAGGTCCAGTCGATCATCTTATTATAGACTCACCAGTCAGATGTCTTATCACTGACTCCTCTAGGAAACAAGTCCAGGCTAAATCATTTCCACTTCACCCCAACTCTTGAAAACTTTCAATGGAGACCTTCATAGACATAGAAAGAGTCTTTGGCAACAGCTCTCTTGGCTCTGAAAGTCCAAATACAACTTTTATCTTCTTCTTTCTATCTTCGTTCATCTATCTTCTATTTTTTTTCTTTTAACTTCTATCTTCTACTTTCCACCTTTTCCATCTAGTTCTAAAACAGCGTTAACCCTTGGCCTGCTCGGCCGCGCGTTTCTCCGGCTCCTCCACCATTCTTGGTCCGAACTTCTTTCGAATTCTGGCGGTCTTCTGGTGGCGATTTGGGGGGTGTCCGGTAAAATTGCGGTCCGGCGGCCGCTGATCTACTTCTGTCGATGCGAAAGCTGCTAGAAGCAAGCAACGCAGCGTAATGGGTTATAAAACAACGTTAACGGCCCACGCTGTCTGTTTGAGTAAATTGTATAAATTAGCGACAGCACGCGAAGCGATTAAACTATGAGATGAGCAAGTAATGTCGTCTCCTGGGCTAAAGTACCAAAAGTGCCGCCCGCACGGCCAGCCTCACGCATCTGTTTCGACATTAATTTTACGCATCCGAAGGGGGCGCCCTGGAATAACGGTGACGCCAACATACGGACCCGACAACAAAAACAAGGAATTTACCGCTTCAACGCATAATTAAAACAAGGCCGGCGAAGATAACAGCGCATCATCCATTCTGGATTCTTCCTAACCTTGTCGAAGTTTGACAGCGGGGTCGTTTATTTTTACAGTTTCGATCTTGATCCAGTTAACTTGTTTGAATCAACATCTGGTCCCTGGGGTTTGTTAGTTAAAAAAACCGCGACACCAGTTAGAGAAAGTAGAAACCTGCAGTTCAGTGGCGGTCCCGGTGGTGGCCGTCGAAATTAATCCTTCTGAATGCACCTTAAACGTTTGATTAGACGCGAGAATGTTAATTTTATGCCGGAACCGTGGGCGGCTGTCGAATTTAAAATCGACTTATTAATTTTTGGAAACAAATCCTAACACAGGACCTTATACGTAGAAATGAATAATTTCCAACATAACCCATGAACATGCTAATGCGTTTGTCCGGGCTTCTTTTTTTCGATTTGTCAGGTTTTGATGACATTTAAGCGACGCATGGCACTCGGCCAAACAAACACGCTTAGGTGCTAACTGCAAAAATACGGGTAAACAAAAACGTATTTCAAGAGAAGCCACATAAATCCAAACATCTTGCTTCGCCTACACTGCACCACATTAGATGGCGCCGCTCCCCTTGGCGTTACTAGGTGGCGCTGTTTGCTGCAGGAATCTTCTTTTAAATTTTCTCGTTAGCATAATCTCAATGGTATCGATTGGAGATCTTTGATTTATAATTTTGAAGCGTGGGAACTTTTTTTGTTATCGTGGCGTCGTTTCTATCGGACTCGTGACGAGAGGCCCGTTTCGGCCGGTCTAATTGGCCTTTAATGGACGTCTGGTCCTGGCCGGGTTCTTTTCCAAGTCTTTATTAAGTGCACGTAGGACCGGCACGTGGGCGACGATAGGAACAATCTCTTTGCTAAATTAATGGTTTTGTTAAAAGGTGATCTCATTTTTCTGTCATAGGCGATACAGAGGTCAGAGCCCGTACGTAAACATTTATTCGACCGGCCACTGTACATACATGTCGTATCAAACATCCTTCCTTGGTAAATATAGCCGTGACATCAGGGCTGGCAAAGCAACCGGCGACTCAAATAAAAACACACCACTGCCACTACGTGCAGTGCATCGGCCTGTGTCGATACCAAATGGGAGTCTGGCACCTTCTTCCAGAAAGCGCTGAAGATCCGTCATAGACAACCAATTAATTAATTCTCCAACCTAACGAGACTTGTAATAGAAGCGACCAGAACAACTTTTCTCTTCAAAATCAGAAAGTTTTTGATTTCTAAAATTGCCAATTTTGCTAGCCGGTCTGATGCGTAGACTAGTAGCCAGAAGGTTTTGTGGCATTTCAAGTAAATTTCACTTTCAAAGGTTAGTTGTAACCGATATGTTCATTAAATGGATATTATCCCAAAGATATAAATCGAAGCAATAAACGTCACATTTTGTTAGCAACAACATTATCATTACGGCCGAAACCCGTGTTAACATGCTTTCGTGCACTTTTTTGTTCACAACATCGCCGCATTTTATTAAATTGTTATCTTTCGGAAAAGTGGAATCAATTTTATTAACACTTCGATTCTTCTATCGAATTTTTCAATTAGTTGTCACCCACGACCCGCGTCTAACCTTTGATCAAACCGTTGGAAGCCGCGTCGCTCCACTAGATCAACAATTATTTGTTGGTAAAGAACCGAGTAATTGGTGGCTGTGAAAAGTGCCATACTTAGCAGGTACGGGTTATTTTCAGCAATAATTAGCCTTGAATGGCCGATATACCTGTGGTAGATGCGTAATTGGCGTATTGTTGGTTGCGCACCCTTGCCGGGCAGGGGCAATTTTGCGGTTTCCCCGGTCTTTTTTCCCCCTTGTCGACGTCGTCATCTCTAATTATACTTAATTCGTTTGCACGTGTCTTTAGCAAAGTGGACAATATTTTTCCTGCGCTCCAAACTGACTATTTTCGTGCGGTGTATTGGCAAGTGGACATGACATCACTTCCCCGAAAGGCGCTTATGTCACTGCCGCCGCAGCTTTAACCCTTGTCCAAAAACGAACAAAAACCGCAAACTACCTACCTACGATTGCGGCTCGATGAAAGAACCGACCGACCGGTTGGTTGACCGGCTACAAGATTGCAGATTTTCAAATTCATCATCGACCACGACGGTTTTAATGTTTTATTATAATTTTTTTTTCTACCAAGTGTCGATGAAATCACACCCACTTTCTTCTTCGGATTGCAAATAAATTTCCTCTTCACCGGACAGGCAGATACTTTATTGTGTTTGTTTTGATGTCCATTAGTTTTTTCGGTTGTAGCGATTAGTTAAGTAATTTGTTGGCCTCAATCGCGTATCAAGAGATAAAGGATTCATATAGCGAAGTTCACGGGTCAAGCCCTCGACGGACGTCACTGGCCAATGTGTCGTATGTCCAAATGGGATGGTTCTAGCTACAGAAATAGAAGTGACCAACAGGCAATGATTTTTCACAATTATCTCCAACGCAACGTTTTCACTTTCAATGTTGACAGATTTATGGTCACCTCTCCAAGAGCCGGAGGAAGATGGCGTAGGGTGGGGCAAGCGTCCAGCGATTAGCGCTCATAATTAAAACCTGAATGAAGAATTCGATAACTCTTTTTCTTAAGCATCTAGCATTAATCATTGCCAATTACTAACCACATTCAAAAATTTAGTTTGGTGTTATAGTGGTATCTCTGTAGTACTCACAGGCTCCAAAAAAATAAAGAAGCTGCATGTAACAGTTATAATTTTTAAAAACACAAAGTTTACAATTTGAGACAAAATTTTGTATTTACTCCAGAATATCTTCTTGTCACACATAGATAGGTACTCTTCCTACTTTTTGTCTTACCCTAGATATTTGCTGTTCTTTGTTTCTTTCTACTCTTCGTCTTACCCCAGATAGTTGCTGTTCTTTGCTTCTTCCTCGTTTGCTTTACCTCACGATGCTTACAGTTAGTGTCCAGCTATATTAGTTGCCCCACTTTTCCGGGTTGCTTTGCTCTTGCCCCAGAATGATGTGTGTCTACAGGTGAGTTGGCGATTGCATAATTGTTATTTTTTGGTTGGGATTCGAGAAAAACCGCGAAAAGGATGTGCGGTTGTTATTGTTCGCTACTTCCTCTCTCCTCCGATATAGTCTGGGAACGACATTAATCAAGCTTAGTTTGCGTAAAGTTTGCGATGAGTGCGGTGTCTCGTTGATGAAGGATTAATTACGCAGTAGCAATTATAAACAGCGGCTTTAACCATGGTGCAACGTGTTTATGTGAATTTTCTAATGATTCTGTGAGTTATTTTCGTGAATCACGCGAACCTTTTGCCGTATTTAGTTGCTTGCTTTTCCGTATCCACCAAAGAGACCTTGTGAACCAGCCAAGTGGTTCTAATTACTAATTAGAAGCAATTTTAGTTTCTTAATTAAGATTGTCGAGTAGAAGATAAATGGTGAATGCGCCAGGTGTTCTTATTTGGCGTCAATCCGTCTTTAACGCATTCAGAAGAATGGATAAGCCATTGTAACATTGTTAACTCTCTCAATTGAGATGAAAGAAGAGGGGAGGGATTAAACTAGCGTGTTTGATCACATGGTGGCAGTAAACAAGCGGAGATGTACCTATTATGTAAAATATTACAGTATAGTAGTCTGGATTTTTGGTTGAGGGTGTAGGGTCCAATGGACCCCACCGGCACTTTGGCACACAAATGGGCCCATTGTACCTCACAGTATAGTAGTATTCCTTATCTCCGAAAGTTGCGTTTAGAAGAGCAAAACTCTTGAGGTCAAATGAAACAATTCTTCTTTCTCTTTTCTAATTTTTGTACAACCTTTGTCATCTTGTTTAATTGGTTCTTTTTAATTTCTTTATGCCCAGTTGTAGAAACCATTAAAAGTAGTCTTCGCTGTTGTCCAATGCAACAAACGACTGATGGTCAGTTTTGATCCCTTGGTTTAACATGGTTTAACTAACACTACCCCAACTTCAATAACTTTGGACTTTTGAAACTACTTATATTTAAATAAAACACATATTGATACATGCATATACCATATACTTTGGTTCTGTTCTTGCAATACTTCCAATTTGCTTTCAGATGTTCTTATTCTTTAATTTTGACACCTGCAGGACTTCTGCAGCTTGTCGAAGTGGCGACATGAAATTCACTTCATTATTATATCACGGAACAGTGTTTAGATGCTGATAAGATAAATATGTTATCAAACGCATATCTGCTGATATCACTTACAGGGGCTCCTAAGGAAACAGGAATAAAAGCCTATTCAGTAACTATTCACTAACTTATTCGATAGTATTTGCTGGCGCCTCCACCATTTGCTACATGGTAACCGAGGAAGCTCTAACAAAGAACTATTTTGGATACAAAAGTTCGTTAATCATATTCTTAGGAGATTGTGAAGGTAAATTTTGCGGACCATTTTAGAGAACACGCTGTATGTTTCAGAACTTGTTGGTGCATGACATCTTTACGCATAAACAAAACAAAGTGGGTACCCGCACCCACGGAGCTTATCTACACTTTTATGAAGTTCCACATTATCACTCGAGGTTTATCTTTCTCTTTTCTATCTCATTGTCCGTTTAAAAGGTCGCTTTATTATCAGTAATGGAAGTAGAATTAACGGAAAAGCTCAAGCTCGGTCAAGGGAACCTTCTACCATTGTTTTAGTACGGGGTGAGGAAGGGGAGAAACACTAGAATTTACCTAAAATTTTCTTATTAGCTTAAGCTTAAAGACAAATTAAACTATTATAAGTACTTGTTAGTTTAAGGTATGTCACACGTTAGGTATAACTTGTGGATCAGTAGAGTTGTCTATAATTAATTGAAAACATTCCTGTTGGGCTTTTATTGTAACTAATTTTTTTTTTTTTTCAGGGAGGTTTATAGCGCAATTTGCCCTCGATTAGGACACACTCTCCACATTCCCGAAGATTCAGTGCAGGCCTTGTTCAATGATATGCATCTGTATCCGTCCAAATCTCAAGGTAAGTGTTTTTATCGAACTTTCAGCGTCACTGAAAAACTAAAACAATAAAACAAAAAAAGTGAAATATTGCGAAACTATGATAGAAAAAGTGACGTCATCAATGATTGAGTTTTGATAATTTCTGTATCTCGGGAACTGCTAAAATAAATAAGTCAGTAACAAAGACCTGCTTATTAGTATCGTTATTCTCAAATTTAGAGATAAGTAAATGAGTTTTTTACAGTTGAAAATCCTAAATGATTTATTTCTGAAGTTTGTTTTTGTGAATTCAACATTTACATCGGTCTGCCCCCCGTGAAACTTATTTTGTTCCGCCCCTGGATTTTGATTAGGATTAGACAGATGACAGATTAGGGTGACGTCAAACTGACAAATGACGTCATATGAAAATGTGGAAAAGAGAAATGAAAACCTTTTAATATTTAGTGATTATTTCTATGGAGTTTCCAAAGCTTTAAATTTTAAATTATCGGCAACGAAGCGAAATGCTCGTTTAATCTTATTTTTTGTTGCTTTATTCAACAAATAGCAAAAATCACGTAGTCGTAGCAAAAACCGCGATGGTTTTTCTTTTGTTTTTCTGTCAGTTTTGGCGCATTTTTTAAAAGTACAGTGGTCAAACCGAACTGTTTAATTAATTGCTGTTGCCCCAAATTGCCAGCTCCGTGCCGAATGCGGCCCCGAATCGCCTAATTTTTTCTCAACACTCTTGGCCGCGACTGTACTTACGGTGCAAATCAATAATATAACCTATCTAAATAATGACGTTTAGGTTATTATCTACCAAAAAACCTATGCCGGCCCCCTTTAAACTATCGATAATATCTGTTTGCAGTGTCAGAAATGCTGCAGTGTGCCCGACAGTGCGGCCGACGAAATGGGGCCTCTAAATACATCACCTTCGGCGAGTTCTGTGTCTTTGTTCGAGAGATGCAACACCGAAAGATCCAACAGTGTAAAACGGGCAACAGTGAGTTCAGGCGAACCTTTAAACCCCAAATTGTTACTTATTAACTTACGTTGTAGAATGCGGCAACAACTGCGAGGTGTTTTTGGGGGGTTCCTGCAACCCCACGACGTGGAGAGCGGACACCGCGATTCCCGAACTACAAAAACACGGCATCACCTATTACAACCCGGTAAATTCAAATTTGATACCTGGAAAATTTCAATTAATTAATTAACGGTTTTGCAGCAAGTCGCGATGTGGGCCCCCGAACTCATCGCCCTGGAACACGACGCAAAGCAGTCGGCTTCAGTGCTGCTGTTTGTGGTGGATAGCGAAACCAGAAGCACAGGGGGAATGATTGAGGTGGCGTATTTGGTGGCTTCTGGCAGATGTGTGGTGTTAGTTGCTCATCCTTACCGATCTGGTCAAAGTATTATGGGGGAAATAATCACGCAAAGGTTGGTCGGCCAGTCCAGTCGCCAGTGTCTAATTGGTTTTGTTGCAGGGAGTACAGAGATTTAGTCGAGGGACAAACGAATTTACTCACGTTAGTAAGGAGCAGGGGGATCAAGGTGCACCCGAACCTGCCCTCCGCCCTCATCTGCACCGCCAACATTTTGAAGAATTCCACCAACAACGGCGTGACAGCTGAAGAGCAGATCATAAGCAAGCTCAGGTGGGCAACAACCCAAGTCCTAAACACCCACCAGTCTCCTAGAACCCTAGATGACGTTTTTATCTCTTTAAATTAAGGGAGGGGGGAGTAATAAGTGAGGGATGTTGAGGAAAGAACTAATTTAAAAAATATACAGAGGATGCCTTCTCAAAACACCATGCCGGTAATGAAGAAATCTGTAAATCTGTTTTGAAGGTTTTGCTACTTTATCCTGGAGTTTGCCCCCAAATAAATGTGTAGTGGGAAATATTCCAAGGAATTTTATACTGAAAAAATTATTATGCCGGCAATACTTGGTCTCCCAACCCTCTTTGATTCGTTGCCGGTATTAAAGGACCCTGTAATTCTCAATTCCGTTTTCTCGTTGTTAATTTCGTTTTTTGTTTCCTGCAGGAAACTGAGGGAAGTATTCGACTCCTATGGAGGTCAGAATGGCGAGATAAAATTCTACAACGTGCTGAAAGCGTTTGAGGCGCTGACCAACCGCGAGTTGAACATCTCTGAAATCAACGAGATGTTCAAATATCTGAACACGTCGAACGGCGACGTTGCCAACACTACCATTTCGTTTGAGCGCTTCTGCACGCTTATGGCCGAATTCACCACCGACCGCTGTGATATGTGCACGACTGCCGACGGTAGATTTTCAGATATTTTGTATTGGAAGTGCGCACTTTTGAAGACTCGGCATTTGCTCAACTGTTATGTTGTCCAGCCCCTAACTAACGCTTTAGGTAGTTCAATCATCTTGCACCGATGATGCTTTTTCTTGTTTTTCACATGTTTTTATTATTTTCGTTAATGCTGATTTTTCAAAAGTGTTTTTGGTTCTCTTCTCGCATTTAACAAGTTCACAATTTTTTGGTGTTGTTATTTTTCATCAATCATAACATCTCACTGTGAGTCAACTAACGAAAGCCGCAATGTTGATTTATGTTTCAGAAAATTATATCTAATTTTTTTAATTTTCATTGTTCAGGCCTTGAAAGAGTTGACTCACCCTGTATACTTTTATGTCCACAAACATAGTAAACTAATTTATTTAACCAACACAAACAGTTATAAAGTAATCTTAACACGAACTTATCTTTAAACAAACTGTATCTTGTGTTAATTTCTTTCGTATTGACTTTGGCAGTAACGTTAATTTAATGTGAAAAGATAATAATTTATGAAAGCATGTACATAAGTGGATATCTATTGTTTTCATTATGTTATATGGGCGTTCAGTATCTAGAGGTCGCGTTACTGACTCATTTTAAGATAAAATGTGGCCGAATCCAGTTCAGAATTGCGAAATTTTGTTTTAAATTTAGTATAAAAGCTAATTTCAATACAAAACAATTAGAACATAACATTTAATTCACATAGATTTGGCAACTTTGCATTCAAGCCACTCAAAACTTTATTGCTACAAAGCCAGCTATCTGAATTATCAAAGTCCTGAACGTAACCAAAACAAAGAATGTGTCGTTGGTACAAAATCGTTCATACCACATGGACATATGAACTTGATTGGGCAGCAAGCCGCCTTGGCCTAAATTAAATTGAAAACTGTCTAAACTAACAAATCATGTTATGAAAGATTAGTAGAAGAAGAGAACATAGTTATGAGTGTTGCATAATAATAATTGTAAAGTTTTTATCAACGCTTCATCTCTTGTTGATGTTTGCAGCGTGGGCGGCGCAACCGTTCCTCCAACGCCAGTGCTCGGCCAACAACAATTCTTGCAACTTGTTGAACGACGATCCACAGCAAATCCCGTCGAACCAGTCGTCGTCTTGTTTCGACGTTTTCTTGGGTGGCACCCACAATTCCAAGATAAAGTGGCGACGGGACATCGCCGTGCCCGTCTTGAAAAAGCACGGCATAAGTTACTACAATCCGGCAGTCAGAGAAACGAACAGTTACGAAGTATTAGATAACGGTTGCAACAACATCGTCAACGAGAATTCGCTCGACGAAGAAGAAGAAGAAGATGTGTTGGAATGGAAACAGGTGATGGACCGAAGTAAAGTGTTGTTGTTCGTGATAACGAACGATACGAGGTCCCTCACGACGATGATCCTCGCCGCCCACTACATCGGTTTAGAACGAAACGTCGTGCTGGCCATTCAGCGGTTGCCCGAAACCGATTGCGTCGTCGAGAACGAAACCGTGAGTTGTTGTCTGGGTTAAATGGCGAGTTGGTTAGTTTTGTTGTTTGATTTTTTGCAGTTAACGCTGCAAGCGGTGAAGGACTACAATCGAGGGAGGGAGTATCTGGGGGATTTGGCGAAACGCAAGCAAGTTCCAGTATTCGAGAACATCACAGAAGCCGTGCAATGCGTGGTTGATACGTGTCAAAGCGGATAGATAGTCAAATACGTCGTTCTCACGGTGTCGATAGTAGGAATTTTCATTTCATGACATTTCAGGTCTTGCTCTCTCATAAGGCTTAAAGATCGTTGGGCAGCTCTCTTACAAATCGGAAAATAACCGCAAAGCACTAGTGAAATCGGAAATTTCTATTGATTACGCTTTTAAAATTTTATTTATTTATTATAACGTGTTTTTATGTAAACTTGTTCTGTGGACTGTAAGGAGGTGGATTATTGTCGTTTTTTCTCTCTGTTATTGGTCACTTTTTTGGTGAATTTTTTTATTCGTTTCACTAATATTTTTAGATGTTAAATTGATCATTTTATTAATTGAAAATTAATTGCCGCCAATTTTTTGAACGGCGGGCGCTTCTGCCTAAACAGCTATACTTGAAATTGTGAATTGGTGTAGGTTAAACTAGTTTTTTAGGAAAACGCATAGTACAATTCACGTTACGGTAGCTAAATTCATCACCAAATACTACGTCTCCAAAGTTCCTCTACAAGAATTGTTAATACGGCTGCTACTTAAATACGTTAAGAGTTGCTGTTTTGAGTATAGTTGTCGACGGGTTTGAGTAAACAATGATATTAAGAAACATCACTCCAAATAATCGTCACATTTTTTTGTTAGCTAGTAGGTTAATAAGTAAACTTTAAACAAAATTAATTGTACAGTAGAGTAATTTATTATTATTATTATATATGTTTTTAATAAATAATATATTTAATACGTTTATTGTTATGTGCAATTTATTGTTACGGTCAGATCCAAGCTGGTATTCAAGCAGTACTTAAAATGTATGTTAGACCATTATGTTGAATGTATGCATTTAATTCACGCGACCGAATTAGGCGAGCAAACTACTTAAACGCGACAATAATTCGACACCTGGCGAGAATTTCATGACAGTCATTTGGCCAAGTATTAGCATCGTGTCTCTTATTGATTCCAATTTTGTTCGCCTGATAGCGGCGCCGGTGAAAGATTGATTGTACCAGCTTCAGCAACAGAAAGGAATTATAGTACAACTAGGGAAGTTTTCTTATTTTATATGACATGTGATTAATTTGAAGACAAGAGCCATGGCAGAGGAACAGTATTTAGATATTATAATTTGTCTTGCATTTCAAATCGATGTTTGTCTGAAGAATTGTAGAACTGCCGCACTTTATACACTTGGAACGAAGCGGAGGTCATCTCCTCGGGGTTGTATAGTACCTGAACTAATATGTGAAGAGGGAAATCATAATAATATTTTTATAATAAAGGAATCTCACAACCACTAATGCATCAACTAATCAATTTGTTATATTGTAAAAACTAGGTTTAAGGCGATAAATGTTTTTTATACCTTTACATACGGAGAAACTGTAATATTTCCATCACATGCGCTCCCGGGTGCAGTACCTAATAAGTTTTTGCAGCAATTATGTTTTGAGTAGCTAATGTTCGACAACCACGAATCATATGTAATGTTAGCTAACCGTATACTAAGCACTCCCTGTATTTATTTCTTTTTTAATGTCAAATAAAAAATATTAAACACATGCGGCTTTTCCTCAATTTCAGAATATAATTTCCCGTCCCGAGGAAGACCTGGCGCCAGCACCGTTTAACCGAAACTTTTAAAGAAATAGACCCAAGTTCAGAACTGACCTCTTCTGGCAAGAGTTACGTCATGAACGATGGTCAAGACCGAACAATTTTTCAGTTTTATTCTCTTTTTTATCGAATATGTAGTATTTCTCAACGAACTGGTCTTTGCTTTCAAAAGTGGCGCCAAAATGTGAGCATACTTGACCTTCGACAGTTCGAGCTAATGTGCGCGAAATAAAAAACTATTTTAATTATATTGTTGTTTATGTTGTTGCAATATTAAAACGTTAGTATTATATTTGTATTATATTACAACCGCAGTGAGTGTATAGAATTTTTTTAAACAATTAAACAGATTTTTTTTATTTATTGGCATTTATGTCTAATGGGAAAGTTGAAAAACCAAAACAAAACACACGAGAATCCCGAATCTGAAGTTTGAGGTTATGTTGCCGTTCTTTTTGGCCAAACTTATGCTTTTCTCTTGCAAACGGCCCTTATTACACCAAAATATCTATATTTAGCCACTCTGGATGACACAAAAGAAATAATGATTGCTGCCTCAGAACCACAGGTAAATAGAATTGACTTTTTTAACATTAAAATTCTTATTTTTTACAATTTAGGAGTTTGTGCCCAGTGGACGGCAGCAAGCATTACGCCACCCGGGCCCCCTGCAAGCGCCATCGAAGAAAGCGCAGGGTCTTTACGACGAACATTTACTCAACAAGTTTGAGAGGGTTTCTTTGAAAGAGAAATGCAAGGATGAATGGTGGACGCTGCGAAAAGCCCCAGGAACTCACTCGAAAACCCCCGTCAACGACGATGATGTCGAGGTTAATTGTTACAGAAACTACAGCCAACACACTGGCATTAAATCACTCAACAGCGATTATCTCGATCAGTCTTCGAGCTACAGAAGTGCCGAAGCCACACATAAAACCAGCAAGCGAATTTCCGACGTTAATTTCTCGAGAATCTCCAACAAGTTAAACGAAACCAAGTCCAGTTGCAACACTAATAAGTCCACCAACAACAGTAGGGTTCAAGAAATAAAAGTCAAAGTTGTAAAAAATATTTTTTAGGAGCTGGGATTGATGGCACCTTCCAGAAGAATGACGAAATCGGGTACTTGGAAGACGAGTTGTACGTTAGGGGGAACACCGCGATTTGGTCCAGAGGTCTTGTTAATAACTGTGATAGTTTAGATAACGGTAGAAAAACAATTTGTGCTTACACTTGCGCGCAGCCAATCAAACACGCGTTGTGGTGCACATTCCATTGTGAACGTCCCACATTCACTAGCAATTTAATTGACGATTACGAAAAAATTGAGGGGTCCAATCGAACCGCGATTCCCGCGGTTTGCATCGTCGACTCTTGCAATATTAGGGTGTTCACTCCTAAAGACGAAGATTTTGTTGTGGCGATACCTTTTCAGATTGAGAAAGTGTGGACCACCAAGTACGGTATACTCATTGAGAAGGAAGTGGACAGTAAGTATAACATTACTTAATCAAACTAACTAAGTTATGAGAGTATTTATTTTAAAGAAGTAATGTATGGATATGTAACGATATATCGACATATGTATCGATAAATATTGACATAACGAAATTTATTGATATGTCAATATGTCAATATATCTTTAAATAATAGAAACATTGAAGAATTTAATATTGCTATACATATACAGGGTGGGGCAATAGTGCGTTCGACTTCGATAGCTCGAGTTTTATGATGGGTAGAAATTTGATTTAAAAACACAAATAAATTAGAGAAAGAAGTCTATAACGGGAAATTATTTTTGAACATACAGGGCGAGCCAAGACAATTATATATGGGCAAGTGACCTTTTTTTAAATGGAATGTGGGTGTAAAAGAAGATTTTTAGGAGCCTTTTCCTAGACTCTTTTCAATCCAATATTATTGCTGACTATTTCCAAACCACTTGGGTGTGGCGATTTTTTTTGTTCAAATAATGGCATCTGCAGATGCCTGTTAAAAAAATCACTAGAGTTACAATTATGAGTTCTAAGAAAAAACTATGTAAAAACTAGTTAGGAAACATCTGTGGAATGTCTTTGAATTGTTTTAACTTTTGAAAAATTATACAGGGTGGCTAGATTTAATTTTTTAATTTAGAAGTTTTTGAATTTAATTTTTTCCATTTTTTCAAATGGAACACCTTGTATATTTTTTAACTATATGATGTAGAAACTAAAAACAAACATTTTTTGTATGTACACCCCTATGGCTATTTGTAACCCTTTTCGATTTATCGCCAAATAATTACAAAATTCAAGAATAATCCTAAAAAATTTGATTGTTTTTTAAATTACTCGACAGATAAAATTGTAATAAGTACTCCAGATGTTTTGTTTATAAAACAGCATAAGTTTCTTTAGTAAGTTCACTTTATGTTTGTATCTTGATCATTTTTTGCATTTTATATTATCCGACAAGAAATACACATTTATCGCAATTACCTGTCGGCAGTTATCATTTTTATGTCAATTCTGAAATATTTGCAGTTTTTTGTCCAGTTATTTGGAAAACGATCTAATTTTTTAGGATTATTCTTGAATTTTGTAATTATTTGGCGATATTTCGAAAATGGTTACAAATAGCCATATTGCATTGCATTGCCATTGTGCATACAAAAAATGTTCGTTTTTAGTTTCTACATCATATCGTTAAAAAATATACAGGGTGTTCTATTTAAAAAAATGGAGAAAATTAAATTCAAAAACATCTAAATTAAAAAATTAAATTTAGCCACCCTGTATAATTTATCAAAAGTTAAAACGGATCAAGGACATTTCACAGACATTTCCGAACTAGTCTTTCATAATTTTTTCTTAGAACTCATAATTGTGACTGTAGTGATTTTCTTAACATGCATCTGCAGATGCCATTATTTGAACAAAAAAAATCGCTACATCCAAGTGGTTTGGAAATAGTCAGCAATAATATTGGATTGAAAAGAGTCTAAGAAAAAGCTCTGAAAAATTTTTTTTTACACACCACATTCCATTTAAAACAATGTTACTTGCTTCTGTATAATTGTCTTGGGTTACCTGTATATTCAAAAATAATTTCTGGTTATACTCTTCTTTCTCTAGTTTATTTGTGTTTTTAAATCAAACTTCTACCTATCATAGAACTCGAGCTATCGAAGTCGGACGCACTATTGCCCCATCCTGTATAATCCGCTTATTAAAAAATGTTTTGACAATTTTATTGAAAATAAAGATTACATGTTGTCAAAATATCGATATGTCGAAATATCGATGTGTCAAAATATCGATATGTCAAAATATCAATATGTCGAAATATGGATATGTCGAAATATCGATGTGTCGAAATATCGATATGTTGAAATATCGATATGTCGAAATATCGATATGTTGAAATATCGATATGTCGAAATATCGATATTTCGAAATATCGATATAACAAAATATTGATACCTATTAGTAACTTGTCATATGGTTATTCGATATATCGATAAATCGATATTAACTGCGATATATCGAAAAAAATCGCCGGAATGTCTCACATCCTGTTTGTGGTTTGCCAGGTTACATAAAGGATCTCGACGACAACAGGGGTAATCTGTACTCGTTGGCGTACCCTTTGGACGAGGTTTGTCCAGTCGCCGTCAGCACCTTCTCCCACAACCAAATGTTGCTCACCAGTAACGTCCGCATAGTGTACACCAATGAGAACCCCAGCATTTGCATGCTTTATGACTCCCAAACGAAACAGCACAGCGTGTATCGCATCCGCCAATTGAAGCCTACCGAAAAACTGGAATGGGTGGAAAAAACGGACAGTACCTACCCCTCTACCAATCTCACGAGCAAAGTAGTTTTCTACCTTACCCACAATAAAACAACGCTTTAATTGCTTTTTTTTAGTTGAAAAGTAAATTATCGATGTGGGATTGTGTAAAGACTCCCAGTCACATACCAGCGCCAAGTCCCATGAACAGTCGACCGGCGAGTGTAACAAGTTTTTCTAACGTACATCCCTCAACCTCCCATAGTCCAATGGCGACGATGAGGTTTTTGTTGTTTATTTAAATTTCGCATTTTTTTAAATTTTAATTTAAAATTTCAGTCGTTGCCAGAGTCCAGCGCCGTCTTCCGTGACGTACTCGTGGATGTCTCGGGCCGCCCGAATCAACAACTCTTTGCAGTACGGCACAACCAGTGGCGTGCCGCCCTACTGCTCGTTCTTCGATTGCTCCAAATCCATGGCTCATCTCCAAGCAAGTCCAACTATATGTTTGGACTACCTGTGGACCGACTATTTTTCGCAACAGTACGGCTCGATCGAGTCCCCGTCTTATTAACTCACTCAACATTTTCAGAGACGACAACTTGACCGAACCTGCATCTAAAGTTTTTCTCTGCGACGACTTGACCGGTCAATGGTACCTTTGCTACTTGATTCTAACCAGGTTCCAGCTGTACTTGATGCGGATCGATTTCAGCAGCTACAACATTACTTTCGGGATGTTCACCAGTATCGCGGCCAAAGACGCCGTGCCTATTCCTGTAAATTCCTGTTGATTTTTTTTCGCGCTATTAAAGGAATTTTTGCAGAAGTTGCACATGATCGCGATTCTGGAACATAACGGGAACGTTACTTTGTATTCGGGGCTGACCCCTGTGGGTAAACTGCACATAGGAGGCACCCTCGTCCAGCACACCCCCTCGCCCTACGTCAGGAGGAGCTTATCGCGGTTTATGTCGCCGTTTCCGAGGTAACTCGACCGACCATCAAGTTGTCTCTATAGTTGTGGAGACATCCAACTATTGACGCAAATAGTTAATATTTTTTAAATTACAACACTAAAATAAAAAGAACTCTTCATGGTCTCCATAGTTTGAAAACGCGTTGTTTTGTATTTAATAGTTTTTTAAGGTGGACTGTATTTGATTGACGATGAGGCCACTCAAATTTCTCCTTTTTTGCATTTTCAGAAGGAGCAGCCTTTTGCCGCACTGCAAGAACGTCGACCCGAAGTTTGACGACCACCTCCTATCTCCAGTTCTTCCCGAAGCCGGTGCGCGCCCTATTCTGCAGTTAAATTTTCAGCCGCAAAGTAAGCTTTTGAGCTGCAGTCACTGGCCGAAAGTCACTCGTAATTTTCAGGGAACCTCCAGAAATCTATCCTGAGCGGTTTGCAGGATCCGATAGAGAATCGACTGACTTTACGGTACTCCGACGGTACTTACTACCGGATAATGCTGCCGTCGCTGACGTCGAATTTATTGGTTGAAAACTGTTTGGTCGCTTTAAAACAGTGTTTGGTAAGGGACACCGCGTCTATTGTTCTCACGAGATGGTACGCAAGCAAGAACGCTTTAGGGACCCAAAACGGCAGCCTCGAACAAGAGTGGCAAATGTTCGAATCGTTACTATTGGGTAAATGTTTTTTTAGCGAAATTCTTTGTAACTTTTTCGATTTCGCAGAGTTACTGGGATATGATGAGGAACAGTGCGGTGGAATGACTGAAGATTTTCCGGTAACGCCTTCTAGTAAACCGAAACGACCTAAACACTCAACTTCGGGCAGCGACGATGATTGGTCGTTTTTAACTAACTCTAATTACAACCAATCGCCCGATTACCTGACGCAAATTTTGAATTTAGAAAATTTCCAAGTCAACCGTCCGGTCCATCAAACTCAGACGACTCTAATCAACACCAATTCGGTGTTGTTTCCTTACATCACAGTCATTTTGTCTTCGTTCCATCTGCTGTACGAAGATTTGAAGCTGAACGTGTTGCGGAGTTCGGATTTGCGGTTTTTGGCCAAGTTTTTGAATAAATTGTCGCGAGACTTGGAACTGCCTCAATATTCGATACATTATTGGAAGGACTTCCCCGATGTTTGTAACGCGACGACCCCGGAGGTTGTTTATCGAGGGGAAGGAAAACACGTCGAGTTTGCGGTCGATGACGAGCCACCCAACATCATGCAGTTCATCAATGATTTAATACGAGGAGAGCGCTCTTTAACCGTTCCCTACCCCTACATCGCGAATGTTAATGCAAAATCTAAAGATATTATTCAGGTAGGTGGCGGTAGTTAAAACCCTCCAAAAAAATTTTCTTTTTTATTGCCAATTACAGATTTGCGGCGTGATATCGAAAGAGGTCTTGGGCGAGATTTCCGTTGAAGCTTTGGTGAGAACTGTGGAATTGACCTCGACGCAATCCAACCCAACCGGGGGTGTTTGTGATTTAATTACTAACGAAGGAACTGCGGCCGAGCAAGCGACGATTCTGATGACAGAGAGAAAAATCACCCTTCGTGATTTGGATACTTTTCCGCCTGCTATTTATTTGCTTTTCTACAGCGCTTTGTGGAAGTGCAGAGAACATCCCCCTTCCAATTGGCCCCCCGACGCCTACTACTTGTTGTGGCGCGACGACCTGGCGGCTCAAGCTCTAAAGGCTGATAAGGTAAATTCGACTTGTAACTGTCGGAAGTTTCTTAACTGCGCTATTGTTAGGAGACTTTCGAGGATATTTCGAATCAAAGTGAGAGGGGCACTGAGGCACAATTACAAGGGGCCACGACCCCGACGAAACAAGTCGACAACGACCAACTTGACGGTATGGAGGACATCGATAACCCTTTGATAAGATTGCGGTTTCCCGAAGACGTCAGGGTGGCGGAAGCGCGTAAATTGTTGCAAAGCTCCAAACCTGTCTCTATAGTTCTCGTGCAACGGCCCGACGTATCCGACCACGACTTCATCGAGGAACAAGAGAAGCACTTGTATGCCATTTGCACCAGGACCATGGCCCTATCGACCGGCAGGTACGGTCCTTTCTCAAAAGAATGCTTAAAGATTATTAATTAAATATATTTTTAATTATTAATAATTTGACCGATTCTAAATAACCTTGAATCACATTTTAATAATTTTTTTTTTAATTCTTGGTTTTTCTGGGGGTGAGTTTTGTGACGGTTGCTCGTAAATTTTAGGGGAATGTTCACGTTGCGGACTTCCACGCCGGTTATAACGGAGCCGCTCCAGACTCCGCCGTTGTGCCTGACCGGGAAGGCGCCCCCTCGCGGCACTACCGTTGAACTAACTCACATCGACACGCCTTCCAACATGAACTTGTGGCCGCTCTTCCACAACGGTGTCGCTAACGGCCTGAGGATAACTCTCGACGCCAACAACATCGACAACACTTGGATCGTGTTCAATAAGCCGAAGGCCGCCGAACAACTGATGGAGCACGCCGGTTTTCTCATGGCGCTGGGCCTCAACGGCCACTTGAAAAACTTGGATGTTTTGAGCACCTACGATTATTTATCGAAACTGCACGAAATGACCAGCATCGGAATTTTATTGGGTATTTTCTATTGCAAATGTAAAATTTGGAGGTCAATTGGTCATTTTAGGGCTTTCTGCCGCGTTGCGCGGCACTTCCAATATGAGTTTGACGAAAACTTTGAGTATTCACGTCGAAGCTCTCTTGCCTCCAACGTCGATGGAAATGGACGTTCCTCAAAACGTTCAGGTAGCGGCACTTTTAGGGGTGGGTTTAGTGTATCAGGGGACGTCGCAGCGGCATATTATTGAGGTGTTGTTGTCGGAAATCGGACGCCCCCCCGGACCCGAAATGGAGAATAGCGTCGACAGAGAATCGTATTCGTTGGCCGCCGGGCTAGCGCTAGGGCTAGTTATGCTCAAGCAAGGCGAATGTCCTTCGGGGCTGTCGGACCTAAATGTCCCCGACACCCTCCACTATTACATGGTGGGGGGCAACCGGAGACCCCTAACAGGTATTTTATCCCTGTTAATAGTAATTGGGGCGAACTAAAATAATAGTAATTTAGAAAAATAAAACTATTCTTTTACTAAACGGTCTTAAAGAGTAGTTTTAGCATTAATCTTCGTTAGTTGAAGTTGAAACGAGAATTAATTATTTTTAGGCTCTCAAAGGGACAAATACAAGGTTTCTTCTTTCCAAATTCGAGAAGGTACTTCAGTGAATCTGGATGTCACTGCACCTGGCGCCACCATCGCTCTAGGTCTCATGTATCTGGGAACTGGCAACAAGGCAGTAGCGGATTGGATGGCGCCTCCGGACACCCAATACTTGCTTGATTTCGTCAGGCCAGATTTTCTAATGTTTAGAGTTTTAGCTAGAGGTTTGTCGTCTCAATTTTTTGAATCAATTTTACGAAGAATCACGTTACAGCGTTGATCCTTTGGAACGATATCGAGCCGAGTAAAGAATGGGTCGAAAACCAAGTTCCTGCTACTATACTGCCTTACTGCATGGTGAAACCCACGCCGAATTCAGACATCGACTACGAAGCTATGAAGTATTTTTTTTACAAACAGCTGCGCAATTTGTTAATTATACCGATTTTAGCCAAGCTTACTGCAATATAGTGACGGGTGCCTGTTTCGCTTTGGGCCTTAAGTACGCCGGTTCAGCGGATCCGGACGCCTTTAAAACGCTTCTATATTTCTGTCAAATGTTCACTAGACTCACCGTTAAATCTATCGCTGAATTAGCGGGAAGACCGACCGTTGAAACCTGCCTTAACGTCCTACTCTTATCTACGTCAATGGTAAGTTGGGTGTCAAGAAAACGCAAAAATTGAGGTTATGGTTTTGAATTTTTCCAGGTAATGGCGGGAACCGGCAATTTGGTAATAATGCGTTTAGTGCGATTGCTGCGCTGGAGGGTGGGGGTGGCCAGTAGCGCTGTGGTCACTTACGGCTCCCATTTGGCCATCCACATGTCGTTAGGGTTATTGTTTCTAGGTGGCGGCCGATACACTCTTTCCAACTCCCCCGCCAACATAGCGGCTCTAATTTGCGCGTTCTACCCCAAATTTCCAACTCACAGCAACGACAACAGGTATACAACCCAATTGAGAGTACAAGGGATGAACAACTCGTTTCAGGTATCACCTTCAGGCTTTTCGCCACCTTTACGTCCTGGCCGTAGAGCCGCGATTAGTTATTCCGAGGGACGTTCATTCGGGCAATAAATGTTACGTTACTCTCCGCATCGTTAAACTAGATGGCAGCACTTCATTACTGAAGGGTCCCGGAATCGTTCCCGAATTGAACACGTTGTCCAGAATCGCCGTGGACGATGAACGATATTGGCCGGTTATATTCGAAAGAGGCCGCAACTGGGATCTTTTAATGTAAGCTAAGCTACAGGCAAACTTGGGGTTGTTAATTAATTTTTGTAGAAAAATTCTTTCCACCTCTGGTTACGTAGAGGTGAAACAACGAGCGGGCTGTCTCAACTATATTGTCGACAAGTTCGGATACCACAGCCAACTTGCCCGAACTCTGACGCAATCGGAAGCCGTACCTTGGGACCCCCAGCCGTCCTCAATAGTTTCCTTTACTCACGATGAATCGATCAAGTTGTTCTGCGATCAGTTTTTAACTGGCGGCGATCGACCGGGCGGCAACGCGGAAGTGAGGATGCAGCAAATGCTGACCAAGATCACCTATGACGCCGCAGTTAAGGACAAGCTGGTCGTCGTTCCGGTCTTCACTTTTCTCATCAAGGTAAGCTACCGCAACAACCGAGATCTACTCTTTGTCACTTCCAAAAGGTCGATTTATTTTTGGTTTTATAAAAATTTTCTTGGGTTTTAATTTTTGCAGATGATTCAAGATCTCAAGGAATCTCCTAGCGTTTTGAACCTGTGGCAAATGCGACTGGTGTCGGCGCAAGTGGTGGCAACGTGTCTATCCAACAACTTGATTCCGGCCGAGGTGATTCTCGCGCTTGAACAGAACGTTAAGGAAGTTCTCGACCAATGGGACTTAAGTCAACCTCTACTTTCTTATCTGGCGAACGAAGGCAGCTTCAGTAACGACGTTTTAGGGAAGTTGGCCGCGTACGTTACTTACTATGATGTTCCCAACAAACGTGAACTGTTTCAAGGAGAACTTTTAGAAGTTTTGTGTAAAGCACAAACCCAACTGCCAAGAGTGCCAACCGCAGTTGTTAAGAAGATACACAAACTTTGTAATTAAGTGTTATTTTTCAAATGTTCTTGAATAAATAAAAAACCAAAGTATTATTTGTAGATTTAATGACAATCGGAGAACAAATAATTCCAGGATGCAAAATTAATAATTGTAACATAACTTCTATAAAAATACAAAATCAGTACTAAGCGTAACTTATGTTAACAATGGAATGAAACGTGTAAATTCGTTTAACACCTAAAAGTTGAATCTATAATCGCCGGGATTCTGCACAAATTGAAGATCTCCATTAGCGACAGCATCATCAACGCCCTAAAAAAAAACAACGTTAGTCCAGTGACAAGGATTGGTTTGAAAACTTACTTCAGAGAAAAAGTTTTCGATGATAGCCAAGGCCCTTTCGTAAATTTTTTCGTTGTCGTGGGATTGCAAGGTTTCGATTCCGTCAAGGCCTCCGCACTCTTCAATCATAATGGCGACTTGCTCAGACTGGCCCAACTTACTGGCAGCCTACAATTGAAACCAATTAAGTTTCCTTCACCGTTACAACAACCGATTACTTACCGTAAGAATGTTATTTAAACCGTCTAAGACTACAGTGATGGTTTTGCTATCTTTGGAATTAAGAAGGTTGCACATTGGTTTAAGTGCGCCCATTTCTACGAGTTTGGCCATTTGAGCCGACGTGCCGCCGCTAGTGAAGTTGGTTACAGCCCACGCGGCCTCCTTTTGAGATTTGAAGTCGCCCTACGACAAAATCGGCCTTTCAGCAAATTGGTGAAGAAAAGTGCGATCACCTTACCGTTTGCAAGACATGAAGCAAAACTGGCACTATTCCAGCGTCCAGGACCTTCTGGATTTGCTCGCTGTTGCCGGCCGTTATGTTGGACACCGTCCAGGCGGCTTCCTTAACGATATTTAGGCGGCTATGTTGGAGCAGGCGAGGCATGACGTTTAGAGCCCCAGCGTTAATTACGGCGTCAGTCTGCCAAAAATTTAAGTATTATGAATTATGTTCGGGAGGCCCAATGGAGATTTTTCCTACCTGTACGTCACTTCCTGTGACAATGTTGCCTACGGCCCTCAGGGCTGGCGTTAGGACGGTGTTTTCGTTGCTGTACAACAACGCCACCAGTCTCTCGATCAGTCCGGTATCCAGAACCGCTTGGATCTTCTCGTTACAGCCGTCGGTCAAGTAACTCAACGCCCAACAAGTGTCGGCCAACACGTCTTTGTCGCTGTAACCCAGCAACTTGGCCAGTACCGGCAGTGCGGGTTTGACCAGTTCAAAATCGGGATAGGGATTCTTGTTGCGGCACAAATTCGAAATGACCCATACGGTGTTTCTGAGAAGAGACAATTCTGCTGTTGGTTTAATGAACAGGAGTAAATCGTTGAGAATTCCTAGACTCAAAACCATGTCGCGGGATTCGGGCCCGTCACCAGCGATGTTTCCAATGGCCCAAACGGCCTGTTCGACGACGTCGTTGCGGGGCGACGCCAGAAGAGCTTGCAGCTTGGGGAGGGCGCCCTCTTGGATGACGGCCCTGGTCTGGTCGGACGTTCCCGACGCGATGTTGGTCAGCGCCCAACAAGCCTCAAACTGCAGAGAGGGGCTGCAAGCGTTTCACGCACAATTATTTTAAATCGCAATTTTTTTATTTCAATGCAAATTAAAGTAAAAACAAAACTAAAGAACGTTTCCAATTTTTTACTTCTTGTCGGCAAATTTATTGAACTCTGGTGGCAAGAATTCAAAAGGAGTGATGAAGATAGTACCGGATATTTGCGCGACCCCTAGTGGCGACTTTGGGTATTACTAGTCAATTGCTAGCAAGTGTTAGTTAAGGCCAGGTGGTAGGGTCGAAGTTGGCCGTTTTCCTAGACGAGATGGCGACACCGGTATTAAATTTCTAAAAGTGTCGTTTTGTCAGGTCTTGTTATTAGAATTTGCCATTTGAAGAAGGGCTGGACAAGACTAACCGTCTGTTCTTATCTAACTCGCGTCGTTCGAGTGAGATAGCATACATTCATAGTTTGCAGACGAGCATTGCACCGTCGCGTAAGTTCGGTTCACTCGTGAACGCTCTTATTGTCAAAGAACGTGGTGCCAGTCACTGTAGGGTTGCCATCTGCCATCTGTAGGGTTGCCATACTTTTTTGAAAAAGACAGCCTTTTTTTACATAAAATGTCTTTGCGGCTTTTTCTAGTTTAAAATGTCCTTTTTTTCAAACTAAGCGTCTATTTTTTCAAATTCGCGGCGTCACGGTAATTAATACGTCAGTACCTCACAGCCTGTTTTAGTACCATTACGGCAAAAATTGACCAGAAAAATAAAATTTTTCAAATTCCATGCCGAAATCTGCGGAACGACAAAATCAAAGGGATGAAGTGAATATTTCGATATTAAATCGGGTTCGAAAGCAAAAACTCACCATTTAAAAAAAGAAAAAAACGAACATCGCACGACACTGAAAAGTAGCCAATAAAAAAATAGAATTCGGTTTTTTTTGTATGACAATATAAAGATTTCCTGGAAATTTTTTGCACCCAGCTAACCCTACATGAAATTAATAAGTGGAAATTATTTTAGCCTATCAAAATCATTTATTTATTAAAAATGATATCATAATGACACAATGGACCAATGTTCGTGTCGTTGCGATTTTCATTCCGAATATGCCCTCGTGCATTGATTAATATCCGGAAATTTTATTCTCATGCATTTCTAAAACGTATTATTATTAATTAATTAATTTTATTAATTAATTAATACGTTTTGGAAATGCATTCGAAAAAAATTTCGGAAATAATCAATGCACTAGGGATATTATAACTGATAATGTCATCTTGCAGTGCATTAATTACCTATAGTTCATTTCTGCCAAATTTTAAATTTTTGACTTCAGTGAAAATACGTAATTAGGCACCGGCGGTTCTCGTTAAAATACCCTGTATATTCGATCGTACTACACTGGCAATCCGCGCGAACTTGAAATATTATTTTACTACCTCTTCATCACTATGACTTGAACCAAACTTAGAGCCAGATTTGACATTATATTATATTGTATTCTAAAAATATGAAAGGATTTTAAAAATTTGAAAAGTCAGTTCACTGAAAAAATTGTTATCGGTTCAGTCTGCTTCTTTTTTTTCAACCCATTGACAGTGTTAGACATGACGGAAGCTAGCATAATATAATATAATATTTTACGTTTTTGTTTTGTTTCGATTCCGCAATGGTGGAAAATTTTAATGTTTTTTTTTTCTTTTTTCTATTTCAATTGTGAGCTTTATTTTAAGCCTTTGACCTTCAAAAATAATAGTTATTTATGTATCAAGGGAATAAACACCGATTTTAATCCCGACAATGTAAGTTATGCACGAGGCGGAGCCGAATGCATTTTCATTCGAGGGATTAACGATGTTTATTCCAGAAATGCATACAAAACTTTCTTCCCAACCGTTTAAGTTAATAATAATAATAAGTTAGAGAAGAAATAATTGTTATAATCGACAGATAGCTAAATGAAATTGACTGACGGTTATTATGAAAACGAGTTTCTTTATGTTAGGATCGGCATTTTTTTTACTTTATTCCCCGGGAATAAAGTACCACATTATTAGTCAATAATGAGGGAATCAAGTGCCACTTTATTCCCGGTTGGGAAGAAAAAAAAATTGCCTGCGGCGCATTTCCCTTCAAGATATTTACAATGTCCTTTTTTACATTGCAACCCTTGGTGCCACGTGGTGTCAATTCAGAAGTGACACCACGTGGCATTGATGCCACGTGAAACCACCATTTTATTTTCTCGTAGTTAAATTACCGCCAATATTCAAATCTTGTGGCGTCATCTGCCCGCAGCAGGCTGAACTGTAGTAAATATTTGGCTGCCGCGGTGCAACAGAGAAAGCTGCAAACTTCAACGTGTATGAGTGAAATAGCTAATACTTTTAACAAAAATTTACTTTATAGCCATATTTTAGAAATTAATTGATGGAAAGCAATCTGAGAAGAAGCCCTACATACTTTGTAAGGGGCGTATACTAATATGAAAAGTCTGGAGACAGTAACATTTATTTAGGAAGTGTTAAACTTTTTGGCGCGAAGTTGGATAAAAAAAATATACTGTAACGCGATTTTAAATTATATATGCCCCTGCATATTGATGCTCTTAAGCGTCATTCAAAAAATTGCCCAATAAAAGTTCGATTTTAAGCTCATAAAGTAAACTTAAAGTTTGAATAATTTCTAACCTCACTTTTGACCATAGGACCTGGCCTTAACCAACTATGAAACTTTACCGCAAACCTTAAACTGCAGAGACGGACTGCAAGCGTTTTCGTGCGTAATTGTTTTAAATGACAATTCTGTTCATATTTCAATAACAAATTGTAAAAAAATTGTATTAGAGAGCGTTTTCAATACAGGGTGAGTCAGCTAAAGTGAATCAACCAAAATATCTTCATTATTAGTAAAATTACAGCTTTAATATACAGGCGGCCGAAAGAGTCCGCATAGCCAAGGTTAGAAAAAAACGCAATACTACCACAATGCAAAAAAAAATATTGCACTTTTTATTCTCTAGATGCATGCAAATAACTAAAAAGAACTTAAATATTTTTTTTCCATTTTCTTATTTCATATTTTCGTAAATATTTGAAATTTTTGTTTTTGATGACGCATTGGTCCCCCGTATCCAAGACTCACACCTATATTGAATGGACTCTTGTTTTTGGCTACTATGCTGCGCTGCTACCAGAGTGCGCGACATGTGTACAGCGGATTGGCATTCGATTTATAAATAGAATGCAAACAATCTGAGTAAAGCGCCATTATACGATTTATTTTAGAACTACGCCGTGCAGGGGACGGCGTGTGGTTACAAAGGCCCCAACTGGCTTACTTGTGTATTTTTGTCAGGAACTCCACACATCTAGGCACAACTCCCAGGCGGATCATGTGGTCAATTGGCGGGTTTCTTTCCCTGCTCAACATTTTTCTGCATGCTTGTGTGGCCTTCAACTGATGCCCCTCATCGGAGTTCATCATTCCTGCAACTTACATCATTGATAAAAGTTGACACAACTAGAGAAACCTACCCCAAAGAATCTCTTCCGCCGACATTGGGGCGGGTGAAACCACCCCACTGGTGCAAGATACGGGAGCATCGTCTTCGGTGTCTTGCAGACTGATATTGCGCCGTTTCAACAGCTGATCTTCCTTCTTGGCCTTCCTCAACTCGATTGTCTGACCTGCACGTCTGCGACGCATTTCCTGAAATTACGCGTTTACGCAAAAAAACATCCGACCAAAAGACTTTACCTCGCAATCTTTGCCCTTGTTTTTGAAAGCACGAAGCCTGGTCTCATCTGCCATTTTCTAGAACCAACAAATTTGGGTTAAGAGACAAAGCCAAAACGTTTTTCTTGGAAATTCTTAAGGACTTTTTGGACGATTTCGGTCAATTACGCGAATGTGAGGATTCAAGACACTTACGACGGTAATTAGGCGAGAAATTGGCACAAATTAAAACAGAAACGCGAACTCAACGACGGGCGAACAAAACCAAAATTGCCGTTAAAAGATTTTTGCCACTAAATTTGACACTGACAGCTGAAAGCCGGATGTGCACCAATCAAAAGTCCCGGTTCAGAATCCGCCATTTTGATTGGTGGACTAAGTGACGTCAAAAATCAAGATTTAATTCCTTAAATTATTATTTACCACAAGAACCGTAAACGTAAATATTTTAACAACAATTCTCCATTACGTTAAATATTATTTTAGTTCTTTTGTAATACAAATCGTTAAAACTCGCAAAAAAGCAAGCGGCAACGTTCTCTTGACACCACTGCGCAGCGCGCCAAATTTTCAAATTTCGCTCATCACCGATTCCCCGCCTACTTTGTTATTAAAATTGTTTAGACATTTTACGTTGTGTCGTCTCCATCTTCGTTAAAATTACTTCAATACTATTTTTATGTAAGTATAATTAAATTAATTGACCTTCTAAAGTCGCAGACTCCCTGGCCGTCATCTCGTGGGGAGGAAATCAATAAGTCCTCACCTTAGAAGTAGCGAAAATTCGAGCGCGTTCTGCGGAAAACTGCACGTTTTCTCTCCAGATTCGCTTTGTTTCTCTTAGGTCTGTGTGTGATCTACAAAAAAATACCGGGGCACAACTGGTTCCAGTCTAAATGTGATGAAATTGTGATTTTGATCGCCTTTTTAAAGCCATAAAATGCCAGATTCCGTGAAATCATTGCCTGACTGTAATTTGTCGGATGCTGATCTGCCCATTCCAATTCAAGTGTTTTTGTGGAAACAAATCAGGTGGGAAAAGGAAAATTGTTAATGTTATCTTCAGGGATTAATTGTTGCTTTTTAGCCCGTTCGTTAAGCCAAAATTAGGAAAATTGCACGAAGCATCATGTATGGTGAGTAGTGAGTATAAGAGCCGGTAGTAAAGTTTTCTATTTTTTTAATGTGTCCATAGAAGACTGACTACAAATTTAATATGTTTTTTCTTTTCAGTTTTGTCAGCATTCTATGACCGGACATCACGTAAGTAGCCTCATCTTTTTTTATTCAATTTGTTCCCAAAATTGCATTTAGGTATATACAGGGTTAGACAAGCTTAGACCACTATACAAGGTCAGTCAGCCTATGTAACGGGGAAAAGCCTTGACGATAAAATTAATTAAAAGATGCAAATAGTGTTATATATCAGAAACTGCTACTGTCAAATGCTGAGGTTCAACGACGTATGTCGCAGCTTCTTTTCAGAAATTTGAAGCTCCAAGGAAGGTTTGCAATTGGGTGGAGATGTGGAGTTGTGAGAGATGTGGGCTGGGTTAACTACAATGGGATAATGTACCAAACAGGTAAAGAGAGGCGTTGGAGAGCGTCCATGGTGGCACTGTTATACCAGTCCCGTTCCATTGTCAACGGCTAGGAAGGGTGGTTAGTTGGATAGATGAATTTCAGAAATGATCAACGACATGCTTTGCGGAGCAAACAAATTTGAGCCGTTTGTAGCAGAGCTTTTTAAAATCAAATTATGCTCATTCCTACTACTATTTTGAAAAAATTAATTAATAATACTATCACAATGCAATTAATTAAAAATTAATTGCATTGTGATAGTATTGCGTTTATTTCTAACCTCAGCTAAAAATACTCTTACTACTCTACACTAATCCTAGATAACGCACCTTCAAGGTGGTTCGAACCTTTTAGGCCACCATGTATATTAAAGCTGTAATTTTACTAATAACGAAGATATTTCGGTTGATTCACCTTAACTGACTCACCCTGTAGATACGTTTCAAAAACCTCTTTGAATAATTATCTTTTCTTTACTATGACTTGATCTTATAGATTTCGAACCGCTTAACACGAATCTGGCTGTAGTTTCCCTGTACAAGTCGTACTTTCTAAGATATGACCATTTGAATGTTTCAATTCAAAATTTTCGTCAAAATCGACCTAAATTGCAAATTTTAACTTCTTTATTATTAGGCTTACGATTTTCGTTCATATAGCATTCGATAGCTTTTGTGAAATGGAGGAATTTGATGTATTTGAATTTGATGTAAGTCTGCCCGTTCAAAAGTTACAAGAGTTTGAATATTAAATAAAATCGAAACTTAGTGGTTTTTCTAATATTATAAGAAATCTATTTATTCTAGCGTCGAATTGATTACGGATTTGAAATCAGGAAAGCCGATTACATAAGAAAACGCTTATTTCTAGTCTTTAGGTGCAACGATGTCAATTTTAGGAATTTTTCGAATTTCTATCGATTGAGGTAGAAAAAAAAAGTCGAAAATATTGAAATTTTTTACACCGATTTTATGACCTAATCTTATAGATTTTGAACCGCTTAACACGAATCTGGGCGTTGTTTCCCTGTACAAGTCGTACTTTTTAAGATACGACCGTTTGAATGTTTCAATTCAAAATTTTTGTCAAAATCGACCTAAATTGCAAATTTCAACTTCTTTATTATTAGGCTTACAATTTTCGTTCATATAGCATTCGATAGCTTTTGTGAAATGGAGAAATTTGATGTATTTGAATTTGATGTAAGTCTGCCCGTTCAAAAGTTACAAGAGTTTGAATATTAAATAAAATCGAAACTTAGTGGTTTTTCTAATATTATAAGAAATCTATTTATTCTAGCGTCGAATTGATTACGGATTTGAAATCAGGAAAGCCGATTACATAAGAAAACGCTTATTTCTAGTCTTTAGGTGTAACGATGTCAATTTTAAGAATTTTTCGAATTTCTATCGATTGAGGTAGAAAAAAAAAGTCGAAAATATTGAAATTTTTTACACTGATTTTATGACCTAATCTTATAGATTTCGAACCGCTTAACACAAATCTGGGCGTTGTTTCCCTGTACAAGTCGTACTTTTTAAGATACGACCGTTTGAATGTTTCAATTCAAAATTTTTGTCAAAATCGACCTAAATTGCAAATTTCAACTTCTTTATTATTAGGCTTACAATTTTCGTTCATATAGCATTCGATAGCTTTTGTGAAATGGATAAATTTGATGTATTTGAATTTGATGTAAGTCTGCCCGTTCAAAAGTTACAAGAGTTTGAATATTAAATAAAATCGAAACTTAGTGGTTTTTCTAATATTATAAGAAATCTATTTATTCTAGCGTCGAATTGATTACGGATTTGAAATCAGGAAAGCCGATTACATAAGAAAACGCTTATTTCTAGTCTTTAGGTGTAACGATGTCAATTTTAAGAATTTTTCGAATTTCTATCGATTGAGGTAGAAAAAAAAAGTCGAAAATATTGAAATTTTTTACACTGATTTTATGACCTAATCTTATAGATTTCGAACCGCTTAACACAAATCTGGGCGTTGTTTCCCTGTACAAGTCGTACTTTTTAAGATACGACCGTTTGAATGTTTCAATTCAAAATTTTTGTCAAAATCGACCTAAATTGCAAATTTCAACTTCTTTATTATTAGGCTTACAATTTTCGTTCATATAGCATTCGATAGCTTTTGTGAAATGGAGAAATTTGATGTATTTGAATTTGATGTAAGTCTGCCCGTTCAAAAGTTACAAGAGTTTGAATATTAAATAAAATCGAAACTTAGTGGTTTTTCTAATATTATAAGAAATCTATTTATTCTAGCGTCGAATTGATTACGGATTTAAAATCAGGAAAGCCGATTACATAAGAAAACGCTTATTTCTAGTCTTTAGGTGCAACGATGTCAATTTTAGGAATTTTTCGAATTTCTATCGATTGGGGTAGAAAAAAAAAGTCAAAAATATTGAAATTTTTTACACCGATTTTATGACTTAATCTTATAGATTTTGAACCGTTTAACACGAATCTGGGCGTAGTTTCCCTGTACAAGTCGTACTTTTTAAGATATGACCGTTTGAATGTTTCAATTCAAGATTTTTGTCAAAATCGACCTAAATTGCAAATTTTAACTTTTTTATTATTAGGCTTACGATTTTCGTTCATATAGCATTCGATAGCTTTTGTGAAATGGAGGAATTTGATGTATTTGAATTTGATGTAAGTCTGCCCGTTCAAAAGTTACAAGAGTTTGAATATTAAAGAAAATCGAAACTTAGTGGTTTTTCTAATATTATAAGAAATCTATTTATTCTAGCGTCGAATTGATTACGGATTTGAAATCAGGAAAGCCGATTACATAAGAAAACGCTTATTTCTAGTCTTTAGGTGCAACGATGTCAATTTTAGGAATTTTTCGAATTTCTATCGATTGGGGTAGAAAAAAAAAGTCTAAAATATTGAAATTTTTTACACCGATTTTATGACTTAATCTTATAGATTTTGAACCGTTTAACACGAATCTGGGCGTTGTTTCCCTGTACAAGTCGTACTTTTTAAGATACGACCGTTTGAATGTTTCAATTCAAAATTTTTGTCAAAATCGACCTAAATTGCAAATTTTAACTTCTTTATTATTAGGCTTACAATTTTCGTTCATATAGCATTCGATAGCTTTTGTGAAATGGAGAAATTTGATGTATTTGAATTTGATGTAAGTCTGCCCGTTCAAAAGTTACAAGAGTTTGAATATTAAATAAAATCGAAACTTAGTGGTTTTTCTAATATTATAAGAAATCTATTTATTCTAGCGTCGAATTGATTACGGATTTGAAATCAGGAAAGCCGATTACATAAGAAAACGCTTATTTCTAGTCTTTAGGTGCAACGATGTCAATTTTAGGAATTTTTCGAATTTCTATCGATTGGGGTAGAAAAAAAAAGTCAAAATTATTGAAATTTTTTACACCGATTTTATGACTTAATCTTATAGATTTTGAACCGTTTAACACGAATCTGGGCGTAGTTTCCCTGTACAAGTCGTACTTTTTAAGATATGACCGTTTGAATGTTTCAATTCAAGATTTTTGTCAAAATCGACCTAAATTGCAAATTTCAACTTCTTTATTATTAGACTTACAATTTTTGTTCATATAGCATTCGATAGATTTTGTGAAATGAAGAAATTTGATGTATTTGGATTTGATGTAAGTCTGTCCGTTCAAAAGTTACAAGAGTTAAGAGAAATCGAAGCTTAGTGGTTTTTCTGATTTTATTTTCTAGCGTCGAATTGATTACGGATTTGAGTTCAGGAAGGCCAATTACATAAGAAAACGCTTATTTCCAGTCTTTAGGTGCAACGATGTCGATTTTAGGAATTTTTCGAATTTCCATCGATTGGGGTAGAAAAAAAAAGTCAAAAATCTTGAAATTTTTTACATCGATTTTACATATTTCTATAATCTCAAAATCAGCGCCATACTTTAATTTCTATGTTAACCACTCGGATTCGGTTGCACAACGCTAATTGGTCAGTAATTAGCGCTCCGTTAATGTTCAATCAATTTTTCCGCAGGAACTGAAAGAAGCTTGCAAGATGTTCGAAAAAGTCCTGGTGCAAAACCTTCAATCCGGCTTAACCATCCATTTATCGGAAGCGATTCGGTCGTTACCAAGATGGAAGTTAATCCAAGCTTCGCTACCGCACGTCATGCATTCAGCTGCAGCCTTGCTATTCAACAGGTTCGACTTCCGTCACTAATGAACAACAAAGTTAATTAAAAATTTCAGGATGAAAGACGGCAACATTCAGTCTTTGAGTGCAGTGGAGACAAAGCTAATGTACACTTTGCACTGGATCATCTTGGACGCAGCCGAAGAATGCGCCGATAACGATTTCGAAAAGGGAGTTTTCCACACTTCACCCTTCTTCTACCTATTTCCGATTGCCACCATCACCGTAAGTTTTTTTTTTGTGGCTTTATTAGAAAAGTTATTTTGAAAATTTCCAACAGCTCTTCGTTTATTTGTTCGCACCGTTGTGCAATCATCTGAAAGAGTCGGACTTTCAAAACTTCCGCCTCGAGAACGGACTCAAAATTTGGCAGGCCATGTGGGAGTTTCGACATCCGGAGGCTCCGTGCTTCACCTCGCATTGCAAGCCGAAGCCCAAGTACCTGTCCGGGAAGAACTTGAAGCAGAAGCCGGTCTTTGGAGACGTCTTCCTTGGACGTGAGTGTCTCCTTCTAATTCTCCTAAGGCCACAAGATTTCTAAAATAAAAATCTAGAATTAAATACTAAAACTAACACTTAGGAGGTCACTGTGGTTCTTTATGAGCTTTTTGCGCTTAGTTATTCATCAACTAATTACATAAAATGGTATTTTATGTCGTTACATGTGAAGCGGCGTTGATTACCCAATTAGCTCTTTCCATTATAAACTAAAACAATTGATCGAGACCTAGTTTATTGTTCTAGTTTATAAAGTTAAGCGCAAATACGTAAAAAAATTTATCACCCACCCTAATGTGTTTACAAAAGCCAAACATTAACAACGTGTCAGTCGGAATAGCTCTAGGGTGAGTCAAAGAGATCTTTTGATTACAAGTTCAAAAGCCTTACACCTATAATTGATTCCAGCCGGAATAAATTATTGATAATCGTTTATCATTCCACCCCCAAAAATTAATAAATAACAACCAAAATCAAGTGTCGACTCGCCAGCCACCAACCTTTCTGAACAATGCGTTTTTTGGTTATTATCATTGTCGTAATTGCTTCCGTGAAAGTGATAAGAAGCAGTGACGAACTGGAGGAGGCAGTGACGTTCGTTGCCGATGTCCTGCGAGGAGCATTCCCGACACAAAAATGCCTCAATTTTTTGATTGAAGACACGAAATTTGGATTTGTTGTAGAAAAAGCTCTTCTCGCTTCCAACCTTCAAGTGACGATAGGAAATTTTGGTCTTCCCCACAACTCGCACTGCACTGTCTTTTTGGTAGTGACCGGACGAATTAACGAATTAGGCACGCATATCCTGGACGAATTGAGAAACGGAACAAAAATTCGGCCCTACCAACGAGTTTTAATGTTCTACCAAGAAACTGGCAGCGAAATTGAGAATGGGGTCTTTTGGGCTATTTCCGAAATTTTTGGGGTCGACTTGTTGTTGGCGAAAATTGATTTTTTTAACAATGAGGGTTCGATGTTGCCCTCGATGGAAGCTCGAATTTCGGTAACGTCAATTTATCGAAACCAAACTTTGATTAATTGGCGACGTAACGAAACTGTTAACTTGAGAAGCTTGGAACAACCTGTTTGGGTGCCTTTTAGTAGTAATTTTTCGAAACAGCAACGCAATTTTGTAATTGCCACCTTTCGGTGCACCCCTTACTTCTACATTAACCAGAGCCACATTAAGGGCGGAATGGAGGACAGGATCGTAAAAGAAATTGTTGCAAAATGGCCGCACGAATACAAAATATTGCAAAAGTTCAACGATTCAATTTTGCGTTCTAATTTATGGGAACAAGTTGTGGGGTTGGTTGCTGACAAGTCGGCCGACTTGGCGACTTGCTCACAGTGGCAAATTTCGCTAAATGGAAAGAACGTTGACGCTATGTACCCTCTGCAGCAAGTTTGTTTAACTTTTCTGGTACCTAAGCCGCATTTTTTGCCCGGTTACACCTTCATCTACCAACCTTTCCCTCTATTAGTTTGGCTGTCAATAATCGTAATGTTTGCCGTTATTTTTGTTTCAATTTCTGCCACTTCTCTCCTATATAAGAAAATCGGGAAAAAACCCTTAAGGGGTGCGAAAAACGAAGACTTAATCGCAATATTGTTCGATTTGATCCACCTCTACGCCCTTGGAGGCACCAAATTTTCACCGCGCCCTAACCAATACACTCTTCGCTTGATCCTCGTCCTTTGGTGCATGGTTTGCTTGATTTTCTCCAACTATTACAACGCCGGCATCACGAGCTCTTTAACCCAACCTCATTACACCCATCCGGTTAACAACATCGACGACATGATCGACGAACGGGTTGTTTGGTTAAATGAGGATTTTGTCAGACTGAATTTCAAAACTTCTGGAGTTCGCAAATTAGAAAAGTTAGCCGAACTGACGTCGCAAGATCGCAGAAAAAGTTTCGCCTTCATCACCAAGAGACTTAGCAACAATTTCTTGACTGACGTGGATGGCTTGTACGAAGACGAAAAAGCGAGGTTGACCGTGCTTAAGGAGTGTTTTGGAAACATGTTTGTAGGGTTTGCGTTGCAGAAATCCTCGCCCTTTACCCAAATTTTTGACAAGTACAACTTCTGGTTTTTGGAGCATGGATTGCTGGGGTTTTGGCTGCAGAACGCCACTGTCATGGAGGAGAGTCAAAATTTCAGGCAGTTCCAGACCAACGATCTGAGGAAACAACATATTGGCGTTGAGAACTTCCAAGGGGCGCTGTACTTTCTTCTGGTTGGCCACTTTAGCGCCATTTTGGTCTTCGTTTGCGAACGGTGTTTTGTCAAGAAGCAAATACTGAAAGACGAGTAACTTTGATCACAATAATTGTATTGTTGTCTTCTAGCTCTTCGTATGTTCTTAAGTTTTAGAGTTATGAGATTTGGGGAACATGTTTGGGGTGCCTCCACCATTTCGACTGACCTTTAATAAAATAAATATCAACCAAACTCACTGTTAGAAAAATTATTTTCTTCAGTTTTACTGAACTAGCCCTAAAGTGCTTTAAACCATTAAAGTGCTAAATCAAGGATGTGGTTAATGGTTTGCCCACTCTAAAACTGTTATCATTGTCAACTTCTCAACTTTTACTCTTGGTAACTAAAATTTCCAAAATTTAAAATATTTTAAAAAAACTTAAAAAAAATATTTTTGGCGCCTCCTTTATTTAAATCAATGTTTAATTACGTATTTTTACTAAAAAGTTTAATTCTTCCTTATTGAAAGCTTATTTCTGGGATAAAAAATCTGAACCCAAAGGGAAGTTTCTAAGCTCTTTAATCCGAAATGGTTACAATTAAGTCCACGTTCTCTAGACGAGGAGTTCGTAAAGAAACACAAGAAACGCCATCAACTCTCCAACCAGAAGTATATACATGGCTCCTGCAAACTTCCTGACGTCGATCTTGTGATTTTCTTCCGGGTCGTTGGAGGACCGAGAATAGTTGCTGCTGAAGTTCTCCTCAATAAACGTCACGTTTTTTAACCAAAAGCCGACAAGTCCTTGTTCGCTAAACCTGAACATATACTTGTTGAAGATCTCGGTAAACGGGGAGTTCTTCCTCAACCCGAACCCGACGTAGTAATTCCCGAAGCACTCCTTGAGGGTCGTCAAAGTTTCAAGTTTTCCTCCGGGAATTCTCTCCAAGTCAGTCAAGTAACCGTTGGATAATTTCTTCGTTATGTAAGCGGAAATTTTGTTTTTATCCCAAGTGGTGTGGTGGGCGAGGTTTTGGTATTTGGCGATGGCCGAAGATTTGAAGAACATTTCCATAAATTCGTTTTTTTCCCAATTAATTTTATTTTCGACCATATCCTCGATGGTGTCGGTTGGGCTGCTGTATTTCAGATGGGTCAAGGAACTTGTGATTCCGGCGTTGTAGTAGGTTGAAAAAATTAAACAGGCCATGAACCAAATCGCGAAAATTGCCCGGAAACTGTACTGACCCGAAGGGGGCAGTTTTTTGATCCCCCCCAAAGCGAAGGCCCGAAGCAAGTCGAAGAAGATTGCGTTCATGTCTTCGTTTTCGCCAGTTCTCAAACGTCGCTTTCCCAATTTCTCGTAAACTGTTGAAATTAGGTTAATTGCGACGAAAATTATAAAAATTAAGACGACCAAACATCCCCAAACCAAAAGCGAGTAGGGTTGGAACACGAAAGTGAAATAAGGCAACAATTTTGGTCGAGGAACCAGGAACGTCGCACAAACCTGCTGGAGCGGGTAGGTAATATCAATATTTTTATTCGCCATTGAGATGTACCACTGAGAGCAAGTCGCTAGATCAGCAGTTCCATTTTCAACAGAATCGACAGCTAGCGCCCATAAGCTCACTTCGGTATCGTTGGGTTTTGTGAAAACTACGTAGTCGTGGTTCCAGAATTTTGCGATTTCCTCCACGATTTTTGCTTCTAAACCGCTGGAAACTTTCTTGAATTTCACGTAAAAAAACGGGGAACAGTGGAAAGTGGCGGCAATAAAAGCGCGCTCACCCAAAGCTCTTCCAGGTTCCCAAATCGGTTTCTCGAGTCTCACTTCGTCACTTAAAATAGTTTCGACTTGATCGGTGTAAACCGACGTAACTCTCACAAGGTTGATCCGAGGTGCTTGCAACCAACCGAGGTTCTCACGCGAGATTTCAGCCAACAAAATATCAACCCCGTAAGCAACAGCAACTCTAACTAAATTTTCTTCAACCCTTTTTGAGTTGGTGAAAATCAAGATGCGGTCGTAAGCCCGAATTTTTCGACTACTCCTCAGTTCTTCCACGATGAAAGCGGAGGTGGCGTACAAGTTTTTGGAGGATATCAGCCAGCCTCTGCACTGGAAATTATTTTGTTCTATCTTGAACAATTTTAAGGGTGTTACTGAAACAATTTGAGCTTCTGCTGCCAATAAAGCTCTCGTCACGTCTTGATTTGAATCGTCCGACAGGTAGTAGAGGCAAAATGGGGACGAAAACACCTTCTTGATGACTTTCGATATCAGATAATTGTTGTGGCAATTTCCGGCGAAACCAATGAAGAACAAAACTGTCGTTACCAAGCTTTTCATGATTGCTAAGTAATCAAAAAAGAGACGTGCAAGCGTCAATCATCCCCTTTTTGTTGTTGGCTTTATGAGCCATTGTGAACATTGTTGCAACGATATATTTTCTTAATGTTGGTACAACTTTTGTTGGTAGTGTGAATTGTTATTAATGCTCGCCCATTAATTCAGAACGATTTCTATGGAGGACTTAACTTTGTAGTTTTTTATAGTGAGTGACTGAAATAGGTGTAATTCGCTTTCTCACTCCAATCGCCTGAAAGCCTCTATTTAGTTGTTTAACGTTAGTAATTTAACGTTATTATCCATTTACCTCCCACAAATATCATGTGAATAACGGACAGATCGAGCAAATAGCACCTTTGGTCTTTGTCCTTCATTAATTAAATCAATACGTTGACTAAACTAACGAATCAACAGCTTGTAAGGGCTTTGTTCTACTAACAAAACATTAATTTCGTTGCAGAAACGATCCGTAGATTAAAGAAGTTCTATTTACATTGCGGACGTTACTTGTTTCTCAATTAACAATTTATAAAAATGTCTTAGCGACTCGACAATATCAAAGTAATTTGTAATTGCTGAAGCCTCACAGCTTCCACTGCCCTTTCCTTTATCAAATTAATTAAATATAAAAAGTGTTAATCAATCTTCTTCCTAATCCGGCCAAACCTTAACAGTCTTTCAATTTTTCTCAATGTCTCCTTGTCTTCTCGCAGGGAAGCCGTCCGATGACGGTTTGGGCCGTGAGAGCCCCACCAGTCAAGGAATCAGCGCTTCCAGCTCCGAACAGCAACATCTCTTTTCCGCCACCGCGGCTCCAGCGACCGTGACGGTGACGGCGACCATAACGAAGATAACGGATGACGAGGTAATCTAACAAAATCCCGACCTAGATGCACGAACGCCTTCTTTAACCTAAACCTTAAAAGTTTGCCTCTAACCCTTTAATGTTCTTGGTGTTCATTCCACGGTCGTTAGAGTAATTGGGTGTCGTCTCCCAAGGACACGGTGTTCCCGGAAACTATCCCCGAAGAGAGTTCCAGCACCGAAGAGGAGCACGTCGTCATCTTCCGGCTACCGTCGCTGCACGAATCGGACGGGTTCCTGAGGGACCCCTCCATCTACACCGTGAGCCAACTCAACTTTATTATTGAATTCAATCACTTCTTCCAAATTATTTTTTTTCACTTTTAATCATTGTTTTGTTTCGTTCTTCATTATTTTTTTTTTAAATTGTTATTGTTATTTTTCTTCAGGCCGAAACTAGCCTCTTTCAACTGGCAATGAGGAAGAACGGCAAGAACAACGTGAAGCTGGAACAAGTTTCCATTCCCTCGAGTTCCGAAGTCAAGCACCAAAAGCCTTCCATTCAAAAAATTGGGTAACTAGCCCCCAATCTTGACCTATTCTTGCGTGAGACCAAAACCAATTTTAGGTCTTCGACTGACAAGGACTCGGTTGATAGCAGCAAGCATCCTTCCACCGATGGAGCCGCCGCGGACATTCGAGGATCGCGGAAGACTTTAAGCGGCAACCAAACCGGCGACATATCTTCAGCCACGTTCCTCGACGTTGCAGTAATGCGATGTCTGTTCATAACCCATTGGCAGGAAGAAGGGATCTATTGGGCCCTCCATTTCTTGTACAACAGGTACCGCCGTCAATTGTCAGTAATAGAAAATTAATCGAATTGTTTGTTGGTAGACTTCGCGATATTAGCGAGGAAACTTCGGGTCAGTTGCAGCCGCGCCGAAGAAGCAATTCGCTGCCCATTCCCAAAATCGAAGTTTCCCTCTACCAAGGCGGCAACGAGACGAAGAAGCAGGAAAACAACAAGGATTTTATAGAAGTTCCCGAAGTTAAGGACGTGTCTCTGTTAGCAGGTACAAGAAATATCGTGTAAATCTTTGAAATATGAGAAGTATAACTTTAGAATCTCCGTACCACAATTGCAAACCGGCAGATGATCCAGTCCAGGTGAGGAGAGCGAGCGAGAAAACCAAAAAGAGGATGAAAATGGCCGACCTGAAAGCTTTCGTCGAAACCAAATTACTTTCGAAATCCGACAAAGCGTTGGAGAAAATCGGACAGGACGAGCCTAAACCTTTAGGCGACCAATCGGTGGGTTCAAGACCAATGCTTAGCGTATGTATCTTTATCTCTCTTCCACTCTATTTTCAACTCTATCGCTCACTTCTTTTTTCTTCTTCTTCTTCTTTTGTCGAGTTTTTGGAGTTACGTGGCGAAATTTCTGCAGGAATACCATCGAAGCTTGGACACGGGCGATGAGCATCTGTCCAGGCCCAACTCGGCAATGGCGAAAATGTTCGAGCCAACGCCCAGCAATCTCGTTAAGGGAAAAAGTATGCCGAGCCTTAGGTGAGTGGTTGTTGGAAACCTTCCCGAACCCTCCTGACAAGTAAAATTATCGAAGTAAAATTTGAAAAAAGTAACACGAATAGAGTTGTTCTTTGAATGTTGTTCCACCCTCGTAACGAAATTGTTTAATGTTGGATATTGTAAAATCGTTGTTGTCGAACTCTCTGTTGTTTCCTACTTTCCTCACAATATTCTTGTCTGTCATGAATGTCTTATGACGTATTCTGTCTCTCTTAGCTGTTTAATAGATGAATTAACTGCCGGTGGGTAAGTAGCGCATCTAATGCATCATTTTTGCGGCGACTGTTTAACAAATAAAAAGTTATTTGTTCAACAATTGCACCAAATTTTGCTTTACTCAGGTATCAATTTCAACTCGATAGACCCCTGGCGTAAATGAGCGGAGTAGCGCAAATTACTTGCGCTCAATTTCAACTGCGAATTAACACGTTGAAATCGCGTAGGATGAGCGGCGGCGTAGCTTAAATTTTACATCGATATTTTACTCCCGGCGCAAGTTCAGTTGAAATTGACCCGCTAGCAGCTTAGCAAATAGGTTTCCCCAATTATAGCAATCACGTATTTTGTAACTTAGACTAGTGCTATAATTTTCCCCGATTCCCCGCGCTTCTTTTATTTTCTGGTTTCTTCGCTTCAATCAAGCAAAACGGTCAATCACTTAGGAAAAACCGGAAGTGCTAGTCTTTCCGGTGTCAAAGTCCAAAAGGGATTGGCCGCAATAGCAAAAATAACGTTTGCTTTTTCTCCCAGATACATCAGCGAGATCCATTGGGACAGAAGAAGACCCAGTCGTTTAGAAAAACCCTCTCAGCCGATGGCCAACCCCATCATAACAGTGACTGAGCACACCCCGACTCCGTCCCCGGACTACCTAAAAAGACAAGTTTGGATTTCAAATTTTGAAGAAAAAAAAATTACCTCAAAAGCTTCCAGGGTTCGATGGATAGTCAGCTGGATGCTGTGAGCTTGTCCGGAAGCAAGCTCGGGGGGTGGCAAGAAAGAAAGGCGAGCCTAACTCGATCTCAGACTGACTCTAACATAACTTACGCAGGCGAAGAAATTCCGGAAGCATCGGGAGCAGTTTGCTACATCACCAAAGATGGCGACATCGATTTTCAAGTGGTCCTCAAAGTAAGTTTCCTAAATCGAACCTTCTCGCCTCAAATTGCCGCTTCAGGCCGTCCACGCCACTTCGATTCGAGACAACAACACTTGCACCCTACGCGTCTTGGAAGTTATCCTCAATTTAGTTGAGTTATTGATGGACATGGGAGTTCTCAAGCAGTGCTTGCGAGATGAAGTGATGACAGGCAACGCCTCCACTCCCGGTCAAGTTCAAAGTCCCGGAAAAGCCTCCAAAATTCCCCCCAACGCCTCTCAAGGGGACGCCGACAAAACCTCCAAACCCATGACGTCCCATCGGCTAATTATGAACACTATCATAAGGTACAGTCGTTAAGTTGTCGTTGAAAAAGAAATTTTTGGGCGTTTCAGGGTTTTGAAGCATCTCGGTTGTCCCCATGGTTGTGCTGACGGTCAAAGAGGACCTGCTGCGGAATTTTTGAGAACGCAGTGTCAAAATATTTTGGCGAAACTCAACAGGGCCAGCGGCAAACAGTTCAAGACTTTTCTTCGTGATTACATCAAGTCTCAAACGCTGCCGGAAATCATGGACCTCTTCCACGCCTACGTTGGTTATTGCATCGACCCCAGCTCGTTGTTGTCACCGTTGAGTAAGTTGATATTTTTGGACGTACTGACTGCTAGTGTTACGAATACGTCAAATCTCACCCTCGACTCATAGAATGAAACTACTTCTCATGGTTGATGACTCAACTACTCACCCACTTACTAGAGTTCTCCCAACTTTTCATTTTTTCCAACGAGATACTCGAGGCCGTTCAATATAGTTTGACCTCAACGGCCTTAAGGCCTGAGCCTCGTTTTTTTCTCTTGCGAATTGAATCGTGAAGAAGAATGCCGTTTGGTGTGTAGAAGGCTCCTGCGCGTTCTTCTTCCGTATCGCGAAAGCTGTAGCTCAACGGCCTTAAGGCTCGAGCCTCGTTTTTTTCTCTTACGAATTGAATCGTGAAGAAGAATGCCGTTCGGTGTGAAGAAGGCTCCTGCGCGTTCTTCCCCCGTATCGCAAAAACTATATTGGACGGGCTTGCTAGTGAAAAACAAGCACCACTAAATCGTCCGCAACTGACAATGGACCAACTTTCACTAACTTCACTCACCTTGTAAGACTAGTGTATGTGCTATGCTGTGCTCCATAGAGCCTGGTCTCGTTCTCCCGACTTTTGCTTCTGATTTTTGAACGTTGCTAGAGTAGAATAGAGGAGAGGCTTTGAAAGATGGCGTCCAGATTTGTACACTCATTGCCCGTTAGCAAGAAATTACCAAATGACAAATTGGACTTAACGTGATGGCAGAATGCGTGTGCAAAACCGAGTCACTCTTTCAAAGTCCGTGACATTTTGCGAATAACATTTCATACAGACCAGAAGCGGGGCTCTAGCAAGTCACCAGACACAGTATCGCAAGGTGGTTATGCAACGAACTTTGGCACAGGCGTAGGTGGTGGTGGAATACGGGGGGTGGAGGGCCAGATCATGTCGCATATTTTCAAGCCTCTCGTCACGCGATTCGTCAATTCCAACAAAGAAATCAAAACGCCAGAGAACATGGTAAGCCAAAAAAGAAATTGCTACGCCCAAGTGCTAATTGGGACTTGCAGGGACTTTACTGCGAAGTTCGACAATTGATGACGTATGTCAAAGAGGGACACGGCAGTGTCTTCAGAAGGGTAGCTCTTAGCGCTTTAATTGACACTGCGGATCGGCCGAGCAAGAAAGAGAACGTCCAAACCACAAGAGTTATTAAGTAAGAGTTGCGCAGATAAAATCCAACGTGTAAGTTTCTCTTCCAGACACATGCACCATTCGGAAATTGATGACCCCGGAGATGTCGCTGCAGACACCTCTTACACGATTGACGACAGGGGTGTTAGAAAATTGCTCTTTAAGAAGAGAAGCACCTCGTCCACTTGCGCTGTAATTTCCAACTTACCTTTATTTAGGTTTGTTATCGAAAAATTTGCAGAGTTTGTTGGAAACAGAAGCCGACGAGTTGCCGAAAAGTAGCCAGAGTCCCCTCGGCAATCTCCGAAAGAGGCACATTCTCACCCCTCGCCAGAGCGAAAGGGCTCTAGGGGTTGGCGAAATTCCCTCTAAGGTCAAAACCAAATCGAAACTCGGAGGCATTGGTAAGTGGAGGGGAGGAATTGAAGACTCTGATTGTAGCGTTTTTAGTCAATTGGTTTAAGAAGAGCGATCAAATATCTTTGGAAGAGAATGATAACCAGGAAAACGGAGATTCTCTCACTGACACTTCCAGCTTCATTCGGCAATCATCCAAGTACTACTCCCAAAAAACTTCCAACAAAAGGTAGGAGTTCCGACAAATTTACTAAAAATTTCTTCTTAAAAAATCTTTTCTTCAGTAATGTTGGGCAAACTCTGCAAAAGGCGAAGCGGAGAGTGGAAGATCGCTTCAACAAGTTTGTGTTGAAGAAGGGCAAGAAGAAAGATGGCAGCACCGAGGAGTCTTCAGGTGGATGTAAGTCACTTCCACCACCAAATCGGTGATACCAACTAAAATTTTTAAAGATTTAAGCCGCAGAAATTCAGTCGAATTTGGGGAGTCTTCGCGTGAATCTGAGTTCGTGGTGTTAAAAGAGCGCAAATTGGTAACCACAGGGGCCGTTTACAACGGAGCAATGCGGTTGTCGTTCCTCCTCGAAACTTGTCCACCCGGTTCAGTTCCAGATTCCCATCTCTTAGCCTCGATTCTAGACTTGGTACCTACCAACGAAAGAAACTTGAAGATAACTAAAAAAAAAAATTCTAGCCCCACTCGTCCGTTGTTGCAAGAGCCGCTCTACTTCTAGAATGTTCCTATTTCGTCCATTGCTGCAACAAAGGTCAATGGCCGTCTTGGATGAAACTCAACTTTCCCATGTTTCGTCCTTCCGGGCCGCTTCCTGCCAGAGGTCCGGCCACGGGCATCAGGCGATCCCACATCATGCAGAGGGCGGCCGGAAAAATGTTTTACCAATGGGCGGAAGTTTTGGGTCAACGACTCGAAGACATCATCAATGAAGACAGAAATTTAGAAGCGCAAATTTCCGCAATGCTCCTGGACGACCAGAAGCAAAAAGAACTTTTGATGCAAGACGAAGAAGAAGATTTCTTGGACGAAGCAAGTATCAACTCTTACGGTTCGAGTTGTCCAATGGCTCTTCGCGTGATCGCTTGCGTTTTGCTCCACGAAATAACTTCGTTTCTCCGGGAAACCTACCAAACTCTACCGAAATCCTCGAGGATGACGGGAAAAGAACGACCGCCACCTTGGGAGCGCCTATACAGTAGGGAGGCGAACAGGAGGTGGAGCATGGCGTTGTCGTCGATGGGTCACTCCCAAACTTCGGCACAAAGTCTTCAATCAATAGCTGGTGATAGAGACTCTGGTAAAGTTGTTAATTAAAAGTTTAAAAGTTTTTGCTAAATTTTCTAAATTAGGTCAAACTGAGAGGAAAATTAGTTTTGTTCTTCACGAACCCGACAACGAGTCTGAAGGAAGCAGCAACACCACTGTAACGATGCAGGTAACGTAATAACTAAAGAAAATGATTGGCAATAACGAACTGAAGCGAAAACGAGTAGAGAATCTAAAAAATCAATGAAATGTTAATAGGCAATGATGCAGGGGGATGACGGGAAACGGATGGGACAACCACCCAGACCCTACTTGTTGCGGCGAGGAACAGCAGCGCCAACTGGCGGTTCCTTTAAGAGACGCAGTCTCAAATTACGGCGCGGCACCAAAGAAGGCAAAGATATGGAAATAGAGTGTAAGCATCGAACCCTTAGAACTCCAAACCTAGATTAAATAACAGTTCTCGACACTATTCTAGGGAGAATTCCGGAAACTGTCAAACGAACTGACTCGATCCAGTCGAAACGTAAAGTCAGTTCTTTGTCGGACAGAAGTGACACTTCTGAACCTGGAATGGCGGGGGAGGCTAGTGGGGAAGAATCTCCCGGAGTTTTGAGCGATGAGCAGCCCCCAGAAAGCCCGAGTGACAGCAACGACACCGACGACACCACCAAACATATGCCTTGGATGAAGGTTCAGTTGATTTCACGATGAAACTGGCGCTTAATAAATAAATTTCGTAGGTGATGGTTCAAGTTTCTAATTCGTATTATTTTTTCTGCGACCATCAAAATTTTTGCCATCCTTTCTGTTATCGACGCGTGATGCGCGGTTGTTCGCGCTTAATCAAGGCCGTTCGGAAGGTGTACGGGGAAGAGTTTGGGGTTTTGGATGACAAGATGAGTATGGATTTCGGGATGAAGAAGAAGAGCAACAAGAAGGAGAAAGCGCAAAACAGAAAGGTTTCCGACCAAACCAGCTCCCAGGTTTCCCCGATTCGGCGAAAAGACAGCGTCGGGAGAAAAGATAAGTAAGGGACCTATCTTCAAAGTAGAACCCGCGAGATCCAAATTACGTTAACTTTAAGAATCGACAAGGGCTTTGATGGTTCGCAATTGAGCAAACTTGCCTCCAAAGACTCCTCGAGAGACATTGCAGATTCTGACACTGGACAAGAAGGCTCCAAGAGCACCAATAACGGTAAACCCGTTGATCCTCCGCCAATTCTAAAGTATATAAAAACCCAGGTGAGGTCGTCCAAAGTACGCAAAGTTCCTAACACCTATTGAATGTAGGTTAAAGATGCCTTCCATGCTCCGCTGGCGGTTCTGCTGAAAGGCGCCGTGATTCTCAGCGAGGAACACTTTAACGAGATAATTCCCGTCGTTTGGGAGTTGCTGTTGGAAAGCAACCAAGAAGTCAGCGCTTGCGCAGCTTCCCTCTTCATTTTAGCGGCCGTTAAAGCCCCTCAACAAGTCTCTGACATCATGCAGCACGGGTTGTCCCATCTAGATCCTGCTGTCAGGATCAACGCGATACTAAGGTTTGTTCCAGGAGAACCGGCAAAACTATTTTCGAACCTTCTTTAGGTTCCAAGTGTTGTGGAAGATGCGATTCCAAGTGTGGCCGCGAATGGAGGAAAACGCCCATATACTTTTTAAGGTTCCTCCACCCGGAATCGAGTTCACGTTACCCTCCCCTAAAATCGGAATAGAATCTTTGGACGTGGTAGACTCCCCTTGGGAACTTTTGGTCAAAACGAAAGTTGAAGAGGTGACCATCAACCAGGAGCGTCATGTATGTTAGTTTTTTTTTTCATAGAAGAAACTTTATTGTTAAAATTTAGAGGTCGCTAGTGACGGCTACCAAAACAAGGAAAAAGCAACAAACTGAATTGATAAAAATGGCGCTTCAAGCCCAAGATGACAAGAAGCGGGAAGAAAGGGAGAACTTTTTAATAACGACGATACCTATTACTATTCAGGCGGCCCACGAGCCAAGCTTGTACCACACCAGCGAAGAACACGAAGAAGGTGCTTGATCGAAAATGTCACAATTGTTCTTAATCTAGATCTTTATAGCAGCAGATGACGAACAAGCTGAAGGCCAACCAAGAAACACCGGCCACCACTTGCACTCAGCTCACTCATTGTTTCCGTCTTGTCTTTGCTCGGCTGTTGTTCAAATCATCAATCTTCTCGATGACGCTGCAGTTTCCGCTGATGGTAACGCAGTTTACGAAGTAGCTTACCAGGTAAAGTTCAAGAAATTGATTCCGGTTCTGATTTTGTTCAAATAGGTGATTTGGTGTTGCTTGGTCGAAGACAGCGCCTTGTTTTTGCGGTACATTCTCGAGAGGTTGACGCGGGAAAAACAGGAGCAAATGTTCAAGATTCTCCGTCACGTGATTCGGTTCATCCCGAAATTGCCGCAACAGGCCGCCTTCGCTCTATACAATTACATTATAGGGTACGTCATGTTTTACGTGAGGAGTCCCCATGAAGATGGGCAAATGTTGATTGGAGCCGCGTTATCTTTGTTGTGGATGGTAACGCTGATTTGGGTTAGTTGTTGGGTGGTTTTGGCAAAGTTTTGTTGCAGGTAGTTCACAGCGTTCACGGAATCATGTTTAAGGATTTGAAGCAAATCTTGAGGAAGGAACAATGCGACGCCTCAATTCTTCTAACCGCTAACGTTCCTTCTGCTAAGAAGATCATCGTGCATGGACCACAAGGTTCGAAATTTATTCGTAAGACTTGAGCCAATTTTTGTTTTAATTAGATCCCGACGCCGGAGGAATACCGTCTCAATTTCCGGTTCAAGAGGATACCCAGTTTTGTCAGATCCTGAGGGAATCGTTGGACTTTTTTGGAATCGATGATTGTCGCCACAAGGAGTTTTTCCTAGTTGATTACAAGACCCGTAAGTCTCGTTTTGCAAGAGTTTTTCTTCTACGTACGTTTTTTAGATCAAATAAGAAACCCTGCTGCTTACGTGCGCGACTACTACTTCTTCAAACGCTCCCAGTACCCTCAACTGGAACTCGTCCACATGAAACCCGATAACGCCTTCAACGCCCTCCAGCGCCAGGAACTCTTGCACAAATTCGTCGAAATTGGCAAAGTTTTGCTAACTTGGGCCATCTTAAAAAATGTTGACATGGTAAAAATTTGAAAAACTCTCAATTTGTTGTAATAATACCTCCAAAGGTGGTCCAAAGAGTAGTGTTTCTTCACGAAGAACTGATGAAGCTGCCGTCGTTCCCGAGAAAAGCTCTAGAGTCGGACCTGGACCTCTACAAGGGCGGCGCTTTAGGAAAGGAACTTCTGGGCTTGGACGTTCTGCACAAATTCATGTGGGTGAGGTTGATTGCGCGAATGTTCGAGGCGATGGCGGGGAATTTCGCCTATTCCGGCGACATTCACTTGTTTTTGAACGTCCTCAACGGAGCTGTTATCCTGCATTCGGAGGACGCCTGCATCTTGCGGTACGTCATGGCTACTTACATTAATGCCGCCTTCCACTTCAAAAACATTTTCTCAACTAACGGGTGAGTTCAAACTGATCGAATTGAAGCTCTTTTGACGTTTCGAGTTTTACCCAGGTACTTGCTGATAATGCCGACGTTACTCAAAATCTATTCCAATCACCAGACCAACAAGTTAGTGACGACAACTGTTGAGTACGCGGTGAAACAATTTTATCTGATGAACCGGAAACCGTTCATTTTGCAAATGTTTGGCTCCGTATCGGCCATGCTCGACACCGATGAGGAGGGGACTTTTGGAGATGCCCATAAGGTTTGTTCACTATGGTCAAAATTAGCACTGACTTAATTGGGGGAAAATTCAGATTCAGTCGAGTTGTCTCTTCAATCTTCTCCTGAGTTTGGAAACGCCATCGCCGGATCCGCTCAACATTGCTGAGTTAGTAAAGGAAGATAAGCCTTTAAAGGCCATAGATTTCTGTTACCATGACGAAAACGAGATGGTGACTATCCTCGATTGCATCTCCCTCTGCGTTATGGTAGTTTCCTACTCTTCCGAAAGCGTCAGAGGCTACCAAATGCTGGTAACTATTAACCTACTTGAGGCTTCCAAAAAATTTTCTTGCCTTGTAGATAATCTTGGAGGCTATTCTTCCGTGTTACGTTCAACATATTCACTTACCATCCTACAATAAAGAGGGGAAAACTGAAAAGGAAATAATAAACCAATTGGCGGTTTCCATCAAAACTTTGGTCAATAACTGCGAAGCCTTAACAAAGTAATTTTTTTGAAAAGGCTTCAAAGTTTAACAATTTTGTTGCAGGAGCTACAACGGTCCCTATAGGTCGAGTCCTGAGCACAAAGGGTCCAGTCAACGCAACTACAGTCGCGGCCCTTATTCTCCGGGTTTCGATTTCGAGGACGATTCTCATTCCAAATTCATGAGCGAGCATTCGAGAGCTAAGAGCATGTACGAACATGACGTTGAAGATTCGGAAGTTCTTCGGGCTGAATATCGAAGACCTAGAGACGTTCTTTTGTCGTTAGTTGGCGAGTTTATGTGTCGCGCAACTGCCAGACTCCATGAACTAAACAAAAAGAACAACCAAGAAGGAAAATTGATCGATTTGCTCGACATTAGATCTCATATTGTATATTGTGCAAAAGAAATTGAAAACGTTTTGACGATTTTTTTTAGAGATTAGCCGACATCGCTCACAGTTTGTTAAAAGTTTCACCTTATGACCCCGAATCGATGGGGTGTAGAGGTCTTCAACATTACATGAGTTACATTTTACCTTCAACGGAATGGGCGAACGACGCCATGAGACCGGCTTTAGTCACGATTTTGAGGAGGCTAGACAAAGTGTTTCAAAAAATTTCTAAGAAACCTTCAATTAGGGTATCAACTTCACTCATATCGTTACTAGCGTTTAAAATAAAAAAAATTGTAGCGAAACACTGATTGGGACGCAGCTGCTGGTCTTCTTAAAGGCATGTACGATACTATGGTCAAGTACCCGTACATTATGCACTGGCAACACATTAAAGGCCTCATCAACACTTGTCAGGTCCGACTCGAGCGTCATCTATTAAATATTTTGTAAATATTTTTGGTTGTAGGCTTTGGTGGTTAGTGAGTACTGCAATACTGAGGGTATTTCGTCAGCCACCGCTGCTCTAATGAGTCAAGCGCCACCTCCCCATTTCTGTTCTATGGTAGTCCGCTTGATTGCGTTACAAATCCAAAACATCAATGTGAGTGATAGTTGAGGCCGAAAGAGATGTTAGACATTATTTTTAGGATAACTGTACTTTGGAGCAAGTTTGTGGGGGAAGTTCCACGTTTTCTACTCAAGACAAGACCGAAAGCATGATAATGAACCTGATTATGCCCTTGTGCTTGAGGGTTGGGAGCGGCCGAAAAGGTACACTTTCGGTGTAGTTGGGTCTTTTACCCTTCGTTTCTTTGCTCTTGATACTTTTTACAAGCTATGGACCGCATAACGGCATTTTTAATTTCTTTCCCCAGACGTGTCCGCTATGAAGCAGAACGATGTCAGTTTTGCTTTGACTCTTGTCCTGCACGCGATGAGTCCTCCCAACACCAAATCAGCAGCTTCGTCCGGGCCTAACTTAAAAACTGCCGAAATTCGAACTGGCAGCCTGACTTTTACTGGAACTCGCGACACTAAAGCTCTTGCGAAAATCAACACGTCGCTCTATCAAGTTTCTTTCTTGGGTAAAATTCCCCCAACTATTTGCAACTTTTCCCAAAGATCTGTCGTAGCTCTAAAAATAATGACGATATGCTTCGAGGGTGAGTTAATAACAGTTTGGACAAAAATCGCCAGAACCATGAGGGAGTTGGGAAAAAGAAACGAAGCGGCAAGTTTCCTGTGGGACTTCCTCGATTTCGTCGTCACTCATCGAACACCTCTCTACATTCTAATGCAACCTTTCATTTTCCAAAAAGTTGTAACTAAAACAATTAAAATCCTAACTAATTTATTATTTCAGTTGGCTCAACCTCCAATTTCAGATTTCGAACGCAACATTCATACTAAAATCAGAGATAAGATGCGAGGGATCGGTTTGCCGTTTCCCAAAAGTCGCGGAGCTCTCCTCATGGAGCTCGCCCATCAAATGAAAGAACTAAAAGAAGAACTGGAAGACGGTACTGATGCGTACTAAAAAATCGTCGTTTTTATTGAAAATTTAGCTTCAGACACGACTGATCCGAAAAAGCAAGAAGCTACACAACCAACTGTTCAGATGACCAGCGAAACTAACCATGGACGCCACCAGAGACATTCGCTAATAGGGCTGTTCACAGGAGACACTCATCATGGGCCGAAAACTGCGGCCGCGACCGACCACCACCAACTCCCAAGTAAAGGTTGAAGGAATTAACGTATTTTCGAGTTTTGTGCAAATATTTCTTCAGTTCCAGAATCTTCGACTAGCACTAGTCACGTTTCGACTCCAAATCAAGGAGATGGACACGATTCGAATGCAAACGGGAGTTCAACTCCCTGCAACGTTGTTACTGGTGAGTCTCTATCAAAGTTATTCCTGAGCCTTACAAGGGGTGCGCCACCGGAGACTATCACCACCAATAACTTTTTAAAATTCAACTCTTGTTGAAAAATTGGAACTCAGGGAACTTTGGTAGAAGTTTCTCTTGGCCACCCACGTACTGTTTACGTAGGGCATGGAACCGCTGTCGAAAGACCATAAAATGTTCAACGACTAACCACTTCTTCCAATTACATCTGTGCTATCGTCTGATGGATGTTAGTAGGTGTTGGTTGTTTGCATGTTTCAGATCGTTCATCCCAAAGGTCATCTGTAAGCGATGAACATGCCGTGCAAATGCCTAAATCTGAATCCTTAATGTCTCACAAGGCCCATAAACTGCGCTTTGTGTCTTCCGTAGAATTTAGACATTCCTCAGGTAATTTCCCGCCATCACCGACACTATTTTTCTTCGTTTCGTCTTTTCTTTAGTTAAAACCTACATCAATGTTTTCACAATTAACCTAACATAGAGATAGGTCAAAAGTAACTCTATTAACCGGCCATCCAGGTGAAACGTCCGTAACTCCTCTAAGTCCAGAAAGTCCCGCGGACGACAGCTCCGGGGAAACCCAACCCGCCAAATCCAGACTGCAGAGGATCAAACCCCAGAGCCGCAAAACCTTCCGCATCCGGAAGAGCCGCAAGAACAGCCGCGTCGAGGTAATTTTAAATCTTGTTCGAGAAGTTTTTAAAATTTTCTCCAGGTTTCCCACATCAAGCTCGAACCGGAGGAGTCGCCCCATCCCAGCCCCCCTCACCCTCCACTTTCCCCCGTCCCGCAGGTTCCGCCCCAACCCGTGGATCCGCCAGTTGTTCCTCAGCAGCCTCCGCCGCCTCAACAGCAGATATCTGAGCCTCACCGGTTGAGAATTTCCATGCGAGGCAAACCTACTGAAAGTTCTTGGGACGAAGACAGCGCCATGTCGCAAACTTCCAGCACGTCCGGTTACAGGGAATCGTATCCGGTCATGCAACTAAAGGAGCCTCTGGAGACGAGTCCTAAGGCTTTTCCGCCATTGGCGTCGCCGGATCTGCATGATTTGCCATCTACTAGCAGTGCTACCACCACCAATAATTTCATGCAATGCGACAATAGTTCTCCTGATTGCTCCTTAAATGAGAATGGGGAGAGAACGGCTCTGTTGAGTCAAACGGAGAGGTCGCCGTCGCAACATTCTTTATTGATGGTGTTCGAGCAGCAGGACGAAACGACGCTCATATGAGATGAAAAGAAAAAGAGGCGGAGAGAGTTTGTGTAAAGCAATGGGTTATAAAATCGAGATATGATTGATGATCAAACTGCTGAGCTAAATAGATGCATACACGTTTAGTAGCAATTTGCTGTTCAGCTGAAGTTAACCAAACTTGCTTAAATTGTATCTTAGAAAAAAGATGAAAATTCCTACATCCTTAATCCATAATATCGGATTATATGTGTTACGTTCAAACATATAAAAACGGTGGAAAAACGTAAATAATTATAATCAACTTCCAGCATTGATGTTTATGACTGTTGAAAAGTAGAAATCTGTAATTTTATAGGTAAATGTTATTTGTTGTAACTACTTAAATTGAAACATTATAATGGTCTCTCACGCTATCGCCACTGTCACTTTTATTGTATGCATATTCTTTATAGGAACTTAATTGCTTATAACGCGTTCCCAGGCCGCGTGGGCATTTCTCTTGGAAAATCGATGCTTAAATCCGCCAAAACGTACGCCACTGCTGCCCAAAGAGCTGTCGCTTTATCCAATGTTTCTGAGTCCTCAACATCCAAAGTGTCGGCGCTTGAGTGGTGGTACCAAAAGTACTTGTCGTTTTCGTTGTAGAGGGAGCCACCGGGAATTCCCTTTTCGACCCAGACCATTATGTCAGAACCCACATCGGAGGAATTGACAGCTTGAGTAGCGTTGATTGGTTCTAGTAATCTAGAATTCCGAAATTGAGTAAAATTAATTAAAAGAATTGAAGATCAAACCGCATGACTTCTTCTAAAATGCATCCACCTTCGGGTCCTGCTGAGTACTCGAGCCCCAAAGGGTTGAAAGTTCCTATGTCTGATTCCATTATGAAGTTAATGTTGTCAGTTTCGTTAGCATGATCATTGTAGTAACCTTCTGCTCCTACATAGCCAAATTCTTCAGCTGTCCAAAAAATTGCTCTAAAACTCGGAAATGGCAAGAATTTAGGGAAAATAATCTAACTTTACCTAACAGTTCTTTTGGGTGTTAACCCTAAGCTTTTTAGTAGCGCAAGCGCCGCCCATGATATGAAAAGACCGCCGCCGTCGTCCATGGCGCCGTTGCCGACGTCCCAACTGTCGATATGACCGGAAACTATGACCACCTTTTCTGGATTTTGGGTACCTTTCAAATCGACGATGGTGTTTCGGGAAATTTCGTTGGGTAGCGTCTTGGCTTCCATTTTCAACAAAATTTTCAAAGTTTCCCCCCTTTTTTGCATGCGTTCCAGCATGTTAGCGTCTTCAACTGTAATGCAAGCGGTGGGAATTTTCGTGACGTTTTCGGCGTAAGTTTGCATCCCCGTGTGGGGGGTGTTCATGGAGTAGGACGTTATGGATCGTATTAAGCTAGCAACAGCACCAACTCTAGCGGCCTCGGACGCCCCTCGACTACGGTACGCCACTGAACCCCCGTAACCTTGCCACTCTTGATTATAAACCACAATTTTGCCTTGCGCCTAAAAATTGTTATTACATTAATTTGTTGAAACGCAGATTGTCGACAGCAACCTGAGCGCCTACTTGACGCAGTTCATCGAAAGACTTGACCACCAGCACTTCCGCTAGTATTCCTTCAGGAGGCGTCCCGACGCTGTAGCCGAGCCCCAACATGTTCAAGTTTTGTTCGCGAGGCTCGACCAAAGTTGCAGATTCTTCACCTCTACAAAAATTTGTGTCTACTTCCCATCATTTGTTAGTGGTGATTTTACCTGATCCAGTTAGGAACTTCGACGTCTTCCCCGTGGACCTCCGTCAATCCGCGACTCCTGGACAGGTCCATCATGTAATCGATCGAGTTTTCCAAATTCTTCGTTGCCGCCTTGCGATTTCCGAACTTGTCGACGAAAATCGCCAGTTCGTTGTAGGTGACTCCTTTGAACTCGCCATTGGTTGCGCTGTCAATGATCGATTGCACTGTAGGGGCGTAAGAGGCGATTTCCTTCTTTAAATTACTGGGTAGGTTGCAGTCGCTCACTTCGTTGTTGCGTTCATTGCAGACGATAGATTGCAATGATGCTGTGAGCGTCACGACGGAGAGGATGTGCAGTAGCATGACGGAACCGGAGCACAACGCGACCAAGCCAAGTCTGAAGCGTTATAGAGATAAACGCCAGTTAAGTAATCTGTTTAGAATAACCTTTGACAGCACCAGCTAAACAACAGTTAGCTCTATTGTAATTGGCGGCGTAAGATTGGTAATCTATCTATTAAACGTGTTCGGAGTTTATAATGTTATCGGACTTGTTGCAGGTATTCAAATTTAAAAAGAGAAAATACCTTTGCGCTATCTATCTATTGTCTGGATGTTGAGAGGATATTGTTTCAGAAACCTGGCATCAATTTGGGACAACAAATTTTTCGTATCTCTATCAACAAAGTACTGAGAAGTGTAATAAATAGAACATATTTACATGAAGTTAGCTAATTAGATATAACAGAACTAAACCTTTATCCCTGATATCCCCCAAAAATAGAAAATGGGCTTCATTGGTCTTAGGCTTTACTGGAGAAGAGTGATTGAAGCTATGAGGCAGGCTTTAGGCCGTCGACTCCGACAAAATGAGGGTGGGTAATTAGAATAAAGAAACTAATGAGACTCCAAAAGTTGAAACTGACCATATTCCAGAATTAAAAAAGAAAATTATTTTTGTGGTAAAGTTTTAAAATTGATAGATTAAAAATCGGGAAAGAGACCTTTATGAGAAACCAATCTTTCCTAATTTTTGTGTCTTCCGACTCTTTCTAAGATTATTTTTTTTAGGTTGAAAATAATATGTAATAAAATTTCTTACCTAAGCAGATCTAGATATCTAGATCAAACTTTTCTTCTAAATATAGATTTTGGTTATCAATGCTTTTGTTTGACATTGATTGATTTTTAATATTCTAAACAACTACCTAAATTAGCAATAATCCAGAAGAAGAATAATTAAATTGAAAAACCAAACTAGAAAACCAATCTTATCTAATTCTACAGATTTTTTTAAATAAAACTTGTGCAGTACCTTTCAATAATTCAAGTAGCTTTATGAAATAAATTAAGAACTAAGCAACAAGTTTCTAAATTTATCAACTCTTTGTTCACAACAACTTAAAAAATGAAGAAATATTTATATTGGAAATTGTTGTTATTGTACCAATCTTGAAACTATGGCACTATGAACTAAATTAAATTGCGATTTATCAGATAGATAATCGAAAAAGATCTAATCGCGGCGATTGATATCCAATATGTGTAGAAGTTGTTCAAATTGAACGTTGGAGTTACATATTTGTAACGGTCCAACAAAAAATATATTTTGAATTACAAGAAAAGTCATAAAAATGCCTTCATAAAGTCACTTACTAGCGTTTTCACTAAATAAATGTTACCCACTGAGAGTTATTAGAAGACAAGACACAACTAAGCAAAAAAAAAATTTAATGCTGAATTTAAAACATAGTCACTTTTTAATAAGCAGTTCAATGACAGTAATAAGTTTATTATCGGTCGTGACATGCGTAGTTCGCATTTGTAAGTTAATTACTATAAAAAGCACACTTCCTAATCATTATTATGAATAGAAAATTATTATGCTTAGAATAATTATAATAATTTATTTAAAACTAAGCCAATAAAAAATGAATATAACCTGGAAGTTTGAGATAACTACCAGTTGTGAAGCTATGCATTGATAAAAAGATAATTATTAAAAATTTACCATCACAGACTAGGCGTCTTTGTGTCTTCTATCGGTTACACATTTTACTGTATTGTTGGTGGTCTAGATCTGTGCACCGTGACTAAGCACCCAAGTATACTCAATTGTATTTTGGGCAGTATAGTGCTTGACGATACGCCTGTTGTCAATTTAATATTTGTGTAAATAATCGGACAAACGAGAAGTGGAGTAAACACAAATAAATTTTATTCATGTCGCATTTTTGTAAAGACAAAATATTACAATAAACTATATAATAAAAGTACCTTGTCTTAACCTAAATAAAACTATACAATATTGTATTTAAAATCAATAAAATTCGTTACATACTAAGGTAGGTATTTTGTAATATAATAAAAATTATACAATATATATATACAACTTGCGTCAATATTTATTCTATATTTGACAATATCACCGATCAATTCATAATTTTTCTGTGTTATAATATTTAACTGTTTTTTTAACATTAATTGGTTTTACAACAAGTGTTAGTGTTACTGCAAATCTGTATGAGTACAAAACAATATGTGTAGGTTACAGTTGACGGGAAAATAGTTGTAACCGAATGGCAACAAACAAAACGGTAGTAATAACCATTCAACATGTATAACAAACATGTCACGAATAACTATGCTAGGGTGGCCAAGCATGCAGTTTCGACAATTATCACATGTTCTGGACGTACAGATCGAATATTTTTTCTTATTTTGTTTGTTGTGCGTACATCTAGTTAATAGTTCTACACATATGTAAAATTGTTTCACTGAGATTGAGACCTGGGTTAGTTATTATTTATATTAATTAATAATAATAATGATTTCGTCCTGATTTGCGCACTGAGTTGGGTAAATTTCAAGACACATTTGACCTTAGGTACGACGTTAACAACATTTACTAGAATAAAATTTAGAAAATTTTACAAAGGGAACTAAACATACAATCACAGAACGTTACAACAAAAATTTACAACTTAATGATGTGAGTTCTCGAAACTTTTTTTAAAATAAATACTATACAGAATGTACACTTAGAAAATAAGCTATAAAGAAACTTTCGATCCAGCTAAGTACAAAACATGATCGTTATTTACAAAAATTCAATTTCCTTCCTGCGTGTACATCTGAGATCAAAGCTTAGTAACGCAAACACTCTGCGATTAGAGAGAGCTAAAATATTGACACTTTTCGCAATTTTCGTTTTTGTCAATCTTCAGGCACCGCGCAGTCTCACCTTTTAAGAGCACCTCGACCCTCTTCTAAACTAGGTAACAAAATTTATAAAACTCGTCCAAAATACTTTTCCTCTTTCTATCACAATTCTGTTAATTCTTCGTACCGTCCTTAAGTAATGTACAGATTTTCTAAATAACTTTATTTGTTCCTTACGTTATAAAAATTACTATAACAATTATTATCACTATTTCATACAAGCAACAACATTCATTCGTTCGTTCTGTTTTATAAACTTTTTATTTACAGTACAATTGTTTTAAACTCTCTTTATATACTCCTGACGTAATAACAAAACAACGAATATAGTTTTATTGTACAGTTCAATCAAAAAGCACCTCGTGTTCAGTTATAGAGCAACTCTTATTGCCGAAAAAAATTCATTAGGTACAGTTAAGACGACGACGGGGAGAGCGCGCCGCCTACTAATAATCAACATGATGCTGAGCGGTTCCGGTTTCTTGCAAACCAAACATTAAAACCTCGACGTTGTTAACTAGTAGTGGCGGTGGAAGTGGTGGCGGCGACGGTGACGGGGTTTGGAAAACGGTCCACAATTGACTTAAAACTACGAGCAAGTGGGTATGAAATAGTGTAAAATATAAAAATTACAATCTCTCGTTGGTTTAATTAGAAGTAACCACAACCTGGATAACATATTCACATCACAACCTTCCTAGCAGTCCAATAAAGGTGACAAAGACACTTAATTCTTGATTGACGTATCGGTTGAGTCCATTTGCCGAAAGAAATACGAAGATATGACAGTGATTCATGATGCACACCTTACATTGAGATCTCGTCAACGAAAACGCCGGCAAAGTGCAAAATTCGTTGTATAATTTCAAAAACAACTTTCAAAATATCGTCCTTGCTGTATTTACACCGTTTAATAAAATCCCTAATAAATTAATTTACTTTCGCGTTTTAAGTATGTTGTACTCTCGAGACAGCGGTCCTAAACAACCGCCGGAAGAAGTCTAAAAATTAAGGCAATCACGCGCCCGTGCAGTCGATTTCTACGATATCCTTGGGCACCTCCACGAACTGATAGACCAACCTTTGCCCGTCCACTTTGGCCAGGATCCCTCTTTGATAGTAATACCTCAAAGCTCGCCCCATCGTTTCGTAGTTCATGTCCGGCTTGTTCTTGTGCATCCCCCACAGTCTCGAGACCGCCTTGGAATCGACCAGCTTAAACACCCCCTTCTCCCTGTTGGTCCACTTGATGTACCTGGGGCAATACTCGCGGTCCTGCAGAAGTTTCAACAAAAACTCCCACAGATAGGTCGTCGATCCCTCCCTGCTTTTCCTCTTGATCGTGCCGGGTTCGCCGATCTTCTGCTTCTTGACCTTCTTCAGCTTCCTGGGGGAGAAGCCGAGCATGTAAGGGTCGTCGTACACGCTGGAGGTAGCCGCCTGGATCACCGACGTCGGGATGGCGTGCCTCATCGGCGGGGACGGGGGGGACGGCGTCGTAAAGGGTGATGCTGCGCTGTTGTGATGATGCATATGTTGGCCCTGTTGGGCGTGGTGATGCTGATGGAGCAGGTAATTATTGTAGGTGTCCGGTACTGGAACAAAACGTCTCATTAGTCCTTCGATTCGGATGTTTTCGGTCAGTTGCTGACTGTTGCGTAATGTTATCAACGTTTTTTAAATTGACTGATAACGTCTGGTGCCACTGCAATTTCGGCAAATCTAGCGAGATAAAAAAAAAAAACGAAAAATTCATTGTTTATCCAGCAATAAAAAATGAAATTAGCTTCGCGGGAGATAAGCAGCGATTGTTGACGTTTCCAGCCGGCGAGTAGCGAAATAATTAAGTCGCGACGTCTTAACGTGGGCCAAAATTGTTATTTTTTTCCATCCTCCCCTCTAATTGGGCCGTTTCGTTGTTCCATAAACAAACCGCAATTCGACAGGCTATAATTTTCCATTATCCCGACCATCAGACAAATCTCGCCACTACCTGCCTCTTTGTCGAAGCCTTTTTACATAATTGGCTTCCGGGAGTCTGTCTCTTCCACACCGCCCCTGTACAGTTATTGTATACCTGTGGATCTGTTTACAACCCCATATATTTTCGGCCGCCCTCACCTGACCTACATTCAGACAAAGCTTCACCGCTCCACTATTCGGATCCTCCCTTCGCCCGGGACCTTTTCATTCAATCCCTTTTCCCACACTAATCACGGCTCAATTTCGTCGCTCGCGTTTCTCGACTTGGCCCGTTTTGTAATCGCCCGATCTTTTTTGTCTATTAATAAAAATAGGTTAAAACGTTTTTCGCAGGTGCCACGTTGCAAGGTTCTTTTCTCCAACGTTCTTGTTTTAATCGTCAGTCCGTCAGTAATTTTTCATATAACCTACGTCCTTTTGTCGTAGGTGTGACCCGATTTTCAATTTTTATAGCGTCGTTTTAATTACGCATCACTTGTTTTCGCCCAGATATCCAGATCGACGAATTTACGCGTTCTACCACGAAATTATCCCGGACACACGCGTAAATCAAGGATTTTACAGGAGGCGAGGTGTTTGAAGGATCCTAAAGTGTTATATTTATGCGCGCAATTCTAAATTTAAGCGTAATCCTATCTTTACAGGGACGGGAAGTTCGACGTCGCCGTTGAAGTCGCTACCAGTATTGGAACAGCCTGTAGTTTTGACCACAAGTTCGCTAAAAATATTTCTTTATTCTTTCTCCCTACTCGCCACAAAAATGTTTAAAATGAGAAAAAAGAAATTTCAGGAGCTGGAAACCGCAAGTTTCTGGCTGATGGTCAAATAATAAGTTGATAAAAGGGAACAAATATAATGCACACCAAATTAAACCATACATCCACTGTCCACTAGAAAATTTAATGAGCATCAAAAAATCTAAATAAAACACAAATTATTATACATCAGAAAATGAGAACATCACCACTAAAATAACTATGCTGCGTATTGTTTTACCATTGCTTACATTTTAAACTCTATATGTCTATCAATTTTACTAAATGTTCACCAAATTTAGAACGCTCAAGTTACGGGTCCGTTCTGTACATAATAAATATTCGCGCCATTCATTTATATTTTGTGTTTCTCAAAAAAAAACTATTTGTGCGTCAAATAATCATTCTATTACTCCAAAAATAAAATATGCTCGCGCATCTCTCCTTGCCGCTTGCGCTTTCAGACAAGAGGCACGCAAAAAAAGTTTTGTACAAGGTCAGTTCAGGGCCCTGTATTTTTTTTTTAAAACACGATTAGAAATTACCACTAACATAAGTTTTACGTTTTACATAATGCAAGCCAATTACAGCAAAGCATTTATTTATTATAAAAATCAATATCTTTTTTTGTGCAAACCACTTCTATTTTTACTCTTATTTTCCTTGCCCTAGCACATCTACATCTATAATTTTGCATAAAATTATTTACCATTTGCACAACATTTTATTGCTTGTGTATTTTTGATCAACAAATAATATTTTTAACTGCTAATAATATAAGACACTGTCGAAAATTAAATATCTGGGTATTATGTTAGAATTAAATGCGGAATAAAATTTGGTGAACATTTAGTATTTATGGTCAACAAAAGTTATTTTGGCGAAGAAAATATATAAGAGGCCAGCATTATGTCAATATTTGGTTGTCGCTTTAAGATTATGTATTTTCTTAATTTTGGTGAGCATTTAGTATTTTTGGGAAATAAAAGTATTTTTTTGTATGAAAATATTGGGTAAATTTGGTAGACTGTTAAATACGACCCTTGATAAAACTCGAATTAAGAGTAAATTTCCGATTCTCATGGTTGTTGATTGTTTCAACAATTTGTTGATTAATTCCTGAACGTTTATATAATTATTTCAGGAACTCCAGCTCCCAATTCACTGCAACTGGAAGTTGCACGAAACGGGGCTGGCGTCCTCGTTGCGCCGAAAGCGGTGCACCGGTTGCATCGCGATGCATCTATTTTCGCGTTGCAAGGACAGTGCCGGTTGAAGGTTACGGTCCGCCGTTTCCTGGTCAATGTTCTCTTCTTGGTCGGGCGCCCGCCCTCTTCGCCCCCAGACGGGGGCCCTGTGTGTCTCGCACGCCATTGTGCGACAACCATCGATTCCGTTTCGATTATTGAAACCGTCATCTTGATCGTCGCGAATTTTTCGCGACACGGACCCTGCCTCTACACATATAAATACGCAGCCGCATTTCGGGGATCCTTGGCAAATGAAAGTAATTTTACTCTTCCTGTTGACGTACAAGCTAATTGATAAATATAGAACGGCCCCCACTAATTGCCCCCTCCGACAAAGACCGCGATTCGCGGGGATCGCGTGCAGACGAGTCTCCGAGAAGAACGACGTTTTGGACGTTGCCACCACTTTCGGGTAATTGAACGTGCGCTCAGGAGAGACGAAAAAGCGCCATTGTTTTAGCTGGGATGACGAAAATTTGACGGGTTCCGAACAGCTGGCAACAAATCACCAACTCGTGGAGTCTTCCTGTTATTATTAACACTTTTTAATAGAACCGAATATTTTTACACTTTATGCTAGTAAACAGGAAGAGGTCGAAAAAAGCAAGGTCGAAGCGGAAAAAATCGTGAAATAGAGTGGAACACAATTGCAGCGAAGAGAGAACCGCGGCTTATTGAAAATTAATAAGAGTGAAGAGGCGAAAGCAGTCGCTGATGCTGCAAAAGACTCGAAAAAAAGTTAAATATGGAAAGAGCAAAGAAAATAGAATTAAGTAAAGCAAAATAAGGGATTTGGAAAGACATAAAAGAAGAAAAAAGACTTGAAAATGTATAAAACAGGCGAAGAAAAATGAGTTGAAAATAAATACTTGAAAAGAAGAATTAAATATTTTGTCTCTGAGAAACAAGAAGAATTATAAAAGAAAACGATAATATTAGTGTTATACAGGAGTATCTTTCAAGCAATAGGATCAATGAACAGAAGGTGAATACATCAGAAGAGACTGTCAGGAAATCCAGAAGTAAATAGTGTTTCGAGTCTCATCCAGCAAGTTAACATGAGATATAGTAAAAAATTAAAAGTACATCCAAATACTTAAGAAAAGGCACTGAAAAAAATATGAAAAATAGAAAATGATTAAAGAAATAAAAAAAGTAAAGAGATAGCTGAGAAAAATTATTATTGGTAATGGTATGATGGGTTTCATTGGCAAAGGGTTGAAACTCACTGTGTGCGATAATGGATAAGTTTTATGCAAATTCTTGACCGCTGATCTCAAAACAAAAACGAGTGACAATTAATTATTTACAATTTTCTGGAGCCCCGCAAACTTCGCCACACAGCTAATCAACTCATTGCACCATTTCAGGAAACAAAAATGTCCCATTTTGGGGAGATGAGCAAGCGATGCGTCAATAATTTACAATCTCCGCATCAATTTTATCATTTTCTTTTCTCTTCGAGTGGCTCGGATTCCAATCAGCGCGCCGGCTACACGTCTCCACGAGCGATGATAACGAGGTGTTGGATAACGCGTTCCGAGATAATTTCGCTATCGTTATCCGGAAATGACGGTCGCTGGTATTAGGAAAATGAATGTTGGAAATTGCATCAAAACGCCCCTGCGGGCCTACGAATTAGCACGTCTTTTAGTAAGGGCGTAACGTCACGTCAAACCCCGAACCGTTCCATTGGCCCTATTCGAACCCTTACCCCAATCCGGAAGGAGAGAGTCCAGGGGCGACGGGAAGCCGAGTCAAAACGGTCATAACTTGTTTATTGGCCGTTAAAACAACAATTAACGAATCTTATCTGCAGCCAATAACAATGGGATGATGGGGAAGTGTAACTGCAAGATGGTTTCGAGGAGCGAGAGCGACTTTTCACACTGACGAACAATATCGCTGATGATCGGATTATAATAACTCTCTAAATAACGAAAGTCGGTTTTCACAACGCAAACCAGGTCTATGTAGAAAAGTGCAGAAATCGACAATAACAATTTCCTCCACCAACCGAGTCGATTTGTTTATTAGGAGATCCTCACGGTCGCTTCTTGTGTCGCTTTCGGTTTTTCTGGTCGATTTTTGTGCAACGTCGACGTTTGCATATTCGAGAAGTGGTAGTACCCCTTTTCGGCCTGGTCCAAGAGATCGTTGGACCCATGACATTGCCGGGGCCCAGGTAACGCGATGTGGGTTTGTCCGTCTGCCGCCCTCTAATTTGCAGCTTTTGTCTTCCCAAATTGTCACAGCACATGCCACACTCTCTCTCTTCGACCATCAGCGACCAGAAGTCGCGTTTCATTACCAAACAAAAAAAAAAATGACGGAAACTTTTTCGATTTTCGGCCATCGCTCGTCCAGAGAAGGTTACGCTACCAAACAAAGGAAGCATAGTTGGTTATTAGTCAATTGCTCTCTTGAGATTTGATAACCTAAAATGACATTTCCTGCTTAAAACAATTTCCTCTGTTAAGTCAAGTTGAAGTCTGCTTTTTACATCCCGCTGGTAACGCCTAATCGATCCTCGCTGGCCGCCACGATAACGTAACCTTAGGGTCGCAGCGCCTTAACAAGTAGACTAATGACTCTCAATATCGTCTATACGAGACGTAATCAATTTCACATTTATGATGGCGACCGCGCGATTGAGGAGACGGCACGAATTCCTTCCTGATTGTGGCAAGAGGCTCCAGAAAAGGTAAGTGACCACAGCGCTTCCTCAAAAGTTTAGGCGCGAAGAAATAATCAGGAAACGATGAAGAAAATTTTATCTCACTACGGAACGGTATTGAAGAGTGTTGATTCTGCGGTAGTTACGAAGTTATCTACTTATTTGCTTACGAAAATAATAAAAAAACGCTTCCCTATTAATAGCGCAAGGTGAAATAACGTAAGTGTAGATCGTGACGCGCGTTTCCCTTTCTGATTACACCTGTTTGTGCAAACGTCGTCCAGATAAAGGATACGATCTCTGAAATGGAACCCGAAAAACGCGAGGAGCTTCTTTATCTATCTATTTCGGCAACAAGAGGGAGATTCCAGGCGATCTTTTTACCCGACGTCCACACGCAATTGGGCTCACTCGGACATCCTTCACTTAGTTACACGTAAGTGCGGGATAAAAATAGTCCTCCTGAAACCTTCCCGTAACAGCCAGCCGTTCGGAAAGAGAGGAAACGGGTTGGGATTGGCCATATGGCGGCGACGTCGACGACCAATCCGCGACCAACAGAACCCGCAACAGTGCAAGTCTATAAATCGGGACCCCTTTTTCACCAATCCGGACGCCCCCCGCGACCCCTGAAAAACTGCATCTGCCCGAATCCGGTCGGCGCGCTGACGACCCAAGACGATATTTATTTATTTTCGGTGCAGCCATCAACACCCAATCGCCCCATTATCGCCGGCCGGAAAATTGTTGAGATTTTATGGGTTCCGTCTGGCCGTTTACCTTCATTTATGACCTGCACCGTATTTTTCTCCTCCTTTTTCCCCCCCCCGACAAATTCGGGTTTTCCCGGAAAGTTTCAGAAATCGGGCGCCCGTGGAAGAGTTGCGTCGCGAATCCAGTGCGGTCCGCGGGGACCTTGAATCGGGCGGTCACCCCGTCGCAGTTCCTCCCTCGCCCTCCCAGACTACGCCGTCGTTGTTGCACTTGCAATGATATAATTATAGACACTGCACATGCGCCCGGAGGGGGAACACGTCGCCGTGGCCTTCGCCACTGCACTTGCCATCCATCGCAACTTCCAACACACCTTCCCCATCGTCCCGCTTTATTTTCTTCCTTCTTCTGCTTGGTCGTTTTGTTCGACTCGTAACTCGCCGACCGGAAGCCGCTGATTGCCAGACGAGTCGCAATTGTTTTTTCTCCTTCCACCACCACAGGCGCTGCTGCTGATCGAAAGGAGAAATTGGAGTCTTTCGAGACTATTCCGCTAATTAATCGAGACGGGTTTTATCACCGGCAATTTTTTTTCTGCAAGTACATAAATTGTACTTGGCTAGAAAATTTTATTAGTTCCTAGGAATAATGAGGAGAGTTTATTGGTAATTAAAATTTGTGCGGGGCACTAAAACGGTAATGTCAAACTCCACGGTCCAGTAACTTATTTCATTTAAAAAAAACAACTTGCAATTGAAAGCAAAAATATGCAGAAATATGAAAAGAATTCGTAGTTGTAGGTTGCAGGAACTTTTTACCAAAGGCGCCGCAGTGTCCAGTTGTGGTCGGGAATTTGGTTTTAACTTGTAGTTACGGAGAATTTGGGAGTTTTTGGGAACGGCACCTTCTTAGAAATTAAAAAAGAGATGGTCGGGAAAAACATTGAAAACAACACAAAAACGCCAAATTGGTAAAAATTTGAGGAATACGCGTCGTGACGTCAGATGTTGAAACCGGTCCCACAAAAAGTTGCGCGCAGCTATATTTTTACCATCAAATTCTAGTTCCTCGCCCTACCACGACTTTTGGACCAAATGGATGCAACTTAATAATAATATGGTATTTTTTAAAGGGAAAAGAGGATTTCCTTAGATTACGGCGCTTCCACGATGAAAGTTGCTATGCGTGGTTTTGGCGGGCCGCAAGCGCCGTAGTAAAAACGTGGAAAAAGCCGAACGCGGCCATCGGGCCAGAAGAAATTTTATTCTCGAAGAGGTGGTCCACAAAATGATACGTAAACTTGAAGCCCCCAAGGTGCGGAAATCCACAAAAACTTAATGGCTTTTTTCTCTATTCTGCATTAATGAAATCACCAGACGGTGGCTAAATAGTGCAGAACTATCAACAATTATGACCTTCGCTGCTTCCGACGAAACTGGAACTAAACTTCGCCGCCATCGCCATCAACCATCATCATCATCATCTTCCACCGACGAGTTTATCCAGAAAAATCGAAACGGAAGCGGCTGCGAAGTGGCGGCGACAACGAGTAGCGAGAGTGTTTATTGCAGCGAGAGTGTTTATTGCAGCGAGCTGCATAAGCGGATGACCTTCGGCTTGCGGAAAGTCGCAAGTTAGAGTCGATGAACTAGTGACCGCAGACACTTCCATAGAGGCGGACACGAACCCAACCATCAAAACACCTGCACCTCCACGTTCCCTCATCCCGTCGATCGCGGAGGTCCCGAGGGAAAAAACGCAGCAAAACATCCAACTAGGCGGGGATAATTGCGAAAACAACTCGAACCTAAAATTTTGCGGATCTAGTAACATCAAAAAGTGGCGACGCTTCATTATGTAAGTTGGGTGGCCTGACGGGTTTAGATACCACAAATAGAGACTCATAACTGACCTATCCTAGCGCAGACGTGATGATGCATCCAGTGTGCTATGCTAGACACGGCCTCCTGCGTCTAGGCGGGTCGTCTGCTCTAGGCCACTAGTTTACTGTTACACTACCGCCACAACAACGAAACGCAATAATGATGGAATTTTTTTTTTCGAAGGGTCGACCTTTCAAAATTTGGCGTCGTCAGCAACAACTTTATGATGAAAGAATCTACTATCAAAGCCATTGATACTAGTAGTTATTTTTAGCGCAAACAGAAGTCTCCAAACAATTAATGCGCATCAACGGCGGCTTTGTCAGCGGCCCGAATGTTTACCCGAAAAGTCCCGACAAATACGCAAATATTGACGGACCACTTGTCTAGCAGGGAACCTTTTTCCTGACCTGCATAACAACGTTTTTCGAACGCTTCAATCCAGAATTAACAAAGCGGCTAATTTAGATCCGTCAGCCGAATAAATTAGATAGGAAAAAAAACTTTGCATAATCCGAACAGGACTGTTGACTCAGTCATGAATAAACTATTTTATGTTAAAAAGAAGAAAAATTCGAGCGGTCAAGTCCGGAAACTTCGCCGTCGTAATCGGGAAGTTATCGGCACGGGTGTAATTTTAAACGAGGTGACCGAGATCAGTGTTGAAAATATTTTTTATAGCAACTCCGAAGGGGTATCGGGTTCTATAACGGGTTATCTGCGACGCTGGCAACAACAATACGTAATTTTTCAACTGAATTGTAAATTTGCCAATTAGATAGTTTAGGTCGCGACGAGAAGGTTAGGTATTTTCGGAAATTGCCTTGTTGGGCAACGTAAAAATAAGAATAAAACGAATTTCTTGTTTTCACCCATCATCGCGAATCGTGTGATGCGTGGGTCTCTATTCTGTAACTTGACAGTCCTGTTACTTTTTTGCTCTATTGATAACGCGATACTGTTGGAAGCCAATGTTTTATCGGGCTATCTAAACGTCAACACTTGGATCACTTATCTGGCGAAATAATGTTTGTTTCTCGAGTTGCGACCTTTTATCCGGCTAATAATTACGATTTGATTTGACATAACGCGATACACCTGATCCGAGAGGGCGGTACCGCCAAATAAAGACACTTAAGAGAAAACGAAACAAAGCTCAAGACGGCATCCACTTAGAACTTGGGGACTCTAATCCCGATTTGCCCGTTCGGCACGTCAAAGTCACGTTTTCCCGGTTCGAGATCACTCCCGCCCGAAGTGCTATTGACACCGCCGTCCAGGTCTGCGCCCGACAATTCCGCGTTACGCAAACTTCTTGCAAAAGAAACCGTCCTTGAGTCCCAAATGCGTCGCTGCGATAAGTGCATTCGGGAGATCTGCTTTCACCGACTTCGCCGATAACGTCGTCGTCGTCGGGCGATTTCTCGCCTTTACCCCGTCGGCCTGTAAGAATCACAATCGTCGGTTTCGCCTTCCGATGATAACAATGCTATCGAAAAATGTTTTGTTGGATTTTTATATCGAGTTACGTAAACCATGACCTCGCGCAATGTCATGAGGATCCACTAAAATAGAAGCGCTGTTTGTTTTGCCACTTTCAGTTTCCATGCGCGGCGCCGCCAATGTCATTGTACGGGAACGTCGTCGACGACGTCCGGATCGATTTTGGTCGTGACCTTCTGACATTTTATGGGGTTTGTTGTCGTGACGGCGGCGGTTTCCGCAATTACCGTTTTCCTGGTCTATCCGCTGATCGATGGCGGATGGTGGCGCGAAAAACGCGCCAAAAAAACTTTCCTGTTTCTTTAAAAATAAACAAATTTTGGATCTCCGGGTTTTTGGCCGGGCGACTTGCTCAACGTTGAGCAAGTGTTTATTATTGCTGCACCTACCGCACAATTTGTTGTCCGAGTCCCGTTTTTATTGCTAGTTGTCCGGGGTTCTAGACAGAACGCCCACAATTTTTTTTTTCGAGCGCATTATCTCTAAATAGAGCTGACGCAAAGTTATGCGGTTTGGGGCCTCTCAAGTTGACCTAGGTAAGGCGTCACCATGCAATTATCAAATTCTATTTACCGCTATTTACATACGGGATACGGCCGACATTCATGAAGGCGCATTACCAAGTCCAACATTTGGATTTTGCGGGCGAGGAAAACGTATCACAAAGAAAGCTAAATGAAGATCTTTGGCTGGCACGGATCACTTCCTGGATTTTTTCCATGGATCAGACATTTTACAGAATGCACCCTGCTCACTCCAAAAAAACGAAACTTAATCAAAAGAGCACGCAGTCAAAATTTCGGTTCCATTATTGGGTCAGTTGTCGAATTTTGGCCCATGGATTTGGTTCGACCGACTGGTCTTTAGGTGTGCGAAATTTTTAGAATGACTGTAATTCGGGACATGCGACTCAAAACCCGAAATCGAAAATAAAATGGACGCGCAGTCAAAAAACTTGGTCAATTTCAGTTTCTATAAGAACTAACTGGAAGATTATAGAAATGACTAAATGACTACCCTCCATTTATTACTAGTGATTCAGAAAAATAGAAAGAAATGAACTTGGGCAACAAAAGGTTCTTTTACATCCATTCGGAGGTTTTTGGTTCGGCTATGATCGGATCAAAAAAGGGAAAGCTCGGTACATCGAAGACGTACCAAAAGTGCACTGGTCAATTTTAGGTGAAAAAGAAGACAAAAATACGATTTTGCACCAAGATCCAGAACATTTCCCGATACACCTCCGGCCAATATTCTTTATCGTGACTGACAGGGAACGTGGGCGGCGGCGGCACAGCCACTTCCTGATGCCAGCAGTGAAAAAACAAACATCACAACGTATTATAATCGCGTCAGCAAAGTGTTTTTTCAATTACTCGCAGGCACTTCCAAAAATAACAAACTATACGAGGCGCTGTTTTTTTGCACACGACCTTAGAGTCGCGCATTCTTTTTTCCTTCTGTCTTTCCTTTAACAGCATTACAACCACGCGATATTAACACAAGTACTCAAGTACATACTACTGTCAAGGCTTCGTTATCGGCGTTAATTTGACGAAGAGTACGTGCCTTCCGCCTTAAAATCTCAAAAAAAAAAAACAACACTCGTAACTGCCCGATTACGCTAATTAAAAGCTATTTCTGACGCTAATTAAAAATAATTACGGGCGCAATCTACCAGGAAAACGCCTAAATTAACCATCAGACTAATTATTACGAAAAGCCAGAAAGCGATTAAGAAACCAAGAACAATTATTATATTAGATTTTTTTCTTGTTTTTCTGACCTGCCCTAAATTATAAATTGTTGGGATTGCCAAGCTTCGAGTCGGCGGGGGGGCCGAGTCTGGGGTATTTTTAGTTTCTAGGTGCCTAGATTTAAAAATAAGAAAAAACGAACAAATTTCCGACCGGCGAGAAAGAAAAACAGCCCGCGAAGTTATCGCTTGCCAAGCTATTTCGACATTTTGATCGCGCTGTTTTTTTTTTAATTATTATTATTTCAACTGGAACGATAGTTCATCGAGTTGTTTTCGAATTTGAATAAAAACGAGCGAGCGGTAGCCAAAAACTTTTAAATTTCCGCATAAACACGAAAATTAGCAACCGGCGATCTTCTTCATCAAAACAAAAACATAATAAATCGGCATTAAAGAAGTGAACTCTCCGTCGCCCAGCGCCCTGCATCTCCATGAATGGAGAAAATTGTCAGTCAACTGACGACGTCATTTTCACCGCTTTAGGCGTCGCGAGTCGTCGAGACGGCGAGAACTCGCCGAACGACGCCAAACTAAAACTAGATAAGACTATAATAAAGAAAAAGACTACTTACTTGATGTGAAGGGCTGGTAGAACTGCTGCGACATGTGACTGGGTGCCCTTTGAGCGTGATGAGCAAGCGATGTCCATTGAGGATGTCTGGCAAAGAGGTTTCCTACCGGGGAGTGTATCGAGGGTTGTAGTCTGGCCTTGAGCTCGTCGGTGGAGGTGTGACCGCTGGACGAGCTGTCCACGTCCGACACACCGGAATCTGCCGGACTTGGTGGCAACGATCCTGAAAACCGGTGGGAAACTTCAACGACTTGAAGGTGACATGAAGGCGGGGACGCGGATGGGCGGTCAGAGGAAACGCAGGATTTTCAAAATTTTGTTAGTATACTAAAGTTTCTACTTATTAGAAGTGACAACGAACTGGTTGGTCTTTCTGTTTTAATTTTTTTGGCACATGACTAAATATCTACAAGAACAAAACTGTATAAGAAAATCCAAGGAATGTGCAATACATTTTTCAATAGAAAAAGCAAATATTGAAAGTAACGTAATAAAAACAGTAACGCTAAAATCATAAAAATTACAATAGAAGAAAAAAACAAAAATTAGAATAAAATTATAGAAATAGAAACAAAGAAATTAAAAGATTTACAATTTGAAAAAAGAGAAGATCAAGAAGACTGGGCCGGAAGACTGATGAGATAAAAGTCGTAATTAAGGTACCGGCAAACTGAATGGAAAATGTGGACGTGAGAAATGAAGAGAAATGGCAGTAGAACAATAATAATCCACCCGAAGACGAAAAAACCTCGTAGTTGTCAATTCGTTGGAGCTGGTCAATGGGTTGGCCGGCCCTTCAATGGCCCATCAAATGGACTCCGAATTCGTTAAAACCCAAACGGAAATATCGCGCACGGCTCCAAAATAAATCAAAACATCCCTGGTGGTGAATGCCTATGCAAATTGCGGACAATCGGAGTGACACCGTCCGATTAAAAGAAGTGACCATTAGAAAGAAACCCCAAGTTCTCACGTAGTATCCTTTGAGGAACAGCAAATCGCAATCAAAGTATCCAACGGTCATCGTAGGTAACGACATAATCGGGAATCTCACAGCGGACCGCATCGAGAGTTGTTTCTGTCCTCGCCGACCGTCCAGGATCACAAACGATGCGGACAACTGCTGCCGGTCCCCGCAGTGACCCCGTCTTGTATAATAGATATGATTAATGGGCAGCGAGGTCAGCAGGTCACGCCGGACATTAAGGGATGGACCGGACATCGGTTCGCGGAATTAAAACAGGTTCGCCGCGACAAAGGAACGGGTTGCACATGCCAAGGGTGTGTTGTTTATTTACTGCCGGCAGAGGGGTGCAAGGCATGCGTGACTAATGGCCCAAGAGGGAACCGTGGCGCTCTGGCTACCGGCGCGGAGTTTGCAACAATTTTCGGACGGTTTTCAAAAAGCCCTTTCCGGGCCGCAGACCCGGTCTCGCCCAACCGCCGTCCAACAGTTCGACGCTGATAAAACAAAAAGTGCCGAAAAAACTTTCCCGGGGATAAATTCACAGTTTCCAGAACCGTTGGAGTCTACGTGAAAGATGTTGGGAAGTAACTTGCGGAGTTATCGAGAAATTAATAGCCGGGCGACTTTGATACGACGAGAAACATTTTGGTTAAAAATAGTCTCAATTTGTTAGCAGTTTTATCGCCGGATCCCTTCCTGTAGAAAAAATTATCGTCTGGACTAATTGGACTAGAACGTATAAATACATTTGAAGCAGCCGTTGGGTCCTGCTGGTCGAAGGTCCCCTCTCAGATCTCACGAAGGATTAAAGAAGTCGGTATGTAAATGGTTTATCACATTAGAAAAGGTGTCGTCTCACAGGTAAAGATCCATTGGACCTCCCGTAATTACAACCACCTTTACAAAAGATGTGGCACCTGATTAGGGCCGGGGTCACAATGGAAATGGACCACTCTAATCAAAACAATGTAAGTGATACCGCACGGTCCAGGGCCCGGGTCGAATAAAAGTCGAATAAAAAAGATAAGGACGAGAGGCTTAAAGGATCAAATAAATGCAGGACAAGAGCGCCGAAAGGATGAAGTATGCCAGATAAGACGCCGAAGGATCGACCGAGGGGAGAGTTTACGACGAGGCGCGCCCAATGCAACTGCCCCAATCGCTTCTTTTTTAGAAATTTTAAATTGTTTGGAAACTTTCGAGAGCCTCGCCCAGAAGTTTCCTTCAACCAAAGACCAAAATGTTGCTGAAAAGCTGAAAATTTAATAGAAGCTGTTGTAATGTAGACAGAAACAAATTTTGAAAATGCATTTTGAATTGACCCAAAATTTCCATCTTATACCTACCTACCAAGCTCATAATTTCAGAAAAAAATATACTCATAAATTAATCAGATTTTTAACTAAAATTCATCTTCGTTTTGAAAATTGGTTCAAAACTCCTCATCTAAAATTTAGAAGTTAGAACCTTTTAACATGTCCAATTAATCGACGGCTTCCCCAATTTTTGGTGATGCACCTTCTCAGGATCGTTTTTTTTTTGATGCGCTGGTCAAAAACTATCGAATTACTCCGCTGACCATCCGACTGACCGCCAACGGCCCTTGTTCGATTTTCCCACAGCGAGGAGGACGGTCGGTGCTTATCTTCGCGAGGGTAGAAAAATTGGGTGTAAAACCGGACATGGCTTCTGGACTGACCACTACCAGTCGGTAAGTGGTCACTAATTCCGCTGCAAAACTAGTTTTCCGGGGTGCACGTTTCACGTAATTTTTCCTATACGGCTTTGTGTCCGATTTTTGGAGACGTCCGTAACTGTCGGAGGGGTCGCACTTGGAAGAAGAGGCGCTCTTTATTGGATTACCTCAACTGTCGTCCCGAACAAAGAGGGACACCAACGGCGACCGATTCCGAACCATTTTTCACATACAGGTGTCCCTAAAAAGCGCAACGATCGCCTAATTTGAGAGTTTGCCAAATTTGGTTTAAAAATCGGGGCTGAAACGGAGTTAATGACGTTTTTCCTCATTAGAAGTTGCTCGAGATGCAGATAACGAGGTTTTGTGGGACCGCCCCGTGTAACTTGTTAACAGGCCCTCTTGTCAGTCGTCTTGATGAATGCTCATTTGTTGTTGTCGCCGCCAAGATCAATAATCTCGTCCTTTCATCCTGTTTTGCTCCGCTAAACTAAACATCTCAAAGGCTTCAACCCCGCTAGAAGTAGACTTTTCTAAAGTCTAAAGCTGTCACGCCGACCCCCGTCCGTGATTTATTATTCCAACACTTTCGCTTCTTTTGAAATCCGCCACAGCCACTTCCTCGGACCCCATCATGTCCCATCCAAAATGCATGATGTTCGAAAAAGGAAAAACAAAACGCGAAAGTACCCTCCCTCTCGTTTCGGCCGTTCTGGACCCGGAGAAAAGGGCTGCGGATATCGCGACAAAACCGACATCTGCCCTTTCGCACACAATATTGTCGAAAAGTGTAGCGTTACAAAGCACACAACGCGTCACGTTGCATGGGATTATGCAGTTTTCGTGTTTTCGAAAAACAGATTTCGCCCACGTGCCCAGAAGGGTTATTCAATACACTGACATCTGCTCTTGCACAAGCTGACGGCCAATGTTGCAGGCTTCAAGGAACAGGGGTTGCGAGCCCCCGTTAATTGCGCAAATTTAACGTGTTATTGCGATTTTAGGGAGGAATTGTCAATAAATGAGAAAATGGAGGGAATAGGGCCGAACGTACCAGTTGTCGTCGTTGGATACACGGATTTTCTCCTGGCGTAATCACAGGCGTGTTGAAGATCTGTACGTTGTCTCGATAGCAGTTGATGTAAATAGTGATTCTGTTCTTTGTCAACTGAAACAAAAGAAAAAAAAAGTGTTGAAATTGAAAACGAAATTGACGAATTTTTAATTTTTCTCGTCTTACTAAATAAAGTTGGTCGTGATATGTTGGCGAATTTTTGGCCCATTGCCCGGACTCGTATTTTCGGCGATAATTAATAGTCGTTTCATACTTAATGAAAAGTGAGTTTATTTATGGAAACAACGTCGCAGAGATGATTTAAAACGTCTTAGCGCCGTTGCCCAATCATTCTCATACTTACGTTATTTAGGTTAATGTTGGCATTGTCTTGTTGCTGAATGCCACTCGAATCGCGGCTTTGTTTTAAACAAATTTGCACGTTGCATAACGAAATTTGGGAGGAACAAACCATTAACGCTTGCATTAACGTTTGATTTGGGGAAGCAGCGAAAAAACCTCAATATTTCGTGAATGCGACACCGTCAATCGAAGTTGTAAAGAAAGTTGGAGCAAAATCAATAGGTACAAGAATTACAATTAAAAATATTTGATCCCAAAACTACCTAATGGGACAAATGGTAATTTTTGTCTCTACAGTTTCCAGTAGTAGGTACCTGACGTGGAAAAAAATTGGAAGTTTGAAAAAGTACATTTTCAAACCAACATGATTATGTACTTGAAATATTTAAAAATATGCAAAGTATAGATTTACAGTTCGGCTGGCTAATGCGCATAGATTTACAATAAATTCACATTGATTTGTGAATGCCTAACTCAATGTTTTCAATGTCGCGCGTAATCAATGGAAATTTACATCTGAGATTGAACAAAATTTGGTAAGTGAAAAGTGAATTTGGTTTCCTCGTACTAACACTGAAGGACAAACACTTGAAAGGAAAATGCGAGGTAAAATTTTATTTGCAAATTATAAATATTTTAAATAAGTACGTCAAACCTAAACCTCTGCAGTAGTTTTCAGGAAAGTAGGATCACCTTTTGCTATGTAAATTAGTCCTCAGAACGGAAACATTTATACGTTTGAATTAGAAATTTGTTTTTAAAGTGGTCATCCTTGGAGGCAAGTTCGCAACAGCTACGAGTACAGATTGACAAAATCAAGGGGAGAAATTTGATCCAATTTTCTACTCTTTTTCTGCTTACTTTTTATAGAAATTTTAACCAACAATTTTTTGAAGAGCTAATAATTGTTCTTCAATATGAAGAAATCTAATTTGGAAAGTTCCTGTATCTCCCTGCAGATCGTCTTCCCAATAACGCTGTAATTTTATTTAATTCAATTTAATTGGAAACGTATTTTTTAATGCATGCGGCTCGGTAATCACTTCACTAGAGTTAATATAGTTAACAAGTAAGAAAAATAATAATAAAGTGTGTCAGGTCAAGGTTCGAAATACTTCTTAAGAGCAGATAACTAACTGGTGGTAAATTTGAAATTACTGCCAATTTTAACAATAATTTAACTTGCCTGTCTTGACTTCTAGAACAAAAAACTTAAATTTATAACGTGTCAAGGCAGTTAATGCTCAGCTGTGACTCAACAAACATAAATTTTCAGTGAAGTTTAAAAAAAATCGGTTGGTTCTAAAAATGGAAAATTTTATAAGAAAATTATGTAGGACAAAACACTTGTTTGTAGACTTTAGGTTTGCTGAAAATTATGAAGTGTGCCTAGGAATCACTTAATTTCTCAATGAAGCCATTCCTAAATTTAGAAAACGTCGAATTCAGATGAAGTTACAACTTTTTTCCACATTTTCGCCATGACCTTTTCCTTTCGCAGAAAACGACGATCGTCCATAAAAACACCAGGAAATGAGAGGACCTACGCATAATTTCCTCCAACATTTATTGCTTCGTGTTTTCCGAGTAACGGCAGGTTATGACGATGATTAAAGAGGGCATTCAAAGCTTCCAAATTCCACCCTTACAGCTCCAAGTAAGTATTCATTTAACGACAACGACGGGTTATAAAAACGTTAGCCATAGTTCTATCGGCTATAATGCCGAAGAAAACAGTGCCCGGCCAATGGGACCGGAAGGGAAAGTTCCCTTGACCCAAATGAGATTCACTTCTCATAGTCCGGCCCGTAACGATCGATCGAATCTTCGTGTTTGAATTACGTCACATTCTCTTCCTCCCGATTCGATAACGAAACGTAAATACTTAGTCAGAGGAGCAATTAATCGACGACACACTACCCCCAAAACGTCAAGAACGTTACGAAACGCGGAACACCGCGCTGCCAAAAATGACGAAAACCGCGCGGAACGCAGGCGACGTTTCGATGATGGATCGAAACCGAAAAATTCAGATCGAACAATAACAATTATTTATTTATTGACACAGTTTCGCGTTATCGACCGGATCTGAACCCTATTGCGGCTATTTCGAACTATCGGCCATAATTGGGACAAGTCGATAATCGATAGTCACTTGTCGAGATAATACGTACAATTACGTAACTCTTAGGTACTACATGCGTACCGGTATTTATTTTTCTACAGTTGCCGGCCTTAACCCAGTTCGCAACTCGGGTACTTGCTGCGAACAAGTCGAACTTGCGCAACCGCCACAAATACCAACTTCCTTTAAAAGGACTCGATTTAGAGCCGCATTGCGAAACTGTCGCCGGGCCCCCGGGCCCACTTTTCCAGACCGCAGGAAAAATCGAAAAAGTCGGGTCCTTCGAGCCGGATCAAAGACCAAACTCCACTTTCGGCTGAAAATTTCTAGAATCGCGGTCTAACAGCTGAAGTAAACAAAGCCGCTTGTTCAACTGGACGAAAATTTCCAGAATCGCGCCCCTAAGGCCGGGTCCTTGAGGCTGCAGTAAACAAACGTTGAGTCACTTGAGAAAATTCTATTGTTTTCGAATTAAAATTCAGACGACTCCCCCAACTATACGCAAACACCACGCAGCACGTTTTCGTGTGTGCAGTGAGAGCGAAACCATCATCGGGCCCGTGTCCCAGATACCTCGTTTCGACACTCTTATTAACCGGCTGGACGTCGTCAGGTTATCCGTCAAATTGCGCGGAATTATCGCGCCTCGTTTCGTAACGAAAATGCTAAAAATCATCATCGTCGACATGCCGGAGCTTCTTCTCATTTCTATCCGCCTCTTATCGGGCTGTCTCGCTGATTGTGTGTGGGTGCAGACGCAAATCTGCAGACCGACGTACTTGCGGAAATCGTCTCAAGTTTACGCGTTATGCGCGATTAGAAAAGTGGAACACGACGTCCGATGGAGACCGCCTCTTGTATTTTCAGCGAGCCGGAAAGGAATAATTATTTCCTCTCCGTTTCGTCACTTCCAACAGGTTGATGGTATCTGGAGAAGGCTAACTGCAGGAACCGGAGATAAAGAGCGCAAATAATTGGAGGAGGAGATTTCGTTACTGGCGCCATTTCTGGTTTCGCTTCTTTACCAATTAATTAATTTTTGCTTTAACGCAACAAACATCAACAAAGAAAAATATAGCGGATCATGAAAATTAACAATTTTTTAGAATTATTGCAAAAATTGGTGGGTACTCAACCGCACCGTTAGGTAAACAACTAGAGGGTAAAAGAAAAAAGGCGATGAAAATAAAAATAAAAATTTAAAAAAAATAATTGTCGGTAAATTAGCCCAAAAAACCAAAACCAATCTAATCTGGCTCTTGAAACCTTATTTGCTGATTAACACCTCGAAAAGGAATTTTCCTCGTCGGGCATCAAAACTGGCGCGTCAGGTCACTTTATCGCCTTCCGTATTTCGATTATCCGGCAGTAAAAACCCCAAAGATTCGATTTGCGTAAATCGCGATGAAAAAGATGGTAGCATTACGATGTACGCAAACGACATTAAAAAAATATAAGTCAATGACTCCCGAACGCGAACACAACACAGCGAATTAATGGCTTCGAGGGGGAGGGGCGGTGGGGGGGAAAGGAGGAAAAACTAACATGTTACGTAAGCCAAAACAGATCCTCGATAGCCGTTATCGCTGATTTCCGAAAAACAAATACGCAAGTTACGACAGCAAAAAATTAGGAGGAAACATCTGATTGGCCGTTACAATAAACAAATCGCCGATAATTCCGTCTTGGGTCCGGCCATAATTTATGTTAGTGGCCAGTGACTTTAAAACATCGCCCATTTTTTTCGACGTGTTTTGCGAAACTAACGCAAATATTTACACAGTTCGGCCGAAAAAGTTTTAATTCCGCGGTGATGCTTTTTCAATGTCAAATCGTGGAAGAAAGTTTGACGATAAGCCCGCGCGGGATCGATCCGACTTGCCGGCCAAACATGTGATTGATCAATCATGTCGTTGGGAGTTGATTGGGACGACGACGGGAAACGGAAACGAATTGTTTTGGCGAGAAAAAGGGAAAAAAACAAAAATTGTTAGGTAAATGCGATATCGCGTTGACGACATGCAAATTGGCGGGTGCAGCACGGACATGCATACGCGGGGGGTTGGGTATGACCTGTATGGCGTCGCGACGATGACCTAGGAAAGGGCGCTCGTCTAGCCATATCGACCGTTCGAGGGATGTTGGGAAAATAAGCGAAACCCGTAAAATCAGTTGTGCAACGAACTCGGCACATTTGAAATTCAGATGCCCGGCGACCGCGGGAATTTATTTGTTCTTGTCGCGGCGACGGCGACCCAGAATCGCGGGTTTTTCGCGCAACTTGCCGGAAATCGACGCCCTCCCACCTCGCCGACATAATGGATTCGTTATGGATTTCTAATTTCCACCCGTGATTGTATTGTAATTCGCGATAAAAAAAAAAATTATTTAAATCGAAAAACCCAACCCATATGTCCGGGCGAAACCCAACGGGAGGGTGTCGCAACTTCGCCAAATATGCCGCTAATTTCAATAATACGTTTTTGTTTAGAGTGATACACGGTTATGCAGATAATGCCAGTGAAAGTGTGCGCGCTGACGTTTACTGGGTATTATGTTATTTTTTGTGTCATTGCCATACCGCACACACAATGGCCAAATTTCGAAGGTACCACCCAACACCCGGCCGAAGATGGCACCACGATAATAAAAATACCTTGCGCGTCCGACGTGAACACCGCAAATTTTCCAGTTTAATTGGTTATTTGTAGGCGGAAAGCGTAAACGCGACCGACTATTTTTTTTTTATCTGAAAGCGAATCTTTCCTGACCCAGTTAGCACGGTTGCGTTGTAGTTTTGTGAATGGACCCATTTTCCACATCGAAAACAACTCCCGGCTAGCCTAGCAGCGTCTTATCGGAAAAGGAAAGAAAAATTAAAAAATTGGCGAAGTTACTCAAGAGACGCAAAAAGAAAACAAATGCGCGAATCCTCGCAAACGATTTGTTTTCACGTCATAATTACTTAGCTTGAATTATTATTGCTGAAGAAAACAAAAGGGAAGGAGGCGGATGAATGTATACATTTTTAATGGGCCAGAAAAAAATCTTAAATTAAAATTTCACATACATAACGACGTAATACCTATAAGCCGTAAAATAAATAACAAGTGAAGAACCGAAAGAAAATGTTGGGGAACGAAAAACAAAAAAGCACATTACAGCTGTAGATGAAACGGTGATGGACCTCATAAATAGGTGTACGAAAAAAATAACAAAAGACGCGGACAAAGAAGCTTCTTGAATTCAAGTATCTCCAGGCTCATGAGGAGAACTGCACAAGTACTTAAGAGAAGTGAGTACAGAGAACAAGAGGTTTCGTAGTTTTTTCTACTTCCGTCCTACAGATTATAACTGATTTTAGATTTTTTTCCAGATATGTACCTTAGTTATAATTATTTACGTTGATTGTTTTTACCATTTTTCTTTCTGACTTACTTCATTTAATTTGTCGTGCAGCAACTGCCTCAAGGATAACAGGACTAATAGCCACTTATTCTTCAACATTAAAGCATTAACTCAATATCGAGAAAAAAAATTCAGTGTTTTAATTGCCCCTTTAACTACTTACCTAAACGCATAATGTATTTAGGTATTTGACTGGTGCCACAAAAATTTCCGCTGGACACATGTTAATCCTTGAATTAAATATTCTTTGATGCAATTTTAGTAAACAACATTCGTAATGATACTCACACGCTGGTATCTAGGCCGGAAACGTCGTGAAAAATTTATTCCTTCGCCCTGTAGTTTGAAAATAAAATTACCCCACAAACGGCGTCAAAATTATGACTACAACCAGCTAGAATTTTCCTAATTGCTGCGTTAAAACAGTCAAGGCAATTACCGGTAATTGTTGAATGAGTTACAAAACCGTTTGTTATCGTAAACAAACACCGAAACGTGAAACAACCGCAACGCTATTCGAAACGACGGAAGAAGAATAAGGATATGGTTGTTTATTACGCGACAACCCTGTATTTACCATTGACGATAATTAAGAGGTGCCATAAAATTTAGTTCATCAAGAATTTGTGGTTATTGGGCGGATGGTCTTTTTATCTACTCTCATCTCCTTGGAGAAAACGCAATTTGAACCTGCAACTTCCCAGTAATCGGTTCTTTGTCCAGGAATGAAGAGTGACTTTGAAAGGCCAAAATCCGTTTACAAAGCACTCGATAATATCACAAATTTTATCGATTCATTTCGTTTCATCACTTCCTCTATTATCGCGTTCGAAACAACGATTCCGGCCGCTCCTGCAATTGGCTCCTATTTTTAGCGGCGATTTTCTCATTAAAGACGGCGGAAAAAAACATTATCATACACTTCACCCGACGCGCGTCACACAGCCGAATTATGGGCCCCGTCGGTCGTTAATCCCTTTCCCGTCACTTTTTCCGTTTTGGCCCGGCAGAAGAAAAAACGTTTTTCCCCGTCGCTATTTTCGGCGTCTCCTCGCATTTTTCCACATTATTGCAGCGACCGATTTGGGTCAAACAAGTGGCGCCATCCGCTGACAGGCCAATTGCAATCATTTAAAAATAATCAACTGGAATCGAGATGCAACGAGGCGACCTCAATCAAAACATATTGCGACCCGAAAAAACACCCAAACAGGTCAACCGCCCCTGATAAAACTAGTCAATAACAAGGTAACGGTCCCACGTCACGAAAGTGCATCGTAAAAATTAATTAACCCCGCAATTACGACGTCCGCACGGAAATCAAGTGAGTAGCTTCTGCCGTTACTGAATTTTTCGCCATTATATAATTTTCGGCGGGGGCCCGCTGGAAGCCGGTGCCGCCGAACTGGGCGTATTACCATGTATTTGGGTCAAAGCATGTGAAATACTTGCGATTTTCTGTTACCTCGCCGACCTCCATAAGAAGTTGCGATGTTGCCAAAACCGTTTCCAGTGAAAGTGACGGGCGGCCGTCAAGGTTGGCATCCATCACGGTTTCCGTCCCAACACGACGCACGATCAATTGTTTCGTTATATCATTTAGCACCTATTTCCGGTCTTTGTCGCATCGCCAATAGTAGTACATAGATGGAAATTGTTTCGGGAAAACGACGCAATCGACGCCGCTAGGTATTTTTAACGCGCTTCCGGTCCAGAGACGACGACGACGCCGGACGACGCCAAAATTTTTTTCGGGATTGACCGACCCGCTCGAAATTTTCGCCGGCGGCGACGCTAATCGATCCGGTCACGTGGCCGATTCTTATTATTAGAAATCGTTTCCGGGCCAATTTCGTTCGGGAAGAGCGTAAAATTGTTGCAATGACAACTGAGTAAGTTGTAACCGACAACCGGAAATGCGTGCCACCATCTCCATTATTAAGTATTACAAAGTAAAGGTAATTTAATTGCCATTAATCCAAGAGGGCCAAGGCTGCGACGGCCGGTGATTACACCCCAAACAGCATTGGCGGCTTATGGAAAACAGGGGCGTGGCAGGAAACGCGTCTTGGAAAATTAGCGGAAAGCCAGAAAATTTAATTTTTTTTAAATGAAGAAAAACGAAAGACACTGGAATTAAGAACTTAAGAAATTTGGGGGCCGTAATAAGTATGTACTTACATATTTCAAAAGTATGTACAGTCGGTTCCAAAATTAATAGCTTTGAAAACTGAACTCAATAAGATATCCATCTATACTTATGCAGATTATGTAGGTCCATTAGATTTTTGTATGTAACTATTTTTGATTTTTTTTTGAAAAATCTACTATTATCGTATTTTTTTTCTCTCTTAAATACTAATTCTCAGATTTGTTATTGCCCCAAAACTTATCTTCGAGTTCGTTGAGGCGTTCGAAGCGCCCTTTACGAGACCAACCACAGATTATTGGTAGAAGCGACTGGGCGGATTTGGGTCTAATGAGCGCCAGAACTTCCGCCAACCTTTCCAAAATCTGTAAAGTGTCGCAAAGCCGCTTCCGCGCCTCTTTACGCACACCGTCCACTTAAGCCACCCATTAAACCGCAATGTCGGCGCTTAATTGCCGCATGCCTCTAATTATCATTCAACACAAACAAATGGCCGATTCCTAGAAGTCGGCGTCGACCTGTGCGGCGGCATTTCCGGAACCGCATTACGTCACTGGATCATCCCCCCTTCTCTCCGCCACTGATTGCGGGCAAGTCGAAATTGAAAGTCCCCCCCCTCGAAATCGCACCATCAGTTTCCTCTTCACGCAGAAGCGAGAGAAGAGAGTTTTTCGCGACCACTCTCACTTTCGCGGAGTTTGGCGTTGAACCAACGGCCGTGACGTCACGACGTATCGATCTCGCGTGACGTAACAGCGTCCACGTGACGGTGGTCGCGTCCCCGCCCGCGCCTCGATCGGATCCTTTGGGGAATATCGCGACGACGCTCACAGGTTTCCGGGCGGAAGCGTCGCCGAAACGTCCGGAAATAAATTGTAGCCATGACGACTGAACCGGAAACCACCCTCCGCCATCGAGCTTACGTAATCAGTTTCGCGGCGAAAGAACAATTGTTGTTAACATCGGAAGAGGGGGTTGGTTTTATGAAACGTGTAACTGACTTTTTCTTTGAGAGGGCTGATGGGGCGGAGAAAGTTTTTATGGGGCCCTAAAATCGAGGTTTTGGCCGAAATTTACTACGACAACAGTTAGCGGTGCTGTTAGTCGGGGGGTGGGTCCGACTCTGCGACAAAGTCCCGTTATTGTGTAAGACAGTTATTCGCCCTCGGTTTATGGACACTTAAAGGGATGATTGTAAAACCGGCTACCGATCATAAAAATCGTAATAAAATTTTAGAACGTCTGCGTATTTATAGACGAAAAAATAACAGCAGATGTTACCCCTAAATCCTGCGATGGTTGATGCCGGGTCAACAGCAGGAATTGTCGGAGCCCTATTAATCACTTAAATAAACAATGAGATAGTTACAACTAAAAACATCTCTATTTACGAAACATCCAGCTTCCGCAGCGAAGCTAACCGCGTTTGCGAGATCAAGAAGCAATAGGACACCATACTGAACTCAATAATATTTAATTGCCAAAATTTGGACCCCGCATTCAAGTCGTGCGTAGCGTCTTCATTAACGTCATCACTTGTGACATATCCATAAGACAACCGCATTGTTAGCACCATAATCCGGGCAGACAAACCCTCGAAGGCTAACGAGCGATAATTCCTCATTGCCGAGTTAATTGGGGGCGCTGCCGGAAGCGCTCCTGGTCCCTTTCTTTTCTCATCCATTTGGGCGTTAAACAAAACCGTTTGTCACGCTAGGTAAATCCCGACCATCGAAGCGCCCACCTTATTCCACAGGTAGTCATTACCACACGTTAGTATGCAAGTGGGGGGGTGTCTCGTTGGAATATCCGGAAACGTCTCTTCTAATCCGACGACCCCGCCAGAACCGTCGTATTGAAGGCCCCCATCGCGTCCACGATCCTTCGATTTGGACCGCTGTCTTTCTGACCTTGTCCGACAACTAACAGGAAAAATGTTGGGACAATGCCTCAATAACCGACTAATAAAACTAATTCGTTTCATGGCACGTCCTGATATTCCTAAACAGTTATTGTTCTTGGGTGGAACGCCGTGAAAACCCATGGAGCGTGCCGGAAAGGTGGCGTGGTGATAATTTTTAATTGGCCCGAGAGATTTCGGAGCCACAAAGAGAAAATTACGTCAAACTCAAACATCGGGGAGAGGCTTCGCAATTTGAATTTGGCCCCTCCACGCCACACCTAACTCTTTTGACATTTGGCGTCACAGAACGCAAACCGCCCCTAATTTTAACCTTTGATGAACGCCACTGGATGATCTAGCCAAATTTACGTGTTACACGACAACTTAGGTAGGCCAAATCATAGAATAAAAGAAAGTCACTGTAATTATTATAGAGTTATGCCAGTTACGGCCAGATGCACAAAGAAAATTGGTCGTTAATAACGCGAACGGGCAATTAAATGCTTGTTGGGCACGTCAGCTGTTAACTTCGATCTTGTTATCTTTGAAATCCTATCGTTCCCGCTTTGATTAGTTTTAGCAAATTTTGTTAACAAAATAACCTGAAAATAAAAACAGAAACTCCTGAAATGGGCCTTTTGTTCCGAATTTTGGTTGGTATTACTTCTGGGTGCGATAACACAGTAACCAGGGTTAAAAAAGTGTCAGATTTATTTTAGGAAAGCCTCAGAGTGTTTGTTTCCTGTCTTTATCTCGTGCAGCAAATACTGTTCCCCATAAGCACTTCCTCTATGCATCGCCAATCACTGATTCATCGGCTCCGGTTGCGATTATCTAACCCGAGAGGTTTTTAGCGAAATTACGTTTAAAAATAGCCGAAAAAAGCTGAGCTTCCTGATTTTTCGAGCCAGACGTGCGATAGACTCAATATTAATTTCCGCGCTTCAGTACATCCTGTTAATATTTCCAGGCGACGTGCTAATTGCGTATTTTTATCGCTGATCCCTCTTACAATTATAATCTTCGACTCATTACCGCAAAGATCTTCCGTGAACACGGCGCCCAACAAAAACGATAAATAAACCAAAACAAGGAAGCCTCCCGGTATCGATCTGTAGAAAACGGCCTTGACCCAGAGGTGCAGGGCGAGGGTGGCCGTATCAATAAAGCGATTCCGCATGTCGGTAACTGGAGGCCGCAAAACCCTTCCGGTGAAAGTCCCGTGACAATCAAAAAAAAACCTTCGCATCGCCCAATAACCGTCGTTCCGTATAATGGATGGCCCTACCGAAATTTTCGTAGGTCCCAAAGTGCCTTTATCATTAGTTGTTTAATCACGCAAGTAACGTTTTTCCGTTCAGTAGGTTGAGTGTTTATTATTGACGGCCGGCCGGAAGTTCCATTTACGTGTCGTCAGTTTGAATGGTTCGTCACCATCACCGGAAGATCGGTTCGATTTCTCCAAATTTTCGGCCCTACAGCTGCAGTGCTGTTGTTGGAAAGAAAGGTCCGCGGTCGGTGCATCAATAATACGTCTGGAATTCCAAAGGGTTAAAACGTTTTTTTGTGGGTCAAGACGGATTTCTACCTGGCACCGAGAGAAGGTCAATCCTTCGTCTGGAAATGAATATTCAAAACGGGCCCTTTGTTGCGACGGTGGAGGAGGGTGTTGTTGCCGGTTGTAAAAACGAGGTCGCGATTCGTGAAGTTCGTGATAATTAATAATCACCCGGAGATCCCCCCCATTGTACGAGTCGTCGGGATTCAAAGAAAAAGCCGGAGCTTAGAACTCGATATTTTCAAAGAAAATAATTAGAAACGGGATAAATTACTCACAAAAACCTTCAACTTTGCCACGTATAGAGGGTGGTCGATAACAATAACGAAACCCCGATTTTCGGAAGGACCGCAAGCAAACTGTTAGAATTTCGCAAAAAAACGTGAAATCCGATCGCCACCCTCTCTCCGAATTAAGATCACAGCAGGCGCGAAGGGTGGCAGGTATAAAAACGCCGCAGCTACCTGTACCAAGGGTAGGAAAAGTAACGGTAAGGCGAAAATGGGTCAAGGTGGCGCGATCGAGAAAATCGAATTTCACCGGAACGAAGAAAGTTGAACGGTTTCGCGGTTTTCTTCGGAAGCTGCATTTCAGTGGAACGGTGGCCAAAATCCGATTCGGGCGCGGTACCCGAAAGCAAACAACGGCACTTATCACGCACATTTCTTATCTTTTTATTTACATTTAACCTGCGAACGCGTTCGATAGCTTAGGTGCCAAATTACACGGAAGAAGATATTTTGTGATTAGACCGCGACCTAAAATTCATCGACGTAAATTGGTATTCAGATCAGAGCCGCCCCTCTGGGCACTCTTCGATCCGCGTCGCGCTGAAAGATTCTTAACCACAGGACAAAGTTGCTTTCGGAGCCACTTGGGGGGAAATTATAACCACCGAAGGTAGAGGAGTCAAAATTCGCTTTCTTGCCGCCAACGTTCAATCTTCGATATGAAGATGACAGACGGTTTCAGCTAATCCAAAAAATCTTTTGCTGCAACAATATCAATCGTGAAACTCGCTCGGAATTCCCACGAAAAAACTATTGGACGGTTTTGAAATTCCTTTTTGGCATCTAACGTTTCGCGAATCGCCGTGTCCTTTAATGGAGGTTTGGGAAGGTTCTGGATCGGGGGGGTCGGCCAAGAACCCGTCGCCCACTCGCCAATCATTATTCATCATCCAGAGGAAATCGTCGGCAATAAAGTCGCTACAAGATAGGTAACCTTTCGCAGGCGGATGTGGTGAGCAGCGCAAACTGGTGTCAGCTATAGAGATGGCCCTGGAAAGGTCAGAGACACCCGCATAAACCGATGGGTTCAAAACACTATTACTGCCATTATTAGCGCAACACCGTATGGTCGTTGATACGAATCTGATCGAAGGCTGTGCCATACAGTCTCGTTGGTCATCGACAAAAAGCGCAACAACCTTGGAAATTATCCGGAAAACAATAACCGCCATGTCACTAACCCCGCCATGCGGAAATTTCACGGACCACAGGACACTTCTTGTTCCACATAATATGCATACCTACCCGGGGGCGACAGGATTCCGGGATTGCGTAACCGACAAAAGACTTAATTAAATGCCGAAAATGACTCAAGTTCTCCACGTTTCCCCAATAGACCCGCGAAGAACCGGCACGTGTAGCTTTCGCATTACTTATACATTCACTACTAGGAATACCTCGGCTACTCGTAAACTTTTTACTTGTGGAACTTGATTATTTTCCAATAACATCAAAAACAAGTAGGTACGACGTTCGGTTATCGTATGAACGCCCACTAATTACGAAGGTCTTCTTGTTGTCGTTTCGCGTCTCACCGCGCCGCTCTTCCTCCATAATTAATCAAGGCGATTTCGGTGTGTCGATATGGGACACGCATTAAGGGTAATGGGACGTGTTCAAATTAGTTTTTGTTTCCCCGATAATATTGCCGCGAAGAAGACGGCCATTAGGTAATATTTATTTAATAATATTGTCAAGAGTTTTGTTTGTTTCCGACATTCGATCTATAAATAGGGTAAACACGCAATTTCCCAAAAGTCTTTTCAAACCTCTTCTCGCCACGCCGCCAAACTTTTTGGTCAGTCCCAATCAGCAAATTTTCACGTATCGCATCTAAATCAAAATACCACCGAAAAACGTGGGAATCTCAGAATTGCTTCTGGCAATTAACGCAAATGTAAAAATAAAAAAATTAAAAAGTTGTGAAATGTCGTAAGAAGCTTCTTGGATTCTGAGCGAGTAACGGACAGTAAGAAAAGAAATGTCTTGTCAACCAAAGACCTGCAGGATTATTGCAATTAATTTTATGATGCAAAACAACTAAAAAATAAACTAAAACCAGTTTTTTTTTATCTAAGCACTTCATTAACTCTACAAGTGTCAATGTTAATTATATAATCATAAGATAACAGTTCTTACTTCATAAATACCTTACATCTAACGACTTGATTTGTACTGAATAATTGTTTCTAAGCATCAGTATGTAGATTAAAAAATCTTCAAAACTGAAGGGACCAGTAAACAGAAATTATGAAAACATAATTTTTCCTCCGCCAATTGGACTCTTTACCATTAAGCAAATGAGACTAATTTTTAATTTAATTTTCATTTCAATTCATTAAAATTGTTACTAATTCCATTTATGTACGTTGAACAAGATTTGCTCTTGGTTGCCGGTTTTTTCCTGACAGATTTGAGCAATAAATCCTTAACTTCCCCAAATTTTGAGCCGTTTTATGCATAAGCAATAAAATGCGTTGCCAAAATAACGTTGTAAAGTGTCCATAGGTATGAACGAGTGAAAAAAAATTACGAAAATTAAAGGTCGCTGGAACTTTCTGGAAGAGGTCGAAAATTTTATTCTACTAATTAGTTATTCACCTTCAATTTTGCCGAGAATTACGCAAAATTAATTGGCAACGACCGTGCATCATCTTCAATGACAACACGCCGCTCTGGCCGAAATTAAACGAGAGAAAGTTATTGGAACAGTGACAAGGTTAACGCAAATTACGAAACAACAAAATCCGGTAAATTCAGACCGGCCGCGCTAATGAGCAATTGTCGCTTTTACATAACTCCATTATCGCGATCGAGCCCCGAAAAACGAAACAAAAAAAAAAAAAAACTGGGAGTAAATTTCGGAATTTCACCCGAAAGCGGACAGAATCTCTCGCCGGCGTTTTTATTTTCGTCCGCCGTGAATGTCAACCGTGATGGCGAAGGAAAGTCCTGACTTACATCGCTTAATCAGACTCTTTTTGTACGGCTTGCAGTCGGCTCCTTCCTGTATGATCATCTTCTCTTCCGTGTCGTCGCTTTCAGTTCCGGAGTCGCGCGCTCCCGGACTAATACGGCCGCAGTTGATCCTCAGGTCCAGGGGCGAATCGTCCATGTTACAGGTGAACTCCTCGCACTCCTCCTTGATCCTGGCCGGGGAACAGGCCGGACTCTTGAACACGGAATCGGGCGAAGTCGCTGGCATCTTGATCGCGATCATTGGAATAAACCGTTCGGGAAAATTGTTAAAATCTCGTCCTCTTTTCGCACCGGATCAATCGTCAACAATCACGGAAAAAGCATCACTGACACAACAGTAAACACTTGCACTCGCGTGAGTTTGTTGCACAGAGGGGGCACCACGACGCTCAACCTGCTCGTCGAGATGTGGAGTGCAGACTAGTAGGGTTCGAATGTCCCACTGACTCAGATACGGCGGTCGTGGCGTCGTCGGGAGCCTTCGTCAAAGTGCCTGCCTCTTTACTTTCATTTGGACACGGCGTGAATGCGCACGAGTTGGGTTAGGTTAGGCATCCGACATAGTGGTCGTGTGTTAGATGATAGCGTTCGCTAACGTCTAATGTCGAATTGTTGTAAACAAACTTCCGTATGGGCGGCCCCCTGCCCTGCCCCCTCCGGGTTAATATCTTCATTATTGTCGCCATCGCCGACGCACCCACCCAACCCATCGTCGCCGGCGTCGCTTTATCCGCGGAAATAGGTGCAACAACCATCGGTAGGACTCCTGGATTCCGCATTTTTGCTACCTAGACCGCAATTGCGTCACTTTCGTTTTTATTAAAAATGTAAACAGACGGCTGCGATGTTTCATTTCGGCGTGACTCACGACGCCAGTTTCAGAAATTTTCAGCTTCTCGAAAACGAAAATATGCGCCGTTACGTAACCAACGTCCGACCCGGCCGGCTGCGAGTTTAGAAAAACGGAAAGGGTGAGGTCGAAGGTCCTCATTTTAGGGGTTTTCACGATTCGTTTCATCTGATCGGATGAGACTTCTGAGACAACCAAAAAAAGGCTTCCGAGCGCAACGCAATCAATGATGTAAGGATTCTACTTATATGGTCAATCCGGCCACCAAGTTTTGACATTAGACCGCAAAGTGTTAGGGATGAACAACTTTCAGTTTTCGGTTGTCAAAGGGTTAACTCGCAAAATGCTAAATGTTCGCAGTAACGTGCAACAGCGGAATTGGTCAACTTTTCGTCGCTTTTCGCTAATTCACAGAACTAGAATGCCTCAAAACAAACGGTTTTCTTAAATCTCTCTTCGTATCGTCGTTGCTTACGTGAAAAGCGTGGAAAAACTTCTTATCTACAGAAGTTTTTCTGAGAGTAACTTGCAAAGTTTTAATATTAAGTACAATTTGTCCAAACACTTTGGAGAAACTCGATTTTGTGCCAATAATATCTGATAATTACTCCACTGATAAAAAGTTGCCAAAATAATAAACAAAGAGTGTCGAACGGAAGCCAAAGAAGACAAAGATATGCCTCTACCTATATTATTAAGTTATAATTTTTTTAAGAATAAAAAAGTATTTTTATTTATTATCTTCACCATAATAGTGTTATTTATTATTGCAAAGATTAAATCGTAATGTGCTACATTTTCCACAAGCAAAAAAATGTTTGCAATAATCAAAGTAGCAAATTGAGGTTTAAACTCTTCTTTTCTTTTTTCCAAAGGGTTAAAGAACGGCAAGAAAATTGTCCAGGAGAGCAAATTTGGCTCTAGCATAGGAAAGTAACACAAAAAAATATAACACGCTTCACATGATCCTATATGTACTTACAATTTAATTTCAGCACCGTTACGCCCTTACCTGTAACAAAAATAAAATTGGTTAGAGGTAAGACAAATTCTCAAATACGAAATTTTACAGTTAAATTGTAGTCACGTCTTTGCAAAAATGACTTTTCAGAACCAAACTTCGCTTTCCTGGATAGACGCGGGCATGGAGCCGAAATATCAATCAGTGTGGTTCAAAAACAAAACTTCTGCCTTATTGGACGAGCTTTAATGTCAAGGTCAGGATAAATGAATATTATGAATTGCCGTTACATAAATTTTTAGGCCATTGCTTGGAAATGTAAATTTTGAACTCTTTGTCCCGGTCCTGTAGATTTAAATAGCTACTAAAAGTACAAAAATTAGATTAAAAATATTCCAAACAATATGCAACTATTTAATAAAAGTGATTATATCGTAATTGTTTTGGGTACCTATACACAAAAGAATTAGGGGAACACTTTTTGTTGACGGCATTACTTTTAAAATAGTAGCGTTATTAAGATGGGGTTTCGAAATTCTGTAAGATACGTATCTTTTCGTGAGAAAGTGACTTCAGTAACCTTCAACCAATTCTTTATTCTAAAGACTTGAACAAAAAATGAAAAAAACTACAAAAATCGGAGTAAATGTGATGCAACTTTTTATTGATTAAATTAACAAGTGTCTATTGTCTTAGTGAAAACTAACACTAAATGTCATTTAACCAGTTATCAGAATCAAAATGAGGTATCTCAGTGAGGTAGAAGTTGCATGTGCTGTTGCTCTACGTGAAAATGGGACTTCGATTCGGCAAGTTGCAGAAGATGTTGGGAAGAGCCTATCCATCATCCAGCGTTTGTGGAATTGCTATAGAGCATCTGGTCTTTATTAAAAACGCCATGGACAAGGTTGTATGAGAAAAACTACTTCAAATCAAGACCGATTTTTAGTCCTTTCTTCCATGCGTAATCGCATCTCAGCAGCAAAAGATAACAAAAATTCACTCAGGATGACTCACTGACTGGAAGTTTCAGGTCAAACCATAAGAAACCGATTTAGAGAAGCCAGTCTTCTGGACGTCAGGTCCAGAAGACCCGTGCAAAAAGCAATCTTGACCCGGCGGCACAAAAGATACCGTTTAAATTTTGTCCGTGAACACGTTAATTTTCAACTTTGACATCGCAGACCTATACTCTTTACTGATGAGTCAAGGTTCCGTCTCACACGTTGTAAAGGTTGAGTACGTGAGTACAGACGTCCAGAAAAACTCTATTCTCAGTCTGCGATATGCAAAGTTCAAAAATTTGGGGTAGGTTCTGTTATGGTTTGAAGGGGAATCAGTCTTAACGGAAGAGCTGATCTTGTGGTAATCCGCGGAGATCTAAATGCTCAGAATTGCATCGATATAGTGCTAGGAGATCATGTTGTGCCTGCTGCATATGGTTTGGTTCCAAATTTTATTTTAATGCAGGATAATGCGAGACTTTATACTGCACGCATTATTATGGACTTATTTAAGACCTGCATATTAAAACCATGGCATGACTAGCAATGAGTCCTGACCTAAAGCTAATAGAGCCAGTATGGAATAAGCTAGAAAGAACCATTTGCAGGCGTCTCAATGCACCTCCAACTCTTCAGCAGCTAGAAGAAGCAACAATCAAAGAATAGAAGAAAATTCCTCAAGAAGATTTAAAAAGAATAATCAGGGGTATGTCTCGTAGATGCCAGGCGATTATTGTTGCTGGTGGAGGACACACATGTTATTGATTTTAAAATGGGGGCTAATGGAGCATTGTTTTATGTGTGAAATCTTAGCAGATTCATTTTAATTTTTGTTGCTTTTTCCGTTTTTAATTTAAGTCTTTAGAGTAACAGATTTGTTGAATGTTGCTGAAGCCAATTTCTCATGAAGAAATGCGTATCTTTCAGAATTTTGAAAGTTTACTTTAATGGCGTTCCTATTTTAAAATTTATGGGATCAACAAGAAGTGTTCCCCTAATTCTTTTGAGCAGTGTATTACAAGCTCAGCTACCGCCGCATTTTATGGATTCAGAGGCACACCGCGACCGCGTAAGCAACCAACTTCAGCAAACTTAAACCGCAAAGTAAATGCTTTTATTAAGGGTTTAATAGTGGACGAGGAGGATCAGTCGGCTTAAAATAATTAGTTAAACTAAGCTAAACGACCCGAGCGTCAAATTTCGAGACAATTATGCTAATGAACCAACCCCTCGACCACCAACAATTTTCCTGCTGAATTCACAGCAACTTTTAATTTCGTCTTATCCTAATCACACGAAAGAAGTTGTCTAAACTTCTTCTCTAGGAAATTGGCAAAGCTGCCGTTAGTAGATTTCAGAATTTCGCCCGAATTGAAAACGACGTGTCGTCTTCGAAACGTTTCAAAATTTTCCCCTTCCAACAAGTTCGCGCTTTATTATTAACAACGGAGTTTTTGAGTTATCTTGAGGAACAGGAACAATCTGGTTCGTCGCCGTCGGGAACAAGAAACAATCTGTTTATATCTGCAGAAAGTAAGATACGGGGTTAAATCAACAGCAAATTTTCCTCCTTCAAGCGACACATTTTCATTTATTTGTTTTCCAATCGGCAATTCAGAAAACAACGTTATCGTTGCGAGCCCGATCGCTCAATCAGTGCAGTGGCAAAGTGGGCAATAATAACTTACGCAACATTATTGATAAACCGCGATACCCCACCTATAGTTGTTTTTTCCGCCCAAATTTCCTGACAGTGAAAAGGTCGCGATTCCTCGATTTTCACTCTTGCCCTCGGTCCAAACCTCAATTCACAATGAAGAACCGCGAGGACCTTTCAAGGGGTGATTTCCGATCGAGCCTTTTTTTTCTGAATAATTACGGAATGGTCCCCGTTTGCCGGGCCGTTTTCTCGGTGAACTTGCGATTGGGCCCTCGGCGATGGCGTCGGATACGCAACGTAACGACTCGGCTCGGCAACCAGGAAGTTAATTAATAATTCAACGAGAGCGAGTCGGCTGATTTAATGTTTGTAAACTAGAAACTAGAATTAGAGTCAAGTTCACTGCGGTGCACTCACGCCGTTATGCTAGCTGGTTTCACGTTTCGGTTTCTTTTTCTGTAAATAGAGCGCGGGGCACTATTATTGTACATATCGTTTCGTTTCTTCGCGAACACGAAATGCACCACAAAAGCGCACATCCCAGAGAAAGTAATCACCGCGAATTCCTCATATTATAAAGCATTGTTAAATGGGAAACAAACAAATTTTTCCGATATATTTTCGCAACCGCACGCGAGGAGGTCGTTACGAAATATAATTATCAAAAATAATACGGCTAATTGGAAAATGTAGTGAGCGTAATTGCGATACTGCAACAGCAATTATATTTTTTTGGCAAGCGACGTTGGAACGTTGAAAATTGTTCTAATCAACTTGTGTCGTCTATTATCGAAATTTTTTTCATGTTTCTATTGTGAGGCGAATTTTCCGAAGTCGACAAAGTAATTAGAGTGCTGATCAAGAGTTTTGCGTGACAGTGATATCCTTCCGCTTTCTAAATGCGTAAAAATGAATCACCACCAAGAGGAAACTGAACTTGGCGAGCTCTGAGCTTTGGTGTTTCATTAGCATTGCTGGATACACAGTCACCGCGCTGAGAATCCCTCCAGTGTCAAGATGATTGAAAATTGACGAGAAAAAAATTTCCCGGACCTTTAGAGCTTTTTGTTTTGTAATAATTTAATGGCTTTGAAATTACGACTTTACAGGGAAAGAGCTGAATTAGACATGATACAAGGGTGCATTATTGCTGACACGGCTTTTATGTCTAAATATGAATGTGATCCCTCATCAAAGTAGGTTCAGGATTTGCTACTGGTAATTTAATAATTGAAAATCGAAAATCCAAATAATTTTCCTGGTAAGTATCGTGGAGCATAAGTGTTCTTCCGAAGGTCAGAGGCGTCAATAATAATAATTATCAAATAGGACAGAGCTGATTGTCAAAAAAAAAAAACTAAAAATGAAAAACCAAACGTCAGAATTTCAAAAAATACAAACAAAATTAAGGTTGTTTCAAATATAGAAATAAGAAGATAATGTCAAAAGGAATATTACAAGTAACCACAAATAAAACGAAAAAATTTGTGACGTTTTCCAGAAAAAGAATAATGAAACCAAGAAAGTCTCAACATGGGAATTAAGAGATTGATATATAGAACTGAAAATTACACACCAAACTGCAACAAGAGACGGAAAATATAGAGTTTGGCTTCAGAATTCAAAACCATAAGCAAAGAAAAACTTATTTGATAACTTATTTTCAAAATAAGCAATTTCCGTGCCAAACGTTACGAACGTCGCACCCTCAATACCAATACATTAAAAAAAAACTCAACTTTTTTGCTAACTTTTTAACAACCCAAAGTTATTTACTAACACTGCCACATACCTACAACGCAGTCATTTCTGCGACTGAAGTCTCAATGCGTACTTTCCATGTAATTTCCTTGTCTGCCTTGTTGCTTTAACGATATCCACCGAATGTGGTAATAAAAACAATGAGCGCGACATAAAACTCCAGAAGAGACAAAAAAAAAATATATGAGAAGACACAATCGGTGATGATGTTCGCTGCGGCCCCGACATTTGATATTCAAAGCAGGGGGCAGAGCACGTGTTACTCCCGTCTTAAATAAATACAAGCAATAAGCCGAAGAACACGTGCCTTCATAACATATTCTATAAATAATAAACACACAATAATTTCCTTGATATTTCGCGAAGAGCGACGCAATCAGAATGTTTCACTTAAAACCGACGACAATTCTCCCCTAACAATCGGCGTAAATAGCAATTTTTTATAGGGGTCTTACGGCTATGGGGCGCCGTATGGGATTCGACTTACACTTTTTTTAAAATAAGAAGTTTTGCTTAGAAAATAAGTTTTTATAACATAAAAGAAGTTTTTCGTAAGTCTTTTTATAAAAAGTTTTCTTCTTTCCTTGTAGACCCGCATAATGGCGATGTTTCGTCAAAAGGGAAGGAAACGGATAATTATTCTAATAAATGCCGTGTAAATAAACATTTCCTTGTCTGTCGGCCAGGTAACGAGACGCGGTATTTTGCTTTTATCATTGAAACCGTTGCGATTCAGGTTAAGGCCGGCGAAAAAATCAAATAATGCTGTCGTGAAGCACGTTATTTAATAAATAACGTTATTAAGTGCTGCATTATCATAAAACAACAAAAAGAGACGGGTGTTTGTAACAAAAAATTTCGGCCCGTCAAATGAAATCATTACTGCGCCCCCCGTACGTTTGTTGAAATCGCCTGGTATAGCAACGCCGGAGTGGACGCAAATTGGGAGGTTTACGGGCTCTAAAAATCGTTGATTAAAGTTTTCAGATAACTTCCGTGCGGTTTGGTAGGGAAAAACATTTGGAAACAACGCAGAATGAGCGGTTGCACAACAAAAAACGGCCCGTAAAAAATTACACGTGGAAAGCGGAGATAACCAGCAACACACGAAAAACTATATTTAGTCTGTTTACTGATATTTGGTAACGTGCAATTTTAAGATATGCCATGCACTTAATTTAGGAGATAGCAATAGCGCATCTTCTACTGATCATGTTCGGTGCTGAGCTACGAAGAAATGGAACTGGTCTACGTACAGATAAAATCCTTCAAGTTTTAACCGCAATTAAAGCGATAAGGGAGTTCGTTTCCTCAACCTCCTGACCGGAAAGAAATTCTCAATTAAGTAATTAATCTAGGACGGAAAACGGACATAAGTAATAAAAAAATGAGCTGCAAGACAGACCGAATTGTAAAGTTTGTAAAATATTTTTGTTAACTAACCATTTCCGGCTATGTGAGCTATTTACGTGTGTCCTTGCAGTTAAAAAATCGCACGTGTGCTTATCGAACAACAATTAGAGTTACTACCTAAACAAATTTACTATGGCTACAACAAGATAAAGTCGGTAAAGATTTTGTTGATAAAGCGTATATTGTGCTAGGTTGACGTTTGAGGAAATTCAACGTTGTCTAAATTGAGTGCGGAATCAGGAACGACCTTGTAGATTTTTACCGGAATTTGAGTCGCGCTATTTAAAGTGCCTAATCAGAGGCCGCTATTCGGCAATTAAAACAAGGGTAAATTTTTTGTTCCCTTCAACATTGCCGAAGTTTGAACCACGTCTTCGGGAAGGTAAGGAAAAAATTATAACAGAGAGGACGTTTGAGAAAATTAATAAATAGTTACCAACTAATGCAGAAAAATGATAATTAATTTCTTAAAGAGACATTTTGCTCTTTCCAAGCAGGTAGAAACTGCTTTAGTCCGATACCTAGTTCAGAACTTAGGATTTTTTACCTGTCCTTCTCGTTGTTCACAGACTTTGAGAGGATCCAGCAAAAGTTAAAAATGTTACTACATAAAATATCTCGATAGACGATAGTTGTGCTCTAAATCAGGTGTAGATTTTGGTTAATTTGCTTATTCGAGCAGTTTCCCTAAGAAACTTTAGCAAAATTCTGCAAACCGCAAAAAGTTGCTAAATGGCGGAGGCGCCGGGTGAAATCCACGATAAAAAAATTAGTAAACATTTACCGAATAAAAATAAGAAAATGGTAATTTTTTCTTAAAAAGACCACGATTAGCTTTTTCGAGACAGATAAAAACTATTTCAGGACGACATCTCGGTCAAACCTTATGATTTTTTAAGTACCTGAAAATGAGGTTACAATAGCGTTCATCACCTGATTGCATTGTGTAGCCCTGAAACACTCGGCCGGGACATGCAAATGCATATTTATTTCCCAAATAAAATAATTAGGAACATTTATTGTAATATTCAACAGTAGGTAATTCGTTTTTGTCCAATTCTCGATTAATTGCTCGAAAATTTTCTGAAGGTTCTTGTTTATTTGCGCGACCTCCAAAAGACAATTGGGGAAATAGAACAAGCGCGAGCTGCCAACAGCTTCAAGACTAAATATTTCTCAAAACAATCACAACGTCCCCCCCGTTAATAAATTTAACATTAGACGTTGTATCGAGTTAAATAACGCTTTCAATTAACATAATCGAATCAGTGAACCGCCAGGCCACAACGTTAAAAACGTCCGGTTATCCTTGTGGAACAGTGGCAACACTCCTCCCCTGCCGGGCAAACAGACTAAACAAACTGCCCAGCTTTGCGATAAGCCGGCCAGCGTAATTGTTGCAATATTCGAAATGAACCTGTCGTCAAAGCGGCGAAGGCAACGTTCTTCCGACCGAACCTCCTCCAGACCCAGACCGGGCCCGGCTTATTTACTATTTGGCTGGGTGTTATTTTTCGCGATTCGCGGGCCGGGTGCAGGACGAGGGGTGCCAGAGGTGAGGGGAGCAAGCGGGAAGTGCAAGTGCAGCGAACGCATTCAAGGCTAAACTGCATACCAGCGATGCGCACGACATTCTTGCTAAACGAGAGCTACGCTCCTGCGGAGCTTTTAACCTAAAAACCTACTTGCGTCCCGTTTGTTTTCTTCTCTTTCCCGCTGAAAACCGCCGAAATTGCTGAATTATGGAAGAGCCGAGCAAAAATCCGCAACAAGTTTCGTTATTAAACTTCCTGCTGTTTTTGCACGGAAGCACGAAAAATGGGATTAATTAGCGGAGGGGAAGTTTAAGGCAAGAAAATTGGGTTATACGGAATCGCCGGATGAGGCACGGAAAATTTTAATTCCTCAGGCGAAGCGGCAATCTCTAAACGGGGAGAAATTATGAAAAGCTTGACAAAAAATTGGAACCGCAGTAGCTTTGGGATGAGTGGAAAAAACGGAAGCATTTCCGAACACGCAGAATATTTCCTGCCAGATTCTTGATCGCCGGTCCGGAAAAAAGTTTCCCAAAGCTTCCAGAAGGAACCGGAGTAAATCAACAAATTTTCTTCTGAAGTGATAACGAATTTTTTCTGCATTTTTTGCCGGAGAAATTTCCAAACCGAAGCTTCTCGACGACCTAGACAGTTATCAAAGTTTGTTTCCTGCGAGACTTTTCGACAACAAAACTGGCGACCGGCAGCTGCAGCGGGATCGGCAAAAACAAAATTACGTTATTGCCGAATTCGCGTCTACAAACGCGTCGGCTGACGTCAATTAAGAAGTCGTTTTATTTGCATAGGTCCGTTTATTTCGAGTCATCGCCACAAACGAAAGTAAATTGTGTCCGTGCGTGTCGCTGTCGTTTTGCCGGAAACGTCGTACAGTGATTTGGCCGTAGTGTCTGCGAACCCGCTCGCTCGCTATCCTTTTCAAGTCACGGCCCGGAAAGCGATTTTGATTCAGGCAGACAGACACAATTGCATTTGTATTCATTATGCATGCATACATTGGCGATGTAAGCGCATTCGTAGGTAGAGCAATTTGGAAAACATCGCCTCTTCCGAAGGAGAGACGTGCACCAAAACTGATCGGGCCCGGAGGCTGGCCAGAGCGTAGCCAAGGATTTTTAACTGAAAATCGCATAGTAGCGCAATTATCGTCGTAATTCGCATTCTAGTGGATAATTTACGGCAGGAATGCTACCATAAGTGGCAGAATTGTTGCTGGGAACACGCAGACTAAACACGAAAAGTATTTCAGTCAAAAGGTGAAAAAAATAAAATTAAGTATTAGTTGTGATGGAAAGAGGGCGCGTGCCGCACCTAGGGAAATTTCAGTGTTGTATAACGTATGGCGATTGTCATATGCTTCCAACTACATATTTAAAATTTCTAAGGAATGGTAGAAATCAAAATTCATGTATGTAAATAGAAAATTTTTCCCTGACGTACGGTTTCATCCCTATCTATTCATCTTTATTTTTAATCCTTCTAGTTAAATCCTTCACTATTTGCTGATTTTAACTGTAAAACAACCCCACAAATTTAAAGGGAACAAATATAATGTACACCAAATTAAACCATACATCTCTTGCATTGTCCACCAGAAAATCCATTTATCCATTTATATTTCTCAAAAAAACTATTTGTGCCTCAAATAATTATTCTATTACTCCAAAAATAAAATATGCTCGCGCATCCCTCCTTGCCGCTTGCGCTTTCAGACAAGAGGCACGCGAAAAAAGTTTTGTACAAAGTCAGTTCAGGGCCCAGTATATTTTTTTTTAAAACACGACTAGAAATTACCACTAAAAGAAGTTTTACGTTTTACATAATGCAAGCCAATGACAGCAAAGCATTTATACAGGGTGATTCACGTAGCCCGTCCATTAGAAGTTTTCAACTTCCAGTTGGATTAGAAGTTTGAAACTTGGAGGGCAGTCATTATCAGTCATGTTCATTCTATCTAAAATATTTTGAGCTCTCTAGCTATACAGGATGTGCCAAAAGTCGGTATCAACTTTCTTATTTTAAATAGACACGTACCATTTTTTCTACATGGTCTAATTGGTCTTCCAACTCTGAGTTTTTATAACACTTGTTATGTGAACTTATTTGAAAATTTTTGACATTATGTTAATTTATGTGAAAAAAACAATCGATGTGATAGCTTACGGAGAAATTCGTATCTGGCCGACGGTTCAAAATCTGTGAAAGCTAATTTGTAAAGTGCTTAGTTCAAAGTCCAGACTAACTTCTGATATCTTAATGGTGGTTCCATCTTGTACCATATGGGTGGAGACAATTTTCAAATATCGCAACCAAAAATGGTCAAGAAGTCATTTTTTTCAAATGGCACCTACAGATTTTTTTTACACCACTTGATAAAAAATTGTATTTTGGAATGAGTTACTTAAGCATTCCCTATACCTAACTTCATCCCCTATCAAATTAAAAATTAAAATCCAGAAACAACAACAACAAAAACTATCAAGAACTTAACAAAATTCTTATTTCGTTGGTGTCAAGACTGTCAAATGCTCTTATTATTCTCCCGCTTAATTCCTTTATGTTGCAAAGTGGTGAAGTATAAACTAAATCTTTTATTCGACCCCAAACATAAAAGTCTAATGAGGTAAGATCTGGAGATAATAAGAGCATTCGACAGTCTTGGTCCCAACGAAATTAAAAGAAGTACACAATCTGTTGAAAATGGATTAATAGAATGTATGTAGTAATCAAAATGGTGCTCACATTGAACACCTACATTAGAATTTTGTTAAGATGGTTCTTGGTAGTTTTTGTTGTTGTTTTTTTATAAAATTAGTAACATATTCATTTCATAATTAAAATGTTGCAATTGTCTTTGGTTTCCATGGCATACTTGAAAAACTAAAGAAATCTCTCGGCAAGATTGATGGAATTTCTGGATTTTAATTTTTAATTTGATAGGGGATAAAGTTAGGTATAGGGAATGCTTAAGTGACTTATCCCAAAATACCATTTTCTATCGAGTGGTGTAAAAAAAATCTGTAGGTGCTATTTGAAAAAAATGACTTTTTGGCCATTTTTGTGTGCGATATTTGAAAATTGTCTGCGCCTATACGGTACAAAATGGAACTACCATTAAAATATCAGAAGTTACTATGGACTTCGAACTAAGTACTTTACGAATTGGTTTTTATAAATTCAAAACCGTCTGCCAGATACGAATTTTTTCGTAAGCTACCACATTGACCCTTTTTTTCACATAAATTAACATAATGTCAAAAATTGTCAAATAAGTTTACATAACAAATGTTATAAAAACTCAGAGTTGGAAGACCAATTAGACCATGTAGAAAAAATGGAACGTTTTTATTTAAAATAAGAAAGTTGATACCGACTTTTTGCACACCCTGTATAGCTAAAGAACTCAAAATATTTTAGATATAATGAACATGACTGATAATGACTGCCCTCCAAGTTTCAAATTTCTAATCCAACTAGAAGTTGAAAAACTTCTAATGGACAAGCTACGTGAATCTCCCTGTATATTACGGAAATCAATATCTTTTTTTGTGTAAACCACTTCTATTTTTACTCTTATTTTCCTTGCCCTAGCACATCTACATCTATAATTTTGCATAAAATTATTTACCATTTGCCAAACATTTTATTGCTTGTGTATTTTTGATCAACAAATAGTATTTTTAACTGCTAAATAATTTAAGACACTGTCGAAATTTAAATATCTGGGTATTATGTTAGAATTAAATGCGGAATAAAATTTGGTGAACATTTAGTATTTAGTCAACAAAAGTTATTTTGGCGAACAAAATATATAAGAGGCCAGCATTATGTCAATATTTAGTTGTCGCTTTAAGATTATGTATTTTCTTAATTTTGGTGAGCATTTATTATTTTTGGGTAATAAATAGTTATTTTTGTATCTAGAACGCAAAATGCCACTTTTGCGTTCAAGAATGGAAGTTATTTTGCCGAGGTTTACCGAGGCAAAATATTCATTCGAGAACGCAAAAGCATTTTGCGTTCGAGATACAAACAAAATTTTTTCGAAAACTGCAATACAAGACAATTTTGTTATAAACAACAATTCATTTATATTTGAAATTGTTTGAACCGTGTTTAAATCCAGACGGTTTAGGTGCGGTGTCAGTCGTAACGGTAGCAAGGTAATAAAACCATAAAATTCAGTTGTTTTAAAAATTAGTTCTTTTAAAAATAATTATTCTAATTCGTGTTCTAAGAGTGTATAATTATTCAAAATGACCTGGGAAAAAGAAAAAGAGTGTTTACCAGAAGAAGTAAGTCATGTGTTTAATTAATAAAGTTATAAATGTAAGTTCAATAATTCACAAATTATTTTGACATTTGTTTTAAGTTCTAGAACGTAAATAGCTATTTATGTAGTAAGTTGCAAAATAAAAGTGTTTTTCGCACCAAGACGTGAATATTACCAAACGAGCGAAGCGAGTTTGGTAACACGTCGCGTGCGAAAAACACGAATTTTGCAACGTACTACATACAAGATTTTTTATACAATCGTGGCCAGAATTGTTAAAAATGTAAAAAAAAGAATAAAATTGCACATTCTTACTGCAAAATCTAGTTGCGCAATTTTTCGTTTCCTAGGAAATGCGATATAACAGAATCAACATTTCATTGATAATTGAGGTGTTTGTCAGTTAATTTTACATTTTGTATCTAGTGCGAAAAAGTGACAGTATAGTGAAAAAAAACACGTCATTTCAACATGAAAATGACATTCGAAATGGTACTATTTCGATACGATTGTATAAAAAAGTATTTTTTTGTATGACAATATTGGGTAAATTTGGTAGACTGTTAAATACGACCCAAATTTAAATAGATTTTTATAAAATCTAGAAGCAAATTTTTTTTATGATTTTTGAATTGCTTTTAGTTGTAGGGTTTTTATTTTTGCGACGTTGGATAGCATTTTACTTCTACGTAAGTAAGTTACTCCGTTTAAAATTTAGAAGTCTTTAAAAAATGGTAAATTTGTAAGACCCTTACATTTACATTTTTCTTCTAAGTTTTGCAAACCTATTGGTATGTCTATGGCATCATAGACAAATGCAGTTCAGATTTGGACTCCGGAGAGTCGATTACACTAAAGAACATCATTTATGTGGGATCTGGAAAAACAATAAAGATTTTGAAATTTTTACCACTGTTCATCAAGCCGTTGACCAAAAGAAAAAAGTCAAAAATAATAAAATTTTTGACGTCGGTTTTATGACTTATTCTTGTAGAGTCCGGACCACTTAGTGTAAATCCAACTAGGTATAGTTTTTAAGTGTAAGCCTCCAGCTTCTAGATGAAAATTGCAAAACTCGTCCTGGGTGAGGGTATTTTTTTTTTCGAGACGACTCTGGATTATATCACCTGTTCAATGACATGATCGCTTGGAACTAGGTACTTGTCTCGTAACGCATTTCTTCGTAAAACAAAATTTATTTCCCCTTGTCCCGAGATCCATTCTGTTATGGGAAACGGTCGCGAAGAATATTAATTTCGTAGCAAGCGAGCCGCACTCTCCTCTATCATTGTCTTGTACGTGAACACAGCCACAAGACGTCGCCGGCTTCTTAACAGAAGAAATCACATACCGGAAAATAATTCTCGTTCAGTAATTATTCACTTCCGTCAGTCTGGCTCGTCATCAAACAAAGCGAATCTGAAGGCGAAGAGGAAAATGCGCGCCCATCATCGAAACGAATAGAGGTGTTCAATTGCGCCGCGGATTCGGCTAATTTGGGCCGTAATCAGGTCACGATTTTGCAACGACGTATCTATTTAATCTTCAACAGCAGGAAGTCGGATCATCGAGCCCCAGAATAAAGTTATTACACAATTCAGATCGGAGGCGATCGCAAATTTGCTTCTAATTTTGACAATTTTAGAAGAAATGTTGATGCCCAAAAACTAAAAACGGTAAAGAAGCGTAGTGGTGCGTGGGCTGTTGGCGTTATGGTCGGCAAGTTAGGGGCTCGAATTTACCGCAATTTCGTTACGCATTTTTCCTTCTGACCACCTCGGTGACTTGCTTGGCGGTTTGCTCGAAGGAGTCCGGGGGTAATGGCTGGCGATAGAAAATGCGTTTGTTATTCTGGTCTTTAATCGTAGACGCATAAGCCAACGATGTGTCAGCATGCTATAAACAAATAGCCAGACGTGAGTCTAGCGGAAGTTCCGCAGTGACCGGTCATTATCAAAGGAGGAAGTCAGAATCGACCGCTCAACTCTGATGTTTATCGTTCATGCTTTGTGGTCGGACTACTCGTCGTTGTGTGAATGCGTAAAGTGTTTGTGTTCGCATAAACAGACCTAATTACTTTATCCCATTAACTACCTAATGCGTCTGCCACGTCAAACGGCAGCTCTAAGTGAAAAAATTCTTTGTCTAATTGCTCCCGGAACGTTATCGACCAGACGAATTTCGAAATCGTCGATAACGTCTCAGCTCAATTTCCTCTAGAACCAGAGTCCGAATCTCCCTTCAAAAAGATAAAAATCTTCCTCGCCTTTCCTTCCTTTACCACCTGCTGGGCGTCATCAACATGCCACCTGTGATTTGCCAAAATTTTTGGATTTATATAAACTGGGCCTGGGGTTAAGATCTTCTTCCCGCGTCCTTCGAGCCATTGAAATTTAGCAAGATGCCTCTTATTGGCGATCGAAGAGGTACCCAGGTATCTTCAGATTACCTCCTATGGCCGTAAACTCGTTCTGTTTGGGTTATTAATTTGCGGTGGACAATAACTGAACGCGAGCGGTTCCGAGTTTGTAGCGTTGCTGCCTAAATATGTAAGTACGTCTGCGGTCCCAAAAAGGCAAAAAAGCAGTTTAGTCCCGCTTCGGTGCCTCCGCACAAACAGGAATCTCTATATACGGCCAACCCCGCGAACCCGGCTAAAAAACGAACTAATAGCAATTGTCTACGCTTATGGCGGGCTTCCGCTATAAAGGAACTAGTCGCCAGACCAGTGGCGCAACCACTTTTATCAACGCACTTCAGCCGCTTGCTGGACAAGCGATACAGAGTACAGAGGCAAAGTTCTACATCTATCTCTAAAATATACTTAGATATATCTACTGATGTCATCTCATCTGCAGAAGTTTCTTCTAGTTTGTCGTAGTATTAACTGAATTTCATTCGATATTGAAATTAAGAATGTTCTTCACAAACCATTAGCTTTAACACTATGTCTTCTTCTGCTATTGGATTTTTAACTTGATTTCAACTCTAAATACTGCAGCTAAAGATTCGGTGGCCGTCAAGTCCTATTGTCACGTAGGTAATGCTTCTCCATGTTTCTCAAATTTCATATTTTCTATTAAGACCGGATTGAGAACCATTTCTCGGAGCATCTGTTCGGTCTTGGACGTATAGTTGAAAAATTGCGAATCTTGGCAGTTCGATGGCGGATCTTCGTACCCTTCAGCGCTCCACCACTGTCCAACTGCAGACGTCGCCAGTTTCAAGGCCAGAGGTCCTGCTTGGCGTTGACCTCGGCCATCTCCGATCCGCCAGAAGAGATACTTACATCCAAGTAACGGAAGACGAAGTCGAGCGTCTGCTAACCGGACGACGTGCCCGGCATCTTGGAGCAGATGATGATGCTGGCACTGTCATCGCGGCGAGGAAGAAGAAGACGAAACAAGAAAAATCTAAATCAGCAGAAGACGACGACGACAACGACGTTTTCCCTCCTTGTTGTTCGGACCGCCGCAATTTACCGTTGACTTTGGGCGTTCGTTCGACTTCTCTTCGACAGGTGATTAGAACGTCCCGTCACGTAAGAAGTTAGCTCTATGACCGGGACGATGTCTACTCCGCTTTTTCGGGGCGGCCCTTCTCATGAATTCGTGATTGACAAGTCGACGTTAGCATGAATTTTACATTGTTCGTCGGGATTCACGTCGAGCCGCAACCGTAAATCGACTTTAGGTTCATCCGGGGAACGATACGCCGGAAAGATCGAAGGGGTAGCGGCGATAAGAGATATAGGGCACCTGGAGAGTTACGGGGGTAGACCGAATATTTCCCGGCCACCACGCAGACGACGCTAGAGACACGATCAGTTTTGAAACTTCGTCGACGTCTCGATGTTTTTTTACAATTGGTGACAAATTAAAAAAAAAAAGGAAGAAACGTGAAGATATGGCAAACACTTTAGGTACAGTCAATAGTGAAAAAGTTCTAAACTACAACCAACGAAGCAATAATTAAAAAACCGCGTTTCTTTAAAGAAATTAATTAATCAATACTTAAATCAGTTTCAAGGATTTCTTATTTAGTCCCAAAATTGACGTTGCACTTTCATGGGGAGCATCCTGGAAACTAGGGAGTTGCGTTACAAGACCGACCAAGTTTGTAATCAAGGTTGTAACTCACCAAACTTTCCTGGAGCTTTTAACTGCAGAAGAGAGAAAGTTAGTGGTGCATTTCCAATCAGTTTTAAGGGTCACGCAAAAAATTGCCCCTGTTCACAATTTTGTTGTGATTCCGCTATAATTGCCGCATAGAGTCAATGCTGCTTCTATGACTGAAAGTGAATTCGACATGGCCAAACCGCAACAGTCGCCGTTTCTGTCGAACCGTACAAAACCCGTGTCAATTAGCTAATTAAACCCGGCGAGTAGTACGACAAATGGCAGCCATGTACTTGATCCATTTTTCAGTTGAACGCGGTTTTCATGGTCCGTCGCGCTCCAGTCGTGTGTTTGCCATTTTGTCTATGGCAAAAAATAGTTTGAAACGTTTGGCGACCAGGTCAAGTCGCTCAACCTTCACCAAGTAACCGGTGTAACGAGCCGTTCGTTCCCTGATTAATTGCGGACCGTTTTGATTTTTTGGTGGGCCGCAGGTGGACGGTCACAAGAACGAGGCGATTAGTCCTGAAAGTGTATTTTTATAAAATGGGTCAGTGGGAGATGGCCCGATTGCCTGCGTTTCCCTGCGGTTTTACGGGTTGCCTACATCCGACGCGAAATGGGTCGCACATCCATCACTTTTTCCGTTTACTAACCGGGAAATTAGGACAGCGCTGTTTTTTCGTAAGGCGAGAACAGAGGAAAAATCAGCCGCAATTTTTTAACCCCGGACACCCAGAATGGCCGACTTAATTTTCACAGGTCATTTGTTATTGGAGAACAGCGTTGATGCGTTTAATGCGTTTTTGCACGAATGCGTCGTTGCAAGAGAAAGAAACGTCAGTTTCCATACCACTTTCATACTGTGCAGTTAAATCAAACTTTCTGATTTTAATTCTTATAGGACATCGCGTCTTTGTATAGGCAGAAAAAGTGCTCCTATGTGAATTGCGTGTGGTTGAAAGTTTGCAATTTCTCAATCCTTCCAGTCGAACGAACAAAATCATAAATTAATTTGCGAAAACGCCACCTATTAGCGGAAATTAACATACGAACCAACTTAGGTGAAATAATTATTCACATCTGAAATTAATTTGAATAAACCCCCCCGAAAACTTTTCGTTGGAGTTGACGAGTATTTTTACTATGTTACCAACCGCCAACAGTTGTTAACGCGAATGTAATTAATAATTTTGTTAATGGTTTAATCAAAGAAAAACATTGATGAACGTTATTATTACTTTTTCAATTGAAATTTTGCTAATTGAAGCCGAAGCGCGACGGCTGTTTTAATTTCGCATTTTACATTAACTCATCACAGCGAGGTTACGTAAAGCTATATATGCTAGATAAATACTGTTCAGCAATGTGTGTACAGTATACTATTCAATCGAGATTTGGCGATAAAAAACATTAACACAAATGACGGGGGCGTCGAGAGAGTGGATTCTCTGGCACATAATCGTCGAAATTATGTAATTGCTCAGTTTTAGTCGATTGACCAATATAAAATTAAAGAAAACCACTAAACGATTAAAAAAAAGTTTTATTATGATCCAATTTTTTAATATCACGAATATGTGAAGCCGGCATCCCACGACGCGTGGCTCGACGAGGCAGAAGAAAAGCTCACCGAGACACGCGCCGCCTGCCCAAAATGACGAGCGCACCGGCTCGCCATTTTTGGGCAGGCATGCTTTTCCATCTCTTGTCGGTAAATTCTTTCAAAAACTTACTTAGGAACTATAGAATTAAATAGATCTCGTTCCGATTCATGTTTATGTGACTTCAGAGACAGTAATAATAATTTTCGAATTTTTAAGATTTTTTGAAATAGAAAAAATGTAAAATATTGAAATCTTCGGTAAAATTTAGTTTAAAAATTAGATTTTAAAACCTGAAGTGCCCCCAATTAAAAATATAAAATTTATTATCAATTTGGACAATATTGAGGAACAAATATGAAGAATAATTTGGAGATCTTTGGTGGCGCATCCACCAAAGATAAATGCGCCACATCCATTTATGTTTTAGTTACGTAAAATTACAGTCTCTAAAAGAAATGCTTCACTGAATTTTATTAACTTAGAAAATAAAATATTTGCTGCTCGGTCATGAATTCAGTAATGTCGAACATGCTATTTACTTCATTACAGCATCCGAAACGCCAATTGAAAAATTTGAAAGATAACCAAAGATCATATAGATATACATTTTTATGATAACGTTAAAATGTGATTCATTAAATGAATATAAATAGGTCCTAAAATTCCAAACACGTTGGAGTAAGAAAAATATATTACGATTACTGCTCGCTTTATTTTAAGACTAAATAAAGTGATATCTTCGACCGGCTGCCATCCAAGATTTCCAAGTAAACACGAGAGTCACGTGTAAACATCCCTCTCTGTGTTAGTATAATATCTTGAAGAGCTCTGGAACCTTCTCTTTGGTGACGGCTCTGGTCTGTTGAAATAATTCCATTGGTCGAAGATGCTAGAATAATCTAGAAAATCGAGTCGAGATCCAACTTCCTCGCCTCGTCTCCTCTACATTCCTGAACGAGATTGCTTTAATAGTTTTTCAATATTTCTTATCGTAGAAACCAGAAATTTTTATAAAATTTTTTTTATTAAAAACCCGCCCTTTGTAAAATTGCAAGTTAGCATAGATTAATTAAATCTAGAGTGCCGACGATATTACTTTGCACTTTAAAGTTTGAAAATTAGACCGCAAAATTCCAGTTATATTAATAGGGGACTTAAGGCAAGAGATCACAAATGGCGGAGGCGCCGGGCGAATCGGCATTAAATTAATCACAAATTAGAATCCGCCACCTGCTTCAACGCCGACTTGTTGCCTACAAAATTTTTCCACACATCCTCCCCATCATCCATTCGTAAACATTGTTGTTATTTACTCTCCGTCACTTTCGGCCGCGACGCAATTTCCAAAGGGGCCGCCAGACGACGCTCGTCCCCCAGCTCGCCCCCCCCCCCCCCCCGAAACCCGAGGGGTTGTGCAATTACCGTCGGGTTTTTGCCAGCGCCAGCAGCGTCGGCACTACACAGACGCCTGTCAAATGCGTGCGTGGGTACGGAAAGGGAGGGCATTTTCGATGGACGCGACGTGTCGGTTACCCGGGGAACGCACCCGATATGCGTAGCGGGCGTCGTGACGCAGCAGACGCACTCAAGGCGCTCTTCAGTAACCCGGGTCAGGGTTGTCTGCTATCGAACAGAATCTATCCTGCTTAACTCCCGTCGCTTCCATATAACGACTTAATTTATGAAGGGCGGGAATAAAAAGGCAAATTTTCACAACGGACCCCCCCCCAATTTGTCTAAAAGCGCCGCGCCGCCTCGGATTAAGGGGGTGAAATATGGGGATGATGGCGCGGCGATTAAAAATCGAGAGACGGCCGAAAAAGCGGCGGGGTCTACATTGAAATTAAGCACCAATTTTAGCCGCGTCGGGGGTTTTGCGTAATCTAGGAGATAGCGAGTCGGGACTTTTAACAAATTTCCAAACGTTCATCCTCGAATTTTTGTTTGTAGCGGAGCAAAACGAACGACGTGTGAAGTTTCGCTTCGATGAAACGATTCGATCGAGTAAAGGAGATAAATTAATTTCCGACACTAATTGTTTTAATGATGTCCGATTTTTTGGGCTACTAGTGCGTTCGAATACTCACTAAAACGGCAATAATAACAATAATTATTGCAAGTAGAAACGGGAATAATGACTCGAGTAACTGTAGAGTCGTAATAACGTTGGGAAGTTAAAAAGAAGCGGTTGAGTATTTTCGTTGTAGAAAGTCGTTGTATTAAAACATTTGCGCAAATAAACGTAATGAAGCCAAAATACTACCGCGCATTTCCCGGAAGTTCTAACGAGGTTCAAAAATTTCATCGTGAATTTTTTAATTGAACAAATCCGCTTTCTATTTCCGTCCCATCGAAACTGAGAAGACTCACCGGCGATGCTTGAAATTGGGCGAAGAAATGGTAACTCACCTGAAACAAAGAATATTGTAATTAACACCGGTCGGCAACTTAGTTTTGATAATGTTAGCGAGGTTTATGAACAATTGAAAGTGTTATCCATTACTTAAGACTAAAACACTGATAGTCGATTAATTTCAGATCTGGCTTGCGTGTCGTCAACACTTCCCAGTAACCAAAACTAGCTAAAAATAAATTTTTACAAAAACAGATTTTTTTTCTCAACCGTTTTAAGAGAAATTGCCCTAAATACTTAGGAGACTTGGGAAGAAGCAATCAAAAAAATTAATGTTTTCGTACCAACCCTTAAAATTGTGAATAGTTTGTGATAATTGTTCAGACCAGGAAATAAAGTTATAGTTGTATCAAGTGAGTTGATCTCCAGTTCAACGAAGCCAGGTTCAGTGGAGCCGGAGATTATCTCGTGTGGTATGTACAACTTGACTTTAAAGAACTAGACTTCATAATAACGAGATACAAAACGAAACCCGGCAGAATTGCTAAACAGGAACACGCGACTTCTTGCGGTTAAGACCGGGAAAGTTGATAAATGTCGTTATGAGCTTATAAAGGATGTAACCAAAGATAATTCCACATCCTGAATTTAAATTAACCAAATGCCAACGCATAATTGCAAGTAAAGATACTCTAACGCTTCCAAACGACATGTATAAAAGTTGCCATTCTCGGCATGGCTCTTTGATGTCGGAGGGAAATCCGAGACTTTTCCCTTCAAACAGTTTTCCGACTCGAAACAAATTTGACAAGGGATGACCGTAAATCTATAGCGGAAAGAAGTGGAATAATCAGAAATAACGTAAAAGGGAAGATGGACGTTTTTGCACGGACCGAACCCGTCCGGATTGAACGTGATAAAAGTCGGAAATATCGCAAGCCAAGTGCAATTTCGGGCCGTAACCACTAAAAAAAAAATATACGCATTTACAACATTTTAACGCCGTTTTAGTGCCAATGAACGCCGGCATATTTCATGTAAATTGGCCCGCGATCCATCCTCGAACACAAAAAGTTACAGCTTTGTAAAAGCGAGAATCGACACGGACATTTTTACGATTTCCCTTCAGCACTCGTTTATGTCATCAAGTAACGATTTTCTCGAAACGATTACAATAACGATGAAGGCGCAATTTTAAACAGATCTCGTGGTGATGGCGAATCCTAATTTCCCCCTCAACGATCCGATGTTGTCATTTATTAATTTTTATTGGCAAGTGGAAACTTTATCGGACGACATTACTTCAAGGTGAGAGTGCTTGCCGTATCGACCCAAATAAAAGTAAAAATTCATATAACACAACAAAACAGCCACGGTTTGTTTATGCGGCAGGTATTAAGGAGCCGGGTATGGATGTGAGTACGTCAGCCTGGTACGCCTTGACATGCTTATTCTCCTCATTTGACAGCTTTAGCGCCAATTCAGACTTAACGGTGCTATAGACGCACCAAATAAAGGCGGCGCAAATGTCGCACATCGTTTTGTAATTTACCAACATCAGGAAAAATCGACTTGTCATTAAAACGTTCCTAGACGCAAACGCATCTTTTAAATGTCAATGCAGATGTCTTTCAAAAAAAATCTAGACTTTCGCTTAAGGAGATGAACGATTTTGGTCTTAGGACAAATCATCGATAAAGCTGACGTTAGTGAGTAAGCCGCAAACAAATTTGTGGCAATTTTAATGTAGATTTATCCACCAATACGTAAAATTAATCTTAGAGTCGTGTTGTAATGTTTTGTTTTTTTATTGAAACGAAAAAGGAAATTTTATAATTGCTGTAGAATGATGTTGCAGATCTTTAATCCTGATTCAGGTTTGCACAACGAGACGACATATTCGAAAATAGAACTCCTATACTAACCTAACAACACCGAAGCCAAATGAAAATATTTTGATTCCTTGAAAGCCTTTTCAAAAGCTCTTCATGGAATCTGATGAGGTTTCACCCAAAGGCTTAACAAAATTGTTTACAAAATGACTAAATTTTCCAACAGCTCCTCGGATAAAATTGCGTAAAAATATAGATTGGCACCAAGAATTTTCTCACAATAATTATGATTAAGAAAAACTGAATATCAGGTGCCAGTCAGTACCATTTCAATTTGTACAAATAATAAAAATTCTTGCATGCAGTTTAACCTATGAAAAAGTTTGGTGAATGAGGATAACAAAAAAAGTCTTGAATTAAATATTGCACTAAAATAGTTCCAATTGCTTAGAAAAGGCTTTGATATTCTTCTTAAAAAAATACCTTTTCTGTAACATTTCTTTTTAATCTTTATGAATGCTTATTATCCTCCTCTTCACCTAGCTTGCCGGCCATTTGTTGATCTTACATAAGTTACACCATTTATTTAAAATATATTAAAAAAACCTATTTGAAAATTATTGAACATTTCGAATAAAATGTTAAAATGAAGAAATACGGAGAAATGTTGAAGGAGCGCAAATGGCGGAGGCGCCGGGTGAATCTGAAGCATCGTCGCCGTGGCTCGCAGCCTCACTTTGGGATCAAATTGCTTCCGAATTTGCATTCAACTGACAAATATTTATGACCTTAAACAACACGTACGTCACAAATATGACCTTATCCAGCGCCCAATCAAATTCTGTTTACCTGAGAATTTCAGTAAAATACACAACGCAATAGGTACTGCATTAAAGCTCGAATGCGAAACCTTAACGAGTTAAAGGCGACGCAAAAGGAAAACAAACACCTACGCAAAAAACGAGAAAAAAAATTCCAAATAATTCGGACACAATAGGAATCAAATTCTACTCGTTAAAAGTATAAAATCGTGAATAAAGCGCCATTGCGAAATTGTTAGTATTTTGTTTCTCACATAGGAAAAATTTATTCAATTTTACTTTCGCCGATGATCATGCGCGGTCCTACCTCAATCCTTAGACGCTTGTCGCCTGGGCGTCCGCCGTCGCTTTCCCTTTCCGGTACCCCCACCCTTCTCAATGTCTCTCCGCTGGCACCTTACAGCCATCTCAACCGACGCCGCTGAATCCCCTAGCTTTCGGCCCACTTCTTATTACGCTTTTTCTTCCATTCGGGAAACCTTAAATACTCTCCAGACATCTAGAGGTCTTATTAAATTTTTTCACAAGAGCCTCTTCCACGCATCATTTCCCTAAAAAGCACGAAATTGCCGACTCACATACTTACGTCAAATCGAATTTTTCGTCCAATTTTAAAAACTTTTCTACACCTAAAAGCGGCTAATTAAATCAACTTTCATCCGTATTCTTGTCGTCGCTCTCTCACTCCTCGAATGCCGCCGTAAAACAAGACTGAAGCGAAGTCATTAGTCAGTTTTGGAATAAATTAATTTATTACGACGGCGAGTCGGGGTCGGGGGGTTGACTGACGCGCTCTTCCAAGGCCGTCTGTGTGCGGTTCAAAAACTGATAAAGCTCTCGCAACCCCCCGACCACCCATCCAACCGGCATCCGCCGATCTCCCTGCGATACCCAAAACATTATTTATTCGTTGCTGTATTGATGAAAGTTGGGCGCAAGTTTTAAGGCCTTTATTTCGCATAATTATATCCCGAAACGAGCTCGAAATAATCGAGGCAAACACCGATTCCGATGTGTTATTATTTAAACTTTCGATTCGGACGCGTGTAAGCTGTGGATTTTCATTGTTTATACGCTCCTGAAGGTGTGTTTATCTTTCCTAACAGTACAGCTCCTACACAAGAGATAATATTTGTACGGTACATGATTTTGGCCTATTTTGTATATTGATGGCTGTCTACATTATTATAGGTACGTCGGATTGATTAAACGACAAGAGCAAGTTGACTTTGAGCAAAAACCTGCAATCCTGCGTGATCGTGTAGAACGACACGCCGCATCCTGCTGCTGGCGTCTTGGCGCTTGGCGACCAAGTTGGGGCAACTGCTACAACACCTCGCTTGACGTAATTAATTACATCCCCTTCAACTAATGAAGTAACACGAGCTAAATGCTCAGTTGAAAAGTGTTACCCCGAGGGTCAATTACATGCCGGGGTTGGGCGAGTTTCCCAAGTAAAAAGCACACACTGTAGGCTCTGCCGACGTTCCAACATGGTAGCGTAAAGGGACTCGGTAATTGGGCCTGGTTGCGCCTTAAGAGTTTAGTTTGCGAAGTTGTTTAGGGTCGGACAGATATTACGTACTTCAATGGAGGAGGCCGAGCTGCGGTTGTCAGGAACGAGCCAAGATGATGTAGGTAGGTGTAGGCAGGACGCTGAGGTCGGCCTTGTATGAAGGAACAGTACAGGGCCAATCTCTCGTACAGTTTCCAGCAGCACAAAAGCGACATTACGGAAAAAAAAATTGGACCAACAAGTTCCATTGAAATTTTCCATTACCATCCATCACTTTCCGCAACTTTCCTTCAGGGTGTCCGAATTCAAAGAGACCCAATGGTTAATTGGAGAGGACGTGTTATTTAATTTTGTCGCTCAAATAAGTGGGGCTATTAGCCGTAATTAGAGTCAATGCGACTCTTTGAACCTCAACTTTTGGCGCTATCAAAACTTCAATCAATATTGCGGCCGCTATTTACGGGTCGAGCCTCATCTCCATTGTAATTCAGTTAATAAATCTGTTGATAAATATTCATGGGCGATACCCAACTTGTAAAGCACGCTTTTAGGGGTTGATTAATTTTTGTAATTAAAGTTGCATAATGATCGAAGAGTTAATTTCGCCAGTGGACATTGTTTTCGTTGTTGTTGTCCTGACGTTGATCACCAGGCTTTGGTATCTTCCCTAAATTGACTTGTCTTTGCTAAATGTCAAAAGTTAATTAAACACTTCGTCAAGGTGTTCATGTATCGTGGATGCTTAACAGATTACGGGGTGTATATGAATAATCGAAATCAAAGCAGCCGAGTCGGATCATTCTCTTGCGTATAGTCGTTGTCGGTACCTTTGTTTGCTGGAATCACCTATCAGTTCCATTTGCGCCTCCGGCTTCCTCCACCCAACTACACAAAACAAATATTTGTCTTTGATACCTCCAATTTCGAAGGATTAAGCCACACCGCCACTTTTTCATCGGCCGATCCGGCCGCTGTGGAAATTTAATTCCGAACGTGAGGGGGTCGTTAGGGATCAAATTACTCTGATTAAAGATTATCAATTTTTGTAGGTTAGCGTGCGGCAAAGAGGAAAGAATAAAATTAATTCAGATGCCGAGTTACGCAAGCTGATCTTATTTTTCTTCAAGTTACCAACTTCATTGTGAAAGCGATTGCACTAAGATCACAAAGCAAAAACCTTCAAGTTTTTTTAACCATTGGTTTCCTCAAGTACATCGTTTTGGAATTGTTGCTTTAAACAGCTTTTTGAGGGTAAATCTTCAAGCGACTTTGCAGTGCTCCTCGCTCAATTTTACCCTTATTTGAGGAAGTTACATGAAGGTACACCACAAAAAATTACATGGCAGCATTGAAATTGGCAGAAACCTGCAAGATATTCATTATTTCTGCATTCAAGAGCTACATCAAATATCACAAATAAAAATAATATTTAAGAAATTTAAGAAAACGACGACATAAATGTTTAAAAAAGGTTAAATAGCTGCGTGAATTAGTTTATTGATCACAATATGACTGCTATCGGCTAGTCGCTTGTCTGGATGCTTTTGAAACTAACTGTACCTATGTAGGTGCATTTGAAAAGCTCTATCGTGGTAAAGCTCTGTGCACATTATTTACTAACGTAGTTTTGGTGCGATCGCGTCCGGCGCCGGGCGCGGACGCCGCAGCTTCGTCTTCGGCGCAGCTGAACCGACGTCGCCGCCGCGCTTTGGCGGAAGTTTCGAAAAAGCTCCAGGTCTCCTGGGCAACGAGACGGTACGCCCGGCGGGACCAGTCATAAATAACAGAACTGATTTGTGATTGGCGGTCGGACATAAATAACAAGCGGGAAGGGGGCCACCGGTCGAAGGATGGAAAATCGGGGGGAGGTTGGAAAACGAAAGTGAAAGCACGACGAACGGCGAAAATCGATGAAAACGTCTGGCGCCCGGAAAGTTCCTCTCCCTCGCTGAATTAGCAAGCGCGAAGTTCAAGGAAACAATTTTACTTTAACGCCGGCGAAGGTGAAAGCACCGCAGCTTTTCTTATTGTTCCACGACCGCACAACCGTCGATCGACCAGAAGAAAACCGATCGACGCGACGACGACGATGGTGTTTTAACGAGCCCCTCTTTGTGCTCTTTATCCAACACCCACGGATCGCGCCAACAAACGCGATTATTGTTGTCTCGTCTCCGGCATTTTAATTATGTTTATTGTTAGTGCGAACGCGACTCAAATCTTCATCCCCCAACTTCGTGACAACCAACACAGTTCTTGGATATTTTAAGAACGAAAGCTCGGATCGAACCTAGTTCGTTGCTCCTAACGTTATCCCGGTTGATGGCGGCGGGTTCGGGTGGGAAGCTTCAAAAGCTCAATTACGGAGCGGTAAAGCTGCAACAAGTGATCTTGTCTCCGCGCCAGAACAAACAACCGGGTCGCTTAATCGATGAAGTAATTTATAGCGCCGGACCGAGAGCTTTTCCGATATTAAGCTCTAAATCGAAGTTCCCGGAACTTTTCACGGCTATATTTAACCGCCTTTTTCGGTTCAGCTTCAGTTCGCAAGATTTACTATTCCAATTTGTTTTATTGCAAGGACCAACAAGACAAGAGCGACAGCCGTGAGGGATTAACAGCAGGAGAGATGATTAATGCGATAGACCTCGAAATTGAGCAATTTCGGAAATGCCGATTTGGAACAAAAAAAAGATTTTTGTTTCCTTTTCATTATTGCTGCAAAGGTTTTTTGGGTAGAAGAAGAAGCCTTTGGACAAAAAAAAGAAACAAACTTAATACACGAAAAATCAACTTAGACTTTGGTGGCCTCGAAGGAAAACCTCAGAAGTTATGGAAACGAGGCAAGAAGAAGTAGAATGAGGAAAAGGGTGGCAAAGAAGATTCCATTAAAATGAGAAATTACTGCAATCGATATTGTTGCCGGCAATTTTTTCCTCCCCGCTTGTCTCCTCTTGACGAAATAAAAGAAAGGTTTAGCCGGCGAACGCAGCCGACGTAAATGTCTTGTTTGCCCCAGAAATAATAATTTGTGACAGTGTTAAATCAGGGACGTATTCGTAACGCAACATAAATCACCATGCGAGATAACGGCAATTTCCGACCCTCTGTTGTCCGGATTATACGCCCACTCGAGACGAACATCACATTACGGCTCCGCCATATTACTGTGTTATTCATTTGCGGCGATTTACCAAATTACCATATCGCATTACACCGCCGCAAACCACCGGTATAAATTACACTTGTTACCCGTCATTCAGCCGGGGAGGATGAGAAGGACCACGCTGCAAAAGTCAGAAATCAGATGCCCACTTACAATTGTGGCAGAGGGTGGCGTTGTCGGGAAAAACAACACATCAAGGGCAGCGCCCTCGGGCGGGTCTGTTTTTGTAATTTAATTAGGATTGTAATTTACACAATCGACGCCGCACGTATCGAAAATCACCCGCAGCGGCATACCAGGGTAAATTGACAGCCTTGGGGAAAGATACAGAGAGAGCAGCACTGGACACACCACCATTATTGAAGTTAGGAGAACTGCCATTCGAGTTTTTGCAAAAGTGTAAGTATCGGTATTTCCTACATTGGAAAAAAATCGTGAAATTGTAAATTTATCGCTGTAGATGGCCTACTAAGAAGTTCTCGGGTCAAATTACCGTGTTATTGCTTCTTCAAAAATCTGTGGCAATTTTTTCCGGTTTTCCGAGCCTCCTGAAAATCAGTGCTTTCAACACCGAGGATCCGCAATTTCCTGTCTTGGTGATGCCATTGTTTATATCGTCGTGTCCATAAAATCGTCTGGGGTGTATTTAGAGATTCATACGATATTGGCGCAGCGCCAGAGCGAAAGCAAACAAAGAATACATTGGGTGAGGCCCGAGGCCGTCGAAAGCGAAAGGAAAATCAATACACACCAGCCAGACGTCAAAACTTAGCGACGAATAATTGGCGATTAAATCCAACGCACCCAAAACCGCCCTTGCGCCTCCCCGTTAGGAAAAAAAGTTTCAGCATTGTCGGCAGAACGTCGTTAGGGGTCGCGAAAAAAAAACAGAAACTCGCCCGGAATAATTTTGAATACGGTCGGGGACGAGAAAAAATAATAAGAGGAGCGAAGGGAAAAAAAAAAGATTCTTTTCATGTTATTATCGCGAGCGTGTACTTTACTTAGCTTATTTTTAAACATCGTAATGTAAACTAGCCCGAATTTTTTCGCATGGCTGCTAAATTCTGTAAAACTCACCATTTACATAAACAGCAAGGTAGAAGCGGGGAACTCACCTGGAAACAGAAAATGATGTTTAAAACGTTGCTTGAAATTACACTAATGAAATTTAAAGTATAGTGGGTATGTACACAACAAACGAGAATACTTTTTTACAAAGCCAAGCTGTGCAAATCCTTATGTTCTAGATTAATACAAACGCGGACCTCAAAGGAACAGATTGAAAAACGGTAATTAATTAGTTGTGTGCGAGATGTTGGCGAATTTCAGCCAACTTTCATTTTGCTTTACATATTATTTTAGATACAATAAAACGACCTAACCGTTTCAATTACTTGTGCCTGTGAATACATTAAGAAAATTAGATAAGAAACATTTTGCATCCGTAGAAGTGACAATATTTGCTTAAAAAAAATTACCACCAACTCTACCTAATAGACAGTTTAATGAAGCTTTACACAAGTCACCCTGTATAAATTAAACAAAGGAGAAGAAAAAGGATTTGAGGTATAGGGTGACGCGTCAGAACGGAAGAAACTTTCTTTTTCTTTTTGCGACCCTTGTCGATAACTTGCTAATGCTCTATCAATAAAATTGCCGCAGATGGCCCGCCCAATTTAATAAATCGATGTTCGCACGGGCAACAACAAAAGCTCACCTTATACATTTTTAAACGGGAAAAAGTTGTTGCTGGAACAAGGCGGTTTAGGCGACATTAAGGAAGTTTGCCATCGAACGTCAAATATTAAGATTAAAACCCGACAAAAGTATCGCTGGATGTAATTTGAAAGAAACTAAAGTGGAGTGTCTTCAAACAGAAAAATTTTCAATTGTCATTACCGCTATGTGCTTGATTATGTAAATAATTATCGATTGTGTTGATGTTTAATAAATGAAAGCCATTATGTCGTAAAGAAATGATTTGTTAATGTCGATTTATTAACGCAGAATAGAAGGCGCGCGTATCAATCATTAATACGAAAAAAAAAAAAACAGATTAATGAGGCCGTGCCAGACAATCATCAAACAGAACATCAATGGGCAGAACCAGATTAACGCTGTTGGTTTACGAGTTTCGATAATTTATATAAATTAGGGCGACTAATTTGAAATTTGAGTTGTTGACTCTCCTGTGGGTAATTTGACCTTAATCCTGTTTTTTCATTGGCTGTGGAAAGATGACAAAACGAGACTATTCTTATCTTGAGAAAGTTATAGACACTACTGTCGATTACACGGACCGGTCTAGAATTTGGTTTTTATCAAATTTGTAGCGTAACCTTTTTTGAGTTCATAATTAAATTCCGGAGAGTTGATTACTTACATAAGAAAACGCTTTCGATATTTTTTCGAATTTCAATCGATTAGGGTAGGAAAAAAATCGAAAATATTAAAATTTCCGATATCGATTTTAACTTATTCTTGTAGATTTTGAACCCCTTAATACAAATCTGGGGGTAGTTTTTATTGTGCAAGATGTAATTTTTACAATATAACTGTTTAAACTGTTAAACTGTTAAACTGTTAACTGTTGGTTTCTTATCATTAAAGAACTAATGAGAACCTGTCCCATCCTTAGTCACCCTTATAGAACATTTTTATGAATAATTTGTTATAGAACAGATTGCTGGATGGGACAGTTCAACTTTTTACATCCCCGTGGCAAAGAAGAAACAGTCATCTGCTTAGCTCAAAATACCTGCAATCGAAATAAAGCTCCCGAACCTCTGTCTATAAGCTCCAACATTCCCCATTCCCTATAAATTGAGACGACCTCGCCCTCAATACCCATCATCAACTTTTCCGTAGGCCACGGCGACCAAATCCCGCTGCAGACGCCCTCCGGGTCGGTTCAGTGTTCCCCCCGATTACTTTACATCTATTTTTCGCTCGGTTCCTTAGCACCCGAAACTCTCTCGGAGGCGGCTTCCTCGATAATAACGGATCCTCTTGTACACCCCCGCCATTGCCGCCGCCGCCGCCGCCGAGGGAAGCGCATTCATGCGAAAGCACCGTCTTGTAGCAGCAGGGTCCGGGACAAAAAGCCCGGTTCGGAAAACCGGCTAGACTAGCGGGTCTGTGTCTCCCCCAGACGACACGGGGGTGGAGTTGGAAGGTAGACACTGTTGTAGAGCCTGTGCAGGGTGTATTGGGGTAGGTCCGGGACGCGGCCAAGGTCGAGGTCGTAGACGGCAACCACCCCCCATCCACCGCCGTTTCTAACGTCGCGACGCTTTCTATCCCGGTGTCGCTACGTGATTTCGTCAGTGCGAGCATTGTTGTGAGGACCGGACCTAAAGGACCGATTTGTGAAGGGTGATTAGTTTGTATTGGTGATTAGACGTTATGGCGGCCGATTGAGGATAATTTGGTTTAATTTCGGGGAGGTTCAGGGGGTTGCGCCATGTTGCCGTTACGAGGGATGCGGGGGAGATTGGCGTTTCGACGGCTGTTTAGTTTCTAAAGCAGACGTCTAGACGGGCGTAGGTGGACGAGTTCGTTAACACTTTTTAACCTCGCTGTATTAGAGTTCAGGACGTAATTAACTTAAAAAAACGCAAATTGTGGGGTGCTGACTTTCCATAATGACAACTGACCTCAAAGAGCGGAGAATTTTTCAAGGCATGACCGCATCAGAAGTGGGATTTTACATGGTTCAAAAATAATAAAAATTTTGAAAGTTTGGGCTTTCAAAACTAGTTTTTACTGAGATGACAAAAAGTAATTTGAACTACTTTTAATATAATACAAAACTTTTTTCAGAGTTTTATTTTCATAAGAAGTGACGTTTGAAACCTCGCACTGTACAATTTTGTGGCAAGCCAGGATTAGGAGATTTCTCGCGCTCCGTCCCTCCTCTCTTCCCTGTTTTTCTGTCAGGTAAGTTTTAATGACTTGCTTTTGAATTTTTGGCAATTATCAGGAAAAAAAATGTTGGATTCTATTATTGTGACCAGGATTAAGGACCATTTTTCGACTTTTGGCACGGCAGCCTGTTGAAACGAGGTTGCCGCTCTTGCCAACACCATCACTTTTTTCAGTCAGATTGCGAATTTGCCGTCGAACACCTTCATCGCGTTGCTTCGATTGATTTTCGTTTTCTTAAAAGGTTTATGTTTTTATTTTCGATGTTCGATTGGAAAGTGTTTTGCTAAACCAAAGACGTGGCAAATTTATTTGCGTTGCAAAAACGACTTCCACTTTAGATATTTGAGTTTGCCAAGCCAAACAGGAGGGGTGCAACGTGATACCGAAAGACAACGTCGCCTGTTTTCCGATTCACGTTCTCGCGGAAAACGTAACAGGCCGGCAAGAACAAGTGACATTCAAAATGACCCACATGTTTCAACGATTGGACAACACCCAAATTATCGCAATGCTATCTTATTATCCATAAATTACGGTAATCTGTGCCACAGCTAAGTGCGTGACATGACGCCAGCTTCTCGTACGAAAGCAAGAAGCCGTAAATTGAACATATTTTCATCATATAAGAGAATGATTCGTTTTAGCCAGTCACGAGTTAGTTTGCAACTTCTTGGTCCTAAACTGGTAACACTAGCTCGGGTTTTAAGCTCGAGCTTTAATTGATAATTTGATAAAAAAAATTAAAAGTCACAAAAAAGCCCCCAAGCATTAATGGCCAATCAACAAAATTTGAGATCTAGAGTTAGCACTAGTTCCAACTTTTGAACGCTCCATTGATTACTTAATTCTTACGTCAACCATTTACCTGTAGAGCTGAGGACCGCCTTCAGCAAAAAGAAAGGGGCCTTGTAGTGAAAGAAAATAAATATTAAGAAAAAGCCTTGAGGAGTACCGCTACCACATTGACAAGATTAGATAAATGGTCCCCATTTTTTAAAAATGCCCTATTAGAAGCCTATCATAGAATCAAAAGAGAAAGATTGCGAAAGAAATTCAATCCAATGGAACTTCAGCGTAACTCATCATCTGCTGATTCAACCAAATTTTCAAGTTAAAGCCTCCTTAAGGACTCTTCTAGAAATATCAGTGTTGCCTCAGATAACGGGTCTTGTTATCCATCAGTAGATCATCAGATAAGAAAAGTTATCAAAAAATCTTTGTTCGAACTGATTGATTGACCGTAATTCAGTATCCTAGTAGCTGGAGGCTTGGAACACTTGTTATCGCAAATGTACTGTATATGCTTGTTGCTTGGTAAAGATTTCAGCCTGGTGTTCGTGTTTTGAATAATCAAGATTGCCGGAGGCTATGTACCTCTTGTGTTATGCCACGGCGAGAAGTTTCTACCAGAATAAAATTCTTGGTCGGACTTTCGTGGGTAGTCCGTAAATAATTGAGCTCCTCTTTTGCGGCCGACTATACGTGGCGAAATCGGTAACGACTCCAATGACCCACAGGTTAAGATTCAGGGGCAGCGTGTGGTGGGGGTGGCGATTTGAGCGCGCCGACCGTATTTTCCGGCCGGCGATCGATTTTTCCGGTGGTCGCGTCGCGACGCCTCGGCCGCCGCTTCTTCATCTCCGCCAACAGAAATTCTCCGCCAGAGGTGCCTAACAAATAGGCAGCAGCCCGGCCGATTCGAATATAAGGAGACGCCGCAGGAGGAATGTGTAGGTGTGTGCAAAAGAGCGAGTTCGGCGGATGGGCTCCATTCCATCCACACACACACACATATACACCCGAGGACCGGCAGAGGGGTGACCTTCCTTATCGAGCGCGTCGTAGGCCGGGTAGGTCGTCGTTGCTTGGTTACGTGTTAGCTGATATCCCGAACCGTCAAGGTCGAACCAGCACCGAACACTGACCCACCTGTTTGGCTTGATTGATTACCGGCAGACGAGCGCGGGTCCGCGCACCCCCATTGCACCCCCCGATTACCATCAATCCGGCCCTGTCAACCGCACCGCCAACGAGGGAGCGGGCGGTCGCTAATGCGTTAATTAGAACCCCGGTCCGGGCCACCGTCTGGCTGGGGATGTTTGGTTTTCATTACTGCGGATTTGACTTTCATTATATTGCCGCGACTTTCCGGTGGTGATCATGGCGGAGGTGCCACGATGAGGTTGAAAGGAGGAATCTCGACCCTCGACGAGTATCAAAGAGATTGCTCGGTTTGGCGCAATCACGAGGAATTAGTTTGATTACTGCTGTTCTCAAATTGGAAATAGAGATAACCGATCGGGAATAGTTTCCCTCTTCGGACGGACCCCAAAGCTGAATCGTTGGAGGTGGGAAAAAGTCTCCACCAACTCCACGTACTAGAGCTACCTACTTCTTATTAATCACCATTGTTATTTGGAAACTAAATCAGGTCAAGAAAGAACCTTGAAACTTTAAGGTGAGCAAAGAAGGGACAAACAAGAAAGGTTGCAAGCTCCACCGGGACAACTTTGCATAATCGCGAACCAGCATTATAAGCTAACAAAACAAAATGTGAACACAAAATTCGAAGTAGGCTAAAACAATTTTCTTCATGCTGTACACTCAATTATCCACAAGATGCTTGATATTTCATTTCTTGATAAGATGAGCTGGTTGACCATGCTTTATCCTAGATGAACCTCGAGTAGCTCGCAAAGTGACGCTAAATTTAAAACTTTTATTTAATATTTAGCGTTGACAGTATTGTCTCTACAAATCTGACGTGTAAAATGTTAGCTGTCCTAGTAATCCTGCATTTCCCCCACAATTATGTCGCCATTATATATCTGTCATTATGGTTAATCACATCCAACAGAATTATCTTAAATCGCATAAAGGCTTTTTGAAAGCATTTCATACGTCCAATTTACAAGAAGAACTGACTCGTGCAAATTGACAAATTTAATTGCGTTCCTAAAGAATGATTCTGATTCTCTTTATACGTATCTAATAGCGTATAAATTATGTAAACTTGTTAGAACTTCTGGTAAAATGTTATTGGTTATCTGGGCTTTTCCTCTCCTATTATTAGAATTTCCTTTCGTCAATACCTATCACAAGTTCACACAATATTGTCATGTTAATAAAATTTTGGTTTTCATGGCAACTTTCTCCATCTTCAGCAATGTCTAATAAATTTAACAAAACGGTTAATTGCAAACTTAATTAAATACCTTTAGCTTAGTTTGCCTTGCAAAGAATATGTTAATATTAACAATTTTGAAGTGAAACACAAAACAGTGCCTCTGGGGTGTGTCATCAGTGTTTCAATCGCAAGATAATTTATGAAACCTCTTGTCACCATTATTTTCAATGGTGTTTTTAAACGTTTTTTCCGTCTTTTGCCCATTAAACAATTTTCTGCAAACTGTAGAGAGTCAGATGAAGATGGCAATGTAAAAAAATTTCTATAAAATTACAAATAAAATGTAATGACAATTTGTTCTTAAAAGCAGTCAGAAATTATAATTTTTTTGATGCCAAGTTGACAAAAGCAGAATCACACTCTGAATGTGCAATGTTATTTGGAGATATTTGGTGTAACAGAGACAAGAAATCCTTCAGGACTCCAGTCATTATATCGAACACCTTGATAAATTTTCTATAAGTTAAGAGTTTCAATTCTTTTTCATTCTTTTTTTAGATTAGAGTCAATTTTTTGAAGGATCAATTTATATTAAATTCTCATATTTTAAGCAAGAGTTCCTTGAAACTAGAATAGCTCCTAATAAGCAACAAGAAAAATTATAGATCATATGCTTACATTTTTCCATCAACCACACCTGAATTGAAGTGAAGTTCAGATGACGTGTTTTATTGCGTAACTTGTAGTTTTCATCAATATTTATAAAGAAAACTAGATACCTAGTAGTACATTTTTGCCCAGCGTCTGAGGGCTCGAAATTCCTAAACGACATCCTAAAAATCCGCCGCAATTCTGTGAAAAAATCAGGTTGCAAATTCTCTATTTTTGATCGTCTCATCTTCATGTTACCAACGTGTGTCAAGCTGCCAAAGGCACTTCGTTTTCTTTTAGAATCCCTTGTCTCACAGAGAATAGAAGCCACTACTGACCTGACGTAAAAGAAAATCTGTTTTTCCCTTTCGCGGCGTTGAATTACCGGCTCCCATTTAGCTTCCCAGTTCAACATTGACAAGAGTCAACATTTCGACCTGTAGCATCTTTCTTATACAAGAACTCGCGGAATTTAGAAAAATCCCACAGATATTTACTTATTTATTTTCTGTTATTTACTCTTTGTAGTAATAGAAATTAACTAATTATAGGGCAGGCAGTTCTGAACCGTCAAATTTACCAGTCGAGCCAGTAACATTGTTTCAAATACACAAAAAATCGACTGCAGACAAAAACAAAACCAACAAATTCAAACAACAAGAAAAACTCATCTGCTTCCCAAAGATCCTTGTGTAGGTCAGATTTGACCCCGGTGACTTATATTTTCTAACGTAAATTAAATACTTAGGTACTTGAATTTTTTTTATCATTTCGCAATTATTTGTTTTGCAAATTCATGTTAAGTTAAGAGAAAATTAAGTCAAATTTCATTAAATTCTAACACAACCCCCAAACTGCTTATTAAGCAACTGAAGTTTGTTTAGTTTATTTATAGAAAAGTTAGCGGAAAAACTTTGTAACTTGATCAAAACTCTGGTTAGTTCAAGTTGGAACGGATGCTTTAACACAGACTTCCACTCGCAGTTCGCCGATTGATTATTGATGAGACTCCTAAAGAATGATTAGATAGTCGCAGCAAGAAGTTGGACGCAAAAACTATCAGCTGTGATTAAATTTTTGATTATTCAGCTCTGAACCGGTCAGAAATTGTTGTTCTAGGTTTTCTACAAGATTTAAATTTGGTTTAAATTCTCCGTCATTCACTTGCTTATCAAGTAAATTGCTTGCACCACTTAGCCGGGAAAGCTCGATGTAGGTAATGGCGTATCAAAAAGAAATTCGCCACTAACGTAATATTAAAATAGATTACAGTCATTAATTTCAACCGTAATTGCCCAATTACCTAGACAACACGTGCACATGTTCGTTTAAACTGCGTCCAACGTTATTGATTTGAAGAATTCCCAACCGACACATTGACTTATTAGAATCGTGACAGGTTCACACGATGGCGCTTCGGTCCATCGACCATCCGTAATGCACCCTCACTCTTCCCAAAGGACTCCCACGCCCTGCAACTCGATACACCGACCATTTCGGGAGACACAACAAGACAACCCTTAATTCGACCGAATTCCCGGTCTCGTTTTCGTGTCGTTGTTCGCCTCGTAATTTCCATTCATCGCAACTACTAAATAACTGAGCAGCTGAGAAAAACAGGTGGTGCGGCATCGAACCGCCCCTCTCAAAACAAGGGTGTTTATGGCGGTCAGGCCTTATGCTTCTTCGGAAATGCGAAATATTTAAATGGGTTTAATAAGCGGGGGTGGTCGACACCTGTTTCGAAAGTTTCAGCTCAACGGACCAGTTTCCAGCGCAAAAAACGACATTCTCCGGATAGTTGGGGAGGTTTTTTGCCGGCAACCCGATATTGTCAGCGATTAAAGTGGCCGTTTCCTCTTCGTTTTGAGGTGTAAGAAAGGTTGAGTGGTTTCAACATTGATGGTCGCCGATTCCGAAATCACGAGATAAATCGGCTATAATAAGGCACGGTTGCACCTGAAGGCTGGTATTACACAGTCTACCGATCACGGCTGTCAAGGATAAGATACTCGGAGAATACGACTTATTTCCTACTACTTGGTCGATTAATTTGGAAGTAGGTAAGAGCAATTAAGGCGATGACGCACGGTGTTACCTCAGACCTTAAAGATGTTGTAATAGCGAGACGCAAAAGTGACTCTAGATAGGTCCCAATGGGGAACGTTTGAATGTAAAGTGCGTATATCCGGTAAAAGTGGAACGCTACGTCACATGGTTGCAGCAGTAAGGTAAGCGGTGCAGTGGTACAGGGTCGGTAGTGCATCATTCCGATTAAGGTGCAAAGACATTTATGTGAACTTCTTCAGATTATCCCACCGACTGAATTGACAATTAAAAATCACTGCACAATTTCCGCTTAACGAGTCGCATTCTTGCAGGTTTATGGGCACCGTCCGTCAATAAGCAACCATTAAGATTTTGATAAACGATTACAGCGGCGTTTCTTGAGAAACTGAAATGTGGCCACGCTCCGCGTCAATGCAACAACCAATAAATGCAACAAACGACTGATGAGGGCCAGTCAGCAAAGAATAAAGGAACTTGACCTGAGACGTACCTAAAGTAATTTTTCGTTGAACGTAAGTAAAAGGGAGGACAAAACTAAGCGCCGAATAAGATAAAATATGTGCGAGTAGAACAAGTAAAAAGAAAAAAAAAAAGAAAAGTTTGAGACATTAAAAAAATGTGGGCTGGGATTAGATCCAAAATTTTTGTCACGTCGACCCTTACAGCAAGCCTCGAACTCTTCTTCGATGTGGGCCGAGGGCGGAAAAGTGCGTTGCCCCCAGCAGGTAAATCTCCAACCAGGTTATCCACCGTTACATCACTCCCACTAATTGTTGAGGCATCGTTGTCCGAGGTTATCAAATCCACACATACTCATGCGTTCACTGCTAGGCCATTACATAACGTTGCGGATTTCGGTGGCGACCGGCTTTCACTTTGACCTGGTGCGCGGGGCCCCCGAGACCCGCACGACTAATTCGACCTGTCTACCAACTGCTGGAGCAAAAATTTTTTTTGGAAAATAAAAATTAAATTTTCCAATCACAGACTGAAATTTAATGTTGTCACAGTTATAAAATCAAATTATTATTAATTATTTTGCAGGAATTGGTCGGCGGGTATAAGTTCCTATTTGAAAACAAAAAGTGTCGAAATTTTTTATTGCACTCACGGATCTCGCCGAGGGGGCAATTATTTAATTTGGAACGTAGCAAAATCTCATTTTGCCAAATGCCAGGCAGCCCGCGATACTTCCGTCGCGAACGGGTCCTTGACCGCGTAATCTCAATTGCAAATGTGTTTTACCCGTTGGTTGCAAGTGCGATTTCCCCCCGCGGTCCGCCAAACGCTCTCCCGCCATTTAGGATTCTTCCGCACCGGATTCCCGCGACGAGCGCGAGAGTGAATTGTTTTTCCTTTCGTCGACCACGACCGGATAACATTACAACGGCCGGCACACAATCCACCAGAGTTACGTCACGATTTTTATACCTCTCGTTCGTGTGCCTAATTCATCAATTTCGGCAACGATTATTACCAGCGGGAGTCTTGGGAAATAGCGGAGAGAAGGTTGGATCGGCCGAAATCCTGTTCCTATTCCTCGAGTTCACCATTAGACGAGGCTGTGTTTAATGTTCAATGGCAGGTTGAAAGAGAAAAAAATTTTGCACAAATTTCGTTAACTGTATGAAAACGCCAAATAGTGGAGGTGCCGGGTGAAAACCGTGACATAAAAATTCGTAAAGAATTAACAAAGAAGACTATAAGACTGCCAATTCTTTTCTAAAGAAACAATAATTAGGTCTTTTTGGGCAGTTAAACGCTACTTTAGTACGACATATAGTTCAAAACTTGCGATTTTCTTTCAGTGAATAGGTCTTACAACAAAAATTTCTAATCAGAATAGAAGCTTCAATTACTAGCAAAGACACAAATGTCGCTATTATTTTGCCATTTTAACCAGTTTTCCTAATAAATTTTGAACAAATTTTGCAATTTGACAAAAGCCGACAAATGGTGGAGGCGCCGGGTGAATATCATAATGTAAAAATTTGTAGAAATTTAACAAACAAGACTACAAGGCTGCCCATTTTTTCCCAAAAAGACTATGCCTAGCTCTTTTTACGCAGCTCAACACTACTTCAGTACGACATACGGTTTGAAACTTGCGATATTTTTTCTATAGTGCCTTGTCATTGCAAATCCGGAAAATTAATCAATCAAGTCAAGAAAATATATAACTTAAATTTCCAATCAGAATATACGTTAGCAATGGGTTTTAAGCAATAGTAAGAAATTTTAAACAAATTTCGCAAATTCTAAAAGTTGACAAATACAGTTATTCTAGTGTCCTAACTTTAAGGGTACTTATTTCTATAAAAAAAAAAACAATGAGTTGAGGGAAGCAATTGAAAACCCATTGGCATTGGAATGTGTTGTTGAAAAGCCTCAAATCTTTGCAAAAATTAAATCACATGAAACTTGACGTAGTAAATTGAACAAGTCTGTCTTCGTTTAATGTTCAATGGCAAGTTGAAAGAGAAAAAAATTGTGCACAAATTTTCTCAACTGTATGAAGACGCCAAATGGTGGTGGTGCCGGGTGAAAACCGTGACTAAAAATTCGTGAAAAACTAACAAACAAGACTATAAAACTGCCAATTTTTTCAGTACCTACGACAATTTTCTTTCAGTGAATAGGTCTTACAACATAAATTTCTAATAAGAATAAAAGCTTCAATTACTAGGAAAGACACGAATGTCGCTATTATTTTGCCATTTTAACCAGTTTTTCTAATAAATTTTGAACAAAATTGGTAATTTGACAAAAGTCGACAAATGGTGGAGTCGCCGGGTGAATATCATAATGTTAAAATTCGTAAAAAATTAACAAACAAGACTAGAAAACTAGCAATTTTTTCCCAAAAAGACTGTGATTAGCTCTTTTCAGGGAGCTAGAGACTATTGGGAACAATATAATGTACACCAAATTAAACCATACATCCCTTCCACTGTCCACCAGAAAATTTAATGAGCATCAAAAAATGTAAATGACACCCAAATTATTATACATCAAAAAATGAGAACATCATCACTAAAATAACTATGCTACGTATTGTGTTACCATTACTTCAATTTTAAATTCTATATGTCTATCAATTTTACTAAATGTTCACCAAATTTAGAACGCTCAAGTTACGCGTCCGTGCTGTAAATAATAAATATTTCCGCTATCCATTTATATTTAGTGTTTCTCAAAAAAACTATTTGTGCGTCAAATAATTATTCTATTACTCCAAAAATAAAATATGCTCGGGCATCTCTTCTTGCCGCTTGCGCTTCCAGACAAGAGGCAAGCAAAAAACGTTTTGTACAAGGTCAGTTCAGAGTCCTGTAATTTTTTTTTAAAGCACGATTAGAAATTACCACTAAAAGAAGTTTTACGTTTTACATAATGCAAGATGCAAGCCAATTACAGGAAAGCATTTATATATTACGGAAATCAATATTTTTTTTATGCAATCCACTCCTATTTTTACTCTTATTTTCCTTGCCCTAGCACATCTACATCTATAACTTTGCATAAAATTATTTACCATTTGCACAACATTTTATTGCTTGTGTATTTTTGATCAACAAATAGTATTTTTAACTGCTAAATAATATAAGACACTGTCGAAAATTAAATATCTGGGTATTATGTTAGAATTAAATGTGGAATAAAATTTGGTGAACATTTAGTATTTTTGGTCAACAAAAGTTATTTTGGCGAACAAAATATATAAGAGGCCAGCATTATGTCAATATTTGGTTGTCGCTTTAAGATTATGTATTTTCTTAATTTTGGTGAGCATTTAGTATTTTTGGGAAATGAAAGTATTTTTTTGTATGAAAATTTTGGGTAAATTTGGTAGACTGTTAAATACGACTCGAGACTATTTCAGTACACATAGCTCGAAATATGCGATTTTTTTCTGTAGTGCCCCGTCTTTGCAAATCTGAAAAGTTCATCAATCGAGTAAAAAAAAAGTTATAACATGAATTTCTAATCAGAATATAAGTAAAATTATTAGCAATGCCTTTTAAGCAATGGAAAGAAATTTTAAAGAAATTTCGCAAATTTCAAAAAATTAACAAATACATTTATTCTAGTGTCCTAACTTTAAGAGTATTTCCATAAAAAGAACAATGAGTTAAGAGAAGCAATTTCTAACCCATTGGCATTGGAATGTGTTGTTGAAAAGCCTCAAATCTTTGCAAAGTTTAAAGCATATGAAACCTGACGTAGTAAATATATTTGAGAACTAACCGGGTAGCAAATTTGGCAACCCAAAAATGTTTCAATGCTGTCTTGGTGGTAACTTGGCTCCCATTACAGCAACACTGATGTTGGGTAAAGTGATTAATGGGGCTTCCTTGACGATACCGAAGTGATCCACTTAATATTGCTCAATAGCTTTTCAGACTCGCTTCCCATATGGTTACACGTTGAATTACAGTTCCTCCCAGAGAAAAGCGACATCGATAATGCAAGATTTTCGTACGTACAACGTTGTTTTGACCGAAAACAGGTATGCAGGCGTGACTCGCATGAACCAGATACCATCAAAATATTTTTTTTATTGCCATGAAGTAACAGCACACATTGTCAGGTTGCTGTGATATGAATACCGGCGGAGCGGCTTTACCGCCTGATTCACGTCGTCGTCACCTTGACTCCAATCCATTAAAAATCGCGACTTCTGGAAGCTGACACCGCGTTACTCACCCAAATCGAAAGTAATTTTTTGCGGTTTAAGCCGTTTTAATTCAACGTCCCTTTGTTATCCCCGGATTTACCCAAACACTTTCGAACCGCGCCACCGACGCCGCCGGCGATGTTTTATTGTCATCATCATTGTGGGTTCTTTATCCGATTGCGAAATCGCGCACCCGTATTACCGGGCGCTCTTCTCCTTGGCAAACCTTATGCCATTTCCATTTTTGTGACCCAATTGAGGATTTATAACGCGCCCCACTTGCCAAAACCCACTTGGTACTTTTCTGAAAACACCTTTAAACAAGTCGGTTTTACGAGACGGCGCTGTCGCAACAGAAGAGGGAATCAAAATTCAAAACCGAACGTCTTCTGCGGCAAAATTGCGGATTCAGGTGTTCGTGGCGATGGTTAATTGCGCTTTCCCAAGTGACATTTTGGCCCGCCGATACGGTATGCTGAAGTGGCCCAATATTATTGAACGAACCATCGCCGCTTCAGACGTTGCTCAATGAGGTGTTGTTGTTAGCCTCGTCCCAAATAAAAGTCACTGTTTTGGATTTCGTACACCGCACACGTCCCGTGAGGCTTGAATACCTAATTAATCGAAAACTAAATGGAATCACCTATTTGGTAATACACATCATTGTGTGCAATTAAGCTCATCCGATTATGTCGCTGACGTTACGCGACTCAAAACGAATGCCCCTGGAACTGGAGCGAAAGAGACGGAGGACGAAACGTGAACGGAATACCGGCAATCCGTACGCAGAACAATACGGAGCAATTAAGGGTAATTTACCGAAACGGAACGTTCCATTATTCGATTAATAGCGCAAGTGATACTGGCCGAAATCGAAGCTTTAGGCGGTCGGCTCGGCAAATTGGATGAAAATTTATGGAAAATTATGAAGCTGCAGCGCTGCAACCGCCTCATTAGCGGGTTGGGCCAATACGAATTTTCCGCCTCTAACACCCGCAGATCCTTAAAACTTGGCTAGTGCTAGATTTGGCATTCTCCTATCATTCTGCAAATTTTCCTTCAAAACGAATTTTGAGTTTGATAAGTAGTTATCACTACTTATTTCCTCATCTGCCTCTTAAATCAAAAAACACTTCTTTGATAGGCTTCTTTCATCTCTTTGAAAATGTGGAAAAAGTCCGCAGCGCGCTACAGCAGGTAAAATTAAAATTTCGATAGCAATTTCACCAAGAGACGCCATTTTCATTCAATTCGAAGGATACTCTTCACAACAAACAACAAAACTCTTTGAATGTTTCCTCAACTTGCTCGTCTATACCAGGGAACTTGATAGGTAACGTTTTCTGGGGCTTACCTAGAAAAGAAAACAATACTGTAGTTAACAGTTTTAACAAAAAAAAAAAAAAACTACTCTCGAGTTGCCGAATTGTATCATAAAAAAACTGATGCGGGGTCGAAAATTTGACGGATTCATTTGGCCCTGGTGCCATGTATTTACTGTAGGGCGGATCACGCATCACCCCATCCAATATTTATATTTCCTCTTCTGCGCCCGTTTGTAAACATTTCCTTTCGGAAACATAAAAATGCCCTTAAAAAACCAACAACCATTGGGGCAGCACGTTTCGGCGTGACTTTTGCACCGGAGGGATGTCGGAATATGGAAACAGTCGGCGTTTCGCAAAGACACCACATGCCCGTTAATGGGGTGCTAATGTCTTTTTTAGGGGGAACGAAGAAAGTGTTAAGGCGTGTTCGTCACCATCCGGCTCTTCTGCGCATAATAAAACAAATTGATACTTTTCCGATAATCTGCGCTTAAAGAATTTATAATTTTGAAAAGAATTGTGGTTTTTTTACTTCTTTGACGTTGTATTTGACAAAAAAAAAAATTACATGCTTTAGGTCGTTTCGTTGCCGGAATGAGTTTATTTACGAAACGTGCCGATGATAACGGGAGTTTAAAAAAATGTCTGTGACAACAGGACGCGCCTGGAGGATGTTGAATATTTTGTTTTTCGTGGGGATGATCATTTGTAACATTGACAGTCAGCTTGCGTGGTCTCTTTATTAATCGTATCGTGTCTTGTTTTTGTACGTTGGAGTTCGTGTCTTTAGGCATTCTCTTACAATAATACTTGTTCATCTTCCACAAACAATTTCTTTTCATAACGAACACTCCGTAGTCAAATATTGTTTTTTAATAAGACGGAACCTAATGGCTTTTTAACGTGAGGAGGAGCAAGGCGGGACAATGCGGAGGTTACGGCATAATTTTCCAAAACCTCCAAAAAACTCACTTTGTGTCCTCCAGAAACTTCCCCAAATCGATTTCCTCTACGCGTGTTGCCTCACAACTTTCCTCACTAAGAATCCTCCGAGTTCCTGTTTCACCCTTTAGTTTTAACCTTATTTCAAGTTTCTCATTTTTGCTAACAATAATCAGTCAACAATTACATACTTTGTCTCTTGTCTAGTTCGAGTTCTAAATTTTCTTTAATCCTCCAGTTTTATTGATTCTTCTTCACTAGAATTTTCATCTTATTCCTTCCTTATCAACCGTTCAGTGCAACTCCTTTTCATTAGTCTTTTCTGCCATAGCGGTAATTCCTTAATTTTTAACGCTTCTTCCTATTTTTTTTTTGAAGCCTGGCTAACGTCTTCTGCTAGGAGCTATGAAATCATTTCTTGAGCCCGCTGGCCTAATTTTGTAGGAATCAGGTTAACACCGTCAAAACCGCCTAATCTCCCGTCAACTGAAGTCTCTTTAACGTCCAGCAGCCGTAGCACCTGTTGCCATTTCGGAGCGCCTAAATTTTGCACATTACCGCGAAAACGGGGTCATCCATTGCTATTCATAAGACACCAAACAGCGTGTGCACTTGATGTCTGCGAGATTCTCGGAACTCCCTTGTCGTTCCCCTCACGTCTAAAATTCGTCTAAACTCAACGATAATTCCCCTTCTACGAGACGAGAGAGCTCTTATTCTGCTTCTGCTGCCACGGCCAACAAGGATTTCCCTTTCTCGGTTTCCTTATGCAGAGAGTCAGTGAAACTGACGCAACAACACGACGCTTTTGATCGAAACCAGCCATGACCTCCTTCGACGCTTTTTATAATTTTTTTTTCGCTCTTTTCTTTAACTCGGACCAGATAAAGACTTCAATTAGACCTTGTTTGTCGAATTGTCGAAGCCCACAACGATTTTTTTGCGGTCAAATATTAAATTTTTTTTTCAACGGGAAGACGTTTCAATTGGAAGTTGACGTTTTAAGCAAGGGAAAAAAGAAAGCGAGGAAAGCAAAATAAGTTCTTTGGTGATGCTGACATGACATTTACTGGGAAAACTCAGGTACCTGGACAATGATGCTATTAAATTCAACGTCAACTCCTCAGTTGATATGTGAAATCTATCATCGCTACAGCATCAAGGAATGATTTATGACGTGGTTATTTAACGCAAGTAGCTTGTAATTGTCTATGTAGCCGGTCACTTTAATCCTAATTTACTTGTGCAAAAGAAGCTTCAGAAGGCGTAAAAAAATTAACAGGCTATTCTTCTGGGTTTTACTATTTTGATTTATGCCCCATAAAATGGACGAGGAAAGTTAGTGCATACTTAAGAGAAACTTAATGCCAGCGTTTTACATGAAAACTCCAGCCATTAGTTCAATAAATCACTTTACAACTGAGCAATCATTCAGTTAATTGGAAATATGCGCTCTAAACTTCTGATGAGATAATTTTCGTATCTCTACATTCATAGTCCACAAACCTCAAAAATTGAATTAATAAAAAAAAGCAAATTAGGGTAGAAATTATAGAAATTGAAATTTTTTATATAATGAGTAACATCTTAAAGTTCAAATTATCTGATTGTTAAAAAATGCTTTTTCCCCTTACAAATTCCTGACATGACAATTATAAAAAGTACCTACCTACTTCCACCAGTTTTAATGAAGTAGCCCACATCCCTTAAATTTCATTTAATTTACGACGCAGATAATCGGAAATGTGTCGCTTAAAATTAAGTAACACACGCTCCACCCTGTCTCGCCAAACTCCCGTAACGTGTGCGCCCCACCCTAAATCTGTCCTGTGACGTTTTTATGCGCCCTTAACATAAATCACGTCTTTTTTTACTAATTCACCATAAAAGTGCATGTTTAGGAGGTCGTCCTCGTTTAATGAGGGATATAATAGATGGCATTATGGCGTTCTAACTAGGAACATGTGTACGCCGTTCACTCGACATGTGACATAAGGGTAAAAGGGGGTTGTCGGAACGAAGACACTTGTGGCCGGCCATCAGACCCTCTGCGAAGACACGACTCCCGTTTTATGTCTTGCTACTTAACAGGGAGTTTTACTGCCATAAGATGCTGCCGGAGTTTATGGTTGTTGCGGGTTAACGATATGTTTTTATAAAGAGGAAAAGTAATAAACTTATGACGTTTATTCCATCGGAACTGATATAAATCACGTCAAGAGGATTATTTTTAGGCCTTCCTTATCACGTTTTTCCTACCACGAGATGAGGGGGTGGGCCAAATTAACAACGCTAATTCCAACGTCAGACAAGAAGACCAATTTACGTAGAGTCTAAATAACACGAGATAATTACGACAAATCGTTTATCCAAACTCTTTATAGGAAAAGAAAATAAAACTTTTATTAATTCAATATTTAAAGACTTTCTCCCTACAATAATTGCACTCAAAAGTCTGATTGACCAGATTTGTGGATTTAATAAGCGACGCGTAAGCAAACACCCCTAAAGACAACAAAAACGCTTTATAAGCCGGTAAACAAACAAATAAAATCGGAAAAATGTCTTTGCGTTCGCCGATCAAGTTACTTTACCTTTTTCGATTTTCGGTGTGAGCGGCGCCAGCTGTGGTCGACCTCCGGTACCGCTCGGTTGAACGCCTTGCTCGCTAGGTGTCGCCAGTTTCTCGGCAAGGATTGGGTTTGCTGCCGCGATGGTGAACTTCAATGATCGCATCTCTAACATTACTTGCGCGCTCTTGTGATGAGCGCCAGAATTAGAGACGGCGTCATCGTCGCCCGAGTTTGGAACATTGTTGTTTTCTTCTTGCTGAAAACAACTGCCATCAGCGCCATCTACCAACGAATGACCTAAGTTATGAGAAAATATGCTCACGTGCATTTTAACTCATGTATTATTGTTATAACAATAATTTTAATTCTAAATTCTTTTAACTGTTAAGTGACTAGTGAAGGCTTTATAACTATTGAGTTGACACGCTCTTAATTTTGCTGTTGAAGCAGGTTACCTTAATGAAAGGAGTTGAGTTAAATTCGCTTAAGAGAGTGTCTATTTCGATTGATGTGGTGTCAGATAGGTGCTTAAAGATATCGTCGTTGTCGGATATTCCCGATTCCGGCATAGGAGGGACGAGTGAGCTGAGGTCAGACTGCGACAGTTCTCCCAGACCCATTGGTTGTTGACCAGAAGCCACGGAAGCATCCTGAAATGATAGAAGAGACTGTTTATAGAACTATCCATGGCGTAACTGTCACAAATTTCAAAAGACTGTTTACAGAACTATCTACGACGCAATTTCAAAAATTGCGATAAAAATCTTGTAGTGTTAAAGGCGGCGTAGCAAACTGGAGCTACAAATGGTGGATGCGCCGGGAGAGGGCTTCTTGAGTGTTCGTCTAAAGTTTGAGGTGGGACTTACTTGGAGGCAAGAAGATATGTCGACCATTTTACCGTCGTGATCGGAACTCCATAGTAAGTCGTTGTCGATAAAGGGCATCGCCAGCGACATAGGCGACTGGGCCCCCAGGACGTGAGTCCCCGCCACGATGTGGCAAGAGGACCCGTTCTCCTGTTTAATAATCGTAGCGACTTCTTCCTCGATTCCGAATCCACCCACCACCACACACTACCCGACCTGCAGTTGGTACTGTATCACAAGAGACCTGCAACATCCAACGAGTATTAATAATAAACTTTCTACACTTTTTTAACTTTATATAAATTAAAAAGACTTTAAGAAAATACCAATTAAAATTTCCAAAAGTTTCAATGTGAAAAATAAAATCAATGACAAAATTCAGATTTAGAAAGTAGACCAATGACAAGCGCAAATTAAGAAGATGAAGGTAAAATTGACATGGGTCATGTTAAGTATGTATATCTATTTTTAATAAACATTATCGCCAAATATTAAAGTGACCTTTGAACTCACCTTGATATGTCGCGGTGAATATCAAACCGTCTCCAACACATGTACGCGAAATTTGTTTAAACCTGCAATAGATATAAAGAATTAAACAAATGAAAATTCAACAAACAATGGATGAACTAAAGTTACACGTTATGAAAGACTGTCAAACTTTTCAAAAGTATTTTTTCTTCTCTTTGCCAACTATCTACTGCGTTTTTGTCTTTATCAAATTGATCGTTAACACAGCACTAATTTTTGTATCCAATTAGCGATCACGGCAGGAGATCACCAAACCGTTAGTTTATAACTTCCATTGAAAACTAATCGATTCATTAAAATAATCCTCATACGTGCAATCAATTTCCGATCACTTCTTTGCCGTTGGCTGCCTATTCAACATCTCTTATCGCACACCAACCGACCATTTCCGGAAGCGAATGGAAATTAATAAATAATAAAAGTTATTAGAAATAACAGGCGGCAAATTCCTCAGTTTATTGACATCTAAAACAAACATACACAGGTATGTTAGAACTTTAGATCGCGGCGTTAAAACTTTCACTGGGAGAAATGAACTCTTAATTAATGAATAGTGAAAGTGGCGCAGATTTCTGCCTGCTCGCCATAAAGCGCAGAAAAGAAACAAAAATTTTCATCAAATCACATAATTTTTCTCATTTTTTTGCCTCCAACCATTGGATTCACGTAAGAAAAATGGCAGTAACCGCAATAATACTGGATTTCGGTCTTGATAATTCTTGGAATGTTAGAAAGTACAAGCGGGTAATTTGCGACTTAACTCCTCGCTTTTTAGTGTGAAAGTAATTTTAAAGAATGTTACTTCCTTGTAATAGTTTTATTATGCACTTTTACCAGCACCTAACGATGAATACTAACATTAAATCGGATCCTGTAATCTCTAGCGGCTACGTAATATAATAATTCGATTCAGTTGTTCCATAAGAAAGCGAAACTTTTTAAATGTTACGTTCGCCAAATTAATGAATGGCGTTGTGTTGATGCGAGGTCACTGACTGCAGCATCGCAATAATGCCAGTTGCACAAGAGGATAAATGCACTAGCGGAGACGCAAACCAACCGCACGCGGCCTTGCCGTGTCCTTGCCTGGCCGTTACCTACCTTACCTACGCAGTGAGTGTCAACAAACATGGCTTCCGACAACGCGGCGGACGTCAGTGTGGCTGGAAATTCGAGTGAAAATGCCGATTACGACCCGAAATTGGACTTTTTCAGCGACCAATTCGACCCGTTGTTGGCGCTGAACACGCCGGGTGTTAAAGTTCCCGTTGTCAACGCTCGCGTTTACGATAACATTCACATGTATCAGTCGGCGCGTGCCGGCAAATCGCAACAAAAGCCGGAAAAACGGAAAAATGAACCGGTTAAGGTCGAAAGCACGTACGAAAGACAATGGTTGCCGCATCAGTGTAAGTTGTTTGGTGTTGCGAGCGCGTTGTTGTAAAGGTCAACGAATTTTTAATCAACCGCCCGATTTGTAGGTTATGTTTTGTTATGAGTGACAACCGCCAGCGCGATAACGTTAACGAGTTATGACGAGGATTAAACATGTGCGAATTAAATTGGATAGCAATGTTGCTAACTTGTTATTACCATGGTGCTGGCCAATAGAAAGACCGGTTGCTATAGCAAATTGCTAACTAGCAAAGTTGTTATCCACCGATTTACTCTCAGAAGTGGGATGATGCAAAAGACTGATTGAGATGGTATAATTGCTGTTTCGTTGAAAAGCATATTTTAACTCAAATTCCTTCAAAGTCGCAACATATGGTTGAATCGTTGGCGTTTTTCAGTCAATGAAGTTGAGACGATGGTTTCTTGAAGAGCTTAGAGCAAGTAAAGATATTGTCTCGCCGAATGCGAATTTAGCTACTTGAAAGTAACAATTACGGATTACGCAACAAAGTTTCGCTTTCTTTTAGACATATTTAGATCGTCTCCAATATAACATAGTTTTAGAGAAAAGATGGTTTTGCGATAAGACACTTCCTACGGAACCGATATGTGAACGTTTGTTAAATTAAAAGTCTGTAGGAGCGAAAATTTTGCTGTTCATAACTAAAGGTTTACAGTGATGAGACAATACGTACATGCTCTGTTGCTCCCAGCTTAACTACTGGTACAGAAATGGTTCGTAACTGACAATAAAACCTGCCATTCATAATTGCACAACGCTTCACCATCTGTCGTAACTTCCAACATATCTCTAATAATATAAATAATTACGTTGGATCTTTTTCGGTTTCTCCGACACCCCGTTTCGTAACATTTCATCAACGAGTTTTAATGGCTGAATTGTGCTGACGTTAGCCGCAAAAGTGGGACAGAGATTATGACGGGCCATTGAGGAGTCATTGACAGCTCGACTAAATTTAAACTTTTGTTCCAGAGTTATCCCTTAGAGTTCGTGAGCGGCGGAGAGCAATGTCCTGTGCCTGACAGAGTTGGCACACGACGGCTATTTATTATTGTTTCTTACGTAATTAAGCTATTTTTAATGGCATTCCTAAAAGTGAATGAATTTCAACGTTTTCGCAGCTCCGAATTGCCACTTTCACTGCACGAAGCATCTGACAAAAAAAATCAATTGCCAAAAATATTTGCAACGCACTGTCCAAAGCTTGTTTCTGAAGATGAAAAATTATTAGAAAAAAAATAACAACAAGCTGATATGGAGAAAAAGAGAACTAACAGCACAAAAAGTTGTAGAGGGCCGAGGCCCTGCTGATAATATAGCATCCTAAGTGAAGTGTTATAGAAACTAAATCACAACGTGAGAGCAACACAGTATAAATCTACAGATGCGTAATTACAAAAAAATGTAATTATACAGTGGCCAAATAATAAAGAACATAACTAATACTAAAGACTAAAGTGAAAGAAATCTAAGAATGAAGTTTAGAGTCACAGAGATTTGTCGAAGTTCATCAACTTTGCTGGTTTTTCTGTTGCAATATAAGCAAAACACCCTGTATAGCGCTGCGTGATTGCCCGTAAACGCTTAATGGCGCCGCTCTCCTCTGCGAACAGTCGCTGATCCTTTAACGGTAGCATTCCCGGCGTTCATCAGCATTTTACGAAATTACATAATTGGAGGTCGCAATGCCCCGTGTGTGTGGCAACTCCGCGATGTACCATTGACCTTCCTGGTTGGTCGGTCACGGCAAGTTTGATGCAGAAGTGCCGGTGTGCAACACCCATGAAATTGTCTACAAGCACTAACGGGTTATTTCCCTCCAATTCATGAACGCCCATACCTACATAGCGAGCTAGAACTCGGAAAACGTCTTATCCGATTCGATCTTTACGATCGTAGTAGGTGATCGTTTGTTTTAATGACCATTAACGGCGGTCGCTAATTCCAACTTTTTCGTTATAACTGATTAATGCATTTTTACGTCGTTTTTAATTTCGACGTTTCGTGACAGCGGAAGAAGAAATCTGGCCGGTTCCCATGACATTATGCGGCTGGGGCCGCCTTCTTGCCTTTACTTAACTACACAGCTTCTGGACCTGAAATGTAAATTGGCTGCAATTTGAATGAAAAGTGCGATCGCCTTGCGAGCACGGGAATCTGGTTAGCATGGGAACCGAGGAGTTATTTATCGAAACAGTAGCTCGGTTCTTGGCACGAAGGATCTCTAAAATGCTGTCAGTCGATGAAAGATGGTTTCTTTTTCAGATGAAAAATTTCCACGACTTCAAAATACTACCTACTGTTTAAAAATTATCTTTCATTCCCGAAGAATAATGTTACAACTGTTGCCTTATTACAGGAACCCTCATAATTTAAACCAGCCTGACTGTTTAAAAAAGTGCTCGCAGGTTGATAGGGGTCAACCTACAACGCGTCCGGGGAAGATTGAAAAAGACGTGTCGAACCCCAACATCTCCTGCGGCGGTATTTGGCGAGGCCGCCGATGACCCGAGTTCATAATAGGCAATAAATAGCCGTCCGGCATCCTCGCAAGAAGTTGGCGAAGGAAAGTTGTGGAGTAATTAAAGTGGAAGTCACGGTGTGACGCAAGTGAAGTGCGGTCTGGAGACGTCCAGGAAAAAGCGCCGGTGTGATTGATGACTTCATCGAGACTCGACGCAGAAGTGTACACCACGTTGTTGGCGTCGCCGTACGCGAACTTCATACCTAGGTCGTTCACCTCCAGCACGGCCAATGTTTTCCACCGTTGGGTGTAGTGCGCCGAGCAATGTTATGGTCACGCTCATTCAACTATCCACCTTCGTCGAGCATAGAGTGGCATTTTCCGATCTGACCCACTTCTTCCAGTTTGGCAGCAAAAGACGTCGAGAAAGAGGAAGAACCCTTCGTGACGTTATAAAGGGAACTCTATCAACGATCCCTACAGCTGAAACTATTTTGGCAGCTTCGCCTTAGAAAATTTCTATTTTGATTGATTTGTTTAGAGAGTGTTCGGAAGAAGGTAGAGCGGGTCACGAGTCGTGTAAACCAACTACGTTGCACCCTCGCGGTTATCGTGGTGAACTTAATGCGTTTTACTTCCTGGATCTTGTCCAACACCCAACTGTCATTGCACGTTCTAGAACGCCAGCGACTATAAAGAATTAATAACAAAACGATTTTCTTGGTCCATTATTGGATTCTCGCCACAACAATTACAAGGATCTTTAAGAAAATTGAGACGCAGCCTTTTTAGGGTCAATTTAGGGATTGGTAATACAGTCCAGGCCAAACTAAAGTCGGAAGTGAAGATGCGTGGAGCTTGACGAAGCAATCTCATTTCCGTCTAGTTCTAGGCAAATGTTCAAATGACAAGTTGTGAAAAGACGTGAAAATCTTGAAAGGTTCTTGTTGTTTGACAGACAGGCAATACATAGCAAGCTTTACACTGGCATTTAAATTTATTATGAACGAATACAAAGCTCACCTTCATAAAATTTTGTTTGATGAACATATTGATAACCTAGGTGAAAGTAATCAAGGATGACAAACAGTATATCATTAAACTTTACAAAAGTTGGTTCGGTTTCAAACAGTTGTGTACTTGCCCTGTCCATTCCGCGAGGAGAGGAATAAGAGGGTTCAAGTGACGTGATAAGCAAGGGTATAAACGGAATGACGTCATGGTCCGAGTGTAGGTTTAGCTATGCTATGGTTGACATTAGTTTTTGATCTATGCAACCACTCAGTTATTTTGACTTCGGAATGTCTTCCTCAATGTTCGGAGTTTTGTTGAAACGGTCACCATTAATGTAATTTATCTCCCTGTTATATCTAACATTATGTTATTCTGCAATTTTGTTTTCAGTGCCTGTCAAATGCGAAAGAACGTTCACCAGAAGAAACGTGTTCACCAAAATGGACGCGATAGAAGGTCCTTTAAAATTGTTGCGAATATGCAAGGACAAACGACAGAGAATCAAGGTAACCGCACTTTTTTGTCGCTTTTTGTTCAATAATAGTAACTATGACATTTACTACAAACACCATAAATATTAACAGTTTTTTACGTGGGTAGCTAATAATATTTACATAATTAATTAACACGTATGGAAGTCGTTCACTTGGCAATAATTTCACTCTCATTTTTAACACAACTCTTCTGCCTCAACGATCGATCCACACAGGCAAAACGGCCAAAGTTCCTTGTTTTCAATAGAGATTATTATTGTTACCGGAAAACAAAATCATGTGCGATAAGGATCTCGTAAGGACAAATCAATTTGGGATCGTAGAAGGACTCGTTGTTTACCAGCTCGAATCTAATCTCTTTTTATCAGAGAGTCGCTAAAGTTACGAAGAAAATCTTTGGGTTACATTTTTTCTGGCGTTAATAACAGTCTCCTTACCATTTTAATTAGAAAGGATAACGCGGAATAAATTACGACAAACGAGTTATGTCGACTTGAATTCGGCCATGGCGTTGACCATGATGGGCAATCGACCATTGTGCAAGCCATTGCTCACCGCGACCGCTGTCGCACCGTCGTTTCACCTGGCCGACTGTCTCGCTGGCTCGCAAGAAAATATCTACTAACCTTCTGCCATGGTTTTCCTTGTTGAGCAATAGTAATGATATACAAGAGGCCATCTATGAGTTTTATTGGCAGTAGTTGCCATTGACGAGCCTCTATTTGGTCACAGTGGCGCGATAATGCACACTTCGCAGCCGTTCTCCCGAAAAACAATCGACATCAAGGGTAAAAATTTCGAAAAAAAAATTTATCGCGCCTCGACGTGTTATCGCTTCCTACCGAACGAACTGTGGTGCGGGTCGGTCAATGTTAAGTGAGTCGTCGCGAATTAGCATATGGGTATTGCGGATTTTTACTTTTTCATTGGCATTACGCGACCTCGGCCGATGTGTACGCAACGATGTGGGCCAAGTTTAGGCTTTCTTCGATATTCACCCAAATACCCGTCGAAATTTTGCAACACCATTGACATTGGCACCACATTCGGCTACAAGAACAGTTTTTGCTCAATGGAAGAGACGTAATAGCGGCATTGTTGCACAACGCTAGCTCGCTCGGACCACGCATCCATCGATCGATCTAACCTAAGAACTTTCCTCGATCCCGAATGCATTTATGAGACTTGGAGGAGTAACTGTCAACCCTACCCAATCAATCGGGCCGATCTAGGCTGTAGAGATACAAGTTGTCTCATCTTCTGTCCCAGATGAAAACTATTGCGACGCGTTAGGACGGGCCTGCGTTTCGAAAACGTGACGTTCAACATTCTGCTCTTTCCAGAAGTACCTCAGCAGTTAATTTGCAAAATAAAAATGACGCTGCAAAAGCAGGTTGTGTCCAACTAGGGCCTGGTGTAATAAAGTTGTCATGACTGTTACCGGCGAGGTTCCTGCCCGTTCCAGCGCTGCAGCCAATTATTTTAAGCTTGTAAATAAAGTCGTAATAAATTAGAATTTGCGAGATAAAATGCAAACTAAGTTGGCCCTATACGTCCCGCAGGGGGGCTGCCAAGTCTCAAGGACCTTGCACTGCCTTGAATATAAAGAGAATGCAAATTAGATCCGATATTAAACAGCTTACTCACATTCAAACTTAAAACATCCCCGACCTCGCGAAAGCTGCATCAACAGCATCCAGAAGCGCGAGGATAACACCAAGACGAAGCAATCGAGGAAACCGCCAACAACATCCGTTCTTGCTACGTTAAAGTCGTAATTTTAGTTGCAGATTTATCTGAAAAATTTATGGACTAAATTGCCCGTATCGAAGGTACAAAAGCGATCGGTGTGTGTACAAGCCGCAACTTTCGCGGACCTTGGTGCGAGGTCCCTACGAGGCCGCACAGCAAGGTTACCACGCCTAGCTGGCACCGCGGTCATCAGGTGTGTCATGACAAGGATGCTGGTCGAGTGCTATCGGTGCGAATTCAGAGGCGAAGGGAGCGAAAAAGTAACGAAAAAAAAAAACGTAATAATAAAGAGAAAATTACCGTCACGTTCTGCCGGCTGCAATTTGAAAATGCTGCGAAATGATCGATAACCATTACGGCGAAGGTCGTTAACTTGTCTTTATTGCATGCCGAGAGGAATAAAACGATGTTGGCACGTAATACCGAAAGAGAACAGTTTGCAAACAAGGGTTCGAGAGATGACAGAGACACAGTTGCAATTTGGGAGCAATTTTAGAAGAGTTTTTGGAAGGGAAAGATTGTTGCCAAACGTGAAGAAAATTGGGATGAAAGAGAGCAAAGGTTTTGGTTAATGAGGGCTAAGAGATCAACTCTTTAGTGCATGGTAGCTTAAATTATTACGATATTAGAAACATTAGGTTAAAGATTATTAAAAAAGAAATAATCATAACTGTTGAAATGCGGAAGACACTTTGCTGAAAGACTAATTGTCTTTGGTCAAAATTTCGGCACGAAGAGGTGTAGTTCTAAAGAGTTCTAAGAATGACAAAGATGGTTACGAAATTATAACCGTTATTCAAGAAGATTAACAAGTCTGACAAGGAAATGGCAATGTCGAGGACTGGGTAATAAAAGTTTTAGAGTCGGGACAATATAATAATATAAGGAGGAGGAAGGACAAATTGACTAGATCTTAAAATGAGAAATTGAATAATGGGAAGTATGACTTCTTAAATTTATATTGTATAGCATAGTGTAATTTATCTGTGTGCATTGGAAGATATTAAAGTCATCTTGGTATGAAGTATGTAACTATGTATTGTATATACAAACTATCTACTAAAGTACACCTTCTCTTTTAAATCAGCACAGCGGCACTTGATACCGTGACCAAAATTATGACCATAGATACCTCTTCATCTCCCAACCGAACTGCAATTTAATTCATGGCTTGCACGTACAGTTTGAGGAAATTTAGGGTTGATGTAACCGTTTAATCAAATTGCAGGAAACGAACTAATTAAACATTCTTCAGTCTCTTGGCAGCGTCCAAACATTACCTTCCATCATCATAAATTATTTAATTTAATGGTCGTGAAAGATTCCTAAGCTATTTGGCACCTAACCCAACTTGACGCACAAACAAGTATTTCACGGTCTTCACTTAATCGATGCAAAGGTAACCTCACATTTTAACGTGAAGGCGAAAATACCGATCGGAATTTGTCTTTGATAAGTTGCTGTCTCGTTATAAATCTCAAATTAAGTCCAGTTAAAGCAATAACGAGTGTTTGTTCCGGATAATGGCCAGTTTCGACGACCGGAATCCTGGTAAATTATGCATCTCGGTTACTACAAAGTCGTGTTTCACGGTGAAAGGTTTGCGGTCCATAAAGAAAGATTATGGGTCGAAAGAGCCCGGCCGGCAAAGTTGCAACCAGATCCTACACTTTCACATTTCACACAACGTGCGTGCAGGGATCAAGAGGAGAATGTGGAACCTGGATCTTGGAGATTAACAAGGCGTGATCCGACAAACCGCGGCGCGTTCACCCTTGCCAACAAACAACTTCTGATGAGCCACCGGCCGTTATGGGGGCGTCGCCTTCAGACACACCTTGTTTTGAGAAGATTTGGTATTTTTTACGTTCGCTAAATTATGCTTATTTTCATCACCAACCAAATTTCGTTGTTCTGGGAATAAGGCTTCATTAATCGGGAGCTTTATTGCTAAACGTGTTTTTCACGTGCCTTCTTCCCCCGTTCTAACCTTCTGTTTACTCTTTTACTTCTTCTCTTCCACCCTGGATGATCGAGGTCGTGAGAATATACTTCTAAAATCCTTAGTTCAGTCACTGGGGATTAAAAACGGCCTTTGTTGTCTTACAGCACCTTTTATCCAAGATGCCGGGTCGCGCCTTCGAGATCGAAAACTTGGATCTTGCATCGGGATCTCGACAACATATTAAAATCACTTCTGTCCCACCTTTTGCAAGACAAAAATCCCTACTGACTGGATTATATAGGTTTCTATGAAAATCTGAAGTCGCATTAAAGACCGCCCCAAAACAATAACTGTTATTGGAGGGTTTTTGTTGCCCGGCAGATGTTACCACGTTACGTCTTTGCAAGTGGTCGATGGCATGACAGACATCTCTTTTTATTCATAAAACGTCGACGAGAGCGCTTTCTCCACTTTGCAGAAAGTGAATGTGTAATCAATTTTCTAATACCCGTGCAAAAAGTTGTTCGGTTTAACGATGCATTTGATATGTTGCCTGTTCACCGGTCGCACTTTCGCTTAATTGAGCCTTTTAGAAGTTTCATAACTTTTTATTATAACAGACAACATAATGTCCGATAATCAGACGAGACCGCGCCAACAATCCCGACACGATTCTTGTGCAAGTACAAAAAATGCACACTTTGCAAGAAACTTTGCCAACAAATTGGTCTATTCACTCTATTCCCGTATTTTGCTTCCAGATTCTTTAGGTAAAGTTCAAAAATTCTCCCGACCCTCCATTGTAGTTAGTTTCTGTAACCTTGCCTTCTTCAAAAACTGAATTTCACCAAGTGCAGTCAAATTTGAATTCCTTCAGGTTTGGACTCGACACAGTCACGGTATTCGCGGCTACTGTTTAGCGTACGTGATCGCCTTCGACAAGCACTGGAATCTCGCTTTGGAAGACGTCGATGAAGTATGGACCAGGCCGAAGAAGAGGAAAGTTCCAGCTTTAGGTGAGGCGCAGTTTTTTTTTATAAAAAATTATTTCAAGGTTGTTTTGCAGATAGCGCTAAAACTGATTGCAGAATTAGACCAAAAGTGATGCCGCCTCAAGTTGTTGTTGTAAAGTCCACAAAGAAGACTGAAACCTGCTCGAGGCACGTGGAGCAACTGTTGCTGAGGGGAGAACATGTTGTCTTCGTTGTTTTAGTTCCAGAAGAGAAGCAGGTGGACAGCTGACACCGATTCAAGTTGACAATAAATTTAATTTTTGAATTAAAATAAATACTGCATGTTTTACTAGTGAGTTGTTTGATATCCAAATTTTTGGCAAATCCGGATTTTCTTAATTATGGTTATTGACCGGCCACCAGGTAATCGATTTCTTATGTTTGTGTCAACAAGAACACTCGTGGCATTGTGCAAACGTGGACGCTGTAGGCTCCAGTGCTCAGATTAGATACATTTTCAATGCAAGCAATGTGAATTGTAAATTCGCATTTCTTATCGCCAGTCGCATTCTTGGAACTCAGTTGATGTTTATCGGTATTTTCTATGACTTCCCGATTTATTGTCGCTTTTATTGGTCGATTTTGGTGGGTGTTTCCAGGAAGCGAGCAGGAATTAGAATTTGGTAACGTTCTCTTCGGGGCGTTTCAAAATCGAAAATCGGTGCCTTTCCAAAAGAATATTTTGTATATTTCCCAATCTGACTGTGACACGGTTAATTGTGACAATTATCGTTTCACAATTTGCAACAAATTTCGTTACGCCACGGCTTGTTTTAATTAGTTGCAAAAAGTTATAAGATTACCTTTAGCATACTTGATATTTGAGGTAGTTTCGTTCCACTCTATTAATATGCGTACCTTTTGCTATACACACCATGGCCGAAAGTCACTTCAAGAATTGGAGGTCGCGATTGGTAAAAGCAAAAACAGATTTTCAAAATTGCACTTTGAGGCTAAGAAAATAGAATCAGAGGCTCGACCTCATTTTGCCCAGGGACCAATAGGTGTAAATGCGTCAGAGTCCCAAAAACAGTATTTTTTAATTGATAAAAACTTTTCCAAACTTCTGTTGTCATAAGTCAAATGGAACCGGACTGGCCTCGTAAACGTAAATTTTTTCGAAGGACTGAAGGGCATTGTTTGATCCGTCCATAATTTGACCAATATTCAAGATCTTTAGGTTTCAGTTTCGTTGGAGCCTGGAGCCTTGGTTAGGATCACTAGGATTCAAGATATATTGCGACCGTGACTATGCCAAGGTAGCGGAGTAGCAGGTAATTTTTTGGATATGTCACGGACATAATCGACTGAACATGAGGTCCAGTACATAGTTGAAAGCATAATGTTGGTCTGCGTTTCGCTTCTTCGCCGGCATTATTGGAAAAATCCAGCCAGAGTTTCATTGAGAAACAGACACCGACACTATTTATTTACTCTGTAACTCCATCATAAAAACGCTTTTTATTACACATTTATTCGCTTGGTCATAAACTCACTTTCATTAGCGATTTGCAACGCATTTGAGTTAAAAATCCGGCATGTAACCTAGCGGTTCTCCCGTCCATACCTCGACTCTCGTGCCTCTGTAACGGTAAAAGTTGAAACTGTACACTCGGCCGTTTGTAAATAAAAAGTCATCGTTATTAAACAAATAAAAAAAAACCTGAGGATGATTTCATAATTTCAAAAGCGACCACTAAAAATAGATCGCCTAAGTAAGTTGTCATTAGAATGTTATTAGTGTGGGATCTTCAAGCGGCTTCGTATGATCTCCTTGGATGTCTGACGCATCCACCTACCGGGAGTTTAATGGACGCCAAGGTCCTCGAGAATATCCAAGATCACCAAGTCCGTCGAATGGGTGTTGATTAATAACTCACCGGTTTTAGGCGGGTGCAATGCGGAAGCGGAAATGCAGGAAAAAAGACAGCTAAGAAAATTTCGGCAAAAGTTAATTATTAATAACTGAATATTTTTTCTGTCATCACCTTCAAACTATTGACCTCATGGTTTGGTACTTCAACCATTAATAAAACCTCTCGAGAATTTTTTACAAGTGCTGCCATGAATAAATTCCCTGAAGTAAAGTAATAATAATTATTGTAGTTTCAAAAATTAAAAAGTAAGAATCAATTCGAATTGCTTTAACAATTATTCGAATCGATAACGTCTATGTTAAAAGAAACATAACAATAATTTCTGGCGATTAAAATTTATTTAGTGAAAACTAACGACAAAAATAAACGATTGTCGCGCCAGAATAATCGATAATGAATAGTAATTATCGTTGTGTTCGACGACCAGTCAATTTGATGTGAATTTATTGTATCTTGACTTTGTACAAAATCTAAATTTAAAAGTGTTTACTTATTACAACTATTATTAGACTCTTATTTGTTTGATTCGCCAACAATCAAAAAATAATCCGACCCGGCAATGACCCAACATAATTCTTCATGTGCAAGAAGAAAACGAAACCGCTGGATGTCTTGACAAAATTACGTTGGTATAATAAATGTTTTTGGTAGATCTTCTTGTTGCTTTCACTTACTCACGTCTTGCGGATTTGCGAGATTACTCACAACTGACGTAAGTCAGAAAGTTTTTTTGGTATTATCATGTATTATAAATGTACCTATACTTAGCTTCAATGCTCTTTTAATACTCTATGTCTCTTCTCCTCAATCATCTTTACACAGTCAAGGGTGATCCATTCATTCTGTCGTTAATCAACACCAAATGCATCTTCAACCTTTGCAAACACCTATAAAAATGAATACCAGTATAGCATGCACTACTCAGAGCCTTTTTGAAGATATGATGGTCTTCATATTTTTTATAGAACATAAGGCAGCATAAATAAATGCAATGTTAACTCTACGACGGTACATCGCAAGAGTTATTTATCATTTACATTCGAATATTGATCTTGGGCTAAAGTTTCTTGTGGTAAAGTTGAAAATTAGAAAATCTTGGCGAATGGCTGGGATTACAAACAGTTTGTTGGTTTTCTTTAGTAATTGAATTCTATTGGCAATAAGTGACTATTCAAAACGTTGTGACTTTGTTTGTAAAGTTTGAAATACCTCAACAACCACACCTTCCTATCGACCCCTAAAGAATGCTATAATCCGTTCATACGTTGATTTTTTTGTTTTCTTCATAGATCATTTCAACTGTACTGTGCAAAGCCTATTTTAATCTTTAAATCACGGAAAAACTATTAAGTTGGCACTAACAATGAGCAATGCTTTGATATAATAAGCATGTAATATAATTTGTTGATTTGATGAAGCTTGATATTCTTCTATACATAATTTTTTTTTAAATTTTTGCACGGCATTGTAAAGTGCCTTCTATTAGGTATTTCATTCAAAATTTGGTTGTAAACCTAACCTAATACTACCTTGCTAATAGGGCGTATCTTGATATTTTGCTTCGCTTTGGAGTTATCGAAAAATGTTATTATAAAATATTATCCAGAGTTCAATTTTAATGAATTTCAGCACAAAATTCGAATGTTGATTTTTTAGCAATGTTATGCAACCAAAAATAAAAATGTTTATATCTATTTTTAATTTTAAATAAAAGTTTCATGAAAAGCACGTGTTAGAAACTAACAAAAAAAACTGTAATAAGTGAAGTTATCAACAAAAATATCAAACTGTTTTTATCTTTAATGTTACACACTGTATATAATTGTGTTTCTCAAATTTTTGATTAGAATAGAAATTAGAAAGTTTACGTTCATAGTTTTAATTTGCGGGCTTGAAGTAAGGGTGAATGACGTCGATTATTAAACGCAGGTTAAGGACCTTTTAACATTAACAGGGTATTACATAGTAGGTAACTAATTAATGAAACAGGTGAGTTTGCCAGTAGTTAATAATTGTTGTTAATTAAAACAAGAATTGTCGTATTGTTCATAATAACATATGTACTCTTAAGGTTGAATAATTGCATGTTGTGTACTTGTGTACGTAAGAAATCTTGCCTTTGCACTACTATTAGCTTATTGATTGAAATCTTTTGAAGTAAGTTTTTTAACCAGCAGCTAACTGACACGACTGGGATATTTCCAGGAACAACTCCATTAACTTCTCTGGTTATCGAAGAAATTTTGCCTATTTTCTGAATTGATGAAGAAAATGCAACGATGTCAGTTTATATGCGGAAGCACTTGTTAGTTCAAAATACACCCACACTCATATCATTTTGACCTTACTACAACAATTTTTTTGCGGTTACAACATCATCGATGGTTTTATCAAGCTACTTATTTGTTTATCTCCATGTATTACGTTATTTTATTGGACGAAATCGACTTATTGCTATTGTTTCTGACAATCGCAACCATCGAAAAATTATGAAGGAGAAACCGTGATAAGGCAGTATCTAACAACTTCATAACTAAAAAAAAGAGTTTTCCTTCAATTTAAATAAGGCTGACATTTTTTTTTGGTATGCTTAAGTAGATATTTGCAGTAATTGTCAAATCTTTAATCATTCCCGTCTATAACGTTGAAGGTACACTTGAATGCACCGTTTATTGCCGATGTTCTGATTCGCCGCTCTCCATCTTGTATCCGTTATTGGCAATTTATTTGTTTGCTGCGGCTATTATTTTATGTTAATGAATCGTGCCCGAAACTTTCTTAAAAACAGTTAAAACTCCTTGAATTGAAAACCCGCCGACTGTCAGCGAAACGTAAAAATTATTCATCCGACCGTTAAACGTCCGAACGACCGAGTGAAGAGTGGGAAATTCGGCAATTTCTCGCAACTTTCGCTTGTGCGTGTCTTAGAGAAAGTGTACAAAAGACAAAAACCGCGGTCTCCATTTTTCCCAGCGGATCGTTTACGATTTGTCATCCATTACGTTTCCAATTCGGGCAATTAGCAAAGCCCAATTCAATCAGACAACCACCCACCCATCCGCACCTCAACGCCTATTTTTAGCGGTCAGCGAGTATTGTTGGCGAAAATAACTGCCATTCCCGACCTCATTTGCAATTTTCGAAAAAATTCCGTCAAAACTCCCAACTGAAGAGCGGTGACACATCGGGGTCTCTTGAGCGCTTTTTAATTGTTTTCGATGCCGCGGTTCAGTCAAAAGGGTACTGACCTTTATTATGATAATTTTTGAATTTTGGGTCAACGGTTGGTAATTTTTCGACTTCGCAGGGGCAAGTCTTACCGTAAATCCATGTAACGCAAGGTATCCGATAAGTAATCCAAAAAAGGGCACTGAAAAAAACCACAGCACTAAATCACTTAAAACACCGGGATCTGTCAAAACACACAGATATTATTGTAAAAATATTTCCGCGCACAATTGGGTCAGATTATCTAATTTTACGACGCCTTATTGATAGCGGCGACACTGGAGTTTCCGTCGTCGACCGAACATCCACCAAACTCCGGAGTTGACACCCTCTCCTCTCTCGATTCCGGGCACCGCAAAATCCCTCCGGGCACACAGTTCTTCGCCGTTTCGACGCACTAGAATCACAATTTTTTTTTCCGGGCACTCGCTATGGTCCGAATTCGCTCCTCGATGGTACAATTACCGCCGTCCGGATTTGTTTGTTTGTGGATAACGGTGAAATTCGAGGTTTGGAAGTGGCGCTCGTGGAAGAGGCGTGCGCAGGCCGGGCTGAGCGCGCGATCGCAAGCTAAACACTAAACTAAGTACCCGCGATATTCGCATTGCTTAGCTAAGTCGATCTAAAACCGGCGAGCAGAGGCGAATCGGTCCGAATGCAAGGCTGTATGCAGGCGAAACTCTTTGTTTAGAGGTTGTTGATGTTAACATTTCTAATTTGACCATCGGCCAGTCGCTCGGCTGAGGTAAAGACCTTAACTGACTCAGGGTTGAGCTGGCGGAGGGGCAATTAAGGAGTTTTGGGCCGGAGCGGAGGCGCTCGCCCGGAGCGCTCCGGACTCCGGGCGGTGCGGATTCCGACCATTTTTTTTTTCGATTTCTTTCTTTTGTTTTCGTATGACGCAACGTTGCATCACACCTTGCACTTATTCAGGCTGATTACCAATTTGGCCCGCTTTACGGGCGAGCGTCGTTCGCGTTGCTAAAACGGAAAAAGTTTATTGCTTTACTTCCAAAATGAGTTTTATTTTTCAATTCATCGTTCATTTAAGTTTGATTGAGCAAACTTCACTAAACTGTTCTTTTTGTTAATTCAAACTACCCTTCAAAAATTGATCCTCCGCCATTTTAGCATTCTTCATATTGAGCTTGAAAACTTGTTATTGTCACCTACTCACCTCACTCACTAATGTTCTAAAGAAATCTCAAACCAATTCGTTAACCTTCTTATCGGCTACTCGCTTATACCGTTATTAGGCGACTGATACGCTTATCAAGGAGTGATCAGGAACAGGAACAAAGAATTGGGTATACCTACGTCACTCTTCTGGATTATGATGATAACATTTGGCAAAGAACGACGTCGACCTTGCGCATAAAATCTATGTCCAGTTTGTCTAGAATTTAAATAGTTGCGGTTCTTTTATGCGAATGTCAAAAAGCGCGATATAAATGTGCATTAACCGGAAATAGTTACTATCGCGATTAAAGTCGACATTTCGGGCGATTTTGGCGCAACTTTCGAAAAATCCCAACAAACGCATTTGTTTTGAGTCTGTAAATCATTAGGTGAGGTGAAATCAGGTTGTGCTTACGTGCAGCCGCGATTAGTTAGTGTCGCTTCAATTTTATTTTAGTTAGACACAATATTATTAACGGAAAACATTAATATTCACCCACACAGCCGTACAGACTAATACCTACTTGTGAGTCATTGAAGGCTGCATTATCCTTGCAGTAGGCCGACGTAATCAAGCGACGTACGTTTTTCGTCGTTTTAATTTTAGAAACAAGAATTGTCGCTCCACAAAAAAGTTACCGTTTTATTATTTAGTAGTCAATTAACGGTGATTTTCGTCAAATTTATTCGTTTGTTTGGTTAATCGGAGAAATAATTTGTGGAAGGTGTGCGACCCAACCTTGACGTCATAATTATTGGCTTTATCAATCCGGATTGGTTTCGGCGAGTTGATTGTGGAAAAAGGAACGCGCTACCTGTCTTAATTTGCGATTTAATGATGACTAATAGGGCTTTTTCTTTATTGAGAGCGATCTCTGCGGCGATTTCGATCCCGATAGGTTTCTGCACTATATGGGCAACTTTCTCCGCTTCATTTCTCTCGAGATCGATGCGATGCAATTCTATAGCCCCCGACCTTTACCATTCGCGCCTGAAGACTCGGTGTTAAATATTTATATTGTAACCTTAACGATGACCTCAGATACGGCTTTCAAATAAACGGAGCCGTTGGAGTATTATTTGGTATTGAGAGGTATTTTTCATGGATGATATCTACCATTTTTATAAGGAGAGTTTAAGGATGTGACCCTTAATTATTGCTCATGTTGTAAAGTCCAAACTGCAAGAGATTTTGAAACCGCGGCCAGATATCAACGCACTTTGATTAAGGTAGCCATTTGTCATCGGCCGTCTCTTCTTTCATCCTCTTTGCTTTTTGCGTTTCAACATCGCCTCCCTGACCTTAGTTAGGTTACAAAATTGCAGATACATCACTTTTTTCAGCATTTTCATTTTTGCGCAAATTCAGTATTTCTTCTTTTCTATCTACCTATTCTTAATCAAGATTCTGTTTTACTGAACAAAAAATTCTTCAATATCATCCCCTACTTTTATAACCGGTTGTCTTATTTGGATTTTGAGCATTTGAAGCTTCTTCTTTTAATTTGTTTCACTCTCCCCATTCTTTCTCCGATTTCTCTCACTTACTACGTGTCGTTGCAATGTTGTGGCGGATGAAAAAATTGCGTATTGCCTAAAGCCGCCATGGATAATTGTTATTTCTAAAAATACGAATTGCGAAGAACAATGTTTACTGCCTGTTCAAAAATACCCATGGCCGGTCAGATTCCTTGATCTATAATTGTCGAGACGTATAAACCTCATTATCAATCGCTCTTCTAATGAAATTTATTAACACTAAATAATAATAACAGTGTTGTTACACACAGACGCACACACACACAACGATTTCATGCAATCGCCGAAAATAACGTTGTGGACGCGACCTTTACATTTAACTACTTCCTTGTAATTTAACCCTGACTAGGTGAATTCCAATTAAATCATTTCGAAAGGAAGTCGTACACGACGCGATGAATAAGTCCACAAGAAAAAAAGCAAAAACATTGGAACAATAAACAGGTGACCCTCTGGAGCCGATTGCTAATTCGGTGTTGATAAAACGTGAAAAGATCGAAAGCTAATCGTGGCGACCAACAGAAAGGTGCTGAAAATATCGAATTGATTTGCATAATGATGCCAGAGGAATTAATTACGTTAGGATTGCAATTAGCACAGATGGAAAGAACGTGATTATTGATAACAAAATGTGCACATCTTTCAATGAGAACGTTTTGATGCGCAACAATCTTCTGCTCAAGTTTTTCCGTTGAGAAAGGTCAGGCGACACAGTACAAAGTGTTCATGTTAGCAATTAACCGACGACAAGATAGGCTACATAGTTGAAAAGTGCCAAATTCTGTTATCAGAAGTTATTGTGGAAAAATAATCTTTGATTTCTTATTCGTTTCGATTGCAACACGTTGCACGACAGATGTTGGCTATAAAAAGTGAATTGCGCATTTTCGTCCTGTAATAAATAAAGGAATTAGAGAGAAAGTTTTCCTCGCCGTTAATGATTTATTTACGGTTGCTTATTGTTTGATAGAAGAAATGGGTCTTCTGTAGTTATAGAACTCTAAGAGGTGGTTTACGGTTGGGGACGTAACTAATGGATCAAGATGACTATTAGTAAAGTATCCACCAAAGCGTCTTTTTAACCAGTTTCCGATAATTTTGCTTCCGCTTTGCGCATTTCGAGTGTCATGCTCTTGAGAAATCGGTTTGTAGAAAAAATCAACCAAGTGTTAATTTTCTTCTTCTTTCCATAGTTTAACTTCCCCTATTCTGCAACTTTCAACATCCCTATTTCACATATTCCTTTAATCGAGATAGTGTCCTCTCATAGTGAATGGAGTTTAGTCCTTTACCCACTACTACAGATATTAATAAGGTCGTATTTAACAGTCTACCAAATTTACCCAATATTTTCATACAAAAAAATATTTTTATTTCCCAAAAATACTAAATGCTCACCAAAATTAAGAAAATACATAATCTTAAAGCGACAACCAAATATTGACATAATGCTGGCCTCTTATATATTTTGTTCGCCAAAATAACTTTTGTTGACCATAAATACTAAATGTTCACCAAATTTTATTCCGCATTTAATTCTAACATAATACCCAGATATTTAATTTTCGACAGTGTCTTATATTATTTAGCAGTTAAAAATACTATTTGTTAATAAAAAATACACAAGCAATAAAATGTTGTGCAAATGGTAAATAATTTTATGCAAAATTATAGATGAAGATGTGCTAGGGCAAGAAAAATAAGAGTAAAAATAGAAGTGGTTTGCACAAAAAAAGATATTGATTTCCGTAATATATAAATGCTTTGCTGTAATTGGCTTGCATTATGTAAAACGTAAAACTTCTTTTAGTGGTAATTTCTAATCGTGCTTTTACAAAAAAATTACAGGACCCTGAACTGACCTTGTACAAAACTTTTTTTGCGTGTCTCTTGTCTGGAAGCGCAAGCGGCAAGGAGAGATGCGCGAGCATATTTCATTTTTGGAGTAATAGAATAATTATTTGACGCACAAATAGTTTTTTTGAGAAACACTAAATATAAATGGATAGCGCGAATATTTATTATGTACAGCACGGACGCGTAACTTGAGCGTTCTAAATTTGGTGAACATTTAGTAAAATTGATAGACTTATAGAATTTAAAATGTAAGCAATGGTAAAACAATACAATACAATATAGTGGTGATGTTCTCATTTTCTGATGTATAATAATTTGGGTTTCATTTCGATTTTTTATGCTCATTAAATTTTCTGGTGGACAGTGCAAGGGATGTATGGTTTAATTTGGTGTACATTATATTTGTTCCCATATTAATGTAGAGAAAAAAGTCAAAAATATTAAAAATTTTTGACATCCATCCCTCTTTCTCTTCTTACTGCTCTTGAGTATATCACTGGTGTTATGGTACTCTCCGCCTTCAGTACCATTTAGGAAAATTAGATGGTGAAAGAAAATCAAGGGCTATAAGGAACCGAAGTGACAATTATTGGTAATTGCCATCACTGTCAGTTGCCGGCCATAATTCTCTGGGTTGCGGGTCTCGGACGCGGCGTCGGGGTTCTAAATCAAATAGCGCAAGTTAAGTGGTGGTTTTCATGGCGACCGCACATGTACAGTTACCCCGTTCATAGAGCCGGTCGGCGTTTGCGGTTTTCTATCAAGAGTAATATAAAGAAGCGTGGGCGTCACACGCGTCAAGTTCAACGACTCCATGGCATCGCCATCGATCCACCCCGTCAACCCACAAACCTGACCAAGCCCTCTTTACGTCGTTCCAACGTGGTCTATACTTACATATACAATGAAGAGAAAAAATCGCATCCACACCGCCCTCGCCGCCATCACATGGCACGCCGCATACCCGTAAATCAGGCACAATGGGCTCCTCTCGCTATGACGGCGATTATACACCAGATACGACATCGATTATTTATTGTTGCAAATCGTCCAAGACCAGATGCAGATGGTGATAAATGTTTAGTGAGCGATAGGCGAAGGCGGCGGGGGCGCTATTTTTATAGCGCCAACCCGTCTTTATAAATATCCGGTTAGTTTTACGAGGGTGGATACAAATCGCCACCAAAAATTGTCGCGACCAACTTGAAAAATAGCCCCTGCCGGACTTGATCGAGAAAATGCGGAAAAATTGTTTGTTGGTTAACGGCGATCGTAAGAAAAAGTTCTGGCGGTGCCTCAAGAGAACTTCTGTCAATGTTTGGAAAAATTGCTGAATCGCCTCGCTGGGCGGTCGAGTTTTCAGCCGGGGCCCGATTGCTTCACTGAAATATTTGCTGTGGTTTATGTAAAGCGTGTGTACGAGGAATGACGCAACACTTGTGGCAGAATCTGATTTTAGATGTGGGTCAAGTCGTCAAATGTGAGATGCAAGATGTACCTACACGACCAGTCTAGACTATTTAATTCGAGCTGGGCTTCTGAATTCAGCAGAGTTCAGTGGCCGCTCTGTTATTGTTTCAGCAGGCGACTTGCCTAATTCCAGATCGAACAATAAAGCGTTTTTTTTTTTTTGCCCAAATCCCCGATCCTTTCAAGTTCTTTACCCGCATCAATTTCGTAAATCGCGTAATCGCACCGAAACATTCCATTCAAGCTTCTTTTCCACAAATCCGCGACTACATCGTCCACAATTTTTCCCCTACAATCTTGCTTCCTGAAAGCTGGGCAGGTAGGCATTTTCTTGGCAATTTTCAGACGGAAATAATTTCACGTTTCACCGTCAACTCGATCAAAAGGCCTCGAAATCGAGCTGTTTGTTCCCTGCCGGAGCGAACGCGCGCCCATGAAAGCAGGAACGGCCGTTGAGAAAGGTCCGGGAGGTCCAACGACCTTTCGCAGCTTAGCAACCCTCGGTGCGCGGGCTAAAGCCGACCTACCGTAAGCAGCTGGAAGCGGCAAACTGAGATCCTCGACACTCTTTCTTCCACAATCGGAAACGCTTGCATCATCTCGTTACGAGCACAAAAATTTTAAATAGAGAAATGTTACGGTTAGGAGCTTTCGTGCGTAATATTCAGCGGTTCCGAGTGAAAGTGAAAACCTGCACTTTTATGTCGTTAATTGCTGAAATAATGCAAATCGATCAACATCCACTTTTTTACGGCACGGCTCCGCTTCGGATGAAACTGATTACGTGGGACGGTCGCCAGGTTCCGGAATTGTCGTCCGGGGAAAAGGCTCGCCCTCCAGCCAAGTTTCGGGAATGGCGAAAGGGGCCTCCGTGCGCACCTATTAAAGGGTTCGATCCTGGCACAACAAGGCAATTACGCCGCAAATCTGGGGTTATGAGCAATATCGCCCGGAAATTCAAATGTTACAATTAACTGACACGCCTCCAAGTTGGCTTAGCACCCGGATGACCATCAAGGCAATTGGGAAATTAATTGACAATCGGGAAAAATTTCGTCCACTAAATGAATAATACGGAAGGAGAAGGAAATAACTTAAGGAAATATAACTTTTTGGATTTATTTATTTTCAGGTAATATCTATAATAGCAAGAAAGGTACCTACCTGTATAAAATTATATTTAAGGATATTATAGTGTGTAAAAAGTGTTGTATTGGTGCTGAGAGTAAAAGGCTTTCCTCCCGCATCGGTAAAAATACCAATAACTTTTGATGCAAGATTTTATCACCTTCAGCTGTCGACAGGCTTCAACCTAATTCTAGCCAAGAAGCTGGCATTTGAAAGACCTCGAGGAATCATAAAACATTTCTGTTGAGGTGGTTGCTCTTTTGGCCAGATTTCACCAAAACTCCCACCCCACTACCGCTACGCCGGATGCCGGATACGAAACCAGCGATTACACGTTGTATTGCCATCATCATTATTAAATAATAAATTGCGTGGTTACCGGCACAAAATCGCAAAAGCCAATTATTGCATTATTCCAGATGAAGCTGCACCATTCTTCGCGGACCCGCAACCAAATTGCCCGTGCGAAATCTCCAATAGTTCGCTTCCGAAATTAAAGAAAGTCCATCTCTTTTGTGCCATTGTTAGTTGGCCGGCCGCCTTTTCACATGTCTCTCTATAACAATTTTTTCTTTGCCTAATATCAAAGAGGGTGATGTTGCGAAACACGCATCTTTTGCGCCGCGGTCGACCGAACGGATCATTGTTGTGTGTCGGTTGGAAGAATTGCAGAAAAATTACAATATTACAAGCTTTCCCACAACAATTTGTGATTAACAATTAAATGCTTCTTGCGCACGTAACTCGCCGGATTCAGTAATAAAAGTCGTAATTTCTAATGAACGCTGCATTGAATAACACGAAATTATCCATAGAAAGTAAGAGCGATCACGTGACGAGCCGCAGCATGGTTACTTTCTCCCCGGGGTGAATACACTGACGACGTGCAGAATGCAATTAACCGGCTAACCCGCCGACTAATTAAGTCGCCCCGTCAGCCCGACGCTATTATTTAATTTTTTTAATTTGCACGGCGCAATTAGGTAATTAATTATTTACATCGACGAAGCAGCTAATTAAGGAAGAGATCGCAACAAATAAAGGCGATTTTCTAGATCGATTCGCTTCGAATCGCGTCGTTTTGGAAATTGACGCGTAATTAACATCTACCACTTTTTGCTAAAGATATCAACGGTACATAGGGTGAGTGAGTTGCGGTATCCACAGAAGTTAAAGAAGATATTAATTGCCTGAGTTAAGTAATCAAGAAACGACGTTGACCAGCTGCCACTATCTACTCGTAAAAGAAAATTGGTCGAGATTTCCAATAAAACCAGTTTCGGGGTTAAGTCAGGTTAACAGTGAGCAGAAAAGGTCTTGGGGCAAAATTCTCTAATCAACTTTAGTCAGTGATCATAAGATTTATTCCAACAAACACCCGCAATGCTTCGGAGCAATTGTCAAGACTTTCATATTTGCCATCATTGACAATTGTAATGGGGAATTTGATGGGCATAAAGGTTTTTAACCGTTCTGGCTAAGTGTCCAAAATTACATACTTAATTACTAATTAAGTTAATTTAGCGACATGAAACAAAACTTATAAAGCGGATAAAACGTAGTTAACACCGAACTCGTGATTCACCCGGCGCCTCCACCATTTGCAACGCAAGCGCTAATGTAGGATTCCGACTACTTCGGAGAACTTTAACTATAACGATTTAATAAATTTAGAATATTATAATAAAACAAGAATGTAGACGTCAAAAGTGAATATTCTTCTAGTATTATAATAAAACAAGAATGTAGACGTCAAAAGTGAATATTCTTCTAGCGCCTCCACCATTTGCACATACTTTTAAATAAATTACAGAAATTTGGCAAACATTTTGCTGGTGCGTAACAGTCTAGTTCTACCAAAATTGTGAACATTAACAACTAGGTATAGTCAAGGAATAATTAAATAATAAAGTTTTTACTTTTCGTCTCTGATTTCCGAACCAGAAGAGAAAATCAAAGAAAGTAAAGTGAAGCGAATTTGAAGAGACAACGAGATAATAACGCTAATACGTAAAGAACAACTAAAAATTTTAATTTTGCAAAATCTTCCCGTTGCACTCAAAATAACTACCAAAAACCCCGAGTGCCTTCGGCTTGGGCGTCTTCTTCTAAACTAGAATGTGCAATTTCCTTCTGAACTCTTCATTTTGCGAACGTCTAATTGTAGGTATAGCATAACTTCCAACACAGGCAAAGTAATCGGCTCTGACCCATTTCATGGCGAATGTATGCAGCGATGCCAATGCGACCACACAGGTTCTTCACCTCGCGGTCATCCAAGCAACCAGCATGCTGGCAGTCATTGCAGTCTCGAAGAACCACCAGGTGTGCCATTATTTCCACCGATCTCCCAACGACTTTTTTGACAAAATCTATGAAAACCGCGCCGGCAAGTCGCCTCTTGTTGTAATTTTGCCCCGCTACGACAAAAAATAATTTATCGACTTCAATTGCCGGTCTTTCCGGTCTGCCATCAAGAGTAACGTCACAACGTTTAAGCCGCCGTACATCACGCTTTTCTTTGCCTTATTCCGAACTGGACTAGATTAGGTATGTGATGTACGATTTGTAATGCTAATAAATCTTGGTGCCATCGCGGTTGCGTAAGCCGCTCTGGCGGTTGTTCCAATACACTTTTTGTTTGTCTTCAGCGTAAAGTTCAAGTTACCACCTCCAAACTTCGCCGATTTGGACCGTTTTTTTGACATTTAACCGCCATTGAGTTGAATAACGTTGTGGAATGGAAGAAACTTGGGATGGACCAAGAAGATTTTTTATGCAAGAGATGCAGGTTTCAGGAGTTGTCTCGAGGAAGTGTTGTGAATCTTTATAAATAGGCATGATTTCCGATGATGATGACGATGATGGCGCGAGGTTGGTTTGGCGATTAACGACTTCGAAACGGCCAAAATCTCCTTTTTGTCCGTCAGAGGCGACGTGAGTGCCCGCCAAGTCGCCGAATAAACGCCGAGTAACGATTTGAATGATCAAAGGATAGTGAGAATCGTAATGAGTGGCCCTGGTTTGGCGGTCGCCAGCACGGAATTGCTCGGCCTTAGCTCCACTGACTGACGGAGGTCGTTCGGTAAATCTACTCGTTCGATGATAAATTGTCATGGTCACCTTTTGAAAAGTTTGGTCGGGCCCGGGGGCATCCGCACATGTAATAATTTCGCGATGCAACAGAATTTCTTGGCAACGACTTCCATCCGTGCAGCGTCGCCGAACGGCCAAATTGCAGGAAATGCCGCTCGAAGAAAAGCCGATGTGTGGGAATAACTGCCGCTGTACGCGATGGGTCGAGTATCCTGAAAACTGTCGGGAATGTTTATTGCGTTTCAAAAAAACTCCAAAGAGGATGACGCTTCCTTATTCTTAGCAAGATTACCCTTTTTTCTTCACTAATTGCTTTAGGATGTAGAATTCAGGATAGTTGGGCAAAATTTGAAACAGAATGATTTGTGACACGAAGAGGGTAATAGTGACCAATAGTCAGAGTCTCTTCGGAAAACATATCTTCAATAGGTTTAGTTAAAGAAGTTTCATTATTTCTTCACGATCAAGTTACGCTTCCATGATAACGACTCACCTTTACCGATAAGATTTTGAGCAAGTAGAAAGTTCAGTCATAACATGTTGTAGGTCTAAAATTTTGCTTTTTATTTTTTTCCATCATGCTCAGTTCTATATCTTCTAGAGTAGCACTGTCATTGGTAGGCCCCGAATCCCCCAATTCTCCTTATTTCAAAGAATCACGAGAAACTAAACTTCTTGCAAAAATCAAAGGAACAAAGAAATTTTCTAAATTTTTTGGCAATTTTCAACAGGCTGTATTTCAGTGAAAAATGGTCGTACAGGAAATGAAAAAACATAGCTTTTGAAGCTTAAAGATTCTAGTTTTCGAATTGTTTGATTAAAAATTTTTTGGAGCACCGGTAGCTATGAAATTCTTGGATAAAGCACGAATAAAAAAATTTCCAATTTTTTTACATTTTTTATTTCGCTCTATGGGCATGGAAAAATTTTCAAGTTAGACCAATACATAGGTCCCATAGCCTGTTTATTCAGCTTTAATTTGCTTTTTGCGGGAGTCAGATACAACCATTTGTCTTCGAGATATCGAATTTTGAATGCAAAAGGATCCTTTTTCACTCATCTGCCAATATCTCTGAAACTACTGGTCACCCAGCGAGCGGACAGGAGGTTTTGTTTTCTGCAGAAAATTTCCTACAAAATTTTGTCATGGTTGATTGGAAAAAAATTTTTTTACACCTGTAACGTTAACGTGAAAAAAGAGCAAAAAAATGCCATTTTCCCTTTTTTTGGTTAATCGACTGTATCTTCGGCAATATTGGGGGAAAAGCTTAGGTTAGAAGAAAATTTTGCAGTCTAATGTACCCCAAAAGCCCCCCTAAATTTTTAGATCGATCGGTTCAGCGGTTTTCCTGGACCGATTGATTGAAATTTTGAAAAAATTAAGGGAACAACATTTTTGTTTCTTAAACTTGAGTTGTGAAAAAAAAACTGTTGGTTGTTTTTTTTTACCAGAAGTCGGAAAGTTTTGAAAAAAACTGTTTTGTAACACGTAATGGCTCTGTAGAAAACTTAAAAAAATTTATCGCTCAGAATTTCGCACAACGAGTACGGTGGGCACCTTAGGGGTATCAACTTTAATTTTATTCAATAAAACTTGTTTTAAGGAAAATAAAGGTTTGAATGTGTCTATAGCTTTAGCGAGGTGAGTCAGAAATGACCTCTTGGTCTTTTTTTATTTTTTTAAATTTGTCAAAAAAAAAAAAATTTTAATTTTTTAAAATTAAAAATTTTTTTTTTTCCATTCAACCATGACAAATTTCCGTAGGAAATTTTCTGCAGAAAACGAAACCTCCCGTCCGCTCGATGGGTGACCAGTAGTTTCAGAGATAACAGTAGTTGAGTGAAAAAAAAATCCTTTTGCATTCAAAATTCGATATCTCGAAGACAAATGGTCGTATCTGACTCCCGCAAAAAGCAAATTAAAGCTGAATAAACAGGCTATGGGACCTATGCATTGGTCTAGTTCGAAAAAAAATTTCCATGCCCATAGAGCGAAATAAAAAATGTCAAAAATTTAGAAAAATTTTTATTCGTGCTTTATCCAAGAATTTCATAGCTACCGGTGCTCCAAAAAATTATTAATCAAAAAATTCGAAAACTAGAGTCTTTAAGCTTCAAAAGCTATGTTTTTTCATTTCCTGTACAACCATTTTTCACTGAAATACAGCCTCTTGAAAATTGACAAAAAATTTAAAAATTTTTTTTGTTTCTTTAATTTTTGCGAGAAGTGTATGTCTTTCTGACTTCTCTTTTTTGTTTTTATTATTTTTTATGTCACCTTCAGTTGCTAGATTGAGCTGTGACCGTCCGGGTTAAAGTTCCCGTATTTGTGTTAAATCCATTCGTCAAGTGATAATCACAAAGACAAATTTTCTATTGCTGAAAACTTTACACCGATTGCCAAACGCTTTTTGCAATAATTGTTATTATGCGCCAAAAATGTCCCGTCACTGGGACGTGTTCAAAAAAAATATAGAATGCTTTTTAAAACGCGAGCAACAACTGTTAGTAAGTACACGATAAAGTATTTTAGGAAAGTTGAATGACTCTGGCTAATCAAAAATTGATATTAGTTCGATGAACTTGGCTTCCCTGTCATTGAAACAAATAAACTCGAGCAATTCCATTACGCCATCCTTTGCTCCTCGTTATGTATAAAATTTCGCGCAACTCCGTCGATGTTGCGGTGCGGAAAAATACCTGGAACCCACTTCGCAAAGTGCGTTACACCCGACGAACGAACCCATTAGGGTACAGCTCAAGAATTAGCGTTTTGCGTGTCGTATTTTTTAATACCTAAACAGCGGCGACATTTTCCGCCTTATAACAGTCACAACTCGGAAAATCCCTCCCGTCGCTGTCGCTGACATCGCCACCGAAAAAAGAACTCAACCGGAAACAGCAATTCGCCAAATTCCCTTTACTCCCTTTTAATTTCACGATTTGGAAATTGATTACTTCTGCAGCCTTTAAGCTTTTGCGGCTAGCAATTAACACCGGGAGCTTTTTGCGCTTTTCACCGCCACTCGTCGTAAAATATTAATTTCGTTTCGTCGATTAGAAATTTCGCAAGAAACAAAAATTAAGAAAGCCTCGTCGTCCGTCCGGTCCAGTCATTAACCTTTTTATTCGCACCGGGCGTATTTATAACGGATCGGCTACAAAGGTAGGTCTAAAAATAACGAAGAAAATGTAACAGGTGAAAAGTGGGTGTTGGGATTTTGGCAGCGTCGGAAAAAATGTTGTGATTTCGGGTCATCGACCCCGGGTGTATTTTTACCCGATTACGACGCCGGACGCTTTTCCGAGCTTTCAATCGCAATTTTTACGGTTCTAATGTAGAAAGCTCGGTGCCGAGGAGCAACGCAAGGATCGTGAGCAAAAATCGAACTTCGTGCTGCAGGACGATCAGTTTAGAGGCTTTAGCAGGAATTAGAAAGCTGACGCGAACAGATAGATAGCACGAACTTGGAGAAGTTCGAGAAAGTAACAGGGTTAATCTAGAACTTGAGTGGTTTAATTGTTTGGCACAGGCGAGACCGAGCAGAAGACTTAAACGGGATCGCCCCGCTTTTCGAGGTTGGCAAAAAGCACGAAGCTAGAAGCTGCCTGGAGATCAATTTTGACCCACTAAAAAATATTTTAGAATTCTACATCAACTCCAAACTGATTGAAGATGACAGTAGAAAAGTAAGTGACCTCCGCCGTAAATAACATCAAATCAAAAAATAACTTTTTAAAAACTAAAAATCGGCAAGAGGAGAAATTCAAATATTATTTCTATGAAGGCCTGTTTATGTGTTGAGATTAAAATACTACGTCCAGTCAGTGAAAGAAATTGAAGATAACATTAGAATGCTAAAAACCTTTAAAGAAAAATTCTAGAGGGTGCCTCGATACTGTTTGTTCAAATTTCGAAATCTGTTTTGTTGAATTTTTTTGCAACGGGTCAACGAATCTCGCTACATTTAGTAAACTTACCACCCCAATTTCGGGCTTTATTTTTAGCAGCTCACTCCTCCTTGCCGACCCTGAATTCGCGTTTCAGGAAATGCGATAAAACGTGAGTTGACGTGGGCACATAAGTTTTACGTTACACATAGAGCGACAAGTAGCTCATAATGTTACCATCTAAATGGTGTGTGCAGGTCTATTATCCTTGCTAGATTCCTTTATTTTAATGTTAAAGGTGCTGAGAAACAACGTGCTTGTCCTCAACAATAGAATATGTCTATAAACTAACATCCTACCACATACCAATTCATATTCATCAAGGATAACGACAATCATTGCTTGTATCACTGGCTAACGTTCAATTGCTGACAATGAACATGCACCGCAATAAAGATAAGCATGTAAGGGCTTCGATTAGCGATTAATTGGAGGCGAATTCGTCTTAATTAGTGTCGCCTTGTAATACGAGACCAGACCGGCATCTCGTTATGGCCAAAATGGGCACCTTTCCAGCCGTACAGGTCCAACAAAAAATTGGCCTCTCTCATTCAATTTTTTCCTCCACTAATATTATGCCCCATATAAGGAGATGCTACCAATTTTTAGCCGGGCAAATAACCAAAAAAAAAGAAAATTCTAGCAAAAGTTAAGATAAATATCCGAAATTAGATAGAGTATTTTAACTTTTTAATCTCCACTCTTGGATCAGATTGGAACGAACGACGATGAAGGTTTGGAGGTACTTCCTGCAATTCTGGAAGATGGCCCTGCCGATAGGTGCGATGCGCCTTGAAACGGCTCGTAAAGACGCGCCGGGACGCCGCTGTCCTCCGGACGGCGCTGGCAAGGACCGAGTGGTGATCTCGCGTTAAGAATTTGACAATTTCGGCATCAACATTGACCCGCAATGGTTCGCATTACTGTGTCGGAAAGTAGGTGACCCACATTCAAAGTGTTTCATTGTCAAGAACTGCGATCGAATTCAGCTGGCCATGGCCATAGCCTGCTGGATCCGCCGCAGACGGGCCAACATTGACGCGCCCAAATACGCAACTTCTCCGGGACGACGCCTCTTCACATCTTAAACAATTATTACGGTCGCTCTAGTTGTGTAACAACAATGAATTAAACATTTAACCGGCAGAGTGTTTGCATGATTTTTTTTTCAGGTTGGAAATTTAATCGCACTTTCGCCATTCCGGCTTTTTTTCCATACGGTTGAACAGTTGAACGGTTTTTGCACCATTAATAAATGGGTTTCACTTAACAGCTACCATCACGCGAATTTTTACAATCGATTCGAGATACTTTCGATTTCAGGAACACAAAGCTTTATTCACGCCGATTTTTTCTTTCATCGGTTAACAACAACTGGTAATGACGCAAAAACTTGCCGTGACGTCATTTTTGTAACGAGTCATCATAGCCGAGTAATATTAATCCGTGATTATCTACCTGCTACAAATTTTAACTGGCTAATCACAAACTTAGTGATTAGGGTGAGAGATGCGGGCGTAAGTACAAATTGTTTCAGTGTCTCATAATTTGTTACTTTGAAAATCTTGTTTTAGTTACAATTTTTGATTAAATTTCTCGAGCAAAGTTAAATTATTGCCAACTGTTTGCTTGTTATTCAAACGAAGACTAGATTTGCGAGAAAAAAAAACACCCTTTCGACACCTAGGTGTCTAATTACCGAGAGCATTTCGGTGTTGGAAAGTGCAAAATTGAAGGTTCTATGACCATCAAACATCAAAGTTTTTCTGCGCCAAAGGCGATAATTACCAAACTCGCCGCAAAACAGGCGAATATTTAATTACAGACGACTTTTGAGGCACCTTACCGTCTTACTTTCGTTCCTAGCCACTCGAGGGACAGCTTACCTGAAACAGAAAGAGAACTCGTCAAAACAAGGCCGCGGAATTTTGCTGAAACGGAAAACTTTCTTTGCATTAATCACCGTAAATATTCTAAATTATTTTGCGACGGTTTCGGCCATCCGCGAAACTTCCAGCAATTAACGTTCCGTTGATGCTGTCGATTTTTGATTAGATTGATACCTACGGCGATAATGAGGCACGATTATGGACTCGATAAGTCACAAAAGAGTCGTTACGTGGATTTTTGTAATTATTATGATTATAAAGGAGGCCTACTTAGATGTAGAAAGTGAAGAAAGTATGAGGTATGCGTCGAAGTGTGTTGTTATTAGAGACTTTCGCTTTCGCCGATAAACACAAAAATCGACTGAATGTCCACTAAATATTGCCCAACACACATAGAATTTATTATAATTGAGCACTTATTATACCGTTATTAATACGTATTATTATGGATGACAGTGATAAGGCGCTAAGTAAATTTATTGGCGCTGCTTGCATTGTTTGGAACTTTCTACATTGTACAGAGCTGTTGGAACCTTTGAAAGACAATTAAGAATAGAAAATAAAGAAGACTTATTGCACTTGCATAAAGTAGAAACAATGGGTTATGGTCTCGCGCCCAAGGGATGATAACGTTGGGAGTTTAGGTGTAGGATCCTACACCCCTCTAAATGCGATCCTTCCACGTCTAGCACTCGGTGACTTAACGAAAATCGGCGATTCAAATCAAACCGGTTTATTAAGTAAAACAACAGATTGTTTACATTACTTTATGAAAATTATATAATAAAAATATAGCGTCAGTAGCAGAGTATTTACAAAAATTTGAGTGGAAAACTTTGCAAGTTCACTCAAACTTATTTTTCGCAGCAATTGACTAACTGATTGGCTTGGCATGAAAGAAGTTTGATGTAAAGAAATATAAGAGGTTCCAGCGATAAAAGCAAACCTCATCGACTAGATGGCAATAGACTGTTAATGCATGTGGATCAACAACAATGGAAAATAAATTTAAGAGTTATTCAACCAAAGAAAAGGACTTTGAGGAAGTAAACAAAAAACACCAAAAACTTGGTGTAGGTATAGAAAGTTCTTTCCAAAACCTGAAGACGGAAATCACTGGCTGCTTTCCATAAAAAGGAAACAATCTTGAAAACGAGAATAAGTCAATACCAATCTCTAACCAAAATAATTAAGCAAAGAGATTCCTTGAATTTTTATTGATAGGTAGGCGTTCAAAATAATAAAAATGTTCAAAGTTGCACTACCACTAACCTGTATTATTATTAAAGCGTTTGAGTGGGTGATTTCCTTGGAATTTTAAATGAAATTTTTACAAAAATACATTGTACGAGGGACAATCAAGAAATATTTGCTTTAATCTAAAATTTAAAAAAATTAAGGAAATTTTTATATTTAGGGTATTTATTGATTGCAGTTCTTAATTAGCGCCAACAAACTGCCATTACTGGCCAATTGATTGACCCTCGTACTTATTGCTTAAAATGACTCACGTTCTGGCTGAAGGTACAAAATCGGCAATTGTTAAATCACAATTACCCATATTAAACAGACGCTCATGTTCGGACCTGTAGACGGAGGCAACAATATTTCTAAAAACTCGGCCTCCACGGCCACACCACTTGATTGATTGCTAATTAAATAATCAGAGGTGGTACCATCAAGGATGATGGTAGAACTCGATTTTCTACAACGTCGCGCAACAGACTCCTTTGGTCAATGAAAAATAATTCGTCCAGTCATCGCTGCGTTGTTCTCGAATCGCTTTTTTTCTTTGAGGTAGGTATGCTAATGCAAACCAGGTCAAACAGTAGCGACCTCTGACGGCGATTTTTAACCAATTCAGTGACCGGAGGTTTAATGAAAGTTTCCGAACTTTCTTCGTAACAGCACTTTCGCCTTATAGCTACTTTGTCGGTCGATGTCGTAATTATTATATGATGGCGCGAATTTAATTGAGTTTGGGTTTGCACGGTAGCCCGAAATTGGTATGTGTGCCAGGTTACGTTCCACTAAGAACTGTTACTCTCATTTACATCATCTCTTATACAGTGAAAATTTAATAACAATTTATAATTGTTAGAAACGTAGCATCTTGTGTAAGAAAAAAACGCGTGCAAACGATTCGCTCGGCAATTGTCATCTATGTGTGTGACGTCACCAAACGATGCGCTCCTACGCCAGAGCACAAATTTGCCAAAGTTCCGCCAATTTTTCGAAAAATTCTTCATAATTATAGAAATATTAAGAAGATTTACCATAAGACTTCTGTAATTCTGAAGAAAATTTGCTCAAACAGGTTGAAAGATTGCACCTGCGGCCTTTGTGTTCATGAAATATTTCTGAAACTAGTGAAGAAACTAATGTCAATTTTGACGTGGCTACATGCATGTAATAGCGCAATTCCGCCATGTTACCGAGCCAATAGCGATAAATAACTTATTTAACGCGCATTATAAAACTTGGGTTATCGCACGCTGCCCCGCCGCATCCACCAATAGATGTCCATCCATTACGAATTCCAACAAGTGAGCAAATGCAGATCTTGCTGAATCACAACGGCCGACGACGAGGTGTCCCGGCGTGTCGTCGCGGGGCGATTTCTTCTCTTCTTGGGGAAAGATCTCTCAGGCTCAGGCGAGGAATCTAACTTTAATCTGATTTAACAGCGGGTTAGAAGTTGGAACGGCAAAGCGAACGGTCAACGACCGACGTCGCTTGGTCGTTGCAGAAAGTTTTCAACAGCGAGATTTCCACCGGCGTGTACGGACGGAAACTTTCACTTGCATCTGTTGTGGTGCCGAGTCGGAAGTGCATTCACTCACTCATCCGACCCTGCTGCCAACAGCACGGGATGCTTTCCGATCGCCTTTCCAATAATAACGCGCAGATTGCGCAATTTCGGCTAGGAGTCGTCCCCAACCCAATTCAACAGCCACCACAACAAGGCAAGGAGGGTCTGCCAAAAAATTTAAAAATACTTCAGCACTTCCAAAAATTGTATCAATAATTAATTAAGTAGATGAAAGTGGGCACACTCTCCACTCTGCCACCCTTATGCCAGAACCGTCCGGCTTCTTTTGCAACTAGCTGTACCTAGTCTAAGGTGCGATATCAAGTGACATTTCAGCTGTATTTCAATTTCTTTGAGCTTCAAATAGAATTTCAGAAAATTATCTGCTGAAAATTGGCTGAAATGTCGGTGCCTCATCTAAAACGCTTAATTACCCAATAATGGGCAAAACTCGATGGTTGCTCTTTGCTCGCCTTCTACTTGTGGCAGCTTCGGTGGTGGCGGCGGCTTCTCCTTCCACCGTCCGTTTTTTCTGGTCAGATCCGTCCGTCATCGAAGTCCGGCGGCAGGACGACCTACCGGAGCGCGTTCGCCGACAAGAAACGGAATAAGAAGCGAGTCTGGATGGCGACGAGGTCGAGGGAATCCTGCGAAGCACTGTCCGGTCATTGGCCGCATTGGCGTGCATTGTGCAGGCCGCCATCACCTGCACAATTACTCATTATTTTCAGAGGCACCGCCTCGAGCTGCGGCGTTGTTGCACTTTTCGCAAGCATCAACGGAGCGCAGTTTGTGATCTCATCCTCTGGTGGCCGCGCCCGAAGTGCACATTTTATCCGACTCTCGGTGCATCGGGAATGCACCGACTGCACACGGATGCACTCGGTGTCGCGGTACCAGGAGCCCAGGATTCTACCAGGTTGTCGGAGTGCAACGTGCATGCATGCATGCTGCATGCAGCTTGACCGATAACCATTATAATAAACATTGTTAATACCTCATAATTATCAGGACGGTAGGATCGAGCATTTTTCTCTTTACCGACTCCCGCCGTTTATGACGTCCTGGTAGGAGGAAAACTCAACCAGGGCCGATGGGAAGGCCAACCGCCAAAAATTGGACCCTTAGCGATCTTCTCGCCTCAACTTCGGCCAAATTCCTCCCGCTCAGCTGAAATTACGTCGGAAACTTTCCACGAATAACTAGAAAACGCCGTGGGCGATGAAAGAAAATCGGTTTTTCTCGTTTTCCTCGTCGTTTAAAATTACTATTTGTTGTTGATTATAAAGAATTCAGGGCCGATTTTTTTCAGTCTTGCTCTTGTGACCTCAAATATTGAAAAGTCGATAGTGTGGATGCCGCAATTTCTGCAAATGGCTGTTAATGAAAATAAGAATTCTAGGTAATTTGTAATTAACCCTGATTGCTATAGTCGAAGCTTGGTTACGTGGTTTTCAGGTCTCATTAGAAACTTTTGCTCTACCATTAAAGCCATGGGATTCCCTTAAGCTACAACAAGCCATCTGCATATCTCTAAAATTGCCTTTGGAAAAGAAGGAGGGCATTTGCACAGTTATGCAATAACGACACAGTTCGTTAATAGCAACTTGTTTAGTACGCTCCTGGAAGTGCCACAAGCTTCCATAGAGACTAGGCAAGTCCTAGATTAGGTACCATAGAAAAATGAATCGTCACGCCATCTCACATCATTCGTTCTGAGTAGTTTAGCCAAAAATCATTGAAGCCTTCGTTGAGTGCGTCTTGAAACAATAAGTTGACGTCACAAATAAAGGAAAGCAACTTTAACTACCTAATTCGTTTTAAGATGTTGACAATAACTTTTTTGTGTTTACAACTTGTAATAATATTGGAAAGTTGAAGTTAAGAACCTTAAAACAAGATTTTACAGATCTCTTCATTAAATTATCCTATTTTTTGAAAATTTTGGTTTGCCACCGGTTTCAAAGTTGCAGCTGGCTTGTTGCCAATCCATCTGGGCTGTACGACGTTGAGCACGTCTCGTAACGTCGTAATAAGGCGTAATAATAGTGCGAGGCCGTGACCGATAAGGGTGGCTAATATCAGTGACGACACTAGGTCGGCCAGTGACGTGGTCAGGTCAACGTCTCTTCGACTTGCAAGCCGCTTCGATCTGCGAAGGAACGCCACTAGCAGGTTACAGCGCGAGTCCCGCAGCACCTAGCCTCGTCCAAAGGCGCAATAGAGTCCAAAAACCAGATGAAACACCACAAAAAAGAGTTAAGAAACAGCGATTGAGAACAAATTAAAACAATTTGACACGAAAATAATTTTTCACTGTTGGAAAAAAAATCTCCGGAGAGCGTAGTACCAAATCTAGGATACAACCATTCTTCAGGTAGTTGTGAAGAAAAAGATCGCAAGACTTGCAATCCGGTGATTATGTCGCCTAAACTAGATCTCCGTTCTAATCCTAGCTGTACTTGTATTTATTCAAATTTCGCTCATCCTGTGGATTTTCAATCAAGACTGAATTGGCCATGCAACATCGTTCTTCAATATACAACTTCTATTGGCCCAAGAGCTTCCATCTCTTACTATATGCAGTGGTTTTAAATAATCCTACAGAAAAAAATCGCATCTCGTCAAATCTGGTGATCCACGCGACACCTGTTTTGCACTCAACAGAAGTTTTACAGACTTTGAGGTTAGATTATGTTAAATTTTAAAACTGGTGAGAAGGTGCGCCCTAGGGTAGCCATAAAGCAACCGGAGACCCTCAAAACAAGACAGTCCCTTGAGGATTACTTATTTCCTATTCTAACTATATCGTTAGCACCTACCTACTTCGGTTAGGTATGTTCAACGGATTGTTCTTCAACTTGTTATCTGTCAAATTGCATCGCTACATGTTTCCAGCCTTTCCTAACTGTAAGCCGGTTGCTTATCGGTAATGAGGATTTACTCCACTCACCTGTAGATTAAATTTAAAGTTATTGCCTCTCGCGTTGCCGATTAATCAATCAAAGCGGATCAAAGCGAAGACTTCCTTAGCAATTATTACCAAAACTCCGAGGAAGATTTAACAATTAAAACTCTTTGTAGTTGGAGCCAAATTAGTTTCCTTATTCACTGTATCGATTCCGAAGAAAAAATTACTTTCCCAACAATTTCGTTCGATGAGAAACGGGAATAATTTCGAGGAGTCTTGCTTGGCAACAATTTCATTTCCCAATAAAATATGGATTCTGGAGTGGCGCAACGGTAAACTTAACTCGTGGATCTAAGTTTCGCAACGAGAACCAGGTGGGTTAGTCGGGTGTTCGCGTATCCCGCTGAAATCACGAAGAGATTAGTAAATCTGCGACGCGCCGGATTGCAACGCCCTCGATCCACCATTACTTCCATGAGATCACCTCCAGCATCACGCGTCCGAAGAATGACAGAATCCTTGATATTTTGTTAAGATATGACCGTTCGAATGTTTTAATTCAAAATTTTCGTCACAATCCACCTAAATTGTAAATTTCAACTTTTTTATTATTAGACTTACAATTTTTGTTTATATAGCATTCGACAGCTTTTGTGAAACGAAGAAATTTGATGTATTTAGATTTGATGTAAGTCTTCTCGTTCAAAAGTTACAAGAGTTTGAATATTATAAGAAATCGAAACTTGGTGGTTTTTCTAATTTTATAAGAAATCTATTTATTCTAGCGTCAAATTGATTACGGATTTGAGTTCAAGAAGGCCGATTAAATAAGAAAACGCTCATTTCCAACCTTTAGGTGCAACGATGTCGATTTTAGAAAATTTTCGAATTTCTATCGATTGGGGTAGAAAAAAATAGTCGAAAATATTGAATTTTTTTACATCGATTTTATTACTTAATCTTATAGATTTCGAACTGCCAAACACGAATCTGACCGTAGTTTCCCTGTACACGTCGTACTTTTTAAGATATGACCGATCAAATGTTTCAATTCAAAATTTTCGTCAAAATCGACCTAAATTGCAAATTTCAACTTCTTTATTATTAGACTTACAATTTTTGTTCATATAGCATTCGACAGCTTTTGTGAAATGAAGAAATTTGATGTATTTGGATTTGATGTAAGTCTTTTCGTTCAAAAGTTACAAGAGTTTGAATATTATAAGAAATCGAAACTTGGTAGTTTTTCTAATTTTATAAGAAATCTATTTATTCTAGCGTCAAATTGATTACGGATTTGAGTTCAAGAAGGCCGATTACATAAGAAAACGCTCATTTCCAGCCTTTAGGTGCAACGATGTCGATTTTAGAAAATTTTCGAATTTCTATCGATTGGGGTAGAAAAAAAAAGTCGAAAATATTGAAATTTTTTACATCGATTTTATCACTTAATCTTATAGATTTCGAACTGCTAAACACGAATCTGACCGTAGTTTCCCTGTACACGTCGTACTTTTTAAGATATTACCGATCAAATGTTTCAATTCAAAATTTTCGTCAAAATCGACCTAAATTGCAAATTTCAACTTCTTTATTATTAGACTTACAATTTTTGTTCATATAGCATTCGACAGCTTTTGTGAAATGAAGAAACTTGATGTATTTAGATTTGATGTAAGTCTTCTGGTTCAAATGTTACAAGAGTTTGAATATTATAAGAAATTGAAACTTAGTGGTTTTTCTAATTTTATAAGAAATCTATTTATTCTAGCGTCGAATTGATTACGGATTTGAGTTCAAGAAGGCCGATTACATAAGAAAACGCTCATTTCCAGTCTTTAGGTGCAACGATGTCGATTTTAGAAAATTTTCGAATTTTTATCGATTGGGGTAGAAAGAAAAAGTCGAAAATATTGAAATTTTTTACATCGATTTTATTATATAATCTTATAGATTTCGAACTGCCAAACACGAATCTGACCGTAGTTTCCCTGTACACGTCGTACTTTTTAAGATATGACCGATCAAATGTTTCAATTCAAAATTTTCGTCAAAATCGACCTAAATTGCAAATTTCAACTTCTTTATTATTAGACTTACAATTTTTGTTCATATAGCATTCGACAGCTTTTGTGAAATGAAGAAATTTGATATATTTAGATTTGATGTAGGTCTTTTTGTTCAAAAGTTACAAGAGTTTGAATATTATAAGAAATCGAAACTTGGTGGTTTTTCTAATTTTATAAGAAATCTATTTATTCTAGCGTCAAATTGATTACGGATTTGAGTTCAAGAAGGCCGATTAAATAAGAAAACGCTCATTTCCAACCTTTAGGTGCAACGATGTCGATTTTAGAAAATTTTCGAATTTCTATCGATTGGGGTAGAAAAAAATAGTCGAAAATATTGAATTTTTTTACATCGATTTTATTACTTAATCTTATAGATTTCGAACTGCCAAACACGAATCTGACCGTAGTTTCCCTGTACACGTCGTACTTTTTAAGATATGACCGATCAAATGTTTCAATTCAAAATTTTCGTCAAAATCGACCTAAATTGCAAATTTCAACTTCTTTATTATTAGACTTACAATTTTTGTTCATATAGCATTCGACAGCTTTTGTGAAATGAAGAAATTTGATGTATTTGGATTTGATGTAAGTCTTTTCGTTCAAAAGTTACAAGAGTTTGAATATTATAAGAAATCGAAACTTGGTAGTTTTTCTAATTTTATAAGAAATCTATTTATTCTAGCGTCAAATTGATTACGGATTTGAGTTCAAGAAGGCCGATTACATAAGAAAACGCTCATTTCCAGCCTTTAGGTGCAACGATGTCGATTTTAGAAAATTTTCGAATTTCTATCGATTGGGGTAGAAAAAAAAAGTCGAAAATATTGAAATTTTTTACATCGATTTTATCACTTAATCTTATAGATTTCGAACTGCTAAACACGAATCTGACCGTAGTTTCCCTGTACACGTCGTACTTTTTAAGATATTACCGATCAAATGTTTCAATTCAAAATTTTCGTCAAAATCGACCTAAATTGCAAATTTCAACTTCTTTATTATTAGACTTACAATTTTTGTTCATATAGCATTCGACAGCTTTTGTGAAATGAAGAAACTTGATGTATTTAGATTTGATGTAAGTCTTCTGGTTCAAATGTTACAAGAGTTTGAATATTATAAGAAATTGAAACTTAGTGGTTTTTCTAATTTTATAAGAAATCTATTTATTCTAGCGTCGAATTGATTACGGATTTGAGTTCAAGAAGGCCGATTACATAAGAAAACGCTCATTTCCAGTCTTTAGGTGCAACGATGTCGATTTTAGAAAATTTTCGAATTTTTATCGATTGGGGTAGAAAGAAAAAGTCGAAAATATTGAAATTTTTTACATCGATTTTATTATATAATCTTATAGATTTCGAACTGCCAAACACGAATCTGACCGTAGTTTCCCTGTACACGTCGTACTTTTTAAGATATGACCGATCAAATGTTTCAATTCAAAATTTTCGTCAAAATCGACCTAAATTGCAAATTTCAACTTCTTTATTATTAGACTTACAATTTTTGTTCATATAGCATTCGACAGCTTTTGTGAAATGAAGAAATTTGATATATTTAGATTTGATGTAGGTCTTTTTGTTCAAAAGTTACAAGAGTTTGAATATTATAAGAAATCGAAACTTGGTGGTTTTTCTAATTTTATAAGAAATCTATTTATTCTAGCGTCAAATTGATTACGGATTTGAGTTCAAGAAGGCCGATTACATAAGAAAACGCTCATTTCCAGCCTTTAGGTGCAACGATGTCGATTTTAGAAAATTTTCGAATTTCTATCGATTGGGGTAGAAAAAAATAGTCGAAAATATTTAAATGTTTTACATCGATTTTATCATTTAATTTTATAGATTTTGAACTGTTAAACACGAATCTGACCGTAGTTTTCCTGTACAAGTCGTACTTTTTAAGATATGACCGATCAAATGTTTCAATTCAAAATTTTCGTCAAAATCGACCTAAATTGCAAATTTCAACTTCTTTATTATTAGACTTACAATTTTTGTTTATATAGAATTCGACAGCTTTTGTGAAATGAAGAAATTTGTTGTATTTAGATTTGATGTAAGTCTTCTCGTTCAAGAGTTACAAGAGTTTGAATATTATAAGAAATCGAAACTTAGTGGTTTTTCTAATTTTATAAGAAATCTATTTATTCTAGCGTCGAATTGATTACGGATTTAAGTTCAAGAAGGCCGATTACATAAGAAAACGCTCATTTCCAGCCTTTAGGTGCAACGATGTCGATTTTAGAAAATTTTTGAATTTCTATCGATTGGAGCAGAAAAAAAAAGTCGAAAATATTGAAATTTTTTACATCGATTTTATGACTTAATCTTATAGATTTCGAACCGCTTAACACGAATCTGACCGTAGTTTCCCTGTACAATTCGTACTATTAATGTCGCTTTTAAGGAGATAATGAGACTCAATTTGGCCAGCTTTCAGTTTCTGGACATCTTGTTTCTTCTGATCTGCGTACAAATCTGGCAAAGTTTAATTGGGGAAGAAAATTGTTCCTCGACTTCGTCATGTTCAGCCACAGAAAGTGGAAGATACTGGAAGAGTCAAGGACAAGTGCTTCGTGCCTCGTGTCCCAATTTCGTCTAACTATAAAGTTTGCAAAGACGCCTGGTCTTTCGTGGAGGTTAATCCACAACATCTTGGCTTCAGTGGCTGTTGCCGTGTTTTCTTCGGGGACGCTCCTTGAGATAATTTCAAAATTCCCATCCGAACCATGAGAAACTGACCGCACACTTGGGAGATTATCGTTTTTTCAACAATTTCCTTCGGGTTGTTGACTGATACATATTCAGGCTTAAACAATAACGACAATTATGCAAACGGCTCTCGGACAACCAATCTGGACTTAATTATTATCCTTAAGCGTATTTCATAGGATGTTGAACAAGAGGTCGGACACGCCAAGCAAAACGTCCATCCGCTTAAACACTATGGCGTGTCGGCACCATCTATCAAGCCATTCGGCTAATTAGAGTTTTCTTCCCGATACCTAGAGCATACACCAAACCACAGGTTGCGAGCCATATCCCCTATCCACATGTCGATATTTAATTTTCGCCGACACTAATTTCAGCTTCTCTCCTCGCAACTTGGCATCTGGGCATTTTCACAAACCTTCCATTATTTACCGGCAACCGGCAGCGAAACTCCCACACGTACCTAAGTGATATACGCGGATCTTGAGATCGTTTAGCATGACGTTATCGCACGGAAGGGTTGGAGGTATTATCCGGTCAACAGCAGATCTAATTGGTAGTTGTACAATACCATGTTTGTGGTGACGGCAAAGTGTAATTAATTTTTAACTTAATTAGCGGCCAGAATCATCTCGTGTATCATAAATAATAGACGCTAATGATACCCACCTAGACGAAGCAGGACTGCAGTAATGATTTTGCTAGAAAACTCGCCACTAATTATCTTTTGATTGCCCATACCGAGCGGTTCGAGTAATTTTATCTAAACGCGCGGTAGCAGCCACTGGTTCGACCACCTAGATGGAGACCCAAGTTGGGCCCAAATTCTTCGCCAAATTTGACCACACCACAAGAAATCGCGACTGAGTCTTCATTAAAAAATAAACGTCCAGAAATCTGGCACCAGGAAGTCCTAATAGAGAGAACCAAGATGCATACAGGCGTAAAAGCCAAATATTAAAAAATAAAAAATTTAAAAGATTAGAAAAAAAATATAAAAGACGACCTTTTTTATGTAAAAGAGACGGCTCATTTTTATGTAAAAGAGACGTGCACCTATTGTGGAACTTTGGAAATCCTAAATTAGTTTAGTTAATGAAAATAAGAAGTCATGTGGGCGAGGGAAACATGAAGAAAAATTACCAATAAGTTAAAATTAAGGTTCTCCAATAAGGACACTGAACTGCCCGCTGAACCGAAAATATGGTGAAAAATATAAAAAGTGGCTTGGAACTTGGAACTCGACGGGCCAGGCGCCAGAGAGCCATCCGAAGGATGATTAACGGCCGCAGATGAACTATAGACTTCTTAAACTCACAAAACTTTTATCAGATACTCACCAACTAAAACTATTGTTGTGCTCCAATTAAATAATACATCCCCACTTTCTTATCAATTTTAATTTTAAGACATCTCCATTGCTGAGGCTCGTTCAATAACGGATTGTGGTTAGTGGATGAACTTAACAAAGTTTTGTCGTAAACCAAGCAAAATCCCGCTTAACCCGCATAATATTAAAGCAAAATTCTTCCCAGTATTATAAAGCCAGTTGCCATTACGCGCCCTCGTAAACCTCCCCCTCCCCCTTCTTTTAACACTTGTCAACTGAACCAAAAGCACCACGTACCTCGACGATTGGCCGAAATCAGTGCTTCATCACATCGAACCCTTGTCGTCGCATCGAGTCCAACAGCACATATCAAAATACAAACAAAAACAAACGAAAACGCACATCACCACCACTGCACCGCACGTGTCCGTGGAGGAGGCGTCGCGGACCCGCGAATTTATCGAACCGCATGCAGCGCCGCAATCGATAACGACGTTGCGTTATGAACATCTATGCAGTTGAGGCAGGTTAGTTAAGTGAAGAGAGGAGACGACGCGCAACGACCCGGCCAAAGCACCCAGATCCACGTGCTTCTGGCGACGAAGGAGCACTGGCCTTAAGCGTGCTAAACCAAACACGGCGCAACATCATCGCGACGCGCCTATACACGCCGTTCCTGATAAGAAGAGAACGAAGGCGAGGAGGCATCTCGGAAATTCGACGACGCCGCTGTCAGTTGAACGGCCGAAAAGCGGCCGTGTAAACAACCGACAGGACGACTACTGCAAGTTTGGTCGGGACCCAGGACATGCAGGAACCGGAGGCCACAGAAAAAGGAGCGACCACCCCATGAGTAGCTCCACGTATTTATTTCTTGATCCATTTCTGATCAGTCAAATGAAAAATTATAATGAGGTGAGTCGCCAACTTGTGGGCACCCGTGGCCAACGGCGACATGCCCCATTATTATTGGACATTGTTCTAACTTTTGAAACTCAATGTGAATTAGATAAGGGAGAATGTGGCAACCGGCAAGTGTTTGTTGGTTCTACAGAACTTCTCCAAACTCCGCTAATAGGATTGATGCCGAGTCGCAAATAGGGAATTAAAACATGCACTGGTTGGCGTTCCTTAATCCCCCAGTAACAAGTAAACACAACTAGAAGCCGCTAATATTCGTGACGCCCTAAATTAAATTTACAGTCAAAATATTTACAAAAGTTGTCGTTAAAAAAATTTTAGGGGCGAACTTGCAGGAAGCAGACTGTAATTAAAGCGGTCTCGATTAATCTCCATTGACACTGTTGTTAGTGAGATCGTTGTGGACCTAACCATTTGAATTACTCCAGTGTTCAATGTTTACTCAAATCAGGAGCGTCGACTAGGCCGGGACAAAAAGTATCTGGAAAGGCTGACTGACATTGTGTTTATTTCAGCGCCATCCTGTAACTTTCTGTAAATTCTCGAAACAATTGGTTCGCTTCATTCATCATTCCCTTCGATTCCACCCTCGTAACTCCCCAATTTGCATAATGGACTTAGTAAATGGTAAAAATCAAGCAAACCATGTTCCGCAAACAAGAAAAAAAAATAACAATCGGAATGTGACGTAACATCTTCACGCATCGGCCAATCCAAAAATAGAACTGGAGTTCTATTCGCGGGGACGCGCATCGAACCCGGAGCGGAGCGCACTACTCCACCGAGCCGAGCGATCGCAGGAGGCGAACAGCTGAGCATCGCGGACTTCAACCTCAACGGGGTGAATGACATCGGGTCGGGCTTTCCTGCTATATAGCCGTTCGCAATTTCGCCAAGTTTCTCAACGAATATGACTTAAAACGTAATCGGAACGACATCGATCCACGCAATAATAACGCACCAAGTTTTAATGAGGAGGAGGCGTGGGCGGCAGCGCGGCAAAAGAGGAAAAAAAACGACAGAAATTGCGACCGGGGACGCTCCTGCCAGGCCAGACGCTGACAGGAGCACGACTTTCGATTTTCGGAGGAAAGTTTCCGTTTTTCTTAATCCTAATGTGACGGGGTTATTACAGATCTGTTACGACAAGAAAGCGTAATTCCCCAATTGATTGACAGAAATTGTGATTGACGTTTCAAGGCACCCTGCCATTTTGGAAAAATTGACAAAAGTAAGAAAAAGTATTGAATCAATTGAAACTGCGTTGGGGTTGACTGTGTTTCTCTATTTTTACGTTTTTGAGGGATGGGGCAATAATCTGCCGTTAGTTTCCGGAAAGTTTAGGTGTTTTTTCATCTTTGCTAAAAATAGGTCGCACAACAAAAAAAAACAAGTATTTGCGTTGCTTGGTTAGGAAAAAAGGCTTAATAATAACACTTACTCAAATACACTCACTCGCAGCCTCCCTTATTGCCGATTTTCGAAAAAACACGGGATTTTCGCAGAATGGAGTCGTTTCTTTGTTTTAAGACGCGCACTAATTTGCTATTTTGTAATAATCAAGTAGGTGCACTTGTCAGAAAAACGTCTTGCCTGATTGGCTGAACGTTAGTCCGCCAAGGTGGTTAGTTAGTCGGGGTAACACCGTTCGTCCAGTCTAAGTGTTACGCCGGGGTATTCGCAGAAATTGTTGCTCTTATACAACAAAACTATTTTAGTTACAGCACAGTTTGTGGAATCTTTGATGTTAAATTACACTGACGTCTCACTTAATGAGCCCACCTAGATGTATCTTGCGTTGTATTGTTTTGCAGACAGCGGGGTGCCATAAACAAGGTCAATAACCTCACTCAATTAAGTAATTTTTTTATTTTAAAAATCAATCTAACTTGAAATTGGAGAAATGCAGCGGGCAGGTAGCTATATTAGTTAAACATTTCATATTTTTACCATTAATTCTTTCAGGATCTTTAAACTTTGTTGTAAATGATTTTTAGCTGATGCTACTACTAGATAACAGTTAGTAAAATTAGTTGTAAGTTATTTAGTGGTATGATAGCTAAAGTGAACGGGTTGTTTTCTAGTTCTTTATATGATTCCACGGAAAATTAACTTCTTTGGAAGGAGTGCAGCATCGCCACCATAGAAGAACAAACACTTGACTATTCAAACAAAATTAGGAATGCTACAAGTTAGTTCTCAAAAATTTACCGTTTGAGGCTGAACAGTCTTTGGTCACACGTTTTATTGAGTCGAGAGGGTTGATGTTAGATACAAAGTACCAGTTTCGACCTCGCAAAGGTCTGCAACAACGTAAGACTTCTACTCCCACAGCGCTCCAGCCATCGGCAACCGGCGCCCCCGCTGTCGCTGCTGCGAGGATATGAGGTATATAAAATTTAGCAACTATTATGCCTTCCAGAGTCTATTGGTAGAAGTAAAATAAATTAGTTATTTTTGTGCCTATAGTGGCTTTGTTTTTCTTTTCCACTACATCAATTCCTATACTTTTTACTTGCTATTACTGCTAACTTACTTAAATATCAACTAACTATAGCTAATACTTTCTATTTATGTATGCAAATTGCAGATATAATCAAAAGAACTCAATAATAAAAGAATTAGTTAGAGGCGTCATCTATGAGCAAATGTAGAAGCTCTGGAAATGCATAACAGTTTCCTGTAATACAATTAAAAATTCCTGAAATTATTGCTGAAACCATCTGAAACGCTCAGATCTACTCTGAAAGGGTCAACGGTAAAGTAAAACACTCAAGTAAAAAACGTTTATTTATTACAATAGATAAAAATATATGTTTATTTTATTAGTAATTACTCTTAGAAAACATAATGTAACTTTAGAGGTAACTGACCACAAACTTGGGCAAGAGAACATTAACTTAAGACCAAATTACCAAATTTAATTATTTATTCTCCTAGATTCCCTATAGTAAAACTTATTTTCTTGTCTTTCATGTCACACAACAATCTTAAGGTTGTACATATATTTACACAGACATTAATATTTAACCGCACGCATTCACTAATTATTCCTTAAGGTAACAAACTGCCACCGTCAAATACGGTCAGTAGGTACCTAGAGTTTTGACTATACGAAGTCTTTATGCAGTTGGCAACTTTTTTGCAACAGTTTGCAGTTTGCACTATTGAAAAACTGAAAACTTCAACTTCAGTCACTTTCTTCTTTCATCTTTCTGTCCTCTTACCTAAGTTCTTACGTTTTAAAACTCAATGTTCTATCGCTATTTCAGGCAATGATATGTAACTTCCGTTGAGTTTTTCCACCACTAGCTCCTCCCTGAAAGAAGAATATTTAGAAAATGCCGGAACACGCATCCCCAAGACGAAAAAATTAGCTTTTCGTTGTTTCTCAACTAACTCGTTATTGTTGTTTCCCTCGAGATCTTCCACGGTTTCCAGCAACGCCTCTCCCTTAGTTTCGGGTAGCGGCCAAACTAGAGCCGCTTGGGCGATAGCAATTATTCCCAAAACCATCAAGGGTAACGACGGGTATATGTCTTGCAACGAAATAACTAGAGGCGCGATCATCGATCCTAATCGGGTGAACATCAACGTTGTCCCAACTCCGGCGTTCCTCATTGTCGTCGGGAACAGTTCACCGGTAAACAAGTAGAGAGCCGGCGCCGAAATCTGGAACAACAAAAAAAATTGAAGGTAGCGAAAAAAATTGTGAGATTAACTTACGGATAATCCGATGACTCCAAGACCCGCGCAAATGATTCTCGGCCAGTCTTGGTAGTAGTGGCCAAGAGGGAAGGCTAGTATTCCCAGAAAACACAGGGAGGTCAAGAGATGAGCGGAAGCGATGGTGGAACGTCTTCCGAAACGGCGGACCACAACGGCGCAAAGGAGAGTGCCGGGGAGGGCCACGAAACCACTCACAGCAGTGGTCAAGTAAATGTTGCTACCAACATTACCAACGTATTGGGAGAAAGAGTAGAAGGTAATTCCACCAATCAACCTAGAATGGATTGATTTGTTTAACAACTAGAAACTGAAACAAGAAGTAGGCTGAAGAAGTCGCGAAATTGAATGAGTAATTTAAAAACGGAAGAGCATTCGCGAAAGTGCTAAAGTGACGTTACGTGTTAAGTTACAGTATGCAAAGAAGACACTATTACCAATTGATGCATAACAAGATACTCCTCTTCCTCAATTCACTGGTGGAAAAGAGAAGAGAAATCGAAATCTTGTTGCGTGTTGGTGTTGGCCCACTTGACATACGCGCAACTATGGCGTGGATTTTTTCTGAGTCTAAACCATTGCGTTTTGCGGCGCTTTCCAGAATTTTCACAGCTTCTTGGTTCCTACCGACAGCCATCAACCATCGGGGTGATTCGGGTACGAACCTACAACTCCCCTCTCAAAATTTACGTTATTAACATTTTCAACCATAAGTACCAGAAGTATAGAATAAAAAATGCCGATAATGAAGAAAGCGCCAGTTGGAGATCTCGCCAGTCTCTGTAGGAGTAAGCAAGACCGGCCATTATGGAATTTCCAAACGCGAAAGGTATTTGGTAGACGATGGGGATAACCGTCCTCCAGACGCCACCAACAACCTCCATGCACATGACGAAAGACGTGACGATGGTGCCGCCATTGGCAACAGCCAGCAGGAACCGGACAGCGATGAAACCCCAAAACCATGGGATCCAGGCGACGGCGATGCCGAAGAGGGACTGGAGGAAAATGCAGATTAGCAAGGTCTCTTTGCGGCCTCGCCGATCTGCGTATACGCCGAAGAAGAGATTTCCTGCAAAATTCAAAGCGTTATCCAAGTTTTCTTAAAGCAGTGGCACCAAACAAGTACTCTATTACCTATTAAAACCCCAAGCATCAGGGTGATTTGGGAAACGTCCACGAGTCTCTTCTTATCGCAGACAAGGTCCCATTCGGAAATTATGCTGGAGTGGAAAGTTGTTCTGTTGTACTCATAACCGTAGATGCAGGATATTGTTTGGTTGACAGTGTCCTGGAAATCAATCATTTCACAAAACCCATTGTTGAGCCCTTCCTGCAACTCAGTAATATTAAATAGTGGCTGGAGATAAATTTCGAACGGTTACTCGTCTCAGAGGAATATCTTTGTAAGGGTTTGTTGCTAACCACTCTGGACTAGTAGTGTTGGGTGATTTGCACCAAAATTGAGTGGGAGGTGCCAAAAACACGATACTGAGATGGAACCATGCTATGGGGAACTTTAGTAACGCCATTAGGGCCGATATGGTGAACTGCCATCGACCGAAATTTCCAATTGTGGACTGTATGACGTCTTCGCCAGTGTTCTTTTCTTCATCTTCAACTTCTAAGGAAGGAACAATATTTTGAAATCTCTACATTATCACCATTTTATCTGGCCCTATGTGAAATCTTTCTTACAGAACTTTTTGAAGAAAGAACAAGTTTCACAAATATCTAGTGTTAAGATTATTTGAATGTCATGACGATTTCCAAGTATAGTCTTTATTTTATTAAGATAAAAAGCAAATAACAACTTATTAAAAATTACCTCACCGCCATTTATTGCGACTTTCACCTGCTTCATTGCTAAGCTTACGTATAAGTTATGGCAGGTATGGAAAAACAATAGGAAGTTTACATCAGTTAAACGAGTAATTACCGATTAAAATCTTGCCCTCACATCTAATTAGCTAACTCACCGGATTGCGCCATCATAGCCACTATTAAAACGAGCGCACATAAAGAACTACTGAGATAAAAAGACTCGGAATTCAACTGGTTCACGTTAAAGAGAAATTCGCGAGAGAAAGCCGCATAAAATAAATACATATATTGAATTTATATTCCTACTTTGCTAATTAGCACTGTATTTAATGGTTTTTTCAATTAACACCGAGATTTATATCTATCACAAGAAAATAACTGGAGCGGCATTTTTACTCTAAAATCCAAAGATTGAAAAATAAATGTCGAATATTAAAAATGTAACTTAAATAATAATTAAAATCGATTTGGTACAAAACTAGTATGTAGTTTTTTTTTGGTGGTAGGAACCACGACCAAATTTCCCAAATTTTAAAATTGCGAATTTTTATTTAAAATTGGTCCAAAGTAAAAAAAATAGTATAAATAACTCGCTTATAAGTCAATTTGTTCATTACAAAACTCGCGACTATGCCGCTCGTTTTCTAGACTTCTTGGAAAATGTGCTCTAAAATGTTGAATCTTTTATTTGCTGTAAGTTTGAATTTGCCGCCATTACGCACGCGCAGAATCACTCCCTCGACAGCTTTGACACTGACAGCTGTCAAAGTTTAAAAGTTAGGTTACGTCAGCATCATGAGCACCACCGGAAAGGTAAACAGTACCCCGCTTAAATACATCAAATTGATTAATGACAACTCCTTTAGCCGATAACCTGCAAGGCCGCCGTCGCTTGGGGCCCTAAGGAGGACCTGAAAATCGAGACTATTGAGGTGGCGCCTCCGAAAGCTGGCGAAGTGCGAGTCAAGATTCTCTTCAGCGCGGTTTGCCACACGGACGCATACACTTTGGGTGGCCACGACCCTGAGGGACTATTCCCCGTAGTTTTGGGCCATGAAGGGGCTGGTGTCGTCGAGAGTGTTGGAGAAGGAGTCACAAACGTTAAACCGGGTAACTTGACGTCAAACGTAAATTATTGGTTTTGAGCCGTCGAATTTAAGGCGACCACGTTATTCCGTTGTACGTGCCGCAATGTGGCGAGTGCAAGTTCTGCAAGTCACCAAAAACAAATTTGTGCCAGAAAATACGGGTTACACAGGGCAATGGAGTGATGCCTGAAGGCACGTCCAGATTTTCCTGTAAAGGAAAACCACTCTACCATTTCATGGGGTGTTCCACGTTCAGCGAGTACACCGTCGTTGCTGATATTTCTGTTGCCAAGGTCTGTAATCAAGCATGAATTGAAACTTCAAAGTTCAAGGTTACATTGATTAATTCAGTGAAGAAAGTCCAAATTCAATAAACAAAATTACTTGGCGACAAATAAGCTTTCCGGCAAACTTCTTGAGAAGTCAATGCTAGATTTATGCGGCATAATGATTGGACCAAATTACAGGCATCTACTTTATCATTTTTATTGAAGTACTACTACCCTAGGTACTTTTGCAGGTCAATGAGGCTGCGCCGCTAGACAAAGTTTGTTTGTTAGGTTGCGGGGTACCAACTGGATACGGGGCAGCTTTGAACACCGCAAAAGTGGAGAAAGGCAGCACTTGTGCTGTTTGGGGTTTGGGCGCTGTGGGTTTGGCAGTGGGGTTGGGCTGCCAGGCAGCCGGGGCGTCTCGAATCATCGGTGTCGACCTTAACCCAGACAAATTTGAAATTGGTAACGATTTATTTCCTATTTGACCGATTTTTTCAGTTTTTTTTTTTTAGCGAAAAACTTTGGTTTCACGGAATTCGTTAATCCAAAGCAGCACAAAAACCCGATTCAAGAAGTATTGGTTGAATTAACTGATGGCGGTTTGGATTTCACTTTCGAGTGTGTTGGAAACGTTCAAACTATGAGAGCAGCTTTGGAATCGTGTCATAAGGGATGGGGGGTTTCAACTGTTGTAGGGGTAGCGGCTGCCGGTCAGGAAATTAGCACTAGACCTTTTCAATTAGTGACTGGGAGAGTCTGGAAAGGGACAGCATTTGGGGGTAAGTTTCGGAACAACGTAATTTGGCTCAGTTTTACTTGAAAAAAAAAATAAAAAGCATCTCTACAGCATCACCAAACTTTCAAAATTCGGAGACACTTTCAAAAAAATTTTTCTTTTAGGATGGAAAAGTCGCGACAGCGTCCCTAAATTAGTGGATGAATACTTGGCAAAGAAACTGAAACTGGACGAGTTTGTTTCCCATAACTTATCTTTGGATGAAGTAAATGAGGCTTTCCATCTTATGCACAAAGGGGAGAGGTAAGTTTGTAGCGTTTTGGGGCGAATCTGATCTAGTTTTTCCAGCATTCGCGCCGTGTTATCAGTCGCCAAGTAAGTGCCAAAGTGTCTCTGGGATTTAATATTACAAGCCAATAAATTTTTTTAAAACAAAAGCGGTTGAGTATATTTTATTTTCCGAAATAGAAATAAAATCTTGATTCAAAAAAGTTTAAAGAATTTAACTCAAAATTTTTTGGGCCAGCATTCTACAAATATTGGATTCATTGATGCTGGCCAAAAGACAAGCAAAGTTTTTATCGGGCTTCAAGGCTCGAAGCGACCTATCTGATAAAATACTAGCCAAGGAGAGGCCATCCTCGCATTTCAGCTGCATCGGTAAGTCTTTCAATAGCCTGCAGACGTTTTTGGTAAGACTCACGTCTTCCGCCAGATGCTGAATCCTCGGCTGGATACTTTCCTGAAACACAACTTCTTTCTAAAAAAGGATAAAGTCGCAAGTTTTGAAAAATTTGATTTTTTTGTAAAAGCAGGATCGTTATTTAAAATCCGATTTAGCGAAAATATTTTGCATATTTTACTACAGTAATAAAAAAAGGGCAACATTTATTTTTTTCTTCAACTTTACCGCTTTTCTTCAACTCAATAGTTTACCTTCACGGCAATTCCAAAGTTGTGTACTAAATATTTTAAGGCATTCGTCATGGAGTTGCCTTCCGCAGTCACTGTTCCCTGAGTTCTCACAACTTGGCACACCAGCACCATAAAATCAGTCAACAGGTCCCCGGTTTCTACAACCCCGCATGAGTCGCACAAGTTTGCAGTCACTGACTTCCACTCTTGTTTAACGCACGAAGGCATAATCTGAAAACGACAAAATTTCTGTTACTTTTGAAAAGTAAACGCATCTTCTTCACCTTAATCAAATACGTCACAACTTCTGCGTGATTGCTCAAGTCGCAATTCGGGTAGAAGAACGCCAGCAGATTGCAGGATCTGTCTCGAAACAATTTGGTTTTGTAGAAAGTTTCGTAATGGTCGCCCTGATCTAGTTCAATAGTTTCAACTAAAATTAAAACAATTAAAAAGGAATTAGGAGAAAAATCTTCGGTTACCGGTGTAAAATAAGTTGTGATTGGCGTCGCAGTACCTGTTGATCATATCAATAACTTCTTTGACAATCTCCTGTCTAACGCTGTTAAAGTCCAGAAGCTTACATCGACACTTTGCCATAACTTCGAACAAAAATACAAAAAGAGGTTCGGTTTCTTTTTTAAAACAAACATTTTCTTCCATACTCTGAAACGTTTCCTGCTTATTACAAGTTACGGAAAAATTTCGCAACTTACATTTAAAACTTCAAACCCGTACTTCAGTTCTTTATATTTCTCGGCTTGTAGCCACGATTGGCAAGTGGGTACAATAACTTCCAAAATTACGGTTTCAATTGAAAAAAATTTGACTTCGACCAAAATATTGAGCAAAATTCCGTACTCTTTAACGTTAGTTTCGCAAGGAGGGTTACTATTAATTTCTTTCAGTAAGGCGTTCAACCCGACACTGGCAACGGTTGCTACGCCTTGAAGATGTGGAAAAACCCGCTTCAAACAAGTGGAATAAAAGCCGCTTTTCAGGCATTCGGCGAAGATGCACCCTAAAACTATTTGCGGATTTTGCAACAACAGCAGCAAAATTTGTTTCGTTATATTGCTTTCAGTTGCGAGAGAATCTTTTAACTTGTTCAACAACAAGATCAATTGCGGCTGAGGATTCTCATTCAAACCATTGGAGATTCCGTTACCGACAAGGTAGCGAAGACTAACAATTTTCAGGTCTTCGAGGTCTAGAGTTGAGGCGCACTTGATCGCTAGATTTTTCGCTTCAACGTCCGCAGCTCTTGTACTGGCGTTGAGTATGAGACTCACGTCTTCCATTGTGCAGAGGTGGGCCCAAGTATCAACGCACCTCATCGCGTCTTTGTTTCGAAAAATTTGAGTATTGAGGAGCGCGGCAAACCATTGTTTTTGGTGGGCGTCTTGTTTTTCTATTTTTGAAATTATGGTCGGAAGATCGGCGGTGTGAATTTGTTCGATTATGGTTTTTGGTCTTTGCGCGACAGAAGCCAACATGGTTATTAGATCTTTAGCAGGACCGAAGTCGCGGTATTTTTCAATGAATGCATAGGCGCAGCCACCGATGACGCTTTGGAGCACTTGATCATCCTCGTCGTGGTTGATCTGGAAGAAGCGTAAAATGGGACTGTACGAAAAGTTTAAATATTACCTCAGCCCAAGTACAGAATACTTCCAAAGTGACGCTCATCATAAGGGCGTGGAGAGCAGACAGCAGTTTACTAATTATATTTTGCAACATCATATTTTTAACATCGCATACCAAAAGAAGTTGCAAGACGCGTAAAGTGCTATAGCCCTTGTGAACATTGGCAGCTTCGCCCCGAACACTTTTACTTCCCTGGTACCTTACTAGCTGCTGCACCAATACACTGGCGACCACTGAAATTTCCTTGGCGCTTTCTAAATCCTGAAAGTAATCACAATTTTTATTGTAACTAAATTTAATTACTCTGAATCCAAACTTTTGGGGTGTTTTCCAAGGCTGATATCTTCCTTATTATTAGCCCCAAAAGTTTCCAAATGCTTGTCGAGTGCGTGTCAGAGTCTTTTAAGCAAATTGAAACTTCACACAGCAACTGTTCAACAACTATCAAAGGAAATTCGCTAACTGCGCGAATAAAATACTCGGTTAAACCAAGAGCTACCACCAAATTAGCAAGTAAACACTTCGAAAGTTGTGGCATTATGTTGATTAAGTGCAAATACTCTTCTTGTTGTTGTGCACAACCGTTAGTGTTGAGTAAAAGAAATACGACGATATTGGTGATTTCACTATCAAACTCGTCATTGAGCTTATTATTGTCTTTGATGTAGTTGTTTGAAACAAGAATTTTTCTGATTTCGTCTATAACTCTACTGATTTTGTCTTCGTTGCCTGAAAAACGAAATTGCTGATTTTACAAGCACATTCAAACCACAATGCATTCAAACCTCCATAGTAACGAATTTTCTGCAATTCTCCAACGGATTTTTGCAATCCTATTAAAGCGCCTTGAATACTCGTAAAATTAGCGTTTATTTCCATGTTGAAACCTCGGTGACTCCTCCAAATTCCGGAATTTAACGAAAATTAACAGTTTTTAAGCCACCGGCGTAGAACAACAAAACCCAAACACGTGTAGTAGGTAAATTGTTCCGGAGTCGTAGTTCTAGTGGTTAGGTTACTCTAGCTGGTTGTCTCATGGTTGGGTGTTCGGCTCCAGGCTGCAAAGTTAGGTCGGAAACTTCAACTGTAACCTTCCACAGATTTCCCAGTGATCCTCTAAGACGGGCGAGATGGCTAAAAAATTGCAACTTCCGAATATTGCCCAGGATAAGCGCCAAACTGTGCGGAGTAAGTAGTAGTTTAAATCAACCTATCGTTTAAACCACTTATTTTTCTAATTATTATGAATTAAAAACCAAATCTGCATTTTTTGGAAACGTTTCAACTTTAACAATTTTTGGTTTTAAAGTCAATGAATATATAATACATAAAAAGAGCAATTTAATTGTACATTATATTTGTTGTGGTTGCCACCTTGATTCCAAATTTTGGCGGGAGTTTCAAATAAATAACCGCCAAATTTAACAAAACCAAAACTAGTGAACTACATAGCTTAAAAAATATAGTGAAATAAGTCAAAAACTGTTGTGTAGCTACTGAATTATGTAACTTTTTGAAAATTTTCAGAATCATTTTGATATTAGTCAGTTCGAGACTCGCCGCCTAGACAAGAAGTTTAAATTGAAACCCAACGCTGTACCTACAATCTTCTTTCCGTTAGCAGAACTGGAAAGTGAGGATAGTGAAGAAATTAGAACAAAACCTTATAATACAATTTTTATCCCGGCCCCCGATCTACATTCTAGGTCTCAGATAAAACTAGAAAGCCTCTCAGATGAAGAGGATACCTTCTATCAAGCACCCGAAGTTCTGATAAGTACACCAGTAAGACATTATTATTATTTTTATTATTATTTAAAAAATATAAATAATGACCTTGGCTGTAGTTCTAATGTAGAGCTGTTACGTCAAACTGACAGCTAACCTAAAAAATCTGAGTAAAATAATTTTTCTAACACTTCCCTTTCTTTACTAACTGCCCAATTTCTTCAAGGTGGTCATGTGGAAGCCGTTTCAAAACAATGACGATTTGTACTTGGTCAAGATATCGAAGAACGATGAATTTGAGGTATACCTCAACGATTTCAAACACATTTGGTTTCAGGTTATTCCAGAAACCGCAATTTTAGAGCGGTTTCAGGTAAAAATTCTGTTTAAACTGGCAAGTTTTCCATATAATCGTTTTTAGCAACTCAACCCTTTGCTTGACATCAAAGTCGAGGAAGCTGTTGCGCAAGTGACGCATTTAGTCGAGAATATTTCAATTGACACTGAAACTGAAGTGGAGAAATCGTTAGATACCATACATTTGCATCTGAAGGCGAAAATTTCCGACGTCGACGTCACCTTTACGTTCAGTTTCACTAAAGCGTCCCCAGATGTTGTGAGCTTCAGTTTGAATTTCGGTGCTTGTGTCAACAATTTTAATTTGTAGTTTCTTAGGGAAATGACAGTGCCTTTGGTTCAAACAGTCAAGTACTTGGAGGAGCAACAAAAGGCTCTTTGCGCTTTAATCAGGAAAAAGGACCGGGAGTTGGAGGAGTACAAATTGGAGAAGGGGGAAATTTCGCGGGGTAACAATAAGTGTTTTTTGTTGACTTAAAAAAATGTTAAATAATTTTAGGAGACTTGGTTACGGAAAAGTTTGAGGATGAAGAAGTGAAACGGTGTGCTGATAGTAAAACAATGTTGGACGTTTTTGGAACCTCCAAACCTTTTTGGGACAAGTTTGTGGAACAACATGGCGAAATTACCCAAAACTTGATGGAGTTTGTAGAATTTGGTTGTGTTTTTCTATTTTATATACGGGGAATTTTTACAGAGTGAAGAATGAGCCGTGGAATCATATTAAGAGGAAAAGAAAGGTATATTCGGCCAGAACTAGCAAGAAAAAAGGAGCGGGGATTGACTATGATACAAAAGAGAAGTAACTGACTGAATTTTGTTAAGTATCACTTTCTAAACTGGTAACAATGTTGTAGATATTGTTACTTTGTGTTGAGAGAATTTTTTTTGTTAACTTCTGCATGTTCAAAGCTATTGGGATAAAATTTAAAAATAGTAATATATTTATTTATACAATTTTTTTTTATTGCTTATACAACTTTTGCTACATAGAGAAAGCCTATTTTGTCAATCCGGGCGCGTTGGGTAAATCAGTCAACACTGAGGGCATTCCCGTGGTGCGTCGGGTATCTACCGCCTAAAAATAAGTAGCAAATTGTTTGCACCAAAAAACAAATACTTACAAAACTGGGAAATTCGTTGCTGAATTGTTTTATTGGTGGTGGCGCCGTTGTGTGAGTCAGGATAAAAATCGAACTTGTTTGCGCATCTATCCGTGTCAAATAGACAACATTTCCAACTTTAACACTCTCTTTTGAAGAGTAAAACCTGTAGAAAAATTATATACTTACATCTAAAACCAGCTAGAAATGTCAGAAATTACGCGAGCAAACTTTTTGGGTTTTTCACAATCTTCTCACGGGGTTCTTCATTGAAATCGCCATTATTCAAATTTGCCACTAAAGGAACCACAGAGTTGTTTTTTTTCGTAAAAGTTCCGCTACCAGTTACTTCTTTTGACTTAAGCAATTTACCATAGGTGGCACCCCAAAACCAAAGAACATTAACACTATCTCCCACCACGGTGAAGTTACGACCACAAGCCACCATCTGCATAATACTCTAAACATTTTCTTTAGCCTCTGTAACTAAATTACCGTAATTTTGTTCTTCAACGTAACACTTTGAGGTTGTTCGTAGGTAACGACGTTGCCTTTTCCCAGCTGTGCCTCCGAATTCCTGCCAATTCCGATTAAATTTCCGTTTTCCGTCACCATCATAGTGTGGCTAACTCCAGAAGCGACCATTTTAATTTTATCTTTTAGATTGCGCAGCGGCGTGAACACGTTTATTTGATCTTGATGGGAAATCCCCAATTTGCCGTGTTGGTTGCTTCCAGTTACAAGAACTTTGCCACTGGTTGTTAACAAGATGGTTGCGTTGCTGCCGCAGTAAATACTTTTAATCTTTGGAGAATCTGGCAGGATGATGACCAAAGGTTTACATCTGAAAGCTTCCGGTAATATTTTAAGGTTCTCGAACGGTTTGGGTTCACCTGTGCTGATTGTGGCCCTGACCTAATTCCCCGTGTTTGGAGGAACCCCAGGTGAAGACACGACCCTCTGAAGATAGGGCGGCAACGTGGTAGTCACCGCAACTAATTTGGGTAATTTTCGTGTCGGTTAATGCACCTGAAGCTTTTCAATTGTAACACTTTCTAGCAATTACGGTTTTGTACTTATGGTGGTGGGTGAATTGATGCTGTTCCAGTCACCATGGCCCAAGCATCCCCGACTGCCGTCGCCGCAACTAAGAAGACCTCCGTTTTCGTCGAGGAAAATGCTGAACCCGTTTCCGGCCCCACAACTACGGTTTAGTCACTGATATTAGACGGTTAAATGGTCGGTTAGTAAAACCACGTACTGAATAATGGTCTTTTGTAAGGTGTGCGCGCAAGTAGGTTTTTCTCGACTATTGGCGTCACCAAGGCCCAGTTGTCCGAGGTCATTTTCGCCCCAAACGTACACGTTGTTGTCTACGGAGCTTCGAAATTATTAGGAAGATTGTTGTAAATTCATCACCTGACAAAACTGCGATTTTATGGGTGGCGCTGACACTGAAATCTATTATTGTTTTGTGGGGCAGTTCGATGGGGATTATTTTGGGATCGTCGCCGAAGTCGCTCATTTCGTAAAGTACGGACCTGTCCCTGAAAAGTTTGATTAATTTTTACTTTTTTAATAACATTTGTTACTTTGGTTTAAGAAAATCGAACGCAACCCAAGTTGTTGCCTGAATCTTCTTCAACGCTTTTGGAATCGCCATTTCGTTTATAAATTTCGCGGTTGGTCTCAAATCGGCGCCCTTCTGGAGTATAGAGCGGATCAAATCAGACAATTCTTCCGAGTAAATTTTGGGAATGTCGTCGTACTGGCACTAAAAATAAAATTTAGAAAAAATAATTGTGCCAAGTTCGAAAACTAGCAATTGAAATTTTTTGGACCAAAACTGGCAAAGTGGCCGCTTCGAACGGTTTTTTCAAACTCGCCAGTTCGTACAGAATACAACCGATGGCCCAAATATCCGATTTTTCGTTATAATCGCTACCCTCGCACTACAAACAATCGCATTTTATTAACAAACTAACAAACAAATTCAGTAGGTACCATTTCGGGGCTCAAGTAGTAGGGGGTTCCCACAACCGTTTGGGCTTGGGACCGGGTGTTTAACATTTTCGAAATTCCAAAATCACCTATCTTGACGCCCCCATTCATGTTCAGAAATATGTTGGCAGTTTTCAGGTCTCTGAAAGACGGTTTAGGTAATTTTGTTGAACTCGCCGGAACAACTCGCCTGTGCAAAATTTTCTTCGCGTGCATGTAAACCATCCCGGAAGTTATCTGCGAGAGGATGTTCAAGATGCTTTGCTCGCCGAACATCTCGTTCTTGTTCTTCTTGGTGCTGATCAGCTGGGCCAGATTGCCACCGTCGGCGTATTCCATTATTATTATCAGCGACTCCTCGTTCTGGAAACTCCCAATGTACCTAAATCGAAAGATTCCAGGATTACGTATCTCTTTTATCATTGTTCTATTTGAATAACTGATTCTGTGCTAATTTGTCAAATTTGCAGTAAAATCAAGTGAATAATTTAAGAGTAGAGTCAAACGCGTTAGTCGAGTCAATATGAAGAAATAAATTGTTGGAAAGTGCTACAGGGCATAGAATGCATGACAAAAATTTTCTGCCAAAACAAGTAACAAGATTAAAAAAAAAAAATTGTTAGATCAGTTTTGGCGGATGCGCCGGGCGAATAGCACAAGGTTCTAAAGTGGACGAAAATGGTGTTAACGATGTTTGTCTCCGCGTTATAAAGACACAATTTTTGCTAAAGTGGGGGGTTTCTCTGGTTGAGGGTTATTAGCTAGAGGAATTTACGTGATAATGTTGGGATGGTCGAGGGTGGACAAAATTTCCACTTCGTTCAAAGCCGCCCTCTTCTCCGAGTTGTCCATGTTCATTGTGTAGACTTCTTTCATCACAACATGTAAACCGTCGTGTTTTCGCCGGTACAAGATGGCCGTCCCGAACGCCCCTAAATTCTCAAATTAATTCAACTTTCGGGGGTTGAAGAAATAGGTACCTTGTCCAACTGTTCTGAGCTTTTCGTAGCCTTCGTAAAATTTGTTGCTGTTCATCTTTGGCCGGTGCTAATGTGTACAATAAAGGCGTCATGACAACAAACAATTCGTTTGGTTAAATTGATTTATTTGGAGGAGGTGTAGAAATAGTCCCGATTACGTATGAGTTTTATTTCCTTGCTATAATTACATTCATTTTTGTATCACAATATTTTAAAATGCCAGTTGCGCAATTCAATATGGTCCCAGCAAGCAATTAAACAGAACTCGTAAATTCGATGTGCCCAACTCAGAAATCGCGGTGGCATAGTTCCGGTGGAAGATGTACGTAGAATTTGATTTAAAGCACTTTGGAGAGCCACTCTATAAGAAACTCTACCGGTTTTAACGTTATACAATATAGGTAACTAGGAAGAATAACAACGAATGTTAAGCGATAACAGTCTTACTAAAGATAAAACACTTATTTGATATATTCATAGTTTGCCCCCAACCCCCCAAACACCGAGTTAGTTACACATCTGATAGCTCAACCCCGAGCTATGAATATATCGCTTAAAATTTTTGCGCGATCAAAATCTCTGTGCGTTTGCTGCTACGACTCGCAACAAAATTTTCAAATTTTATCAAGAAAGTTCCGGCCAACACTCAGATCAACTTGATCACAATCACGTTTTTGCAGCCATTATTGCTACTGATAATACTTGTTCCCGATGCTGAACGTGTTCTTCAGACGATCTTGATAAAGACCAAGCAAAAGTGACGCAAAAAATATTCCTCCAAATTCTGTTTTTTGAACAAAAATTGTCGTCGTTTTGAGTGATCTAAACTATCCACGTTTTGTGCGACAGTCGATAAGCATGCCAATTACACAATTTGTCTCATATATCTTAACAGTTTGAGCACGTACGTACATATTAAAGCTTACAGTTTACACCACATACTCATTTGGTAGCTCAATAAAAAACTATTGACAAGTACAGTTGCAGTCTTGAATTAACATGCTGAACATGCGCGGATCTGAAGCTCGCTCTTCGGTTTCAGCAGATCCGAGTTGTCCGCCTTGATGGGCTCGTGCAGCGCGTACCCCTGAAACCACCCCATTACCATCTGGACAATCTCAACACAAAAAAATATGAAATTAGTAAAAATAACCGTTCCGTTAAAGATACGGGTTGGAACCGGCGCTGATACAAACTTTTTGTTCCCTTTTCTCCCGGATCTTCCTGGCTAACGTCATGAAGGAAGCCTCGATGTTGACGTTATCCTTGCAGGACACTTCGAAATGGGCCAGATCGAAATGCTCGGCAATCTACGAATTTTTTTTTGATTTTCAGTAATTTCTCGTCGCATTTACCTTTTGTCCACTGTCCGAATCCACAATTCTGTCGTTAGATTCGCATTTATTGCCCGCCAACACCGTGATGACGTGAGGGGAGGCGTTCTAGGGAAATTCACCTAAATAACGATTATTGACCGTTTCGTCACTTACTTCTTCTATGTTTTGCAACCAATAAGTGATGTGATTGAACGACTCCAAATTGGTGACGTCATAAAGGAGCAAAATTCCCATCGCTCCCCGGTAGTAGGCCGTGGTGAGGGTCCTGAACCTCTCCTGGCCGGCGGTGTCCCAAATTTGCAATTTGATCGGGACTCCGTCCAGATTGACGATTTTTTGTTTGAAGTCAATCCCTGGAAGCAAGTCTTTTGTTGTTGTTCCCGTTGCGGTTTGGGGGACGGGATGACGGGACTTACCTATGGTCGATATGTATGTGTCGTAGTATCTTTCGTCGCAGAACCGATGCACTATGCACGTTTTGCCGACATTGGAATCGCCCAGTACTAAGATTTTATATGTAGCGGCGAAATCTAGCGCCATTTTTTATTATCGATTTCATATTGTAATATCTACACCTGATGCGCAACAATTGATTTTTAATCAAAACGCGCGCATGCCCCAAAGTCCGGAGGTCCGGAGTTCGAGGGCGCTCTGGGAAATGCCCGGGCTCCCAGTTCAAACAGTCCTCAAGATCAAAAATCAGCACCCTCGATTTTCCCAAAGATCTCTTACAGGCAGCAATTTTTGAAAAATTTTCTCTATTAACATTTTGATTGTCTTAACTGATGGTTAATCATCAGTGGTTACGTCTGTCTTCATGATCTTAAACCTCCTCCTCCTATCAAAATATTAATACTAGCAAGAAGTGAGCATTGAGGCAATCATCGACAATTATAGGTGCGACTGCTCCAAAATCTACTGAAGTTTAATTTTTTGTTATAAGGTAGAATAAAGAATAGGGGTAGAATTGAGGTAGACGAGTTGAGCTTGCTTCAAACAGAGAAACTTGATCATAAAGAGGCTGAAGTACGCCTTGAGAAGATACTGAACTTCACGAAGACTTGGCGCAAAAGAACTACGAAAAAAAGTTTTGACACAAGACCGTTGGCTTGGTGCTCTTTTGAATTTTAATTGTTACATAGATTTGGGGCAGCAATCGTCGTCTGATTCGGTTTCCGAGCATCTTTTCCACTTTGGCGACTTTTTTGGCTCCCATCCTTCCTCCGAGTTGCTGCCGTTGGACGTGCATCCGCAGTTTGTCTCATCGTCCTCCGCGTCGTCCTCGAAACCTGCACTATCTTCAGTACTGATTTGGTCATCGCAACACGAGGGGTTGGAAGCGCAACTTGCTGGTCCCTTCCTCTTTTTCCGTGGAGGTCTACGACGTCTGCTGCTTCCGCAAGGGGGTTCGCCAGTTGGTCGACGCCGTCTCTTGCTGCTGACTTGACGAGGGCCGCCGCAAGGGTTGAACCAAGAAGATGGAAAAATGTTGGCGGTTCTTTCGATCTCTAACGGTCGACATTTGCACGAGGCGAGATGGACGGCCGCTGCGGGTGTTATCAAACCGAACCGGTCTTTCTTTTTGAAAATAAAAGACTTTTTTACCCCGCATTTCAAACTGGCGATCACTTGACTTTTGACGTCGCCGTCGAGACAGTAGTTTTTTACCATGTACATGGCGATGTCTTCAACTTTGATTCCGTTTATGCCCTGGCAGGTTCCTTGCATCATCTTGATGGCGGTTAGGACTTTGTAGAGGGTGCTGGTGAATGTGGAACGTGAAGAGATGACGCAAGGTTTGCATTTCTCCCACGACATCTTCGTGGCTTCTTTATACAGCAATTTTGGAGACACATCACATTTGTTACGAAACCACAAGCAACTGACACGCACAAAACCAGACCAGGTTAAAACTTTTGAGATGAATTTAGTCTTGACAGAGGTGTCAATAGACCTGACGGAAAAATGGGTCAGATGCCAATATTTTTTTTAGAAAATCAGAACCAATAATAATGGGTGTATTTAGAATAATAAATAAACTACACATATTTGTTAATATAATTCAAAAATTTCTTCTTCTCAGCTTCGTACTCCTCCAACGTCTGCCGTCCGTGCTCATCGTTGAGGAAATGCACGTAAACTAACCCATCACAAGTTGCGATCATCTGAAATTTCAACACTTTAAAGAAATTTTCCAGCTCCACCAAGAAATTACCATGTAAGTGTCTTCGTTAGTCTCTTTGCTGCTGCCGATTGGCGACAATGTCATGCTCGCGATTTGGCCCTTGAAGGGTATGGAGTGGGTAGGGAACAGGTCGCTAACTTGCAAGTTCCAGACGTGTATCGTGTTTGTTACATCTTTTGTGTAAAACATTAGAGGTCGAGTGCGTGACCATTGAATGATATCAATGTTACTTCTTCCAATAGCGTGCTCCTTATCCGACATAACCATCAAAGGTCTTTCGATCAAACGGGAGTAGAAACTTATGTCGCCACTTTCACAACCGGAAACAAAGAATTGCGAGGAGAAGGGGCAAATTTCTAGGCAGTTAGCTTGAGATTGGTTCTCTGGAAGAAGAAATATTTTTTTAAACGCTTCAATTAAATTGGCAGTACCTGGAACAAATTTTCTAATGCTTGCTTTGCCTCCATTTGCCAGACAATGGATGATTATTCCGTAATTGGTGGAAACGTATAAATGGTTGACGTCCAGATGGTTGACGGTTAAGTCCGTGCATTTGAAGTCCTCTATTTCTGGATATAAATTCCTCAAAGGTATCCTGGTGTTTATCACCAGAATCACGGAACCCCAATGGGCCAGGCCTTGGTTGTTGGTCGTTCTCTCTCGGTTGTGCTCCTTGCGGATTACGCCCCAAATAATTATATCTCCACCCTCGTCCATACTGCAAATCTAACATTGAAGATTAGCAATGGTGCAAGGAAATTAACGAGATCTTGGAAAAAGGAAGAACTGAAGCAACACAAAAAAGAACTGCAAATTATTATCGTTCAACTTCTACTTCTGCTAGTTTCAGGGCCTATTGTATATCTTCTTGTAACCTTGAGACACTGTACCTCACTAGATTTGCTTGAATCAAAAAAGCTTCTTTCTCCTGCTGCTTGTGCATTGTCCATGGAACACAGGGAAACTACCCTGCAAAAGTGGCCAATATCGATTTCGCTGGAGAACGTCGGTGACCGCATCATAACACCTTCCTTCTGGTCTTCGCTTCGGACCAGTTCGTGTTCAGCAGTTGTTTCTTTGCTATCCCAAACAGCCAGAGACCTGAAATTGCTAATAAGGACAAACTCGATGCAGTTGATGCCTCTCACCCATCATCCAGACCACCAAATATCAAATTAGGAGAATCTACTCCCGAAGTGCAACAAGTAACCTCGCCAAAAGCCGTGAAGAACATTTCTGGATCGCGAGCGTTGCCTATCCTCCACAAGCAAACAACACTTTTGGTATCGTCGTCACTTCTTCCGTGAGCCGTCAGAATCTTGTGAACTCCGCCAGAAGCGAAGCAAACACTTTTGATTGGTCTATTTTTGAGAACACTTAACGTTTGGGTTTCATATAAAATACAACCTTTACTAAAAGGTACATTGGTGGAATTGTTGCGGGAGTCCTCCACAACCAAATCTCTTTCTTGTTGCAAAGTCAACAACAAATTTCCGGCGGAAAACAAAAATTTTTCTAAACTCCTCTCTTTAGTGGAACTTGATGATTGTTTTTCAACAACATCCCCTCCACTTCCGAGATAATTGCACTTGTAAATTCCCCAAAAATCCGGGGTTTCCGGGTCAATACGACAAAAAACCGGCGGACATTGCGTCCATTTATTAACGTGATTAACCTCTAGAGTTTGTACTTCTTCGGAAACATCGTCGTCTCCTGTTTGGACCGAAGTTTGAACTGAGTTGCTTTTGCCGAAATTTTTGATAAATTTGTCATAAGGCACTGGTGCTGAGTCAAATAGAGTGAAACTGTAACTGTCGAGTCTGATCATACTCAAAATTTCCTCGCCTCGTTTTCGCTTCTTCACCAAACTCTTCCTTCTTCGGTTTCTTTTTTGCGCCTCCAAAAAGTTGATGAATTGCAGCGATTTACCATCTTCGAAACCTTCATCGGAAAAGGAACCATTGCTGATGTCGCGTTCCACAACTAAATTCGCGTTTTCCTTCTCAATTGCCTCCTTAATGTTGTCCAGGATGTGGCGGTGTTTGCTTTCGGGCATCTCATAATTTCCAGAATCCATTTTTTTTTCGTCGTCTGTTCCAGCAGAACTCACTCTTTTTCGGGGCGACTGAGGCTCCGTTAGGGACTCGGAACTGGAACCGCTCGACAACTGCGACAAATTCAAATTGTTTGTGGTCGATTCCGAAGAGTTATATTCGTCAAAATCGGACTCGTAAGAGTCGAAATCGTCTTCGTAGTTTTCCTCGAGAGGACTTTCCGCTGTTTCTTCCTCCACGGGTTTGATAATTTTTGGGACTTGGGATTTAGGAACGTCGGGACCTACTATGTTATTGTTCACTATACTACCTTTTCTTAACGTGGCGGTTCGAGGTCTCTCCGAAACTGAACTAGTATCAGACGAAGCCTCGCCGAGGTGCTCTTCTTCTATTTTGCGAACTCTATCTCTAAGTGAATGAGTTTTGATAGTTTTGGATTCTCTGTTGTTAGGTTTATTGAGAATTTCGCGTTTAGCAGGACTCGTGATTTTGTGGCTGCTGGTGGTTTTGGCAACCCTACTGACGGTTTTCTTAATTACTTCTTCTTTAGCCGGAACTGTTTCCCGGGAACTTCTAACTTTGCTTCTCGAAACCTCTGGCTTAAGAGCGTTTGAATACATTTTCTTGCTTGGAAAAAATTGCGTTTTGGAAACTCTACTGCTAGGGGGTGTGGCAGGTCGTTCTGTTTTTGAGGACTTACTCGACGGTTGAGGTTGTTTAACTGTTACCTTCGGTGGAGGCCTCTTCACAACTGGCCGGACTTTGGAAGTCTTTTCTTCTTTTTGCTTAACACTCTCTCTACTTAATGATTTCGCCTTAGTAGTAGTTTTGTCTTCCTTCTCCTCTCTAACACTTGAGATCTTGCCTGCAATCAGTTTAGTTTCTTCTTTTTCTTTTTTCTTCGTCTTGGTCCTATCAGTGCTTTGGTCTCGCGTGGCTCTGGTGGCTTCGACCTGTTTTGAAGTTTTAGACGAGATTCTGGTTCCATTCTAGACCAAATTAGACCCCTTTCAGTAATTTCAACCCAAAGCTTGGACTTACCTTGCTCGTAGACATAAACACTTCAATAGGTAGATAATTCAATAATTAGGACAGCGTTGCTGTCATTTTGTCATTATTCAGCACAATAACTGTGTCAAGCGCAACTGCCAACTGTGCATCTAGCTAGAATATCCCTGAAATAATCAATAGAAGGCCCGGCGTCATGCTTGGGTGACTTAGCTGGATCGATGCGGGTTAAGTTTCATAAATAAGACCCCAAAGGCTTCGCTAAAATTATTATAATATATCACAGCAAATCATAGGTTTTCCATCATTGCAACCAATTAAGTACATCACACTAAATTACAAAAAAATATCGACAACATGACTAAACTAAGACCTAAGCCGGTAACGGCGCTTGAAGAAGGAACGCAAATTTTGAGATTTTTCAAAACCTCGCCGTAAGGTCGCTCCATGGAGTCCGTGTTCTTTAAAGTGGGAACGCTTCGGAAACGCAAAGTTTCATCGCTGAACAAAACGTCGGATTTGCCATCGAAAGCGCCGAAAATTTGAAGAGGGGTAGTTAGAGATCTGTGATTCTTTCCAAACAAGTTGTCGAGTTGCATGAAAACGTCCAAAGTGTCCTTCATCCACAAGTCAGAAGAGTTGGCGCGAATCATAGCTTGACCGGCCGGGGCCCAACTCAAGTGGCAACCTGCAGATTTGTTCTCGCACAAGATGTTGAAATCTGACACCTGTAGAGCGTTCGTCGATGGGGCTACAATCAAACATTAATTTCGATCACAAAAGTTTCGAAAACTTACCTCGAATGAACTTCAGAAGAGAGTTTTTCGAAACGAAAGCGACATCGCCGCTACCACTCATCAAACATTTGATGGCACCAAATTCTCCATTATACACGTTATTTTTACAGTTTTCCCGCAAGTGACCACTTTCGCTTTGCGGCAACCCAGGAACGCAGCTGGGTCCAAAAAACTGGGCCATTCCAGCATTAAGTGGGCACGAGCTCGACAAATGGTGGGTCCTCAAAGTTTCAGCAACGGAGTTCCAGGCAATACCGTCGTAAATCGGAAAACACGCCCGTTTTCCCCTAACATCCTCCAGTTTCTCATAACCAGACTTGCTCTTGGTAACAGCGACCGTCACGTACTTGGCATCATCGGCAACAGTTTCGTAGAATAAAGTTTTCAAGTTGAATTTGCTAAAAAATTGTTTCACCCCGTAAATTTAGGCAACCCTAAATACACGTCGTTGGTTCTATTTACCTCACTGCAGAATGGAGGAGATCCGCTGAAACCATAACGACATCAGCAACATTATCGTTGAGAGCTTGCATGCAATGGGTCGTGTTGTCGGCTTTGAGGCAATCCAGATCCGGCTCGATTCCGTAAACTGCCGAAGATTCCCTCAACCAAGAACACTTGGCGTTCTCCAACACCGACGTGGTACAAATTCGGATAGTCCTTGGCGGGTGACATCCCGTGAAGCTATTAGCGTTCAAAAATCCCGTCGCTCTATCCAAAAAGCTTTCGATGGCCTCAATTGGCTCCAATTTGGCTATTGTTAAATGGTAAGTTTTAATCAAATTCAATAGAGCTGGCTGCCAAGAGTAAGCGTCGCTGCTGCTGAGGGTTGAAATAAATTCCTGTATTTCTTGAGCCTTAGTTCTTTTCGTGGCGATCGCCGGCCATGGTTTCACCACCCAAACACAAGGGTTTTTACTATTAACAGCTTTTGTTGTACCATCTGGACAAAGGAAGCTGTAGCCGTCAGGAGACGACTCGTTTGCTCCTCCTTCCAACCCGAAATGGGCTCGGACGTCATCCAAACGGGCCCAGGCGACGTCACCGGCGCCGTCTGTTAAACAGAAGAGAGGACCGCGACGGCCCCAATACTTGTCGGTAGTTGCGCATTTAGAAGGGTTATCGCACAAGGCGCACAAGTTTGGGTATTTTGTTTCTGTAATTCGCAATTAATTAAGGGTTGACAATTTTTATCTACTGACTCATTTCTGCGTCTAGAGTAGGATTGTTGACCCAAGGACCCGGTTTACAGGCAGCTTTGAAAAAGTTTGATGATGCCTTGATGCGGTTTTCAGTGATGGTGGCGTTTTGTTGACAACTTTGCGGAATCGTTGAGGCCTCCAAGTACTGAAATAATTAAAATTGTTATTGTTGCGTGTTAGAGATAATTATTAATCCGTAATCTTACGTTTGAAAGGATTCTCGTCCAGTCAGTTTCGTAACCGTAACCTGGGTGGCAAAATTTCTTGTCTTTAAGGTCGTGCCTGTTGTTAATTTTTGAATTGTTGTTGATTACTGCTACGACTTGGTATTCGAATTTATCTAGAAATTAATATTAATTATTAATAATATTAATGTTATAGAGAATTGTTTTAATTAAAAAAATATTTGCCTTTGGTATAACGCAATTCGTTGGTGATTAGGACTTCGATTTCTGAATTCGTCGCGGTTACTAAATCTTCAGGTGTGAACACGGAAAAGTCCACCTTTCCTTTAGAGATTCTTCTCAAGCAGTCTAACCTGCAAAATTTATATTTTGGTCGATCCTTTTTGGAAAAAAAACTGAACAGTACCTGTCAACACCTAAGACACATTCAACTTTACTATCGGGCTTGTCCAAGATGGGACAATATCTTCCGGATCTTTTGAAGCCGCCCTTGCCATCAACCACGCATAATTTATCTAAAACCAAAAGTTGGATTAATATTTAACATTTTTTTATTTTTATGCAACAATAGCACCAGAAAAATATTGTTTGTATGTTAAATTTGGAAAAAATGTGTGAATTATCAAATAATTTTTGTCACTGCTATAATAGTGTTGGATAACTTATTTACAATAGATTAGCACGTAACATATCCTCAATAGACAACTGAGAAGTAAATATACTAATCCCCCCTTTTTTGACTAGTACTACCTACATAATAGGTGGATATTGCCTAGACCTATGTTTTATTTGAATTTTGGAAATATTGTTTAGCGTTTTTTGAGCCTACGGTCGTTAAAATTTATTTTTGAGTTCTTTGTTTCTGTAAAATATTTTCTGAAGATCCTCTGAGATTGTCGATTGACCAACTTTCAATCAACTTTTCAGTATCTTCATTATTCTTCTCTAAACAGCTGACCAAAATAAGGAAAATAACCAGAGTGGCATATAATTTTAAATCTAGTAAAAAATTGTTGTTACAACTATTGTGATGCAAAAATTGAACCATCAAGTCATTAAAGTATGTGGTTCTGGCGCTCAGTTTTAATGGGCATTCAACTATCATTGTTATTGCCATTTTTTGCCATTTCGCCGGAGGATGTACGTAGCCTTGGTCAAAACAAATTGTAATCCATTTAGCTTCGGGTTAATTAGCTTATTTCCACTTAACCAACCATCGGACTATCCATTCCGACATACCACAGCTATGTTTCATAATTTATGCAAAACACTCTGTTTTTCAATTATGGCAAGGGTTTTCCAATTTCCAGTTGTGCAAAGCAATTAAATTTTTAAGACAAAAAGAAATTTACCAAAAATTGACGAGGTAGGCGTTTACACAATAACGAGTTTGGCTGAGATCTGAAGTTATCAGTTGATTAAGAACAGGCCAACCATTCAAACTTGATTAACAGTTATCACAATATAAAACGTCGTCATTGTTTTACCACCAAATAAGCATTATTTTTATTGACAGCTCTAAATCTTTTAATTCTACCCTTATTGTGCATTTCTAAATGATACCTCATTCGTTAGCAGATCTTTGTTTACCTACTCATTTATTCATTATTATAATTAAGTTTTTGTAGGTGTGTCAGTTATAATAATAAAGTTAATATTTATTCCCACAAATTCTCTTTGTGGTTTTTGTAAATAAACCTGTGCATTTCTTTTTTTGCGAAATAAGACTAGAGAAACAAGTAAAAATAAATACTAGTGGCTGGTTCGATTTTAATTTATCCTTAAAGACAAATTAAGTGTCAAGGTAGATTGTAGCATAAACATATCTCGTTTGACCTTCATCAAAATACTCCTGGAAAACCACAAAACGCACTTATTAATTTGTTATGATTAAAAAAATATAAAAAGCATCTGGATGACACACAGTTCATTATTTTGTTGCAACAAAAAAAAATCAGACGATTAAAAAAGATGGGCGAGCTACTCACATTTCTCGCTGTAAACAACAGATAAGAAGCACGCGAGTGCTGCCAAAACGCACGAGGCTCTTCTGGTGTCTCTAATCATATCAAACTAGGAGCTATCACCTCGGTGGTCTGCACAACACTGATTTGAAGTTTCGAGTTTGTGGCTGGTCTGGTAGCAATCATACCGACGGTTTATCCATGGCTTTCGGCTTCTTGCTGAAACGTTCGTCTTGTTGATTTATGAAGGACGAATGTTAAATTGTCTGGGCCGAACCAAATACATGCGTAACATCGGTACCTGGGACTGCATAACGTAAGCGGACTTTCCAAAGACGCTGGGATTCACTGCCGGACCCATTTACCATGAAACACTTCTAAACCATGGCGGAGAGCAATGAAAGCATTACTTTATGAGAAGTGCATTTTTGAAGCAATTTCCCGACTTTGCTCTTCTGCTATCATAATCTTCTTCAATCATGCTCAAATTTTTGGACAACTCTGTATTTATTGTCTTTCTAATCAAAAATTCCCTCTTCTTTCTTTTTTTCTCCATTATACTCTTGCTCACAAGGCATATCTATATTTTCCAACAACTCTTCATCTTTCTGTTCTGCTTTCACAATCTTTTGATACCACGTCTAAAATCTCCCATAACTTGACATTTTTAAACTCTTCCTTCGCTATTTCTTTAATCTTATTCACTACCCGCATGTGTGGCGCTTTTGTTTAATTCTTTGCCTACAGTCTCCGGTCGGATTTTGTTAAGTGCCATGACGTCACATCATTAAGAGCCAAGTAACTTCTTTGATGTTGAAAACGTATTGACCAATATCCAGCAATAATAAAATCTGGCAAATGTTAAATGTAGCCAAATGTTAATTGAGGATCTGTTCCTATTTACGCCATTTTCTCAAGGGCGCTTCATTGTAATTAGGTATTATCTGACAAAGATTTAGTCTGCTGAAAAGAGTGCAGTAGACGAAGAAGTTGGTGGGTCACCTTGAAAAACATGCATAATTTCTTCAAAGAACGTAAATTTATTGGAGTTCTACAAGTTTTGTTCCCTACTCGATGAAACCTTCATGGACGACTTTCTCTTCGCGGTAGTACTCAAGTTTCATTCAGACGAATTTAGTTAATAATGTTGGTGTCATGTGATTTACATATAATATAATAATAATCTAAGAATCAAGAAAAAGAATTAAAGGTAAATGATGTGATGCTATTGTTTTTGATTGTTGTTACAACTGTAGTCTGAGACAACTGAAATGTTCGAGTAGTTCACTAAACTCAATTAAGATAATGAGATGTATTGTAAGTTGTTGAGTGTCATGACACTAACCTTCAGTCCGCAATGTACTAATGATTATTTTGAATCGTGAAATTTAGAGAGTTCAATTAACGCATCCTGCTTTAGTAGATGCTTAAAATAGCAATGCAACAATAACACTCCATAACAAAATATTGTTAGATAATGAGGTAAATTTGTAATGCAAAGGAGAATAAGCAACTTTATCGTATTTTAAAGCAAAAAAGTCAAAAAGTTAACAAACATTTCCGACTATCTTCTTTACTCCTGTGTATAGGGTGCTGCCTATCCACGTCATTTCGTAGAAACTCATTAATGCAAATACGTTTATAATTATTGTTAAACGCTTTAAACAAAACATTTCCATTAGTAGAATAACAGAAGTTTTTGTGAGGTGAAATAATAACTAACTTTGTAAGATTTAAAAAGTTACTAACTTTAAATTTATCTAAATTAGGAAAAAAAATTGTTGTTATTCAAAAATTCACCAGCAATAATTAAACGCGCTTTGTTAACAGTGTTCAAGTCATGTTAATAATAAATGTTTTAATTTCGTTCACGATCGTGCGGCGTTGTTTCCTGATGATAATTTTAGAATCACACTGTTAGTTGTTGGTGACAGACTTGTTAATGTTTGCGTTTTAATGATTCGCTCTTGTTGAAAAAACATAATATTATGAATATAAAGTTGTTGTGATAAAATTAACTGTAAGTACTACTAATTTTGATAATTTGGTCAACGTTATAAGTAGAGAGCTTTTCTCGTTTCGCTGTTGTTAACAATAACAAGTAAGTTACTTAAGTTAAGTAACCGCATCAACTTTTCGCATGGTCTTAACCGTTATACCTTTATACTCAATAGTTGCGCATTTGCATCTAATTAGCAATAAGTGATGCGCCTCAAGGTTAATTATTGCAACAAAACTTGAAACTTATTATTTGGTTTGTTTTTTATTTTTGAAATTAATATTAAACGAGTTTGTTATTAAAAAAGTAATCTAGCGTCAGTAGCGTCATACACTTCTTAGAAAGAACATCAATTGAACTTTTAAAATGACTGCACTTTTATCTTTCTATCTTTATGTATAACAAAAATAAAATTTTCCAACTTATATTATTAATCCGGCTCAGACATCAGGATGATGCATGATTATCGTGGTCGAAGATAACCATTATACTGAATGACATTAATGACAATAACATGAACACGTGCAGTTTTGCTAATTTTAGTCTTTAGGGAACTATTCGTTAGATTAACTTAACTTTTAAATAACGTTTTAAGTAATACCAGAATACATATTTCATAATTATTAATTGTTACATTACTAAATATGCACATTTAGTTTTATAGTTATTTATGTATCAAGAGAATAAACACCGATTTTAATCCCGAGAATGTAAGTAGTGCACGAGGCGAAGCCGAGGGCATTTTAATTCGAGGGATTAACGATGTTTATTCCAGAGATGCATACAAAACTTTCTTCCCAACAGTTTAAGTTAATAATAATAATAAATTAGAGAAGAAATTGTTATAATTGATAGATACCGAAATGAAGTTGGCTGACGGTTATTATGAAAACGAGTTTCTTTATGTTAGGATCGGCATTTTTTTTACTTTATTTTCTAGGGAATAAAGTGGCACTTTATTCCCAGGTGGGAAGAAAATCTTTTACGTAAGTGTTGTCGTGGCGAGCTGCAAACCCTGACGTCAGCCTTTGAGACCGGCCGAGGCGCAAGAACCTCAGCTAATTTTAGTGGTACCAACGAAATCTATTAGCAACATTTGCATTTAAACTTTTTTGGTTAGCGCAACCCCAATTTAGGGACCGGCAATTAGTCAGATTGGCGAGCGGTGGTTGCAATACTTTATCTTTTTGAAGATAAAAATGTAATGATGTAAATGTAAACAAGGGGGATAAGAATTAAACAATGAGAATTTACCGAATGCGTTGATAAACTTTATCTTTCCGATAAAGAACTGAATTTATGATACTCTAAATCGACTCGTAATGCAGTTAATGATTTTATGTTGTAGAAGGTGCTTCAAGACATAACTGAAACCTAATGTGCAGACACAAAAGTGAAACAACAGGGACTCAAAAATGAGGATCAACAGGAACCTGCTGCCTATAAAGGCGCACTTCTTCTTTTTTATGGCAGGTAAGAAACTAACAAAAGTTGTTCCTGTCTTACTCTCGTCAGCGGTCAAACAATATATTTAAAAATATATTCGAAAAGTTAGCAGATACTCGATCTCCTCGCATTTTTTATTATGCAAACTTTAAATAAGTAGTTGGAGTAGTTAAGTTATTTATTAAAGTAATATTAATGCGGTGCTGTGTAGTGCACTTGCCCAGGTAGAAAAAACTATAAAATCTGGTAAAGTGTTGATAAGATTAGTTTTAAGATTTCTTGTTTATCCTTAACGAAAAAACAACAAAAAAAGTTTCAAACTTTAAGTATAGCAAAAAAGCTTTTTATTTTTTATTTTCTTATCAAGAAAAAAAAAGTAATAATTAAAATCTGCTTTTCAACTTTTCAATTAACTGAACATTATGGGGGAAAACGATTGATGGGCACAGTAGGTGGATAAGCATTTTGCAGCCAACTGTACAGTCGCCGTCATTGAAGAAGCCCAGGGTGAAGTGAAGTTCATTCCAACTTACGGTGTGTTTGAAGCTGTTTATAATTTAAAACTGAAATGTGCCGCTCTATTTCGACTAATCTTAGTTCACTTGTGCGGTTCTCAAACAAACTGTACCCCGTGGTTTAGCCTGGTTGCAAATGTAACGTAAGTTAGAATGAATTTTGCTTCACCCTGGGCTTCTTCAATGACGGCGACTGTACATACGTAATCTTTTGGTTTTGTAATTTTTGTAATGCATAATTTATTACACACGTATTCCGTAGTAATAGGACAATTATCCATATGTATTTTGGCCCTCTAATAGCAGGTTACTTAACGTCTGCGTCAAGTGTAGATAATTGTTTAATAAAAACCATCGCTTAACTTTAATCTTTTACTCTGGTCTGGTGGTTATATTCTTATTATCAGAATCTTGCAGCAATGGGTCCGATTCTTCCACAGATGTCGGTATATGGAAAGGATCTGGGAATATCAGCTGTCGTTATGGGAAGCGTCACGGGAATTCTTCCGTTCGCCTTCCTTTTAGCCAAACCGTCACTAGGGATGATTGTGGACGTTTACAGAGATTACAGGAAAGGCATCTTTATGGCGATAATAGTCGTGATGACAATGTCGTTCGCTCTCATGAACTTCATTCCTGCCAGGCCACAGCTGAAGTTCACCATCAACGGGTTCAACTTCTCCACTCTGGACACATGTAATGTTACAGTCAGTAGCTTACTATATGAGAGTAGATGCGATAACAGTTCCTGGTGATAAGTTGCAACTAATAATTGGCCAGCTATTACATTATAAAGATAATTAATCGTAAAGAAATTAAAGATACTTCGCAATTCTGATAAATTAATTAAAGAGAAGGCGGAAGATCAACGTTCTTGCCTTGATTGTCCATTCTTTTCTTCCGGGTAGCAAACAAGATTCTAAAACAAAGGAACTCTTATCGCAGTTTATCTAAATAAATCTTAAGGTGGTTTGCAGACGCTTAAACAAAACTACAGTGTTGCCAACAAAACTGACCTTGAGTTAAAGGTTAGAAAGGGATCAGAGGGTTATTATAGTCAAGATATAATTTTGTTATGAGAATGAAGATGGGGTTACTAACACTTATGCACAGTTACAAGTGCTGAAATTAATTTGAAGAAATTTCAGGAGCTTGCCAGTGAGTTGGAATGCACCAACGCTACAACTCGAATGGTCTGCATTTCCAGCTGCCTAAGTGAACCTGCTAGTTTTTTGGCTAGTAAGCCAAGAGACGATGAAGAGTTTAGAATTTGCGCTGCATCAAACCTGACCAAGGTTGGCAACGAATCGTGTCAGATTAACTGTACTGAAGATATTGAGACTGAAAATGCCTGCTTGTACAAAACCTTTACGTTCTGGAGCTTCGTGTTGCTAATGTCTCTTGGAACAATAGGATTTAACGTCGTAAATTCCATAAGCGACGCTATTTGCTTTGATGTCATAGGTAATCCTTCAAATTAACCTAATCATGGACTAAGCACTAGTATTTGCGTTTCTTGGATATTTTTAACCTTATTACATTCGACTGAAAAATTCTCTTTTAACTATTCAATAAATGTTGACGGTACAAGCTTTCAGGAGACCAGTTCGATTATGGCAAGCAAAGAGTTTGGGGAACTGTGGGATTTGGAGTTACGGCCCTAATCGCCGGATACATCATGAATTTGCTGTCAGGAACCAACATCAGCTACACTCCCGCCTTTGCAGTCATGTTAATATGCGCGGTTCTCGACTTGTTTTCCTGCATCAAACTTGAGGTACTTACACATTTCCATAATTTTTCCATCCTCCTACTATCTGCCAACAATCTCCAGTTAACTTCATATTTTTAACTCTCTGCACCTCTGGACTGTAAATTTATTGTTCCGGTTCGACCCATTTAACTCTTGTAATTTTTACCTCAATCTCTTACCAAAAATTCATCGATTTCAGTTGCCCATAATCGAGGCTCCCGAGAACATCTTCAAGGACCTCAAGAAGTTGCTCAACAACAAGCACGTGATCACCTTCATAATTTTCGCGGTCCTCGCCGGAATAATGGACAGTTTAATAATTTACTTCCTCTTCTGGTAAAAGCTCAAACAACCCCTTTTGAACCTAGTTTCAAGAAATTTCTCGTAGGTATTTGGAGGATCTGGCGCTCGAAACCAACACCTCCAACATAAAGTTGATCGAAGGCCTAATAGTGGCGGCCGAAACTTTGGGGGGCGAAGTAATATTTTTTTCGATTTCCGGCAAAATTCTCGAAAGATTCGGCCACGTCCACTGTTTCAGCATGTGTTTCGTCAATTACGCTCTGCGATTGGGGTTAATATCGGTGGTGCCGTCGCCGTGGTGGATTTTGCCGATTGAATTCTTCCTGCAGGGTCCCACGTACGCCTTGACTTACACGACGGTGGTGGCGTACGCCAATGAATTGGCGCCGCCCGGAACTTCGGCGACCATGCAAGGGATCGCGGCAGGAATGGACGACGGCGTTGGTAAAAATTGCTTCAATTTTTAAATTTTGGGAAAAATTGTTTGATTTTTTAGGTTACGCTGTTGGCAGTATTATCGGGGGGTTGCTGTACAAGTACATAGGTGGTAGATACACCTTGCAGGTGTTTGCCGCTTTAGGGGTGCTTTGCAGCGTGGCGCATTTAGTGTTGCACAAAACGTTTCTGCATCATTTCGAACTGCCGGACAAGACCAAAGAGGAGCCGGTTTACAAAAGTCCGGAAGACGCCTACAGAGCCACTTACGATCCGGGGGAGTAATTTCGTACTTAATTTTAATTCTTGTAATTTTAAGACGGCGCAATATATTTTTAACAACTCCCAAACGGGTTCGTGTTTGCCCGCTATTCCCTGTATTCCTTACATAAAACGATTAAAATTGGCGTTCGTGTGTAAGTTCCTGCTACAATAGGAGAGTGTTTCGTGTTTCGTTTCCGTTTGTAATTTAACGCTGCTATGTAATGTTTAAAGTTGGGTAAAAGTTGTGTAAAGATGGTAGGGCGTCAGTTCATTATCTTGCAGGTGATATTGCGCTCTTTCGAACCAGCTATGAGAATGGTCAGGTGTGTACGCCCTAACTTTGTTATGGAAACAGAATTACCACTGAAACAGCCATTATTGTCGGGGTCATTAGGTATGACCTGACGATCTCTGGACAGGGCGGGACTTTACGAATTCATGGCGCGTCCATGCATTGTTAATGTTAATTGTGATATCCCGACATCGCGATTATCAAACGGCTAACGACCGCCAATTTGACCCCTGCTCAAAATTCTTGTCAAAAAGTGTAGGTACTGTAAGATCTGGGGCGGAAAAAAAATTATAAATACGCAGAATGCTTCGAAATTATTTAAAGCGCGAGGGAGAGTCGAACTAGCGCTCTGTAGAGTGGATGGGTGCTGGCGGAGTGGAAGTCCGGCCCTGCGACTGTGGACTAAAGCGCGAGATTTTTATGGCCCGACGACCGACCTGGTAAATGTGAAGTCATAAGCCGTGAGACAATATCGAGCTAAAACAGGTGACTCGGCGACACGTAAGGCCATTGCGTTGCGTTCACTTATTATAAAATCAGTCACCCTAACCTGCCAACGATCAAACGATTTTGATAACCTCTAAATGGGCATAAACAGCCCATGCGTTTTTATGTGGAACGTAAATAAAACGACGCCTCAGGCCAAAATTTTTTGTCATTTTCAACCCAATGGTGCTCGAGGTCCTTCCCCAGATGACAACTGACAAGTGCTATTCCAGTAAACATTTTTTGATTCACCCTTCTTTTCCAAAAACTTGACTTCAAGCTCTAAGCCCGCTTCGACTTCTAGAAAATTGACGTTTGCTATTTCTTCTACTATCTACTTCTACTTCTCTCCCCTAGCGCTTTATTGGTTTATGTTAGAAAATTGAAACTTTTCAGAACTATGGAAGACCAACTTTTGCAACTTTTATTGCTCTTTAGGGGTTGTGATAGACCTCGAATTTGACCCAAATTTTTTTTTTATTATACAATGGAAGAGGAGAAAATGTACAGAGGTCAAAGGTGGTGGTATTTTCTGTTATCTCGATGTTAGCTATTGTTTGCTTTCTGGTTGGGTGGCTGGAAGAGTTTTGGCTCTCTGTTGTCCGATTTCGGGGAATCACCGGCTTACATCAGGCAATTTGGCCGAAATTACCTGATGCTTCGTGTGCTGCGTGCCCTTATTTGTCGTTCACAGCGTTTGATCATTATGTCAAGCATTTGGTAATACAAACGTGAATTACCCACCGTCAAGTTAAACAAAGCTTAGCGATATACAAATATTACGGACGTATCTACAGATTTTATCGTCTTATGTCCACATGTCCTTTGATGTCAGCGCAAACAATCGGCTTTTCCATTATTCGAACGTGGCGGTTATTTTTCTGTTCGTTTGGGATTTGGGGAAGTGGGCCAGGAGTAAGAGAAAATGAAAAGGCGCTGAAATTTGTCAAATCGGCCTTCAATTAGCACCGTTGATCCCGGTCATTCATTACGTCGCGTCCTTACGGGTCCTCCTCAAAAGGAATATTTAATCGTGGAAATCGCCATGTCACACAGGTCTATTATAAACCATAATTAATGCAATGGTATTTAAAATTCACAGAGGTAAGCCGTCGTAATATTACAGACTGGTATAATAATTCGTGGATGGCGTGTGACCCTACAATGTCCTGTTGTGCTATCGCGCCGACTAATTATTACATCCGGAGTGCGGACACCCTCAGGACTCCCGCGTCGTGTGATCCTCCACGTGCATAATAATCGGGAGCCCTTGATGATGTCACGACGCGACTATTGATAACTGATAACCTGCACCCGGTGCACTTCGACCGACAATTTCTGAAACCACTTACAATAGGGTTGAAAGCGCCGCAACAAATTGGCAATCTTCTACTTAATTTATACTTTTGCAAATATGTAGGTATCACTAACAAAATTCGCAACGGCTTTGAAAATTTAACGGAGATTAGATAAAGAGAAACTACGATGGCGCCACGTAATCTCCCTGCTAGTTCAAAATGTAAGTGTAAGAAACAAATAGGTTGTGTACGTTGACATAAATCCAAAACACAAAAAGATAAAGATTGAATATGAATTCTGGATAACTGCTGTTGAAACTAGGTACATTTCGAAGATTGTAATATAAAAATTTATGAAGTTATCAATTTTTTTGTAGCTGTTTATCCACCAAACTTTGAGAATGTTCTTAAATGGACATAAGTTATACATAGATTTCTAGTTAAAAAATACTTAACTGAAATAATTGAGATATAGTATAGATGTAATTTTGCTTATATCAATTTTTTTTAAGAGCTTATGAAAAGCTTGGACAAGATAGCTTGCAACTATTTTAATGTAATATTTAGTTTGCATTTTATGAATTGTTATTAAATTTATGAATAGATATCTAATTGGCCAATAATTAACCATCTTCAAAACTGTCCCATTTCTAATCAACGTTACGAATAATTGACAGATGTTTCTAATAAGGATCGAGATGTTAAAAAAATAAAAACAGTAAAACAACTTTTGCCAGGTGGGTAACGGCGGGCGGAAAATTGGGTGCGAATTGGCGGAGGCGCCGGGCGAATCGGACGCAATTATTCGTTGCAGAGGTAATTTAGAAAACTTGAAAAATTAATTTATCATTACTGTCTTATTACTGAATTGTGTAGTTTATAGTCAAAATTTTGCTTAAGCTTAATAAGTATTGAAATAAAAATGAAATGCTCCTCTTGTACACCCAGATTCAATAGAATTGAGACACTTGAATAACTGGTTGTCTACCTTTATTTTGTAACCCAAGAAATTAGACAACACTGTAAAGATAGTAAGGCCGTAGGCACGGAGTGACAGAGCTGACGGAGGGTAAACTACACATTTCACCAGCTGGCAGCATCAGACAGAACCCTTCGCTGTCTATGCGACCCTCAATAAACTTTATGGTCCAGCTCATTAACAAATAGTTACTTGTGCTTTCAGAAAGGTTTACCTGCGTATTCGGGTGAATGCACTTTGGGTAACTACTGTGCTGCATTTAAGAAATAAATTCTCAAGACTCGGGTCGTAAATAATTATTGTCTGTTAATTATCCTTTTCTTACCAATTTAAAATAGTAAATGGTAAATGTTTTGAACAAAAATGGTTCCTTTACTATGTCGAGTTCTCTATTCTGTATTATTTTATCAGTCATTTGCTTTTGGTTATCGGCTTTAGCCATTGGAAGAATTTATATAGAATGAGGAATCATAAGCATTTCAAAAACCATATAGAAAACATAAAGAATTTAATAATAAGATGAAGTTTAACATCAAAAATAGATGCAACACTCCGAAGAAACAGAAAAACGGTTCCTCGTTTTAACAGGCTAAAATGACTCAGGATGTATAAAAAAAATTTTGTTTACTTAATAGTAATTTACAATAGTGCTTTTTGGCTTGTGAAATGACCACGAGCGCAACGCGCGCGCGAGTGGTCATTTAAAAATCCGACAAGCACGAATCTTTGAAAGCCGGAAATTTCCGGAATCTGCAAAGTCTCGAGCTGAATTTGACATGACAACTTAAACTAAAACTGCAATTTAAAAAAACTTACACAATTATGAATCTAGTTTTCTAAGCACGCTATTTTTATTTCAAAATTTGTGTTTCAATTGCAAGGAATAAATAAGTAATATAAAAAAGATTTTTCCGGAATAGCCCGAAGAGACCGTAGTTTTCCAAGTGCATTGAGATTTCCATTAAATTGTTTTCTGATTGGTCGAAACTGCTAAATTTTATTAGTTTTGATATAGTTATGATTATGTTAGTTGAATTATTGTCACTTATAATATCCCTAGTGCATTGATTATTTCCGGAAATTTTTTCGAATGCATTTCCAAAACATATTAATTAGCCCGAGTGGAACACGAGGGCTAATTACGTTTTGGAAATGCATGAGAATAAAATTTCCTGATATTAATCAATGCACGAGGGCGTAAGAAAATCGCAACGACACAGACATTTGCCCATTATGTCATTATGATATCATTATTAATAAATAAATAATTTTGATTGGCTGAAATAATTTCCACTTATTAATTTTATGCATGGCGCAAAAATTTCCAGGAAATTTTTACATTGTCATACAAATGACAGCAAATTCTATTTTTCTATTGGCTACTTTTCAGTGTCGTGCAATTTTCATACAAATTAAATAATAATTTATAATAAATTAAAAGCAAACTTTCGTTAAACGTAAATCCAAAAAACGTGTCGATGACTTGTGTAATTTTCGTTGGTTCGAGGGAGCCTTCAAACCAAACAATCCCGTCCACGTGCGTTTCAGTTTCAGAATTTTGAATAACGGCCTCCGTCAGCTCTGTCACTCCGTGCCTACGGCCTTACTATCTTTACAGTGTTGTCAAATTTCTTGGGTTACAAAATAAAGGTAGACAACCAGTTATTCAAGTGTCTCAATTCTATTGAATCTGGGTGTACATATGGCCTCGAACTGGGCGCATTACCACGAAACTGGGACATAACGAAAACAATTAACGTCCCGTTGACGTGGTAATAATTCATGGTAAAGAGCTGTACACAGACTAATGGCTTGTGAAATACCAGTAATACCGGATCGCCCGTAATGCTTTCTAGTATCATTGGCATAAATAATAACATAACAAGCCACAATAGGATTAAAAATGGAACCAGCCCTATGAATAATGCAACCCTGTAAATGCGTGCATATTGATATCGAATAACGGAAAATAATAGTTGCTTGACTTTATATATGGTCGTTTGGCCATATTATACTATCGACTACATTTAATAATTAAAGGCATTTCTTTACGATTTTCGCCCCCAAACGTGTCGGGGTGGAGTTATACAAAACACATTGTTTCGTTGCGTTAATATCCAGCAAACACACTTCTTGCCGAGGAACGTGTTGACCAATACGTTTAATCGACTTTTGCGCAAGTCAGTGGAGGCGGGGTAAAGCCGACGCCGACGCCTCCGGCGTCGTAATAGATACATGGCAACGTTATGTTACCGTAATACGAGAACATTTGGATTAAATTATCGCATGTCCGTATTATTGTCAGTATTTATTTAGACGTTTGCTTCGGCATCCAATCTCTTACGGCTTGTCTGCAAGTTGAAACGAGCCGCTGGATAAAGGACGTAGTTTGGATTTTTGCCGAAAATTTTGCGTTTTTAGAATTGGAATTACGTATTAATAGTTGTTTCGAGTTAGGGATGTTGATGTAGTGGTCCCGTGAAATTGTTTGTAACAAATGGAAGCGTCGAGTTCTGGTTATCATTTTGGCGGAGGCGCCGGAAATCCGCTCTTGCCCGTATCTGCGTTCTCGGCTTACAGCCTGCTGAGAAACTGCAACTATCTTCTCTCTTCGCAAGCACCAGGTGCGTATTTTGCTAACAATGATGTGTACTCAGTACTCAGTGAGGGGAGGGAAAGGAACTCGCATCTTATAAGTATAGGAGAATCCCGAAATTTAATACAATTTTCTAAGTTTTGCTTTTAAAAATGTTTGTTCAAATTTTGGTACCCAACTCTAGTTAAAAATTTTAATTCAAAATTGTCTTAATAGGTCTAATTCAGAATTTTAATTGCGGAGAAGCTAACAAGCATCACCACATAATTTTGGTTGAATAAATGTAAAATATAACAAAAAATGGTTTCGTTAAAATCTAGCAATTACATCTAACAAAAAATTGTTCTATTTTTAAATGGGGTGTTGTGAGTTTACAAAGAAACAAATGTTTCTGAAAAAAATCATGTGTATTGCCAAACTTTTATTTTGATTTTTGAATGAGGTTGTAAGATTTTTGATTTTTTTGAAAGTCTCTTTTCAACTTTGGTAAAGGTACTCCGAAGATGCACATTTTTCTTCTATTAGTTTCTTCAACATTGCATTATAGTTAACATTTATAGTCTTGCACCATAAACCAAAAAAGTTAAGTTTTTAGGTATCAATAAGTAATAAAGACGGTATGCGATATGGCGGCAGCAGGTGCATTCATATACTTTAAGGGTCTCCTTTATAAGTAACTCTTGTTATCTCGACTCTGCGTATTTAATCTCTATTAGCTTTCCACGTTGTATTCATTAAAAAACTGCAAAGATGCATTTCTTCAATCGTTTGACAAGAGCATTGAAAAAGAAATTTGATTAATAATAACGTATTTAATTTTATCTACGATAACAATCATTTTATTGCATTTTCTTTACAGTATTTATTTTCTACAAAAGATTTAGTAATTTTTTAGAACAGAATTGGGAGTATAGTATAGCAATAAATATAGCAATAAAGTCTGCTTCTGAGAAATTAAAAAATAAATAGTGTTTTTATTTATTTTAAACCTCGTACTTAGTCAACTCTAACATATTGATCTTTTTGAAATATTTTCAATGAACATACAGGGTCTTTCATTAATAATTATACATAAGCTAACTGGAGAATCTTTGAAACGAGATATGAAGATTTAACCAAAAACCGCTAGATAAAATGTGTCTCCTTACTGAGATAGGGCAGAGTGTTTTATTTCAACATTTTAAAATTATTTTTGCTCAATATTTTGATACAATTGAATATTTTTTTATCATATTGGGTAGAAAGATGCAATGGACCCATTTGTGTGCTTAAGTGCCGGTGGGGCTTTTGGACCCCAACCCTCAATCCAAAATCCGGAATCCAACAGAGGCGTAGGAATAGTTTTCCTCCTCAAAATTCAGACATTTTTTACGAAAATAATGTACTCTTACTTCACAACGATAAAAATGAAAAATCAGGCACAACATTAGGTAATAATTTACGAAACACTCTGTAAGTCAGTAAGGAGGCACATTTTATCTAGGCTTTAGGTTTAAATCTTCATATCTTGGGTCAAGAATTCTCTAGTTAAATGAAGTACCCTGTATTAAATACTTTCGGTGATCGGATGACTATTAATTCACTTGCAGCACTATCAGAGACAACTCTTTTAGATTTGTTTTTTTTTGTTCATCCCCCGACATGCAAACCTCCTGCACATCTTTGCCATACATATTTTTGCATGTTGTACACTTTTATTCCTTTAAAACGAGATATGTGCGGCTTTCCTTGTGGGTTGGCTAAATCAATTGCAAGCTTCCACACGCAAATATTTAATTTCAATATGTCTCGTTACATTTCTTTAATGCGAAGCAAACCTTAATCCACGTTCAAATAGTTTATCTGACCACATTAATTTACTCCGGAACCATCTCGCATTTTCTGAAAATAATCGAGCATGAAATCGCGATCACGCCTTATAACAATGACACGCAACCCCAGGAGAACTCATTCAAACAAATTTGTTTTAAACGACACCGCCACTATACGTCTTATAGTTTTTAAACGAAAAAAAATTCTTCTTCACTTTTCAGAAATTCATGCCGCAAAGTCATTATCAATAGCGGGAGTTACGTCCGATTGTCCCCCATTGCCGTCACAAATCGCAGACGAAGCCGATAAACAACCCTTCAGCAGCCTCCCCTCAAAATCGTTCTTAACGTCAACGCCGCTATTTGGATATCCGCATCATCTTCACATCCTACCAAATGAACAAATAAGTATGTTGAACCTTTAGCAGATTTTCTCCATTTAAATAATTTACTGCAAAAAAATTAAGTTAAAAGTTTCTTAAGAGTTAGTGCTTATACTACATAAAATTTTTGGGTCCAGTCATTGCCTCCCTGTCCAGTGTCTGTTAATTAATTTATTTAGCAGATACGAGACACGCCAATGTGGTGTCGCCATGTTCCTCCTTGTATAACTCGAGCTTTAGACGACAGCGAGGAGAGAAGAAACCGATTCCCGAGGAGCAAAAGGACGAAAAATACTTCGAAAGAAGGAGGCGTAATAACCAAGCCGCCAAAAAGTCGAGAGACGCCAGAAAAATGAGGGAAGACCAGGTAAAATAGTAACAAAATCTTAAATAAGCAACAACGTTTTTTGAATTTGTTGCTAGGTAGCGCTCAGAGCCACAATCCTGGAACACGAAAACGCTATTTTAAGAGCGCAGGTGCTTACGTTGAGAGAAGAGACGTCATCTTTGCGACAAATGTTGCTGCAAAAGAAAACCTTGGAGATCGCTTCCAGGGACTTCAAGTAATCCGACCTTAATAATATGTGATAAAGAGTTTTAAATTATTATTGTATTTTAAAGGTTTAAAGCCGTCTGTTAAAATAATATTCCAATAAACGGTTCTATGCAACTATTTCGCACAATTTTTCAAAAAATCGGGTACTTGCCTAAAAAAAATATTGCACTTTTTATTTTCTAGATGCATGCAAATACCTAAAAGATATTTTTTTATTTGGTATTTTTGTAAATATTTGCAATTTTTGTTTTTGATGACGTATTGGACCCCCGTATCCAAGACTCACACCTATGTTGAATAGACTCTTGTTTTTGGCTACTATGCTGCGCTGCTACCAGAGTGCGCGACATGTGTACAGCGGATTGGCATTCAATTTATAAATAGAACGCAAACAATCTGAGTAAAGCGCCATCATACGATTTCTTTTAGAACTACGCTGTGCAAGGGCCGGCTACGTCACAAATCTTCCACTCCAAAAATTAAAAAATTCATTCTGGGCGTAATATTGACTCTAGAACCAAATAAAAAAAATACGGGTCTAATGAAATCGCCTACATTTTCTAAATATTATATTTCCCAAACATGAGGCAAGTACCCCATTATTAAGCTCAGTTGACTTTTTAAATATCCCGATAATTCACAAATCCCGCGCTCTGCAGTCATTAATGGCCGCTCTCCACATCCAATCAGAGCTCAGAATTTTCAAACAATAAAAGGCGGGAATGCTGGCGGTCTGCCAAATTTAAATCTTGGGGGTTGTCAGTACCTTAAAAGTTACTTTCTCTTAGACAAAATGCGACAAGATTAAAATGCTGCAGTAATTCTTATTCTTGTTTTATTGCCATTGTGCCACTTTCGGATTAATAAATAAACTTCTTAAAGCTGCTGCACCTGCGCATTGAGCGCGCTGTCAAACTGTCACTGTCAAAATGTTTGTCTATGGTACCCTTTGATCAATTCAAGGAAAGAGATTTGAAGACACGTGTTTATTATTAAACTGTTGTTATTCTATCATGTCATAACAACAAGTGTTAATTTTTCGGGTTCGACTATTGTTTAAATAATGGTAACATGACAAGTCGCCTTCAACTTTCCTTCATTGACTTTATTTTGCAGGCTTCCTCAGCATTCTCAGAGGAAACGAAATGTATTATAACTGGACTTTTAATTTCTTCTGTGACAAAATGTACCGTAAAACAACTTTGCAACGATTTTATGAACACGGTAGGGTATGGCATTCCGTATAGAGAATTAGGATTTGCTAGTCAAGAGGACTACCTCCAGTCAATCCCTGACACAGTTCGGGTATTAAGATCAGTTTGGTCAATATTTCAGTTTTAACGACTATTTTCCAGCTTATTGGATCCGGACTGCACGCAGAAGTCGTGGCAGTAGTGAAGCCAAAATCTGCCCATGTAAATGAATTAGTTTCCAAACAAAAGAAGACTGCACCCAGTTACCGAAGGTAAGCTAAAGTTATCGGAAGTCGGTCTTGTTAACTAGGTGATCAACTACGTTAATAAGTTAAGGCAAAATTCGTATTTTTACTTGGAATTTTCTCGAGCATTAAAAACTAATTTGTATTTCTACTTGGACATTTCTTGAGGATTTAAAACTAAATTAGTCCAAATACAGGGTACGGTTAAAGCAAAAGAGCGATGAACTTCCATGCATTATTGTTAGTTTTAAGCTATCTTGGTCAATTTTAGGAGAAGTTTTGCTCCACGTACCTTCCAAACTCCCCGTTATGGAGCCCATGTTAGACCCACCTATTATCAACCAAGGCAAGCTCAACAAAGTGGCCATCCACCAGATCGATCTTCACAGTCTCAGTCAAATCATCTGCGGCCGCAACAAAACTCAACAAGCGGAGTTTATGTGGGTCCAGATTTGGACCAATCTGAATCAGATGATGAAGACCAAACTACTAGACAGATTCTTTATCAAAAAACACAACCCATACCTAAGGAGGAAGAAGAGTATAAGTCCAAAGTACCAAATGAGGTCCAAAACAATCTGAGAAAATTGATAGCGCAGCATCCAAACGGGATATTTTGCAGCAAACTACCTGAAGAGTACCGGTAAGAATTAGTAGAGCAGTAGCGAGAATCGAATGGGTCCCTCACCATTGTAATCGCGGGAAACTTGTTAAACGTCTGGTAGTGAACACTACAGAATACTTTTTTACCGACGTTATTATTAATAACATTATGATCTAAGTGGTTTTTTGTGGAAGAGATTGGGTTGCCTCTCGAGTAATTGCTACTCGAAAATTGCAAACGAGGTCGAGAATGCTACTTTACCGACATCATATTGTAGTAGCAGTGACTATTAGGTTTGACACAACAAGCAGTCCGGGCCGTTTCAAAACCCCCAAGCGCGTTTAGCTCCAAATTTTAGTCACATCCAACGTCTAGTGTAATGACTAATTTGAAGGGCGAGCATTTTTGACGGTTCCGAAACGGCCCGGATTGCTCATTGGAACCAACCTGGTAATATTGAGATGTATAAGTTTCCCTTACAATGTCGTAAGTGATCTTCAGATGATTTTGGTACAAATTTACGCAATCCCACTTCTGATTTTAAGCCAAGTCGATTTCGTTTTCTAGAAAAGCCTTCGGTAGAGGACTTCACTACGAAATGTACAACTACCTGAGACTCATAGACATGTGTTCCAATTTACCTCAGATTTTCCATTATTCGCAATCATCGTCCGATGATTTTTTGTTATTTGACAAAACCAAACCGATGCCTGACATTAAATGTGCCCCAATTTCTCGGCATACGCAGAGCAACATAATTGTAGAAGATGATTTTGTTACAGTTGATCAGAAACTGGACGTGAGTGCGTTAACTGTAGGTGACAAAAATTAATTATTTTTTTTAGTGGGCCGACGGTCCTCATTTAATCCCCCCAGACGTCGTAAACTTAGGCGAAGTCATTCCGAGGTTCTTTATCCAAGATGAAGATGTGGGGGATTATTTAGACATAAATTTAGGGGAGGTCTACGATCCTTCGAAATTTTGGGTTTTTATTAGGACGGGTCCGTTGACGAACCTCATGCTGGATTTACAGTAAGTATTGGTCACCAGGGGTCACCGATCTCGACGGTTTAGGTCTGCACCCCGTTTTCACCTCTCTCTATGATTTTGTCAGTCTTAGAAATATGTTTTTGCAGGCAATTTTTTCACGTTGAAAGAAACAAATATGCGGTTGCCGAACCGCTCCTAGATGAGGGATTGTACTGCGTCGCCCTTTATTACGGCGAGTACCATAGAGCTGTGATTGTTAGGTTGTTGCCGACTGTGCCTGGCCAGGTTAAGGTACTGAATTAATTTTGGAACATCAACTTGTTAATAACTGACTTTTTTGAAGGTGCTCTTCATAGATTACGGGACGGTTTGTGCGGTGTCTTCAAAGGAATTGTGGTACCTTCCCAGCCAGTTTGCGACAGTGCCATGCCAAGCCATTCGATCAAGACTGGCCAACATTTACCCGCCAGTAGAAGACACCCCTTGGTCCGTGGAAGCCACAAATAAATTTAGAGAGATGATCAATGGGAGGTTCCTGATAGCTAATATAACGAAAATTGATCGAGTGGTTAGTTCTTAGACGATTCCGTTTTGTTGTTGTAACTTGCTGGTTTTTAGGATAAAATTTTGGAAATCTATCTGGCGGATGTCACCGATAAGTCCAACATTTTTTACCTCAATGACGTAATTGTCAGCGAGGGATTTGCTGTGTACATCGATCAGGTAACCAAAAAGATTAGCAATATCAGTATTAATGACAATGATGACTGGTGATGTGAAAAGATTCGTTTTCTACATTCCTACACTTAATCATTTTTGTGCCACTTGAATTTAAGAGCTTTTTCTGTTATAGAATGTGTTCATGCTTTGTATCCATTTAAATAAAAAGGTAGTTTGTACAGCAGCAACTTTTTTCATTTCACCCTTTAATATTTGTGACTCTGGTAGGTAAGTAAGATTGAATCGAACACAAAAGGAGCTAATGCTTGCTCAAGCGCCATTGCGGCTTTTTCTCGCATTCCGTAAACGAATCTTCTCATAACTCCACGTTTTCATAAAAGTAGCATTATTTTGTTGTTGATCATTGCGAAATAGACCATGTTAATAATTTGCAAATTTTCCTTGCAGTAGTGGTCTGTAAATTGAGTAGGTTCTTGTGCGCATGCGCAGTAGGCCTCACGCACACAACATGTTGCACATTCAGTTGTTTGACGCCGCATCTCATAATCAATTGAATCGAGTATTTTGGCAAAAGCCAAATACGTGACGTCACCATGACAAAAATAAGTCGTCAACTCCATAGGTGGAGTTTCGATTTCATCCTTAAAACCTATGCAGACCCAACCGTTAAGTTTTACAGATTGTCTAATAAGATGTTTAAGTTCAGTAATGACAGCGCTGTAAATAGTTGAGACCTTAAAGCCCTTTTCTATGTACTTAGATGTGATGGTCGCCAATTTTATTTTCCAGGAGCGGAAGCGGGGGATTGTTGACAAAAATTGCCGTCCTAGCATTCAGCACATTCACCTGTATCCCGAATTTGTAGAAATAGAAGCCGGATACGCCCCAACTCTATTAGAAATGAACTGCATTATCCAAGACCGAATTTCTCTTGACCAATATTACCCCCACTACTTCAACAAAACGTTCCGCGAGGACTACCAAGCCATGGACTGTAAGGAAAGGGAGTGGAGCAAATCTGGCTCACCGCCCAAGTATGTGAAATTGGGCAAACGAGACCAACAATTTAATTTTGGTCTGTTTCCCGAACGCCTCGTCAACGATATGACAGCTATTGTTAAAGACTTGTTTCCCGGTAAGGTCTCGCCAAGCGGTCTTCCTCAGAAGAACCCCGCTAAAGAGTCTAAGAAACCCGAAGAGGAAAGCAACAAGACGTACCACTGTCAATACAGGAAAATTATCAGCCAATTTATTGATTCCGATTCGAAAAATAGTTCAACCAACATCGATTCTCGTTTAAATGTCTCAAAAATTTCTCCTTATAACAGCTACTCAGATACAAGTGAAGATTTCAATGGACGAAAGAAAAGCGTGGTCTCGCTAGCAGTAGCTCCACCAAGTTTACTGATTAATAACCAGCTGAAACGAGAAGTCGTTACGTCTAGTCCTTCGTTCAGTACGGATTCGTTAAACACTCACGGTTGGTCTAGCGACAAATCCAGTCTTTCACCTGTTACTTCTCCGAGTTACAATTGGGACGAACCTCCGTTTCCTGGTGCCGAAAGCGTAAACTTGAACGTTGAATCCGTTCAACTGTCGAATAATTCTTCAACAAATAGTTTGAACATCGGCGCTAAAAAGTTTGTTCCTGTTAAAAACGACGAGAGAATTTCCGCTGACCTAATTGAAAGTTGCAAGTTTAAATCTACGAATCCCTTCTTGACCGATATTGTTGCCGAAGTTGCGAAAATGAAGCCAAATAATCCTTTCCTAGAAGACCTAAAAAAAGAGATCAACTCAAAAGTCGTTTCTTCGAGTAGACCGGAAGCACATAATCTCGAAGAAATTAATTCTTCACTTGCTGCAACTTCTCGTTGTGTAGAAACAAATTTAAATAGGGAAAGAGCTGTGGTTAAAACCTCACAACGAGTTCGTACTCCGCCTGGATTCCACAATGGACAACAACCATCTGCTGAACCGGTGCTCCTTCCACTCCAAAACTTTCGGAGTCTTCCTCTACCACAAAACTTTCTGGCGGTAGCTCCAGTCCAAAACTTTCAAAGCACCAACCCATACTATCAAAGGTTTGCCAATCCGCAAATGGTTCAATACAATCAATTGGCAGGGTGGTTTGGTAACCAATACGTAGATCCCAGACTGATTGCCCTCATGTCACAACTGCAAATGGGGAACAACATGTACGCGATGCCGCGTAACTCAGAATCTCAGAACTTCAACAGGTACCCACTCCCACGTCATTATGGGCCTCCTCGATAAAATCAATAATTGACTTTTAAGAGGAAGTTTATGGTTTGCGAGCAGTTGACTGTACGTTAATATTGTTGAAATTGTGATTTAGTTTTTAGTATAAGTCTGAACTTACGTAATCAATTCTTTATTTTTTTTATGATTAATTAATCTTAAGTTCTAAGTAATTGTTTTTATGTCAGTGCTTCTTGTATTGTTTAGTTTGTTTATGTTTTTTCCTGTCAACTTATAAGCAGTTTTTTATGCAGAATCTTTATAATTCATTAATGAAATACAATTTTTTTTATTTTGTTTATTCCACAATTATTGAGCTTAATTTTAAGCTAAAAATCGCATTGTGATACATAAGACGGCACTACTGTGTAGATATCGAAAACTTTCCCCTTGAGAGTGAAATACTTGCCATTTATTTTTTTCCTTTTAAATAATTTTACTTGGTTTCGTAGACAACCACATATACTTGCTTCAAAAATATTCTCTAACCTTGACAAACGTTTCTTGACTTTTCAGGTTTGATTCAATTATGTTTCCAGAATCACGCGATCCCTTTATGGTAAGAGAAGAATTAAGTTGTTCTACAATGTTCTTATTTTCGAATTGCAGTTCTGACTTTCAATCCATCTCCCCAAAATGAACGATCCATTAAAGAACGACGCCAAGGAGATTCTAGATCGGGCCAAGAGCTACATCTCCCGGAGTTCCTTCACTCGGCAGATCTGCGCAGGCTCCGCCACCGGATGGTAGGTTCAGGTTCTAATCAGCCCTATTGCGTATCCAAGATGTTTGGGTGTTTGCCATTAGAATGTGACCGTCACTTCAAATGTAGACACTACCGGTTACATTCTAATGGCAAACACCCATGTTATGAAATACAATGTTTGAAATACAATACTGGAAAAATGTATGGTACCTACTGCCCATGAAATTTAAATACTGATCATTTAATTTATTGTGATTTTTAATCCTGACCTTTTATAGGGTTACAGGAGTTGTTTTCAGCCACGTGGGTAAAGGAGTGGTGATAGTTGCAGGTTGCGGGGTCATCGCGTATCAAGTAGCCCTCCATAAAGGTTACATTCAATCAGATTGGGAGACGGTGAAGAAGGAGGCCCAAAGGAAAACTAGCGAGTTAAGGCAGAAACCTGCAGTTAACCAGGTGATTAAGTTAAGTGTTATTACCAATAGCATCAACACCATTTTTTGTATTTTCAGATACAGCGGTTTGCCTCCAAAAACAAAACTTTTACTGCGGGGTTCATTGGAGGCTTTCTTCTAGGCGCTGCTTTTTAATCAATTGCTGAACAATTGAGTATATATTATGCTTATTATATATTTTATTTAGTAAAGTAAATTTTTTGTCAGTACATAGCTGAAATATATGCTGAAGAACTAGCATGTGAGATGTAATCAAGGAAGAAGATGAATGTTAATTAATATGAACAATATGAGATTTACATCAGTTACAAGTTTTGTCAGTCATTTTCTTAAAAAAACTATGTTTATCCAATATTAATTACCTATTTAACTCTACATTTAAATGTAGCTATGCTGTTGCCATCTAGCGGAGATGCCGGAATTACGGCGCAGTCACCTGCTTGGGTTGGGCTGCGTCATGCGTCACGTCAGCCAGAGCTGTTTTCATTTGTTTTGCCGGTCCCTCCCAGCCCATCTGATCTGCTGGTGGTAGTGATTTGACAGTTGTAAACAGCGCTTAAGATGGCGGAATTGTTGTCGGTGCCGTTGAAGAAGCCTTCGGAAGTGGACGTTGTGACGCCGTTGAAGAACTTGATCCAGTCAAGGTACAGCACGGCCGACCGACCCGAAGATTGCACGGATGCCATCAACGAATTCTCCAAACTCAGGAACAATGCTATCTGGAAAGCCTTCGAAAAGTACGAGAGTTCGCTGGAAATTATTTACGGGTATGATTCATCTTTAATTAATTCAACACCAACGATTCGCAATTTCCCAATTCCAGCTACTACGACCAGTTAGTGGCTCTGGAAACCAAAATCCCAGCCCAAGAACTGCAAGTTCCCTTCAAGTGGAAGGACGCTTTTGACAAAGGATCAATTTTCGGCTCCAGAATCAGCTTAAGTAAGCCTTGAAGCAACTCCTTGTCATTGTGTAACCTAATAATTTCAGCGATCGCTTCCTTGAGTTATGAAAAAGTCTGTGTTCTCTTCAACGTGGCAGCTCTGCAAAGCGCCGTCGCGGCGCTTCAGAGCATAGAGAACGACGACGCACTCAAATTGGCAGCGAAACTGTTTCAGGTGAGAGAAACGGTCCACTGTCACCTCAACTGACAGTTGTTGCAATTGTTATAGCAAGCGGCCGGGATCTTCAGCTATCTAAAGTCGACTGTCATGCTGTCGATACAACAGGACCCTACACCCGATTTGAATCCCGACACCCTCGGGGCCCTCTCCGCCTTGATGCTGGCACAGGCCCAGGAGATGTTTGTTCACAAAGCCATTCACGGTAATGAAGATTTCGGTGACGTCATTGCAATAGATAGCTAATCTTAATTACCATTTGTTTTGTTTTTTACTACTTACTGTGAATTTTTTATTCAATTGTCAGAAGGTATAATAGTAATCGAATTTTGGTAGAGCCATTGTCTGAAGGACCAGTGAAAATTAGTTATTATTATTAGCTTATTACTTGATACCAGTGTGGTGCTGAAAGTGAGCTATGTTGGCGCCATCTATATTTCAATAGCCGAAACTCTGGTATAGTTTGGTCAAATTTTATTTTTTTTAACACATTACCGCCCTCTAGCATTTCATTTCTGATTTTTTTTTCTATCTTTTAATACCCGCACTGGTAATGGTCTATTATTTTCCTTCCAGATAACATGAAAGAATTGATTGTTGCAAAACTGGCCTCTCAATGCGAGGACCTCTACGGGGAGTGTTTGAAGATTTTCCAAAGGGAGAATTTGAAAAACCTCTGGGACAAGGACTGGATACCACTGGTACTTTTCGTTTTCAGCCCTTCTTTTGCTAAAAATGCTAAAATTTTAACAGATTGCGGGGAAACAAGCCGCTTTTCACGCCGTCGCCGAGTTCTATCAAAGCCTCGTCTGCAAGAAAGACAAAAAAGTCGGGGAAGAAATCGCGCGACTGGAGCGCGCCGTGGAGCTTTTTAAGGCCGCTCAGTCGCGTTCCGGAAAACCGTCTCTATTCCAGGAACTCGTTGACAAGGCGGAAAGGAATCTGGCGGCCGCGAAAAAAGATAACGATTTTATTTATCACGAGAGAATTCCCGACATCAAATCGGTGGATCCTATCGGAAAAGCGCAACCGGCCAAAGTTTTGCAACTGGCCCAGCCCATGAGTCAAAATTTTAAAGATTTGTTCACAGAATTGGTGCCGGTGGCCGTGCATCAGGCTTTGGCTGCTTACGATGTGAGGAAGACGGAAATCGTCAACATGGAAATCGGCCGGCTGAGGGAGTCGACCACAATGCTGAATGGGTAGGTCCCAATACGTGAGAAGAACAGGAAGTGCTGAATTTGTCTATAGCGTAGTTGTAATTGTGAAAAATTTCGAAATTATTTGGTTTGACAGTTGTGAACAATTTAGTGTAGTTGTGACGTCATTTACACAACTGTCTATAGTACTGCAAGATCTGTTGGTTAGGCTTTACTTTAACGATGTTAGCACGGTTCACATGGTTGCTGGATGAGATCTCTTCTATTATTTTCATTTTCTTCAGCCAGCTAGGAATTTACTATATATTTATTTATTGTATTTTCAGTATATTAGCTTCGCTCAATTTGCCCGCGGCCATCGAAGCTACCGATGGTGGCAGTTGTTTGCCGCCGTCAATCATAGAGAAAGCCACAGTGGTCAGTCAATTGGGTGGCGTCTCTGAACTGGACCGGTTAATCAAAGAACTACCCGATTCCCTAAAAAGAAATCAAGATATCTTAGATGAGGTACTTTCACACTCAATTCTCAACTACCTTGTTAAAAATACGAACAAATTGTAGACTGATAGAATGCTGAACGAAGAGCAGCAGGCCGACGACGCTTTAAGACAACAGTTCAAAGAACGTTGGACCCGCACCCCTTCCGATAAACTCACCGAAATGTTCCGCTCAAACGCCGCCAAATACAGACAAATCATCAACAACGCCGTTCAGGTACTTTCAACGTTACGACCTACCTCAAGGTGCATCTAAACAATTGATTTCTCTCAGGCCGATAAAGTCGTTCGCGATAAGTTCGAGTCGCATCGCAGCGGCATCGAATTGCTCAGCAGTCCTAGTGAATTGGAAGCGGCCGTTCCGCAAGGATCCAGCGGCAATATCGCCAATTCTTCGGCCGTTGCGACTTTGCGACGGTTAATGGAACAAGTGGAGACCATTAAAGCGGAAAGGGACGTCATCGAGTCGGAATTGAAGAACGCCACTTTTGACATGAAAGACGTGTTCTTGGGTGCTTTAGCCAAGGACGGGGCCATTTCGGAACCGGCCCTTTCCGTGGAGAATCTAGGGCAGATGTTCGGCGCCCTCCAGAAACAAGTTAAAGAGAGCATCGACAAACAATCGTCGCTGATTGAAGCGATACAAGTAAGTTTTGTCATCAATTTTTGGGTACTTGAGACGATTGCAATGTTCAGGTATTGACACTTGGTTAGGTGCTGACGTCAGATATTGACACTTGGTTACGTGCTGACGTCAGATATTGACACTTGGTAAGGTGCTGACGTCAGGTATTGACACTTGGTTAGGTGCTGACGTCAGGTATTGACACTTGGTAGGGTGCTGATGTCAGGCATTGACACTTGGTTAGGTGCTGACGTCAGGTATTGACACTTGGTTAGGTGCTGACGTCAGGTATTGACACTTGGTAAGGTGCTGACGTCAGGTATTGACACTTGGTAAGGGGCTGACGTCAGGTATTGACACTTGGTTAGGTGCTGACGTCAGGTATTGGCACTTGGTTAGGTGCTCATGTTAGGTATTGACACTTGGTTAGGTGCTGACGCTAGGTGTCGATATTAAAATAGTTAAAAAATTGAAATAAAGAAATGAATAATTAAAAAATTAAATGAAATTTCAGCAAGCTCACTCCCAGTTTGTGACGGAGCGGGGCTCGACTGCGGGCGGTCGCGAGACAAAAATGTGTCAGCTGGCGGCGGCCCATGACGCCTTCCGGGACCTCTTGAACAACCTCCAGGAAGGAACCAAGTTCTACAACGACTTAACTCAGTTGTTGCTGACTTTCCAAAACAAGGTGTCCGATTACTGTTTCGCGCGTAAAACCGAAAAGGAGGAGTTGCTGAAAGATCTGACTCAGGAATCGAGCAGACAAGGACCGGCACCTACACCATCTACGCCTTCTTATCACCCGGATCCAGGTACGTTAATTTTTAATTTTTCGTTTGCGAACTAAGCGTTTTTGTAGTTCAAAAGAAGGAGCCACCTCCGAGACCACCGCAACCTGGACAAGCGCCCCAACCCGGCGCTCCTCAAGCGATGCCGGGTGGACTGCCGTATCCGGTTTACGTTCAAGGGATGCCTGTGCCGTTCGGAGCTTCAAGTCAACAACCCTATCCGTCGTATGCGCCTCCCCCGATGCCTCAAGGCTACAATCCGTACGGTACGATGCCGTATCCTAGTAATTTAATTTTGAAACAAATCGAGCTAGTTTTTGATAATCAACTTGCAGGTTCGTATAATTATCCGGGAGGGTTCCCGCAAGGACCGGGTTATCAGCAGCAACCACAGCAACAGCCCCCGGGTGGTTACCCGCAGCCACCACAGCAACAGCCCCCAAGTGGTTATCCGCAACCACCACCACAAGGGGGAAACCCCCAAACACCCTGGTACTCTTGGTAGGTTCTGTCTAGGAAGTTATTTGTTTATTAGGAGCACGTCAATTGGTTTTACATTTATTTGTTGTATATTTCTTTATAGAGTTTTATCATATTATTGCTATTATGTGTATATCAGCCTCTGGATTTGTTAATTGGTAAATGTTGGATATTTTTGTACGTTTCAGCAATGAACTCGGTATTTATACTGTAATAAAACTAGTGCCTCTGTTAATAATTAATCCTGCCTGAATAAAATATATTGCATTACTACTTTTTGTGATCAAGTCTAATTCCCTTATGCAGAGACCTGAAAGTAGCGCAATATTTTTTTTAACTGGTTTGATTCTTACAGTTGCTATTTATGTTGTGGCAAAGCGCTAATTTTTGGTGCTTAAATGAAAAGGTTTCCACAAAGAATTAAAACAGCACTTTATTGATCGCAACCAGAGGTTTTCGGTGGCATAGTTATTCTACAGACCAGTTTAGGAAGAACAATGTTTTATTGATTGATAAGTTGTACAATTAGATCTTAATTGGGGCAATAGAGGTGATTGTAAAACCAATCACAATGTACGGAGCTAACTGAAGGGGGGCGCATGGCGGCAATGTGATTCTTAACTGCTGATTAGTTGCATTTCTTGTTCGCTCCTGTGCCTTGTTAAGGTTTGTCCCACGAGTCCGCGCGGCAAGCATTTGCTCGCAAATTTCGCCACCAAAACAACAAAAATCAAAATTAGTATCGCGTTAATCGCGGTGAGTTTGTTGTTGATGTTCACTAAATTTTGCGTGTTGGCGCCAGCGACCGCTTCTTCCTTTTCGACCCTGCAAGCGATTCCGTTAATGTTCGTCACGTTACTGGCGCCGCCCTCCTTCAGTTTAATATTGCGAATTCCTCTGATTAGATCGGCCAGAAGCGAGCAGGGCCAGTCGTTGCCCGCCAGATCGACAACTGTCATCCAGTAGAAATGCGCCAAAGTGTTTTTGGCGTTGAAATAATTTATTTTGTTGTAGGCGAAACTCAGGTAGCGCAAGCTTTTGAAGGAATGGAAAACGCCCTCGTTCAACGTCGTGAGCTGGTTGTGAGACACGTCTAAACCGGACAAGCTGCTTAACCCGGCAAAAACTCCGATTTCCAATACTGAAATGTTGTTGTTAGACAAATTCAGTTCGAATAACGCGTTCAAGTCGCGAAAGCTGCCCAAGCGGATTCGAGCTATTTCGTTATTTTGTAAAGCTAACGTTCGCAAATTTTTTAACTTCGCGAACATGTCAGTTGTTAGTTCGTTGATGTTGTTGAAGCTCGCGTCTAAAAGCTCTAATTGGTTGAAAGTGGAGAGGTTGGGTAAAAGACAGAAATTGTTCGCGCTCAAATTTAGCTCTTTCAGGGAGGCTGGAAACCGGGAAACGTCGAGGGTTGACAATGAATTATTCGCAAGACTGAGCGACCTCAAGCGGTTGTTATTGCTGAACATAGACAGGGCCACAACATCAAGTTTATTTCCGCCCAGCGACAGCACTTCCAAATTGACAAATTCATCGAAAGCCCCCCGTACCAGTTTGCGTAAATAATTATTATCTAAGTACAGTTCCCTAATTTTACTTTGATTAGGTGAACTTTCCAGTGACTTAATCGCGTTGTTGTTCAAATTTAGAACGCAAACGGCAGCAAGACTTGTCCAATTTACCTCAGTCAAGTTGTTGTCATTTGCGTTTATAGTCGCGCAAGAATTCGGCAATATAAAGTCTAACGTTAACAAAAAGTTTCCGTTGACATCCAAAGTTTCTAGTTGTAAATTTTGATCAAAAATGTTTTTACCCAACGATTCCAATTGGTTTTTACCCAGCGACAACGTTTCCAGATTCGACAAATTTTTAAACAAATTAACGTCGAGCTCTTGCAAATTGTTAGCCGACAAAATCAACGTTGTAATAACCCTCACTCCTTCAAACACCCTAGAATCGAGTCGAAGCAAATAATTATGTTGCAGATCGAGCTTAGTCAAGACATCCAACCCCCGAAACGCCCCGTTTTTAATTAAGACAATACTATTGTAACTCAAATCTAAACTGGTTAAGTTCGGCAAACCTCCGAAATAGTCGTCTTTCAACACGGTTAGTACGTTGTGACTTAAGTCGAGTAGCTGCAGAAAGGTTCCGTTGAAAGCTCCTGCTTCGACAATCTCAACGTTGGCTTCGTTCACTCGCAATCCGGGGACCTTTTGGAGAAATTTGAACATCCCTCTGGATAATACGGGGATGAAGCTGCCATTGATTTGGACGTACCGGACGAGGTTTTGTTTGAGAAGCGGTTCGATTTCTTTGTTCAAGTCAAGAATTGAATCTGCGGTAACGTGGCGGCACAGGACGTGTTTCGGGAGGAACCGGCCCGAAAGACTACCGGAGCCGTAATAGCTGGAGGTGTAGGGGTCTCGGCCGAGGAGATCGCAATGTTCGGAGCCTTTCAGGGTTGCTAACACCGAAGCCAGCACCCCTAATTTCAGTCTACAAACAAAGAAATGGAGAAGTAGCACGTCAATTAAATGAGACAGAAAAAGAGGATTCAGTGACCGAGAGAAAGTTAAAATTGAGTCCAATAAAAAATTATTTGCAAAAATATATAGACAAGAAAAATTGAGTTTGAAAAAAGCGCAAATGAAATAGTTGAATTTTACTTACAGTAGCATTGTTTTTGTGTAGCGAAAATTAAACAAGTGGTGCTGGCAATGAGGAGTCTCTTTCGCTGCCACTCAACTAGGACTAGTTCGTTACTAACACATTATGAGCAAAGTCGTTTGGAAGAGATAAACCTTATCTGCTATCCTTATGTTATGTATGTACCAGTCTCTGGAATCTGCTGGGTATCTGGTAAATAACTGTCGATAGTGAATTTTTTTGACTTTGCTGTAAACAAGTTCAGAAATTGAATCATCCCCTATCAGATTTAGTGCAAGCACGCGATAAACATCGTATTTATAGGTCAGCGGATCTGAAAGTGATTAACGCGAAATTCTTGGAAGTTGTTGGTTTCCGATTCTATTACTATTGTCGCCACAAATTATGCAGAATGTACGACCCTGAAGTGATCTTTTGTAGTTATCGCATGAAATGATTTTTTCGACGATATAATATAATTTTCGCCGCAGGGATGTATTTAACAAATTTTAAACTTGACTTGGATAATCTTTCTGGCGATGGAAAATTTTCGGAGAATTTGGTGCTTCCTTAGTAAATTTTACTTGATACAATCTAAAAATGGTTATAATTAACTCTAGAAAATTATTTGTTTTTAACATCCAAATCAGGCCTTTGTTGACTGATTGGTAGATATACTTTATTTATACATACTTACAAAAATCAATAAATACTTAACAATTAAAATTCACTAACAAATTAATAGTTAACATCAAACAAGGTTTTAATGCTTCTTCGCTTTTTGGTTTTTGTTTTGCTCACAAACAAGTTATACTTGATATCGTCCTCCTGTTGCGTTTCCCTCTCCTTCCTGTCGCAACTCCACCAAAACGACCGAAGCGAACTAGCCACGGCTCTTTTATTGGGGGTTCCCTTGAAACTTCCTCTGCGCTCCCTTACTACGTCATCGTACAGGTTATTAACCGAGAATCGTTCCGAAATGTTGGGCAAGTTCAAACTGCCACCTTTTTTAACGTTGCGATTATTTCTGCTTTGACAATCCAAAGAGTAGCGTCGTTGTGGTTTGTTTTCGATTTTTATTTTCGAGACTTCTTCAAGATTTTTAAAATAGTTGATTGCCTTTTTGAAGGGAGATTTGAAAGTTTCTATTGCGGTCTTTTTCGTTACTTTTTTCTTTGGCGATTTTGGTGATTTCTCGGTGTTATTCTCAGGTTTTTGGCTTCGGTTTGTTAATTTTGGCCTAATTTGAGTCGCTGCAATTTTTGGAAATTAGTTGAGTTAGTGGCAATTTTCAATACTTACAGTCGTTGAATTTGAGAATCCTTTCAGCCACCGAGGTAAAAGTTGATTTCGTTTCACTTTTACTCTCAGACTTTTGTTCAGCGAAACGCAATTTACCACCATTGAGTTTCTTAGGGGTGAGTTTCTCACTTTCGTATTGGTTTTTAAGCAAAATTCTCTTCCGGTCCTCAATCGACATAATTGTGCAATCATCCAAAGTGTTATCCATCGATCTATACTTCTTTTCGCCCGTCCAGAGTGGATCCAAATAGTTATTTTTAACAGAAAGAATATCGTCGGCCGATTTTCGAATTTCCCCACTCTCCTCTTCTTCGTACTTCTCAACCCGCTTCTCCTTATCGCTAAATTTGTTAAAAACATTCTTATTGTTAACCGCAAACTTCTTGCCTTGCCCGAAATCAGAAGTGGTCAAACTAACCGTGCTCGAGCTGCAAGACGACATCTTTTCCCAATACTCCTTCCTAGTTTTAACAAGACTCTCGTCTCTTGTCTCGACTCTTGTCTCCATTTCCGACATGTTAGGGAGACTTACTGCGCTGCTGAGAGAATAAGATTCGGAATAGCTGTTCTTGCGAGATTGCTTAAGAGTATCTAGAAGATTCAACACGCTTAATTCCCGGAAGCCGGAACCCCTTCGCGACCCTTCATCGTTTTCGGTGGTTGAAAGCGAGGAGTTCAGCGAATCTGAGAAGCTCACTGTGGCTTGCTTGGTGAAAACTTTACGTTTCTCTTCCACCGACAACTGGCGGAAATCGACATTTGCTACTTCCGGGGCAATATGGCCGGCGCATATTGGGGAAGTATCCTGGTGGGAACTGGAGGTATTGGGTTTGGTTGAAGGCGAGGAGAGTTCTAGGTATAGTTGACTAGTGACGCGTTTCTGGACTGGCGGTGAAGCGGAATTGTTGTTTTCGTCACCGGGACCAAGGCTTGGAACCACCGCCTGATATTCTTTGGTTTCGTTAACAACTTTCCTTGGAACTTCAGTTGAGTCAATAGAACCTAAGTCGAAGTTGGGGGTTAGATTTGATTCCTTGTTTTTACTTTCTTTTGCAGTTTGGTCGACACTTTTTTGTTGGAGATTATTTAAAATTACTGGCGGCATCTTCAAGACCACCTCTTGACTGTCAAAAATTGGTTCTACATTTGACTTAAAACGAGAGTCACCGAGGTTCTCTTGGTTAGCTATTGTCTTGGGCAAATCTTCATCTGTTTCTAATTTACTACAACTTTGACAAGAGTTGATCTCTTGGTCAATAGGCGTGTTATCCAGATAATGCCCGATTTTAGATTCTTCTAAACTTTTAGAGAGCCGCTTCATCAGAATTGGTTCTTTTGTAGCGTTGTCTAAAATTTCGGGGGGTTTGATCACTTCCACTTCTATTTCCTCTGAAATCTTGTCGATAACCTTCAGGATTGCCTTGCGTTCCTCTGCTTTCTCTAGCGGCTCTTTGAGTTCTGCTTCGGTGCCAATTTCAAGGCATTTTTTTGATTTTGGGCCAGAACGGCTTTTGGTTTTTGAAACCTTGCCGTCGTCGATCCTGATTTGCTCATCGATGCAATCGATGATCTTCGACACCACTTTTCTTTTGGTGCACGTGACTTTTTTGGCCACCACTTTTTTGGGCGCAAACACCTCCTTGGTTTCAACCCCACTTTTCGTTATGTGCACGTTGTAAGGGGAACCCCTCAACAATTCCCCGTCGGTTATTAAATTAATTTCGTACATTCCGCTGTGTTTCGGTATATACGTAATTTTCGCTCTGTCAATTTCCGTGTCAATTTGTATAGGAATGTCGTCGGAATTTCCGTCTTCGGCGCCGCCTATTAGCGAAGTTAAGTCCATTGAAATGGCTTTGAGGAACGATTTGCGATTGTTATCGAAAGCTGGTTTGGGTTTGAAGCTGACTAGGGGAATTGTTTTTGGGTTGAATAACGGAGGAATTGTGGCTTTGCCTCGTGTGCCGTAAGGACCTCTGACGTACATTAGCAAATCGCAACGCTTCTTTGTCGAATTGTTCGTGTATATGTAGAAGATTGTTTTTCGGTGCTGCTCCCCGGTGACGAGGCCCATCCCGCGAGCGACGTACTGCGACGAAAACTTCCTGGTCGCCTCGTCCTTCGCCGACCATTTGTTGATGGCCTGCTGCAGATCGTGCAAATAATTGATAAAGTTCGCCTCTTGATTTGTGGTAAAGTCCGCCGACAGCTCGTTGTCCGAAAATAACTGCAAACAATAGCACTCACAATCAGCAATCACCATCATCCATCATTGTTCAAGGGGAAGACCAAGAAGGGGCCACAAGTACTCTTACGGGCAAAGCGCATTCGCTGACTTCGTGCCTTTGAATTAATGAACAGTCGGTGGAGAAGACGTAAAAATTTCGAGGCAACCATCCAAGAAGAATTGTTGTCGGTGAAATCAACCACTAATTTAATTTAATTTTTTTTCTCATTTGTAGCCAATTCCAATAAATCCATATTATCATTATTGGTATTATTATGGGAACAAATATAATGTAGGTACACCAAATTAAACCATACATTCCTTGAACTGTCCACCAGAAAATTTAATGAGCATCAAAAAATCTAAATGAAACCCAAATTATTATACATCAGAAAATGAGAACATCACCACTAAAATAACTATGCTGCGCATTGTTTTACCATTGCTTACATTTTAAATTCTATATGTCTATCAATTTTACTAAATGTTCACCAAATTTAGAACGCTCAAGTTACGCGTCCGTGCTGTACAAAATAAATATTCGCGTTATCCATTTATATTTAGTGTTTCTCAAAAAAACTATTTGTGCGTCAAATAATTATTCTATTACTCCAAAAATGAAATATGCTCGCGCATCTCTCCTTGCCGCTTGCGCTTCCAGACAAGAGGCACGCGAAAAAAGTTTTGTACAAGGTCAGTTCAGGGCCCTGTAATTTTTTTTTAAAGCACGATTAGAAATTACCACTAAAAGAAGTTTTACGTTTTACATAATGCAAGCCAATTACAGCAAAGCATTTATATATTACGGAAATCAATATCTTTTTTTTGTCTAAACCACTTCTATTTTTTACTCTTATTTTCCTTGCCCTAGCACATCTACATCTATAATTTTGCATAAAATTATTTACCATTTGCACAACATTTTATTGCTTGTGTATTTTTGATCAACAAATAGTATTTTTAACTGCCAAATAAAATAAGACACTGTCGAAAATTAAATATCTGGGTATTATGTTAGAATTAAATGCGGAATAAAATTTGGTAAACATTTAGTATTTATGGTCAACAAAAGTTATTTTGGCGAACAAAATATATAAGAGGCCAGCATTATGTCAATATTTGGTTGTCGCTTTAAGATTATGTATTTTCTTAATTTTGGTGAGCATTTAGTATTTTTGGGAAATGAAAGTATTTTTTTGTATGAAAATATTGGGTAAATTTGGTAGACTGTTAAATACGACCCTATTATTATTATTATTAATTGCCCAAATTTTTAATATGGACACGTCGATTGGACGACGTACAACTTTGAGTAATATTAGCCAACTGTTTATTCTTTTCTTGATCAATTAGGGCCGTTTCTGAATTTCCTGGCGTTCTGCAGGACGAGTTGCAGAGTTAACGTCAGTCGATCCCGAAAGTTTCCTAACGAAGTCAGCTCAGTTAACTACATACAGGGCTCAATCTACGTAACTAATTTGATTACAAGGCAAGCTTCGAGTCTCGTTGCGTGGCGCGAGTAAAGGGATTTAAAAATAATTAGTTTTGGGGTTAATATTTAATGTTTACCGGCGTCACTCCGAGATACTTGTAGGCCAAAGCTTGGGCGTGGAGGGGCGGTTTTTTCCAGTGACGGTGGGGGTTGGGGCATGCTCCCGGAATAACTGAGTTAATGACGATGCACAGAAGCGATCCGTCTTTCCATAATTCGGGAATTCCGCTGGAGAGCGTCCTGGATTGAGAGGACCATGTCGAGGGTAGACGACCTCCGGCCCATTTCAGCAGGCTCTCCCTCTTGCTCAGGGACGGACAGAAAACTGCAAGTAATTTTTATACGTTAATAAGTCAATAAATTATGTAAAGAAGAGTTCTATAATTTCCTAAAAGCTGTCGTTATTGATAGAAAAGCGTTTCAATGCTTTAACAATAAAATTATTAGAGCGGTCATAATTTCCTGCGAACTCTTATGTCCGTAAATTTAATATTCCTGCTGAGAGGGTTGCGAAAATATTGAGAAAGACGACTGGGACTGCTTTGAAGGATACCTGCAATATTCCGCATAAATAAAATGTTTTAGAAAGCTTTAAGGCAAATCACAAACTCTGCAATCTAAGATCCTAAAACAATATTGCTCGTAAACCTGTAAAGAGCGCGCTTAAGGGCGCGTTTTATCTCCACTTTTCAGAAAATTTCCAGCTCAGCAGCGCCCCTTCGATAAAACGCCCGTAAATCATTTATTTACAATTAGGCGATTAAAACTCGCTCCGTATTGGGCGCCATCAATAAACTCCCGGATTTCCTCATCGGCGATTAAAAGTAAGTACAGTTTCGGGTTGAGCAACGGTTACCGGAGATTAGCACTTCTTGTTTCGGGGACTATTTGGGTGATTTTCCCGCTTTCGGTTCTTTGGAAAACATTTCCCATTTTTTGATGTATGAAGAGACATCGCCTTTCCGGGCGATGTTGAAAGCTTCATGTTAAAAGAGACGTATTATATCACATCAGCTCAGATGATTGAGTCGCATCTGTACGTTTCTAACCGCCTCACTTGCTCAGGATATATCTTTTGATGTGTTTCCGGATATTAGCCGCCTCGAAACGAGCTCTTTGTCTTCGCCGGACAGAAGAGTCGGCGCTGCTTTACATTCACGCTCTACCTGCTGACGTTTCCATTTTTGGATTTTTATTTTAAATTATAGAGCCGGAAGCGTCAACTGCAAATTTGGCCCAAAGCAAACACGTAACCTGGTCGCCAATACGGAAAAGGGCTCTACTAGACGAGCCGCCCCTCACAAATCGAGGACACCACCAGACATTTCTAACCAAAGTTTTTTCCAATTTTAAATCAACAGCATTGCAGAAATTAAGCTGCTTGAGGAACCTTCTAAATTCTGAAATTTTTTTGAAAAATTTGTTACAATTTGGCAATTTAGGGTCTTTTGGGTAACATGTCGCTTGGAGATTATAAAAGTCTCGGTACCTAATTAAAAAAAAATTATTTTGAATGATAAGCCCTTAACCGCCAATTATTTGCGTGCAGCTGAAAGTGAGGGTTAATAATTCCCGCAACATTTTCTTAAAATCCAGATTCTGCTCCGGGCAGTCAGACGATGCAGCAGCGTCAGATGCTGGAATTGCCGGAAGAGTTCGGGGTTTTAGGGAATCGGGGCCAAGTAGTGTCAAGGCTACGGGGTGGCTCGTTGTTGTGTTTGGCAGGAGAGTCTTGTACGTTCTGCAAATTCTCCGCCCCGTCAAATCCTGGTAATGCGAGTTTAGTTAATTAATGCAGCTAGGAGGAAACTGGCTGTTTACCTGCAAACTTCCAATTTGGACAGAAATGGATAGGCGTGGCAGTGCGCCACTACTCGATTAATAATTCCGGAACTAATTGCAGCCCCTCGATAACGTTGCCCGTCATAAATTTCAAATTAGTAAACAAGAATATGACCGAAATTGAGAATTGATGCGCCCCCTAAAAACAACGTCGGCCCGGTTCAATTAGCAATTAGCTGCCATTCATCTCATCCCGGTCGCGAGGGATGAAACGAATTGATTTCGGGGCGGATTTTTACCAGGCGGCCGCTTCAAAATTCGGGACTAATAATAAATAAGACAAACACAGGGGAGGTTTTGACACTTCAAGCTTTTTTACCTGTTTTTTTTTTTTTTGTTTTGGTATTTATTCTAAATTGATAAGGGATGAAGTCGAGTTTTGATGTTTATTCCAAATTGGCAAGAGTTTTTTTCCAAAATGGAGTCGGAGAATCGTTAGTCGTTAGAAACAAAAACATCATTTCTTTAACACAGAGCCTGCAGCACTGTCTCTAACAACTTCACATCTGGGACCGTCCATGTATCGACTTCTTCTAAACACAATACCGACTTCAAATTCGATAACTTGGCAAACTCTTCCGTTGCAATCAATTTCGCTCAGCAGCCTGCTACGAGCATCGTCATCCAAATTTGTTGGCTGTCGTGCAACACAAAAGACGTAAAAGGAAGTTGTACCGGAGGGTTATTGGGTTCGAGTCTGTAACGCGAATATAACGCCAATTCGACTCCCATTACATAAACCAGATACGTGCAGTTGCACTCTAAAGTAATAGTTGCGAACCATTAATAGCGTGCGGATTGGCCGTATAATACACAAACGTTAAGAGCGATACTTAAACCGTCTTTATTTGCAGTACAGAGGGCAATTAAAGGCAGAGAACGCTAATGCGATGAACTGCCTTGGGAATCCGGGCATGTGCAGATTCCGGAACAGGCATGCAGCCACACCGCAAGAAATCTAACGATGACATGGTCCAAATTAGCAATTAGAAAGGTTGAAGTAAAGGTAAAAGTAAAAGAAAGATTGCTATTTTGTAAGTTTTCTCTACTCGCCAGATTTTGACCCCTGCGACATTCACTTAGCTCAAAACTGAAAGAGTTGCGCTGAACGAAGTGATCGAGGTGGAATTGCTTGAGGCTTGAATCTTAAGTTAAAACTTGGGGGATTTACCAGAGACGCAGCTTCTGTCCAGCTGGAGCAGTAGCCTGGTGAAGAAGTCCTTGCGGCCCCACAAGAGCGCGATCCCGGCCGCTGGCAGGAGAAAGTGCAGGACGACCGCCAGTCCGCTCCAGCTCTGGCCCTCGTCTTCCGTTCGGACCTCCTCCGAGGCATTGTCTGAGGGGCAATAAAACACACGTTAGTCCGTAGTTGATAAACGGATGCCGTTAGGTTTTTCGTCGTAACGTTAATTTCATTAAGCCGGCATTACATCACATTTAAAGCCTTAAATCTCAAAGTACACAACAGTTTCTTTGTTCAGAAAACCCGCATAATTTATACAAAATCCTGGCTCCCGCAGAATGCCTGCTACAAACACCGGCCAATTATAAAAGCGGGTGACACTAAATCAACAGGACGAGTTTAGAGATGAGAGAGGGTTAATTACAGACGTGCTTTGCGATGGCGCCCATAAATCCTGCCAATTTTCAACATCGCACCGGGTCCCTTGGCCGAAACGGCATTGCTTAAAAACACTCAACAATTGGGACTAATCACAACTAAAAAGAGAATCACGACAATTAATTCTGGGCCAACAATAACAGAACTTCTGCAAAAAAACTAACTTTTTTCAAATTTGGCCAAGTGGCCGGCAACCCGTTAAACATCCCTGCAGGAAAGGTGCGGACCTAGAAACCGCCGCGCAACCCCCTAAAGTTACAAACAAAATTTACTCGACTGTACAACTACATCAATATTAAATTCCTTATGGCACATGTAGAGTTATTAATTTCCTGGACCTTTTTCCTGTTACATCCTGGCAGTTAGTCTGGAGTTGGTTGGTAATGCAGCAAATACGTCGAGATGATTTGCTAATCGAGTGAGGAAATTTCGTTAGTTTTGATGCTAATGCGAAGCGTCTCGTGCATAATCTAGTTGAAACTGTCTAAACACACCCTTAACTTTCCGCCCTTAAAAATTCGTCTTTTTGCACTAAACCATTCTCTGTGTCAATTATCCAATTTTCCGAAATTATTAACATGGGTGTTTGGCAAACACCAACGAGCGACCCTATATTAGTTTGGCTTCGTCCCATGCCTTGGAAGCCACTTTAAGAGGCTTACGGCAAGTTATTAATTATAAAGCCGTTAAAGGAGTTGCTCTAATCCGGCCCCGAGAACCGAAAGCGCATCTAGAAGTAATTTTTTGCCAAGAAAATACTTAATTAATTAGAATCGCAAATGGAATTGTTGCTACTTACCCAAATTACTTGCCGACGCCATCTCTACATTTTTGGAAATTGCCCCGAGTTATTAATCACGAGCAGGGAAGACGCGTAATGACAGTTTTTAGGACAATTACTGTCGGGGAATTTTTACCGATAAAATTCTTGGTAGATAAATGGGCACTTAAAGATAACAAAATTTGACGGTTCGACATCTAAACAGTTTAGGTGATCAAGGAATGCGTTCGAGACAGGACTAAACCCAAACCAACATGCAACTATTGAGGAAATTGTGATTAGATGAAAGTTATGACGCAACTATCTAGAGCGAATTGCAGTGAAATTGTTTAGCAATTAGTTCTTGGCAATTGAGCAATTTTATTTAAATATCAGCAGATTTATCTTGAAGAGGCGTGAAAACTAATTAAAATTCCATGTTTTGCCTCAAGTTTCCTATACTTTTCTTTTATTATTTAGTTATTGAGTTTCTTTAGAATTTCTTAATCGAGCTGAAACCGCTTCTACACTAAACTTTATTTAAAATTTAATTTTCTTACCAGCTCCAATAAGCTTCGTTAGTTTGTAGTCGTTAGACTTAAGGCTCCTCTCTACCCAATTGGGTATAGGGAATTTTAATGTTAATGCGCGCCACGGTAGAAGGCAAACGGTTTGATTTTTTGAGGTGCGGTTTGCGTTATTTGAAAATATGATCTCTTATCTACATATCGATCACGTAGTTTTGAAATATCTACTTCAAGCAAGACACAATTATAGTTTATTCATTGGTATGTTTTAGCTAAATTTGAATTCAACACTTATTTGACAATATCTCTGGAACTACAAATTTCTCCATTTAAAGCAGTGACCTTCGCAATTAGCCTTAAAATACTTTTTAACATGCAAACAAAAAGTGATTTGAAAAATGGCAAATAGTCAGTTGTTAATTTTTTTTCCAAATTCTATAACCTCTAAGTTCTTTTCGTCTCTTGTTGTTGTGCGTGTTTCTTTTGGTTACTTGCGATAAGATAGCTTAAAAGGTTTTTTCATGTTGATACCGGTTACATTTTACAACATTAAAGGCAACAGAAAATACTTGCGTGTTTGTATACTTGTGTAACAAATAGTAGAAGTAACAAAAAGTAAAAGAAAAGAAAGAACCATAGTACGATAACAATAAATATGAATTATCCAAACAAAAGTACATTGGGAGCTGTTGAGATTATTTTTGCGTTAAATCGTTTCAAATGGGAGGTAAATTTAGACTGGTAATTTAAATTTAGAGAAGTTGGCACTAATTCCAATTAATTAATTACTTACATATTTACTCCAAGGAAAAATAGGTTTAGTTTTTTTTTACGTGAGAACAATGAGTATTATTACGTCTGTGTCGCTTTCAATGCCATTCTATTAATGTATCCACTCAAAGGAGAAACGGTTAAATACTTGCAATCAGTTTGAGTGACTCGATTTTGGATAAAATTGGTGAAACGCGAGCAGCTTTTTGGTGAAAAAGTTTAATTTGTTTTTTTCTCCCCTTTATCTTGGGTAAATATCCATCAAAAATTGATTGAAATGATAAAATTACCGGTCACATTTCAATATCGCCGTTATTTACCCTCAACTTCGTAATCAGCATTCGTTCAAGAAGGGCGTAAATCAATAAGGCGTCTTGTAGCGAATTCTCCCTCAGGATGCTGATTATATTCAATACTTTTTAATATACCGCCTCGTTTCCGGGTAGCAACGGAACTTGGAAAACTACCAAGAACAACCGCCGGTTTATTAAGATTCTTATTAGATAGTTTGACGTAAACAAAAATAGAAAAAAAAAACTTACTTATACCGGTAATCATCCAAAGGAGCGCGGGTATCATAACTACACTAAAAACTTTGCACTATTATCGGCACACACAATGCTTGTAAAGGTTGTTTGCTTTATCACATATTTGTTAAACACACATGTTCGTGTATGGGTTCTCGGCTTGACTAATGCATTATTACGGAGGAGCGACGTAAAATAAAGAGGAGTCCAAGACGTGGTTGCACAAACACATTATTAAGGACATGCAAGTAAATGCAACAGATAGCCGGCTTCCCAGTCTACGTTTAAAAGACCGTGAAGAACTTTCTACGGTGCATTAATAATTTCCTTAGCCGTGAGCCGGTAAATATTCATTTCGTTTTGTATCGCACGTATCAATAAACTTGACCCGTTTTCTTGTTGATGGTATAGCAACGATTTTTTGGGGCTTGTCGAGAATTAGCAATTTCAATTTTGGACGAGTTTTAACGCGACGCAGGAAAGCGTGAAATTCGGATTGTGAAATTTTTCATTAGGGACTTTTTTAATTGGGTTTGGACCCGAAAACGCATCCGCCAGTCATAATTGTCCGCACGTCTGCTTTGCCACAAGGAAATTGCGAATTACGAAACAACGTCACCTTGTCGGGGGCGCTTCACGTACAGAAGTCTGGCCAATGCAACTATTTACAGAAGTTTCAACGAAAGTTAAAGAGGAAGGTCTCATTGAAAGACGCGTCCTTTCATCCTTCCAGCTCTAGTATCCTTCGGTGGTTTATTGAAATAAAATTTGGTCTTCCACGACAAACTACGCGTTCTTTCAAATTTTCAATGTCTGCTTCAATAGAAATTTTTTTTAAATATTTTCCTTCCTATCCTTTCTGCAATCTTGATCTATATCTATTTATTACTTGAACCGCATCTTGATAGCGATTGATTTTTGCTCTTGCTCTTCGTTTATTGGCAATTATTGCCCGGTGCGGAAATATAACTTTTAATTTTTTAAGGCTACCAAATTTACCCAATATTTTCATACAAAAAAATACTTTCATTATCCAAAAATACTAAATGCTCACCAAAATTAAGAAAATACATAATCTTAAAGCGACAACCAAATATTGATATAATGCTGGCCTCTTATATATTTTGTTCGCCAAAATAACTTTTGTTGACCATAAATACTAAATGTTTACCAAATTTTATTCCGCATTTAATTTTAACATAATACCTAGATATTTAATTTTCACGTATAATATCCCTAGTGCATTGATTATTTCCGGAAATTTTTTCGAATGCATTTCCAAAACGTATTAATTAGCCCGAGTGGAACACGAGGGTTAATTACGTTTTGGAAATGCATGAGAATAAAATTTCCGGATATTAATCAATGCACGAGGGCATATTCGGTAAGAAAATCGCAACGACACGGACATTGGTCCATTATGTCATTATGATGTCATTATTAATAAATAAATAGTTTTGATTGGCTGAAATAATTTCCACTTATTAATTTCATGCAAGGTGCAAAAATTTCCAGGAAATTTTTACATTGTCATAGAAATGACATCGAATTCTATTTTTCTATTGGCTACTTTTCAGTGTCGTGCGATTTTCGGCAGTGTCTCATTTTATTTAGCAGTTAAAAATACTATTTGTTGATCAAAAATACACAAGCAATAAAATGTTGTGCAAATGGTAAATAATTTTATGCAAAATTATAGATGTAGATGTGCTAGGGCAAGGACAATAAGAGTAAAAATAGAAGTGGTTTGCACAAAAAAAGATATTGATTTCCGTAATATATAAATGCTTTGCTGTAATTGGCTTGCATTATGTAAAGCGTAAAACTTCTTTTAGTGATAATTTCTAATCGTGCTTTAAAAAAAAATACAGGGTCTTGAACTGACCTTGTACAAAACTTTTTTCGCGTGACTCTTGTCTGGAAGCGCAAGCGGCAAGGAGAGATGCGCGAGCATATTTTATTTTTGGAGTAATAGAATAATTATTTGACACACAAATAGTTTTTTTGAGAAATACTAAATATAAATGGATAGCGCGAATATTTATTATGTACAACACGGACGCGTAACTTGAGCGTTCTAAATTTGGTGAACATTTAGTAAAATTGATAGACATATAGAATTTAAAATGTAAGCAATGGTAAAACAATACGCTGCATAGTTATTTTAGTGGTGATGTTCTCATTTTCTGATGTATAATAATTTGAGTTTCATTTAGATTTTTTGATGCTCATTAAATTTTCTGGTGGACAGTGCAAAGGATGTATGGTTTAATTTGCTCTACATTATATTTGTTCCCATTTTTTAATAATTGCAGTGCATTACTAATGCTAAGTCAACAAGTTATTTAGATGAAAGAAGAGTGAGAATAGAGTAAGACATCTTCATGACCTGAAACAGAATTAATCCAAACTTCTTCTAGTTTTTCATTTGTTGGTTTTACCGAAACAAACAGAGGAAATGAGATGATGCCAAAAGCTCCAGCTCTGACGAATAGATCTTTTTGAGATCTCGCCAGCATGAAGCTTAAATCCTTTTGCAGGTCAACATCGGCTTGGTACCATTTAGAATCGTAAATTGCTTCAGGAATCGTTGAGCTCTGGTTAATGTTGATTAAGCAAAGTTAGGAAGTAATTTGGACTTACTGCGTCGATTATGTGCTGGCCTCCTACGCATGCCAGAAATAAGGCCCACATCCAACCGGAACAGTGGATTACGGCCGAAAGCTTGCTGTAGCCGAAAGTCTGAAAATCGCTTAAATTGCTGTTTTGAGGTGGGAGCAAAAGTAGAAAATACCTTAACAAATTGGTTTTCAATGCATCCACAGATTAAGCCAGTTATAGTGAGGTGGGCCAACATTCCATCGGAGAAGAAACAGTCAAGCCTTTCGCAAAAGCTAGAATTTCCAAAAAAGTGTAAAAATGTCTTAAATTGTCATTAAAGAAATTTCTTAGTACCACCGGTAAAAAAAATTTCTTAAAAAATAAAATCTCTGACCTAAGGCAAGATATACTAACTCCAGAATCTGCTTGTGGTACTTGATGCACCTGTACAGGTTCTCCTTGCAAGTCTCTTGATTTTCGTCGTCGAAGCAGGTGATGATCATCGAATTCATGTGTCGAACTCTCAAAATGATGTGATGCCCAATTTCCAGCATATTGAATGAGATCATTAGGGTCAACTTCATCAGGATCTGTGCCGAAATGTGAACGTAAACGACCACCAAGTGGTACCAAGGAAACGTTTCGACCCTAACGGGGGTCCAAACCGGTACCAAAATTCCGCAATTCTCCTGGTAACCCTTCAACTCGTTGGTCTTTTCGCAACTGGGTACTTCCAAGTATTTGATAACGTTCAGCAACAAAATTCCGACGACAGTGTACATGAAGAAAAATACCGATAAAAAACTCAACTTTTTGTCGGCCTCCTCGACGCCGGGCGGTTTTCCAAAATCGTCGTAATTTGAGAGATCGGCCATTAACTGAGCTACGTGTCTTTGGTTGCGGACGTACGTGATTATCATGAAGTACAAACCGAAAAATGCCATGGTCCAGGCGTAGTCTTCGCTAGTGTTGATTTCGAGACCATCTAAAATTTGAGGTTTTATTTTCAAAAATTTTATTTTACGTCAATACTTTTCGTTGTTAATATTAAGTGCATCATCACCGAGAAGCACCAACCGAGGGTTATTATCACGAATGTTACTATTCTGATGTAGTACCATTTGCCCGGGTTCATCTCTTCGTCTTCGGCGGGCCATATTAGGCTGAATTTTAAAATTTTCAAAGTCGAGCGACAGATTGTGATCTCGTTGGTTGCTGCCATTGCTCTGACCACAGTTACTCCTCTTTATAGAAGGGACGAAAACAGGAATGTGTAGAAATGAGTTTTTGTTTTACTGGATAATCGCTGTTGCATGTTAGGGTTGGCTCCTGGCCTGTTTAACGGTACAACCTCCTAATTTGTCAGAGGTTCAATATTTATGTGCTGAACTATTCGCTACATACGAGCAGAAGGCAGATTCATTAATTATCCAACAAGTTTTGCTCTAAATAAAAAGTTGATAGGCACGTAGTCAAATGTTGGAAAACTTAGATATGTCGTCGAGGAAGCAAAAAACATGCGTAAGTAACTACTTATTTTATTGTGGTTTGTACCATATAATTTTCGGTAAAATAACTAAGTAACTTATTCAGAAACGAAATCAATAGCCCTTTGTGCTCCCGTTAAAAAACGATAATTGGCCAAACTGTTCTATAAAATAAAATAAAATAAAATAAAATAAAATAAAATAAAATAAAATAAAATAAAATAAAATAAAATAAAATAAAATAAAATAAAATAAAATAAAATGAAATAAAATAAAATAAAATAAAATAACATAAAATAAAATAAAAATAAAATATAATATAAAAATAAATAAAATCGACCCAAAAGGTAAATTTTTACCATGAAAAAAAATTTTGGCCGTGTTATCCCTTTCCAACTGTTTTTAAAACTTAATTTGCTGGTGCTCAAGTCTAACTAAAATTCTGCTTCAGCTTCACGGTTGCAAGCCAATAGAATTAGCGGGTTGAAAGAACAGTGAGAATAGAATAAGACATTTTCAAAACCTGGAACAAAGATTTAGACAACTTGTAGCTTTCTGCGAGTTAGTTTTACCGAAACAAACAACGGAAATGAGATGACCCCAAAAGCTCCAGCTCTTACAAATAGAGTTTTTTGAGATCTCGCCAGCATGAAGCGCAAATCCTTTTGCTGATTCACATCCGCTTGCTACCATTTAGAATCGTAAATTGCTTCAGGAATAGTTGAGCTCTGTAAATCCAGAATGAGTAAAAATTTAGGAAATAAATTAAATTTACGGCGTCAATTAGACGTTGACCGCCAACACACGCCATAAACAAGGCCAATATCCACCCAAAGCAGTGGATTAAGGCTGCGAACCTGCTATATCCAAAAGTCTGAAATTTTTTGGGAAAAAAGCTGTTGGGTGACTGGAAGCGAGAAAAATACCTTAAGGAATTGGCTTTCAATGCATCCACATATTAAGCCAGTCATTGTAAGGTGAGCCAACATGCCATCCGAAAAGAATTTGTCGAGTCTAGCACAAAAGCTGAAAGTCGAGAGCGTTGATAGAATTACTAGAACATTGAGAGACTTACTCTAAAATCTGGTTGTGGTACCTGATGCACTTATAAAGATTTTTTTTGCAAATTTCTTGATTGTCGTCGTCAAAGCAGGTGACGATCATCGAATTTAAGTGGTAAATTCTCAAAATAATATGTTGAGCAATTTCCAGCATGCTAAAGGAGATCATCAATGACAATTTGAAGAAAATCTGTGCAGAAAGGTGACAGTAAATAAGCACCACGTAAAACCAAGGAAACGTGTCGACTTTAACAGGAGTCCAAACGGGCCCCAAAATTCCGCAATTTTCCTTGTAACCCATCAATTCGTTGTATCTTTCGCAACTCGGTATTTCCCAGTACTTGACAATGTTCGGCAATAAAATTCCTACTATTGTGTAGATATAGGTGGTTTTTGATAAAAAACTCAATTTTCTATCGGTTGCTTCTACCCCAGGTGGTTGTTCAAAATCATCGTAATTGGACAAATCCGCCATTAATTGAGCCACGTTTCTTTGGTTGCGAACATACGTAATAGCCAAGACGTACAGACCAAGAAATGCCATGATCCAAGCGTAGTCTTCGCTGGTGTTGATCTCGAGATCATCTAAAATTTGGGGTTTATTTTCGTAATTATTGTTTTACTTAACTACTTTTTGTTGTTACTATCAGGTGCATAACCACTGAGAAGAACCAAAGAAGGTTCAGTATTGTAACTGAAACTATTCTGATGTAGAACCATTTGCCTGGATTCATTTCTTCATCCTCGGTGGGCCAAATTAAGCTGAATTTTAAAATTTTCAAAGTACATCGACAAATCGTAATCTTGTTGGCAGTCGCCATTGTTGTAATAATTACTGCTGCCGTGATCAACGTTTTATATTCAAAACTCTGACAGGGCAGTATTGAGATAGAATTTGCGCTACTCAGTATTCATGTATCGTGTCTTTGTTGACAACTGACCGCTTCGGTCCTGTTTAAAATTGCACCTTATTAAGTTCTCGAGGGTTCAATATTTATAAGTCGAACGATTCGTTACTTGCAAGTAGAGGGCAAAATCGTTTATTATGCACCAACTAGCAATCTCAATAAAGAGAAACTCCTTGAGACAATATTTAACTAACTTTTCTTTCTGAGGAATACTATTTAATTAAAGGTAAAACAACCAAGTTATAGATTATTTAAGACTTCACTCCCTCAAATAACGATTTAAAAATTAAATTAATAGTTTTTCATGTTTCCAGGGACACCATTGCTAATATTAATTTTAGGAGCAATTTTGTTACGATAAACGTAACTTTGTTTTATGTGAAAGTCCAAAATCAAATCCATTTTTCTTATTGCTTGAAACTTAATTAAACTACTTTCGCATCAGGTCTCCTCCATTAACGTTTTGCAGATGCGACTGGAATAACTATCTGATGTTTATGCCGGCATCGATTTAAAACAAGACCAAAATAGGGGCATAAATTGGTCAATTGAGTTAACGCTTTTGTAAATTAGGTCCTGAAAGCACTTTGATGTAAAGCTTCTAAATACGAAAAGTAATTTCTTTCAGCGTAATTAAGCTCTGAAAAGGAGTTCCATAAAGTGCCCAGCTAATTACGTGCTTACTAGCAAAAAATCTCGAGTCCTCAAAACAACGTAAATTCCTCCCGGACGAAAAATTCGACCTTTCAGCATTTTATTTCTAGTTCAGAAAATCATTTGAGAAAATAATTGTCGTACAATTACAACTACGGCTCTTGTTTTACTTTTCATTTTCCGCCCTTTGGGATTTGACTTATTGTGCTTTCTATTTTCGTCCCTCCTGATGCCGGTGTTTCCTGAAAGAAGGATTACCCCCGGACCGCCCGACTGCCTGACGCTCTCGTCTCTTCAGAAAAACACTAATTTACCTTAAGGCCGTTAGGTAAACCGCTCGGATAGTAATTAGGGAAGCTTAAACTACTAAAACGCGTACAGCAGGTTCACATTCCGCCCCAACTTATTAAATTAACCGCTTAATGATGAGAAATTGTTAAAGTTGCTATATGGTGGCGGCCAGGCTTAGGTACGTGCGGAAAAGTAGAATTTAGCTCAGAAAACGAAACGTTACCTTGAACCAACAAAGGTATGTTGTCGTCGGTTATAACCATCAAAAAGAGGCCCGATCGCAATAAATTTGTTATCGTGTCGCTTGAACTTGGCAAGTGTAAATTGCGCTAAATTTCAAGGACAATATGCACGGCGAACATTGTTTAAATTGGCAATAATGGCGTTTACACACCGTTAATGTTGTGTAGTCAAGCGAATTTCGACTGCGTATCGCCAAAGAAAGTTTTTTCATCCATTTGTGCCCACGCCATTATTAATTAACTAATTTTGCATGCCACGCCTCAACCCACGTGACGCTTCAACAAAATATTGATGAGAAAAGTTCAGTTTTCTCGATTCAATTTTTTAATCGACACTAAGAACACGTAGGTAGAGGACAATTGAAGAAATAAGAAGTTGAGGGAGTCTATCGATTCTGGAGCCAAATTGAGTTCAGGAATTCAAGAGGGTCGATCACATAAGAAAGCGCCAATTTTTAGCTCTTTAGTGGCAACAATGCAATTTTTTTTTTTCGAATTCTTTCTTACTAATTGGAGTAAGTACAAGAATGTTAGAAAGATTAAGAATTTTGTTGTTTTTAGAAATTTGCAAAAAATTTATTGATTTTAGGGTGAATTTAAGTTTAAATTTGGATTCAGAAAGGTTGATTGCATAAGAGAGCGCCAAGAGAGTAGTTTATTAAAAATTTTTTTTTAAGTGTCCTCAAAAGTGTAGAACTAGACTTTAAGTTAAAAAGTTTAACAATTAATTTTCTTAATTATTTTTATACGATAAATGAATAATGTGAAATATTAGGTACCTACATAATCATCTGACCCTACACGCGGATGCATTACGGTTGCTTAGAACCACAATTAATTTAATTCAAGCTAATTGCACAGGATGCAGTAATTATGCGGACAAAATCGTGTGTAATTTTGTAGTAAAAACTAGTTCTTAATTGATAACGTGACGGCCAAGGTAACCTTAGTGCATTACGCAACAATTTGAGTTATTAAAGCTAATAAGGCAGCAGGACTTCTTGGTATGATAATAATTTTGTTAGAAGTTTCACTGAAAGAAGAAAGGGGTCTGCTGATTAAAATAAACCAGGTCGAAAGGTGCGGCATAAAATCAACCACTGGAACGTAGAGAAGGAAACTAACCTCTATATTTTGGAACCGATCTAGTCCACGAGGCAAGAAGCTCGCATCAGCAAAATTTCTCTTCTTTTGAGTTACAGGTGGCGGGGTTAACCCTAAATTTTAAAAATTTGAACTTTAAATTAATACCTTTGCGTGGTCGCCTATCAGGTATGGACATTATCCTTAAGACGTCTAACGCTAATAACGCGAAAACTTTGCTCGTATTTTAAATAATAATGTCATAAACCCGTCCCGAAATGGCGTTATAGGGGTTCTTAAAGTTTTTTAATATGAGTAACGCGATATTTGAGCGCAACAAATTGAATTATAAACTTCCTCTCCTCTTTTTTGGGCGAAAGGGGGCTCGAAATTACTCGATTATTGGGTAATGTGCCCTAATGAACTTACTTTCCATTTTAATTACATTGTGATGTGTTTTGGTAAATTAACGACGTTAATATCCGCAGTAGCGCATCATGGTTATGAAGTTTCCTCTTGTTACGTGATCTCCGCAAAAGGAATTTACCTTATTAGATATTTATCCAATATATCGAGTTAGACTAATTGGCCCAGAATTTTGAGGCAATTTATTGCCGACTTCACCACGTTCACTTCAAGCGTTATCTCAAAATTACCGAAAATTATCAATGGGTTAGTTCGTAATTTAGTAGAACGAAAAAACGGGGCTAAAGCAGAAAGTACTCGGTTCTCACAATTTCCGAATCAAGTGAGATAATTGCGGTATTACCTGCATTGAAAGTTCTTACAGCTTCCTGCTGGAGGCGCAAAGCGTAAATTTATCAGTTATCCAACTACGCGTTCTTCTAGTTGCTTTCTTAGATTTTTAAAATTTATAAACGTCAGTCAATCGGTCAAGTTGTAATTTTAAAAAGGGAACAAATATAATGTACACCAAATTAAACCATACATCCCTTGAACTGTCCACCAGAGAATTTAATGAGCATCAAAAAATCTAAATAAAACCCAAATTATTATACATCAGAAAATGAGAACATTACCACTAAAATAACTATGCTGCGTATTGTTTTACCATTGCTTACATTTTAAATTCTATATGTTCATCAATTTTACTAAAGGTTCACCAAATTTAGAACGCTCATGTTAGCGCGTCCGTGCTGTACATAATAAATATTCGCGCTATCCAATTGATATTTAGTGTTTCTCAAAAAAACTATTTGTGCGTCAAATAATTATTCTATTACTCCAAAAATGAAATATGTTCGCGCATCTCTCCTTGCCGCTTGCGCTTCTAGACAAGAGGCACGCGAAAAAAGTTTTGTACAAGGTCAGTTCAGAACCCTGTAGTTTTTTTTAAAAGCACCATTAAAAATTACCACTAAAAGAAGTTTTACGTTTTACATAATGCAAGCCAATTACAGCAAAGCATTTATATATTACGGAAATCAATATCTTTTTTTGTGTAAACCACTTCTATTTTTACTCTTATTTTCCTTGCCCTAGCACATCTGCATCTACAATTTTGCATAAAATTATTTACCATTTGCACAACATTTTATTGCTTGTGTATTTTTGATTAACAAATAGTATTTTTAACTGCTAAATAATATAAGACACTGTCAAAAATTAAATATGTGGATATTATGTTAGAATTAAATGCGGAATAAAATTTGGTGGACATTTAGTATTTATGGTCAACAAAAATTATTTTGAAGAACAAAATATATAAGAGGTCAGAATTATGTCAATATTTATTTGGTTGTCGCTTTAAGATTATGTATTTTCTTAATTTTGGTAAGCATTTAGTATTTTTGGGAAATAAAAGTATTTTGTTTTATGAAAATTTTGGGTAAATTTGGTAGACTGTTAAATACGACTTTTTTAAAAACTACAGCCGTTTTTGAGCAAAAATTTCACTCTACATCAACCCTGTAGGAACAATGGTCAATGAAGGGAATCACTGATGAGAAGATGCACAACTCTTCGAAAAATTTAATGCTTCACCAAAGTTGAAAAAGCTACAAATAATTAATAATTAACTAACAGATGTACAATTTCTCTCAAAAATTTGTCCCGATATTGGGAAAAACGCGCATAATGTTGTCTCTTCGCTGCCGCCTGATTGATCCTGCTCCACCACTAATTGAATCTTAACGCAGAAAGGCGACGTTATCCGGCCGATAACGGTCGGAGTTATCAAAGTTTCGCTAGATAATTAGTCGGGCGTCCCGACGCCTAATGGATTATACAAATTACACGACATGAGAAATTGATGCTGTGGCGGTTAGGAAAGTAGTGTCCGTCACCAACTGACACAAATGTGACCGTGCCGTCAAGGTGTCAGCGACGTCGGAAACTGACAAGTGCGACGCCCGCCGTCGCCATCAATCACTTTCGCCAACATTCGCGTTAACAGATCGCGCAACGACCCCTTGGTACGTCCACGATGTCTTTCTGGATTAGTCGATCAAAGTAACGCTTCCTGCAGCCCCTGCTCACGGGAGTCTGCATTATCGAGTTATGCAACGAGCATAATGCGCGTAATTATCCGGACGGACCGGGATTCGAAGCCAGTTTTCCGGAACGGAGACAGTAATTTAGCAGGCACTGGTCCAGAGCGAAATGCAGCTTCCAGCTCTCCATTGAAGTAATTTTGGATTCTGCTTTGTCCACACGCTTTTCAGGAACACCCTGTAGAAGTTAGAGTTTTATCCCATTTGTCTCAATTCTGTAACGTCTTCAAAATGCTTGAGTAAAACTTTGTATTTTTGGGCGTTTGGTCGGAGTTGGAAAAACTTTCTCAACTTTTTCAAGTTGATGCAGAATTCCGTTGTTGCCAGTCCGAGGACCCTATTTTTTCAGTTTGAAGGTGCCCCATTTTGCTGCATGTCGGCTAGAGCTTGGTCTACGCCGCAAAAATGTAAATGCCTCCAAGAACCGTTCAATTCGAAATAAGATATATGGAGTGAGGGTGTATCCTAATCTGGTATCGCATTTGTCACCCATTTCTCTGCCAGCACGCAATAGCGCCGGTGTGTGGGCGTTAGTGCAATCCGAGTTTCAGTGTCGCTTTTAATATTAAACCGTCTTCGGATTTGGCCCGTCTGCTAAATAAATTTTGTTTTTCATTCTCCGCGTATTGAAATTCATCCTGTCACATTCGCGACGAGGTAAATCAAATATTTGGTCGTGTCATGGCAGGGCAGAAGTTAACCCTCGTCTCAGCCATCCCCCGACATTTGTAAAACTATCACACTTCAACATCTTAACATCATTTATTGTTAGGTCCTTCTGCTTCGATTCGCATGTAGACAGAACGTGACGAAACATCTTAATAAGTCTCCCCTTTTCCGACGCTCTCACGCAACGCACAACACGCAATAAAACTCTTGGAAATAATTCGGCCGAACCGCCTCCGGACGAGTTTCCTTAAATTCAATTTCCACGCTTTATGAAAGACATCTTTATCAAATTCAGCGCGCTTTAATTAATGGCCGCGTCATTCACGTGTCAAAGACACGAGCGGCGGGGTCGTCGCGCCGCCGACGTCCGTCCGTGTCAACCCCCCGATTTCCCGTTTGAAAAACCGGTCGCGGTTACGACAATCAGGACGCATTTTCCAAATCAACCGCCTGGTCGCAAGAGGGGTCCCGATTTCGTCGGGAATTTTCAAGTCACGATTGACCCCAAAAGTGAAAATTGCGGGCTGGCGGGGTCGGGTGCGCCGCATGGCTGGGGCGGCAACAAATAATAAAACATCTACTGTTTGGCAGACACCTTTTCGGGCGGCAGATGGCGCAAAAACCGCCATAGATCAACCCGGAATCGTATATAGACGCGCCAAGATTAAGTGAGGCACTAACGAATTCGTTACGACACAAAGAGATTTCGATTGGGAGAAATCGAGGATCACCCCGTTAAGCACCGACGTATTTTATTGCGTAAAAGGTTTTTGTGAAAAGACATTCTAATTAAACTCCTCCACCTTCGAGAAGAGCTCTGGAACCGAAAGAAAAAAAATAAACAAAAAGGTTGTGGTAAGGAAGAAAATAGTGATGTTAACGAAGCATTTGTTTCTCGCATTAAGCAGTTTCCTGGCGTTATCGCCGGCTTTCCCCTTGTTAATGGTCTCATAGTCCACGAAATATTAGGGCGAGGGGAGAAAAAGCACACGTTGATGTTACCAAAAGATTAGTTCGTACGGCGTGATGTATGAGGGCTTAGGTCTTGTATCAAATTAAAAATATAAAAATAATTTCGTTATGTAGCTGTCCAACGAGCCCCTTTTACCTCATCACGTCCGCTCATTAGGTAATGTCGCACCTTTGTAATGAGCTTGACGTAACGAGATTAACATCTAATTTAAGAGATGGAATCCGGAATTTTGTGCAGCTCTTGCGAAAGATGTCAAGAACACATAAATGCAGACATTAGTTTTTGTAACAAAGTCCTCCAAAGTACTGAATTATTAGCCAGCCTTGTGACCCTCATCATTTAGATCTTTTCTCTAATAATTTCAATATTAAAAAAAAATTTTTGTTTTACTCCTGCATGGTTAAAATCATAAATGTGAACGTCCCTTATGTAACGTTGAAGCAAGTTGGAAGAGGCAAGAGGCGAGCGTTGCAGTACAGTAACAGACCTCTAGGCCAGTGAACAGAGACATGATAACAAAAAAATTTAACATTAATTCTAACATTTTTTAAACTTTGGCGTGTAATTTGTAACGAATCGAAACGGAACTATAAAATTTTGCAACTCGATTAACGGTTGGCATCATTTTGAAAATTGAAAAAATGTAAATTAAGCGTTATACGTGACGAGAAAAAATGTAACATCGTTGCAAACTCGATAGAATTTTCATTACAATATTCAAAATGCACAGCAAAATTTGCAGGAACTTATGAATTAGGCATAATAATTAATTATCATTAATAACATTTTTTCATCTAATTTTCCAGAAAAAATATTAACATGTTTGCAAAACTAAAATCAACTTGCTAAAATCGCCTTACAAGACTGTAAATTTGCAACTCTATTCGGCGACGGCATGGTCCATTTTTTATAATTTACAACAAAATTAATAGTTATTTAAGTAAAAACGATTCAAAAAAAACGTAACGTGTGTAGATGTCAATTGCAAATGACTGCATTCGTAAATGTTTATTAATGATAATTAATTATTATGCCTAATCCTAATTCATAAGTTTCTGCAAATTTCGCTGTGAATTTTGAATATTGTAATGAAAACTCTATTAAGTTTGCAACAATGTTATATTTTTTCTCGTCGAGATATCGGTTAATTTAAATTTTTCCGATATTCACAATGATGCCGACTGTTAATCGAGTTGCAAAATTTCATAGTTCCGTTTCGATTCGTTACACATTAAACGACAAAGTTTAAAAAATGTTAGAATAAATGTTAAATTTTTTACTTACTCACTGGCCTACTCGGCGACGGTTTGTTTACGTGTACAATTAATCAAGTTGTGTATTACAGACTTCATTACCTTACATCAGAAGTGGTTGTTAGTGTAGTGTAGTGTAGTGTAGTGTAGTGTAGTGTAGTGTAGTGTAGTGTAGTGTAGTGTAGTGTCCAAGAAAAAAGAAACATTCAATGGTCAGATCACCCATGAGAAGTTTGTATGACTCAAATGCTTCTAAATACTTAATTTCTCATTATTCACCAGATTTGGCTCCATCAGACTCTCACCTATTTTAAAATTAAAAATTTTTAAATGTAGAAATTTTTTTGCCTGCTTTGCTTGCAGTAATGCGACTTGAATCCATCAACAATTTTTAAATGTCAAAGTTTTTAATTTTTTTTATCTTTGCTAGTTGTGTAAGTGTCCCTGAATAATTAATCAACAGGTGCTCATTATTGCGATAATTAATAATATTACGCAACTCGATGAAGCTTTATATAAAATCGATAATCAGTTTAAAATTTTATTCCATCGTTAGTAAATTTATGAAATACGGTTACACAAAAGGGCTCAGTTCCATATTATTGCAAAGCTTACGTAAAAGAAGCTTTCCAAATGTTATTAAGACGAGAGATTAATTTGCACTTAATTTGAGGATATTGTGTTTCGCATTTCCCTCGTTCACAAGAAACTTCAGTAAACAAGAAATTACATTAGAACGAACTATCCGAGAACAAGTTGGGTTTCTTTATGACTCTGCTTTGTGCTGTTTAACGAAGACATAACCAGAAGAAGTGAGACTGCATATAACTGAGACTATCTACACTTCACTATTTTTTCTTTAAATGTCTAAAAATTAATTATTTAGTGTTATTTTTAAATTTATTTTATTGCCTATAAATATAAAATTTATTTTATTATTTTGAGGAATTGGTCGAGGGTGGTTGCACAAATTTTCAATGAAACTGACACCGAAAGGGCAATTCGTACTTTATGTTAGATAATTAAAACACTTAAGCAATTTACGTTTGGCTCCGGCAGCGAAGCCAAACGGCGGTAATAAAGGTCCAGCTACAATAAAAATGGTGGATGCGCCGGGTGAATTGCGGCTTGCGCTTTAAATGATGAGGCTACGTGAAAATTAATAATTTACTAAAACTCTGACTACGGCGCCCTCTGCGGGGACATTATAGATATCTTGTGGGAGAAACGAACCAGATAAAATCCCAAAGTTATCACAAGTTGCCTTGACCTTGCCGCAGTAACTTAAACTCGTCATTTTGTTGGCGTAAAAGTTTCCGGGCCATCTAAATAAGCGTGTTGTTGCCTCTCAATTATCCTTAAGTGGCTCTTGTTTCTGCAACAAGCACCTAGTTAATTCACGAGTTACGATTGACTGCACCCGGAGTGACTCTCAAGATCCATTAAAAATAAAATATGTAGACTTGACCTAGAACCGCTCGTTCGGGTTTCAGCTCGTAATTAATACATGAGATAAATTTTAAATTTTCTCTAGTCCAACTGAAGCTGACGGCACGTGTAAAGCAGCAATGCCTGAATATTGGATGGGTTCGCCTCATCCAAAATGAACGCTTCCAGACAGAGTGGCAGAGGTACAAATCTCCCTGGAGGGAATCAGCCTCTGGCTGCTCCTTTGACCCACATGTGACACCGGGTAAAGTGACAGCTATTGCCTATGCATGCACACGCCGCCACATATTCGCGTTTCACCAGCTCGACGACCCCCCCCCCCCCCCCCCCCCGAAACGTATGTATTAAGCGCGATGGATTTCATTGTAATCAATAATAAATCCCGAAAGCTCGAAATTTAAATTTTTACGGTTTTGGGCCGACTTTAAAATTCAAATGTGCCGAGAATTTTATGCCGATATGCAAGGAGAAGCATTCCGTTGCATATTTATGTTGGGATGCAAAACCGCGATGCTTAGTTTACCACGTAGAAGCGGCGTAAATTGCTGCACTTTATGGAGCCGGAGGCAGGGCGAATCGCCCTAACGAAGCCGGAAACATATTTCCAACCTCCAGGGTGATTGAAAAATTTCCCCTATCTAACACATCTATGCAGATTTTGAACTTCACGGGTTCAATAACGTTAAGACCCCAATTTTGTCTTCTCCTCCAGGAAAGATTTCTCTCGGAGATCTCTGTCAGTACTTCCTACATTTCTTGACCAACTCCTCTTTAATTATCCGACGTTTTGTACTTCGACACAATTCTTTTAAATTTAAAACTTAATGGGCCAATATTCTAATTTCGTATTTCTTAAAAAAATAGTATTATTATTAATAAAAGTTGTGACCAAAGAACCTAATTGAGGTTTAAGAATACAAAATAATGCACTTCTTTAATAGCTAAATAAAGTTTTGCCATAATTTTTTTTCCTGCTTATCAACAATTTTTTCCAAAATATAACAACAATTTAACTTTTTTTTAAAGTTTCTTAGAAATTAGTAAGATTTTTTGGAACTTAATTAAGACCTATTTATAAAAGATAGTTCAAGACGATTCTACAGGGCATTAATGATGAGGGTCCTCTTTTGAGGCAACACATTATTTCTCAGCAATGTCTGAAACTTTTGTGATTTTCTTCCTGGAAATTAAAGTTAACGTTTGTGTTAAATTACGTCTCTGGAGCGATTGATCCTTCCCTAGTCTGGCCTCCGTCCTCTTCGTTCCCGGTACCTGTTTAGAATCTCTGTCCAAGTATCAAGAGCGGAGCAATCGGAAACTGCAGGCGCGCGATTTTATTAAAACGCATTTCTCAATATGTCGACAGCAGAGCCTTGGGTGGTGGAAGGATGATAGTTGATATATTGTCCTGCTCGCAACTCGCATCCTAATGCCTCACCTGTCTGAGACCCCAAGAGGTATGAATATTTCCTCTTCACGCCACCGATGACAAGAAAGAAATAGAAACGTCAAAGAGTTCGATAGCAAACGTAAATTACCAATCCTCCCCATAAAAATATTTTTGTTGAAGGACCTCGAGTTCTGTTCAATTACCGGAGCTCAGCGGCTATTAATTATATTTGTATAACATTTAATTTTCCCGGTGGCGGCCGTGATAGTTTGCAAATAGACTAATCGTTACAGCAGACACGAATTGCACGCGTAGTTCGTTGGTGGAGCATCGAAATTTCGTGAAAGCTCCACGTTGTGTCGCTAAAGCGACTTGCAGTAACTAGCAGAAGCGTATTGATGTTTGTTGGTCGGAAGCCAGATACTTTTATTGCAATTGAGTTGGTTTACGGGAGTCGTTTTTCCGTTCCGTCGATGTTATTCTCTTAAAGTCCGGACTGACTCCGGATTACCCACTCCGGACTAAATAGATATCAACAAGGACCCCGATTGTCGGCGCTTTCGAACAGAAACTGATTGGATTAAAATTCTTCGGACGTCTCCCCTTTGGTTCTTTCAACTTTTGCTTGCGGGTCAATACTTTTTGGTATTTTCCGAGTCGCATCGAACCTGAGAAGTCTTTTAGGCGACGAAATTCATCACAAAGACGCCAATATCGATGAAACAACGTAAGGAAGAAGCGGTGATGGATAAAGTTGAAGGTGGATCAGACAACAAACACCCGATTAGCATTCCGGCGACGCTATTCCAGCAATGACTTATTGTCTGAAGGTACTAAAATCATCAAATTTTAATGTGGCATTTGCATATAAATTAAAGGCGACCCAGCCGTCCCCAAGTTGCCGCGACTCGACTTAACTCCTCCCCAACGACTTGGCGGAGTTGGAGTTAGTGCGATATTTTTTTCTCGCACGTGAAATAAATCAAACATAATGCACCGCGGTCATAAAAATAACGCCAAACCGGAACTTTACTGTTAGGTGGCGTCGTAAATTGAAGAGAGTTTGTAAAACCGTGTCCGGGCATAATTTAACTTTTCCACCAAACGATTTATGTAAATGGCCATCGGGAAATCGTTGATAGCATCGATAGAATTCGACCCCGGGGAATTTATCTTGAGAACTAAATCCCGCACTTTGGATTTGCCGAATATACTAATACCGATGTCTCGAGGAAAAATCGGTTTGGTTGCAAAAAGTATTGACCACTCCTGAAGCCAACTTAAAATCTTATTGCTCACCTGATTTGTGGAGAGCCATTTCGGGGAATTTGCCCGGCCGGAAGCTATCTCGAATTGCAGGACTCTCGTCAGACGCCGGATTGGCAAGAAACTGGATTTACTATGCAGAAATCCGGAAACTCTTCTAGAGTCCTTTAATGGCGTGGAGGGGTAGAACGCGGGTCAGGTCCGAGTCGACGGTCCAGGAGTCAAGAGCTCGATTCGCGGTCGACCCGATTATTAATTTTTTAGGGTCAAAGTTCTCTCTTATTAGAACTACAGTTATGGTTTAATAAAAATATGTCAAAAAGGCGGACACCGACACTTTTATACTCCTTGGGCCCAGCATTCGATTAACAATTATTGACTCGAATCAAAAAACATTTTTTTACATCGCAGCTTCTACTTTATAAGTATCATTATAGGCTATATTCAAAATTGTCTTCAAAATCGACCAAAATTGCAAATTTCAACTTTTTTATTATTAGAGTTACGACTTTCGTTCTTTAGCATTTAGGTGAAACGATGTCAACTTTAGGAATTTTTTGAATTTCTATCGATTGGTGTAGAAAAAAAAGTCAAAAATTTTAAAAAATTTTACATCGATTTTATGACTAAATCATATAGATTTCGAACCGCTTAATACGAATCTGATCGTAGTTTTCCTGTGCAAGACGTACTTTTTAAGATATGACCGTTCGAATGTTTCAATTCAAAATTTTCGTCAAAATCGACCTAAGTTGCAAATTTAAACTTCTTTATTAATAAATTTACGATTTTTGTTCATATAGCGTTTGATAGCTTTTATGAAATGAAGAAATTTGATGTATTTGGATTTGATGTAAGTCTGCCCGTTCAAAAGTTACAAGAGTTTGAATATTATAAGAAATCGAAATTTGGTGGTTTTTCTAATTTTATAAAAAATCTATTTATTCTAGCCTCGAATTGATTACAGATTTAAATAGAGAAAAGCCGATTACGTAAAAAAACGCTTATTTCCAGCCTTTAGGTGCAACGATGTCGATTTTAGGAATTTTTCGAATTTCTATCAATTGGGGTAGAAAAAAAAAGTCAAAAATATTGAAATTTTTTACATTGATTTTATGTCTTAATCTTATAGATTTCGAATTGCTTAACACAAATCTGACTGTAGTTTCCCTGTACAAATCGTACTTTTTAAGATATGACCGTTCGAAAGTTTCCATTCCAAATTTTCGTCAAAATCGACATAAGCTGCAAATTTAAACTTCTTTATTGATAGATTTACGATTTTTGTTTATATAGCGTTTGATAGCTTTTGTAAAATGGAGAAATTTGATGTATTTGGATTTGATGTAAGTCTGCCCGTTCAAAAGTTACAAGAGTTTGAATATTATAAGAAATCGAAACTTAGTGGTTTTTCTAATTTTATAAAAAATCTATTTATTTTAGCCTCGAATTGATTACAGATTTGAATAGAAGAAAACCGATTACATAAGAAAACGCTTATTTCCAGCCTTTAGGTGCAACGATGTCAATTTTAGGAATTTTTCGAATTTCTATCGATTGGGGTAGAAAAAAAAGTCGAAAATATTGAAATTTTTTACATCGATTTTATAACTTAATCTTATAGATTTCGAACCGCTTAGAACAAATCTGATCGTAGTTTCTCTGTACAAGATGATTAAGGGCCGGTTTTACGAAAGGAGAATAAGCCACGTATAACGCTATTCCGGAATAACTCGGGATAAATGGGCATTTACAAAAATCGAATCGGATAAATCCAAGTGTAAACTGTGGAACGTTGCTATGTAAACCGGCCCTTATTCCGGAATAGTTATTCCAATGCTTATCCAACTTTCGTAAAACCGGCCCTAAGGCGACTATCACCATTATGTCTTGATGCACATTGAAGGAAAAGTTTTGATAGAAAACTTTACTTCTCCTTTCTAAATAATAATTTTGTTTTTAGCGATTGGCATTGCTACAATTTAAGGGTTGTCGCGGCTCTAGACTTAGCCGTTTCGAAACCATGCTCCACGAGAAGTAAGCGGGAATATGTGGTGAAAGCGCTATGCACGCTTGAGTAGCTGTAAATTCTTCAGTAAAGATTGAGTGTTTCAGGATCGGTGAAATGTGCGAGTAAATCAAGAAAGAGTTGTGGTCTTTCGCGGTTAGTGGCGCAAACTTATTTTTCATTCGTCGAATCCTGGAAATTTTATGGATGACTGCAGGTTGGCAGGATGGTGCGGATATTATCCTTTGCATAAGCGAACATCCACCGTTTTATGTATATCTTTATTGGCGTGTTTGTTTTATTCGTTTTATCAATTTGCTTGTTCCCGGCGATTCCCCGAAACTGCCCTCCGACCCGGCCCATATACATACTTTATTACTGCGACTTTTCCAAATCGGGGAAAAGAAACCGGCAACAATTTCGGCGCAGAGAATAACAATTTAAACACGCAACGACGTCGGGCTTAAGCCAGCTCGCCTCGTTTTACATAAAGCAGCGATGTAATTCCGTTTCTTCGGTAACAGTTTTCTGATAGCATTTTCCTGCGATTTGGCAGTTTCCATCATCACATTTCCGCTTTCAATAAGTTTATCTAACGCCGCGACCCTCTGGGATAAATTTCCGGTGTAATACATCCGGGACGAGCGACTTTCCACCATATTCCCTCTACAAGCAGAGGTGCTCGCTACCCCAACAACATTCACCAGATTATGAACGTTGTTACGCCCGAGCTCTCAAAGTTATCTTTAAATCCTCGAGGTTACGCAAAATGCGGTTAGTTTGATCGAGCCGAACCGCCGCGAGAGGATTTTCTAGGAAATTACCGAAATTTCGCGCTTATTACCTAGTCACGTCATACTTTCCTCCGGATAATTTCTTAACGTAGTTAGGGGTAAACTGAAACATGACCGCCCGACTGCAGCGAAACTAGCTCCTTGTAGCCCGTGTCGGCGCCGCTGTTCCCCCCGGGACTTGAACAATTGCGATCCTCCTGGTGCCATTGTTGTTTTTATTGTTGCCGAGATGGCCAAACGGTCTGTACAAATTAAGGCGCGCTGCTATTGTACGTGCCGGCCTTATTGTTTTATAGTTGTGCCGAAACGGCTCTAAACCCTGAAACGAAAGTCTGGGCTACGTGACTATTACTTCTCTTCGGAACAACATTCAGGAATTACTACAGGAACGTCTCCAACTGCATTTAAATTCGCAACTATAACTCGGCGAGCGGAACAAATTGAATTAAAGAAACACGTCCGCAACTGTCGACAAATATTTGCCAACATTCGCCAAGTCCGAAGATAAAAGCTCGAAGCACCTGCAATAAATTTACTTTTCAGGTAGTTTCTGCAGCTCCGAAATAAGCAATTAAATTGTTTTTAACAAAATTAATTCCTTTTTTGTTAGCGGAAGTTGCAATTCCCGCTATAATTACCGGTGTCGCGAAATTTCGATCAGTTGTGTCTCGCTCTATGAATATAAATTGGCGTCGATGCTAATTTCAGGGGGTGCGATGCGAAACTTGTTACGAATGAAAAGAACGAATTTACGTCGAGATAGAAAAACGCGGAATGGGGGATGAAAATTTAGCTCCGATGAGTTTAGGAGCAAAAAGTCCCAAGTTTTTCCCCATCTAGTGTCTCGACGACAACAGTAATTTACCGAATGCGATATTCTTCCCACAATTCATGCTCTGCTTCCCGGATAAGATGTGCACAACCGAACTTTACGTCGGTGGAACGCAAAATTGCCGCTCGTAAATAATAAAGACAACTGCAACAAAACTTGACCGCCCGGACTTCGAGCCTCAACGTCAGCGAATTAGTTATTCATTGAATTAGTTCTAGATAATGAAAATTTTGAAAGCTCGAGGCGAACAATAATTTAGAAAAAATGGCAAACAAAAAAATTACGGTAATTCTAAAAAAAATTGAAGTAAATTCTTCAGCAACAATCATGAAGACCCTTGATGGTTGGTGTTTTTGAACTTTTTGGATGGACGGTCCAAGTTGCGATGGGAGCTGCGGTTGAAATTAATAATTTTCAAGTCATAAAACTAGAAGCTCTTCTCTGCTGGATGTTATTGTATAATTTCGTGCCCGCTCCGATTCGTAATTGAATTATTTTAATTAAATTGGCAGCCTGCAATCTTAGTTGCGCTACTGGATGTGGCACGTCGTGAATTTTTGATTAGTTCCTCCTTAGCGCCGAATAAAAACTTGCAGGTGAGCTTCCGTCGAGACATCGTTACCCTCCCTCGCTGCACAATTAAAATCGGCAAAAGAAAACGGCGCACAACGTCATTGAATGATTAATGCCGAGATAAATAATAACGCAAAGATAAACAGGACGATCCATCTTCTCCAAATAAAATATTTTAAGGTTGTTTACAGGCGAGATTAAAGTTGGGCGGGAAAAGCGCCGGAGGAAAAAAAGTAAAGGAAAACAATAAAAGTTGCAGGGGACCAGGAATAATTATCAAGATTAATAGACCGGAGCGATTCATTATCGCTCGGTATCGTTAGGCTACGGAAACGGTAACGAGTTTCGGTAAGTTTTAAAAGCGCCACATTCTTTGTTTTATGTTAACGTTGGCGGCGTGGACGAAATGTAAATTACTTTAGTGCTTTTATTGTCGCGGATAAAGTGTAAATTGCGCTTTTGGCCCCACTCTTCGTTAGTTTAATTGGAAATTGATTGACTTTTTGGGAAAATCTGGAAAGTGGGCCCCTACCTCTTCCTAAAGAAAAGTTTGAACCACAATCTGATCCAAGGCTCAAGGAAGCATTGCCACGGAATATAAACCTCAGTTAGACCTAGGAGATGATGAAAGAAATGAAAGATTATTAACAAAAGTGTAGAGACTTCATTTACAACAGGAATATTTTTAAAAATGGTAAAGCTATACGGCATTTAAAAGTCTAAGAAGTAGAAACCAAAATAAAAAATAAAGAACAAAGAAGAACAAATAGAGAGCGATGTAAAAACTTTTTGACGGAATACCACAATCTAATCCAAAGATCAAGGAAGCATTGAGACAGAATATAAACCTTAGTTAGACCCAGAAGATGATGAAAGAAATGAAAGACTATTAACAAAAGTGTAGAGACCTTATTTGCCAGAGGAATATTTTTAGAAGTGGTAGAGCTATACGCCATTGAAAAGTCTGAGAAAAGAAACCAAAATGAAAAATAAAGAACAAAGAAAAACCAACAGACAGCGATGTAAAAACTTTTTGACGGAATACCACAATCTGATCCAAAGGTCAAGGAAGCATTGAGACAGAATATAAACCTCAGTTAGACCCAGAAAATAATAAAAGAAATTAAAGACTTTTAACAGAAGTGTAGAAACTTTATTTGCCACGGGAATATTTTTTGAAGTGGTAGAGCTATACGGCATTGTAAAGTCTGAGAAGAAGAAACCAAAATAAAAAATAAATAACAAAGAAGAACAAACAGACAGCGATGTGAGAACTTTTTGACGGAAGTGTAGATAGGATCAAGAGAATCTTCCGCTACTTAAATCTTGATTGACAAGAAAAGAAAGAAATTTTACAACTAAAATAGATGTTCATAATTTTGTTCTTCTGGAACCAAAGTACCATACATTTTAGTACTTTGGTAAAAAAGAGGCGTCTTTCTATTGGCACATCGCAGATAGTTTATTGATGTTGAGTAAAAAGAAGGGCAAGAAAATTTGTGAAGAGCTTTTGACTGCCAAAAATTTTGCTTGACGTTGGACATGCCTCGAGGTTGTCGAAAGACGTTACCAGAAGCTGGTGGAACCAAGAAGAGTGCAAAACAGTTGCTTCCAGAAGGTAAAACTTTTTATATTGACTACTAAAAATTGGGGAAGATATTTGATAATGGTAGGTGGCCATCTGCCTCTCCTGGGGCCAGCGATGGCACAGCGTGCACGAACTTCGAATAGGAGGAGACTTTCCTCGATATGTTACGTTCAAAATTAGCATGGTGGAGCAGCTTCGTGCAGAGAATCTAGCAACAGCTTGTAGCTTTCCTTCATTTTACTAATTTACACAACGTTGCCTCCATACTTTACTTACGCGACATATATCTATTCAGCTGTAACTTAGATGCGTAAGAAAACTAAAATTACGAGCCCTTACGCTCCTCTACCTGTACACCCAATGTTTCAGTTTCAGGTAATTCGAGCTATTTCCCCCCGTATTCCAAATTTCGCAATAATTTCATTGCCGCCCCGGGTGCATTTAATCCCTTTATTACCTCCATTCCGGCACCGGCAACCTCCCTTATTCCCTCTCGCCATCTTTATCCCATGACCCTGACTTATTTCCATTCCACGAGTTCGACAAACAACACACATGTAACAATTTCGCCAAAATCGCGCATAAAAAAGTCTATATAAAAAATATGGGCCGAACCAGGCAACGCGTGCGAAAAATAAACTCCCCATCCTGATCATTATTTATGGGGGTGGCGGTATTCGAGGGGGACGACCGACAAAAATCGACCTTATTTCGGCCAGATTTACGGAACGAGCAATTCGTTTTATCAAGGGGGGCACAGGTATACGCAGTTTAATTTGTAAAACGCATATATCTGAATTTGGCCGGTGCCGAATTACTTTCGGCTTTGTAGCTGTCTCTGTTGGGGCACTTTTTCGGAAGACTGGTAATTTTACGACGGGACGTGCGTAAAATTAAAATGGGACGGTCGAGGGACTGCGCCAGGTTCAGGATGGGAATAGTTACAAAGTTGTTGCGTCGCCTGTTTATTAATAGGTGATGATGACGTATGAGGATTGTTAAGGGTAGTTTAGCTAATCGCATGGAAGGGGATGCTAGACAGGAATTTGGTTCGATGCGTGCACCGGTCAAGTTACTGGGGGTTATCTCGCTAATATATCAAATGTTCTATCCGCTAAGTGATATTACCAATCATAATTTGATCTATTCCAGAAGCGGCCAGCGGAATTAGTTGGGGAGAGATCTAAACTTAACAGCTAAGACTAACTGATTTCGCACTAATTTAGGCAGTAATTGGACAAATTAGTCGCAAAAAGGCAGCAATTGGCATAAAATTATTAACAATAGTGCAGTAACTTTCTGAAGACCCTCATCATCAAAAAGACTCATTATTACATAGAACAACTCATTGTCGGCTTCTGTTGTATCGAAATTAGCTGAGTTAACGATAAGTCGATTTCGGCGAAATGACGGAGGCGCTGGGAGAATTTCAAATGTAACCGCGAGTACCGTTCAACTCTTGCCGATCAGTTATCTCCTGTTGTTAGATGACCGCAAGAGAGAATCCCGCGTCCTTAACGTGCAGAGACTTCCCTATTAAGTTGTCATTTGTTTTTAACGACAAAGATACGGGGTGATTAACCCCAAGTCTCCATCTCCCGCTTGCCTTAATGGGTATTGAAATTTAATATCGATGTGCAAGGTCGACGCGGCCTTTTCTTGTGCGCCCCCATAACAAGGGTGAACTGATATTGCTCCGCTACACACACCGTTCCCTAGTTATTACACAACCTCGTTAACACACCTTGATGAGCGTTAGATTAATACGATATCCTAGAGGAGCGCCGCAAACTTGATATTACCCATGTTGTTATTTTTTACAACCCCGCACCTCCAACCTCCCCAACTATCGACCGCGCCACTTAACGGCGTTCACCCCACAAGATTTTCTACCAAATAATTTTTGGAAGCGGTAGAAGCAAAGATTTTGTTTTTAGGAAGGTCGCGGTAAGGTTGTAGAAACGTCAAGCGAGACACTGAAAATCCAATTAATCGGCTTGGGAAGAGTGGCGGGATAGGTGAAACAAGTTGAACAATAAAGGAGCAGCGAGAGGAGATGGTTAATGTCGCGATTTAAACGAGTCGCAATCACGAAGTGAGAGGTGAAATCAAATCGAAATGGTGACCCCGCCCGAAATAAACTCGACGTCATTCTTCATTCCGTCCATTAGCAAAATGAAACGCGGCGCTGAAACCTAGGAGTAACGCGAATCGTTAAACAAACAGATAGTCGACTTCATCAAGTTATTTCGGCCACAATTGCGAGAATCTGGAATATTCATGACGTATAGATAGGTGCTCTTTAGTTGGGGTAAATAGGGAATAAAATGTGGCGGGAGTTGGATGAGCGTCGATACCGACTTCAATTTCGCTCAAATAAATGAAATCTATTTGCTCTTTGTACTTGATCCGCATTTATTAAAAAGGTTCCAGATTAATGTCGCGCTCTAAGCTTCGCGAAATTGAGTTTCGTGATTTATTCTGATAGATTAGGGAGGATCGGACCTGGCGCCGGTGGTGAAATATGGCGAGTGATCTGCATCAGGCGGGACTCCCGGAGGACCCACGCGGGAGAGGCCGTCACAATTGAAACCCGAAAGAAAACGGAAAACTCGAAAAGCTCGCATTTTCCAAAGTGACTACTCACAGAGACAACAAAAGCTTAAGCACTAAACAAATTATTTCAAAATTACGTAAAAATTAGTGAGCGTTATGCAACCAAAGATACACCTTCTCCAAAGATGATGACAAGACAAATTGGTTGGAAGCTCCGTTCCAACGAATTTTGAGAAAGTGATAAATTTTCACTTATAATATCCTTAGTGCATTGATTATTTCCGAAAATTTTTTCGAATGCATTTCCAAAACTTATTAATTAGCCCGAGTGGAACACGAGGGCTAACTACGTTTTGGAAATGCATGAGAATAAAATTTCCGGATATTAATTAATGCATATTCGGTAACAAAATCGCATCGACACGGACATTGGTCCATTATGTCATTACGATGTCATTATTAATAAATAAATGATTTTGATTGGCTGAAATAATTTCCACTTATTAATTTCATCCTAGGTGCAAAAATTTCCAGGAAATTTTTACATTGTCAAAGAAACGACACCGAATTCTATTTTTCTATTAGCTACTTTTTAGTGTCGTGCGATCTTCGTCAAAATCGACCTAAATTGCAAATTTCAACTTCTTTATTATTAGACTTACGATTTTTCTTCATACAGCATTCGATAGCTTTTGTGAAACGGAGAAATTTGATGTATTTGGAATTGATGTAAGTCTGTCCGTTGAAAAGTTACAAGAGTTTGAATATTAAAAGAAATTGAAAATTAGTGGTTTTTCTAATTTCATAAGAAATCTATTTATTCTAGCGTTGAATTAATTACGGATTTAAGTTCAGGAAGGTCAATTACATAAGAAAACGCTTATTTCCAGCCTTTAGGTACAACGATGTCAATTTTAGGAATTTTTCGAATTTCTGTCGATTGGGGTAGAAAAAAAAACTCGAAAATATTGAAATTTTTTACATCGATTTTATGACTTAATTTAATAGATTTCGAACCGCTTAACACGAATCTGATCGTAGTTTTCCTGTACAATTCGTACTTTTTAAGATATGACCGTTCGAATGTTTCAATTAAAAATTTTCATCAAAATCGACTTATATTGCAAATTTCAACTTCTTTATTATTAGACTTGCGATTTTTTTTCATATAGCATTCGATAGCTTTTGTGAAATGGAGAAATTTGATCTATTTGGAATTGATGTAAGTCCGCCCGTTAAAAAGTTACAAGAGTTTGAATATTAAAAGAAATTGAAAATTAGTGGTTTTTCTAATTTCATAAGAAATTTATTTATTCTAGCGTCGAATTGATTACGGATTTAAGTTCAGGAAGGTCGATTACATAAGAAAACGCTTATTTCCATCCTTTAGGTGCAACGATGTCAATTTTAGGAATTTTTGGAATTTCTATCGATTGGGGTAGAAAAAAAAACTCGAAAATATTGAAATTTTTTACATCGATTTTATGACTTAATCTTATAGATTTCGAACCGCTTAACACGAATCTGACCGTAGTTTCCTTTTACAAATCGTACTTTTTAAGATATGACCGTTCAAATGTTTCAATTCAAAATTTTCGTTCAAAATTCGAAAAATTAAACTTTATGAGAGTAGATCTGTTGATATTGCCATTCTACGTAGACTGAAACCAACTGAAACTGTGTTGAAGTATCTCTTCAAAATCACGGTCTATATCCATAGACAGACAGGATCTCTGCCTAAGGGCTTTATAATTTGCCAGTGTTTCAAAGAAATTAATCTTAAGCTCGCCACGTATTCCAAAAAGGAAAACAGATGGTTCACTATTTTTGTCCAGCTGAAGAAGCTGCAGAACCAAGAAACCAATCCAATTTTTGCTGACGAAAGTTTCTCGTTGGGCTCTTTTACGACAAATTAGGCCTCATAGTTAAACTCTTGTAGCAGTAACTAACTGAGGGGTTAGAGTCCCTTATTTTCGTACCCCACCCTTACCTCTTAGATCGAAGTCAAATATGTATTTAATCCAAAGCAAACACAATTTGGGTCAAACTTGGGTGGTCGTTGCTGCTGGAGGTAATTTCAATTGGGGCCCAGTTTCTAGGAACATGATGTGTCAATATACTACTCAACTCCATCGAGACTTTAGGTAATTGCCATTGATTCACACCCTTAATCAGCCAAGCTGCTCGTCGGGTTAAATCGATGATGAAGTCGCAATAATTGGACGCGTTATCAATAATTGTCACGGTCATAGAATTCCAATTGGAGCTGTGGTGGCAAAACGTGAAAAGTTTCGTCTAGACTAATAACGTTCATAGAAATTCCGAATAGCACCTCTGGGCATTGCCGGAGAGAGAACGTTGTTCATACACGGCGCGCCCGATATAAAGTCTCTTGTTTTGTGCTGAAAATTTAGGGGTGGCGTTCTTAGGTTCAATTTCCGTTATGTTTCCATTACGGAACATTCTGCGAAATAAAGTTGTTGCAGCAATCATGGCATGAGAAGTGCAGGTGGATGTTATTGGAGTTTGAATCGCAAACACGAAAAGCTCAAATTGAGCACCGGCGAAAGCTCGGCAAATAATTGCGGAATTTACAGTAAATTCGTTACCAATAGACACTTTGCGACTCTGTCTTTATGTTTCTTCGTTTAACGGTCTTAACAATTTTTGAAAGGGCCCCGAGATTTACGTGAGTAACTCGTGCCGGTGTTATACGCAAAATTTGAATTCCTCGCATGAATTCTTGATGTAACTTGCGAACAGTAATCGCTCCACTCGGAGCATGGACGCGAAACTAGAGTCGTAACTCGCAAAGTTTCGCGTATCGTCCGATTTATTGACAGTTGCCGTTTTTCAAAGCTCAATTTGCGGCCAAAACGCCCGGACATGCCCACCAACTTTCCCGGAATCGTAAAATTATTCAAATAACCAAACATCACGGCACTATCTCGTGTTTTTGCGCAACAATCAGCTGAAAGCCCAGACTGATGGACAAACACGTTATGAAATGTAGTTTTCGGTTATAGATTTAAATTCCCATGTTTGTTGTTTTACCAAATTGTTTTCGCTCACAATATTTTTTCACTGAAGTTGAGGAGTAAAGCAAATTTTTTTCTTGGCTAATTGGTTTGGCTAAAGGTCAGTTGTTGTAACTGGATCTAAGAAAGTCAACAAATTATTGTATAACTATTTTGTAAAGTCTAGACTGAAGCTAAAGAAGTTATTTTTTGTCAAAGTTTTCGATCGATGGTGATTTTAGGGACGACTCCGCCTTAATGTGCACACTTTATTGTTGGCAGAGATGAAATTTGTGCAAAAACACTTTATTACTCCTGAAACAGCAGTGAGGCAAGAAAACGGTGCAGCGGACTGATTCGAACTCCTCCAGTTTTATTTAAGCTGCAATTAAAGTCACTCTAACTAATTTAAATATTTAATTAAGAGCAGGGGATGAGAGACGAGTAAATGTTGACATCCAATTTGCTGTTAACAAGTGCTCTGATCAAAGAGAGTATCGATGCTGTGATATGTTTGTCGAAACCTCATGCAAGTTTCATTAAATGGTGCTCAACAAATGCCCAAATGTAGAAATTTGTCTTTGATAAGTTTGCATAGTCTGAGAAGTTAATGTTATAACAACTTCCATTATAAAAGCCTTAAGACTAAAATCACAACATTTTCATCAATTTTTTAAAACTGGATCCAACAAATTTGAAAAATTTTCTAATTTAGAAAATAAATTTCTATGGTAGCCTCAACCTCATCAGAAAGTAAGTCATCTTCAACTAAACTAATTATAAATTTTAGTGAAAGTCTCGTATGCTCAAATCCGGTAAGCATAAAGAAAGTTAAAAACACACTGATGAATTATTTTTCAGACTCCTCAATCTACACATAAATAACAAAATTTAAATTTGAAACAACAGTTTGTCATCGATGCCATCTTGGGTCTCAAATGATAAAAGCTATGACTTTGCTGGAGAAGAAAACTACTTTCCAAAAGCTTTTTAAGGAATTTAAATAATTATTACTTATTTGTAAATTTTAGCCACCTGAAAAGATTGCAAATTCTGTAAAATAACCTGACCTGACCTGACCTGACCTGATCTGACCTGACCTACCTGACCTACTGACTGAATACTAGGTAAATGTAAGATTGTGGATGGATGATAACCTTATTTTAATAAAAATAGAAGAAATTATCCCCCCTGTTCGTCTGTTCGAAATGGGGCGAATTATCTCAAAGAATCCGATCTGCGGGGATCAGGGGAAGAGCCGTTATCACCCGTTAACGGTTATAACCGCGATCGGAAGAAGCGCGTCCGTGTCGGCAACATATGTCGCTATCGCCTCCATTCTCGCACACACCTCTACTGCATGACTGTAGCAAAAGCTCGCGCAAGCTCCATGGCGCTTTCATTATGGTCCAGCGCCGAGACGCTCTGTGCTGTAGTCATTGGCGACGTTCGGGTGTGATTGCTTCTCGCGTCGCGACGCTCTCCTCTTTCTGCCACCACCGATTATTGATAGCGCCTGTATCGGAGCTTTGCCGTTGTGCAGTTTGTATCAGCTGTTGCAAGAGAGACGCAATCGACTTTCCCAACTGGGTAAGTAGGGCGCTTTCGACCGAAACAGCTTCTGCCAGAAATCGGAAAATTCACGTTATTTATTGCAAACGACACGAAACAGTTGCGATAACTTTTTTAAGTTTATTCGCAGTGATCGATCGAAACTTGCGAAAAAGAAAAACTTTCCCCCATCTCGAGCAAAAATTAATTACCATAAAAAATTTAACTTTTTCGGAATTTCCGAAAAATGCTAAAGCTATCAAAAATAGTTTCGGGCGTGATAGAGGGAAGTCTAAACTATTTATAAAAACCGGCTGCTTCGAAAGGGGGTGTGGCATTGTTTGGTGGTGTTCCTTGGTAACATTGAGCCCGCTGCCAGTATTTTTAAAAATCGAGTTTGGTAGTTGTGAAGTTGTTTGGGTGATGCTGGTTTCGAGGAGCCTACAAGTGGGTTGTCAACTCTCAATGGGGCTTAGTTAGAGACGTTGGCAGCAACTTTTATTTATTTGGACCAAAAGCCGACTCGCGAAAAGAAAATCGGCTGGGGCTTGGGCACGAGAACCCGGGAGCCAAATGGAACAGATGTGTTTATGATCAAAGTTTTCTATTATAGAGATAAAAAACGAAAGGTTCGTTAAAAGTTTCTTTAAAACTGAAAATTTGACCCCGTTCCGACTGAATTATTCATTCGAGACCCCAACAGCCGCAGCATTCTTTGAACTGAATATGCAACTTTACTTTTGTGTTGTAGGGCGATCGTTACGGCTTTCGCACCGACAACAACAACCACAAAACGAGAGCAAATACAAGACATTAAATTGAAAATATTACAAACATGTAGAGTAATTTTGGGCGTATTCTCAACCCTTCCTGATGTATTATTTGAACACACAGAATGAGTGGGCGTTCACAGTAACATGCACCATCAAATAGGCAATATTTGGCTACGAAGCGGGGAGAACGTCAATACAAACTGCAAATATATTTACGCGAGGCGAAACAAAAATGTATTATTGAGGGAGATGTTTCATTCGCAACTTGAATAATACAGCTCGTTCTTGCGAAACGTAAAACTTTCCCGTTTGAAATACTAACGTAGTTCGACTTTGCGTCCAGAACGAGCTGTTTCCGAGTTTGGAGCGAAGAAGAGGCTGTAATTTGACGAGTGGAGATAGTTGCCGCGTCTCAAAAGCTACGAACACCGCAAGAGCTTTTTTCCACGCACCCTACTAAATAAGTGGCTAACTGCAGAAACTCAACCATTGCCCAGGTGGAAACACGAAAGTAAAAGAACCGAATATTTTAGGCGTGAAGTTCAACTTAACTAAATGAAAACTAAATTGACTTGAAGTAATGTCCAGCAACTTCCAAGTGATTTGTTGCTCGATTAACACTGAAAATAAGCAAATTGTCGAAGACTGTTGGTTCAAAATTCCAATTTCCCAAGCATTAGTTGGCTTTCTGTTAACAAAACCATTAATGTCGCAGATTTTTAAAAATGTTGTCTAGCTTTGTGTTGGGAGATGCTCGACTTTTTCTGCACGTAATTTAGTGCCTTGCAGCATCGTCCTTTGTTTGCTAAACCAAAACGAATGCATTAACGGCCGCGTTGATGTTAATGGCCATAATCTGTCTTCTACCGCTCCAAGTAAACAAAACTGATGGAAATATATTTCTATGTGTGAAACGTGAACAAGCAGTAATGCGGGTAGCTATGTGGTAAACACTTGTTTACGTTGATTATTTCACGTAATTGTTTCATACATTCAAGTGAGTGGAAATGGCCAAAAGTTTTGATTAATACTTGCAGCGATATCTCATTAACGCGAACTGTTAGCCTGGTCGTCAATTTTCGGGGAGTTTTGCGAAATTCATTTATCAATTCTCCCAAACCGTCCAACTTCTTGATGAAACGCAAGACTCTTCGCGAGACCAAGAGAGTAATTAAGGGTGGTCAGTGGCGCTGTGACAATTTCGGAGAAACGAACAGTTAATAAGACGACGCTGTCAAGCAGTATCGACCCCTAATATCGATTGCAACCATTCTAAAGAAAATCATAGAAAAAGAATGCCTTAACTAAGAATCTTTTTCAGTGTTAACGTTAGTAGTTGTTGAAATGTCGTTTTTACGTGTTTGTACAAAGTGTTTGGTGTTGTAACCTAATCGTTATGTCCGGACGTTAGCTGAAATTAACGCGTCAATTAAAGGGCACGCAAAATTATGCTGGATATGTCGCAAAACATGGCTAAATTGGGAACAAGAACGCAAGCTGGCACTCTGCTGAATTGCCAGGATATAGAAACGTATGCAAAGTGCGATTAGGGTTAAATTGCTCTATTTAATATCAACAATGTCACTTTAAGTCTCTAATGAATTTTAATATTTGGGAACGAAAACGTCGATTCCATAATAAAATATTTTCTTCCCAACCGCTTAAGTTAATAATAATAATAAATTAAAGAAGAAATAATTGTTATAATTGACAGATACCTAAATAAAGTTGGCTGACAGTCATTATGGAAACGAGTTTCTTTATGTTATATCGCCATTTTTTTTACTTTATTCCCCGGTAATAAAGTGGCACTTTATTTCCTCATTATGAGGGAATAAAGTACCACTTTATTCCCGGTTGGGAAGAAAATATTGATTTTATCATGTTTGACAAAATGATAGCAATTTTGGAAATTGTTCAAATTTTTATTAGGGTTGACAAAAAACGACAAAAATATTAAAATTTTTTACGTTGATTCTATGACCTGTTCTGGTAGATTTCGGTTCGCAGAAGATAAATCCGGCGGTCGTTTTTATGTACAAGATTTAATTTTTAAGATATACCTAAGCATTTAAACATTTTGATCCAAAATTTTTACTTTTTATTTTAAGTCTTAGCCCTCTTATTCTTATAGGTTTTGATGGCCAGTAAAACACAGATTAATTTTATGTATCTTTATTTTATGTATGCTCCTCCATTCAAAATTCACAAACTTTTATAACAAAGAAAGTTGAATAAACCAAAAAATGGAAACCGAAATCTTTAGCGCGGTTTTAGCGATCCTTCCATTTTTAGCCATTGATAAATGGCGTCTTTTAATTGAGTGAAAATTCGCCGCTACGCAAATTAGGTTCACCTTTCCCCATAAACCCACAAGCTTTAAAGTGAATTAATCTCCTCATTTAAATAAAGCTTATAAAATTTGCAAGTAAAAAGTTAAATTTAAAAATAGAATATTGCAGGGCTCCATTCTTTTGATAGGTTCGAATAATTCCCAACGGAGGGAATTTTACAAGGGTCAATCCCCATATTTTTTATCCAAACACGACTAACATCCGTATAATCCTGTATAGTAGTGCTTAGGGACGATTTCGAGTGAGAGATTACACGTAATACCCCGCATTTGCAACACTCCCCTAATTGCAGGGATCAAAATTGCACGGGTAGATTCAATTGCTTGTTATTGAACAAGCTTTAATAAAACAACACAGTTGCGTTTCTGAAGCCGGTTCAACTTCACTAACAGGCGATTTAACCAGCGTCTTCAACTAGGAACTAAATTAAAATTAGCATCGAAAAAAAATTATTCCCCGGTACGCTAAGCCAGTGAACACAGCAATTTAAGAAAAAAATTGTGGGGGATGAAATAAAGAACTCACTCAGAAAGTTGAGATTATAATGAAGCCATTGAACACACCAAGTTGTTCAACAATACAAAATGAATTAAAGACTCAAGAGAATCAAAGCATTTTAACCATGTAAAGGGACATGATTCAGTTGTACCGAATTTAGTAATAATTAGTTTTTTAGCATTTATTTTATTTTATTTACGCAAATAAGCATAACTCTGGAAATAGCTATTTCACTCAACTTGTATTATCTTTCTAAACAGTGGCTCTCTGGACGTGTTGACCCTATTTCAAGTCAAGTAAAATTTGTTGAGGTGACAAAAATACGCCACTGGCGGCCACTCGCCTCCTTCCTTCTTAACTTTACTCTCCTGCTATGATGGATGAGGGTCAGTCCGACTGCATGTGAACGTTAAGGGCAGTTTCATCCAATCGCCCTTTTGTTGCCCTTAGCATACACGCAAACAGTGTGAAATTTCTATCTAAGCGAATGAAAATTTCCAGACGATTTGTTTCAATTTATGAAGCGATTTCCTTATGCCGGCGGTTCTGTTTGTTGAAACCACATACGCGTGCACATTCACTCTGTGACCAAATTACCAATATCATTGCCAGTTAAACCGAATTAGCCGGCGAAACAGGCGACATTTTCCGGAAAACCCAAAGGAATTTCTAGCTCTCGACAAAATAAATAAATAGAAAATAACTAAATGCTAACTAAAGAGGTTTGAGATTTTGGTGCTGAGCCTGAAACTGCAGTTGCAGGAGAAACTTCCTTCAGTTGTAAATAATTGCTGCAAAGTTAATTAACGCTCAATTGACGGATGTCGGCTGGTAATTTCGGGGATGTATCGATTCGCGTTTGGGGTGTAGGGGGTTGTTGTTAATAAATTGTGACTGTAAATTTTCGATGTACCTTAGCCGCGAACTATGCAGAAATTCGACGTCTCTGCCATAATAATTTTAGTTGAATTTTATGGGTGCCGAAACGGCGCTTAATTCACGAAACGGCTGAATTAGCCAAGAAAGTATCCGTCGTAACGAGACGATAAATTTAATTGCCCCTGCCCCGCCGTTGTGCCAAATGAGTCCGGGGGCCGCCCGTTATTTGTATACAGTTAGTAAATTTGTCTCTTACAAGACGTCTCTAAATTAGACACGTTCCGTAAAAAAGCTCCGACAAAACCCCTTGAAAATTACGCAAGATCCGGACTTTGCCAAATCCGCACTCACTAGCTCGAATCCGGACGTGACGAGAAACCGAAAGTGAACTAGCAATAAAATCGAATCCACCTCTATTTGCATTCGCGAAGAGTGCCGGAATAGTAAGTCGAGAGGCTTGATTAAAAACTAATTTGAGCACCTCCGCGGCTTTTTTAATGAAATTAATTGCGCGCATACATTATAACGCGCTTTTAATTAAAATTCAAATGGGGGGACCCCGCCTCCCCAATTTTAATCCCTGACAGGTTTAATTTGACGAAAAGCGTTCTTTCTCGGACGGGCAAGAAGAATGCGGGAAAAAATGTTTCAATTTAATATTAATCCGGGCGCTTAATCTTCTTGAAAGGGTTGCGTGAAGACAGTTGCCTTAATGGAAAATTAAAATATCCGACGGCGTACAATTGACTCGGAAAAATGCAGATTACATCGAAAAAGTCAATTATGGCGCTTTATTGACCGTTTAGATTATCTTAATGGCCGGGGCGCGTTTTGGCTTTAATTGAGGGGAAATATTGGCAATTTCCGCCTTAATTGCCACGAGGAAGGAGTTTACACACAAATTTCTCCTGCACGAAATTAGCTTTGGCTCGTCACCTGATGGTTAGCGTTCTCGAGTGAAACACCAATCGGAATGGCACGAGGAGGCGCCGGGGGTCCAGGCAACGTTAATAAGAAGGGCTAAGTTTAAGGCAGTTAGGGCATTAACGCCGGAAAATAATCAGATTAACTGTGATGTTAATGTAAGCCGACGTTTTCGGAGCCTGAAGAGAAGCGGCTTCCAACAGCCACGAAAAGAGAAGGTACCAGTTAAATTTTTGTTGGCGTTTTGGTCGTCGCGTCGCGGCCTTCCTCAAGAGAAAAGTTTTCTGTAACACGAACAACCTCGAGCCCAACTGAAATAAAGTCGCCAACACGTTTTGGCTTCAGCGCTAGCGTTGGACGATAAAGTTACTCTATTTCCGCTAGCCAGACTTTCGGGTGGTGCGAATGAGCGAATTAAATATAAAACTGCGACGTGTTGGTGGCGGTACTTAATAGCGCAGTTTGTGAAGCCCGCAATTTCCCCGAGTGACTAAATGAAAATTTATGCCGGAATTGTCACTCCGATATTTGTCGCACTGTCAGAAGTTGGGAGAACAAAACAAGCCGGGAACACGGGAAATATTTTCCCGTTGTATTTAAAATAATTACATTAAATGAGCTATTCTTGTTATTAAAAGTTGGTGGGCTTTATTTTCATTAAAAGCCTGCAACTTCCAACGTTCCGCCGTAATGAAACGAAAACAGGAAAGCTGGCAAGTCAGAAATTATGAAATCCGAGACAAAGTAAACACAAAGAAAATTAAATAAGACAATTGCAGAGACGGTTTAATTGGGTTCCGGCTGCGACCACCACCGTACCGCCGAAAGCATCAATTTTAATTAGCCACCTGCCGAAATCGCCTCCGGTCCTGCATCAGCCGAAAATAATTTTCGGGAAAGGTCGCGAAATGACCCGTGTCGGTGTGTGGGTGTTGCCGGCTTGAAACTTTTCGGAGATGCCAAGTTTTGCAAGGACAAACAAGACCGGGGAACTTGTTAAAACATGTCAAAATACCGACGAGATCGCCGGTAATCCCGTATCTAATCCGGTCTTATGGTGGTAGTTTGAAACTGGACACAAGTTGCAAGGAGATAATTGGTTTATAAAGGGTGGAAATATGTGGGCGACCCGCAAACTAGGGCGCCAAGAGTTTAACGGATCCCGCTCGAAACCCTAACTAATGACTGACTAAGGCCCTATCAGCATCGAGCTGTTTTGATTGCACACAACCACATTTACATAAGTTGGGGATGAGGGACACGGAGGCGCTCTCGGCCGCCATCTCGATCCCAAACAACAATTGAACTTCTGGGCGACGGAAATTGTGCCGACGTGCCCAGGATCCAGCGGCCCAGTTTCCATTGTTGGAAGCACTCACCCTGCGCGGTTAAAATTTCTTGATTAATTGCCTGGCAGTTTGGACTTTACACCGACTCTAAAGAAATTTTTACCCATTTTTTTATTAATTGCAGGTGACTTAAAAAGTTTAGTTAAGTTAAGCAATTGCTCGCTTAGTCACTACTTTTCCTTCTTCTGGTCTTCTTCATGGTGATTCATTTTCTTGAATTTGCTTTTCTAATTATTTGGTTTCAAAAAATTAGATTTCTTCTACTGGATCAGAAAGAGACTTAGTGAAAGTGAAATTTGAGCAGCCCTGTGTTTTTACGTATTTTTGTATTATTTCTCTTTATTTACTTTGGGTCGTATTTAACAGTCTACCAATTTTACCCAATATTTTCATAGAAAAAAATACTTTCATTTCCGAAAAATACTAAATGCTCACCAAAATTAAGAAAATACATAATCTTAAAGCGACAACTAAATATTGACATAATGCTGGCCTTTTATATATTTTGTTTGCCAAAATAACTTTTGTTGATCATAAATACTAAATGTTCACCAAATTTTATTCCGAATTTAATTCTAACACAATACCCAGATATTTAATTTTCGACAGTGTCTTACATTATTTAGCAGTTAAAAATACTATTTGTTGATCAAAAATACACAAGCAATAAAATGTTGTGCAAATGGTAAATAATTTTATGCAAAATTATAGATGTAGATGTGCTAGGGCAAGGAAAATAAGAGTAAAAATAGAAGTGGTTTGCACAAAAAAAGATATTGATTTCCGTAATATATAAATGCTTTGCTGTAATTGGCTTGCATTATGTAAAACGTAAAACTTTTTTTAGTGGTAATTTCTAATCGTGCTTTTTAAAAAAAAAATAACAGGGCCCTGAACTGACCTTGTCAAAACTTTTTTCGCGTGCCTCTTGTCTGGAAGCGCAAGCGGCAAGGAGAGATGCGGGAGCATATTTTATTTTTGGGGTAATAGAATAATTATTTGACGCACAAATAATTTTTTTGAGAAACACTAAATATAAATGGATAGCGCAAATATTTATTATGTACAGCACGGACGCGTAACTTGAGCGTTCTAAATTTGGTGAACATTTAGTAAAATTGATAGACATATAGAATTTAAAATGTAAGCAATGGTAAAACAATACGCAGCATAGTTATTTTAGTGGTGATGTTCTCATTTTTTGATGTATAATAATTTGGGTTTTATTTAAATTTTTTTATGCTCATTAAATTTTCTGGTAGACTGTGCAAGGGATGTATGGTTTAATTTGGTATACATTATATTTGTTCCCATTTACTTTCAAGTTTTTGATTAATCAACACATTTGAAGGAAATGAGTGAATAGTTTGAGAAGCTCAAGTAATTGGTTCTAGTCAGGGAGAAAGGGTTGAAATAACTGAAACTTGCTTCAAATTTTGCGCCCTTAATTTGCCTTTCTCTAATTTGCGCATCCAGCTGATCCAAAAAACTCGTTATCCTCATCCGATATTAAAATTTAAGCGTTCAGAATGGCAGCGTTCCGTTCGTCAGTAATGGAAAGACCATTCAGTTGATACTTCCAATCAGGCAGAATTTCCGACTATCTTTCCAATTTAAATTTTCGCAAACACATTGCCGTCGGCAGACGAAGCAGCCGATTACAATTTGATGAATCCCGTGCGCAATTCCTCATTCGAATTTTTTCAATTTCGCCCCGTCGTGATTAACCCGAATTGCTTGTGCGGGGCGCCGTTGGAAAATCCGCAATTTTCCGGGACACACATCCGCGAGCGGCGCGTGCTGGCTTTTTGAGGACACTATTCAGTCGCGCGGTTCGACTTTTCCGCTCGAAGCCGGCGCTTATCCTAACAACCCCGTCTTGTTCCCCGTGTACCTGAAGGGGAAAGTTTCGTTTTCCCTTGCGCTCCGAGTGCGTGCCCAACTAGATCCGATAGCTAGTGCCATTCAAACTTTAGCTCATATTATTTGAGTAGTCTGGCTTTAGGCCAAATTGAGTTAGGTGGTCGTTTCGAATGTCGTGGCGCTTGTATACAACTTCAGGACAAATGATCGAGGTTGCGACCGGAATTGTTAACGACGTGTTTATTTGTGTTACCTTCTAATAACACGCGGGCAGCAACGCCAAATTTTGACATAGAAACACAAACAAGGGGGTGGCTGGAAAAGTAGCCGCGCGAGGGGTGGAAATTAACCGAAAGCCTTTATTCCCTCGAAAATGTTTGTTTCCCGGCTGTTTCATAAAGCAGCAATCAAACACACCGCTGGTTTCATAACACAGAAGCGCTCTCTGCACCTGATAAATGTTGTGCTAATAACGAGAAATATGCGTGTTTGCGGCGGGATGTTTCTTCATTACGCCCTTTGAAAACAAACGTTACGCCAACAAAATTGAGAATTATCGAGCCACTTTCGGCCCTCGACCGATTCTTCATTTGGGATTCTCCCGGCGCATCCACCATTTTTGCAATAGCCGCAGGAGCACGATTCAATCTCGGAAATCTTGTTTCGAAAGTCGTGTCTTCATATGCTAATTCCCTTTAACCCCTCCGAATTATGCAAACGGCTCCGATGACTACATAATTGCAGAATTTCCGCGGATCCGCGCAAGGCCCCGCTAAGCTGCATAATCTCGAGTTGATGGATCGAACTGCTAAGTCCATTGAGTGATGCGGAGAGTGAATTATAACTAGGGGGTAATTGCAGACAATTTGAAGGCGACCGCTACACATTCAACGGTCAAAATTCCGGTCTAGAAACCGCGCATTAAGTGGTTTTGGTTCAGAAATCTGTAAAAGCCATCAGAAGCCGACCGACCCACATCAATCCCCACAAGCCCCCAACTAACAGCCGCCGCCCCATTTAGCGGCAGATACCTAAAGCTTGCCTCAGTTGGAAATACAGTTAGCTACAAGAATTACTATCACTCGCAGCGGACAATTTATTGGCGGTTTGACGCGCAAAAATGCACTTTGCGCCCTAATTGAGGGTTCGACCGGACTATCTTGATGTAAACGGCAATTTGGGAAACCCTTGATGATGTATTTGCTCGCGTACACAGATTGGGGAGCTGATAGATCCGGCCCAAAGACTCTGTAAACCGATTAAATTACGACGGACCGCTCCAACAAAACAAAGGGAGACGGCGGCCAAAAATTTTTAATCTTGAGAAACAAACAACTATGACCAGTATGAACCTATAATCGTGTTACGGGCCTAAAAAATTAATGATTTCTATCGTACAAAATAAATTAAAAAATAATCATCGTCCTCCTGAAATTTTAGGTTAAGAAAATCATCAGAAGACAAATTCTTGAAAGTGCTACATTGCGCTAGTTACATTACTTTATTTATATTGACAACATTGTAGTAGAGTAAAAGTAAACCCTCTTTACCTCCACCTCTCCTTAATCGCCACCCCCTTTCTTAAACCTCTTCTTTCTCTTAAAACCTCGGCCTTCCTTAAATTCCTCCTAAAACCTCCTCCCCTTTAAACTCCTCCACTCCTTAAACAGTTATTACTGTTTCAGTCAGCTGGCCGAATTTAACTCTTTAGGGTCGCTGTATTTTTTAAAGGGTCGTATTTAACAGTCTACCAAATTTACCCAATATTTTCATACAAAAAATAATTTTATTTCGAAAAATTCTAAATGCTCACCAAAATTAAGAAAATACATAATCTTAAAGCGACAACCAAATATTGACATAATGCTGGCCTTTTATATATTTTGTTCGCCAAAATAACTTTTGTTGACCATAAATACTAAATGTTCAGCAAATTTAATTCCGCATTTAATTCTAACATAATACCCAGATATTTAATTTTTGACAGTGTCTTACATTATTTAGCAGCTAAAAATACTATTTGTTGATCAGAAATACAAAAGCAATAAAATGTTGTGCAAATGGTAAATAATTTTATGCAAAATTATAGATGTAGATGTGCTAGGGCAAGGAAAATAAGAGTCAAAATAGAAGTGGTTTGCACAAAAAAATATATTGATTTTTGTAATATATAAATGCTTTGCTGTAATTGGCTTGCATTATGTAAAACGTAAAACTTTTTTTAGTTGTAATTTCTAATCGTGCTTTTCAAAAAAAATTACTGGGCCTGAACGGCCCTTGTACAAAACTTTTTTCGCGTGCCTCTTGTCTGGAGGCGCAAGCGGCAAGGAGAGATGCGCGAGCATATTTTATTTTTGAAGTAATAGAATAATTATTTGACGCAAAAATAGTTTATTTGAGAAACACTAAATATAAATGGATAGCGCAAATATTTATTATGTACAGCACTGACGCGTAACTTGAGCGTTCTAAATTTGGTGAACATTTAGTAAAATTGATAGACATATAGAATTTAAAATGTAAGCAATCGTAAAACAATACGCAGCATAGTTATTTTAGTGGTGATGTTCTCATTTTCGGATGTACAATAATTTGGGTTTTATTTAAATTTTTTGATGCTCATTAAATTTTTTGGTGGACAGTGCAAAGGATGTATGGTTTAAATTAGTGTACATTATATTTGTTCCCTTTTTCAAATTACTGAATCGTCTCTGGTTTGGCTTTGGTTCAAAGGGATGAATCCAAACTTACAATTTAACTGGCTTTGCATATTATCGCGGAGAAACTTCTGGAGGTGAAGGTGCAAATTATTCATTTCCTTTTGAGCTGCTTCAGGCTGGGCGCTGGTTGCACTTTGATCGCTTGCAACTCCATCGTTGCAAGTTTTAAAATTTTCAGTGCATCCTCTCTTTAAAGTTTATTAAGAATCAGCAAAGTGTGCCTAACGCCGGCCAAACTTGGCGAATAGCAAGTGCGAAATTTGCATATTTTCCATGACGAAGTAGGTAACAATGCGATCCCAGTTTATTACATCAAACTTCCACCACCAGTGCCACACCAGAGGGGCGCGTCGATTATGTTGTATTCCCACCGAAAACCCATTTACATGTTCTTTCTTTTCCTTTTCATCATTTTTGCGTGCAAAACTTTGACAGTCGAAAATAAATGGTGCAGTCACTTAAATATTTGATGAATTGGTGTTGCCTCTTAAAAGTGTTTTCCTGTTTCCCGCTCCAAGCTCGCGAGTGTGTGTTGTACAACAGCGTTTCTACACTCCTGAATCGGCGAAATAAAACCAAAAACGCGGAACGACCCCGCCGCTAAATCTCCGTTATAACTTATGCAATTTAGACGTTCATAAATCAAAATTTATGGCCCGGCCGGAATTCGCCGCAAAGTGCAAGTTGGAAAAATTCATTAAAATCCACCTCTCTGCACGTACTCCGGAGCCATCTGTTAATTTCGGCATGTTTAATTAACGAGGCGGTCGGGACGTAATGGGTCAGGGGCCGGCGACATCTATAACAAATTGGTTCGGTGGTCCAATAAGCAGCAGCAATCTCTTCTCGCCAGACAGCCTGACTCTCTTAACCGTCCTCGTCCATATGTTGATATTGCACACGGAAAGCAGTGGACGTCGTTGCGAATCGGGGAGATACAGGGAGTTTAATTAATTTGTTGCCCACATCCCCGCTGGGTAATTCAGAGACGCGCTCGTGGCCGGGCGACGTACATATTTGCAGAATTTATAGGGAGAGACGTGCATTGCTAATTTGTTCGTTCTACTTACCGAGCACAAAAGCAGAACATTTGAAACGGTCCCGCGTACCAAACGAAACCTGCTTATTCCCATGCTAATGAGACAGGCGAACAGCCGAAAGTCTGGAGACAACGGGATTAACCGGGAAAAAGTAGCGAAAAGGCTCTCGCCAGGTGGAAACGTAACGAAACGCATCGCTACTCGACGTCATTTGTGTTTTAATTATGAAACGTCGGGGGACCGGGAGGTTTCAAGGGATCGTGCAATTAAGCAGCGGAGGACTCTTACGCGCCCCAATAGAGCTAATTGCCTAACTTGCAAAAATGCGACTCAACTCATAGGTACAAATGGATCTTCATTCTTCACCAAGGTCCTATAGAGCTATTCGTTTTTTCGATTGGCTCATTTGTAAAAGGGAACAAATATAATGTACACCAAATTAAACCATACATCCCTTGCACTGTCCACCAGAAAATTTAATGAGCATCAAAAAATCTAAAGGAAACCCAAATTATTATACATCAAAAATTGAGAACATCACCACTAAAATAACTATGCTGCGTATTGTTTTACCATTGTTTACATTTTAAATTCTATATGTCTATCAATTTTACTAAATGTTCACCAAATTTAGAACGCTCAAGTTACGCGTCCGTGCTGTACATAATAAATATTCGCGTTATCCATTTATATTTAGTGTTTCTCAAAAAAACTATTTGTGCGTCAAATAATTATTCTATTACTCCAAAAATAAAATATGCTCCCGCATCTCTCCTTGCCGCTTGCGCTTCCAGACAAAAGGCACGCAAAAAAAGTTTTGTACAAGGTCAGTTCAGGACTCTGTAATTTTTTTTTTAAAGCACGATTAGAAATTACCACTAAAAGAAGTTTTACGTTTTACATAATGCAAGCCAATTACAGCAAAGCATTTATATATTACGAAAATCAATATCTTTTTTTGTGGAAACCACTTCTATTTTTACTCTTATTTTCCTTGCCCTAGCACATCTACATCTATAATTTTGCATAAAATTATTTACCATTTGCACAACATTTCATTGCTTGTGTATTTTTAATCAACAAATAGTATTTTTAACTGCTAAATAATATAAGACACTGTCGAAAATTAAATATCTGGGTATTATATTAGAATTAAAAGCGGAATAAAATTTGATAAACATTTAGTATTTATGGTCAACAAAGTTATTTTGGCGAACAAAATATATAAGAGGCCAGCATTATGTCAATATTTGGTTGTCGCTTTAAGATTATGTATTTTCTTAATTTTGGTGAGCATTTAGTATTTTTGAGAAATGTATAAAAATATTGGGTAAATTTGGTAGACTGTTAAATACGACCTTTTGTAAAATAGATTATTTATCCAAACAATTTTTGGCTTAGAGTTACGTCATGGGCACAATAATGAGCTCCAGTGGGATTCAATAACACTTCGATGCAGGTGCGGGCGTAATTTTGGAGCAATTTCGAAACGACAGCAACAGTTACCAACTGATAGCAATAAAAGGCGCAATTATCGCGATCGCGATTAATTTAAAACCCCCGAAGAGCGACACCGGTTGGTCGGTGCGTGAAAGCTCGCCGGTAGCGCATCGAGCTTCGGCTGGCCGTGGCCTATTTCGGGACGACGCGCCTCGAACGCCGGAACCGGGATAAAGCCGGCAAATTTGGGTGTTTCCATGTAAAGAAAACGTAATGAAAAGCTGGAAAATTCTCTATTCCGCGCTTTATTGTTTCTGTAAGTGGCTTCGACGTTTCGGCGAGGAGAGGCGAGAAAATTTACTTGTCTTTTAGTCGCTCATCGAAACAACTTAAACTGCCACGTAAGCCCATTTGCGTCAAAATGTGAAAAACATTGGCAGGCCTTTTACGTCGGATACAGGGAGGATCAATAGCTGAAGGAGGAAGATTTTAATTTTTTTCTGGTGGAATCCGCGATGGTGAGCGGGGGTTTGGCGACGCTTACAATAACGTGATAACGGACGTGGGTTTTTATCAAAATTGATAACTAAATGTCGACGTTATTAATTAATTTGCATTCGGGACAAAAACGAACATGAATAGTAACCGAACACAATACACGTAAGCGAGACCTGCCACGCTTGAAAATATTAACGCAAAAGTAAAAACATGACATAGAGAACAATGCATTTCTAAAAACAGTTTTCGCGTGACCGTATCGTGATGGATGAGGGAAATAGGCTGCTGGCAGCTTGCGAGCTTTTAACGGATACGGCGGGTGATTCACTCAAAATTTACCGGCTCGATAATGCAAAGCAACACTGATAAACGAAACATGATAAAATTTGTACCATAATTGGTCCACTATTAGCCCACCCTTGGAGGAGATCCGAGCCTATTTTCTAGCGTCTCGCCCTTGTTGTATTTTAGTTGGTCCAGTCTTAACCCAAGTTTGGATGAGATCCAAAATTTTTCTTAACGTCTTTGTCGATCTCAAACAAAAATTTTTCTAATGAAACTGAAGAGAGCTTTAAAGCTTTATCTCTAAATTGTCTAAAGTCTCCATTAATTGTCTTACAGCTTCCCATTTTTATTAGCGAAAAGGTGAAGATTGCGTTTAGTTTTATTACTTCTTTATCAAAAAACGTTGTGATGCTTGCCCCAATTGCGGGTCGAGCCAGGTGCAGCATTGTTCTTGATTCATATCGAGCTCCGGAATTTCCTTCAATTTTCTCCGACCTGCTTCGTCATGTTTACACAACCTTTATCCGCCAACCGGATGTTGTTTTTCCGTATTATACCACTACATATTATTTTTCCGGTAGTATTTGTGCAACGAATTCAGCACAAACCGAAAACAGTTTTCGGCCGCGCCATATTAAAAGCGTTATTCCGGCAAGGCAAACAAGGGCCTATCAAGGGAGTCCTGTCCAAACAAAAAGGACGTGTTGATGTACAAAACACCTATAATTAACCCAGTAAAGCGCGAAAAGATGCCGTTACGCGCCCTGAAAGAGGGGGTGGTTGGCGATGGAGCCGTTCTGCGGCAAACAGAGTTAATACCGGAGGGCCCACTCCTAAACTCGCTATATAAAGCCGCGCTCTAAAATGGGGCCGAGTAATGCGACTCGAATATGGAAAAATAAAGGGCTCGAAGGTGCGAAACATCAAAGCTCCGCGTAGGTATAAATTAGAAACGCCGCCGCCAACACGGCGAAGACCAGGTAAACACATTTATTCAAAGCGGAGCGATATGTGTCTCTAGACGCGATGAAAGCGCCCCGTTATCCGGCTCCGGGCCGCCGTTTATCTCTATTAAACTCCGGGATAAATCGCGTTAATTTTTTATCTTCCTGAAAGCTTATAATTTCGACCCGGTCGCCGTCGATCAATTCCGGGCAAGCGGGAAAAGTTTAAGGAATGTGTGTGTGTCAGTTGTTCATGTTGCCGGGTTGAGATTTATACCGAACTGTAACTATTGCGTTTTCCATGGAGCCATGAATTATTTGAAAGTGTGACGTCAACAGTTTCAAACTTTGCCAATTTACATCCAGAGTTCACTTGATCGGACAATACCGGTGAGGCAGACACGTCTTGCGGTTACGACTGGCTGTTTTCAGACTAGTGCGGTTCAGGTAGTAAGGCGAAATCCGGTGCTCGTCTCCCCCTCAGCGCCGTTGCCTCAATCAAGAGCCGAGGCAAACCCCACCCTGCCAAAGTTTGAAGATATTCGCCACGTCTTAATTAACTTGAAGCCAAGGCTACGTTTCGAAATCTGTTTAGTTAAAATTTTTCCGACCCCAAATCCAAAATTTTCTTAAACTTTAAACTTAGGTACTGTATTATACCTAAGAAACAAAGTTTAAATAAAAATCATAAAAGAAATACTTAAGAATTATTTTTTTAAGCAATTTTTAATTAAATTAGAAATATTTGGCAAATATCTAAAATCGGTATTAGCCCTTCTATGTCGGTTACTAGCACGATGATTAAAGTTAATTTATTGTCAGCGACGCGTCGAGATTTGACGTAGAACCCTTAGCAACAGATCACAATCAGGACTATCAATATTTTGGATAGTAACGTAACTAAGTCATTAATCGTTTACCAACGCCGTATCATCTTAATTGATGAAGTATTAATAAATAATTAACGTTTGCTTGACCCCTTGCTAAAGGGTCTACGTCAAATCTCGATGCAATGTTGACAATAAGTTAACTTCAATTATCGGTCGAGAAAAGGAATTAGCCCCAGAGGTAAAAAAAGTTGAACCAATGATGGCGTGGCTGGCTCATGAATAGCTTTTCCATAACCGGCGCTCTTGCGGCATTAAGTTTTTCTTTTGTGGCGCTTCTCGTTACGGCGACTGGGTTGAGATTATTGTAATCATTGACACACTTATTGCTCTCAAGGAGAATATTCAACAGCCCCAGCTCCGGTCTATTCTAGGAGATAATAATAAAATGCAGGATCCGGTTTGCGCAGCATCTTTCGTAATTAAGTTGGGAATTTTACGGGTCCCCAACGACGTTATTACCCTATTTACAGTCTCTCGAATACAATATCATTTACGATTGCAATCAAGCGGTACGTAGCTGTTGGGCAAACGCGGCACAATGTAGCAAATTTTCACGATTGCAGATTCGATTGTGGAAGAAGTTCATTAATTTTCCGGCGTTTGTAAAAGCTTTGGCTGCTTTGTACCGCGCGCGGAAATTCATTGTTTTCCGGTTAAGTAATTATTTATTAATTAAATATGAGTTTTTAATTTGGCCTTGTCGAGACTCTAACAATCGGCGAGATTACGCAAGGTAATTATTTGCGATTCCTCTCGCCACGTCGAGTTCTCTCCCTGTTGCTCTTTCCTTAACGTAATTTAATTCGGCGCGATTCGGTTTTAAATTTGCTGATTCCGAAACGACCGACTGGAAGCCCCGGATGATTAATTCCTCAATTTATAGGCAAAACATGGAGATAATCTCTGCGTCTTGGAAAATACCGACATAAAAGCCAACATAAAATTTTATGCGTTTCAAACTAGAACGATCCACTTTATATTATTGTTTATGTCCGCTAATAGTTTCGTTTCCGTATTTGCATTTTAAGGTTGCTTCTTACGTCGTAACGACATCAGAGGTGATTACCGAAACGACTTTGTAGCTTTGGGTTGTCGTTCTTTTTTTTATTTAATAGAAGCACAAAGCTAATAACTCCCGTTGTGATGTAGATGCTCGGATTATTGGGGATTATTGTGTTGACTCGTCAAAATCACAAATAAAAAGAGAACTTTTTATTGAAAGGTGTTTACCTATAAAAAGGCAACTAGCGCGTTTCCGCCGGATGATTGACGTGCTTATTTCCGGATTCTCCCCGATTTTGTCAAGCGTTTCGGGAATTTTAGTCAATAACCTCTCATAAGGCCGGGATCTATTAACTTCGACTGCGCACCGTTTACCATTCTTCATTTCCTCACAACTTATTAGAGTTTACTTCAACGGCTACAAATGAAAGGACATAGGAACAAACAGAAGGAGAAATGAGGCAATTTTTTTGCAAGCGAAAGCGACAACCTCAACTAGAACTAGCGTGAAACTAAGAATTTTCATTTTATAAGCAAGAAAATTAAGAGCTATTAGTGTAAATTTTATTTTATTAAATGGAGTTTAAAGTTGTTTTTTTACGGGTTATTTGCACTAGTTTGAGATTCACCCGGCGCATCCACCATTTTTGCCCTTTGAAGCCAAGAGCGTTTTATGTCTCAAACTTTTATTTTTACCACATTACAGTTTACACAGTTTACAGTTTACAGTTTCTGCAAAATCAATCTTTTGTAATAAGGTTGCAGTCCTATTTTTGCAAAAGAAAAAAAATTAAATTTGCTTTAGTTGTTAAATCTTTCAAAAATTTGTGTCATCTATGCCAGAACTTAAAAGAAAGAGTGGAGTTTTGGAAAACTATTTAGTATTTTATTCCCATTTTAGCTTACTTTAGCTTTGACATTCATGGTTCTTTTTAATTAATTCTTGCTCTTTTTGCCACGTTTTTATTTTTTATTCTAATTAATTATCTGCTCATTGTTGCCTTTTTATCATTTATCATTTCAGTGTATTGGCTATAGCTATTCTTTTATTTAAATTTAAGTTTTATCCTACTAATGCTACCATTTCTTCAAAATTGTTCAAGGCTTCATAAATTTTTCTGATATTCTTCAATATTTTTTTAAATTTAATTTTTTTGTTATTAAGTTTCTTCATTACATTTACATCTTTTTAGATCCTCCGGCTTTCTTTTGGCTGCACTTTTATGTCATTTCTCTGTTTTATAATGATGCTCCTCATAATTTTTAGCCATCACTTTTACTCTACTTCCATCTCCAGGATTCTCCTATTAATACTTTAAGGCTTCTGACTACATCTCAGCAACTGCATCGAAGCATTATACCTCCAATTAAAAAAGTTTTTTTTAACCACTAACTATTTTTTTTTATTAAATAGTGTTAATGCAAGATAAATTAATAAACAGGTAAAATTGCTGGTTGAGATGTCAGCCGGAAAAGCTTTTAAATCACCCTACAATGGCAGCGCCAGCTTTGATGAGGGTGCTGAAGACGCTTTTCCGCCAATAAAAAGTGAATTTTCCGATATCCGGTGAGGCGCAAAAACTGCCCTTCGCCGGCTAATTATTTACGTGCAGCCCGTTGTTGTCAATTGCAGTTGCACGGCGCGACGTTTTCCCCTAGCCGTATCCGAGGGTGTGGTAGCGTCGGTGCGAAACACACCCTTTACGGCCGCCCCACATGATTACCACTCATAGTCGGTGCGGGGTTGAATAAATATATAGCTCCCCCGATACTTATCGGTGGTCAAAGGTTGGGCGTAAAATAAAGTGCTTTTCTTTCGCCGACGGCAACTCTCGAAACTAACTGCTCGAAGGTCGGAGGGTTTTATGTGCAAATCCAGACGTTTCTTTGCTCATCGCAATTTCGACCCTTAAAACCGGGACACTGCATCAACTTGGCCATTGTTTATCTTTCAACTCCACATCGAATTCGGCACGCCTTAACAACCGTGTCTGTTTCAGATCGCGAAGTACGATGCTGTGAAGCATAATGGAGTTTCCCGCTATCCTGCTGACGCTCCTGCTGGGCGCAGTTGCGACCTCGCTGGCCGAAGACTGCACCACGTAAGTTCAAAAATAAAATTACTTTTTTTTTAGGGTAAGGGCGGAAAATATGCGGAGGTCGGGGGATATTATGTATTCCGTTTCAATTTGAATATCGGAGTATCTGCGGCAAACTCATTACTTTGTTTGATTTTGCCTCATTATCAATTCTATAAGTCCGCACAATGAAAGATGTAAATTTCTTGATTGCATCAGGGAAACCCGTTCTGTATAGTAATTGGATATTAGCGGGTAGTAATGTCGGAAAACCGTTCGCGCTTCCACGTCTTGCAAAACTTAATTTTATTGCACACTCATAATTCGGGTAGTGGCGGAGGAATTGGCGTAATTGGCGGAAAATTACCGGCGCCATGACACTAATTCAGTAAGGGTTTTATGCCTTGTTTAAGTCAAGCAGCCTCGTGCCAACGATCGAGGTGCGCGACTTAGAAGCTGTGGACATGGAAATTTAAGTCAAGCACTCCAGATTTGCTTCTAAGAGTTAGAAGAGAGTTAGGGGAAGCAAAATTTTAAAAGTAGCAGTTATTGTGAAAATTGGGTTATTCGCTTCGTGGGGCGGAGATGCGTTTTGGTCGTTGGGCGGAATTCGCCCCTCGGGGGTATTTGCGCCGAAAATTTGATTAAATAACAAATTACACGTGCCTAGTCGCGAAATCCAATAACGCACGTGGATAAGACGTTTCAGAAATGGATCAGCCACGCATGAAATATGAACTGTTTGCATATTAAAAGCGATGTATCTGGCGTTTTTCGTGCTGAAAATTTAGAAATTCAAAGTGGATATTTCCATTAAAATTCAGTTAGCATCACTCAAATATTTTTTATTATTAACATAAGCGCGCGGATGTTTAGTATTCTAAACAGGGGCTGTCGCTGGAAAGAAGGCGGTAATGAAGTCGTAGTCTCCTAGGGCACCGTAAAAATATGACCAACACGCCCGGAAAGCCCAAAGTGAAACCGGTCGGCACAAAACAGGAAATTTACGAAACTGTGCCCGAGCCGAACCGACCCCCAAGGACCGGATACAACAATCACCCCAAAAGAGTATTGATTGTTACTGCGGGGATTTATAATTCGATATTGTTTTCCGCCCTCGTAGCGTTTTCCGGCTTTAACATCGCAATTTCTCAACGCCCGTCTCTGGCTTAACGCACTCGAAATTTATTTGGTGTTTACCCAAAAACGTTTCCATCAAAGCTCTCGCCAAACACGTCGATTCCGCTTGCAACTCGAAGACGTTTTGCCGCGCGCTCCAGCTTCTGCCCTAACTAAATTATGAGCCGTGGTGTGTTTTATTCGCGGCACTCCTTAACGATGCGTTCATGTTTTATGTATCTCGAGACGGGAACGGCAGGGAACGGAGTGACCCTTAACAAGCACCCCGGAGTCGTAACATCGCAACTTGGGTCTCTACGACCCTTGCCTTGTAAAAAACATATAAATCACACGGCCATCGCACCTTGCCGGACCCCAGAGGTAACCGGGGGATCTAATTCGACGTTCGTTAATTTTAATTTGATCGCCCGAGTCACTGCGTGCTTTACGGCCGATTACATGCATTTTTAACCGAAATGCGACGATGGCGAAATTGGGTTTTGCCCGGATATTTGATATTATTGCGTCGTAAATCTGGGGTTAAGGAGGACGGGTAGTAAATTGTTAACAAGGGCTCGTTCCGCCAGAATTTGATAAACAAGTTGCAACTCGTTTTCAAACTTTCAGCCCGACACCGTTTCAGTTACCGACCAAATGACGCCATCGAACTGAATTTATTTTTAAAATGTTTAGGGCCAGATTTATGTGGGCATTTAAGTTCGCGCCTGCACATGCCTCCTCAAATTGCCGGACCGGAGCGCAATTTTTTTGCAAAAAATCGCACTTTACTCTAAATTATAGCGCCATTCCATAAACTCGATGGGGTTAAAACTTACAAATCGACACAAGTTTAGGTGTTCAAAAAACTTTATGACTTCTTTGATCTCCGCCCTCATTGTTTCTTTTTTTGATAAAACAAAATTTTTATAACGTGATTTTACGAAACAAAGGAATTTGTAATAAAGATTCATCTATTATTAGAACGCTTTATTTTTATTATTGTGTCTTTCCTTAACTGACTTTCATCTGGATGAGGGTGTAAACTTTTGTTTCTTTATTAATTGCACAACAAATCACTGAATAGCATAAGCAAACCGAAGCTACAGTTTTTTGAAACAAAGTTTTCCCTAACTTAAAACTTACTAAAAGCATTAAATTCTCTTATAAACTTGTACAAAAATATAAAATAGGAATAAATCAAACTCTCAAGTTAAACTTAAACACCGACAAAGTTTTCAATGTGAGAGATCAATCAAGTGTGAAGAGTTCGCCTAAGAAGTTAAATTAATCATAGACATACTGCTACCGGACGACCGAGATACGTAGATCAAAAACAAAAAACAGAATTCTTGCTTAAAAAATTTTCCAATCCCAAACCTAAGGTTGTAGGTCAATTGTGAAAACAGTTTCTTGCACTGCAGACCAAAATCTATAAAAAAAAAATTGACAGGTTTCCAGTACCCTTTTGCAGTACCTTTGACTTATTATTAGTTTCCGTTGCTTCTCCCTCAATTAATTTTGGATGCACAATATTTTCGAAATTATGCAAATTTGGGGCTGGGGTGCTTGCAGATAAGAGTTCGATTTAATTTTATTGTCGCATTAGGAATTGAAGTGGCTTTAAATAAGCGTGACTGGCGGGTTGGCCGTGTGATTTGCGGCTTAATCGATTTCGAGGCAAGAATCGTCCACTTCGTCGCCTTTCTTCGTCCTCGAAACCGCCGTCTCCTGTATGCAGGATAATCTAAATGGCTCGACTCTCGCCCGGCTTGCAGGAAGTATCCTGCGCCACTTATCTAAATGACTATCTTCAATGTGTTTGCAGCTCTCATGCATTTTGATGCATGAGATGAATAGGAATAATAGTTGGGGTTTGTGGGTAGCCGAGTTTGCTGACTTCGCCCTTGTCCATCAAATTGGAAGCGGATCCGTTTCAGTTTAGTCCTGTTATCTACCTACTGGGTCATTGTCGTATTGTTCTGCGGTCATGTGTGGAACCGTTGTGATTTATGCATACAAGGACCTAACGTTAGGGACCATTTGCTGCAGAAATTGTCGGCTCTAAATTAACCGTCTGTTTTCCTTGGTCCACGGACGCCATCGCAAATACGCGACTTGTCGGCGGTTAACCGGTTTACAATGGCGGCAGCCGTGACTGTGCAACGGAGCTTTTACCGAAACAACCACAAATTGATGGCTCTCTGAGCCTCAGTCAGAAGTGCAGCTATTTTCCAGAGGATCCGAAATCAATAGACAGGGGCCAAACTGACAGCTGACGACCCAGCAACGGAAAACTAAGACTAAATCGAACCAGCCAAGTATTTTTGTTGTTTTTACTGTTGCGCCTAAGTTCGAGGAAGCTCATCTTTGGGCCAAATATTAGGCAAAGTTTCGGGAAGGTTTTAAATGAGCCGAAAGTTCGATGCAATTAAAAGAGAGCAGCCCTATAAAGTGCCTAAGAAGTTCGAGGGAACGAAAAGAAACATTAATCTAACAAGTTCGGCAAAGTACGACTCGAAATAATTTATTTCCTTTGAATGTGAGTCTAATCAGAAAACTGTTGGAACTTGCCATGATCGATCTTCAAGTTGCATTTCGCTACTAATGGGGAATTGCTCCTTCACGCCTTACAAAGATCGGCTGGGGATAAGAATCTAACACGAACATTGTTTTTGACGATATTGCTCTATTGATTTAATCGAGCACGTGCAAAGGACCTCAAACAAAAAGATTTTTTAATTGCAATTAGTTTTTTGAGGTTCCTGGTTTGTTAAATTTTGTCCTCTTGAAATCCGCAGAACTTTTTTGCTCATCTATTGAGGTTTCTGGTTTGTTGGATTTTATCCTTCTCGCTTCGTTAAACGTTTGGAAATTTTTGTGGATTGCCAGGAGCATTCTTTGCAATATTATTACCATTACGCATTTCACTGAGAATCTATCCCCAAGCCTTAATATCTTTTCATCCTCATTTCTCGTTGTTCACAAAGCTACATGCAGATGTTCGGTAGTTGGCTTATTTTGTTGTGCACGAAACGAAATATGCAAAATAGTTTCAAAGTGATTATACTGCAGGATGATTTAATCTGGCGAGAGCTTTATTCGAACAGCCTGTTGGGAATTCGAACTTCGCGAAACGTACCCTCAAATTGCATTACAAGCTTTTCGAAAAAAATAATTGATAGACCTGAAGGTATTGGAACTATAACATTTTTGTACTGGACTTTTTATTTTTGTCTAAAAATTTTTATTTGGTCTCTGTTAACTAATCTCGCGACTTATTAACCAATATAATCCCATATTGAGAACAAATATAATGTACACCAAATTAAACTATACATCCCTTGCACTGTCACCAGAAAATTTAATGAGCATCAAAAAATCTTAATAAAACCCAAATTATTATACATCAGAAAATGAGAACATCGCCACTAAAATAACTATGCTGCATATTGTTTTACCATTGCTTACATTTTCTATATGTCTATCAATTTTACTAAATGTTCACCAAAATTAGAACGCTCAAGTTACGCATCTGTGCTGTAAATAATAAATATTTGCGCTATCCATTTATATTTAGTGTTTCTCAAAAAAACTATTTGTGCGTCAAATAATTATTCTATTATTCCGAAAATAAAATATGCTCGCGCATCTCTCCTTGCCGCATGCGCTTCCAGACAAGAGGCACGCAAAAAAAGTTTTGTATTAGGTCAGTTCAGGGCCCTGTAATTTTTTTTAAAAGCACGATTAAAAATTACTACTAAAAGAAGTTTTACGTTTTACATAATGCAAGCCAATTACAGCAAAGCATTTATATATTATTTATATTTTTTTTTGTGCAAAGCACTTCTATTTTTACTTTTATTTTTCTTGCCCTAGCACATCTACATCCATTATTTTTTCATAAAATTATTTACCATTTGCACAACATTTTATTGCTTGTGTATTATTGATCAACAAATAGTATTTTTAACTGCTAAATAATGTAAGACACTGTCAAAAATTAAATATCTGGGTATTATGTTAGAATTAAATGCGGAATAAAATTTGGTGAACATTTAGTATTTATGGTCAATAAAAGTTATTTTGGCAAACAAAATATACAAGAGGTCAGCATTATGTCAATATTTGGTTGTCGCTTTAAGATTATGTATTTTCTTAATTCTGGTGAGCATTTAGTATTTTTGGAAAATGAAAGTATTTTTTTGTATGAAAATATTGGGTAAATTTAGTAGACTGTTAAATACGACCCGTAAACTTTTACCTTCAAACTTTCAGACTAGGCATAGTTAATAAAAGGAAAGAAGGAAGAAGGGTTAGCAATACATCGTGTTAAATTTTTTTTCAAAAAATATTATTTAAAAAATGTGTTTGTAAAGTGTCTGGCTGACTTCCTCCTCGAGTCGTGGCTTGTCAAACTCACCCCACGTTGAGAAGTTTCCGTTCGCCCTATTTTGTTGGTTGCAACTAAAAGTTAATTTAGGGAGCGCGAATAATGCTCAAAGCATGAACTCGTCAGTATTAGAGTCGGCAATCTGATATACTTCCTTCGCTAATTGTCGCGACTTGTCCGGAGGCGGCGACTGACAGCTGCCTGCGGTACGAAGATTCTCTCCCCCTCAGGACCGGGACTGCGCGTCATATTTAAGCGAATCTCAGACCATCAGACGTCTCGTTCTCGCTCACCGGCAAAAAATCACCCCCGATCTCCCAGGATGATGTACAATTAAATCTAAATTGGATTTGCTGACGACGCGCCCTGTATTTTACTAAATCAGAATCTGAACAAAGAGCTGGAAAATCCGACGAGACGACCGGTTCGGGGAGTAAGCCACGGACCAGGCTCATGTGGCCTTACACAGGGCCGCTTCGGGTCTGAATTTATAATTAGTTTACGTGACAGTTTGAGCGCCATTTTATGCGAATGTATATTACACGCGATCCTCGCAGGACGTGGAGTAATTATGGATGGTATCGGCCTTTTCGCCCGGCCAACTAAGTGAACCGGTAATAACTAATAAATTGTGCCACAAAGATCACGCAGATAAGGAGATTCGACCGCACCACAATTCCAGTCCGGCCAACCTTTGGCTTCAGACCCCAAACCCTGTAAAAGTTGTAGTCAAAGATCTTGATAGCTTTGACACCATAAGGGTGACTCAACCACAATCACAAATGGGAGCCAAAGTGACTTGTGTTTCCTATAGCGCCTCGATCACTTCCCGAAACGTAGATTACACATATGTACCAAACTCAAACATAATTCTCACAATTTTTGGTAATACTTTGAGTGGTTATCAATGGAACTTTTTCAGAGATACGAGTTTTGTGGATCTTTAGGATGCTACGCTACAATACAATTTTTGTGGCTCGGGGCTTGGAGGGCGTAAGCCGTCGATATCCTGACGGAAACCGGGGGAAAGTTTCGGCTTCCTCCGCCACACCGGAGTCATAAAGGAGGTGTAACGATGTTTGCACACTCAGCGCATTGTGATGCCCTCTTTGATTGGCTATTCAGAGGCACTGCCGTGGATGTCTCTGAAGGCGACAATAATAGGTCGCATTCCAAACACGCGCCCCGGCAAATTGATTTTAGATCCCTCCATTCCATTGTCGTGCTCTCGATCATCTCAAGTTTATTTTTCGGAATAAAATTGATATGTATAGAGAAAGGTATCAAAACCGTCATCATCGCCAAGAACAAGCGCCAAGTAATTGCGGGATTCTTCTCCTGCCGTAGCGATTTCAAATCGACAATCCCAGAAATTATTTCTGCGGCTACAAATCACCATATTTCTCGAATCTGATCTGCATATTTATCGAAGGGGACTCCTCGATGCCGACGTAGACTTGGATAATTTTTTCATTAAACACAACGTTTGCGACAATTAAAACCGAAACGTTTGCGATTTAAGGGTAACGTTTGTGATTTAAGGGTAAGTGGCGCGGTGCAAATGATGACTTTATTTCGACGGGAAGTCAATTGAGTTTTGGCAAAATTATCGGTGGTGTAATTGAATTTACGACGGCACAGGACGCTACGGCCGTAAATGAAGCTTTGTCATATTCGTTGACATGCAGGTATGCATTTGCATTTAATGCGATTATATCGAGACAACATCGTTGCTTCTACCTTGCTGCTGTCGGGCAATAAGCATGACTTGCTGAAATGGCAAAATTGAAAGGAATTAAATCGTTGGAAATATTGAATGCGACTCGATATTCATCAATCTGTCTCCAATATTGCGGCTGGTAATGGAAAATAACGGAATGCTTTAGCAGTTGGCGTTGGCGAGGTTACAATTTTTTAAATTGGAGGAGGGAAAAATAGGGACTATAAGGAAAAGTTAATTTTGAGGAAGCACCTTACGAGTATCTACGCATAAAGTTTTGCAACCTTTGTAGTTTTATAGCAAAGGTCAAGAAAATGATTTTAAAATTGATGCACTTCTGACTTTCGTTTCCTCGGGAAATGTTGCGAGAAGAGATTGTGTCCAGTCCTCTAGCTTCTAGCCGCTGTGTAATAATGTTGTTACAATAGCAACATTGTTGTTGTTAAATAATCATAGTAATTGGTCTGGAAAATGCTATTAATGCTCGCATGTAATAAAAAAAAATTACGCAGAAAACGATTCACCCGGCGCATCCGCCATTTCTACACACATTATTTTTTCGATTCTGCAACAATTTTTAGCTTAATATGGTTGTACGCCCGCATTTAAATTTTCTGGGTTTTTGGATACTAAATTGTTAAACTTTATTTTGATGTCGTGGTTGCTTAATTAAGTTTGGGTCGTATTTAACAGTCTACCAAATTTACCCAATATTTTTATACAAAAAAATACTTTCATTTCTCAAAAATACTAAATGCTCACCAAAATTAAAAAAATACATAATCTTAAAGCAACAACCAAATATTGACATAATGCTAGCCTCTTATATACTTTGTTCGCCAAAATAACTTTTGTTGACCATAAATACTAAATGTTTACCAAATTTTATTTCGCATTTAATTCTAACATAATACCCAGATATTTAATTTTCGACAGTGTATTATATTATTTAGCAGTTAAAAATACTATTTGTTGATCAAAAATACACAAGCAATAAAATGTTGTGCAAATGGTAAATAATTTTATGCAAAATTATAGATGTAGATGTGCTAGGGCAAGAAAAATAAGAGTAAAAATAGTAGTGGTTTGCACAAAAAAAGATATTGATTTCCGTAATATATAAATGCTTTGCTGTAATTGGCTTGCATTATGTAAAACGTAAAACTTCTTTTAGTGGTAATTTTTAATGGTGCTTTTAAAAAAAAATAGAGGGCCCTGAACTGACCTTGTACAAAACTTTTTTTGCGTGCCTCTTGTCTGCAAGCACAAGCGGCAAGGAGGGATGCGCAAGTATATCTTATTTTTGGAGTAATAGAATAATTATTTGACGCACAAATAATTTAGCGCGAATATTTATTATGTATAGCACGGACGCGCTAACATGAGCGTTCTAAATTTGGTGAACATTTAGTAAAATTGATGAACATATAAAATTTAAAATGTAAGCAATGGTAAAACAATACGCAGCATAGTTATATTAGTGGTGATGTTCTCATTTTCTGATGTATAATAATTTGGGTTTTATTTAGGTTTTTTGATGCTCATTAAATTTTCTGGTGGACAGTGCAAGGGATGTATGGTTTAATTTGGTGTACATTTATATTTGTTCCTATTAAGTTTGAGCTGCCAATAGAAAGTTGGGCTTTGATGGTTTGACCGAACTCAATAATAATAATTTTTGAAGAGAACCGTTACAAATTGTGGCTTTCTCGTCCATTTTCTACGAAAACACCTATCAAACCGCCTGATCCGCGCCATATGGGCTGCCTGAAAGCAAATATGGTTCGCTTGTTGACGATATTTCGTTAAAACGTAAACATCAATGGGCTATTTCACGCGTCGTGCCTCTTGAATGGATATAATTGATTTTGAGCTGCAGGGTTGGAAGCAAAACCTCTCTTTATTCAGGCTTTGCAAGTATTACGCAATTTTAACTACAATTAATGTCATTTTGAAAAGGCTTTTTGCCCAACTGCATTTGTTATTATTGATGGCAGTATTAAACCTCTCTCCGGCAATGGCGTGTGTGATTGTCAAATAACCTCAGTAATGGACCCGTAAAAAGTTCTGAAATGACGCAATAAAATTTCATATATAGTTAAAATAGATGTTGCTGCGTATCTGATGAAACCGGCAATGAGTTATTGTTAACGTAAATCGCATTTATCTAGTGCCAGTGCAACAGTTACTATATTTTCGAAATTAATTTTAATTTACGGCGGTCATATATTTATGACACGCAACCTTTAAAATGATAACCTCCGACAATAACAGAAAAATATGGCAAGTCGGTGGCTTCCTTATTTATATTCGTAATTGCACTAATAATTTCCAAAGAAATTATCCATTACGTCAGCGAAAGTACCTTATTAAAAATCATTTGCTTCAATTTGCAACCTTATTGCGAGTGTAATAACTTTGAAACGACCACTTAAACCGCTTATTAGAACTGTTACTCCGTCAATTGAAACAGTGATTAGTTTTGTTTCGGCTTTTCTACCCTCAACCGATCCTCGAATCTCTCTTTCAATTTCGCATCAATAACTTTGTCTCTACTACGACCTCAACTTGTCCACCCTAATAAAGCTTCGAGAAAGCTCATTTTTGTTTTATTTTTTTAACGTTTGAATTAATTTTTTTAATATTGTTTACTTTAATAACTCTTTATTTACTCTAGTTGCTAACATTTTTTCCAATTTGCTTTTAGGATTCTCAACGTTTTGGCTAAGATTCAAATTTATTTCACGTAGTTGTTTGTTAGTTTCTCTGGCGTTACAATGACAAAATTCATGTAAATTTGCTTCATTGATATCGGATAGCGAAGCGGCGCGGATCGCTGCGTGCATTTTATTATCCCTCCAGGAAGCCGTTAGTTTTGACCGCGCGCCCGTCGCTATCCGCAATCATTTTTATGGCCCCTCGAACGACCCACCATCTGGATAATCCCCGCACATCGCAACATTGTAATTTCTTATTAAGGCGTAAAGTTTGATTTCGTTCCGAAAAAAAGAAACCGTCCATCACATTTTTATCGCCGGTACCGTCATTAAAAGCGCGAATGTTTCGCGATAGTGACACAACTAAGTCCTGGAGCTTTATCCAGCGCACGTCATTCCGGTTCCAAATTACAACATAAATTTAAAATGCAAAGTGAACTATCACGACTCCCAAGTCTCGGTTTCTCATAATTCCCAAAACCCAGTCACTTTATTTTCAGATTACCTTGCACTGCGAATAATTCAACTCGCTCAATTCTCATCCCGAGTTTTAATTCGCCGGCGCTGCCGCCACGTAGTTAAGTCGAGGACGGCCGGGAATGGGGGTGGAAGAGGAAATCGGAAAAGTAAAGGGGTGGCGCACGGCTCTCATATCACACCTCGTTAAGCACCCTCCTGCACTCTGACGAGGAATTCCGGGACTGCTGTTGCGGGCATAATTAGTTTTTTCGCGTGTGTGGGCTACATTTTAATAGGAGCTTTTTTATGGGATTACTTTGAAGGCTTTAATTATCAAATACACGGTGGGGACGGCGCGAGAGGGATGGAGCCATTTCTCGGCCCGTTCGCGTGCATTTGCGTATTTGTACTCGCGGCTTGTTTAACATAATTGTGATAACAATCAAAGAGATGTTTACTGAATTGGGAGAATTCTTGTTTTAAATTGGCAACGACATGAATTTGACGTTTTCATAACCCTAATATCAAACGACAGAACCAATTTTTCCCCTCCCCCACCCCATATAAAAGGAGACAAGAAATGAGACTGGCATAAGAATGCAGTATAAAAAAATTTGATGAGTTTGCTCCACTTCCAACTTTTCTTTGTTTCCTTTGACTGACGCTGCGAGAGGAAGAAGCAGCAAGTGTGACGTCACCAAAAAAAGTACAGATGTAAACTTGTTAAGTACCATTGTAAGTGTTAATTTATTGTAAGCTTCTAATTGTTATTTCAAATTTTATTAAATTTTCAGCGCGTGCTTAACGCAATTATTGCGATCAGCAGAACGACAAAGCGGCGCTCATCCAAACCTTGAAACAAATTTACAAATATCAACCATTGTTCGCAACAGTTAGCAAAGTTGGTTATATTTTCCATTAAAACTAGTGCGAATCCGGTACAAAATTCCATAAATATATTAGCCACGTTCAAATGTCCAATTATTGCAATTAGGCCAATTAGAATGTTCGGCATTTTGGAGCAGGAAATGGCGAATTCTCTGCAGAGTTGGTAATAATAATTTAGTACCAACTTGAACACTTACACAAACACCAAAATGGCGCCAGAATTCCGTTTTTGGTTGTCGAACCAAATTCACCCGGCGCCTCCGCCATTTCGCGCTCCGATAAATGCAGTTTTACCAAATGTCTGTTTTTGGGGTTGTAAATTGCGCGATTTTTCCGATATCCTTGCCCCAGTTTAGGCGATCGGGAATGACGAGCAGGGGTTTTTGAGGCGCTGGCAGAAGACGCGCCATTTGATTGTAAATGAGGACCTGACCCCATCTCATGAAACTACAAGTCTCAATCTGCGGTCCCTCTGCCAGCAACAATAGCTAAAAACGGCATTAATAAATAACGCGTCCGCCTTCCTCCTTCGAGGTCGCGTTACTAGAAAACTCCTTTTGTACCAATAAATTTATAACAGAAGTCCTCGGAGCGTGCTCGAACTGTACATAAACCTACTTAATGTAAACAAACTGCATCGGCAGACCAACAACAGCATTTGCATATCCCATTCGACAGACATGAGATGACAAACAGTCCTGCCGTATCCTTTCATATTACGTAATATGCATGTATTTTATATTTCCAAACCAAACACACAAGACAACTTCCGGCGCAAATATTTGTGCAGCTTAGATCTTTTTCAGTTAAAAAACGCCTGAAACGTTCGACGACGCTCTGTTATCGTTTTCTTCAGCGAGCATATCTGGGACTAAACTGTGCCGTTTAATTTCCAGGGGGTTTTCCGTCGTCGCGCCTGAACTGGCTGTACCTGGAAAAACAACAGCTGTTCTTGTAACTTTGCACGGTCCGACGAGTTTGAGGCCTCTCAACGTTACCCTGAGGCTGCTTCCGGATGCCGGAAACGGGGAGACAAGACAGCAGCTCGTTGAGACCACTCAAGAAATAAGAGGTGAGTACCCGTTATTAAGTTGTGTTTCGTTAATTTAGTAACGTCGAGCTTTTTCGCTCTCGAGCTCCTGCGCCAACTGAAAAACCTTCGGAATTGAAAGAGTGAATTGCGACGTTAAAGTGCGATTTGATTAGGATGGATCGGGACCGTAGAACTTCAAACGCGATCTTCAAGTCATGATTACGCTAAGCAGAAAATCCTCTTGGCGTGAATTGAAATTTGCAAAGGTCAAATGTTGAGGAAAAGATGTTGCCGTGAAAATGGATAATAATTAGGGAAATTTGGGACTAATGAATTCTCGTCTAAAGTTGCATTTTTGCGGAGCTGACGGAATAATTAATTACTTATGTTAATATAGAGTCTCGGCATTATCGTTAATTTCACGACTTACTGCAAGTAGGTCTTGTAACCTTTTGGAGCTTTTCATCCCTCTTCATGAATTGTCACATGGAAGAAAATGTGAAGAGAGTGGTGGAATATAGACAGTAAGAGATAAGTACCAAATTGAGGTAAAGGGCAATAATTAATAAGTTTTTAATAATTTCCTAATTGAAAATAAACATTTTTTCAGTAAATTAAGTTTTCTTTTTTGTAGGTCAATTTTTTTTTCAATCAAAGTTGTCTGATTTGCTTCTGTCATTTGTCGCCTGTCATGAAATCAAATTTTTGTTAGACCATGGCTCGGCGAAGGGTTCAAAATAGAAGCCCAGCAAGGAAGAAGCCTCCCAAAAGTGAGAATTACGCCAATATGGTTCTTTGCTATTTATCAAAATTGAAGGACGAAAAGCAGGACAAAAGAAGTAACAAAGTTAGGAAAATAGTAGAAGCAGCGATTCAATATGGTTACGTTAATGATGTAATCGAGAAAAGAGGAGAATCTTTCAGGTTGAAGAAAAAGTTGAGAATGAAACTGACGGAAAATCGGAAGACTAAAAGGCTAAAATTGCCAGCTACTATCAGAAAGAGGAAAAGAGGAATAATGAAGAAATCGAAAAGAAATCTAATGAAGGGACAAGATTCTAATCTTTCTTTAAACTACAAAAATGGATTGCCCGAGAACTCTTATAATAAAAGTGGAAGAAGAAGTAAATTGCAAGATTGTGGAAATGAGGACCCAGACCGAATTTATTTTGACTTTTATAACAACAAAAATTTTGATAACAGCCTCAAATGGGACTATGAAGACTATTAATTAATGAGCAGAACTTTAAAATCAAATAAAGCAATTTGTTTTCTTGTCAATTTCTTTTTGATTACCTTTTGATTAAATTTTATGTTTTCGTTTACATTAACAAATTTTATTTTTTTCAGAAAAAAAAACAAATTTTGGTTGCATTCTGGAGTCCACTCAAGTGGCAATTTTGCAATTAAACAACTTTCTAGTTATTACATAGATTTGCATTTAATATGAAGTATATAATCTAAATGACATTTTTTAATTATAAATGTCAACTCAAACTTTATTTACAAAAGTTTCTGATTTTGATTAAGTACATTGCTCCACTTTAATGAGTTTAAAAAATTAGTCTTATAATTAGACGCCAATTAGACGTTCAAAAATTTTTTTTTGCTTTTTGTATCTCTTAGGTAAGTTTATGGAGCAAATAGACAATAAATGATCATATAAATGACCATTCTTCTTAGGAGAAATCTAGAAAAGAGGATCTTACATCGCGAATGCATTGCAAAAAAACAGTATAAGCGAGTGGAAAACTGACGCTACCCTAGCTTGACAGGACCTTTGTTTCATTAATCTCGAGGATTAATGCTGATTGGCGGATGTTGTCACAAATTCTTCAGTTAATCGCTGGATAAACTTAACGTTAAGATTGGTAAATTTACAGCCTCTTTCCAATTTCCAAATCTCGCTTCAAGCACGTTAGGTCGCGTGCCAAAATACCTGCTGAATTGTTGTGGAGCTCGCAATGACGAGATAAATAATCAAGAATTCGACCCTCCAACTCCGTCCATAAATTCGGAAAGCGACGCTAATTCGCGTAGGCTCAGCTGATGAACTACCGCTAGTTAATTTCCTTTGCCTCGTGTTCTTACGCTCTTTGCACTCGCAGCATTATTGTAATTTCCTGGCCATTAAGTCGGAGGAAAGAGAACCAAACTCAAACTCTATGCCTCTTCCTGCCATTTCCTATTCCCTTTCATACGCGTCTCCTGGAAAAAAGAAAGAATCCAATAAGCACGAAATTCTTCACCTATCCCTTAATTTCGTCTAAAACGAACCGGCTGCTTGTTTCGCAATTTTTTTCAATCCTCGAGGGAAAAGCTTTATCGACAACACCGACAACGCCAATAATAACATCCATAATAACAAAGTAGGTAATAAGACGTCTTTGATAACGCGGCTTTATTGCAGGTATTGCGCCGAAATTTACTGTTTTATTGCTAAATAAACGTCAGGGAATAAGACGGGCACGGCTTTTGGCGTGATGGACGACCGCTATTTCAACTTTTTACGGAACATAAGCTTTAGGGATAAAATGCCACAAATGATATCGCAACCATTTTCACAACATAAATTATGCTTCCGTTGTACCATTGCACTTTGTGTTGTAGATACTGAATCTGTTCGGAAGGGGAATTACGAGCCGGCATTCGTTTTTTGTTACATCCTTTTCCCTAAATGATTAATTTTGGGTCATTCCGACCCCACTTCTGAAGTCCAGCACAAATTATAACCCATCATCATCAGCAACATTGCTGAAAAAGGTATCGAGGAACTAATAGCAAATTGCTGTCTGTTTATGATGACACTCCGAGCATTTTTCCTCAATTGCTTCTTCTCTAAAGAGTTGAGCTTCAACTTATAAATAACTAGGATAGCTGCTGAAAAAAACTTTTTTATGGTGCTTGTTCTGGAATAGTCGTTCAATTACTAAAATTGCAACTTTTGTCAATCCCGATTCCTCAGAGTCGTCCTTATTAAATCCTTAACTTACCCTGTCTGCCTCCATAATTCCCAGCTGATTCGAAGTAAATACATTTCTCTCTTCGGCTTTTCTCAGTCTAGTTCAATTGGTATTCAGTGGCGTCTGAATCAACCTACAGATTTTAAGTCTCAAGAGTCTCGTTACGGAATCCGATCCTTATTTTTCTTGAAAGTAGTTGGCAACATGCTGGCTTATTATAAACTTCGCCAAACAGACCGAGTTTCAAGTCGCCTAATTAGGACGTTAGTCCAACGTCGGTTTAACGCGACATTTTCAACACGCACTCTCACAATCGCTGCCATTTTTAGGATCATGTCATTCCGGGCCGGAGGAAAATTCGACTGAAATACCGACATAAAGAGATGCTCTCCCCTGAATGAGAAAAGCGAACGCGATGATTTAGTGGGAGTCGTGTAAATGGAGCAAATGATGTATAGATGATGAACAAATACAAATTTCCTTTTGTTTCCTTTCATCAGTCCGACGAACAATCCCTGCATTGTACATCAAGGATGCAGCGGCCCAACCGATAACTTTCCAATGCAAAGGGGAAAGAAAATTTTGACTCCTCTATGGCAGTACGTACTACGGTTTACCAGAATCTTAACAACGATCGCTGAAAATATTGAGTCTTCGACCATTGCCCCCAATTTTGACACAATGGTCGCACTATTTTTCCAGAATTTTTTATCTATCAACACCGAGGATTAGAGTATTAAAGGACCTCGTGCATTGCAGCATCATCCCCATAGGTACTTGAACCGCCCAACAGAAAATTATAAAACGAAAGGGGTCGTACTTAACAGTCTACTAAATTTACACAATATTTTCATACAAAAAAATACTTTTATTTCCCAAAAGTACTAAATGGTCACCAAAGTTAAGAAAATACATAATCTTAAAGCGACAACCAAATATTGACATAATGGTGGCCTTTTATGTATTTTGTTCGCCAAAATAACTTTTGTTGACCGTAAATACTAAATGTTCACCAAATTTTATTCCGCATTTAATTCTAACATAATACCCAGATATTTAATTTTCGACAGTGTCTTATATTATTTAGCAGTTAAAAATACTATTTGTTGATCAAAAATACACAAGCAATAAAATGTTGTGCAAATGGTAAATAATTTTATGCAAAATTATAGATGTAGATGTGCTAGGGCAAGGAAAATAAGAGTAAAAATAGAAGTGGTTTGCACAAAAAAAGATATTGATTTCCGTAATATATAAATGCTTTGCTGTAATTGGCTTGCATTATGTAAACCGTAAAACTTCTTTTAGTGGTAATTTCTAATCGTGCTTTTAAAACAAAATTACAGGGCCCTGAACTGACCTTGTACAAAACTTTTTTCGCGTGCCTCTTGTCTGAAAGCGCAAGCGGCAAGGAGAGATGCGCGAGCATATTTTATTTTTGGAGTAATAGAATAATTATTTGACGCACAAATAGTTTTTTTAAGAAACACTAAATATAAATGGATAGCGCGAAATTTATTATGTACAGCACGGGCGCGTAACTTGAGCGTTCTAAATTTGGTGAACATTTAGTAAAATTGATATACATATAGAATTTAAAATGTAAGCAATGGTAAAACAATACGCAGCATAGTTATTTTAGTGGTGATGTTCTCATTTTCTGATGTATAATAATTTGGGTTTTATTTAGATTTTTTGATGCTCATTAAATTTTCTGGTGGACAGTGCAAGGGATGTACGGTTTAATTTGGTGTACATTATATTTGTTCCCATTATTAAAGTTGTCTCTATAAACAAGTACTTCCAGACTGCGGCGCTTGAAGCTGCCGTTTTGGCCTCGCCGCTCCCGATCCTCCTCATTTCTCCCGCCGATTATTGATGGTCCTGCCGGCGCCGATGACGGCTGTATTAAGGACCCGCAGGTTTATTCATATTAATTAACGGCCTTGGTGCGGCAGATCCGGGAATTTGCTCAGGCTCCGGTGGCGGCGGGCCGTGGGGCGGTCCTAATGGTGAAATAAACACGCTCGGGTCTTGCTAATGAGGAGCCTCAACATGTGTAAACCATGAGCGTAGACGGCGAGCCGGAACGCTGATGATGAACACACAAGGGCCTTGACGAGCTTCGGGGTGGCGACGAGGGGGCGGTGGGCAAATTAAATCTTGCTCGATTAGAAAGCAGTCAGCTGTAGGCAGCAGTTCGTCTAGTTTCACGGGCCAGCGGGCCGAAAGATTGTCATTCCGTTCAACACCGAGAGAGGGAAGCTCGGCTCTTTACCGCAACCGTGTAAATCCGAGGCTAACGTAATTTTCGCAATTTTATGCCTCATTTCGGTACGTAGACGGAATTTCGTTTAATCGATGGCGGGAAGAGCGAAAAGCGATCGAGGAAATGTGCAGTTGAAATTTTTGAATTTGGGATGAGGAGAGGGTGGCCGCGAGTTAGTGGCAGTTCTTCTTACAGTTGGGGCCGGTTTATTGTAGGTTCGGTTTATAATCGTAAAACCCGATTGAGTTGTAGTCGTTGAGCCAAATCCGTTTTCTCAAACAGGAATTTTATGACTCGATATCCATCAGGCCAAAATGCGAGGTGCATTGTGCACTTCATAAAAGCGACTGTAATGCTGAAAGCTCGAGCAGCTACAAAATATCAAGGGTTCTCACAACAAGGATTTATGATTACACGCGTACTTGCAATAATCACAATAGAAGACGGATATTTCGAGTAACAGTGCCACTCTCCCAGCCACCGGTTTGGTGAGATCCCCCACGTTTTGCACGTGCATATCTGAGGTTATGGGGGCTTGGAGCCTCCCTCCGAAAGCGTTTGGCTCCTTGTCGGTGGCGTTGGTGTTCTGGCCCGCGGTCCAGGGATGAGTGGGTGTAGCGAACGGAAGAGGAAGCGTTTGCTCGTTGAATGGCGGAGATCCCAGGGCACCGGTAAAACCTTGGCCGGGGCCTGCAAAGTTGGGATTGCCGGTGCCTAATCCACTGTGAATTGTGGCTCATTATAATGATCGCTGCTTCCTATTCCCAAGCCAACCGACTACGCCGCTCCAGCTACTACGTGTGTTGTACTCGTTAATTATCATTAGTCGACTTGCACGGGTCAGCATCACCAACTTAATGCATCCAGAAACGTAATTTAATATTTCACCATAATTTACGCGTCCCGCAGCACGAGTTAATTTTCGAGGCAATAACCGCGTCCAAAATAAACTAATTTCGGCCGATATTGGTGGTTAGTTTCTACGCGACCGCGTCCAGATGGAAATTTAATAGCAATTTACTCTTCATAAAAAAATCGTTGTGGTGACATGGTCGAATATCAATGGCGAGGGACGATATTGAAACGGAGGTGGGTGCAGTTTTGCATATTTTAAATGCATTTATGAAATTGTTGCGTGAATAATGCATGAGGGAACGGAAATTTATTGTGAACGTGTTCCCCAGTCCGGCAAATCCAGGACTTGGAGCCCGACTTGGAACGTGTCCACGTGCCCGACGATTTGTTACTTATGATTGACAGGAGTTCCGATTGGTCCCGCAAGAAACGTTCACGGCTGCGAGGTACGAATCAATCAAACTGACGCAGTGTCAAAGAGCGAGCAAAAGGTGGTCTTCGGGGTTAATCAAACTTTCAACCCCCAAAAATATTATTTAACACGAGGGTGGACGGAAAATTTTGCAGCTCTAGACCACAAATATTATCATTAATTTTTGGTCGTATTTAACAGCCTACCAAATTTACCCAAAAAAATACTTTTATTTCTCAAAAATACTAAATGCTCACCAAAGTTAAGAAAATACATAATCTTAAAGCCACAACCAAATATTGACATAATGCTGGCTTCTTATATATTTTGTTCGCCTAAGAGCCGGTTTTACGAAAGGAGAATATTTCAGGTATACCGCTATTCCGGAATAATTTGGGATAAATGGGCTTTTACGAAAATCGAATCGGATAAATCCAAGGATAAACTATGGACCGACGCTATGTAAACTGGCCCTTATTCCGGAATAGTTATTCCAATGCTTATCCAACTTTCGTAAAACCGGCCCTTAATAACTTTTGTTGACCATAAATATTAAATGTTTACCAAATTTTATTCCGCGTTCAATTCTAACATAATATCCAGATATTTAATTTTCGACAGTGTCTTATATTATTTACCAGTTAAAAATACTATTTTGTTGATCAAAAATACACAAGCAATAAAATGTTGTGCAAATGGTAAAAAATTGTATGCAAAATTATAGATGTAGATGTGCTAGGGCAAGGAAAATAAGAGTAAAAATAGAAGTGGTTTGCACAAAAAAAGATATTGATTTCCATTATATATAAATGCTTTGCTGGAATTGGCTTGCATTATGTAAAACGTAAAACTTCTTTTAGTGGTAATTTTTAATAGTGCTTTTAAAAAAAAATTACAGGGCCCTGAACTGACTTTGTACAAAACTTTTTTTGCGTGCCTCTTGTCTGGAAGCGCAAGCGGCAATGAGAGATGCGCGAGCATATTTCATTTTTGGAGTAATAGAATAATTATTTGACGCACAAATAGTTTTTTTAAGAAACACTAAATATAAATGAATAGCGCGAATATTTATTATGTACAGCACGAACGCGTAACTTGAGCGTTCTAAATTTGGTGAACATTTAGTAAAATTGATAGACATATAGAATTTAAAATGCAAGCAATGGTAAAACAATACGCGGCATAGTTATTTTAGTGGTGATTTTCTCATTTTATGATGTATAATAATTTGGGTTTTATTTAGATTTTTTGATGCTCATTAAATTTTCTGGTGGACAGTGCAAGGGATATATGATTTAATTCGGTGTACATTATATTTATTCCCATTAATTTTTGGATTTTCCAAGGTTCAATTTTTTGAGACTGGAGAGCTTATGAACACAAGCAGTCTATTGTTGCATATCTTTTACTCGATTTATTCATAGGTCCAACTCGACATTTCCACAATACTCTATCTATGAAACGAATTAAAATTTGCACCAAATTTTTATTTTATTTCTACTTCTTTAATCTTCTTCATTCTTCAATATCTTTTTATTGCTTGATGTCTCTGCTATGCTGCAACTGGTATCTTGTAAACTGATGATGCTTAAAAGTTGAACAATGATGAACAGAAGGCGCAATTTTGTGAAGATGTGGCGACCACTTGGGCCAGTTTCGTTTTTTGAAGATGAGAGAGTCTTTTGGTTCCAATTTAGCTACTGGACCCGTCCGCCGCTCTCCCATCGCGCTTGTTTGCGAACCAATCCGGACACGCTTCGACCTCTTGTTTGTGCTTATATTTACATTCTCCTCCACGCAGCTTCCCTGCCATAACCAATATAGCCGTGAGATTGTAACGAAATTACGGCAAAATTTGCATCTAGTCTGGTTTTTACGACGGCATTATTGGACGTTTCAGCAAATATTTGCCATGGTGGATGGTAATTAAATTTGAATGGGTTCCGCAAACGTGACGATGTTTCCCTATAAATTGCAAAAATTAAATATTTACGTTGCGGAGGAGATAACATGCTAAGTAGCGGTTTATGGCTTACTTAGGGAGTCTATCGGGTGCTTAGGATTCTGCATAAAAGGCCTCGGCGTCCCGACCCGAAATCGGAGGCCCGCTCGCATTCCAACACCGGATTTTCATAACGCGAACAGTGTTGAGCCAAACTGCCCAAGGACAAAAGCTCCAGGAATTATTGGGCGCCTTATCGCCTCCAGTTCTTTCCAACTTTAGGAAATTTTTCCAAAATAGCGTTTTCCGGCGGAATTGATCGTCCTATTTCCTGCCGTTAAAAAATGTTTTTTTTTCTCGCGTCAAGTCTTTGGTCGATAAAATTCCGCTTCCGCCGTTAAAAATGTTTTTTTTTCTCGCGTCAACTCTTTGGTCGATGAAACTCCGTTTCCGGCAACTTTTTCGGTTCTATGACCGGAAAATGATATTCGGTCGGTCGTGTTTCGGGAGCGTGAATCTTTCAGCGACGTTATTTTGATGGCACGACAGGGGACCGAATTTGCGACTTCTGAAAAATTATTTCTTTCACCGAAACGCTTCGACCTCCACTTTGCCGAAATGGCGGAGGGCAGTTTGCATGAATCAATGTTCTGGCACTGACTTGCCGCATTCCGGTCAGGAAGTAGGCCAGAACGAGCCTTCTGATCCCGGAAATGACTGTGAATGTTTATCGGTCGGCCCGTTACAAAATACTCTATTAAAGTTGGGGGCTCGTTATTGAGACGGCGCTGCCGTCCCCATTCGCCACCGTTTTTATTGCACCCCTTTCTAGTTTGTGTTTATGCGAGATCTGGAAATGCACGCCGCCAGATTTGATGTCTACGCCCGCTTAAAAAAGGTCACCAATATAAAGATTTACGAATGTTTGGCAGCGGAACTGCGCAGAGTTTGAATGAAGGCAAGGATCCTGCTAGACAGAGTGAGGCACGAGTTTCGATGAGTGGCTTTTAAAAAGATCCATTTTGTTAATTTTTAACATTATGCTTCATAATGCTTCACGATTTGTTGACTTGTTGAAGCAGAATAGACAGTTAGTAACTTACTTCCTCTCTCTTTATTGTGGATAAAGAGTTTTAAGAAAATTTTATGTTCTAATTATATCTCCTACTAAGATAGTTTTTACACTCGATGGAAGAGCTTTTAAAGGTCTCTTTAGAAAAAAAGTACCATTGTCGTAACAGCATTCGTTATTTATTTATGAATTTTTATATTTGATATTCACCCGGCGCCTCCACCAATTGTCAACTTTTCATAAAGTTGTAAAATTTGCTCAAAAATAAGCAAAATTTACGTTTTTGTTAATAATTGGAACTTCTGTCAATCTACAGTAAACACTTTAAACTTATGGAAGTTCTCAAAGTTTATCTGGATAATATCATAAATTTTCCAAATGTAGCTTTCAGGTCACTTGGCTTGTTATGAAGGCTACTGAATAGTTATTCAACATAATTTAACTTTTTCAGGCTAACTTTTTAAAATAGTTAACTCAACTTTATGCATTATCAGCAATCGTTTCGCTATTATATGAAAATTTATTCTCCAAGCCTCGATTGATGTGGGTATTGCCTTTGCTTTGATAGAAGGTTGTTTTTTGCCAAAATTCCTCTTTTCATTATTTTATCGTTCAAACCTTTGAAGATAATACTTGACATTGAGTCAAAGAAAATAATTTCTGTGGTTTCTCAAAAACACCGCCAAAGCCTTGGTCGTCGTCGATTTGCCGGTCCATTGTTTCGACTCCTTCCTGATTTTATTGTCAGCTCGTAATTTCGTTTGGATCAGAACTTCCTAGTAGGATTCATCTAAAATTAAAATTATGCAAAATGTCGAATCAGAGAAGAAAATAGGGTCGAAGTTATTAAAAATAATCTGAATTAATTTGGGGTTCTACAGCCCGATGTTCCCTTCCACGCTGCTTAATAATCATAGTCAATTTGTGCCTTAATGCGCGGACATTTCTCCGATGGTGGTAAGCTGTATTTACGGGGAGTTGCGCTGGAACCCGTCGAAATTCTTAAAGGTTGGCGGATTAAAGGCGAAATGGGTTGGGGTAATAAAATTTTTGAAATTAGGGCCGGTAAGAAAATAAATTGAGGTTTGAAATATCGTCGCGAAGACAGGTCAGATCCAGATTTAGCGTGCAACATTGGATCCGGAATAATTTTCCATTCCAAAATAAATAGGACGTTTGCGTCAGCGTAATCAATTTGATTATGTTCTTGAATTCCGTCGTTTCCATAATGTTTCGCAGGCGCGCTATTGCTGATCTAGCTCCGAGATTGTTTGCAATATCTTAAAATCACCGTATCCCAGGGGTAATAAGGCTCTGTTTATACATGCCTTTAACTCTCCAACGAACATCTGTACACAAAAGAATAAAATGAAATTGTGTCACGACCGTACTTTCAGAGGCGTCTCCGCGACAAGATAACGATATTTTATTAATCTTCGTCTACATTAACATGCTGCAACGACGTAGTCGCCTCTTGCATTCAGGTCGACGTCTTCCCCGAAGACTACGTCGCCGTTCCCACCACCGCATTTTTCGTCCTCAAACTTCTTTACAGACTCACACTTGACGGCCTTAAACTTGTTAGAATTTATGGAGTTTGCAAAGACTTTCGCGGCCGTAAGCCCGCCGAAATCTGCAAAAATTTATTAACACATAAAAAAGCGTAAATTCAAGTGAAATGCAAAAATATACCTCCGACGCCCCCGCAATTCCTATCATCAACGTAAAACCTCGCATGACCCACATCTTCACCTTCGCCTTCCCCCGACTCGACAACCTCAACGAAATTTGCATTCGTTCCGTCTAACTTCACGTTCCCGTCATTAATTAAGTAATAAGCGGGATCCAAGGCCGTAATCCTGTTTACTTTTCTTCCGGTTAATTCCGGAACTCGTTTGCCGGCGATGGCGGCAACTCGAGCGCCAGCCAACACACCGACTAAGTGAATGTTTAAGGACGACTCGCCGGTTTTTGTGAAAATTGCGCTAATGAAGTCGGCCAAAGTGAGGCCGACGGAACGGGTTCGGGGCGATTTAGGGTCGAAACGCCATTCGACTAGAAAAACGTTGTGGATCTGTTTCTGCAAATATTGGTCGACGAGGTCGCTGGTTCCGGTGTAGGTTTTGGCGGTGTTGTTGTCCACCCCGGAGATCACGAAAATTACGGGTTTCAAGACGTTAATTGTTGACCTTTCTAGATCTTCTTTTTTCAGGAATCGCCCGTTTTTGTTGTAGGAGGTCAGGTATCTGAAAGTAGGCTCGTTGCCCTCAACAACTAAAAATAGATGGTCGGCAGGGCAGGAGTGCGCTAGATGTACTTACTCGTACAGAAGCACTGTATGAACACTAGAAGACTTAGTATGAAGACAAAGTTAAATTGGTCTTGAGACATCTTAAATGACTTAACTCGCTTGAAGGTTTGTTGGAAACTAACGAAAGGAGATTTTGTAATTGTCCAAACCTGCTGACCTCTAAGCGTGGTAATTTAGATAAGTAAACATAACACGCTGAATAATTGATGCATTAGCGCTTTGGCTCAACCAACAGGACGATCCGATGTATTTATTTACCGATTTTTTTTATTTTTAAATTTTTATCAAGCGGTTGATTCTGAGAAAAACGTCAAAGATATGGAATCTTTGATATCGAGTAAAGTATTTATTTTTGGGTGGTATTTAACAGTCTACCAAATTTACCCAATATTTTCATACAAAAAAATACTTTTATTTTCCAAAAATACTAAATGCTCACCAAAATTAAGAAAATACATAATCTTAAAGCGACAACCACATATTGACATAATGCTGTCCTCTTATATATTTTGTTCGCCAAAATAACTTTTGTTGACCATAAATACTAAATGTTCACCAAATTTTATTCCGCATTTAATTCTAACATAATAGCCAGATATTTAATTTTCGACAGTGTCTTATATTATTTAGCAGTTAAAAATACTATTTGTTGATCAAAAATACACAAGCAATAAAATGTTGTGCAAATGGTAAATAATTTTATGCAAAATTATAGATGTAGATGTGCTAGGGCAATGAAAATAAGAGTAAAAATAGAAGTGGTTTGCACAAAAAAAAAATATTGATTTCCACAATATATAAATGCTTTGCTGTAATTGGCTTGCATTATGTAAAACGTAAAACTTTCTTTAGTGGTAATTTCTAATTGTGCTTTAAAAAAAAATTACACTGCCCTGAACTGACCCTGTACAAAACTTTTTTTGCGTGCCTCTTGTCTGGAAGCGCAAGCGGCAAGGAGAGATGCGCGAGCATATTTCATTTTTGGAGTAATAGAATAATTATTTGACGCATAAATAATTTTTTTGAGAAACACTAAATATAAATGGATAGCGCGAATATTTATTATGTACAGCACGGACGCGTAACTTGAGCGTTCTAAATTTGGTGAACATTTAGTAAAATTGATAGACATATAGAATTTAAAATGTAAGCAATGGTAAAACAATACGCAGCATAGTTATTTTAGTGGTGCTGTTCTCATTTTCTGAAGTATAATAACTTGGGTTTCGTTAAGATTTTTTTATGCTCATTAAATTTTCTGGTAGATAGTGCCAGGGATGTGTGGTTCAATTTGATGTACATTCTATTTGCTTCCTTTATTTTTGTAGATTGATACGTTTAATATAAATCCAATGATAGTTATTGGGTTTGAAGCGTCGATTTTGAGTTACAGCCAAAAACTGCTCGAAATTAAAAAATTCAACTTTTTTATAATAATAAACTTTATCTTTTGGCCACTTAGGCCAGTGTTTACCGTGTTTACGTTGCCCATTTGAAGTAGCTAAAAAAAATGCTAGGAGCCCTTGGCCTTAACCTGCAGTTGAAGTTCCGGGCTGTTGCCCGTTTAGCATCCCCATTAAATATGATCGTTACAATGGCCGGCTTTGTTCATTTTCAGGTCACGGCATCTTGCCTTTGGAAGTGCCGCTGGAAGCAACGGGGAGTTACGTGCTCCAGACGTTGGTAAACTGCACCGGAAACGACCAATGCGAACTACAAAGCTCGTCCCAAATGAGACTTGTCGGACCTGTCAGGGACGTCATTATTCGTCCTGCGAAACATGCCTACAGGCCCGGAGAAATCGGTAAGTCCCTCAGGGTTCAATTCTAATTTCCACCGCATAAAAACCAAACTTCTCCGCCAAGTCTCGCCTTATTCTCCCAACCGGTAAATTTTTCACGGCGCAAATTGGGGGATTATCTTTTGATGAAATCCTAGAAAAAAAATAACAAATCTCCAGAAAACTTCAAGCAGAAAGCGTCAAGTTTTGCGAAAGCAATTGTGTTAATTTCCCGCCTTTACGGGTGATCGTCCGAAAATCCGGCAGTTTTTATAGTTGGACGCGATAAAGTCGAGGATGATTTGGGGAAAATAAAATAAATTATCGCCGTCGGGTCTCGCATTTTCTCACCGTCGCAATAAAGCTCCCGAACTGTTTATTGTTTCCCGCCTAAAACGGCCATTATGAAACTCCTTAATCGCCATCGAGAAACTCCAATACTTTCCGTATTTTATATCCCGCCCGATTGCGCAGAATTGTTTAAACTTCTTTTCTGAAGATTATAAAAGCTCGAAAGTTTGTCCCGAATCTCTTCGGGGAATCGCCAACCTTTCGATATCGCGTTACGGAATTAAGCAAGTTCAGACAGAAAGTATTAAGTACGGCTAAAACTGCCCCGAACATTTCCGAAAAATTGCCCAAGTTGGGAAAATCAATGGAGCGAATTAATTTCGGCGGAGATAACAGGAAATGTCGAACGTAGTTTTTGATTATTTTCTTTATTCTTTCAGTGTCCTTCTGGGTATTAGCATTGGATCATGATTTGCAGATTGCGTCAGGATCCATTGGGAGTGTCAGCGTCAAAGATCCGGCGGGCACAAAAGTAGCTTTGTGGGATCAAGTTCCTTTGGACGAGGGTAAGTAATGCCGGCAAGCTGGAGCTTAATAATCAAATGACATAATCCGCTACAACTGGAAGCGAAATTTTCATTCCACTAAGTAACTTTTAAAACGTAGCGGCAAACTTGAAAGACAAACAGCTTTCAGAAGTGTGTCGCGGAGTTCACCACGTATGATCCCTCTGCTAATGCGAACTCATACAAAATTTAGAACACTCACGCCAAGTTCTAGCTATTTTTTACGCCGCTCCAGCGAAACCCGGAACAAAGTTTCACTTATGTGTCATATCTTGAATTCACGTCGCGACACTTTGTGATTACTGAAGAGCACGCAAAATTTTGCAGAACTTATTCAGTGACAGCGGCGACAATAATTTTTAATATGGTAAAGTCCTCGATGGAGCTACATGATACATTTTTGCTCGAGTTAAGTATTAATTATTGAATGAGTGAACAAATCTTTGTTTCATTTAAAACTTTATTTTAAAAAATTATAAATTCTGAACTAAACCTTATTCTGAAATAGTTTCTATTGACGTGAAAAGAGCTAATCATAGGTTATTTGAGAAAAAAATTGTATTCTTCTAGTTTAATTTTTTAATTTTTATATGATGACTCTCGACCGGCTCTACGCTACTCTTTGACATTTTGTAATTTGCAGAATTTGGCCAAAATTTCCTAGGAAGCCATTTTTAAAAATCTTAGAAAGTTGATCTTATTGGGAAGGTCGTGGCAAAAAAACCAAGACGACATCAATAATTCATTTGAGACAAAAAAGCCACAAAAATTATTTGCCAATTAATTAAATGCTGCTGACAAAATAAATAATCTTAAAAATGAAAAAAAATTGCCGCAATTATTTATTTTAAAACGACTTAAGTTAAATTAGTGTTATCCTGATATTTTTTATTTAATTACCGTTAAACTTAAAATAGGGAGGAAAATTTATGTTTATGTATTAAGTAATGTAAAAAATCGCACACTTGACAAAGAGGCTTCAGGCCTAACGCAAAATGCTTCATAAAACCTTTTTAGTTGACTTCACCCATAGGAGTAAAAGCCAAGATCATAAAACGTTACGTTTGCTGTAAAGTGCGGAATGGTGGATGCGCCGGGTGAAATTTCACTAAAAATATCTATAAAACGCCATCAGTATTTTACTGGCAAACACATGAAATTTAATAAAGAAACAAAAATGCAAATCTGCGTTTTTGACTCGCTGTCGAATAATTTGAACCTCCCTTCCAAATTTAAGCAACTTCCGAAGCAACCGCCAAACTTTCCTAGACTCCCATAAATTATACTTCAAATCGTCGCCAAAAATCTCCAACGACAGATGCAGTTCCGTCACCAACTCAACACTTGCCATCGCTTCCCATGTATTTATTTATATATGGGTGGCAGATTCGGCAATTCGCTCAACTTCAGGTACCCTTCGCAATGTTGCAGGCGTAAAAGCGTTCACTTTGCCCCTATCCGAATACGTAACATCGGGCCGATGGCTCCTACACGTCGAAGTGGAATCCGCCGAGTTCTTCGCCCCGATCGAAGTGGCTCCGGGTGCCGGAAACGGCCTGCCCGACGTCGCCGCCGCCGAGGAGCACTACGTCGAGCTGCGTTTCGGCAAGGAAATGAGACGTCGCTACAAACCCGGTCTGCCCTTTTCCGGCAAGGTGAAAGCGAAACAATTCAAATGACCGCGTTGGAAAACGATTTTTAATCCGCAGGTCGAGGCGATGAGCACCGAGAAGTCGGTGAGGGTGCGCGTCAAAGTCTACGACAACACCACCTCGATCTACAGCCAGGATATTGAAATATCCAACGGCGAAGGCACTTTTGTCGTTCCCGCTATATTGGCTGACAGCGATGTTATTGCGTTGCAGGTAAATAATGCGGCTTTGTGTTATTGCTTTTGATGCGATAGGGATGCAGGATGCTCCCGGAGCGACGACAATTGCAGATATTCTTGCGAACGCACTTCTGAGCCTGTTGCGCTATCTGCAATAATAAAGGCTTTCGTTTCTGTCGCTTGTGAGAAATGACTTGAAACTCAAATTGAAACTACCGTTACGTCCATTTTAATTTACAACAAACAGTTGAAAAAATTGTTGCCAGCTTTCAGCTGGTTCGGGGAGGTAGCGGAAGTAATTTTGTTCTAGCTTCAATTGCATTGGGGTAAGTCACCCGATTATCCAATGAGTCGCCTGCAGCTAATCCAGTTACACTAGCGGAAGCACCATTTTCCATTATCCATTCATTCCATTCATCCAAGCATAGTTTACTACCATAATCCAGGAGCTCTGCATGGAGGCACAACAATGGAGCGATACGTTCTTTGGAGCGAAATTTTGAGGTGAAGTGAAGTTGGGATCAAACATGCACTTTTCATGTAGACGAATAGCTCCTTAAGAGAGACGAGAACTGCAGCATCCGAAGCTTCTCGCTGTTGAAGTTTTCTCGTTCCTGTTACCGTAACAACGCTCCGGGGGTTGGAAATTTCATCGGTAAACAATATATAAAAGAGAATAAACAACTTAAGGGATGGTAGTCTTTGTTAGTAATAGTTAAATGTTGGTTTTTCTTTGAGAATAATTAAACTCGCTTAGTTCCTCTTTTTATCTGAGTCAAATCACGAAAGCGCAATTTCGACGCAATAAACTCCCTTTGACCGCTGTTCGTGTAAATGCAGATACAACCCCTAAACGATTTGGGGCTTTAACAAATTTAAATCTGGTTGACTACATGATTTGCTATTCCGACTGATTGATGTTTACACGCTTCTACGTGTGCCAGTCTTGAGGGTACGTGAGTCGATCGTTTTATCTTTGTTGCTCCGACCGTGCTGAAATCGCTAAATAAGGACTTTATGGTGCTCGCATAAATTCGATCACACCCCTTCCCTCGTATTACCTGACTACATGCTATTGCACTTAAGGTCGCTGGCAAAAGGCATTCGCTGAATTTGCTTTTGATTCGATTGGGTTTGTTGATTTTTTTTTTATTACGCGTCCGTAAACTGAAATTGGTGGTATTCCGCGCCACATTGATTTGTTTCAGGCCGAGCTGGTCTCAGTGGAGAGCAAAGAGATAGAGAGCCATTACGTGCTGGCGAGGGAGCCGATCCATAAATGGAACTCGTCCTCCGATTGCTACCTTCTCATCGAGGGCGTCGAGCACACCCTGCAGGTGAGCCAAATTCTTAAATTAAACAAAATCTGAAAGCAACTTGAATAGCTTTGCTAGACTTCGCCCTTTTAGCCTGCATGGAATCTCTTTGGGCTAATAATAATAATAATAATTTATTATTATTATTATTATTATTATTATTATTAATTTCTGCGGTTCAGAACTTTTTTACGGTAATTTTTATTTATGTGGATTTGTTGTTTTAGCCCGAGGAGGAGGCCCACGTGGCCATCCTGTCTACGTGTCCTTGCGAGCGCGACCTGCACTACGTCATAACAACCGACGGGCGGGTCACCGACTGGGCGCAACGTCGCTACGAAGATCCGGTTCCGACGTCGACTTCCGCCTCCACCGGGGCCGTTTGTCGTCTTAATTTCAGGTTGGTGTGACACAAAAAGCGTCGAAATAATATCCGGCCGGAAGCTCTTATTGCATTATCCCTCGTGCCACCTAAAGCGGGCTCCCTCGTAAAAATTGGAAGCAGTTATGCAAATAGAATATGGAATTCTGCCCCCTTTACACGACGCCAAAACAATAAAACATAAACATGCCCCACGGTAAGATGGAGCTTCGAACATGCTTAATCGAATATACAGACCGACAAAAAGTGTTTTATTTAATATAAAAAAAAGGAGCGGAGCGGCGTCTCATAAAGTTGGAGTCTGTGGAGAGGTCTCATTCACGGTTGTACTGCCGACCCAATTCCTCGGTTTCACTGTGTCGGTCCCGGGGGTGCCGACGCTGAAGCGTTCATTTGGACGCCGCTTTTTTCCACAGCGCAATTTCACCAGTCTTTTTCAGTTTAATAATTTAAATTAATATCCTACTGATTTCGGCCGCTCGCTGCTGGTTTAATTTAAATTGGCGCTTTTTCAGCGGGGGTGAGCCACATAATTTCTTTCTGCCCTCTGGATGATTAAAACTTTCACCGCAGGTACCTTTCGCAGAAATTGGCATAATGGCGAGAAACTTTCCGCCGACTCCGACAACTGAAAGTTGCAGCTATTTTCACCTTCAACGAGCTTTTCGACAATAACTGAAAGTTGCAGCTATTTTTACTTTCACCAAGTTTTTTCAGCAAAACTCGACCCTGAAAGATTCCTGAAATTGTTTCCAATCGTCGGTAACTGTGTCGCGAGCTTTTTTAACTTCGGTTAAACACTCCATTGGTGGTAACCAAAGCGCGATTGTCGGCTTCAGCGCCGCGTTTTCAATCTAAAAATCCTTTTATTATTGTTGTCAAAAATGTTTTGATTCAGCAAACGTTCGCGTGAGTTCGTTATCGACCTGAATTGTGGTGATTTCAATGTTGCGGTCGCCCTCGACTGTTGGAACTTTCCGACAAAAAAGTGAGAAGTGGAAACTAGTGCTGGTGCAAAAGCTTTCAACTAAAAACAAAATAAATTGTAATCGAAAAAAATTATGTCACCTCGTTTATTATTTTGGAAGCAAGGAAAAAAAATTTACACATTCAATTTTTTACAGAAGCTTTCACGTGATCAAAATTAATTTTGAGGGCAGAGTTAATCTCAAAGAATTGTTTCAAGCTGAAAGCTCGCTCCTTCTGGCCCGTCGCTCCTAGAGCGAGACGCTTAACTGCAACTTAATTATAAGAAAATATTTGCGCCCCAGCCGTGGCGGAATTTTATTATTTATGCAATTCGCCCGGCACTTGGCACATTGTCCTAAGTTTTCTGGTCGGTAAACACGGCCGCAATTCGTTTTAATTTCATTCCTCTCCTATTTGCCGTACTAATTGCGTTCGAAGCTGAATGGAAGGCAAACTTGAGCTGTTTGTGTAAACTTCGGCTATTCGCTGATATAATTTCAGTTGACTTGAGTGTTGTACAATTGCGCTCATTGTGCGATACCGGCCGAAGCCGCTCTACAAACAGCGCAAATCCTCCGGGGCGCGTCGATCCAGGAGAGCTTTCGATGCCGCCACCTAAGCGTCCTCAACAAAAGCTCGATACACAATTCTTCACTCAAATGAGCTTCCGTCGGATTGATTGCGGACAAGAATCGTCGCTCCTCGCACCGAAAGTGACATTGAAAAAAATCTTTTCAGCGAAACCCAATTTGACTAAAAGCAACATCGTTGTAGTTGCAACGACCCCCGTAGATATTTCGAGGACGACCCGACATGCAAATTCGCTTGTTAGTCTTCAGGTAGTTTCGCGAGCGGAATGGGTCATAAAGTTCACCTGCATTACCGGCGCCTATTACTCACCAAAGTTTGATAAAACTTGATAAGGAATCTCGCGGATTTTTGCCGCTGACTTTTAAACACCGCTTTTCTGGTTGGGGGAAAACTAATTAATTTTTAGGGTTGCTGTCGGAAACTATGCGCTACAATGCGCGATTCTGCAATTTTCCGCACAAGTCCGCATCGACTATTAATGAAGGCAAAGAAGCGGCTCTTCGGTCCTTTCATAGGTCGTGTTTAATGAAGTTCAAGTTCCAGCCGGCTGTGAAATTGACTCCTGTCTCCCGAGAGCTTCGCGAAGCTACATTCATTTTACGGATTATAGCTTGTGTCTTCCGTCGTAAAAAGCCTTATAATAGTTACACCACGTTATCATAAACCAAAAACTGCCAAAGTTACAGCTCGATACTGCGGCCACGTCGCGTTATAAAGGAATTCCAAAAAAGCTCCTGGAAGCTGCAAGAAGATCGCGCTAATTCGGATCATAATTATCGGAATCCTATTACGTGAGAGTGGAATCTTAGTGCCGACACAACAGCTGCTTTGTCTACACGAATTTTGCGTCATTTGTGCTGAATAGAACAAAGTTGAAGCAATTTCGTTGGATAGAGCCACATCTAGAATTTAGTTGAGTCAGCAGTGACGTGAATGCTAATTTGGCGCAAGAGTCAAATCGATAATTATCAATTTTAATAAGGACTTTGCTGAGTGGCATTGCGACAGATCTCCAAGCGCAGCACCTTGTCCAGTCCAAAGAGAATCCCCAGAGACATCATCTGGAAGCTTTAACTGCGCTTACTTGCATCTAAAGACACGTTAGGAGAACCAATTGCGGCACCAATTTGCGATACAAACAGGAAGAGAGGAGACGCTCTTCCTGAAACTGTTGCAACAAATGTGGAAATATGATAAATGTCCAGTGAATTGACCACCATGTGCTCCAATAGTTTTATTCGCCTCATTATTATGTGCGTAATTTAGTTCGGGCGACGCTTTAATTATGTAGAAAATTGGACACCCAGCACAATGAGCTTGTCGGGATCATTATTGGAATTTGTCCTAATTATTACCGTTAGTGAGCAAACTCTAATTATGCCGTCATTTCGCCAGATCAATAATATATTTAACTAAATTATTTGGTAACATGTTGCATTTTCAGCTTTACAGTGAGATCCGTCATGGCTCCGGTGAGCCAACTTCTAGTTTATTACGTGACGCCCCAAGGAGAACCCGTCAGTGACGTGATCAGCTTCGACGTCAAATTGCTCCATAGACAGGTAATTAACGCCAAAGTAATTATCTTACCTTGCCAACGGCGTTCTCCAAGTAAATGTCGTATGTTCAGAAAAGATATCTTAACGATTAGACCAAATAATTTTCGAATTGTGCATTGGAGCTTCTGTCTTTAAATGTTTAAAACCAGACGACCCTCAAAACGTTTGTAACTGAAGGAGTTACTTTAAATATTTGGAGGGTGATACTTTCTGGAGGGTTGATTGTCGCAGAGGTGGTCCTTGGCTCTAGGGATAGATTCCTTTTCAGTGGCAACTCCAACTTTTACCTGAAACTTTCTTGAGCTGCAATTTTTCCGGGGCTGCGACCCCGGAGGATGGCGTTTTTAAAAGGTCGTTACAACAATTTCAATTAAGCTCGCGTTTGCTTGGAGTCGCTGAAGTGAACTTACCGCCGTCGCCGTATCGAATTAAGCGCTGTAACGCTGCATGTAACGTGTTTTAAATTAGGTTTATGTAAATCTGGAAGAAAGAGAATGGTGGCTGCCGGGCCAATCTCTGGATCTGGAAGTGGTTGCCGAGCGTTCATCCCTGGTGTGCTTGTTAGGCGGCCGTTCCGGCGGAAGCGGCGATATCAAATTCGATCCTCGAATTAGGTAAGATTAATGATTTACCATCCGGAAATTATTAAGACCCCCCCTCAATAAATAAATCTCGCCGCGTTATCGACGCTTATGACGCGATTTTATTGCTTTCCATCCCTTCTCGATTGTTTATTGTGTTTTTTGGTGGCAGCGAGGAGAGCGAGCCCACGTCGGTGGCGGGAGAAATCGACTTCCTGGAGGCCGGCGTGTCCTTCTTCCAGCGGCAATGTGTGAAGCGGGGCAATTCGGGAATTTCGGCCGTTTCGTACAGGCAAAGGGGGTCCGGAGCGGGACCCTCCAACAGACGACGGCCCCCCGAAAGCCTCGTGGGCGGGGCACCCTTCGATCAGCTCTGGCTTTGGAAGTGCTTTAATTATTCGTAAGTAAATTTTCGAGTAATTACTTATTAATGGGGTGTTAGGCCGGAGTAAATCTAATTTGGAGTTTGCTTATAAAGTTTTTGAATGTTTCATAAACAACCTAATTAGTTGAGAAAAAGCGAAGGGGCGATTCGGCGAGAGGCGAACAATCAGGATTCTGCCCAAACGTTCGACAGGGAAAACTTTCAGTTCTTACGTGCTCCAAAATTTTCAACCAACCCTCTAATTGCCCTCTGAGTCGGGTCAAGCTTGCCTGAATAAAAGCTTGAAACTCTTTCCTCCGTCTTAAGTCATATGATGTAAGTTATTTGTTACTGATGATCGTTCTCATCGCCTGAATGAAAATCGCTTTTCTGTTGTTGGGCCGTTGGGGGGCGCTTGGCTAAAAAGTTGAAGATGGATGTGCGACCTCGCCAAAAATAGAACCATAAAAGTTGGTGGAAAGGTTCAATAAAAACTATATTGATACCGAACGTGGCGCTGTAAATTCAGTCTTAATCAAGAATTCTCCGCATGCCCCCAACAAAACAGATATTTCATTCGAAACACAGAAACATACTAACACACATAATAAACGCGCCCGTCCATAAATTCAAAGGCACATGTCTCCAAATTAAACCGGCGGTCGCAACCAGCGCTGCCCTTAAGAAGGACACTAAATTCAAAGGACGCGTCTACAAGAGAATTATGGACGCGCCCCATAGACGGATGCGGTCGCATAAATTCAAAGCCGCCCCATTTAATGCTTTAATCGGGCACATTGGGTAACAAACATGCGATGGGTTTGCTCTAACTGCATAACGTTCAGATAAATTCCCTCTAAATAGGACATCCTGGCCGAAATGCGTTTTAAGCAGCGTCTTGGGAACTTCCAAGATCGCCCCGGCCCCCACCCGAATTTATAACAGTCGATTCGGAAAGTGATGCCGCCATTAATCAAGACTTTTTATCTCGGCAGATATTTTCGGTGATGAGGCCGAATTACCGAATTCCTACCCTCCGGAGTTTTTTTAACCGTGCAATAATTTGGCGGCGCGTCGAAATCGCTGACTGCCGGATTTGTGAAAAATGGAAGCCACTCTCGCTTGCGAGAATAATGATGCAATTCGTTATAAGATTAAATTTTTGCTAACGTAATGCCGACATTTTAAATTGAAACTGCCAAGACCAAGAACAAACTAAAATAAGATAAGAAGTCGGCTGTTACAAATCACGGGCGCGAGCTTTCGCTCTCCTTCACCTCTCCGGTTGGGGCCGAAAAACGCGATAAGGGTAGAATTAATTTTTTTCAGGTGAACTTGGTAATTTGTTCCGCAATAAAACGTTTAGATGAAACCCGGCCCCTTCCGGAGCGACACAGCGAAGCGAATTTCCAAAATTTCAGCAACGAGGTCTTCACTATTTATCCTCTCGGAAGCTCTTCATTCAACAATTAGGTCAAAATTGTTAAATGAACGAAGAGAATAAGGGTAGTAGATGCATCGTTGAGGATCTTGCCGAACTCTTTAAACGGGAGTAATCGCGGAATTAAACAACCCTTTATTATCCATAGATTTAATCTTAAATTTGGTCGCCCAAATTTTATTAAATTCTTGGAAGCTGTGGTTGTGGTGCCTTTGTGGCCCCGGTCGAAAATTTCCCGGCAATCGCTCCATACGTTTCTCTCGGCAACTTTTCCTTTGTGCAACAGCAGCCGGTAACTAAAGCAATTATTTTTTACGCGACTTTCCTTTCAACGGTGCGTTCTAAATGTTACACCGAGAGCAAAGTGGTAAGTTTCAGTGAGTTATCCTTTGTTTCCAGGTCAGAAATCGCGTCCGCCGGTCTGACGATTTCAGCGCCTCAAGAAGCCGGTAAATGGTCTCTGTGGGCCTTAACCGTGTCCACTAACGGCTTGCGATTCTCTTCGCCCGTGAACGTCCAAGTTTTCAGGCCTCTGCAGGCCGAATTCCATTTACCGCCCAGTCTGAGAGTTAGAGAAACTCTCGAAGTTGACATCAAGATAGGCAACAACATCAACTCCTGCATGGACGTAAGTGAACATTCCGCCGTTTCATCGATGGGGGTTTTAATTTGAAAGTTGGAGATAGTTCAAGAAGCGTTCAATTGAAATTTTCGACATACTTCAGGTCCTTTGTTTAAAATTTTCTCGAACGTGACTCGATTTCGGGCCGGTGCAGGGGAATTTTAAGTAATTGCCCTGGGTCAGTAGGTATGTGATTTATCGGAAAAATGCTATAAAGTCGAAAACGCTCCTCGAGGAATCCCGCGAGGTCCGGACATTCCAGCAAATTTTGCCGAAAATTCAAGGCAAGACAAACGAATTTGTTGTTTAATTTTTTACGAATTCAAATAGCTTCTGTAAATAAGAACTCGAGGCGTTTAAGCTCTAATTAATTTCACTTTTACGTCCTAAATTAGCTCAGGCAAAAAAGCTTTTGTGAGACGTCTTATTCACGGCATAATTACAACGTCGAGCTTTATCAGTGGCTCTGGTAAGTTGGAGCTTTAAACTTTCTTTGGCGGTACACAAGCGTCGTGATAGAACCAATAACCGGCGTAAGTTAATTCGGAAAATTATTTGCGTCTTAATTCACGCATTCATCTGATCATCGAATTTAACAGTCTTCCTCCATTCAAATCCGAGCTTCGAGGTGAAATTAATTAAATCGCAGCTCTGGAAGCGGCGACAAAATCACCTCTCCACCAACCTACGTCAATTAAACGAAAACAAAAAAACTGCCGACATATTGAATAAAGTTCTCGAGCTTTCGAGGCGCTCTTAAAAGCTCTCCAATATAAAACTTTCATTTTATATGTAATGGATACCCTGTTTTTGTGTGCCGGGATCCCGGCAGTCTTTAAGATCGTGTTACTTATTGGGGATTTTATCCTTGTTTGCTCCCCTGTTTGTTGGTCGTGTCTTGTCTGGAGGACCGGATTTGCCTGAAAGTTTCTTTCTAATGAAAATTTATCGGATCGTCGTCGGCAACGATCCGACGACGGTTGGTGACATGCTAAATTATCCAGTCAACCCCTCGCTTTTTGCAGGTTACGGCCCTGCTGGCCTTAAGCGAAGGGGCGCAGTTTTTGAGCAACGGCCTCCTCTACGTCACCGAGAGACTCAGGCTCGGGCCTCACGGCGCCACGTCCCTGGTCGTCCGGCTCCTGGTCACCACCCCCGGACTGAAGAACATGACAGGTAAACCCTCTTTGAAGCAACCTGAAATAGAAAAGCTAGTTACTCAACCGCAGCAGTCAAAACTTTTTTGACATTTTGCACCTGAAATTTTCCTAATTCCTAATTAATCAAAGATCCTGCTGAAAAACTGAAATAACGGTAACAAACAATATCGTATCTAAGTCCTTCATCCGCCCAACATTTCTCCTGGTCGGTTTCAGCGCCGCGCCAAAATCTCCAAATTTATTTCCCTAAGTGAAAAGTTGTCCCGCCCCGCCTGAGCTCTTTCATTATTTGGCATTTCCGTCTACAATCTCCGCAACAGCCCTGTAGCGGATCATTATTAAGTCGAGATGAAGTTAAGAGTAACTCGCTTGCATTTTTCATACAACAATCTTCCCGGAATCTGCAAGTAACGACTCGTTTCAGGCACGATGCCAAAAGGAGCGCAAGTGGCCAACATTCAAGACCAAAATCTGACCCAGTTCCTTATCGAACCCGATCCCTCTTAGCTTGATTGCGTAAAAATTGCCGGTCTCCACCGCCAATTTTCCAACAACTACTCAGCTTTCGTCGTCCAATTACTCTTAAAACAAGGGTTGTTTTTTACAGTGGAGGTCAACGGCTACACGAGTCCCTCGTGCGAAGGGACCGACAGACCTGGAAACACGAGTCTAGCGGGGGCGGTTTTGAGGTCGGCCACCATCAAGGTTTATCCCGAAGGAATCGTCAGGACCGACACCGAGAGCGCCTACTTCTGCGCTAATGGTGAAAATTCCCAAAATTTAACCCCAGCTCCCCTTTTAATTAGGAAAAGCTTCAACGAGCATTAGATGTTACAGACTTAAAACCAGTAGCGCCATCTGTTTGTTGAAGTTATAGGAGTGATTGCATTACCCAAGTGCAGATGTCGTTGCGGGTTTTAGTTCAAATTTTCTTGTACAGTGGTGAGCAAAAAATTAGGCACGATTCGTAAAGTGAAATGGAGTTGGTTTACACTGGGAAGAAACATCGTGCCTACTTTTTTGCTCGCCACTGTACAATGCTGGGCAACCGTAAAATTTCGCGGTTTTCACGGTGACTGAGGCCAATTGATAATAAGGCGAGACGTTTTATGTAAATTGTCCGGGTTTGGTGGGCGCTTTTCCCGGCAATTTCACGCGGGTCCGCCCCTGCACAATGGTGCATTTTGCGTTTCTTTTGCAGAGAACCTGGTGATTTCCACGGCCGACAAGTACAAATACGAGTGGATAGCGGCGCCTCGCAATCACGAAAGTATAATTCTGGAGCTGAAATCCGGGGCATCCAAGCGGGTCGGTCCGATTCACATAGCATTAGCTGAAAGCCGGTCGCCTTCCGATAAAATGTACCGGCTAACCATCGGCGATGCAGATAACGCGATTACTTGGATAGGGCGCGGTAAACACGGTGAGTCGACGAGATAAAGTCCGGCAAATAAGAGAAAAAATCTAATTAATTTGCACAGGATACGGCGTCCAGTTGGCTAGAACCGACACTCCAGGGGTCCTCTCTGAGGACGAGTGGCGCACATTCTGGATCACCTGGGAGAAAAACACTATCGCCTTTGGCAACGGATCGATCCCCCACAACAATACTCTGCTCAAGTGGAGGATGGACAAGAAGATTAAAATACAACAAGTGGGCTTCAGCTCTTCGTGGGGGAGTTTGGCCGAGTTCAGGTGAGCTGCCCTTCCGGGGAAATTTAGCCAATTCTCGCACTAGAGCGGCCCCCCATAACAACCTTCAAAACTAGTTTTAGACGAATTTCCGAGATTCTTCTCAAATGTCTCTAAAAGTTCTGCGCCTAACTAAATAGCAGGTGCGTTGGAGAAGCTTACCTCAATACATAAAGAGCTATAATATCGCCCACAGTGAAGGTTCAATCTTAGATAATGCTTAATTAATGGCGGTTGGCGTGGTTCTCGACTGGTGAGCCCCAGCGGGGGTGATTCCTGGCGGTTTGGCAACCTTCGAAACGGGGCTGAATCAATGCAAAACGCGGTCTGAGACGTTAAGCATTTAATTCCCCTACATATGAGCCCTTCAGAGCCTAATCCCCTCATAAAAGCCTCTCGGAAAATAAGGAGGGCACACGCAGCGAGTCGGGTATTAGCGAGATCGATGTAACTATTTAGAAGAATGTCAGCCGTTGGAAGTTCACCACATCATCAATTCAGGCGATGTCGACCTCCACGGCCCTGGTAGACGAATCGTTACGGACAACACTATAAATAATTGGTTTCATATTTCTGCCGATATAAATCATTGCGATTAAATTCATCCATCAGGGTTAATTGCTATCTAGTTCTGAGCGCAAGTCGAGACTTTGGTATCATTAATCTGCCGTGTTCCGATGCCGTAAAAAGAATTTCAGTTTAATTTTACACCTCATTTGGTTGATGGGCTCGTTTGATGGATCTGCTCAAAGTGTTTTTTCACCGGCTGCCTCCAGATCAAGATTGCTCCCACTGACCAGCGACACAAAGGAAACGACAAAGGGAGAGTCACGCAACCCACAGGCCAAAATAACATTTCTACTTTCACTTAATTACTTGAACTGCGACTCAGATATTTTGTTTAACGAGAACAAAACGGATTTTTTATGCAGTTACACCCCTATAGGTATTATCCACGCACACTTTCTTCATCCACCTGCTTCAACTTTTTAAATTTTTATTAGAGTGCAAAACGAATCGGAATTAGCGCTCTTGATGCTTCAAACTTGGAAGCTTTGATTTTATCTCCCAGTTGTAAAACTCCCATAAGGACGCTTGGTTGGCCCAATTCCTGGCGGAGTTGTCACCTGATCGCTCCCTTTCAGGATGTGGAACTTCAACGAGGAGGCCGGCTTCTCGCAGGTTCTGCATTTGGACACCCCCAAGTCGGTCGTGCCGGGGTCGGAATGGGGAAAGTTGCTGGTGGCCGGGGGTTTAGCGTTGCCGGCCATAAACAAGAAAATCGAAGGCGGCGGACTTTCCGGTGCTTTGGCGTCGTTAACTCCTCTTTTAACTTTGCAACACCTCGGCAAGAAAGCCAACGAGACCGAACGCTTACAAGCTTTGCAGACTTTACCTGGTAACGTAAGTATCCTTAATCTTATCCGGGCGCATCTAACAAGTTTTCGAAAGCCACAAACTATGCCGGCTGCTCATAGTCCCGGAGGCGGCAAAAATATAAATTTTGTTCCGGTGATTAATCGAGTTGGGCGGACGGAGAAGCGAAAGTCGGCCAATTAATTTTTATTTCAAATTCCAACAGGAAGTTTTATGAAGTTTTTTGCTCGTGTTTGAATGGGTGGACGAAATTCATTAAGCTCGACTCCGGAGACATTGCCGAAAGCATCAAAGCTCGGGACAAGTAAATAACCGCTTTTAATGCTTTGATCGATCTGGCTGGCTTAAAGGTGGGCTTATTGGCCCTTTATTTTTATTTATTTCCAGAGCTTTACTTTGGGACAATTAAGTTTCTTGAAGACGGTTAGTTCCAAAAATTCCAAAAATTCCCCAACGTCCTCTTAGAAGCTTCTGCATTAGTAACGCGAGCCCGTCTGTGCGGCACTAACAACGTTGTAAGCTGCACCAGAACAAAGTTTTTATTGTAATTTATTAACGACATTTGTAACTTCGCCCTTTCGAGAATCTCTGAAGTGCTGCTTTAGCCAGCCTCAGTGTCGCGGTCGAGTTTCGGGGGCGGTTTCAAGAATCGAAGCACAACCTCCGGAAGGCTAAAACAATTTTTTAGCTTTGTTAACGTTGCAGATCCAGTCGATTCTGTCGTATCGCAAAGCGGACAACTCCTTCAGCGAGCACCAGATGCTGGGTAGCCACACCGCCACCGTCCGCATCCTGGAAGCCCTGACCAAGGTCCAGAATCACTTCAGCATCGATCCCGACCTGATACAGGCCATCAAGCGCTGGGTGCAGCTTCGCCAGGAGGACGACGGCCGGTTCACCCCTCTTCCTGCTGACGTCAAATTGCCTTCTTCCCGCCAAAGCGACCCTCTCCGCAAGAACTTGAGTTTCGAGGTCGAATTGCTGGAACACGCGATCGAAATTACTGCAGACACCGTGATTGCTTTGTACGAAATCGGGATAGAGAACGACGCCGATTCGGACACGTTGCAGAAGGCGAAGATTTTCCTGGAAAACAGCCTCCCTAAACTGGAATCGCCAGAAACAATAGCGGCTGTGGCTTTAGCGCTGGTTTTGGTACGTAGCGCCACTTCGGCGTGGGCCATCGAGAAGTTGAGGAACGCGTCGACAACTGAAGACGGAGAGTTTGGTTGGCCCCATTTCGTGCCTCGGAGGGACGCCGCTGATTGGCTGTACGAGGCGGAATCAGGAAAGACTCTCAAGGAACCGTTGACGGCTACTCTGGACGAGTACAAGGCTTCGTTGCACGCTCTTTCTACTTTTTGTTTGATTGGGGATTTGAAATTTGCTGAAAGTGTTGCGAGGTATCTCTTCTACCGGTCGCACATGTTGGATAAACATCCAGAATTGTTGTACCACGCTGTTAAAGTTTTCACCCAATACGACTCTTCAGCCAGAGACCGACACAGAGCACTCACCGTTTCGTTAGCGACTTCCGGGATGGAACTTACAGATACGCTGGAGTTGAAGCCGGAGAAGCCGGCGCAAACTCTGCACTTGCCCAGTCTTCCGACGAAAGTTTTCGTGTACGCCACTGGAGCCGGATGCGCCACTATTCAGGTATTTCAATTGTTAACAACTAAAGAAGTTTATTAGTATCGCAAATCTCCAGTTAATTAGCGATCTTCAAGCTATTTATCAAAAATTTTAAGTTTAGTAAATCTCCAGTTAAGAGTTAATTAGAGAGTTTAGTTATCAAAAATTCCAAATTAAGTAAGAGACGGATAATTAAATTTTTTCCTTTAGGGCAAAGTAACTTACTCGACGTATTCAGTGAAGAGCGCGACTCCTCTGCTCGAGCTCTGGTCGGGGGTGGTCCAGGAGGTCCTTCCGGACCGCAGCTCCGTCGAGGAAATCGAAGGGAAACTCCCGATGTTGAAGCTCAAAACTTGCTTCCGCTGGAAAGGTCCGACTCCTTCCGGCGTGCTCCGTTTAGAGGTTTCCCTCTTTTCAGGCTTCGAACTTGCCACGACCCCGCCTCAACTCCTCAGTCCCCCCGAAGAAATGGCGGAAATGCAGCACAGTTTCCGGAATAACGAGCTCTGGTTCATCTTCGCCAACATCTCGACCACTTGTCCAGTTTGCGTCCAGTACATGGCCCGAAGCGTTTTCGTTATTTCATCCCTTCGTCCGGCTTACGCTAAAATTTATCCGGCAGGAAGAGAGGACTTGGGCGCCGAAATTTTCTTCCATACCAGAATCGGCAGCAATCTACTCAAATCGATCACCGACGACGACCTGATCACTTGGTTCGGCCAAAACGCCACGGGAAAAGCAGAACCGTACTTCGACATCCCGGAAAATTGCGTTAGGGGTGAAATTACGACAACTGCCACTACCGTCATGTCGCCCAGAACTCCAGGACCGTCCCCAAAACTGGAAGTTTTGAGTGTTGCCACTTACACCATTAACGTCGATAACGATTCAATTTCGAACTTGAACGACACTAAAGATGACGTAACTACTTGGTCTTCAGTACCAACGCCGAAATCGACGCAGGCACCTTCAACAATTGCAACTTTAACCACCATTGCTAAAGAAATTGAAGATAACGTGATTCCTAACGACGAGAACGAGATTCGCATCAAGAAGAACGTGTTGGCTAAAAGAGGAGATTTCGAAATAATTCCTGGTAAGAAGGGGCCTGAAAACGCAACTGAAAGCGACGATTCGACAATTTACTTGAGCACGATCGACACAACTGCTGATTACGAAACAACGACGAAATTGCTGGAGAAAGAGTTGGTTGTGGACCGGAACGTGTCGCCGCCAAGGCACGTTAACACCCAAGTCCAGAACGTTCCCGTCAAATATCTGGATAGAAACAAGGACGTGGAGGATCCTCCCGGCACTTTTGCTCCTGAAATCAAAAACGACCAGTACGTGCTGCTGGATAAGGAGGAGTTGTGGGGCATGTTAAAGGAGGTGGTGGACAACCAGTTGAGGAGGAAGTCCACCTCGAAAATCGCTGACGGACAAAAATTGAGGAGTCAAGGTTTTACGTAATTGCTTTTTGAGTCAGCAGATCCGTGTTGTGATTAGAGTTAAAAGTTTAGTCTCGTTTTCGATTTGTAAATTGTACATAATTGAATTTATGAAAGGAACTTGTCAACTCAACCACAATTAGCAATACAATGGAAGTGTCTTTTGGCATCAAAAATCAATTACAATCAGCTGATCTTGTCGCCTTTTCGACGGTTTGATTGTGAGTAATTAGCGAGGCAACCACTTTTAGGGCAAAATTTTAACCGCCTCGTGTGCTGTTATAAGTGGGTAGTAGATTTGCAAGTTACTCACGTTGCTGACAATGAGCCAAAATTTACTTGGGGGGAATTTTTTACAACCTGCAACGGTAATAAAATACAATGTAGCGGGGTGTATTTTAGCATGTACATAAGAAAGAAAAGTGTAAATTATCCGCCCATTAACTATAAATTGAAAATTACCGAAATTCGTAAGTTAAACTGGTTGTCTACTCTGTACTTAGACGTAAGGAAATTTATGTAAATATGAAGCAAATCGACGCATTTTCATTGATGTGCCAAATGTTAATTAAGTTACCTTGAAATTGATGGTTGTAAGCCGAATTATCGCTAGGAAGCTTTGATAATTCGAACATTTCAAATCACTTAGAAATTGTACCTACCGAAATAAGAAGCACTTGATTTAACAATGTACACCCAGATTCAATAGAATTGAGACACTTGAATAACTGGTTGTCTACCTTTATTTTGTAACCCAAGAAATTTGACAACACTGTAAAGATAGTAAGGCCGTAGGCACGGAGTGACAGAGCTGACGGAGGCCGTTATTCAAAATTCTGAAACTGAAACGCACGTGGACGGGATTGTTTGGTTTGAAGGCTCCCTCGAACCAACGAAAATTACACAAGTCATCGACACGTTTTTTGGATTTAAGTTTAACGAAAGTTTGCTTTTAATTTATTATAAATTATTATTTAATTTGTATGAAAATTGCACGACACTGAAAAGTAGCCAATAGAAAAATAGAATTTGCTGTCATTTGTATGACAATGTAAAAATTTCCTGGAAATTTTTGCGCCATGCATAAAATTAATAAGTGGAAATTATTTCAGCCAATCAAAATTATTTATTTATTAATAATGATATCATAATGACATAATGGGCAAATGTCTGTGTCGTTGCGATTTTCTTACGCCCTCGTGCATTGATTAATACCAGGAAATTTTATTCTCATGCATTTCCAAAACGTAATTAGCCCTCGTGTTCCACTCGGGCTAATTAATATGTTTTGGAAATGCATTCGAAAAAATTTCCGGAAATAATCAATGCACTAGGGATATTATAAGTGACAATAATTCAACTAACATAATCATAACTATATCAAAACTAATAAAATTTAGCAGTTTCGACCAATCAGAAAACAATTTAATGGAAATCTCAATGCACTTGGAAAACTACGGTCTCTTCGGGCTATTCCGGAAAAATCTTTTTTATATTACTTATTTATTCCTTGCAATTGAAACACAAATTTTGAAATAAAAATAGCGTGCTTAGAAAACTAGATTCATAATTGTGTGAGTTTTTTTAAATTGCAGTTTTAGTTTAAGTTGTCATGTCAAATTCAGCTCGAGACTTTGCAGATTCCGGAAATTTCCGGCTTTCAAAGATTCGTGCTTGTCGGATTTTTAAATGACCACTCGCGCGCGCGTTGCGCTCGTGGTCATTTCACAAGCCAAAAAGCACTATTGTAAATTACTATTAAGTAAACAAAATTTTTTTTATACATCCTGAGTCATTTTAGCCTGTTAAAACGAGGAACCGTTTTTCTGTTTCTTCGGAGTGTTGCATCTATTTTTGATGTTAAACTTCATCTTATTATTAAATTCTTTATGTTTTCTATATGGTTTTTGAAATGCTTATGATTCCTCATTCTATATAAATTCTTCCAATGGCTAAAGCCGATAACCAAAAGCAAATGACTGATAAAATAATACAGAATAGAGAACTCGACATAGTAAAGGAACCATTTTTGTTCAAAACATTTACCATTTACTATTTTAAATTGGTAAGAAAAGGATAATTAACAGACAATAATTATTTACGACCCGAGTCTTGAGAATTTATTTCTTAAATGCAGCACAGTAGTTACCCAAAGTGCATTCACCCGAATACGCAGGTAAACCTTTCTGAAAGCACAAGTAACTATTTGTTAATGAGCTGGACCATAAAGTTTATTGAGGGTCGCATAGACAGCGAAGGGTTCTGTCTGATGCTGCCAGCTGGTGAAATGTGTAGTTTACCCTCCGTCAGCTCTGTCACTCCGTGCCTACGGCCTTACTATCTTTACAGTGTTGTCTAATTTCTTGGGTTACAAAATAAAGGTAGACAACCAGTTATTCAAGTGTCTCAATTCTATTGAATCTGGGTGTACCTGTATAAGTTGTTCTGTGTTGCCAAATGTAGCGTCGACAAGTAGTAGCTGATAGTGCAATTACCTGTCTTGAACATGCCCAAGAACATCGAAATTTTTATAATCTTCACTTTTCGATTTGCCAGAGTGTACATAAGTGAGGCTATTCCCGCCTTTTTGATAATCCATTTCTAAATTTTTGCACAGACTTTTGTATAATTCATGCTAACACAGTTTTGCGCTACAGTTGTATCATAACTTTGTATATCTACTCAAGGAATAACGTTATTTTCGCATTATGCTTAAGCCAAAGTTACTTAAGTAAGTACGCGTTTTAGCTCTATTTTAAATACAGAATTGTACGTATTCATGTCATATCAATGTTGTATGATTTAAAATTACGAGTTCAATAAATATGATTTTCTAAAATGCTTTAGCACGAATTTAACGATAATTTTTTCTACAAAGCATAGAAAGTCTGATTCAATGAGCGCCTGGTTCGAACGAATCGCGCATAGCACGCCCTTAATTAAATAATTAATTTTGACCTCCTTTATCACGAACTAATTTCAAGGTGAATTCAAATAAATTGAACGACCTAAATAACAGCACAACCATAAAGAACGTAATAGTAAGTACCGAAAAAGTATTCACTAACTGTTACTCAGTTTTTCGTATTCTCCCCGCAATTTTTTTTTTTAGACGAGACTAATCAGAACAAAATAAAACAGTAACTTCTCTACTGAGTGAATCACAAATAAAAACTTTTTCAATTTCATTAAATCTAGAAATCTAATAGTAATACTAATAGTCATCCTAAATTCTAAAAATGAAAAAATATATTTCCATCAACATTTCTTACATCTATTATTGATATAGACAAGTTGGAACTCCACTTGTTACCACAACATTGACTCAACTTCAACGTTCTTCAGTTCGTACACGCAAACGTTGCTGGGCATAAAGATGCCTTTCAGCCACCATCATGCCCTCTCCACTAGTTTGTAGTTTTGTCGAAAGCTGTTGGTCATGGCGTAAGTGTCGTTGCTGTACGCTGCCAAAGGCGACCTCCTTTGGTACGTATTCAACGTAGTAGTAGCAGTCTTTGGTTCCATCCTAGCCTTTTTGGCTTTCTCTTTGGCTTCTTGGTTGTATTTGTAAATTCTAGTGCACGTCAAAATCGTGCTTAACAAAACTAAAAACTCGACAAGCACCGCCATCAAACCAATGCCAAGAAAAATTAAGTAGTGCTCTCTGTACCATTGCTGAAGATGTTCGTTGCAACCCTAGAAAATTTCGAGTTTTAACCCTCAAAAAAAATTCTAACAACTTACTTCCAAGTGTCGGTAGCCTTGGTGTCTGTTAATTTCGAGCGCCTGACAAAGACTCGAGTTAATCGGTTTTGGGTTAAGATACGCTTTGGGAATTTCGCTGTTCTCCAACTTGCAACACGTCAAAGGTATCGCCAGTGAAGGTCCTAAAGCTTGGAGGCGCCACAGGGACGTATCGTATTCGTTCGCTGATTCCACCCCGCAACAGTGAAACTAAAAAAGTTCTACTAATAAATTACAACTAAATTTTTGGTTACCGACCAAGGTTTGGGCGAGATCGAAGGCAGCTGTAAATTGTTCTTGGCCGACAGTTCCGTAGTTTCTTTGGAGACTTTTGGTTAAGTCAACGGGATCGACGCCAAGTCCTAAACAGTTTGGCCAGGCCCAGGCGATTGCGTAGATAGCGCACTCGCCAACTAACACTAGCAATATAATTACGAAGTACTGCAAAAATTCGGGTTAGTCACTACTAACGTTTTGGTGATTAAGAAAAAGTCTACCGCTGTGAGCATGTAGTAGCTGTGCATGCAAGAAGCCCAACATCCCAGAATTCCCGTGGATGCTAGAATTAGGCCCAAGGAAGCTAAGCCGATTGCTACGTAGTAGAGGAGGGGCTGCGACATTGTTGATAGAGGACCTGATGTTAGAAGCCTCGACAGGAGGACTCTGTCTACGTCGAAGAGAACCAGCATTCCACCGGTGATGAGGGAGAAACCACAAGCCTGCAAAAAATGATGTGGTTTTATCGATTTGTTGGGTGTTAAAAAAAACAAAAATGAGGAAAGGAACCTAAATTACGTCAAAACGTATTTGCAGAGAAAGATATAATAATTAATAGAAGAAAATAAAAGAAAAAAGTTTTTGCGTAAGTAATGTCGGCAACCAGTTAAACACGTGCGGATAAACATGTAGAGGCTTGCTTACAGCGATTTGACCTAGAAATATCACAATAATTATTAATAATTATAATTATTGTCATCTTGTAGCATGAATGTGGTTCAAGAAGAAAAAAAAGTTTTCTGACGTTTTTAATGCTGGGACTCTTCTCCGTTAGACTGAGTACCGGTCCAGTAATGTCCATGAAGGGAACCAAAACCATCACTCTGATGGTCTTCCTTTCTCCAAATAAAATTACTATTCAACGAGAAAATAATTGAAGTAAATTAAACCAAATTTAGATCTGTAGAGCGACCTAAATTTGAGATAATACAACTTGTTGGGTTTTGAGGTGGCAAATGTTAATTGAAGAACATGGAGTCGAACTTACAATTGAGACTCTCAAGTAATGAAGTAAAGGTTAAATATGGAAAGACTAGTAATTAATGATTTCGGAGCATGGGTATGCACGCCAGAAGCTACTGGGCAGTTTTGAAGTCAATCAGGATCAGTTTGCGATAATGCAACAATGTTTAATTATTTGTTATGGTAATTGAACTGCTGTTCAATTACTAGGAGGAAGTTTGAATACTGTGTTGTAATTGCAAGAGTGGGAAATCCTCAATTTCATTAAAATTGAACTTTGTTGTTGTACAACGTCTATGAAATTAAACAAGGAAATGTGGGAAATTATATAAAGATATTTTTTTACAATTAAATACATTTTGTTGTTGAAAGAACTCGTAACTGTATAGATCTGCATAAATATTTAAAATAAAAATAATTTAAGATATTTTCTTACCAATAGTAAAAAGTTGGAAACCGCCAAAACGGCTTTACTCCCAATTAGCGACAGCACTGCCATGTTATATTTGAAATTTTCACACCTAACGCGCTAAACACATGTTGCTTTGAAACAATGCAGCCGTTAGTATCATCACTACCAATTCACAAAACCATTTCATTATTATTTATTAGTCATATGAACCATTAGCCGTAAGTACGTGCACAGAATCCCAACAAAATACCGAATAAAATAACAAAAGTAGTGAACTAGAATCAAACAGACAGGAAGGAAATGGCAATTAGCAGAGCATAAAGAAGTGGGGTTGCGTTTCATGCGTGGAGAACATTGTTGTTGATGAAAGTGGAATGTCGGTAATTGGGTATTACTAGAATTTTGGCCTGCATCTTAAACAATGCGCAATTGTCTTTCGGCAATAGTTTGGCGAAAATCAGCGAAACTGTCGATAACTGTAAAAGAATCCACTTTATCGAAAAAAAGAGTCTCTAAGTTTATGTTGAAAGTTTAAATAACTTTGTTAATTACGTAAAACGTGGTTAAAAAATAATGAAGTAATCAGAAATTTGTTACAGCTGTACCAAAGGTTGGCTATAACGCGGAGTTACAGGATACAGGGTTGGATGACTCCATTCAGTGTCGTTTTGAATTGGTCATTTAAATGTTTACAAGTTACCAAATGACTTATTACTAGGTACATTGACTGTCTACCTAAGCTTGCAACCAAGTATGTTGTAAAGAAGAAATGTATCTTGCTCAAAAGTTTAATAATAAATTAATGTTTGGTCCAGATTAATTGATTTAAATTGATTTGAAGTGATTCAAACATACATATTGAATATTAATTTATGTTAAGAAGATCATTTGAATGTATATTGAAAATCTGTCTAAGCATTTGGAAAGTAGCGCGCGGAAACACAATGAGGCTCTGATTTCAATCAGCAAGCTTTTGCACAAAATGTTACTTGTCTTAAGAACGATGCCGAAGAGTGCGGACACTTATATATTATTATTTTCTTTATTTTAGCTTTATCTACGATTTTTATGGAAATTAAATAATAAATAATAATTTAATATATTAAATTAATTAAATAATATTATAGTATTAAGGACAGCAACCTTAGGGTTAATATGCCATATAACTTGTACAACAATTTGCTAAAATTACTAATTAATACTTGAAAAACGCTAGAAAAGATTTGAGAGCGTATTTCATCCTTTAATAAGACTTTTAAATTCCGCGGGTTTTTGCATGCGTGCCAACACTACTGACGCAATATTTAGATTGGCAATATCGCGACAAAGCCACACACCGTTAGCTTTTGTCTGTGTCTGTTGCATGCGTTGAGAAAGAGAAATCACTAGTTGACCCGTCCGATGACTAATGAATGTCAAGCGATGTCAAAACTGTCAGAATTGGCGAAAGTACGTTAGGAAAGTTCCGTAGTTAGAATCAATGAAATGGAAAAAGGGCCGAAGGGTTTGAATGTTGCTGGCACGACAATAAATGGTCAAAATGCTCAGCTGCTGGTTTCGTCCGGGATACATGCCTTAGACTCGATTTTGGGTAAGCGGCTTTGAGGTTATGTTCCTTTGTTCTAGAATAACCCGTTCTTTGCAGGGGGCGGACTGCCCGTGGGAACCGTGACGATAATCGGTAAGTTCGTAAAAAAATTATTGTTTCTCGCTAATTTCCAACGAAATTTCAGAGGAGGACATGCACGGTTCCTATGCTAGAGTCATGTTAGACTACTTCCTCGCTGAAGGAATTGTGAGCGGTCATTCGACTTTAGTAGCAAGTTTAGATGTAAATCCCCACAACATAGTGAGTTTCTTTCGATTTTTGGCCGAAATTTTTCGGTGTATTTGCGGCTCGGCGTTCAGCTGGGCCCCCATGTTAAACAAAAAAAAATTGTTTTTAGATCAAAGGACTTCCAGCTGTGATTCATAGTGATCCTGAAGCCACATTATCGAATAGCCTTGGCGTGGAAAGTGATAAAATGAAAATAGCGTTTAGGTATCAGAATTTGCCAACTTCTCAGCGGGACGATTCCCCAGCCATTGGCCATTTTTTTGATCTAACGAAAACGATTCCACCAGCTGATATTGAAAATTCCGACATTTCATATTGGAGCCTGGACAGGATAGAAAACGGCGCCAGCATGTTCTCAAATCCAGCTTACAACGAGCTGCTGAAAACCATCAAAAACCAAATCAAAGAGGGCAAGTTTTTCCTAAAAGACAGCGCGTCCAAGAGAACTGTACTTCGAATAGGGATTCACTCGTTGGGCTCGCCAATGTGGCTGCCTCGACAAAATTCTTTTCATTTCATGAACGACAGTCGAGATCTAGACATGTTCATTTTTTGTCTGAGAGCTTTGGTACGATCTGCTTTCGCTGTAGCTGTGATTACCATTCCAACACATCTCTATCATGAGGTAACCGAAAAGAAATTCTTCGAAATTGTCCTATTTTTGATTTTTCAGAACTCTCTAGCTAGATGTGTTCACTCTAGTGATATTGCAATGAGACTGCAGGCTTTCTCAGGGACCGAATTGGAAAACAATTTCAGTTTAGCGGACTTTCACGGGTTTTTTCATTTGACGAAATTAGCTGCAATTAACTCATTTTCCTCAAAACATCCAGGGTCGGTGGAATACGTTTTCAAGTTGAGGAGGAAAAAGTTTCACATCGAAAAACTTCACTTACCACCAGGTAAATAGCTGTTAATGGCTACGTTTCGTTTGTTGTCGCTTTTTCTAATTATCGTCATTTATTTATGTTTTGTATTTTAGGTGTGCAAGATCCCAGTGATAACAAGGACAAAGTGCCATCTGTAGCTTGTGGGAGTAATACCAAACATCTGTTAGAATTTTAATTAAATTGTACCTTTTATCAATGATTAAGTATTTATTTATTACAGAGTATTATATTTTCACCGTTTTAACTTCTTTGGAATAAGTATAAAGAGTCTTGTGATATTTGTAGTAGCAAATAATATAGACGTTTTTATGTATTAGACTTTGGTAAATTTTCCCGTCTGCAAGCCTTTTTGTGCCTCCAAACTTTAGGTCACTTTATTGCAGTCATGGTTTCATATTCTAGAATGTTGTTTATATGACAGGCCGTTTTACTATTTATTCTCTAGAGGTGTCAATGTGTCCATTATATTCCTATTCCACTTGCAGTAATAATGATCAAGGAAAACACAATTTCCATATCATTTGAATTTATCATGACAGATGCATCTTTATTTTAAATACAAAATTAATGAGACATTGAGAGCGGTCGCATAGCATGTGGAATGAAAATTCTGGCCGCTAATACAGCGCCCCCTATATTGTAGTAGATATAATAATAATTGCACATTCCGCGTCAAATGTTACTACCGTTTCAACCAGTGACAAACAAAACACAAATTCCACTCACTACCAAAGTTAGAGAATAGAATAAAGAAGGGAAACAGAAACACCGAAATTTGGCGCCAACCGTCAATGCAGTCCTTCCATGTGCTCCGGCCAATTATCATTATATCTACTATAATATAGGTGGCGCGGTAGTATCTATTCTTTTTTATTCCACATGCCATGCGACATCGCTCTCAAAGTCTCATTTTAATTCAAGTGTAATAGAAATTAATTACAAACAAAATTAACAATAAATGGTAATAAAAATAGCACACAAAGAGATCAAATGCTATAGAAATCTATAACCGAATTTAAAAATAAAAATAATCTCTGTGATAATAAATTCAAATAACATTAAAATTTAATTGCAAGAAAAGTACACAACAAATTTAAATAAAAAGTCCGCAAGAACATCCTAAGTGACATAAATATTCGCAGAAAAATTGAAATTTTTACAAAATGTTCATACGATTTAAATACAATGTGAACAAAGGATTTTTAAAAGGGTCGTATTTAACAGTCTACCAAATTTACCCAATATTTTAATACAAAATAATATTTTCATTTCTCAAAAATACTAAATGCTCACCAAAATTAAGAAAATACATAATCTTAAAGCGACAACCAAATATTGACATAATACTGGCCTCGTATATATTTTGTTCGCCAAAATAACTTTTGTTGACCATAAATACTAAATGTTCACCAAATTTCATTCCGCATTTAATTCTAACATAATACCCAGATATTTAATTTTCGACAGTGTTTTATATTATTTAGCAGTTAAAAATGCTATTTGTTGATCAAAAATATACAAGCAATAAAATGTTGGTAAATAATTTTATGCAAAATTATAGATGTAGATGTGCTAGGGCAAGAAAAATAAGAGTAAAAATAGAAGTGGTTTGCACAAAAAAAGATATTGATTTCCGTAATATATAAATGCTTTGCTGTAATTGGCTTGCATTATGTAAAACGTAAAACTTCTTTTAGTGGTAATTTCTAATCGTGCTTTTTAAAAAAAAAATTACAGGGCCCTGAACTGACCTTGTACAACAAAACTTTTTTCGCGTGCCTCTTGCCTGGAAGCGCAAGCGGCAAGGAGTGATGAGCGAGCATATTTTATTTTTGGAGTAATAGAATAATTATTTGACGCACAAATTGTTTTTTTGAGAAACACTAAATATAAATTGATAGCGCGAATATTTATTTAACGCGTAACTTGAGCATTCTAAATTTGGTGAACATTTAGTAAAATTGATAGACATATTATAGAATTTAAAATGTAAGCAATGGTAAAACAATACGCAGCATAGTTATTTTAGTGGTGATGTTCTCAATTTTTGATGTATAATAATTTGGGTTTTATTTAGAATTTCTAATGCTCATTAAATTTTCTGGTGGACAGGACAAGGGATGTATGGTTTAATTTGGTGTACATTATATTTGTTTCTTTTTTAAAATTAGTAACAAATTATTTTGCTTTGATTTAAAATAAAAATAAGGATTTAAGTTTTAATTTAGAATAAAAATTGGATTTTTCTTAAAGAGATATTATGTAAAGTTCAATTTGTTTTCTATACTTATTACCAAAAATTTCAATTGATTTAGTTCATAAAACGCCACAGAGAAGAATAAAGATCATTTTAAAGCTTTGACGATGTTTACTGATTATCATACACGCGTGTATTGTTGACTGCCTACCAAGATCTCTTATAGGATTTTCGTCTTAAACTACTACGCGTTGTCTATGTCCAGAAATAATTGTAATAAGATTTATACGTTTGTATATCTGCATGGCAATCAATAAAACTGCACAAAGACGACACTGAGTTGCTTGAAACTTTATCAATTTCAATTTTAAAGAAAATGTAATTTTTTTAATTTTACAAGCTGCAAAAGAAATCGCGCTTTATAAGTGGTAACGAATAATAATACCAAATTTCGAAATAGGTGTTGGCGCTGAAGCGAGGAAGTGAAAAGGAGTCAGAGAACGGGTTTTCGTATTTTTTAGTCCGGTCCTGGCGGCCGCGTTCGTGTGCCGGTCGTGCACCTTCGTGAAGACGCGCACGCGACGATCTCGGCACCCATCATTTCGCGTGTGACAGGTGGCAGTACTGGCACGCTATGCCAACAACGGAAATGGCCGCGCTCTGATCTAAGCGAAAGTGTGTGTTCTGTTCCTTTATCGAAATTAGTGATTGAGAAACTGTATTGTGTCGAAGAACAATCGCGTTACAGAACCAGTGTGTGAAGTTAATTTTAAAACGCATCACACGTCCATCTCAGACCCAGCAATGCGCCAATAACCAACAACTTCGCTCTCGTCCCAGTGTTTATAACCTGTATCGTCGGTTAAATCGCGAATTTCGGGTGCTTCGGGGATTTTTGGCGAGTGTTTCATTCATCAAGTGAAGTTTCGGGCTAACGGGACTCCGCGCCATGCGTTCCGAAACAACCTGTTAAAAAAAGTCCAGTGAACTTTATGTTTACATCCGTCGCCGTGCTTAACCAAACGAAGTTCATGCCTGCAACATTCCCGGTTGTTTTCGATACGTTCCCGAGGGTCTTGAGGCAGTAAACGTCGGCTGGTCGAAATGTTAACACATGCCCTGCCCGTGCTCCAGCAAGATGCACATGGATACAATACGCAAAACATCAGTTAACCTTCAAAACTCAATTAAGAATAAAGAGGCAAACCGTACCGACCTAAACACTGATTGACACGTCTGGAGATACACGCTGAAGGTCGTCGCCGTAATAAAATGTGTGCTGCCGTAGTGCATTCGTCTGCGAAACCCCTCTGAACTGTCGTTTTGAGGTTATGTCGCTATACAGAGTGTTGTGGCATTTTCTGACAAGTGCGATGTAAAGGGGGTTGGCCGATCGACACGCTGGATCGAGCCAGCTCTGGTCCAGGGGGTTGCCTCGACGGTGGCGGGACCGTCCCCCCCGTCGTCCCACAGCCCCCGGGACTGTCGCCCCTGCACCCCGAAATCAACACACCCAAGCGACAGGCCGTGGTGGACAGGTGGGTGCTTTCAAATTTTTCCCGAAGGGATTCTTCCTCAAATGTTTCAGTTCCCGCCACACAAGCAATTGTTTGTGGTAGATTGCCCTCTTATCTAAATGCAGTAATAAGTTTTACACTGTCGCTCATTACAATTTTTCTGACACAGATAAAACTTTCAGTCGGAAATTATGTTTTGTTATCGACGCCAAGAATGGTAACAACTTGTAACTAAAATTCCAATCGTATCGTGGGTTAAAAAAAAAAAAAAACGATTCTGGATTTTATCGCGTCACGTGTCGAAGTAACCCTTCAAAAAGTCGACGGAGTCACGCTGCAAATGGAAAAATAACGAGGGTTCGCCATTAAGTCTCTCTCCGCTTATCTAACAGGAAGTGCCTCCTACGATGTGGCCATATCACATTCTTCATCTTGTTTATTTTTGTTGCGAGATTTTTCCAACATACAGCGGGTGCCGAAAATAGTCTCGTGTCGGTGCTGAAGTCAAAATGATTCCCGGCTAGACTGATTTTAAATTCTCAATGGAGCTAAAAAGTTACCAATAGTCAAGAGTAGGGGGCGAATTTTGACGTCCGAAACGTCACTTGACTTGCGTCACGCTGGCTTAGATTACGTCGTTGCCATATTATTTTTCTAAAAAAAAATTAAGTCAATTAGTAGAATCTTTAGTTTCACCACATATGACTGTATAGAGTCTGTGGTTTCACGTTGTTTTTTGTCAATTTCTAGATGTGGCAACGGCGCAGGTTTCGGAAGGGTGATTTTTTCGTCAATTTCTAGATGTGGCAACGGCGCAACTTTCGGAAGGGTGATAACCGAAACACTCAGGTAGCTGTCCTTGCATTGGTTGAATCACCTGCTTTGGTGATAAAGTGGGTACTTTTATCATTAACACCAGTTCCGGGACAACCCGTATACAGGTATCTGTCAATACGGTTCGTTTGATCCAAGGTTTGGGTTTTTCGACGTTTTGACCGCCATGTCGCGACCTTCCTCAAAAACATGACCTGAAATTGTTCGGAACATGTTTTTTCTGACGCAATTGTTGCGAGAAACCGCCTACTAGATGAGTAAAATTTGAGGCGAGCTCCCTGGATCTCTTAGAAATTCCTAAGAAATCAAAGGGAGTAGCGGACAGTAAATTTCCATTTTTTTTTTCACGTTCCTTTCAATAGTCGAGCACTTGGTCGCCTGGCGTCAATATGACAGCCAAGCGAAAACTTTACAGGGTGATCCAATAAATTTAGAATCAAGGGTGGCGTTGGAAACAAAATTGGATATCGTAACGAGACTCAATTGTTTATTTGCGAACAAGTGTTACTTGAGCTGTTAGTTGTTTTTCCAGATTTTGGGGCAACATCCCTTGAATACGTGGTGACAGAAAAGTTGCTGCCGCCAATTTTAATCACTGAACACTAGTGAGACAAGGGAGGCTGTGTTGTTTAGATTTTTAACGTTTCTTGAGCGATAAAGACTTCCAAAGACGCTTTTGACTGTAAATTCTACCAGACACACTATACAGGCTGTCCCTCTAAAATTTCGTAGATTTTAAAGGTAAAATTTTTAAATTTGGGATATATGTAGTCACATGTGTATATGCAACACATGGTAGACTACAAAATGGTGTCATTTATTGGAGGTATACCGAAATGAATGTCAGTATCCCGGAAATGCGGTACTTGCCTTATGTTTGGGAAATGTAATATTTGGAAAATGTAGGCGATTTCATTAGACCCGTATTTTTTTTGTTCTAGGGTCAATATTACACCTAGAATAATTTTTTTAATTTTTTTGAGTGGGAGATTTGTGACGTAGCCGGCCCCTGCACGGCGTAGTTCTAAAAGAAATCGTATGATGGCGCTTTACTCAATTTCCTTGCGTTCTATATACCGGGTGTTTCAACGAGAACCGCCGGTGCCAAATTGCTTATTTCTAATGGAGTTAAAAATTTGAAATTTGGCAGAAATAAACTTTAATAAATGCGCTACAATGTGGCGTCGTTGGGTGGTCCATAATTAATTCCATGCGCCGTCGGGACGCTATAATGTGCTCTTTCAAAAATTTTTAATAATTTTTTTGTTATTATTATTTTCGTAATACCGCCAGATGTACGTTCCTGTTGTTAAAAATTTAAAATTTTTAGTTGAAGTATCCCTAATTGTGTTTTTAAGAAGTTCACGGGATTTTGACGAATTTATGACACGACTGCTTTATTGAAGCAGTCAAATTTGGTGACAAAGACCGCCCAAACGGTTCGGTTATTTATGACTTAAAAGCGGTACCTACTCAAAGATCTTTGCAGTGCAGAGACCATCATAAAACCTAATGCGGTTATCCGCAAAACTGGCGCCACAAAAGTGTCATCTATCAATCAAAAATCCCCTGAGGGCTGAAATTTAAAAATCCATGTAATTCAATAACGGTTTGATATAAAAATATTTCAATTGCTCGTTATCAATCTTGGAGGTCGTGATCATGAGCTTGAAGAAAATCAAAGAGATGAAGTGTGTATTTCGATATGAAATCGCGATCGAAAGTAAAAACTCACACCGTTTAAAAAAAGAAAAAAACGATAATGTAGTGCATTGTAGTGCATGAATTATAGTTTATTTCTGCCAAATTTCAAATTTTTTAACTTTATTAGAAATACGCAATTTGGCACCGAGGGTTCTCGTTGAAACACCCGGTATAAATCAAATGCCAATCCGCTGTTCACATGTCGCGCCCTCTGTTAGCAGCGCAGCATAGTAGCCAAAAACAAGAGTCTATCCAATATAGGTGTGAGTCTTGGATACGGGGGTCCAATACGTCATCAAAAACAAAAATTACAAATATTGACAAAAATAGGAATTAGAAAAATGGGAAAAAAATATTTAAGCCTTTTTTAGTTATTTGTATGCATCTAGAGAATAAAAAGTGCAATATTTTTTTTAGGCAAGTACACCATTACTTCTGCCATAAAAATTAAATAAATTCATACATAGGTAATTTTAGGTATTTTCTCATCATTTTTGTATTAAATCTAACCGTAATTTTTTTCTTGGTCATATTTTTTGGAAATACCGCTAACTTTCTAGAGCAAAAAAATATTAAAGTGTTATTAGAGGGCTATCCTGACGCATCGTGGCTCCACATTTTTGCATAATTTAAATATTTTCTTACGTCATCTACTAGTCTACCGTGTGTCACTTATGTATTCCGGATTTGAAATTTTTACCTTTAAAATTAATGAATTTTGCGGGGGTAAAGCCTATTGCTATTGGGACACCTGTAGAAGTTGTTGGTTATTGTACCGACTTTGAACCACCCTCGTCATATTTTGCTTTTTCACCCAAGAATTATCCGTTCTGTTTATTTACTTTCCTGCTGTGACTTTTATTATTTAGTTTTTTTAAATTTAACATTGAATGGTTAAATGTTGGTCACGTAAAAAGTTGCAACAGTTTTTACGTAAATGGCCCGATTAAGTGTTTAATGACTAGGTACAGCAAACCGTTGGCAATTTCGTAAACCGTAACGCAGAAATAAGATCTTATCATCCACTTTGCTTGTAAAACAACTATAAACTTGTGTTGCGATTACCCACTACGATTGACGTTGTGATTTTTTCCCAACTTCGTTTCACTGAATCAGCAATAATTTCAACAACAGTGTCGTTTCTTATGGAAGTTGGTTTGAAAATTCTTGATGGCAGAAAACTTTTCCAAAATTTCTCAATTCTGTTTTTGTTATGTTGACACAAAAATTTTTCAATGAAGAATCGATGTATTGTCGCACTTATCCTATGTTACCATGCGCCTCGACCAAATTTTCTCGTGATTTGAAAACCAAATCAGATGATCTAATACTGTTTCGTTGACGAAAGAATGCATGCTATTAAGTCGAAAGCCATGAATACTACGATGAGTCCTTGAAATTATCTTTATACGTAACGAATGTTTTTCGTTTCAATTTTATAAAACGGTGATAATGATTTATAAACAAATCGTATTATTTTCATCAGTGTAGCGCTCCGTCTTGCTGTACCGTTTTTATTGCCCGAACCTGTCGCTACCGGGAGAAATTTGGGGCGAAAAAAACTTTTTCTCCCCGAGCTATTTTCGTTTTTAAGCGTTACGCCGCCAATGTTCTTCTAGTTCCGTTGACGTATTCTGACCTTTCCTAATTTTACATAACATGCGCGTCAATTTGTCCCAAGCCGCGTTTCCTCCAGTCGTAACGAAATCCATTTCCTTCCGCAAGGATTTTTTGAAGCAGTAGAGGCCACATCCTTAACACAAAAGTAAAATTTTGACAATCCAGACATCTATTTTCTACGTCGCTGGATTTTTGCATTACTTTCACTTATTTTCCTCTATTAGCGGGCGGTCGCGCCAACAATCCTGCAATGAGGCCAGTGGCGTAGTCTAGAAATTTTGTTCATGTGAATTATTAAAAAGCTCATTTTATGAAAGTTCTAATGTATAAATTAGGGCAACGACACGTTTCCAGAACTAGGTAATTGCACGTATTTGTTATTCACTGGAGCTCTGGGGAAATTACGAAATAATTTGTGTCCAACTCTGGAGACTCAGGTGTAGGTACAAGGTGCTTACATGAAATATAAATCTAATTTATGCAGTGTGCATGTACAGTTATGTGGTTAATTGCCGGTTTAATGAGCTTTATCGATTTTTACGCAAACATCAAGTGGGCCTCCTACCATGGCTACCTGAATAATTTCCTCTCAAACTCGACATTTCGAGCTGTTGCCGCACGTTTCGACAAGATCGAGATAGTGTTCGGTTTAATTCGCGATTACGAGATTAAACATGTAAACACGACCATTATCGAAACATTCCCCGACGTGGTGGTGCCCAATGGTTGTGTCAGCGTTGAGGCGACAATCGAATTCCTTTTGGTCGTGTCATGAAATCGTCGACGGTGCGAAATCGGAATCTACATTTTGGTCCTTCCTGTTTTGCAGGCTACGCAGGAGGATCGAGTCCTATCGGCGTCGTCAGAACGACTGCATCCCGCGTTACGACCAATCCTTCACGGGACTGTGCGAACAGAACAGTCAGGACACGTTCCTGCTGAAACAGCGCCACCTGGATCCCAAGTCGAAGAGAGTGCCGAAGAGCAAGGACAAGAAGCAACAGGACTCGATACAGAGCAGCGTGCACGTGGTAAGTTGTGAACTAGTCGCGCCGCTATTCAGAAATCCAGTTACGCCAAGCTCCGACGCACTTCCATCATCAACTTCGCGTATGGTCAGAGAGCTTAGATTTGGCATTGTTATAATTCTGATGTCATTGGCTTCGTCCAAGTGGAATGTCGTCACCGGAAACTGACAATTTAAACGATTTGCGTTTAAACGTCGCCATATAATCCGGGCGTTATTGTCTATTTAGTTAGATAATTCGACAAAAAAGGAAAAACGGTTTTTCGACCAAACGATCCCGAACGCTTGTTTAATGGACCGAAAATTATTGCTGGTAGATCTCGGACCGACCGGCGGTGGCTTTAGTTGAGAAAAATGTCCATGGTATGTAATTCCAATTCCTGCCATTTCAGGTTTTATTAAATTTTTTTTTATTTCTTCGCATGTGTCTTGTTTGATCTTGTGGGAATTGGAACATGTTTGTCGTTTTTTTTTTTTTTTGGTACCTACCACTGCTAACAGGCACCACACGGTTAATTTTCGCATTCATTCACCTCATCGGCGGTTTGTGTTGTTGAGTCAAGGTAACCGCAACATCCTGGAAGCTCCGCCCGAAGGAGCTCGGGTAATTAAGAAAATTTTTTTGATAGAGATCCGCCACTTTGGCGGTGGATACCAAAGGCTTCGGAATTTCCTTGTTCTGCAATGAGAGCTCTTCGAGAGTGGTTCGAGTCACCTTAGCCAACAGTTGGTTCTGTCGCAGCAACAAAAATAATCTCGGTGCCTCGCAAATGTAATTTTAGGCCGATAATTAGTAAAATTTTTCTAACAACTCTACGATACCATATAAATGTGAAAATATGCCAGCTGCAACAAGGCTATTCTATCGTCTCTCTTGCTCTTGCTCGCATAGAACAACAAGCTTATTCGAGTTACCCTCGCCCTCAACGTAGTGTGCTTCAGTGTGTTACAATCGTGAGTCATGAGAGATGACGTCACTTGCGTAAGAGATGTGGAAGGTTTTAAAATTAGAGAAGGAGTTCGTCCCGTGGCGCATGGGTTAGCGCTTCAGGAATAGACCGGGATGTTCGCGAGTTGAAATCCCAGCCGGTTTGACATTTTTTCTCTGGTCCTTCTTAACAGATCAGAAGTGGGATTTAGTGCGTGCTTGGCTGCTTGGAGTAGCAAGGCGTGGTTGTTGTAGAGGTGCACAGATTCGGTGGCAATGACGGTTGATTCAAGGTGTCGAGAGGACAGCTGTATTGTCAGGTTTGGCCGAATTGTTACAATCGTGAATCATGAGAGATGACGTCACTTGCGTAAGAGATGTGGAAGGTTTTAAAATTAGAGAAGGAGTCCGTTCCGTGGCGCAGTGGTTAGCGCTTCAGGCCTAGACCGGGATGTTCGCGAGTTCAAATCCCAGCCGGTTCGACATTTTTTCTCTGGTTTAAATTCTTCTCAACAAGTGGGTGTAGCTTCTTTTGCAACCAACTCTACCTCTAATGGTAAATGGAAGAAATAAGGGGCCAGACACGACTGGACAGTCTCAAAGTCCCCGACTGCACATTCCTCCTCGGAGTGGCTTCAGTCTCGCCCCGGCCTGGACCAGTTTCGTGATTGTTGTCGTCACGGCTGTTCTAATAATGCGGATAGTCGGGGTGCAGACGTGAAGACCCGAAATGAATATGAATGAATTCCGTAAAGTGTGCAGAGGATGGAGAGCGAGGGCGTGTGTCGATATCGGCGAAGCTTGAAGCGGGGCCGGACGTGAGGCGTCCTCCGGTGCTTACGGGCATTGGATGGTGTCGTCGTCGGGTTGGTTGGTTATTGGCATGTCTGACGGGGAAACGACGGAAGAGCAATCTCATTTCGCACCGGACGCGAGGACGCGTTGCCCGTTAACCGGGCAAACCGACCATTAGCACGCCCTTGCGCTCGCGGAACAAAGAAACGAACAAGTCGGAAGAAGACGCAAGTTTCCGGTCGTAACGACGTAGTGATTGATGAAATCCAGTTCCGCGTCCCGTCGTAAGTATCTAAATGAAAAGTTGCTCGTTGCAAGTAACGTCAATCGTCGAAGAAGAGAAGTGTGACGTCATATTTACAGTCGTGAGTCACCAGAAGCCTGGCGGATTGGCTGCGGCCGGGAATGTTGCGCTTGCGCATTAGTTGGCGGTTTCACCGAAATCTTTACCAAAACCGAAGCATCGAGAGAAATTTGCGGCGACGATTTTCCCCAATGATAATTTGACCAAAATTAAAATAGATTGACGTAAAGTGTTGTCTCCGGTGCTTCCTTATCGCGTCTTGATCTCGGCACAGCCGTCGTTGCATGTCTAAAACAATTAACATAGTTAATCTTGCAATTTGTCGGTGAGCATTTAGAAATCGGCATCTTCACAATATAATATTACAATTGATGTGTGAGGTCGGAGGTCGTGGCGTGACCCTTTCGAATTTATTGTATGCTAAATTGTCCACACACATAAAAATTGGGTGCGGTGTTCAATTAAGCGTTGGTATATCCGTGCGTTATTCTTGAGCAACACAAGAAATGCCGTTCGGCTCTTCGTGTGCGTCGTCTCGTTTATTGAATTCGATGCGGAATCAGATTTGCTCGGTTATCGCGTCGACGAGGGACGAGGATTTCTAAATGCGACTCAATGTCAATTCCAACGGGATTAAGATCAACACTGTCCTCACTCAATTCCTTGACTGCATCGCAATAATAAGGTAGAATTCCGCCATTCAACGCAAATATTGACAGTTGCGTTCCCACATTGAATACAGAGATGGAACAGTTGTCGACGAGCCGCGCAATTCAGAAAATCAACAAACGGCAGCGCCCGAATCGGAGAGCAATCGTGGGTCGCCACAAACTTCGAAGTCAAGATTTGATGATACGTGGTAGAGGTTTGCGAGATCGACTCATCAACTGAGTCGTCGATCTAGGACTCGACTGCTAAAACGAAATTTTTTCGCCCAGATGTCGTTTTCGTGGCGAAGTGTTGACAATGGTTGTTGAGGTTCATTTCGGTCTTGGTTAAAAATGATCGGGTTGCGTTTCACGTAAATTAATTAATTGGCCTCGATAAATTGCTCAAAACGAAAGTTCGTCTATCTTCTCTCATCGAGTCGTAACTATCTTGAACGGGTACTCGCTGTTTTTACACTTTTATTGTTGTTCGGTGATTGACAGTAATTTATCACCTAACCTTATTCCGTAGGTAGATTAGCCGGGCTCTTAACCTAGTTATCTACGAAAACCTCTTGTCTTCGTTCAGAACATAGATTGTTCTACGTCAGACCTCACTGGTGAAAATCGAAAAAAATTTCTTCGAGTACGTTTCGCGATTTTCTCGAAACAAAGAGAGTCCAGTCCGTCCGGTAACTACGCTTGCAAGTGCATCATCGCATTCCTCCCGTCCTCCTGCCCTCCTCCACTTGTCCACCACGAAGGATCACGCAATCCAGCTCGGAATGAAACTAATAGCAGCTCATTTGCCATGTTGCTCGACCCAACTTTTTATCTTCTCCCCATTGCTAAATAACAGTGTTTCGTCATCGTCTACGATTTTATTGATTGACAGCAGGCAGAGTTTCAGTGGCGTCCCTCTCGCCGGGCGACACGTCGATCCGCCCCCTTCCCGACGACGACGACGATGACATTTTCTAATTTTTCCCGTTCTACACAAAAGTTTGAACTTTGTGGTTGACCCGCGATTACGTAACTGTCGCAACCAGCAGGTATACGTCAGTTTCAGTTCCGTCTTTTTTTAAATGTAAATCTCGTTTTTCGTCATAGAGTCGCTGACGAAAACTTGTTTTCCGCTGTTCTTCTGGCTGACTTTTGTGTCGCTTCATTTCGTGGTGATGAGGGGGACTGGAGATATAGGTTTAACTCTTCGCGGCGGCAGTGATTAACGTCGATTTGCGTGGAGTTATCGGTAATTGCAAAAAATTATTAGCTGGATCGACATCAACTGCTGTGTTGGTCTAATTAGTGCAACGGAACCGTAATTGCTGTTGGTAATTGATTCGGCCTTGGAGGCGGTTTGCACGTAGCGAGGAGGAGAAATCTCCAATTTGCCTGGAAACCAACCGGCGTCGTCCTTTCTGAAGCCACCCGGACTTTCGTGTTGGACAACAAAATTCAAATAAATTTTTTTGACATTTTCTCTAATCAAGTCATTTTCAGAAACACTTAAAATCCTTTTCGTAGTACAGGGTCATTCAGAATGATTGAACGTGACGTGATCAGCGATACAAGCATTTGATGGTTGACAATTGTCAGTGACGTCCAAGATGTTTTGCTCGCTCGTCAGTTGTTTCGTCAACACCCTGAATTAAATTGATTCTTTCTATGGTACTTGTGTCTTCTTGCTCCAGCTTTTGGTTCTTCAGGTCGCAACCAAGAAGGATTACTTCACCTAAACACCAGGACAATGGGTCTGATTTTCCAAATGGACCGAAACCAGCAACGTTTTCTGTTCTCCAGCTTCTTTTGCTCATCTCCGTACTAGGAACGGCCGATAGTGCGATCTCTCCCGGAAAAGTTAACTGTCGGTCGTTTCTCGGTAATCGCGGCTCTTTTCGTGCGTGTTCTGGAGCGATGCTCGTCGCTTTAGCCGTCGTCGGACCATGAAAATTATAACAACTCACTAACAGGAACTAAACATTTTATTTTAACGGTAGCCGAAAACAGTTAGCATCAGTGGTTTCGGTGTGCAATATTTCCAGCAAATCCTTAATCCACGATAAAAAGTTTTTACGTCGTTTTTACGGCTCCTCAATATTTAATTGTCCGCTTTACTGGCATACTTGTTAAATGGCTTTGCTGTGACGTAGAGGAAGGGTAAACCAACACGTCAACAGTCTATCATAAATTACCATCAGTTTTGCGCAACGTTCAAATTTAAATGTTATTAATTAGCTGATTGCAGAAAATTAGTGGGGGAAGGGACATTATTTTTGCGGCATATTGTACAATTTTTTTATATGGCAATTCGGGATTTTCGTTTCATTAAGCTAACAAGATTTGACCATAAATTTCGGAAATTATCGTTCCCGCCTGCCATTAGAACGCAATAGGTGGGTGTCCTCAGCTTGTTATCTCTCGTTTTGTCCAAAATTTACGAAGAACTAAAATTTTTTTAGTAATTTGTTGCCTCGGCCTTAACGTTAATGTCAATCTTGTTGTGTTGGTTGTCGTTTCGCCATCACTTTTCTGTTGTTGCTTTCCGTGATGATCGGAGGTATCCGGTGAGTTTCCATAACGCCATCATCGGCGACGCAAGAACCAGTTTGAAACAGTCCCAAGTGACACAAAGACACATTTGAATAAAAATGCATCTTCCAACAACAAAGTGAAACGTTTATGCATACAACAACAAAGGACGGGCCGGAAAAATTTAAATGCTAATAACATGTGATCAGAGTTATTGTTTCCTTTTTTCTCTTTCGAACATTACGTGTTTGAAGAAACCACACACAATCAACACCGTTGTTTATTATGTTGTTGGTGGTGGGGCCCCCTATTGTCGGACAGGTCGGTACCTAAACGTTGTAATTACGTTTCTGTAAGTGGCTCGTTTTTGCGACAATCACACGGGACATTGCGAAACGAGACTTCGCCTAAAAGTTGGCCGAGTCACTGGCGGTTAAAACCTGCATAGCATCGGATATTGGCAAAGATTTCAAACAATAGGTGTGAACAGGGCCATAAATCACTCAATTTCCTGTAGCCGGCGTAAGGACCTACGGCGAGCTGTTGCGTTATTTGGTCGAGAAAGTGTGGAAAAGTGACGAATCGTGGAACAAATTTTGATTAATTTTGCAACTTGGAAGTGTTTTTGAAGCTGCCGCTGTTTGACAGTTCAGACCAACCGTTTCCGGTTCCTATAACTACATAAAGGACACATACCTATACGACACGTCACCTAATATCCCACTTCTGATGTGATACTAACAAAAATTACACCATCGCGATTATGCGTGGCGAAGAGAAACGGGTTATGACGTCGTTGTAAATAATTTGACATTAGTACCGCTGAATGCCAGCAGATTTTGCAATCGCAAATTTAACGAAACTGAGGCATTTATTTGGGTGTGCTAAAAACATTACGGAGAATGGTAAATGTTAATGTGATATAAATTATTGCTCAAAATACAGGGTCGTTCTGAGAGAACCGCCGGCGCCTAAAAGCTTTTCTAATAGAGTTTTATTCAAGCAGACAAAGTTCTTGGCATTGATTCTTCGGTTATTTATGGCTTAATGGAGATAGTTTTCAAGTAGCTAAAGCTCCAGTGAAAGCAAAAGGCATAATTGGTGGGTAGCCGCAAAGGCACTCAGTAAACGAAAAATAAATTTCTAGTTATACAAAATTGCGATCAAAAGTTAAGACTCACCCGGAAAAACCGATACTGCCATCTTGTAGTGTGCAGTTAATTTCTGTCGAGTTTCAGAAAGACCCTGTATAATTTGTTACTTTGTATTTGAGATTCAGACTTTGTGTCATTGCAGTGTGAATCGATTTCTGTTAAGTAGCCTCGTTTTTTTGTTTCGTTAGCAAGCGATGGAATGAGACAATAGGCTTACATAACGAAGTGACTTGAACATTTCCGGAGTTTGGTGAACTGCATCTAATCTATATTAAAATAGGGATAATTTCAGAGGATTTTTTACAACAGATCTACTTTCATCGACTTTCTCTTCGGCAAATTCGCTGACACGATACTAATTGGCAATTTGTCTTCGGTGCAAAATCTGTGGCGAAACGATCCAGAGAATCTTAGATAACCGATAATTTCTTAAAAGAGTAATTTCAAAACATCGATTTTTAAATTCGACCAACGCTGGCAGTGCTTGCGCCAAAACTCCAATCGGTCAATGTAGAGTTCCGGCCGCTTCGGGCCGTACCTGAATCAGGACGTACCGCGACGTTTGTCGCAGCGCGAGTCGCACACGTCTTTTACGGCCACAAAGAATATCGTAGCGTTGTTGCCGACAGCTCGCTTCTGGCCACGTGACCCTGTTATGGCTATTGTTGTTGACTCTTCTTTCGAATTTCGAGGTTGCGGAATGGCGACACGATTCGTTTACGCAACGTTACGTTCGAGCGGTGGCGGAAAGCCTCCCGATTTCGGCAAAAGTCCCTTCGAAAATCAATACTCGAACACGTGTTATGGACGGGTTTTGCGGCAGTTCTGTCGAACATCGCCGGCGAGAGAGGAAGGTGTATTTCCGTGGTGGAATGAAGGCAATCAAGTGGGAGAGTCTCGGACGGGCGTCGTCGTCGTCATCGTTCTGTAGCAGTCAGTTGATATCTCTGGTCGGAGACTTGGCAACGCCGCACCCGGACGGTATATTGTAGTTAGTAGGATAGAGGGAGGAGAGAAGAGGACTTTATGAGCTCGCAATGCAGGTGGACTTGGACTGTTGTAATCTGTAATCTGAGATCGTCACACGCCGTTCCGCCGTAAACCGCAATAAACAGCGCCCTTTTGCCCTGCCAGTTCGCAATTTGTGCCGTAAAGCGACCGGGTTTACGGCCTCTCCACGTCAGGGGTGTAAAAGAGAAAAGGTGGCGGCGGCGGAGATGGAAATATTAATACTGCCGTTGGAATTTCGAACTATGGAATGGCAGGTGCGAAAATCACTTCCTTCTCCGAGTCAACTTTGGCCTTCGACCTCGGCCTTACGGACGGAGAAAACTAATTAATAAATATTGTTGTTGTCCTTAGATAGAGGTGTGGAAGTTGAGTTTGGCGCCTACAAACAACATGATCAGATTGAAAGCGGTCGGTGGAAGCGCGCGACGACAGAACCCCTATTCTCCAGTTCCAAAGGATCTGTCTCACGAGAAAGTTTCCATAGAAATTGTTAAAAAGTTGTCGGGGAAATTGCTTCGGCTTTGACTCAAACTCGTTCGTGGCATTGCAAGTCTAGGCCTTAACCTGTCCGAATTTTGGGATATTTTTGAAAAATAATGGGTCAAGTTTGGACCAAAAATTACGTTTGTTGATAAGATTTTCTTTTGTCTGTTACTGCTAGATACTTGTCCTTGAGTCGAGTTTTGCTTAATCGTAAAACAGAATATTTGCTTCTACCGCAAGAACTTTAATTGAGGTTTAAAAATTTGGCAACGTATAATTTGGCTTGGCAATTAAGAAAATTAAGCGGCAATAAAACTACTACTATTGCCACTACGTATCACTCGAGACCTTGCTGTGTAATGATTGACGAATGGATGATTTAATCGTGATTCACGTCATAATTTCAATATAAAAAGACACCGATGGCCTCATAATAGAAGAGCGATAGGTTTTCTCAATTCTAAACTCACCAAAGAACTTCGTCATTGCGTCCAGAGAGTTTTAACCAAGACCCTCTTCTGTTACTAGAGTGCTTCCATTTTAAACTTGCTACTGGCTCAAAAAATGCGAGGATCTCTATGCCTGAAGAACTAAGGGTTGAATTTCTGCAAATCTAGAAAAATCACCGTCAAAATTCTTTTGACTTGAAGCCGGAGGAACGCGAATGGTCGTTTTGAGCCTTGTGTGCAGCCCCAAAAATTTTGCGAACCCTTGGAGGTTTGGTGCTTGTGGTGTAGAACTTTGAGAGTCCTCTGTTGCACTCATTAGTGCCCAAATCGAAAGATTTGATATCCGGGTGACGTGCAGCTTCGGTTAAATTTAAAAATCGCTCTCGGCGCGTCAAAACGTGTGTCGATGCTCGAATCGGTGCAGTTTCTCCGGAGAATGATGTAACTGATTACAAGAGGTTGGCAGCGGCGCGTTTGCTTTATCGGCACTTTTTGATGTTTCCACCTACTTTGTTTATGTACCGGGAAATTTCGTCGTAATTGCGTGATACACTAAGTGGAGCAATGCACAAACGTGACGACATTCACCACAAAGATGTTGTTAGTTCTCGGTACTTTTCCCCTGTCCGGTAAACAGAGTAGTAACGCCCGATTTTTCCCATGTTGCAGCAACAGAAGTTCCTGAAGAGGTCGGCGGAGGAGCATGATCCGGGAGGGGCCGCCGACAACTTCGAACCACCCGTCAAACTCCAGTGCACCACCCAACAGCACGGCAGCCACCAGAACGAGGGTCTCACCAAATTTTCGGTGGAGATCGTCCAACAGTTGGAGTTCACCACATCGGCGGCCAGTTCCCAACCCCAACAGATCTCCACCAACGTGACAGTGAAGGCCCACACGAACGCCTCGGTGAAAAGTGACGTTTCCTCCCCCAAATCGAACCCCTCCACCCCCTCCTCGAACTTGCAACAAAAGTCCAACATCGGTTTGGACGTCGGTACTTTGGTTGAGTGCGTGAAACAGGAGCCCGACAACGATTTTGCGGATCTGGACCAATGTGCCGCGGCGTTGGAGAAGGACGCCGCCGCCAACGGCGGTGCCGGTTTCGGCGGCTTCACCGATTTAATAGGCGAAGACACCAACGACGAAATTATAACGTCGGACGCTTTCAACGATTTAATTTCGGACATCAGCAACTATCCCGAGTTGATGAAAGACTTTGATTTCGAAGATAAACCCGACATAGGCGCGAACGGTCTCAAAGTGGAAGACATCAAAGACTTCCATTCGGTTAATGAAGGGACCAAAAACACCCACAGCCCTCTGATCCAGAACCAAAACTATTCACCTCCAGTGTTCGAAAACCAAGGTGGCGTCGCCAAAAACAGAATGCCACCTTACTCCAACATGGACTTTTGCAAGACTGAACTCAGTCCAGCTGCTCAAACCCTCAAGCAGATGGCGGAACAACACCAACACAAGAACCAAATGGGGATCTCCTTCAATCCCAACACGAGAACGCCGAACTCGCGATCGCCCTATCCCGACTTTCAGTTTCAAGGTGATTACGGCAACAGTCCCAATTCCAATCCCAACTTCCACAAGAACAGTCCCAATTTCCCCCCGGCCGACATGATCAAACAAGAGATGATCTTCCAAGGCAACGATTTCGATATGAAACGAAAAAACGCCAACATCTACAAACAACAGTATTCGCCCTACAGTAGTCCGAGTGCGAGCAGTCACGGCAGTCCCGGCTATCTGCCCAGAACGGGGACGGGTTCCAACGGCGGACCGACAGGTGGCGCTTTCGGCGGCGGCACGCCGCCGCGACCTCCCTCGGGGCCCGGCGGCAACAACTCAGGGGCCACGCTGCAGATCAACCAGGCCCAGCAGCTCCACATCAGCCAGCAGAACCACGGACACGCGATACAGGTAAGACGGCAAGACAATTTTTTCTGGCCATCTTGTTGAAACCTACCAAAACTTTTTTCACGCTAATAAACCTTTTCAGTGAAAATGTAGAGGACAACTTATACACAATTTTAGTGAATTAAAAGAGATAGAAATATAGATGTTTGGGCATCCGGACGAAACCTGCGTTGGTCGCGTTTTGGCGATTGGCGTACGCATATCTCGCTCTCGCTCGATTCGCCCCGATTTCGTTCAGATGCGCGCGCACAAGGGGTGAAAATTGAAAAGGTCTATTGCGACTTTCAGCACGGATGTTTGCCCGACAACATCATTAGAAGGTGATCTGTAGGCTCTGCATTCGAAGTGACCGTCACATTCTAACGGCGTTGTCGGGCAAACAACCGATGTTAGGCCAAACATCCGTGATACCCAATTGGACTATTTGTCGCCTGTTGTTGGCGCGCTTTTGATGGTGGTCGCGCTGGAGGTTGGCGCGACTCTTCGTTCGTTTCGGCTAAGTGGCTGCAATCGCGGCGATTGCTAGGGTGCGCTTTTGGGGCGCCCTGTACGTAACGGTCAGTGATGAGAAGTCACTTGGCGCGCCCCATGCTGTTGACCCTCGTGCAAATGACAACCGGATCAATATTTAATCAACAAGCGGCACACTGATTGGCTTATGCTATTATTAGGGATATACGCATTTCATTTTGATTATAGCACGAGCATTGTGTTTCGAGTCTGTTCTATTGAGTAAACATGGCCATTGTAATTGTCGATAATGTACAGTGTAAATGTGTTCGTACCTTTCGAAGGTGGCGTGACGTTGGCCTACAACAATAGGCAATTGGTTATCGCGCTGAATTCATATCAATAAGCGACAACGACCAATCCGGACCGCTAGAAGTCCGTTTTGATTATAGACTTTGTATGTACAGGGAGTTCCTAAAGCAGGTGCATTTAGAACGAGCCTGTGTAGTATCGCGTTCTAACAATTACAGAATTCTGCCTCAAGCATCTGCGTTCTTGGATGAGAATTGGATCAAAATTTCACCAAACTTTCTTCTCACGATATTTCTGGCGAACTGGAGAATAGGGGCCTTGCTCTCTTGGCTGTCGATTCGACATCCTATACTGGAGGAAGGGTGATCAAAAACAAAGAAGCTTCCTTTCTCTTTTGAATTCCCAGACAAATCTGGGCATCTCGAAGAAACGCTTACCTGGCCCTGCAGTGGTGGCGGTGATGGTGGTTGATGACTTGGACTTGTAACTCTTTTTGTGCCGCATCCTGTTCGAACTTCGAAATGAACTTACGTGACCGTCTCGAAGCGTCGCACATTCGGGGGGATCGAACCGGAAACGTCTCGTCGTTCATAACGGACTTGTTGATACCGTGTTATTGTTCGCCCACCATTGTTCCGATCTTGCACCCTTCTTCTTTCGACGTTGTTGCTGTTCCTGCGACGGCCTTGAAACTTTTCCCCTGAAAGAATCGGGTTATTAGCGATGATGGTGATGGTGGGGCATCCCGCTTCCCGGAATGGGGATCGGGGAGGGCAAAGGTGGCGGAGCGACCAAGTGACGGTGACTTGTGGCCGCCGCGCACAATCAATACATGAGCAAGCCGGACGTCTCGAGGGACGCTACCCCCAACGATGTTTGTATGTGTGAGAGTGTGAGTGTGTGTATGATGTTATTACAGAGATACACACACGCGCGCCATCACCAATACTTTCCTCTTGATTCGGTCGGTCGAGGAGAAGAAGCGAAAGTGATTTCGATATTGGGTGGGCGTCGTGACGACGACCGCGGCGACAGTCGCTAGATTGTTATTAAGGAAACTGATGATGGTGGTGGTGGTGGCGGCGGGCGTTGTTGCGTGTTTGGAACGTTTGGAGCGAGCAAAAGGAGAAGCATGCTTTCATAATATGATCAATAAGCGTAACAATCCTTTCGAAGAGAAAGAGTTTAGATGTGATTGCCACTTTCGTTCGTGTTTTGTTTGACCGACTCTCCCTAAACTAGAGATGCGAGACGTTGCCGAACGATTTAGGTAACTTAACTAGAGAGGCGACAGAGGCCATCGAAGTTTAATCAAACAAATGCAAAACGAACTGGTAGTGACGTTTGGCCTGTGGCATGGCCCGAATGGCCGCGTTACAGCTAATGTTAGGGCATTATTGACAGTTTCTCAAAATTGAAACTTACACAAAGAAAGTTAAATCCTCCTGATCCGCAACAACCAAAGAATCCGAGTTTGCCTGCAGAATTTCTAGATTACGTCGCAGTGTTTCGTTTGTGTCATTGACGAAGCTCTGGTTTATTGGGAACTTAATCGTCGCTTTCAATAATTCACCAACATCTTCAATTTGGCAAATTTATCAGCTAACAGCTAATAGATAGAACACCGTTAATTAAATTAGGGTAGTAGCGACGTTGCAATTAAAACTTCTCTAGCGTCCGACCAATGGAGTGCCAGCGAATAGGCAGCACATTATACACATAGAGCAAAATGGTCTCGCTTTGCCTTCTCCAATGCTTATACAAGAACTGCTCATCTCATACTACTGAAAATTAACTCGTGAAGCAGTAATGAACGTTAAAGAGATCGTTCCTGGAAAGTATCTCGGCAGTAATACATAATAACAAACAAGACTTCGTAGCCGGTTAATTTTTAAAACTTGATAGGGATCAAAGTAGTGGTGATTTCTGTTGATGTAGGTATTAGATCTAGAGACCACAGGTTAGGTAAGAGGGGAAGGCAATCTTCTGTCAAAAATCTATTTAAGTTAGGTTGTCATGAAGTTAGATGGAGTTGTCAACCTGAGTAGAATGTAGACTACCTCTAAGGTTAAATTGTGTTGGAATCTAGTTTGATTTTTTTTTCTGCGAGTTTCACCCTGTATATGCTATGGCGACGTATTTGTAATGTGACGACATAATTATTTAGCCATTGAAAGTGTATCACTTTATCTGTAATAAGGGAAATTAAATTAAGTCATTACCAGACTTTTTAAGGTGGCAATGCATTACGTCCAACTAAGGAGCAGGCTGTAAAAGGTGAGAAACGTATTGCCGGTTATTTATAGGATAGGTGGAGCCAAAGCGGTTAAGTAAACAAGTCGTTTAAGTGTAGTTCTGACACAGTGTCCGATTGTAAATACAAAGGGTGCCCCGAGCACAACTTTCAGTGATCCGGAACAAATCCCTCAGATGACGATCCAAAAAGATTTTCAAGAAATTTGAGCAATGAGAGAATCTCGACAAGTCAAGCTATGTCGCTATACAGCAGGGTTTCTTAACCTGGGGTCCGTGGCAGGAGTGCTGGGGGTCCGTGAGGGGTGTTAGAAAAATAAATTTATTATTGATATTTATTGCCTCTGTACCCGGTATTCATTCAGCAGAAAAATAAACACTATAAAGGATTAGTATTAGTAGTTTTTTTCAAAATGCTTTGTTTTTTTCTTTACAATTAAATTTGCAAGGGGTCCATCAGAAGTTTAAAATTTTGGAAGGGGTCGGTGACTACAAAAAGGTTAAGAAACTCTGCTATACAGGCTGGTCCCGGTAATGGCAACCATACGATCCCAAGCGTCCGTGACTAAAAGGTGGGTTCTAATTTGAAACTGCGTTTTGCCCCCTTTATCAGCGATCATCAGTGCATGTTCAAGAAGGAGAACGTCACTTCCTGTCTTCAGCTTTCCCGTTGTCGTATTCCGGCGCGTGCCGGCGAAAACGCCCGCTGCTGAAAACTCGACAATAATCATGACTCATGCGAAGTGGTGATAAAACAAAATAATTTAATTTAATTATGCACGGTCGTAAATCATCGGCGGCCATCATCAATTACCGACTTCCAGAAGCACTTTCCCCGGCCTCTTCTTCGTCTTCCTCTTCGGTGCCGCTGCTGCCAGGGAGGAAGGTGGGACACACGACGGCTTGTGCTATGATGCGGCGGTCACGTTCTGCCTCTGCGAGCGAGATCATTGCTCTTCGACTTTGCCGTACGCCCGGGGGTCTCTTATTGCTTGCTCCCGCCACACCACGTCGACACGACACCACTGATGATAATTTCCACGCGCCGTATTTTCGCCTTCATTAATTCGTTACGGTCCACGAGCTGCTCCTAATGCCCCCCATACGTTTCGAACTTTAATTAAACCGAAGAGTTGCGGCCCGGAACAAGGGCGAACCTCCCAGAGGGCGGCGACACAGCTCGAGCCAGTTGCCACGGAGTTATCTTCACGAAGAAGTTTTCGATATTAACCTTCAAGCCATTTTAATTTCCAAACTAGCATCAATACAATGTTAATATCAAAAATAAAAATGATTCGAGGCGAACGTTGTATTACCGCCCTCTCAGCGGTTATAGCGTCAATTACGGGCTGTCTCTTCAACCCTCTTTGGGGTTGCGATCGATTTTCTACCAAATATTCTTTCGTGGCGTTAGAAGTTGGGGCCGATCCGACTCGAAGGACCAAAAATTTGTTGCAATCCGCTTCGAAGGACCAAAAATTTGTTGAGATCCGTCTCGAAGAACGGGAAAAAGGGGTAAAACTCCTTTCTGGCCAATCGCATGCCGTTCTCAAGGTGGATTGATGGCCCCAGGCCGGTGGCGTGGCTCTCGCGAATAGTTGCAAAAGAATGTTTCTCTCCGCTGCAGGTTGCAACATCGACGCTGCTAGCTCGTTCCAGTTTCTAGTTGAATAATGAACGGGGCTGGGTTCATCGGACACAATGCAACGACATAATCGTCCAGCTTTCATCTTCGTCGCTCGTCCGTCGTGGAAAAGAGTGCGAAACTGCGATTTGCATTATGTGTCTTCGGACGATGGTAAAAGAAGGAGGCGGCGCACTTGCCGCAGTTCGCGTTATATACTCGCCGGCTGTTCGTTCGTCGTGGGAAAAGTACCCGCTACTTCCTCATTCAAATAAGTGACAGGACCGTTAGATGGTAAAACCGTAATACAACCTGCAACGAACGAAATGCATAACGACGCGCCTGACTCGCCTACGTAATTATAATTACCGAGCAACGGCAAGTACCGCCAGAACGACCAGTAATAACAATAATATGCGGAAGGAGGATGCTGGCGATGGCCGTTTTTGTCTTCGGAAATGACCACGACCTTCTCTTGGCCTGTTCAAGAAACTCTCAACCCCCAAAATTTCGTCGAAGGCACGATGATTGAAGCTACGACATACGTTTCAGGGAACTTGTCATTTGACAGTTACTCTTTATTGGACGTCAAAGTTTTAACAACTCCGTCAGTCTTCAAATTAACTTCAGAATTCAGATAGAGCGCAACGTACCAGTCATTATTTTTGACAATTTAGAAATGGTTTGATTGTTCTGCTATTGATGGATGGCGCCATCTGTACTTCTTCCGTGGCGATCAATCACCGCTGAAAGAGCGGCAGAGGGACACGGCGGACTGATTTGGCTTCTCTCGCTGGCAATTCGATGCCACTTGGGTGTTTTGCCTTCGTCGTCGTCGGGAAGTTAAGAACGAGTTAGATGAAAGTTACAAACGTCACGGTGAACTTTCCCCTGTGAATATATGCACGGCGTCAGGAAGCGAGTCGAATTGTCGCCACTACGCAAAACGAGCTTCGGCATCACCTTGATAAATTATATTAAGGCGAGGAAACCAATTTTATATGACAGATTCCGGACTTTCGCTTTCGATCGACAGGTCTTGGTTCAGGTCTCGACGGCCATTTAGGGTTCGTGGGGAATATGCCGATGGCAGGGCGACCTTTCCAAGAGAGCTTATTCGGTGACTGATGGCCCTTGGTGAGTTGCAGATATCGCTTTCGGACCACGGCAATTCGTTACTTACACCGGATCGGACTGATTTATGAAGAAAATCTCAAGAGCAGAAGGTAAAGCCGAACAACGGACTCTGTCGTACCAACGATGTAGCGAGAGACGATAAGAACGCTTTGCGACTCGATCAGAAAAAGGGGGCCAAAATTTTGATTTAATGGTCCTTCGAGCCGGATTATCGATACAGTTTCAACGCCATCGCTGGGCTAAAAAAAATTCATTAATCAGTAACTTGTTCAGGTTCTTACAGATTCGGTCTGCAACTTCCTGTTCCGGTCCTAACTGTGCACGTTTCACGTTATCTAATTATCCTATAGCGATTTGTGGGCAATTTGTTTGCCGGAGCCGAGCCGGCCCTGCCGTGCCCTCCTCGAAACCGGTAAATCATCTCCATCGAGCCGTTTTCGGCGGTAAATCTTATTTCCGAGTACACAATCGTGTCGTGGGTGGTTGCTTGCGTGGGCGGAAGTGCGTCCCTTAAAGTTCATCTTTTTTTAGTAGTATCGCACGTAACGCGGCGTCAGCCCTCTCTGCGTCACCGCCGCCGTCCGTCCGCCCTCTAGGGAAAGGGCGGCTGTGCGACGGAAACGGCAGATTCGGGCGCGTGTAGGCGTAATTATTGGGTCAACAAAATAATGACCTCTCGGCGCTAGTTTTCAAGCGAGCAAGAGAGCCGGGCAATGGGTTCACCGCGGACGGAGGCACGCTTCCAGCTAACAAGTCGCTCTCCCGCACCATTTCCCATATCGTGATTTTACACACGTCGTGCACGTCGCGTTTCGGTCTGGGCAACGACACCGACGCACTTCTTGCACGTGGGGGACGAGCGCGGACGGCGGCCGACGACGTTGGCGGGTCGTCGGGCGGGTCGCACGACGACTTCCTGCGTGATGAGTTCATTTCATAATTTATGCCCGTTTTAGATTGTGCTATACGGAATTTTTGCGGCCGATTTACGATTGAGCGAATTGAACCGCTAGGTAACCAACTACGCGGTCCAGTTACGCGGCCGATGACCACCAATATGCTCTAGAAAGACTCCTAACATTTAAAATGCGAGCCACATTATGGATAGTCTACAGATGCAATCGTAAAAGTCAAAAGTTGTCGCTGTTTTGCTTCCGAGCCGGAAATGAAGAAGGTTCAGTAATTTTCCTCAACTTCCTTTATCTGTGTTTTCGTGTATGTTTGGTTGCCTAACCCGCCAGAAATTTCCAATAATTTTATTATTTAATTTCTAAAATGCTGACGTTTTGCTGTAGGTGTCGGCCGGTCAGCATGTCCACTTGAGTGGCGACCTCAAAGGCAACGTTTCCATCGCCGCCCAGCAAGGGATGCACTTCAACTTCAACCAGCATCCATCGTCGAACACCTCTTCTTCCCATTCTCAACCCCAAAATGCTCAGAACGCTCCCCAACAGAACCCCTTGTCGACCAACCAACAACACCGCCCCAACCCCCAGATGCACACCAACAACGCACAACATCCCCAACAAAATCAAGGTGGACCCGGTCCTCAAATGACCAATCCCATGGTGGGCAGCAATCAGCAAATACCGAATCCGCAATCGATGGGCGGCATGCAAGGTCCTGGCGGCATGCAAGGTCCTGGTGGTATGCAAGGCCCCGCCGGCATGTCCGGTCCTGGTAACATGCAAGGTCCCGGACCCGGTCCTGGCGGTATGCAAGGAGGACACGGGATGATGGGTGGACCGGGAGGGATGCAGCATCCCGGTGAAGGGTATTCGATGTCGCAAACGCAAACCATTAATTTTACCCAACAAACGTTGCGACAACGGGCTAGTGGACCTAACGGTAAGTTTTTTTTTAGATTTTTTGCGGCGGTAGAACATTTTTTTTAATAGTTCCAGGACCGGCTCCTATTGAGTTACTACAGCAACAACAGATGTTGCGCGCGCAGCAAGCTGCAGCTATGCAACAACACATGGTTAGGCCGCCCCCTCCTGATTATAAGACCAGTGCCGGGATGATGCAAGGGATTCCGCCCAGATACGCGGCGGCGCCCCCCAACATTAGGAGGATGCCCCACCAACCCATGCCGCCCTCGGGTATGTACCAAGAAAAAAATTACTTTTTTTAAATAAATTTTAATTATAGATTTTAATTTTCTTTAATTTTACAAATTTTTTGTATGAGTCAGCGTTAGTTAAAATTTATTTGGAACTATGGTTAACTTTAATTGCTTGTCGCAGGTCCCATGATACGCCCTCACAACATGTACATGCTTCAACAACAGCAACAACAACAACAACAGCAGCAGCAACAACAACAGCAGCAGCAGCATCAACACCAACAGCAGCAGCAGCAACAACAACAGCAGCAACATATGGTATCTAGAAATATTTATCCGCGGCCGCAAGGTCCTATGGCGGGCATGGAGGCAATGCAGCACGGTAGTACGGAGTGGAGGCATCTCATCATGAGTCAGCAGCAAAATTCCAATTTCAACCCTCAAATGCGGCCTAATCTCCAGCAAGGTTCGTTTTTTCCCCAAAATTGCCGTTTCCCTTCTCTACTGCGTAATTTTAGGATTCAACATGAACTCAGGGAATATCCAATTGTCGGCACTGCAACATCAACAAATCCGACAGCAGGGAATGGTCGCGAATATGGGTGGCAACCAGCAAGGCATGAGTCAGGCGCAAGTGATGGGTCAGTCGGGTAATCCTATGGCGCAAATGAACAACATGAACCAGCAAATGTTGTCGCACATGCAACAACAGCAGAGCTTGATCCAACAACAAAACTCTCAGGTATCTTAGTTGATTTGGTTATGTGGAACGGTGTTTGACGTGATTGATTGTTGCAGATGTCGCTTTCCAGTCTCCATATGCAACAGTCCCAGTCGATGACAGTGACGAATCAAAGTTTACAACAGCAAAACACGAACAATCATCAACTTGTAAATAATGCAGTGAATCAGAATAACGCGTTGAGTAATTTTAATTCTCACGCGAATGATTTTAGTCTTGAGTTTTTGGATAATTTGCCCGCGACAGATTCCACGTTTACTGATCAGGAGTTGCTTAGCTCGTTTGACAGTGATTCCGGCTTTAATTTAGATTTTTAATAAAGTTTTATATTATTTTGTTAATATTTTTTATAGATATTTTTGTACATATTTTTAGTAACTGTGGTTTCTGTTGGTATTGTTTTGTTTATCTAAAGACGACTTTTCGGCAATTGACTAGGCAAATTTCGACCACTAAATTCTCATCGTTCCTTACTAATTGAATCTAAACTAGACACTGTACAAATGCCCAATCGACAATATATTCCTATCAAATTTCTGTAGATTATCGCATCATTGGGGGTCGGCCAAGTCAGGAAAGTAACCGCAAAAAACCATAAGACAACCGCACAATCAATTTTTCACTGATAGCGGTGATAATTTTATTTATATTAATTAATTTTAAAGAGAATTGCGTAGATGAGGTAGGGATTTTTAATACTAAACTTACTTAGTAGGCCCAGAAAAATTAGAGATCGAACTAGAAATTTTTATCTTGATTGAAACAAAACTCAATAAGTTGCAAAGTTGAGAATGGGAATTTCCTGGCTTGGTTTGACCTTTCAATCTTCTGTGCTGTAGTTGGTGGCGTGGCACTTCCACTGCCCTAAAACAAATCTAAACATAGAAACAGCGCTGTGACAAAGTGGAGTGAAATTTTGTAGCGACAACTGCAAAGATAATAATATCACAAATTTACATTTATAATGTTAGGATTTGTGTTACCTTATCGAATCAAACCGAATCTCATTTTTGTCATATCATGACTTATACATATTTAAATAATAGTATTTGCAAAATTGTAAAATTTTACTCAAGAAAACAGTAGGGACCCATTGTGGTATTTACGATTTTTTAACATATCGAAAACATCGTAGATATTTACAGATTAGTTTGTAAATAAATAGTAAATGTACTGACAAACTAGCAAAACAATGTTACGAAGTTATTTCAAATTGTATAACCAATTAGTCAATGTTTGAACGTGTCCTCGGCGCTTCACGTTTCATTATTAGCTAATCAAACGTGATTTGCTGGGGACAGGACGTTTAGGGAATACATTATTTAATGTTATTGGCTTAATATAAGAATCTCATTGTTTCATTTTTTTGTTGTAAACAAACAAACGCATACGTTTTCCTGTTCACATGCGACCATGTGCAAAAGACTATTTTTTTATTCATATTTTAAGTCATAATTGAGAAATGATCTCAATAGAGTTAACATAATATTATCCTACTATATATATTTTATTTTGTTTCGTTCGTTTTGTACATTCCATTGCATTAAATACCGTTTCTTTTCTGCTACTTGTATTGGTTTCAAGGAAAGAGCATTATTATCTCAGTATTTTGTCTATTTTTGATGTTATTTTATTACCGGGCCACAGTTTTAGTTTCGTAATTAATTTATGTGTGTACTTAGACGAAATGACATTGTTATAATCTGATTTTTGCAACATACAAGAGTTTATATTGAAAATATATATTCCATGTTTTGTAGATTTATCCTAAATTCAGGTGATTATATATAATAAATATCTATAATAATTGCTCATTGCGTTGGTACTTCGACGTTCTACGACCATTACTTTGCTCCAAATCATTATCTGAAACTTGGATGATCTTTATCTGGACCTTAAAAATAATAGGAACAATCTTGTGGATGATACAACTCCTATAGATCATGTAATGATAGCTTATCGCTAATTTCAGGAATCAAAATTCGTGCCTGATTGTATAATTAGCTGATGAGTAATAGCAAAAATAGACAGTAATAGTTAAAGTCAAGTTTGACATTGGAAAACGACTCTTACATGGGAAGTAAACAAATTATATAACACTTAAACTATCATTTTTCTGATTTCTTTATTTTTTGGTTTTGGCATCTAGTGATTTTCATTCCTAAAACCGTTTATCCTGTCTTTACTCTAAATAACTTTCAATCGCTAACTCTGCCTCGTCCATCAATTTCATCAAAAATGTTATTTCTTCAAAATTTTTACTTCAGTCATCTTTTACCTCGACACTCTTATTGATTGATGTAAGCACAACTATCTGCACTCTAACTTGGCGAGAAACTGCATCTTACTTCTGTTATCGGTTTTATTAAAAAAATAACGAATGGTTGGTTGAATTACTTCAAACAAATTTCGGCATTTGCACGTGAAGGAGTTTCATTATCAATTTTGATAAAAGACAGTCCCTAGTTACAGGTTTTGCGTTTTATCAACATATTTACGTTATTAGTCATGGATTAGATAATCTAAATAGATAGTAGGTATGTACTCATATCACTAGTACTGAATAACTATGAAAAGTCAATAAGCTTAAGTCTATTTGGCGCCTGGGGCGATTTTACTGAAACGTCACAATTGGTGGAGGCGCCGGGTGAATTTACATTTCTCTAATTTTAGGGATTCGGTTTTTGTTAATTTTTGTATTGTTGGCTCCGGTGGTTTGACAACGCCAAATCCTGTTGAAACCGCACCGTAATTCTTCGCGAACATTCAGGTTCAATAACTTGCTCATCTCCCTCCAGCAAACGGCGGATAAAATCATAATCCCGAATATTGCATCAGCCTCACGAGCATCCAATGTAAATCTCCCATCCAGACTACGTGTGACCACGCACCAATGGAGCTTGAGGTGGGCTCCCCTCTAGCTTGGAGTTGAACCACCAGGAGTACTCACTCATTGTTATATTGAATTTGTTATCAGCAGGCCAAAGTTAGTTAAAACCGCAGGAAAGTGCGAAATAGATAAATTATTGTATCGTGGTCTTCGGGGGTAGATAGAAACGCGATTGCAGTAGAAAATAATTTTGGGAAATTTTTGTTTCGCCCCAAATAATTGCGCAATTTTTGGCCAACGTAATATGAGCCTTTCCTACAATCCTGCTATGCACGTTCCCAAATCCTACAAAAACAGCCCCCAAATCACAATCAATTCCACCAACCACATTTTTATCTGTGTCTGTAAAAGAAAGTGCGTTCGAAAGTGTAATAGAAAAATGGGCACATTGAAGATGTAAGTTATTTTTTAATTTCCCCAATTGCACCAAAAAAATCCTATTTTTATTACGAAAAATATTATTCGTTGTTTTGTTATTATTGTTACGAATTTATTTTATGTAACAATTCTTCCGGTCGCCTGCTATGATTATGATGAAGTAATTAAGGCTGATGTGATTCGCGGAACGCGAAAAACCGCTTTGTAACGATGATTCATGGAAAAGTCTCGTGACACACTAACAGGTGATTGGTCGACAGTGACGTCAGATCGGCGAATGGCACGCGAACAAGGCCACCAACCATTCTACTCGTTCGGGTGCAACAAGGACGGCGACAGTGGTAGGGCGGCCTTCTCACAAAGTTCACTGTCATCCGCCTGCCGCCATTAATTCGCGTTTCTCAGATAGTCACTTGTTTTTGGTGAGAGTAGACGTGTTTTGGTGCACGTCCCCGATAGAGAAAGTTGCAAGTATTCAACGGTAGCGTTCCTGCTAAATTATTTTCGCGCTTTCACCCTCCTGTGCCGGGAAATTTTGCCGCTCGCAGCTGGAAAACTCGAGAAGAGAACCGACAAACTCGCAGGAAAGCGTAGAGTAAGATAATTATTTTTTTTTGATATTGCACAATATATTTTTTTTGGGATAGGAAAATTTATTTAATTTTTGAGTAGGAGGCAGTGTTTTTTTTGGGATTTCTTTTGTTTTTGGTTGTTTACTACGTCGCGGTGCGTGTCAAAGACGTTATTGATCCTGTCGAAAGTTCCATACGCGTACGCAGGAATCGCGGATTTCAGGTGCGCGTGTTGAGACATGCCGCCGTGACGTCAGAGCGGCGCCGTCGCTGATGTGTTGTTTGTAATAATATTTTGATTTCCGAGAAATCCTCTTCACTTTTGGACGTTTGGACATGATTATGTCGCGATTATTATCTAACGCTAACATGTTGCTATTTGGAGCACTATCTAGCAATTATGCAATAATAGTTGGCCTTCGCTGAATTTTTCGGTGTACAGATTCGATCTACATAAGCTTCTTTTTTGATTTTTCAATTAAATTTTTTTTTTTAGTAATTTTATTTTATTTATTTCTGTAGTCGGAATTTTCAATAAACAATTAATTTTTCACGAGTTAATTTGAATTTGTTCCAATTTCCACTTTATTTCTTATTCTTGCAGGAATTTTGAGTTTTTATTTTTGATTTGATCTACATAAGCTATTTTTGATTTTTTTATTGATTTTTTTTCTTTTAGGAATTCTATTTTATTTATTTGTGTAGTCGGGATTTTCAATAAATAATGAATTTTTCAGGAATTAATTTGACGCTGTTCCAATTTCCAATTTATTTATTATCCTTGCAGGAATTTTAAGTTTTTAATTTTGATTTGATCTACATAAACTTTTTTTGATTTTTTAATTGAAAATTTTTTTGGGAATTCTATTTTATTTATTTGTGTAGTCGGGATTTTCAACGAAAAATAAATTTTTCAGAAATTAGTTTGACTCTGCTCCAATTTCCAATTAATTTTTTATTCTTGCAGGAATTTTGAGTTTTTAATTTTGATTTGATCTACATAAGCTATTTTTGATTTTTTTTATTGAATTTTTTTTTTTTTTTAGGAATTCTATTTTATTTATTTGTGTAGTCGGGATTTTCAATAAATAATGAATTTTTCAGGAATTAATTTGACGCTGTTCCAATTTCCAATTTATTTATTATCCTTGCAGGAATTTTGAGTTTTTAATTTTGATTTGATCTACATAAACTTTTTTTGATTTTTTAATTGAAAATTTTTTTGGGAATTCTATTTTATGTATTTATTTGTGTAGTCGGGATTTTCAACGAAAAATAAAATTTTCAGGAATTAGTTTGACTCTGCTCCATAGTGTCTCTGCTCCAATTTCCAATTTATTTTTTATTCTTGCAGGAATTTAGAGTTTTTAATTTTTTTACGAGGTGCTGAGAGAAAGTTTGGCACCATCTCCACTTTCTCAATAATTATTAACAGTAGCTTCAATATTGCAGGAAAAAATGTACCACCACCTACTTTCATTATTTTTTTTTCCATACAGCAGCTGTACTAAATGGTTTTTAATGATTTATTGGGTTAGCAAAATTTTTTGGATAAATTGCATGAGTTTAGATTTTGTGGTTGATGGATGGAATATGACTTTCGTTTGTTGGAAGTTTTTAAATAAATTTTTAAATTTATATTTAGGAAAAATTTTGCAGAACTTTATTTTATAACAGCAGTTTTTTTATTTTTTTATTAAATTTTTTTTTTAGTAATTCTATTTTATTTATTTCTGTCGGAATTTTCAATAAACAATTAATTTTTCAGGAGTTAGTTTGGCTTTGTTCCAATTTATTTTATTTATTTGTGTAGTCGGAATTTTCAATAAAAAATAAATTTTTCAGGAATTAATTTGACTCTGTTCAAATTTCCAATTTATTTTTTATTCTTGCAGGAATTTTGAGTTTTTAATTTTTTAACGAGGTGCTGAGAGAATGGGTGACACCATCTCCATTTTCTCAATATGTAATTATTAACAGTAGGTTCAATATTGTAGGAAAAAATATACCACCACCTACTTTCATTAATTTTTTTCCATGGGGCAGCTGTACAATTTTTTTTAACGTTTTATTGGTTCATCAAAATTTTTGGATAAATTGCTTAAGTTTACGCTTTTGTCTAATGGATGGGATATGATTTTCGTTTTTTGGGAGTTTTTTCTAAATTTATATTTAGGAAAAATTTTGCACAACTTTATTTTATAACGGCAGTTTTGTGTGAGAAATGTGACGAGGTACTTATTACTGTTTCTTGTTGCAGGTTGAGCGTCACGAACACTCAACTCTTTAATTGGTGAGGCCCCTCCAGGAGTCAACATTTTTAAAAAAGGACAAGGCGAATTTAATGTAAGTACCCAACCCCTATGCCTTGCCATAAGCACAAAATTGTCTCGACACATAGACACATTTTATCTCATAATTCTTCATATTTTCAGTTACCAAAAAACCAAACTAAAACAGCTTAAAAAGATTACAAATTGTAACAAATGAACAATACGAAATGACAAAGTGGATTCTACAATAAGATAGGTACATGAAACGATTTCAAAGGATTTTTAATGAATAAAAAATGGCGAAGGAAATATAAACAATAATAACAATAACCAATTTTATTGTTATTACATAGCACTTTCAATAATTAAAAATCACTCCAGAAAGCTATTCTCAAAATACTGGATTTCCTTGGAGGACAAATGTGTTAAAAAGAAAACAGGTTTGGCTAAAACCAATTCATCAAAACTTTCTACCAATATTTATTGATTGCAACCATGAACCCCGTGGTCATTGGCTTGTACCATGAAGGTGTTGCACCATTGGTTAGTTCTAATTATATTTTACCTAAAGTTAAGAGGCTAATGATAATCTAAGATATCTTTAGTCAGTAAGCAAGGCCTCAGGTAAGACAGTCTGGTGCAGCAAAGGTAAGGTTGATGCTGTGGAACCGAATTAGTGGACCAAACAAAACCGTCAGCAATAAAAATGGTAAAAGTTCAGAAGCCATATTTCAGATGTCGGCTTCATTTGGTAAAAATAGATTTGCTTTTTGAAGACTCGTTACTCTGCTTTAATTTTGAAGAAATGTGAATTCTTTAAAATATTAGCTCTCTCAGTTTAGAGATAGATTCGCTTCTTTCTACTAATGAATGATTGGCGTTAAGGTTGTCATGAACGACCAATCAATATTTCCAAGAATTATAAAGAGTATTTGGTAAATTTGAATGGAACCAAAAAAATTGTGGTGGTAATTCCTGTCAGCCACAAGATATCTGAAGGATTTTCCTAAATGGAAACTCCTAAGTAACGCCCAACACAGTGTGGTTTAACGTAATTAAGTTTCCATAAAGTAGTTCTTGTGTGGGCAGAAAAATGACTTATGGTATCAATGTTCCAAGTCCATACCAAAAAATTAGGATCAGACTGAAGAAATCTAGTTTTAATGTATGGGAAAATTTTTGTCTTTATATCAGTTTATTGTAGAATCTACCTACCTTCGTCACCACTCTTAATTTCTAATCTACCAAAAAGTTAGGCGTGTCATGGCTAATCTCTTGTTTGCTCCTACCCCGGTTGCCTATTCGCCAGCTTTGTCGCCAAGTGAATTATTTGCCAAAGACCTTCACCCTATCGGATTTCCATTGTGCACTATTTATAGTCGTTATCTTATCGAAGTGCCTAATCTTTTTGTTGATTGTCTCACACGTTTTCTCACTCGACCCTAACTCCAACCGGAAAAAAATAGCTAGAGATCACCATCTCTATCGACATCGCCTCTTCCTCTTGGACCATCATCACCACCATCAGGTTTTCAGTTTTTAACGATTCCACTCCCGCTTGAATACGTTGAGTAGGATGGAGTCTAAATGTAAATTTTAATAGCACCGGAAGTTTTTCGACTCAAAATGTTAATGTTAAATTTTGGCTTGCAGTCCCTGTCAAAATGGCATCTGCTGCTGTTGCACCAGCCACCTGCCCGTCATGGCGAGAAATTGAAGGCTTCCCAGCTAAACTCAAGTTACGACATGCTAAACCTCGACCTGTCCTACATGGATTCGTCAGTCATGCACTGCGTCAACCCCTACGACGTCAACCCCATCAGAGGCGCACCGACCGCGGTCGGTGCCCAGGAGGTCCCAACCGGCAAGAGTGTCAAACTCGAAATGGAGGAGTTCAGCGATCTCGCTCCATATCTCCCGGAGGGTCCTCCGAAGGCAACCTCAAATTTTATAGATGAACTTAATACTCCGATTTTTGGTAAGTCCTCGGATTTATTGGCGAGTTCTTGATGTAATTGTTGCGGTTTCAGACGAAAAAGGTCCATTTGACTTTATGATATCTGAAAATACGTACATACAGCCACCAGCAGCCGAAGATCCTTCTTCTAAGTTTGAAAATGACATACTCAACAAGATGCGTAATAGTGTACTTGCCAACAAGCAACTTAATGACTTTTCAGTTTATTCGAGCAATATTAACTTTCCGCTGCAAAACATCGTCAGCAATAGTGAAGTAGTTAACACCCTCCAAGGGTCCGAGGCTAACATGCTATTTACAACATCCGAAACAGACCAGGGAGACATATATATAGTTAATGGAAACGAAACCCCAATACATGCGCAAGGCGCAGGCCAAGTCAGTGCGTCTCAATACACGTTTGAAGACAATAGTGTCATAAGTGCGAGAAGTATTGACAACCAATACTCGAACGTTTCTTCGCCCAGCGATGACTACAACATCGTCAGCGTCACCAGTAAAGATCCAACATATTCCAACATCTCTTCGCCCAATAACGACTATTACAACCAACTAGATATGATAACGCCCGAAGACAGCTACACCGGATCAGAAGTTTCCGAAGACCTTTCCAAATTCAAACTAAATCTGGGATTCACCAATCAAGGCCCAATCCTGAACACGCCTGACGTCATTGCAGACGTTGTCGATCTAGAAACATCTTTCAACATATTCGATTTCGTCAACAGCAAGGTAAGTTAACTGAAGCTTCCCCGAGGAAAATCGATTCAAACCATTCTTTTTCCTTTTCAGGATCCAACAACAACAGTTAGCAACCATTTTGATCGTCCAACAACATCAGGGGAACTGACAATTAAAGCCGAAATCATCGCCGATCCAATCACGTCCAAGAGGTCGCGCAAACGCAAGCAAAGGTGTTACGAGGACGACGACGAAGATTACGTGCCGCCTTCTTGCAAAAAACGCGGACCTAGATCCGTTTCTGTTGTCGATTCAGAGTCCGACAGCGACGTCGAGACGTCCACCTCAAAAAAAGTTCGGCCTCCGCGGCGAACGTCGTCGATCTCCTCAGACCATTCGGACGCTTCCAAGTACCGGGAATTGAGGGACAAGAACAACGAAGCGTCGCGCCGATCGCGGTTGAAAAGGAAAGTGAAGGAGAAGACGTTGGAGAAAGAGGCCGACGAACTCGAGGAGAAGAACGTCAAGTTGAGGGCCCAAGTTGAGGAACTCGACAGAATGGTCAACAATTTCAGGAATAATTTGTTTAAGATTATGCTTAAAAAGTAAATGTGTAACGTTTAAGTTTTGTATTGTGCTGAATGATTTGGGGTTTCTTTAGGATAGCGATTACGTTGTACTTTGTTTTTTTATATGCCTATATTAGGAGTATATTTTAATCGTTTTGACGTTCTATTATAGTTTTTGGAAATCTTGTTCTGTTGTCGAATCTAGAGATTTTATTCAGAACAGTTTGTTAATTAAAGTTTCAATTAACACGTAAATAATAAAACAGTGGAAACGCTGAGCTTTTGTCTGATTTCGCCACCCATCTCCATTCGAAAATCCGGGACTATTGGGACTTACTCGAAGTATCAAGAGTCAGAAGGGGCGGGTTGCAACATATTATCCATTTATTTCTGTTACACATATTACATCTCCATTTTACAAATATCCACAAATACCTTAGAGAAATACAAAATATTGACCAAAATCCTTTCAGACTGCGCATATTAAAATCGTTTTATTAATATTGTCGTAATAAGTATTAAATGTTTAATCGCTCTGAATTCGTAACAGTAAAATAAAGATCCTTCACTGGTGCAAGTCTCTATAACATCCAAAACACGACATCTTCGCGAAAGAAGAAACTGCAACACCTTCCAAATTAGAGGTTGGCTCGAAAACTCGAAGCTATTACACTTACAAAAGTTACAAATTCGCTAATTGTGCGTTACTCAAAATGGACATGATCCTGCTTGATAACGTACCCACCTTTGGTCGAAATGAAAACCTCCCCTATTCTCTATTTCAACGCTAGAATTAGAAGACTCTTAATTTAGAGGACTTTAGTTAGTTGTTTGGTGGACAGTAAAGTGCTGCAGTTCGCTTTTTTTTGGGTAGGTACTTTACAATAAAATTTGATAATATGTGTGTATGCTATTAGTAAGGTTAAGATGTTCCTTCAAGGATATGTACGATTAACATAATTATAGGTAACAATATATGTTGTTATTGATATATTTTTATCTATCCCATGTGTTCTCATAAGCGAGATATCCAAGGTATGAAATGCATGGTTTTAACGTAAATAGGTTGAGTAGGTTAAAATTTGGTCTTTCCAAAAATATAATTTCCGGGGTCGGAGGCGTTCTCGGAGGTGAAGAACTGCTTCCACAACGATTCGAACTGTTCGTAATTGACTTCCTTCTTGCCCTGCAAAACAGAACACTGTCAGAAAGATATTATTTTCTAAAACATATAGATGGACTTCTGACCTTCATGAAGCTTATGCATTACCTGTATGCCCTCCAATATATAAATAATTGAGGGCATACAGGCAATCTTTTAGAAGCATCTATTCGAACAGGACACCATATTCACCGTAAGAAGGAACAGAATGCTTGTGAAGGGTAAGGAAGAGTTCTAGAAGATGAACCGCCAAGAAACAGAAGTCAAAAAAGTCGATTATGTGGAGTCAAAGGAAATAAAGACCACAACACAAGGAAGACAAGAAGAAGAAAAGAAAGGGGAAGACTGATTGAAGTAGAAATTGCTTCTTAATACTTACTAAAGACATTTTCTGGAAGGCCTCTTTGCACTCGGTGGCCTCGAGGCCGTAGCAGGAGCACACGCTGGTGAACTCGTCGGCGTCGATGCTGCCGTCCCCGCTGGCGTCCTCCAGGTTGAACATGAAGAGCATGTATTGGGTCTGCCATTCCAGGGCGTTATCGGGATTTTTGGCGTACTCGTTCCACATCGAAGCCCACTCCTCCACGCTCACCTGTTGCCGAATTAAGAACGCTAAATTACTCCACGGGCGACTACTTTTGGAAAAATGGTGCAATCTAACTTAAGAAGAGCAATCAATTTTACCTGTCCGTCCTTATTCGCGTCGGCCCTGTGCCTCAATCCATCCCAAATTTGGATCAAACTCTCGTAAGTCTTCTTGTATTCGGGAGTGCCCGAAGACCATCCTCTCAGCGTGCAGATTTTCTGGAAACCAATCCAATATCAATAATTTCGTTTAAACTAACGAAATGCGATTTCTCTTGGATTTATTTTCGTCGGGAGATGTCAGCTCGTTTCCCGTTTACTTGTGCAAACGGGCTGTTATCGAAACGAGATAAACGTGTTCCAACTTTATGCAAGCAGGAAACCGAGACCTTATCCATTTTAGCCTGCATCCCGTATAAAAGTTGCATCCAGTTTATAACTCTAAAATTTATGACACCTCCTTCTAGGACACCTCGACGTATTAACGTCTCGGGAACGATAACCGTATCGATCTGGAGAAAGAACTAATGCAGTGTTTATTTAGAGCTGGAAATTAAGCAGGTGATGTTATTACGTGACTGTCGAGGCGAGAATTCATAACCGGAGCATCCTCGGAATGCTAATGTAATATGTAGAAAGGGGTGGCGTAGTTAGGGTGGTTAATTGGAGTGTTAGAAGTCGAGCCAGAACTGAGGGTAAAATTGACGAAAACTAGGTCTTTGATGAAGTCGTTAGCAACTACTGTTAAAACTAACGAAGGCAACTGGGAAATGAAGAACTCCAGATTAGGCACCAAATCAAATTTTGTTGCGGCATAACGGTCAGATTGCTAGGACTTCGCCATCTACTGGATGGATGGAACTGTTGTAGGGTGGCTGGATTGTTTATTGATAGTGCTGACTCACCTCTATTGCAAGTTCGAAGTCCTTCCTATCGATAGTCCCGCTTTGGTTAACATCTGAAACGCAAACAGGCGGTTTATGGGAGCGTGTAAACTCGACCAAACTATAACAGAGCTAATTCGACTCGAGATATGCACCTAAATCGCAAATGAAGCGAAATTATCTGACAATAACTCTTGCAATTCCGCGCAAATAACCCCAATCAACATCAAACTGCAAGATATTAAATTGGTAATTAACTAGTTATTGTTCCTAGCTACATGCATATTTATCAGGAAAACGCGCGAGTTTACTGCGTTCCATTGTAGACTAAATTGGTTCAACGCGGCGCGTCTTACCAGTAGAGTGATGAACCTCTGACCTCTTGATAATAACAGCTGATCCAGGTAGAGGCCACCGATGCCCAACCCTACTTAATTTGCCGATTTCCGAGCTTTTAGAGCTTTGACCAGTTGTGGAACCGACGCATCAAACATGCATAAACTCGTTTATCAACATAATAGATATCAAATGATGTAAATAATTAATCACCATTTGAGGCAACAGTAACTCCAATGACAGCTTTTATAACTAAATTCGCGTTTGTTGCTATTATTAAATATTTATGTCAACTTTGATGTTTTCATTAGCGATTTTGGGAGGACGTTAATCAAAGCTCTGAAAGCTTTTTCCGGTTGAAACAATTTTCGGAAACTTTGAAAAAGTTGCTGTTTCATAACGATTTGAAGCTGCAGCTTTTACAGTTTGTTTCGGGTGGTCGCCAAATAACAGGAGATTGTATCTTTGCAATCGAACGCATTATATTAATGCGCACATGCTTTGCAATCGAACACATTATATTAATGCGCACGTGCGAACGCCCCCCATAATGTCGGGGGTTATTAGCTTATCCAGTGCACCACTAAGTTTATCGCGCTATCAGAGTCGAGCTTTCAGGTAAACAAAGCGGCTATCAAGCAAAACTCCAACTTTGCACAAATTCATTAAATCCGGGTATTTAATCAGCGTTATCCCTAAACGGCAAAAGAAAATAAATTCCAATCTTGGAGACGGCCCAATTTTTCACCGAACCCGCCGATATTGCCGCCCCTCATCTCGCCGTTATGGAGCAGAGAATCAAAATTCATAGAGAGCGGCGCGGAGAATCGAAACGTCCAAAAATGAAGCAATTTTCCCCCAAATCCAGTTCGTAAATTCTGGCCCCAATTGGGCCAATAATGGCGAAAAATTGAATATCGATAATATCAAATAGGACAAAAAGGACTATTAATTTTGTTTTAAAATTACAGCTTTTCCTTTAAGCTCGCGATCATAAACCGTCTAGTCGTGTGGAATTACTTGTAAAATCGCCAACTTTTATCGGAGTAGGGGGCAACCTATTTATTTCAGGAACAGCAACAATAAGGAGTCTTGAGTGGCGCTTTAGACAAAGGAACCCGCTAATAAATTACCTAAGCATTGGCTTTCGTCGCTCACTCTGGTAATCCTGAAAATTAATTTCTCCCCCCAACTTTCGGCGCGCCCTGAAATCGAGTGATAACACCGACAAGACGGCATTCCTTCACCCCGACGAAACATCCCTAGAAACGTTTTTCATTCGGACGCGTCGATGATTTCACTTTCTTAATTCCCTTCGACACGTTGATTTCGAGCTTTTTGGGGGTCGACCGAAAAATGATCGTTTAATCAAAAACTCGCGTGATCATCTGCGGGACAGGATTAGTGCTGCGTAGGGCCTAATTCCGGGACAATGAAGTGGCTGGGGATTATTTTAGGGACGCGCTCGTTTCATAAACGGGGTCGGATGAGATATGACCTGGTGCACTGTCAGGTTTCCGGCTGGAACTCGTTTCTGTGTTGTTTGCCTAGAAGGCTGCATAAATTCGGTTCCAGCTATTTATTTTGCGGGATTAAGCTGCGGAACTACGGAACTGTCAGCTAGTTCGTAAGGGTTTATCAAGTTGGAAAATTAGAGATGGGTGGCGAACGGTGCCGTCGATGTTTTGTGAAAGTTTAAAGCCGCAGTCTGGGCGGCGCTCCGGACTTCTTGGTCGATACCGTGTGCAATTAACCTGAACTCAAAAAGACGAAACGGAGTTCTACACCTTCTGATTGAAGATTGAAGATGGTTTACCACCAAAGAAGGGTGGAGGACGATAGGTAATAATAAAAGACGTAAGAGGAAAGGTAAGAATGGGGAATGAAAATGAGATGAAGGAGCTTTCGAATGCATAAACCACTGCGAGATAATTGTCAAAAACCAGAAAAAGGTTCCGAAATATTAAAAAAAATTGAAAAAAAAATAAAAAAAATAAAATAAAAGAGAATATAAAATAAAAATGTAAAATAGAATCTATGGTAGAAAATAAACAAATTAACATAAAAAAAGAGGAAAAAAATAGAGGTAAAGTTTCTTGAACAAAGAGAAAAAAAATTGAACTATCAAACTTGCACCCTTTCATGGAAACTGCTATTCGTTTGAGCACTTTTGTTACTAAAACTCTGTAAACTTTAAATATTGACTAGATTGCTTGAAAATTGCATGAAGTCAGAAGGACGAACTTTTATCGCAATTACTCAATTTTCCACCCCCGTAATTATCCACCGGTAACTTGGCTGAGAGGCGAGGCGATTAAAGCTGGAAATTTTCCGTTAAAAACTTAAATTTTTCGCGAGTTGCTTTTTCTGCACTGAAGACGCCACACTGTTGCAATTTATGGAACAATTATCCCAAGCTTCCTTATTCAATTTCTCTTTTGTGCCACCCAGGGCAATGGTTGTCGACACAAGAACCCCGCGACGTGGCAACCTTATCTCTTTGCATTTTAATTTCACATTGAGTACGAAAATTAATTACTTTTAAAGCCGATGCCCGAAAGGCGGAGAAAATTAAAGAAAGCAAACAACAAATGGAAATCTCGGATATTAGGGGAGCCCCAAAAAATATTTACATACCGAAAAACACGTTGAAAACGTAGAGAAGCTTCTTCTTGCGGAAATCTGAGATAGGCATGTTCTGCAGAGGTACCTGAAACAACAAGAAATATTTACAAGAAAACTCCGTGTTTGTCGAGATCTGAATAAATATTCAGAATTTTCTCCGGATAAAAGTTGCGAGTCGCCGCTTTCCCCGGTTTACTGGTTAACGACATGCGGCGACATTGTTATAAATTTTGAACCGCGCTATTATTTATAAAATTGTAACAAACTCGCAGCGGATAAAAGAAAATGAAGTCGTTTTTTCTTATGAGCAATTTTCACAAAGACGTAACCAGCCGTCAATACGGGCGGAGGGCGTCTTTTCCGGCACCTCGCGACCAAAAAGTTGATGAAAAATCGACGTCTCGATAATAATTAAAATTTAACTCACGACAAAATTGTTGATGAAATTGCTGCGCCAGATTTGCGCTCATCCAGCTTTTATGCCGGTTTAAAACTGACGGTAAATCTCGCTAATTTCCCTAATCTCGACATAATTCTTTATTTAACTTTAACTGTTTAATCAGAGACTTAATTGCAGCAGTTACTCCACAACAATATTTGCGAATTTAATTACGTCAATCGGCCAACGTCATTTATAACGTCATCACTGCAGCTCAAGTAGAATTAATGGCAGAACCAAATGTTTAATTTAAAAACTTGTCGACGCAGCTACCTTGTCAAAAAGGATTTTTCCTTTATTAATTCCATTAAGCGAGCAAGTTGCTGATGCTGCAGGAAATTTTATTAATTATTTATCTCCAGAAAAAATAGATGCTAGTTTTGTTTTTGTTGCGACGTAATTAATTTTCAGCGATATCTAAATTTGTTACATGCGCCTCAGAGGGTTTACATGAGCCCCACCCGTCGAGCTTATCGTGTAGATTCTGTAATTTATTCACGTAGCTAGACCCCGAAGCGTAATCAAACTTCAACAAGGCATTTTATGAGCAAATATGCGTGTAATTTTATTCGGGTGATAACAGTTAAAAAGTAAAAATTGATGTCACTTTATTATGAATGATGCACAATTTCGAAAGTTTTTATGACGTACTTTGAACTACAGATTGAACAAACATGGCCAGTTTGTAAAGGCTAATTTAATTTAACTTTTAACAGCAGGTGAGTTGTTAATTTGTACCAACAAAAAATGTCGTAGAAATTTGTTAATTATGCAAAGTAAGCAAATAACTGTAATTGTCGAATTTTAGCTGCAACAAAATGTATCTATTCAAGGCTTTTGAAACGGCTATGGTTCATTATTAGTAGGGAAAGAAGAGGGGTTCTGGAACACTCTCCCACCATTATTTTGCTCCTTGTATATTGTGGAGCCTATCTACTCAGTTTAGCTCAACTTACTATTTTTCATGTTTTAAACAACTTTCCATAGGTTCTAAACAACTTTAAACAACTTCTAAACAACTTTAAACGAAGCTATTTAGAACATGTTTAAAGTTGTTTAGAACCTGTGTAAAGTTGTTTAGAACATGAAAAATAGTAAGTTGAGCTAAACTGAGTAGGTAGGCAACATAATATACAAGGAGCAAAATACTGGTACGGGGAGTGTTCCAGAACCTCCTTTCTTTCCCTACTATGATTAATTATCAGATTCAAAAGGTTCGTAAATTTGGGATCAAAGCCCAGTTGATTATATAAATTTATGAGTCTTATAAACACGACAAAAAGATTCGTATTTGCAATAATTTTGATCTAAACGAAGGAAAGGATATAATATTACACAAGTTGGCTAATTATGTTGCTACAAATTTGTAGGAAAGTTACAAATAAAAATTATTTCAAGCTTTAGTCTTGATACAATTATATTAATATTCTCTTGTTATCAAGTTCTTGCTTCGTCCGATTGTCTTAAAATTCTGGACTTGATTATGTTTATTTAGAGACTTCTCAACATTTCCATCTCGACTGCCTTAATTAATTTTCAGCATAAAATTAACATTTTTTCAAATTATAAGCATCTTTTAAAGTTAATATTTTTTTATATTATCAAGCGTCTTGTTGAGTTGGAATCTTTTATAACTTGGTTTACAAGTAACGGTTTCCACATGAATAATGAAATTTTACAAGTAATAATGTCCAATATGGCCTCTTGAAATGCAATACCATGAAATCCATATCCATTATTAATTATCGAGTGTGGTTGAATGGAAATAATTCTGGTAATATTTGGAAATGTAATGTGTCCTGAATTATCCAGTAAATTTGACAGACATTACCAAATTCTGGATGCTTTATTGCCTCATTGCATACATTCAGTGTGCGGCCGGGATTTATAACCAATTCATTGTTTAATATGTAATTTCGATTTACGTGCATAATTGAGTTATCTCTTTGCTTTTGTTAAGTTTCATTCTTTACGTGAGTAATTGAGGATCAAATGTATTTGGCAGAGCCACAGCACCAAATTTCTAGAATTTAAGTCATTTGATGTCAAAAAGTAAAAAAGTGAGTCTTTTAGCAAGACACAATTTTTTTTCTAATTTAGTTGTGTATCAAAGATTTGAGTGAAAATGGTGGATGCGCCGGGTGAATCCGGAAGAAATCCGGTGATGCCAACCCCCGAGTCAAATCTAACTTTACCATGCAAACAAGTCCAGTATTAACTGCAGATTTTCCTATATTGCAACTAGTTTAAGCAATCAAAAAGCAAAGTCTGAAAAAGTTTGCACTAAATTGGAAATTTGGCTGTATACTACTATTGACATTAATAAGTGTGTTACTGATTCAGTCAGTGCAGCTAGAGATCTATTTTGCTAGAAGCCTAAGGCATAAGCTAAGTACAAAAGAAATGCTAACATCTACTACAAATCAAGAACTGAACGTTGAAGGTGACCTGCTGTTGCTGGTAGAAGGTACGTACCCCGAAAACACGGGGCATAACGCGGGACATCATTTCACGTAGAATTGTCTTTCCATAATTAAAAGTATCCATTCCAATATGGAACGACAAGTCTCCGAATTGCGACCTAAAATACACACAAAGGGTAAACACACAGAAACAACACAACACAGTACATATTTCACAACACAAATTACGGACACAACAACAACAGACAATATCCATAACACCAAAATGTACCAAATTAATACTTTGCACCCAACAGTTGAAGGACAAGCAGAAGAAGTTAATAATTTTTTTTTCGAAAACTTTTTTTTTCTTCTGCTTTAGCTTTAATAAACACAAAAAGTTTTCCACCTAAAATCGTCGATTTCGGAACTGTGAGTGGTTCGGTAGTGGACTAATCTCTTAGCTTAGCAACTTTTCGTTGATTATGTCAGTTAATTATGCGCGGATTTGGTTAGAGGGGAAAACTGCTCAAGGTAGGGTTGGTGGCATATGGTGTTCGTTCGGGTGCGTGCGGTGCGTGATAAATTTAGGCTGAACTTTGCCGAAACTTTGTCGTGTCCTGATAACATTGATTCACGCTACGAACCCACCAGATTTGCATGGATGTCTTTTCACTTCCGATAAACAAAAAAAAAAATTTAATAAAGCCAACCGTAAATCCGTCCTTTGCGCATTGTTTCGAAGATAAAGTTATGAAAGGGGCGATAAACCCAGAAATTTCGTCGGGCGCATCGGGAAATGAGAGCCGAGTTGTATTGCAACAATTTTGCTTTAATTAGGCGCCATAACTATGCGGCTGGTTAGTTAGTTATTTAGCAGTAAATTCATTACAACTACACTAGGGCTGTTCTCTATAACTTTGCGTATGTGGCGAATAGTTGGGTGCTAATTGAAGTAATTATTGTAAGTTCGGAGACACATGGACCAAGCGTAGTGCACATATACTCTTATTACTCCTGCTAACGCTAATCCGGGACAGAGGCAATATTTGCGGAATTACTTTATCAATTTTAGCCGACAAGCGCCATCTGGGCGTGGAAACAGCCCCACTGTCCCACTATTGGAATCGATATTAAGCACTCTTCAGCCAAATTATTGCATTGTTTGCACTTTCTTTTCCAATAATTAGATTTCCCCTGAAATGCTGGCAACCAAGTATACACTACCTGAATAATTTTTGATAATTATGGCCGTGATTACCTCAATTTTCCTCGGGGAATAGCAGCTTTAAGGTAAATAGTGGTTCGAGGGTCTGAATCAGGGACGTTGGCCCCTTTTTCAATTTAAAATTGAACGATATCGCTTTATCGGAAATTAACGTAATAAAAGTCTGCAGGGGTGATTTAATTCGTCGCTTAGAGTGTGCTGAATAAAATTATGATTGGTTTCGCAGCGAGAAGTCCAACGGAATGAGGTTTTGTATCCTAAACTAATAAATCACCCGCGTTTTATGCAGTTGTTCCTGCAATGTTTTATGGAAGAACACGTATAGCCCGTAATCTCGGATAGTGCACTATAACGCGAGTATTGAAGCGAAACTTTTCCAATTTGCTTACATCAAACAAACGCTTATTTTACTATCGCTCAACTTGTTGCAACTTGTTTCTTTATTTTTCTCACGGACGGAACTAAATAATTTTGCAACTCTAAAACCTTACCGATTCTTATCAGAGAAAAAGCCGCATCTGTTGAGTTCACTAGCCTCGTAAAACCCTTCAGTTCGTAGGTTAACAATTTATTTCTGAACCGAAAATAATTAAAACTTTTTTTCCTGGGACGATTACGCTTCTGAAACTTGTACAGATGGGGCAATTACTCATTTTCCCATTCATCCAATGATTTAATTCCCGCATGATGAATTGAAAGTGCACTGACGTGAAGTTTCCACCGGAAAAATTAACAGACTTTATTAGAATGATAAATGTGCCTGTCGGGGTGGTATCGCAACGCCGTAGCGGGGCATGCTAAATTATAGATTGGGGGTTTATCGGATTTGTCAGACGGACCTATTAGGACTCGTCTAAAAGAACAAAATGGTTTAGCGATTGTAGTTCGGATAGCGAAACTTAATGCTCCTCCTGATATCTAATAAGTTTCCCATCAAGCCGACCCCCAAACTTTTACCCCTATCGGCCATTAACGAAAAACCTGTTTGATGGAAGCATTCGGTCGAATCCTAGACCAATTGGGAGCTTTCATGACGGTCAATTATTATTTCTATCGAAAAGATAAGTTCGGAGCTGTTAAATGAAATTCAATAATGATACCGCTAAGCGGCGATAGGCAATCATCTTAAAAAGCTCTTATTTCAATAAGTGCCGAAATAAAGCTCAAGTGTGGCGCGTCCGGTTTACGGCGCCATCAAGAGAGGCGTTCTTAAAAGTTACATACATATTACGAAAACATGAGATTTTGCGGAGCTCCAGGGAGGCTTGGTGGTTAGTGAGCGTCAGGATTTTTATTTTTGTCCGATCAACAGTCGCTTCGCGTAATGATCACCAACTGTTGACGCCACAAAAATGCTACTGAAGAGATTTCCAGATTACATTGTTGTAGCCCGGGAGGCTGGGTGAGCTATTGGTGGTTTCGGCGATGTTGATCAAACAAGATAAAGCTGCAACAAGCTCGTGTTCAAAGGGTAACTCTATTGTCAGAGATTTAATAACAGAAAACAATTCCTTTATTCGGCCAACAACGAGCGGAAAGTTAGTGCGAACGAAATTTGGAATTTCTCAGAAATCACCTCAAACTGCCTCAGGTGACAGGCCCTTCGGAAACTTTTCAATTTTTTGCAGAAAATTTTTTTTTGTTCAAAAGCTCGCACTAGCTTCTATTGTAAGCTTTTTGTATATTTTTTTTTCTGGCTAAAATATGGAAAGTCGCGGTTCTGTTCGCTGGGGTGATCCCCGTCTCGACGAGATTTTATAAATTTTAATTAAGCCCGAATTTGGTTCTTTAATTTGCGAAAGCAACGATCCTAATTATAAGGCCATCTGAAATTTTTAATTTTAATTTTAAAACTTCCAACCTTATCAAGCGTGTTACGTCGAGATTTTCATCTTCATCAGCGCCGACAATCAATTATTCACCTCCCTATCCAAACAAAGTCTCGTTGCTTGCGTGATTTTCCCACAACGACAAAATCGGATCGTATGGCAAAACTTTAATTAATAATCGCTCCACTGTTAAGATACATTAAGGCACTTACGGACGTAATCTTGCAAGGGTCTCCGAGAGCCTAATAAATATTTACAGGGCGGTCGAACTTGTCGTCCGCGGAATATCAAAGAGCCGACTCTGCACCGTAATCTCGACAAACTGGAGCAGAGTTGCCACAAAACGCTTTAAGTTCCGGGCCATTGATGTTTTGAATTTTTTCGAAATTAACCCGCAGAACGATCGATGGGTTCGTGACGAAGTGCTGCGGGAAGTGATCGACAATTAATTGCCGGTTTCGGGTTTCAAGAGCAATTTCCGCCGGGAAAGGTGCCAGAAGAATAACGAGTACAAGCGGAGAGACAATGTAAACATCAAATGTCGCATAGTTGTAACGCTCAAACTGTCTCGGAAAGACAATGGAGCTGATGAAGAACCTCGCGTACTTCATCTTTGACGAAATTCACGTTTACTGCCAATTGCTTGAAAATTACAATCTTCGCAACAAACCGACAGGACCAAATTATCCTTGACATTTTCCTGATAAAAGACGGAAATTAAAATTGCCACCACAAATGAATTGTAGGTTGTCGTCGTAGAACGTCAGTATTTGCGCAAATGTAGCCACATCTAAATTACTTTCTACAAAAATTAGGACATTTCAGAAAATGTATTAAGACTACGATTGCATATCTACAAGGAAAACTAATGAAGAGCGATCGTAGAGAGAATCTCTAACGTTAGACAAATAGTTGAAACATCAATTCTTACATTTTGGTGTCATTATTTCGTTCGTTAGCTAATTGCATCCCCTTGACAGTTGGAGGCTGTTTATTAATCTGCGATTCGCGCCAGTAAACTTTCTCTTGTTGACGCAGGTACTTTCCTTTCCGGCAGCTCACCTGGGATTATCCCCTGCAGACTCGTTGCCTTGAATTATTTTGGACCTGGCATCAGCTAAGTCGAAACATAAAACTTACATTAATCTAAAGTGACAACAGTTATATCTTCCGATTGTGGAGCGTCAGCGATCTTAGTTTACACTTCTCCAATACAGCGTTGTAAATTAACCTCTCTCTCCTAAGACCCCGCAAGAAGACGCCACACTCTATTACTTATATGTTTATCCCGAAGCTATTATTCTTGCGTCCAGGTCACGTTTCCGAGTGTGCTTAAGACTTCTCAAATGAAAAAAAATTTACGAAATAGTGCTTCCTTATAGTTGGCGCCGACTTTGAGAGGCTCTTCACCAGCCGGAGTCGAGTCTGGTGTTTGAGGAAAAATTTGGGCAATTCCGTCCTATGTCAGCGACACTCTAAATAAGTAATGAAATTTGGACGGTTTGTCAATACTTTGGGAAATGAGGCGCGAACGGTTCAGGTAGAACCTTCCTGTTTAAGTCATGATCGAGCCTCTTCTGAGTTATTAATCGAGTTACGTTGCCAATTTACCCCGAATTTCCATTGTACGTGCTACTGGCCTCCAGCTCTCGCTACAATAGAGCAATCAAATTGCCATATACTAGAGGAATCAGCAAAGTTGAAAAACTCGATTCGTCTCCACTGAAACTGGTCTAATTGTTCCTAATTTTTCGGTAAAACGCTATAACGAGGTTATTCAAATTTTATCAGAAGCGCAAACGGGTAATTTTGTAACGAATTAATTGCGTTTCCGTTTTGCATCCCCAACGAATTTTTTTTCTTCAGCACAACGGCCCGAAGAAGTCAATATTTTCCGAGAATTATAATAATAAATATCTTTTGGGGACACGGGAGGTGCCAAGTGATTCGGGTAAGACAGTTAAGACAGAGGGTGTTGTATACAGAGGACGTGACAATTTTACGAGACACCAAGGTTTTGATCGGAATTTTCAATTCGCAACAAAGTGTTTGCAAAAGCCAAGGTGATGTTGTTTGACTAGTTTCAAAGGGGTGCCTCTGGTTGGAGGGCAACTTTTCGAGATTTTACGAAAAGCCAAGAGTTGCTGATTTAAGGACCAAAATTAGGGGTTGGAAGATAAAAGGAACCAATAACGAGCGCGTTGGGATATCCAAAGTTTTTATAAATTTCTCGCTTAACACGTCGCTTGCTATGAGTAAGAACTCTATAAATTTGCTAAATACCTCGGAATAACTTTACAGTCTCTGAGTTCGAAAAGGAAAGGGAGAAGAATTGATGTAAATCCAATCGGAGCGGAGTAGTGCGAAATGGCGGAGGCGCCGGGCGAATCGCTCGTGCAGGTCTGGCCAATTAAGACGAATGAGAATCATAAAGTTCAAATGATTTTTGCGTCCGAAACCAATCGATTGACAAGAGTCGACAGACGTGTTACTGAAACTGCAATTGACTTCTTGAATGATGAATTGAGAGTTGAACTGCAATATTCACTCTCTGAATGATGAATCGAATGTCGAATTGATGTAAAATTAAATTTTTATACATTTACTGTGGCCAAATTGGAGGTTTAAATCAAAGCAAATCTGGTTGCAGGAATTATTTTGAACGTTTATAAGAAGCTTAGAGCTGATTTACAAATGCTAGAAAAATAAAAAAAGCCAATAGCAACCGCGTGGGAAAATGCAAAGTTTTGTAAATCTTCTGCTTAATAGGTCGCTTGTTACGGGTGAGAACTTATAAATCCCTTAAACACCTTGAAATAGCTTCATAGCCACTGAGTTCGGAAGAGAATGGGAGAGGAATCGATGCAAGACGCGTCGGGGTTGAACAGTCCGAAATGGCGGAGGCGCCGGGCGAATCGTCCAGAAAGTCCAGGTGGCGTCTTCGGCCAAAAGCAATCGATTGGAGAAAGTCAAGCAAAAAACAATTACAGAAAGTTCCCGAAAGTGTCAAGTTTTATTTAAACATCTATTTTCAAACTTTACTGATTGGAGCATCTAACTGAGCGTGTAGCCAAACATAATTAATTGCTAAATAATACAACATTGCTATTATTGTGCCTATTGCTGCAAATATTATAAATTGATTGTAAGAACTTTGTTTAGTTACAATCACATTATTAAAAACAACTAAAGTATAGTTTTCAATGCCCAACTTTGTTATTGGTGACGTAGCTTCGAGATGTCGCTTCCAAAGTTTAACTCGCCCGGTCTTGGTGTTGGCAAAAAACGCCCTTGCGTGTTCTTTTTAGACTGCAAACTAAAACTTGTCGATTCTTAACTCCGGTAAATTTCAAAGAACTCCCCGAAACAATTGCCGGATTGAGTTACGTTAATGTAGCGTCCAAGTAAACAATGATGAGTTAACCAAACTTTATATTGTCTACTTACTGGTCTATACGTGCAACAAGTATAAAGAAACTTCCAAAATGAGAAACTTCCCTCAGAATTACTTTAATACAGTAGCGTTAATTTCCTCCGGGATTTCGGAAAAGATAACAAAAAAAAAAACTCCTTGTCTCAATGCCATCATTTCTTTCGCCGTCTCTTTGTTGATTTTTTTGCTCCTTGGCAAGTTTCTGGCACGTTTTTGCAGCAATTTCGCTATTGTCGCGGTATAGATTTTTCCATTATGTAATCCGCAGAAGCGGGAGAGTTGTCGCAGTGGCTGCAATTGAGTCATCTGCAATCTAGGTGCAACCTACGGACGCTCGAGCCATCTCGAATCGTCTCTCTAATCGACAAATATACAAAGTCTAAGAACGGGGAGGGTTGCGACCATTCTTCCGTCCCCTTGTAATCTCGGCCTGGCGACGGGATTCCGAACATTTTGGTCAGACCTTGATTATTTTCATGGTCCTGGCGTGCACTATCAAAATTTAATTCCAGTCGTGCTTCTTGAGCATATGGGTTTTCCTTCTGTTTTCGCTTGATTAAGACTACAAGGTCTCTCAAACTGGTAGCGTAAATAATTATCCACGTTAGCTCCTTGTATGGTCGTTGAGAAGAGAATGGAGTCGGATTTTACTTCTTTACGTTGCGGCAGGTTTTATTAATTATTTAAGAGTGCGACGTTAAATAAAGCCAGATTTTACGGCGATAAAGCTCAATTAATTGATAATAAAGAATTAGGTACATTGGGAAGAAAATAGCCATCCAAAGTATCGACTCGATGCCTGTAGAAAAATTAAAATTATACAAGAAAATTTCTAAGATGAGTCAGAGTAACCGCTAAGGTAAGTTAAGGGGCTCCATTTGGCTTCGCTATATTTTATGATCCAGCTGCAGAGTGCATAAGCACGTCTCTCCCGTCCAATTACTTGTTAAATGCACGACGAAGTATAAAATTAGAATTCCGCCAAATATATGCAGACGGAAAGGTAAATGATGCCACTAACATTAGTGAATACGGCCAGGGTGTTTCTCCTTTATGACTTTTTTTTTTTTTTTTTTTTCTCTCTTTCTGGGGGGCCCGGCTGAACGCCGAGCCGCAAACACTGAGGCCAGATAGGCCCATTGTGTGTCCCAGTGACTTTATGACTTTACTTCCTCCATAATGCTTGAAGAGTAATGTTAAAAATTACGTGATATTCCTTAAAATTGTGATAAAGTATTATGATAGGTCATTTGCCCCATTTTTGTAAAATAAATAAAAAACTAAAATAATTAACAAAGCAAACGACTGATGGTCATCTTGACAATCGGCTTGTTGAGTGTAGAGTAAGTTTGGTTGCAAAAGAGTAATGTAGTAGTCAACCAGGTAAACCAATAATCATTATTAACATGACTTTACTTGCAGTTGCTAGTCACATTAGTAATGGTCATCAGTCACTTTGTTGACCACGACATTACTCATTTGCAACCAAATTTATTCTCGAGTAAGGTATTGTCAAGTTAGTGATTTAGAACTTCTTACATTGCACCATCTACACACTTATGTCAATCTTCTTATGCTAACAGCTTTTGAAATAACTTTAGTTGGAGCTAGTAAACCGCCAAATCATAGCCATATCAAAGTGAGGTCGTTTTTCTCTTCTTTCTTATGAAGGGCAATAAAATATGAAGTTTTATGTGATGCTTTAGGGTTATCAATAACTTAATTTATTAAGAAATTGCTATAAACTTTAGTTTGAACGACTGCAATTTGGCGGCTAAGTGCCATGCTCCATAATATGGCAAATGGGGCAATTTGGCGCAGAAACAAAACACCTTAATAAAGTTATATTACTTTAATTTATTATCCGTTAATTTTTTGTCGCAATTTTTATGTAATCTCAGTAATCTTATCTATCTAGTTTTATGTAACATCATATAGAATTGAAGTTTTCGATGTAACTTCATAAGGGTTGAAAAGACGTACGCCACTGATTATGTTGTGTAGGTTCCTGTAAACTGCGTTGTTTCGGCGTAACCAAAAGTTAGGGGTTCTCATTTTTTTTTATTATACTACTACAGCATTGAACAAAAATGCTAAACTGGAATTAGATCTTTGCATTCTGATTTCTGCTTGAATCTAAGAAATTAAAATTTAATTCGAAAAGCAGCGCTAAGGGCGATCGAACGCAACCCGGAGCGCGCGCATGCCCAGTGGGTTGCCTAAAAATAGGAGCTAAACGTGTAGCGCATCGTTTTAGCCCAGTTCCACCCACCTAAGCCGTCTGCAAGCGTCCACAAGCCCATTTGCCGTAATTTTGAAAGGTAAGTACCCGTCCCCAACACCCGCGCCCCCCAAATTCCGAAAATTCGACCCGCTTTTGCCCGGGTTTGCCGACATAACCTCAATTTTTTTCTAGAGAAATCTCGCGATTGCCGCACAATGGGCGACGAACCGGTGATGGCAACCAACGACGACGCCAGCGAATGCAAAAGGGGCGCCGTCCAAATGGGTTACTGGCAAGACAACTACATTACGCACTTCGTGCGGTCGATCGAAAAGAGGGCCCCCGAAATCCACAGAGGCTACTATGCCCGCGTCAAAGGCGTCGAAACTTTCATCAAAACCTTCCTGGAGAAGGCCGGGAATACGTCGCAAATCGTCAATTTCGGAGCCGGCTTCGACACCCTATACTGGCGCCTCAAAGACCAAGGGGTGTACGTTTCAAATTACGTGGAAATCGATTTCCCGACCGTCACCGCGAAGAAATGTTACATGATAAAGCGGAGCAAACAGCTGCTGGAGCGGATCCACGAGCAGGACGGGGAGGTCAAGTTGAGCGCCACCGATTTGCACGCGGGAAACTACCACTGTTTAGGGGCGGATTTGAGGAACATATCGCAACTGGAAGCCAAATTACAACAAGCCGAAGTCAATTTTGCTCATCCTACACTTTTTATATCCGAATGTGTTTTAGTGTACATCGAGAACGATTGCGTCAACCGGTTGTTGTCTTGGATAGCGTCGAAATTTAAATCGGCTCTTTTTGTCAATTACGAAATGTGCAACATGAACGACACTTTCGGGGATGTTATGATGGGGAATTTGAGGGTTCGCGGCTGTAACTTGGCGGGGATTTCGTTCTGTAAAAGTTTAGAAACGCAAAAGGGGCGATTTTTGAACAATAATTGGCAAGGATCGAAGGCGTGGGATATGGTTCAAATTTATTACGCGTTACCGGTCGCCGAACGGCAACGCATCGAAAAAATCGAATTTCTCGACGAACAGGAACTTTTGATACAGCTGTTCCAGCATTACTGCATCTGCGTGGGGTGGCTGGGGACGGAATTTGCCGATGTTAACTGTAATGGTGAGGGGTAATGTGCGGCGCCTGATTGTGTCGGAGCCCCGTAACTTTTTTTAATGTTTAAAAGAAGCTGTGATATTTTGGGAAACATAGCTTTATCTTACTGTTTGTTATGTAAAAGTATGGGATACGTGTACTTTTGTGACTGTATTGAAAATACTGATATATGGAAGTTTGTGGATATATTTTGCTTCGATTCACAAAGGAAACTTAGGATTACTTTTGATGTAATTTTATCTATTAAATTCCTTTGTTCCAACTTTCTCTATTGTACATGGTTTAACCATATCAACACACCTTTGAAGTTACTTGCTTTTGTTCTGGTTATGTTGTTACGTTGTCATGGTTGCATTAATTAAAATAATAAACGTAAACTTTGACGTAATTTTAACTTTTCAAACATCACACCAACAACCTCTACCAACATTATCAACAACTTTTTTAAATCATAAAATGCACATTCAGTTGCCTCTCTATTCTACGCGGTTGCACAAAGATAATTGACCGTTAATGATACTGAATCTCCGAGTGTTTCTGAAACCATCTGCTTTTCAATTGTTTTTTGACCTCAAATATAATTTTATAAAGTATTGCAAATCGATTGTAGCTGAACAATGCTTTGAGCATATTTAAAAGTTTTGGCAGGTTAACATGTAGCATAATTTCGTCACATGAACGTCCTTTCGATAACGACAAAAAGCGTCCATTTCGCTGATTAAATCTGAATCGATACAATATTGTCGTTGCACCCCCAAATGAACGCTTCGCACGGAAACAATAAATCTGTTGCTTATAAGTTTTCTATTCAGGCAAATTCCTCGACCGCCACCCTCCACTATTCTTCATTGTGTAACATTTGTTAACAAAACAGGACTAGCCGTCACAATTTGGTCGAGAAAACGCAATCCGTGACCCGCACTCAATTCTTCTGACATTAATCTTCCAACCAATCACGACACTGACATGACATGGCGTTATCAATTTCCTTAGCATAATTCGGCGAAATGCGAACATTTCCCCAAAGTTCAATCTTTGACATTTTTATTTGAAAAAAACATTTTCGATTCCCACACAGTATTCGTCGCGACCGCCCACCCGTCATAGCGGACGATTTGAATAAACCACCCCGACATTTAGGAGGGTTGCGCCGGCAACAACTATGAAATAGAAGATTGCGTTATGGATGCGGGTGGCTGCCGGTTAGAGAACACGAAAGCATCACCTTCAACTAAATCAGGTTTATCAGTCGCTTTGAAGTGGAAAGCGGAAACTAGACCGCCATGAGGAAAAACCGGAAGTGCTCAATAAACGACTGCTTTAACGTCGTTGCAGGGGTTGGCGACGCAGGATAACGTCATAAGAAGTGCCACAATTAGACAAGATCATAATAACTTAACTCTAGCCTTCGGAAAACTAGCCGAGGCCAAATTTCCGCTGCTTTCTTCCAACAAAAGACTTTTTTTAAAGCAGGTAGGTACATTCTGCTAAATTAATCCTTAGGTACTGACGACTTTTCTTCAATGCAGGACTGTTGAGTTAGTAGCACATTCTCACTTGAGCCAATGTCACAAGGATCTAGAGATAAAAACTGCAGGAGAGAGAACTTCCAGAACCAGGAGGCGAAGGAACTTAAACTTTGAATCCTTCCAGGATACAGAACCAGTAAGAATATTTAAGAGACTCAATCTAATCAGATGACGCAGTTAGGTACTTCCACATAAAGGACCAGGTTTTCAAGACTGAGAGGACGCCACTTGACCACTGGGTTGGTTTATTTAAATTACGTGACGCCTCTAAAGTTTTATCGAACTCCGAACATTAATGCAAGGAATAATTTTGGGCCGACCTTTGGCATCAAATGCTGCTCTTGTTTTGACTTGACGCGCCGAATTTCAGAATTGTTTACCATGAATAATGACAACTGCGAAAAATAGACGCTCCATTTGTCTTATTTTCAAAGCTTTCACCAAATAGCTTGCCAACAACATCCCCTAACTGCTCACGTTAAATTCCACGTCCACTCACAACTCGTATAGTTGTTAACCAACCGAACAATGAACAAACCTGCGCTGTCATGAAATTGTTCAGAATTAATATTTCGCCCAACGCTGCGCTCCTTCTTATCCTGGAGGAGTGGAGGACATAAACAAGTTTCGATGTTTTATTAGATGTTATTGCTCCCCGCCGGCTTCCCCGCCGAAGTAGTCGCTCGGCGATAATTCCCGGATTACGATCCCGCCAGGATTCCGGGAGACTCCGCGGGGAGGTCGAAACGTTTTTGCACCTTGCAGTAAACATAATGGAGACGTTTAGAATCTGGCGCTTGGTGCAGACAGATAACAGCCCTTGAATGGGTCGGCGTGCTCGCGAAGAAGCTGATACTGCAATCTTGCGTGTATATACGGATGGGTTAAGATATAGCGCAATGCTCCCCTTTAAGAAATCATCCCTTGAGCATAGACCGATCTCGGAGCAATCTATACAGATATATTCGTTTAAGTTTTTCGGGACCTCATTCTTTGGTATCGACAAAATAAATTGGATATAATCTATCCTACGGGACCCTCTTTAATATTGCACAGACAGTATTTATTTCCTCATTAATTTGCCGGGGTTTCGGGAGCGTTAGGAGGGTTCTTTAAAGGAACAAAAACTTCTTATTCGCTCCCTGTATAGTGCAACGTTTGAGGTCAAATAGAAAACTCTTATTAACTTTTTTGCGCATAAATTATCCTTTGTGGACTAACTCGAATTGAATGCAGGTAAAATCGATAAACATCCCTTTTGTTAGTTGGCAAATTCGCCCCTTATTCACACGTGGGCAAGTTTTCCATTTGTCCCGAAACGCGTTCATCAAAATGATGAATGCAAAGTTAAATTCGAGGCCTGACCCGGGGGTTAAACGCGACTATTTATTTTTACTCAAGAATAGGGCCTCAGTCGCAGTGGGCTTGACGTACGAGTTCTTGTAAAATATTTATTACGAAATTTTCGTATCATACGGAACTCTGCATAATCGACTTTTAACAACCCCCTCTTCCACAACCTGGACCCGCCTCCTCTACCAAATTGAGTTGTAGAGTTTCCGACACAAATGTGTTTTTGATAACGCCATAAAATTTTATAATAGTTATTTAAATCGTCCGATAGAAGGCGGGAAATTCGGTATTTACGAGGGGAAATGCCGCAGGTGAATTTTCTTTGTGTTTATTGAAATTTGTACTATAGATTGTCGGTGTTTTTATTATTTTGGAAAATTGCGCTGGGTTTTTGCACATTAATTTATTATCCGTTGCGGTAATTCGGTTTGGCATTCGAGTGGAAAATTGTTTGTTTGTCAGATATTTGTAAAACTTGTTATGGCTGCCAAACTCCCGGAAACCTCAAACTGCAGTCAATAAAACAATCGCTAAATCGGGGGATTGCAGCACTATCGCCATTAAATGACAGTTTGAGGTTTGCGATTTAATTACGGGTCTTTACTATTAAATTCTTTTTACTAATGCAAACTGTGGTCGGGTAATAGCGAGCGAGTTAGTGCTAACATTGAACAGGACCTGCTTGTGAAGCGTCTAGACGAGACCATTGAGGCAAATTAAGACATATTAAAAACTCTTGCAACCGACACCTCCGGGACAACGGTTCTTGTTCCTAATTCGATAGACAACCGCAAGTAAGTAGTTAATCCAGAAAGTGCCAGCAGATCCTAAACTGTCCGAGGCTCTCTTTTTAATTAGAGGTTTGCGCAACAGGATTCTCGCAAAGAATTTCCATTATAAAATTCCTCGATACTCGCCCACCCCAATAATAATAATTATCGAACGGCAACCCTTATTATCATGTTTTTGAGCCCCTCAAAAACAGTCGAGACCATTATTAAATTCCGCATTGTAACAGGTAAAGCTCCTGAAAGTTTCTCGAGTTTTCCAGCGAAATCCGTAATTATGCGTGGGCATCAAAGAAAGTGTTCTTGTTGAAGTAAAATACGGGCAACTCGCTGTATTAAGTAAAACGGAGAAAGCGCAATCGAAAACTTTACAAATACCGTCCTACCTCAAATTCGGCAGATTGCGCGATACCGTCGCAATTTAAAAAGTGTCGTATTTAACAGTCTACCAAATTTACCCAATATTTTCATACAAAAAAATTTTTTCATTTTCCAAAAATACTAAATGCTCACCAAAATTAAGAAAATACATAATCTTAAAGCGACAACCCAATATTGACATAATGCTGGCCTCTTATATATTTTGTTCGCCAAAATAACTTTTGTTGACCATAAATACTAAATGTTTACCAAATTTTATTCCGCATTTAATTCTAACATAATACCCAGATATTTAATTTTCGACAGTGTCTTATATTATTTAGCAGTTAAAAATACTATTTGTTGATCAAAAATACACAAGCAATAAAATGTTGTACAAGTGATAAATAATTTTATGCAAAATTATAGATGTAGATGTGCTAGGGCAAAAAAAATAAGAGTAAAAATAGAAGTGGTTTGCACAAAAAAAGATATTAATTTCCGTAATATATAAATGCTTTGCTGCAATTGGCTTGCATTATGTAAAACGTAAAACTTCTTTTAGTGGTAATTTCTAATCGTGCTTTTAAAAAAAAATTACAGGACCCTGAACTGACCTTGTACAAAACTTTTTTCGCTTGCTTCTTGTCTGGAAGCGCAAGCGGCAAGGAGAGATGCGCGAGCATATTTTATTTTTGGAGTAATAGAATAATTATTTGACGCACAAATAGTTTTTTTGAAAAAGACTAAATATAAATGGATAGCGCGAATATTTATTATGTACAGCACGGGCGCGTAACTTGAGCGTTCTAAATTTGGTGAACTTTTAGTAAAAATGATAGACATATAGAATTTAAAATGTAAGCAATGGTAAAACAATACGCAGCATAGTTATTTTAGTGATGATGTTCTCATTTTCTGATGTATAATAATTTGGGTTTCATTTAGATTCTTTGATGCTCATTAAATTTTTTGGTGGACAGTGCAAGGGATGTATAGTTTAATTTGGTGTACATTATATTTGTTCCCATTTAAAAATTTTCCTTCAATTTGACAGGATCACCCCCAATAACTGTCGGGAGTCTCGTAAAACTATCAGCAATAAAAATAAATAAGAAGCCGGGAGGTGAGAGGTGGAAAATCTAAAAGGAAAACGACGACTTGTTTATGTTATCCAACAACCACTCGAGGCGCTGAAACGTTAAAAACTAAGCCGTTGCTCCTCTTATTGCTGGACCAAATTGCTCGTGGCGGCTTCATTAGAATCCGACGTGCTCTGCTGCGGAATATTCACTAGCATTTAGAATGATAAAGGACTTGGCACTAAGTTGAATGCACAACTGACCTGTCGTCCTCATCTGGCAGCGTTACTCGATCCAATATTACAGCGACGCGGTTTCCATCCAATTTGGGAATAAAATGAAAAAACACGACATTCCCCAGAGTACCAGTCCCTAATGAGGATGAAAACCAAGAACTGGGATAACTTAACGCGGTAATTTAGTTAAAAGCGTTTGCTGACGATAGTTTAACGGGTCTCAAGACGTAATTAAACGTTCAATCAGCAATCAATAGCACGCAGCCTATTCGGATCTATAAAACAATAACCGAGAGCTTTCGTTGCTGCAAGACCTTCGTTTAGAGGGTCTTGATGTTTTAAACTTAAAATTTCTGAAACTGAGATAAAACCAATTAACGCGCAAATATTGCTTCCAATCGACAATTAAATAATAAATAATTTTTTAGTTCAATTATCGTAGTTGAAACATTCCCGTCTCACTTAGCAGCTTAATTGACGCTTCGAGGGGGCTGTCGTTCATTTTCTTGTTCATTATCCGGCGCTCAGCCCGATTACCATGAGGAATTGGCAAAGTTACATTTTTTGTTTAAAGCGCCCCTAATGCCTGTTCAGGTATGTTTCTGTAGGGGAGCGAAAGAAACTGACGTCGTATATCTCCACGTTTCACCTTTTATTGTTCAGCAGCAGCGTAAAAGTTTTAGGAAATTGCTTCAAGGTCTGCCCGAAAGATTGTTCCTGATGTAAAATATGAGTTACAAAGACAAAAGAAAGGATCATCATAAATTCATATTCATGAGCGATATTTATTCGGCAATTCAGAAGCGACACGTTGAACTAAATAACGCGAAATCTGCAAACTTGATTAATTTTGCTCGCCAGTCAGAACTTGGCCAATCATTTAGAAAATATGAAGACTCTCTTTTCGTCGCAGGAATGGAACGGAAATTTTTCGTTTCCCCGATTTCGTCGAAAATTAATGAAATCGGGAGTCTGGATTTGGTTGGTGTAATTAGAGTAAATCGACGAGGAGCGTTCTAACTGCAGTTACAGTCCGGTAATGTCCTAATCGGCTTGCAGGACGTCAGTTTGTTGCAACTTTTATCGTTTTCTACAAAATAAATCAATAATTTAAAACAAACAAACACAAAGCTGAAAGTAAATAATGGAACGTTACTGTTGGAAGTTGGAGAGTAAAATCATTAATGCTGTTCAAATAATGTCACGGACTATAAAACAAAGAGCGTGCTGATAATGCCGCAATTTTCGGACCCACTCAACGCATGGACAGGAAATTGGACATTGCCACTTTGCTGGCCGGAGAACAAACGAAGTTTTTTGGCAGCATTTTAATGGTAATAATTTCTGTTGTTGCCGTAATATTGTTCTTTTGTTAGATGTCAGATTCGGGATCTGACACGCGAACGGGAATCGGTTTGCAGGTCAACTGACTACCAACGCACCTAATCTACTTTTGGACGAAATAACCGATTTGAAAGATTGACAGCTCAAAGTAAGACCCAAAAGGAAGAGCTTTAATAAAAAAATATTTTGAAAGAAAAAGAAGGGAAAAGTTGGCTAAAAGAGAATTATACAGGGTGGGGCAATAGTGCGCCCGACTTTGATAGCTCGAGTTCTATGATAGGTAGAAATTTGATTGAACATACAGGGTGAGCCAAGACAATTATACAGAGGCAAGTGACATTTTTTTAAATGGAATGTGGTGTGTAAAAGAAGATTTTTCAGAGCCTTTTTCTAGACTCTTTTCAATTCAATATTATTGCTGACTATTTCCAAACCACTTAGATGTAGCGATTTTTTTTGTTGAAATAATGGCATCTGCAGATGCATGTTAAAAAAATTACTACAGTCACAATTATGAGTTCTAAGAAAAATTTATGTAAAGACTAGTTAGGAAACATCTGTGAAATGCCTTTGATCCATTTTAATTTTTAAAAAATTATACAGGGTGGCTAAATTTAATTTTTCATTTTAGAACTTTTTGAATTTAATTTTCTCCATTTTTTTAAATAGAACACCCTGTATTTTTTTTAACGATATGATGTAGAAACTAAAAACTAACATTTTTTGTATGCACACTCCTATAACTATTTGTAACCATTTTCAAAATATCGCCAAATAATTATAAAATTGAAGAATAATACTAAAAAATTAGATCGTTTTCCAAATAACTTGACAAAATACTTCAAATATTTCAAAATTGACACAAAAAAGACAACTGACGACAGGTAACTGCGATAAATGTGTATTTCTTGTCGGATAATATAAAATGCAAAAAAATGATCAAGATACAAATATAAAGTAAACTTACTAAAAAAACTTATGCTGTTTTTATAAACAAAACATCTGGAGCACTTATTAGAATTTTATCTGTCGAGTAATTTGAAAAACAACCTAATTTTTTAGGATTATTTTTGAATTTTGTAATTATTGGGCGATAAATCAAAAATGGTTACAAATAACCATAGAGATGTACAGACAAAAAATGTTTGTTTCTAGTTTTTACATCATGTCGTTAAAAAATATACAGGGTGTTCCATTTGAAAAAAATGGAGAAAATTAAATTCAAAAAGTTGTAAATTAAGAAATTAAATTTAGCCACCCTGTATAATTTTTCAAAAGTTAAAACGATTCAAAGACATTCCACACATGTTTTCTAACTAGTCCTTACATAATTTTTTCTTAGAACTCATAATTGTGCCTGTAGTGATTTTTTCAACATGCGTCTGCAGATGCCATTATTTGAACAAAAAAAATTGCTACATCCAAGTGGTTTGGAAATAGTCAGCAATAATATTGGATTGAAAAGAGTCTAAGAAAAGACTCCAAAATCTTCTTTTACACACCGCATTCCATTTAAAAAAATGTTACTTGCCCCTGGATAATTGTCTTGGTATGTTTAAAAATAATTTCGGGTTACAGACTTGTTTCTCTAGTTTATCTGTGTTTTTAAATCAAATTTCTACCTATCATAGAAGTCGAGCTATCGAAGTCGGACGCACTATTGTCCCACCCTGTAAACGGTACAAAACGCTTCGATGCGACATTCTGTTTCAAATTTTTTTCTTGTATCTCAACATCATAATTTGGTTTCAATAAAAGAAAAATTATTAAAAAAAGACATAACATTCAGAGAGGGGCAATTTTTTTCTAAAAAAATAAGTAGAACGATTTTAAACCTTTCCATATGACATTTTGTAATCAAACACGTTTGAAAAATTTTATGTTTATTTACGTCTTCACCAAATATAAAATTGAGTTGAATTTTGAACACTAAATTTAATTTTTATTATACCAAAATGCAAAGAGAGAAAATTGGGGATCTTTCAATTTAATCGTTTGGTAGTTAGAGGGGGTGGGGGGTGAGTTTTTTCAACTTGCGAAGATGTGGAGGTGAAAAATAATCAAAGTGCGAGCGACCAGTTTCAAAGAGCTTCCAGTTCTTTGGTTCTGAACAACTTTGTAGAGAGATTGACTGTCACAAGTGGAATATTTTGCTATAAAAATTTCTTTCTTTCTATGAAGATTAAGACAGATTGTATGAATAAAGAAGTTTAAAAAAATAAAATAAAAAATTTTTTGATAGCAAAAAGATTAAATTTTTGACCAAAGCGGGAGTTTTAATTATTTTGAATTTTTAAGCAGCTTTGCTAAAAAGTTAAAACTAGTTGTGGAAAAACTGTGGAATTCCAACAAATGGCAAAGGAGCCAGCTGAAGATTAATAAGTCATAAGAAACAAATGAATAATTTTTGTTTAAATTGTTAACAGACTCAGATATGTCCGGTGCCGACCATAATCGCCCAAAAGATAATAAAAATGCAAAGAGTTACTTGTTCAATGTTCGTGCTGTAAATCTGAATCTGAAAGTGCGTTTGTGGTGTATACAGCTGCGACGTGAAAAGCTGCTCTACTAGAAAACTAAGAAGGATTTTCAATGCCGAGCTTTATAACCCTAAAAACTGTAATAAATGGTAATTTATAAAGTGGAAATTTTTAAATCTACATTGTCTACTCTACATTGACTTCAATTTCATTTAAAACTCAGACTCGGCGTTTGCACTTTACAGTTTTGAATGGCAAGTCGCTTCACATCAGCGACTATGGTAATAAATTTAATTTAAATTGTAAGCTTTTACAACCAAAAATTTTTTGTGGTAAATATGCAACAGCGATAAAAACAAATTACAACGCAAGAAGTTTCGATTTGAGCAAAACTCAACGAGAGAACAAGGGTTTTCCAAATACACCGCAAGCTTACTTGAATCGATAGAGAATTTTTCATGGATGACCAACATTTTTCGAGACACAAATAGCTCATAACACAATCATTCTTAAATTACCATTTCGAAATACCATAGTTTAAAATTCAAAACCTAGGCAAATTTAAGAAATATATTAGAGATTCCGGTAGGGGTGGTTAAAATTTGGCCCCAAAACTGACAGTTTGAAGGTATAGTCCGAAAGGACAACTATAGTGGAGGTTGTTTCCCTTGTAATTCTACGACTTCATGATTTAGCAACAATTCCCTTGTTCTTGGGCTTATTTCCGCCGGCTCTTTGACTGGGGTTTATGACGGCACGATTGATGAACGATCCATTGAGGCTTGACCAATATAACCTTTATTCCTGCCGCTAATAAATTACTGTGGACGTGAACGAAACGAAGTTAAATTGACACAAGTTATCGCTACACGCATTGTTGTTAGTGGCCTGTTATATTTAGACTTGCAGTCGGGATGAAGGGTGCTTTATAAACGACAATGAAGCGCGGTTGAATAATTGAAGGAAAAACTCAACCGTAAAGCGAGCTCATATGCAAACGCGGCTTTCTTTCCGCATCCAATCGTTCCTGCATGTGCAGAAATTAGCAATAACGTGCCAGTAGTTACTTTCAAACGCTCCCTTTGTAACAGCTAAAAACTTCAGCCCTAATTAAAAATCCCGGCATAACTGCAAAAATATTGCATTCATCTAGAATTCTGCGCTCTATTTGAAATTTTGCAGAATTTTTTGATCTATTTTGACGCTATCTCGTGTTTCTAATTGATCAGAATTTTTGCGTCGAAACAAGGGCTGCCACGGATGATAAAACTGTTGGCTAGCATTCATTCTTGTGTGGAGACCAGGCAATGAAGTTAACTCGCCGCTTAAAACAATTGGGTTATTTGATCTCGCTTCATCAACCGCGTTATTGTTGCCGCATAATCAATTTTGGGGGATGGTTTTTCCCGTTTCTGCTGCTCGATCTTCCCGCGACCAACTAGAACAGAAAAGCCGCTACCGCGCTTCCACCCGGTTTGTTTTCCTAACAAAATTTGTTTCTATTGCGCTAAAAGGAATTCGGGCAAAAATATGTATTTCGTCTTGCTTCCAGTTGCGGCTGGCAACGATAAATCTTCATCCGTCCAGGAGCGCCAGAAAAACGTTGAGAATAAATCGAGGAAGGGAGGTTGTAAATTGAAAAGTAGCTAAATGTTTGCGAACACGTTGAATTTATAAATTAATTTTTCAACGTCATTTTTGGCAAGTGCCGTTTAAATCGATAATTTCAATTAAATTTCGAGGGAATGCGACGCTTCAACGGGACCCCGGGCGTAATGTAGGATTTAACAACAACCAAATCGGTTATTACGCGACCTCCTTGATACCGCCCCATAAATCTATGGACTGAATTATGGCAAAATTCACCGTAATTTCTAACACGCGGCAATAAATGTAGGTACCTACTATGATTACACGTCAAGTAGGGGCGGAGGCATTAAGGTAATCCCCCGTAAATCAGGTTGATATACAACCTTGTAAACTTCTCTGCAGCGTTCAACTCAACGCGGTTTTCGGCGCTAATTGGGGATCTTTCAATTTAATCGTTTGGTAGTTAGAGGGGGTGGGGGGTGAGTTTTTTCAACTTGCGAAGATGTGGAGGTGAAAAATAATCAAAGTGCGAGCGACCAGTTTCAAAGAGCTTCCAGTTCTTTAGTTCTGAACAACTTTGTAGAGAGATTGACTGTCACAAGTGGAATATTTTGCCATAAAAATTTCTTTCTTTCTATGAAGATTAAGACAGATTGTATGAATAAAGAAGTTTAAAAAAATTAAATAAAAAATTTTTTGGTAGCAAAAAAATTAAATTTTTGACCAAAGCGGGAGTTTTAATTATTTTGAATTTTTAAGCAGCTTTGCTAAAAAGTTAAAACTAGTTGTGGAAAAACTGTGGAATTCCAACGACAAAGGAGCCTGCTGAAGATTAATAAGTCATAAGAAACAAATGAATAATTTTTCTTTCAATTGTTAACAGACTCAGATATGTCCGGTGCCGACGATAATCGCCCAAAAGATAATAAAAATGCTTTTAGTTTTGCAATAAAACATAGTTCGTGTTCTCAACAAACTCAAACTGGTGTTTACCGAGGTATCCAATAAATTGCAATCTTTTATTTCTACCCCTTGTTGGAGCTTTTCCAGATATAGGTATGTTATGCGCATTTTTATTTCTGCTCTACTAAATGAAAAGAATTTAACGTCGTAGACGATCCATGCTATTTTTTTACAAAAGAATTCACGTCCCTTTATCCGAGTTTAACGCAAAACGTTATCATTGTAAGTTTATTCCGAATTTTTCTATTTCCAATTTTTGCATTAATTCAACTCAGTTAGATGAAACCAATATGAGAAACAACGACGCAAATAACTGAAATTGGTGGTGGTTAAAAGAACAAAGTGGTTCGGACAAAGAGACTCATTTTTGTCGATAGAGGTCTTTTAACCCAAACCTTTTTTATTAAATTTGAGCTTCCGGGAGAAACTCTAAAACAAGGACTCTTTTGCGTTATGACGGATTTGCAACAATCAATCGTGAAGTGCCACCCCTCCATTTCTTAGCCCCTTTTATTGTTTTAGCAATAATGATCAATAGTGATGTAGCAGCAGCAAGACGATTTTCTTAGTCAATTTTTAGGAGTAGCGATAGTCGAGATTATCGTAAAAAGTAATTTTTAATTTTCCGTATTATAAGCTATGATTTTAACATTTTGAAACTTTTCATCGATTAAGGTGAAAAAAATCGAAAATATTGAAATTTTTTACGTTCGATTCTATGACTAATTCTAGTAGAATTCGGACCGCATAACAAGAATTTGGCAATAGTTTCCATGAGCAAGTCGTACTTTTTAAGATATGACGATTTGAATGTTTCAATTCATAATTTTCGTCAAAATCGACCTAAATTGCAAATTTCAACTTTTTTATTATTAGACTTACGATTTCATGTTCATACAGCATTCGATAGCTTTTGTAAAATGGAGAAATTTGATGTATTTGAATTTGATGTAAGTCTGCCCGTTCAAAAGTTACAAGAGTTTGAATATTGAAAGAAATCGAAACTTAGCGATTTTTCTAATCTTATACGAAATCTCTTTATATTAGCGTCGAATTGATTACGGATTTAAGTTCAGGAAGCTTGATTACATAAGAAAACGTCAACTTCCGGCCTTTGGGTGCAACGATGCCAATTTTAGGAATCTTTCGAATTTGTATCGATTGTGGTGGAAAAAAAAGTCGAAAATATTGAAATTTTTTACATTAATTTTATGACTTAATCTTGTAGATTTCAAACTGCTTAACACGAATATGGCCGTAGTTTCCCTGTACAAGTCGTACTTTTTAAGATATGAGCGTTCGAATGTTTCAATTCAAAATTTTCGTCAAAATCGACCTAAATTGCAAATTTCAACTTCTTTATTATCAGACTTACAATTTTTGTTCATATAGCATTCGATAGCTTTTGCGAAATGGAGAAATTTGATGTATTTGGATTTGCTGTAAGTCTGCCCGTTCAAAAGTTACAAGAGTTTGAATATTATAAGAAATCGAAACTTGGTGGTTTTTCTAATTTTATAAGAAATCTATTTATTCTAGCGTCGAATTGATTACGGATTTGAATTCAGAAAGGCCGATTACATAACAAAACGCTCATCTCCAATCTTTAGGTGCAACGATGTCGATTTTAGGAATTTTTCGAATTTCTATCGATTTGAGTAGAAAAAAAATGTCCAAAATATTGAATTTTTTTACATCGATTTTATGACTTAATTTTATAGACTTTGAACCGCTTAACACGAATCTGACCGTAGTTTCTCTGTACAAGCCGTACTTTTTAAGATATGACCGTTCGAATGTTTCAATTCAAAATTTTCATCAAAATCGACCTAATTGCAAATTTCAACTTTATTATTATGAGACTTACAATTTTTGTTCATATAGCATTCGATAGCTTTTGTGAGATGGAGAAATTTGATGTATTTGGATTTGATGTAAGTCTGCCCGTTCAAAAGTTACAAGAGTTTGAATATTATAAGAAATCAAAACTTAGTGGTTTTTCTAATTTTATAAGAAATCTATTTATTCTAGCGTCGAATTGATTACGGATTTGAGTTGAGGAAGGCCGATTACATAACAAAACGCTCATCTCCAGTCTTTAGGTACAACGATGTCGATTTTAGGAATTTTTCGAATTTCTATCGATTTGAGTAGAAAAAAAATGTCCAAAATATTGAATTTTTTTACATCGATTTTATGACCTAATCTTATAGACTTCAAACCGCTTAACACGAATCTGACCGTAGTTTCTCTGTCCAAGCCGTACTTTTTAAGATATGACCGTTCGAATGTTTCAATTCAAAATTTTCATCAAAATCGACCTAAATTGCAAATTTCAACTTCTTTATTATCAGACTTACAATTTTTGTTCATATAGCATTCGATAGCTTTTGTGAAATGGAGAAATTTGATGTATTTGGATTTGATGTAAGTCTGCCCGTTCAAAAGTTACAAGAGTTTGAATATTATAAGAAATCGAAACTTGGTGGTTTTTCTAATTTTATAAGAAATCTATTTATTCTAGCGTCGAATTGATTACGGATTTGAATTCAGGAAGGCCGATTACATAACAAAACGCTCATCTCCTATTTTTAGGTGCAACGATGTCGATTTTAGGAATTTTTCGAATTTCTATCGATTTGAGTAGAAAAAATTTTTCCAAAATATTGAATTTTTTTACATCGATTTTATGACTTAATTTTATAGACTTTGAACCGCTTAACACGAATCTGACCGTAGTTTCTCTGTACAAGCCGTACTTTTTAAGATATGACCGTTCGAATGTTTCAATTCAAAATTTTCATCAAAATCGACCTAATTGCAAATTTCAACTTCTTTATTATTAGACTTACAATTTTTGTTCATATAGCATTCGATAGCATTTTTGAAATGGAGAAATTTGATGTATTTGGATTTGATGTAAGTCTGCCCGTTCAAAAGTTACAAGAGTTTGAATATTATAAGAAAACGAAACGAACGAAAACGAACGATTTGCATTCAGGAAAGTCGATTACATAAGAAAACGCTTATATCCACCCCTTAGGTGCAACGATGTCGATTTTAGAAATTTTTCGAATTTCTATCGATTGGGGTAGAAAAAAAAAGTCGAAAATAGTGAATTTTTTTACATCGATTTCATGACTTAATCTTATAGATTTCGAACCGCTTAACACGAATCTGACCGTAGTTTTCCTGTACAAGTCGTACTTTTTAAGATATGACCATTTGAATGTTTCAATTCAAAATTTTCTCTTATAATATCCCTAGTGCATTGATCATTTCCGGAAATTTATTCGAATGCGTTTCCAAAACGTATTAATTAGTCCGAGTGGAACACGAAGGCTAATTACGTTTTGGAAATGCATGAGACTAATATTTCCGGATATTAATCAATGCACGAGGGCATATTCGGTAAGAAAATTGCAACGACACGGACATTGGTCCATTATGTCATTATAATGTCATTATTAATAAATAAATGATTTTGATTGGCTGAAATAATTTCCACTTATTAATTTCATGCAAGGTGCAAACATTTCCAGGAATAGAGTGTCATAGAAATGACACCGAATTCTATTTTTCTATTGCAAACTTTTCAGTCTCGTGCGATTTTCGTCAAAATCGGCCAAGAACAAAAATTTTAACTTTCAATTTCTTAGTCTTTTCATTCTTACTGCTTCTGAAAAACGGATAAATTTGATTAATGTCTGAATTTTTCTGGATCATCAAAACCAACCAATGTACGACCGCCTTTAGATTTCGAGCGCTCGGTTACGCCATGCAAGAGATAAGAGAATCTTTTTTTTGGTATAAACAATTTTTTACTTAATTGCCAATTTATGTTGTGATTTTTTATTTTTAACGTCTGTTGGTTACAGTCCAAGTGCAGTGACCAAGCAGAAGGAAGCACGACTCCGACTGCACCTAGAATCCAGGCCGTTTGAGGATCTGGTGAGTCTATTTATTTGACCTGACCGACAACACGCAAACTTTCCCAATATCCTTTGTGCGCAGCTCTTGGCAAATACATAACGTCAGTATTTTTATTATATCCTCGGAATCAATGGGGCTAGCCCTCGGGATCTCGAAGACTAATTCGCGTCGTTTCGCCCCCGAATTGAGGATTTGTTTCACGTAGAACGAAAGCGCGTGAGGTGTTTCGAGACGCGTGTCGGGACACAATGAGTAAAAGTTTCTCAAAAGTGTCGTTATGCAAATGTTAAGATTATATTGTTCATCAGGTATAAGGGAGTTGGGAATTATTCAGCAATCATATCGCAAGTGGCTTTTTGACTTGTTAAATATTCACGTTGCCTTTGATGCGCTCCAGAACAAGCGGACTGGATGTTACCCGACAGAATTAATAGCCCTGCTAGGCGCATTTAGGGTTTTGTTCCATTGTTCCCAACCCGCATAACTGGGCCAAAAAATGGGTCGGGCCAATTAGGGCCCTCGTGCGGGCCTCCGAATTTTCGCCCATTATTTGCCACTTTTCCACCAGCGACTCGCCCTCGCCCTCTTCAAATTCATAACAGAAAATAGTTTTAGTTTCGCAACAGTCGCCAGTTTCATATAAATTCAACACGCACATCGACAGACCCTTATTTCAGGTTAGAAACAGGGAGCAGCCGCAAAAAAAGTAGCCACACGGGACCAGATCTGGATTGTAAAGGATTTTTTTTTTTTAAATTACTGATACTGTTAATTCAGGAATGGAGTAACGATTTCATTTTATTGCTAATGGATTTGGTTGCAAATTTAAAATTTCGAACTTTTCAATGAACTTTATTCAGGAAGCTATGCGAACAAAAAATGTACTTACTATATTATTGACGAAAGAGCTCCGGAAGCACTGCGCCTGCAACTGTTTCACCGTTAAGCTCTATTGTCGACTGGCATTAACAATTTTATTGAGCAATCTTTTCCCGTGGCAATTTATTTGTCTTGCGGATACATTTGCGGAGTGACTCTAGTGACAACCGCTCTTCCAGTAACGCGATCTCCGCAATTTTCTCGTAATAGATACACAGAGCGCGCATGTACTCGACGAAATTGACAAATACCCCGTTCCAACGGCCAAAGCTCGTCGTGTATCCGTGAAGATTGAAAAAATTAGGTCGACAAACGGCCATTATTGTCTCTTCGCAATTACCTTAAGTCATCGAAGTTACTTTCAATAGTCTCCGCTTGCAATCAACTCGACCAACTTATGAATTGGGCGGAAAAGCACTTTGCTTTACCGGAACGTGACTGCCGAGCAACTTAAAAAGCTTCAGCACTTTATTTAAGCTAAAAAGCGCAAATTTCATGACCAGCAACAAAACTTCCTGGTTGGACATTGTCCAGCTAGAACACCATAAGTTGGTTTTTAACGATTTTTTTGTAAACATTACTCGACTCCTGGAACTTCCCCTAATGAGTTTGAAGCTTTACTCTTGTTTACCGCCACGTGGTTGATTGCGACAATGAAAACTTTCGAATCTTGGCCGTTTACTCTTCTGATCGCTGTGGGTCAAAGTGTCGTGGAAGTTCTGACAGACTATTTGTGTCGAAGCCGCAGCCCCATTAAGTTTAATGATGAGCGCAATGCCGCAGTTACATTATTATCCCATAAAAGAGTGACCGAACTCTGGGGAAATTATCTATTTGTGTAGATCTTGTGGTGCATGGTGAATAAAGGGCATTATAAAACTGGGGATAATTTAAACGATAAACCGCTTTAATATTGCCGGGGAAAACGCGCAAGATGGGAGTCGCCGCAAAAATTGGATTCCTCGGTTTGATTCGAAATTTAATTTTTCGGAGAAGTCACGCATGTTTTAATAACTAATTTTGGGTAATAACGGGTTGAAGTTGCACGAAAAAAATTACTACGGCGATTAATTATTTAGAGATAAATATAGAGTGGTTCGATTAGTGAGTGGTGTTCGGAAGCGTGACTGTTTAGAAATTATCTTTTACGAAAAGTAATTAGTGGAGGAACTCACGTCTTTAATTAGCCGTCACGCAAATTTTACGGCAAATCGGGGAATTCAAAGTTAGTTTGGCGTCAATTGCACTTAACCCACAATTTTTCTTATGCCAATTGCCATCGAGCAATGCTCTGATGAGAGAACTTTGAATTCCAGAGAAACTTTTCAAAATTACAATTGCCCTTCATGTATTTGCAAGTGGGTCGTTAGTTTGCTCCCTTGAGAAACAATTTCAATTTTTGTCAAATCTTGTGTCTGACCAAGTCAAAACGTTGTCGAGTGGTCATGTTGCTTCAAGGATCTGGACCATCCCTCTTTAATGGGGGCTCCTAAAGTATTTAGGATTTCATGATTACAGGATTAGGTTGATTACTTATGAGAACGCCAATTTTAAGAGTTTTACTTTGGAAAATATGTTAAAATTGGTTGCCATCTTTGCGTTCAGTCCGCAAACTTCATTACCTACCCTTGTAACATACAAAGAAATCTTAAGATGTTCAGCGCTTTTAACAACGACTTGTTATTGTTGTTACTTTACTTTCGCCACTTGAAGCGTTACATAAAGTGAAACTTAATGACTCTGGCTTTTGCTTTTTGCAATTTTTGTCCCTGCGATTCGCCTTAAGCTAATGTTGAAGAGTGCCACTTGTCGCAAGTTTTAAGCCCGGTTGTTCTAGGTCGCCCCCAACCGCAAGATTTCATACAAAGATTACACGCCCAATTGCTTACAAACCGTTTAAATGAATAAAAGGAAAAACCGCAATCGTCTCAAAACGAAAGAATTTTATCGACCATTTAGTGGTCTGCCACAATACAACTCGAGAACTCCTCGACGATAAGATAAACAGTAAAAACGTGTTTAATGTAAGTAAAATTGCACCCTTAACTTAATCGAGCTTTCAGCAACAAAGGACGGGAAAACGTCTAGAATCGCTGGGGGTCCGTAACTTTTAAATAAATTTTAAAGAAACAATCATCTCAATAACGAGTCAGTTTCTAAAATAAAGATACTTACTCCTTGGCGAGACAGGTGTTGAGTGACTTACCTGGAACAAAAAAAAAAATATATTAGGGAAGACGTCACGGAATGTTGCAAAAATTGCGAGGTTGTGTGCCGGTTGAAATAAAGAACGCAACCCCGATTTCTCATGATTATGTCAGGTATCCATTATGATAACGTGTATCAGGGGTAATAAAGAGACCGGGATCTGGGCTGAAATTCATCGCCCATGTCGAAGGTTCAACTGAAATCGCAGCAAAGCATTAACGTCTCCAGGCGCTGTAATTGTAAAAAGATAAGAGTATGAGCCGAGCTACTTAGTTGCAGAATCACCGCTAATTAGGACCTCGCCGACATTATCCCACAAGTTGCAAGTCTTAGGCAAAATCTAACTTACTAATCTGTTTCAGCAAAAAATAGACTTTTGTGTGCTTTAAACGGCTCAACTCAACAGGCAAGGGTTAAGAGCTACTCTTCTACTCTTCTTTTTGCTACTGTTACGTAGAGGCGAAATAAAGTCGAGACAAGCGATTTTGCAACTAGCTGTACATAGTTTACTTGAAAAATATTGCTGTGTTGGCCGTGCCAATTCATGGACTGTCAAATTTGATACGTCGTTGGTTTTCAGCAACTTAGTCCTAATGGGGTTGCTATTCAGAGAAATTTTCTTTCTTAAATTACGACCCTCCCTCGACAAGCTGTTGGCGTGTGCTGAAAAAAATACAACAAAGAAACGAACTTTTGTTGAGGTTCAGTTTGACGTTCAACTAATTCAAGTAGAGATAAAACAAAAGCTTATGTGAATGAAAGCTCGTTTTGTTCGGCTCCAACGGAAAATTAGCACAATAGGTTACTTTCTTGATAAGCGCTTTCCTTAATGTGATTAATAAACGACTCGAGATATATTCTGCCTAAGAGAACTTTAGAGAGCATCTGTAAGTGACTTAAGGCTGCCGTAAAGAGTTGACTAGGTCAGTTTACGCCCAGATTTAAAGATTTAAAGATATGTTTACGATTTTGAACAATAAATAGTTTCAAACAACCAATTTGTTGCTCCAGTTGGGTCTACGACTCTTTTGGTGATCTCCGAGCATCCATAATTGGCTCTGAGCCAAAATGAGCAGAGTCTGCTTCCAAGATCCTCAGGCTGAAAGATTTATTTTACTTATTACAAAAGTTTTTTTTGCAATGCACCGCCGCCAACTTGGCGAATTGGCGGGCGTGACGTCACTTTTTATATCGTAAACAAGTCTTTATCCTCTCAAAGCACTTTGCTCGTTATTTCTCCCGGTAGCGCCTTCCTTGCAACTTCCTGCCTTATTATCCAACTTTTTTGAATTTGTAGTTAATCTCTAATTAATTTAAGAGCTGGGACGCTTTAATTTTCCGGATTCTTCCAAAAGTATTTTGTTTCAAACTACAATATCAGCGACTAGTTCGGAAACTTCCAAACTATGGCGAGACGAAAAGCGCCGTCGCATTTCTGTGTCGCCCGCAATTTTCTGAACGCGGCTTAAGAACGCACATGCTCGTTGTTTTCGCAGGTGCTTCCCCCACTTGTTAAGCAATTTCCATCAAGTCAAATAATCGTCCTCAAATTAAGTTTTAATGGCGCAAAGTTCGAGACTCTTGAAACTTGAAACAACTTGTAAACAAGTCTGTTATTTCCAGTAAAACCGTGAAACTCTCCCATAATTTTTCTTAATGGCGGATCAATTTCGCCGATTTAATTTACAACAGGTACCGGTTTCATTCAGATTTGAATAGCTTTGCTAGACTTCGCCCCTTTTAGCCTGTATGGGGCTAATATAGACCACTTATTATTTACACGAATATTTTCGTCGGTCGACTAATTTTTCTGAATCAAAACCGTTAATCTAGCGAATACCTGGAATGCCTTTTACAATGCGTCCAGAACCTGGCTTAATTAAACCTGGGGCTTAAAAATCCATTAATTCGGAAACCCACAATGCCGTTGCCATGGACCTCGCTACGCAAATTCGAATTTTTGCGAAACTTAAAACCATCCCTCTCGCCAGTCACGCGGGATTCGTTGTTAACAAAAATTATTCCATTAACGTTTTTTTTGGAGCGGGTCAAGCTTCCTGATCCATTTCCCCCAAAGCTCGTCCAGCAACTTTTTGCAGTGTCGCAACTTTCCCAATTATAAGCGACTTTTCGGCGTGAGTGCGCCCCGTTGAAACGTAAATCAAAAGTCGAATCCAAGAAAGCGATTCGCCGGTAATAATTTTTCAGAAAAGCGAAATTGAATTCGATACCGGTAATTAACCGCGAAAGCACCGGATAATTGTTTTGAAGCTCGCCGCGGCCGGGGATCGACGATTTTGTTCGTTATTTTCGGTTGAATTTAAAACTGTTGGAAATTTGTTGCAATTTTGAACGAATTTGCAATGCGATAAACTTTCTCGGCCCACCTATCGGCTTTACGTAACGAGACGTTCGATCAGTCTCCGGGAAAGCTGGCGAGAAGGAGCTGACACAAATTCAAAGCCGCTTCCAGGTCTGCGGAGGCTAAGAATTTCCGAATCTTATTTCAATGGCGCAGCCTTGCCAACATTCACGGGAAGCATAAAACAACCATTATGGCGGTACTAGGTACGCAGTTAATTATGTCTCCGATTCGAAACGTATCCTTTCACCTTCTATAGGGCCTATTTGGAGTTAGTTGGGGGAGAATTTTTTTTCGGCCAAAGATGGTGGCGGCACCCCTGCAGCTAACCCGGAGATTGGCGGGGTTGCAGTCAAATTTCCAAGAGTTTCCTTTAATCCCTTTGCAAGCGTTGTGAAAGGGACGAAACTCGTTGTAGCGCTAGCTACAGGAGTTCCCTATTTTTTTTAATTTTCCTTACTTGTGAGAGTTTCACTTAATGAAGAGAGCGACAAAACTGCAACTTTTGCCCTAAATCCTGAACCGCGGCGCATTTAATTAGCGCCATGAAGTTTCCCGACCGATGGCTGTAAAATTTTTAGGACCCCTCGATGACGCTGGCGCTAAATTCTAACGAGCGTTTCTGGGTTTTGATCGCGTTATTTATAATAAGTGCATTATTTTAACGGGGCCATAAAAGTCGAATTGGCCCATTTCCACCCTGCTCCCTTCCGTTTTTACGCGTTTTCTTAAGACCCCGAATGGCCTGCAAATCGCAAACTAACACATTGTAGGGGCGCGCTTTAAATCTATGTTTTGCATGTGGAGTGCCATTCGTACACATCGTCTTCGGCCGGGTGCGTGATGGAATTTATAGGGGATGGAAATGTATTCACGAATCGGGATCGTAAAACAAAAGTCGTTGGAGGTATTCGGGAAAAATTGCGGCGACAATACGTCACGTATCGGAACGTTATTCGGTTTGGCATATTGATTTTGGGGTTTAGGACCGGAGATTTCTAAATCTCTTTATGATATTATTTGGAAAAAAAATTGAGCTCTGTCGAATCGGTTCGGGGATTAATTACTCCCGAACGGTCAAATTTCGATTTGTTTGTTTCGCCATTTCAACATTGATTGTGGTGTTTGATGAATGATATCAAAGACATTGTTGGCGATTTATGGCAAAGCCGTAATAACAACGTTGAGACTGACAAGCTTTCAATTTGCTGTGTCTATACACATTATCACGTGCACAATGTAAACAGCGAACTTGCATGGCAATCAGTGTCAGGGCAAAATTATGACGGTGCCGGCCTTTCGCAGACACCAAAATGATGCAGAACGACTTATAGTGGATGAGCAAAAAAAAAATTAATCTTAAGATAACTTCAAACCTATTTTGTTTGCTTGGTTACTATTATAACGAAGAGTAACTTATTAGGACGAAAACACCCCCTTGGGATTCTACTTGGTGATTGTTAAATAATATCAAGAATTGCAGAAAGCTTTTTTTAAATTTTTTAAATATTTTTCCTAGTCGCCTTATAGTTTTATTTTAAGGACGAAAACACCCTGTTGGGATTCTTAATGAATCTCCTTTTTTGGGCGCGCCCTGACGCCGGGAGTCGGGGGAAAAACAAGCGAAATTAATCACCCGGCCCATCAACATTGACTTTGGCCGGTTTTTGCACTCAAAAAATTAAACAATTAAACGTCGACTAAAAATGTTTTCGTGTTCGTCGAAGGAGAAAAACATGCACAAGTCGTCCGGGGGCCGGCAGAAATTTAATTTCGAGTTGTCGCGGTGACGTTCCGACAGGCCGCCTTCGAAGATTGGCGAGGGCATGTTAAGATGGCAATATTTCACAAAGGGCCAATGCGAAATGAGCTCGCGGCTCTTTAAGGGCGCTTAGTGAAGAGCGAGGGTCGTAAATCATGCAGGAATGAATACCAAAGCAGATGTTTGCCTAACACTTATTCTTTGCGGGAATCTAAAAGCCATGGCGGCGAGACGAAACACGGATCGACAACGATTGCTTTGCTTCCGAATTTATTAGAGCCGCGCTTTTCGCCCCTTCCACCCTTCAATTTTCGGGTTTCACCGAAAGAATTGCAGAAGTGGCATCTCCACATTGAGGCAAATTTTAAAAATAAAGTGTTTGGACGAGAAATTTTATTAGTAACTAGAAACTTTCAGCTTTGTTATATTTTTGCTCTGGCCATGGTGGTCGGACCGACCCTAAATCTGATTATTATTTTGCTCCGTAGGTTTGAAACGAGGTTAGGTGCACTGTGTAAACTGGCGATGATCCAACAAGTTAAGCAAACGCTGACTATGACCAGATTTACGTGCCCTACAACTTCCCTGATCGGCAATCTCACGAGTTGCATGTTATGCATCCAGATTGCTTCTCCTCAGAAAAGCAGCAATGTGCTCTCTTGTCACAAGGATTACCGCTCCTTGAAAAAGCACGTAAGGCTAGATGGAAGTCTCGCCGACCATTTAAAAGTTATACTTGTTTCTGCCACTTTACAATCGATAAGGTTGCCGACATCGTTCTTTTAAATTACAAATAACATTTACTACTTTCAATCTCGTTTCGTGGTATCAGCAAAACAGTTTTCAGAAGTAACGCCACATGGACGAAATTACGTTTCAACCATTTAACGTTTAGATACTGCATCGCAACCTTAATCCTTCTTAAACTTATCCCAATAATAATAAGTTTAGAAAATTGAATTGCGTCGAAAGAAAAAAAATTTCAATAACTAACAAAAAAATTTGGAAATAATTTTCTTTCTGAGGTCCTTACGAGGAATTTATTCGTATAGCGAGCTCCGCTATGTTTCGTATTATTTCAGTGATTTCCTATTTCCGGCATCAGTTTCGGTAATGGCTGGCGACGAATCAATTTCAATTTACGAACCGGGTTGTCCTGGAGTTTTCAATCACCTCCAGGCTGTTCCAACAAATCTAAAATACAATCATCGGAACCTTATGTCACAATATCCGCGATTTAATTTAGGAAAATATGCAAACGCGGCCAAAACAAATCGCGACCATTTTTTTTCTTTTTGGATACCTAATGCCGTTATTTAGGTAGAACTGGGTTCTTTTGTAGAAGTTTCGCTGAGAAGAGCTCCCTGTAGTTACACTCACGCGTCGGCGAGTTCGAGCGAGCTAGTCGCAATTTCAGCTGAAAATTGCGATATCGAGCAATCAGCTGCAGAAGTCCTTGGGGGATACGTGTTTTGTACCATTTTCTTACGTCAAGATGAGTAGTCTGGGTCAAAGGAAATGACTGCTTTATCCGACACAGAAGACTTTACAAGGCAGTAGAATTGTGGATCTAGTTCGAAACTTTTTCATTAAGTAATGCTGTTTTTAAGAATTTAAGTAAATTAAAAATTCTAACGGCCGCCAGCTAGAAGAAAAAGCATTGATTGTGGAAATTTTCAATTTATTGAGCAAAGGAATTAAATAAGTTAGGGTGCGCGAAGAAAAGTTTTTGCGTCGCGTCCAGGGAGGATGTTGGCCGTAGAAGAATCACAAACTTCAGAAGTTGGGTGCAAAGTGCGGAAAGAAATGGAATAGAGGGAAGCGAAGTGAATAAATAAAGACATAAGTTGAAACCAAAAACTTCCTAAATGACACGAAACAATTATGGTGATGAACAGAACCTTGAAAATTTAATTTTAAGGAAAATTAATGAGGAGAGAAAAAAATTGACAAAATTGAAGATCTACGCTATCTTAAATTCAGAAGATTGAAATATGAAGATGGGCACCAAAAATCAAAATCAAGAAATTTGTAACAAGTTTCGTGTAATTGGGCCGTGAAAGTCAATACCATAAAATAGAACGAGAGGAAGGAGCTTAAACTTTCGTAGAATGGGGGCTAATAAATTTTATACTTTTTCGATTTCGGGTTTTACAATAAAATAAAAATCTAATAATGAATTAGCAATAAAGCTGTGAAGTTAAACCTCACTTTCATGAAGCTTTGCGGAAAAGTATCATTAAAGATCTCCAAATAAAAATTATTTTTGAAAAGCAATACAAGTCAAAAAAAAATAGTTTTCTTCTAATTTTCCAGGAATAGTTCTCCAAATAAAAATTATTTTCGAAAAAGTGATACAAGTCACAAGAGAAGTTTTTTAAAGTTTTCAGGAATAATTTGCACCCTGCTCTATTTTAATCCTGAATTAAATAAAGATTGTGTAAATTAACGCAAATATTAATTTTCTGAAAAAAGTACCAATTTGAGAACCAGCAGAGTTAAAAAACAGGTGGGGAGATACTTATAGATGCGAACCAACAAACACGTCCTCAGGAGGGTTCGAATAGGAAGTTTGGCCTAATTTAAAATTTTCAACTTGCATTTCCCTATTGACAACTAAAGAAACTCAATAAGTTGCCAAGTTGTCGGCGGTCATAGTCAATACTCCAGGGCGGCATAGCTCAGCGATCAGAAACCGCAAACATGCCGAAAATTCCTCGTAGAATTCCCATCATTAAAATCATTAGCACAATCCAATCTGGATGCGGAGATAAATTCCCGACTCAATTGCGGAAATATCGAGCTTTGATAATTTCCTTATTTGCAACTTAATTACGTAATTTCAATTGTCTCTTCGAAATAGAAATTATATCGTTCCGAGCCTTCCCTTCGAGGCTTATTAAATGTCTAGATAACTGGTTAATTAGGACAGCTTTATGCTTCGTTAATAATATCGTGAACATTCCATCAATGAGAATAAAATAAATAAGCTTCTTTTCCTCAAATCATTGTTCTAAGTCGTTTTAATTGAAAATCCGCGGATATTCGGAAATTTCTAGGCAAACATACAATTTAACGTGGGCTCGCTCGCAACTCGCAACGATCAAAGTTATGCAAAGTATCGTCCAAAACTGCCCCTGAAAGCCCGACGCATGTGAAATTACTTTCTCGAATGATGTTTTTTGAAAACACAAATTTCTAGAGTGTTTCGTATTCAAATGACACCGTCAGCATGTTGCAATTTAAATAGTCCCCGAGGCTTAACGCAATTTTCTTACAAATAACTTTTAACATCACCCATTTCCCCCGAACGCTACAATAATAATAGTTCGAAAAAAAAATTGTCACAATCATTATTCAATTATCTATTGAATGTGGGGCTGTAACTAAAGCGCAACATTGTTTCGTTATCGTCACCTGTATCAACGTTGGTTGAAAGTTTCGAGAGCTTTTGCTAAGTTTTGAAGCACTTACCGATAGTGCACTAGTTTGGAGACGTTAGCTCAAAACGGGCCAGGTACAAGCGATTGCACAAGTAGCACAGCAGGAACACAAATGAAGGTGTGCGCTGCTTCCTGCGGGTTAGAGCTTTATACCTCGCGCCACCGCCTGCGCTCTAGTCCGCAGGACCATGCAGCTTGAGGCCGAACTTAATGCCAGGACATCGTCGAAGCCGTCTATGGGTTATGTTTCCATTTGTCTCGCGCATTCCGGATGATCCTGTTAAATGCGAACAATCGCGATTGTCATGCTGAACGAAGGCGACGCCCAATCGGGAACTTCCCGAAAATTGCTTGCTTGTAATAGTAAACAAGATCCGGACCAGAGCTCAGAAGAGCAATTAGCGTTTTTAGTTGCGGAAATTTTTCAGGAAGTTTAGGAACGAATCGCTCAATCAAAACAACGTCAGTTTGATCCTAGAAGTTGAACGTCCTATCTCGTCGTGTCTTGGTGGGCTCCAGGTTTTTGTCCATCACTGATAATTTTATTCATCTTTTATTCAATACAAAACTAGTTAACTACTTAGTTATTTTGGGGTGTCGGGGTGAATTTTTTGCGACAGGATTACTAGCAACTGCATAGAATTGTGAGACGTGCACTTTAAAAATTTGCGTTGAATGGACTTATTATAAAATTCCAGCCCTGGGCTGCTTCTGGAATTGAATTTGCATCATCGCACCGACTGAAAATCTGCGGATAGGTATTTAAATTTTGCGGAGAATTTAATTAGCTATCCACCTGTCGAAAGTGCAACATTTTCCCTGAACACGAAGCACATGCCCTGACTCTGCCATTACAAAACGTTATGACTTCGCCATTCGGTGTCTGATATCAAACAATTTACTGCAACGAATAAAAGAAACCAAATAAACCGAATTGCAATAGCGTAAGTGCTTAATGACCGTGTTAAAGTTTTCTTTACCAAATCACAAACAAGTCGTCCAATTATATCGATTCTGGCCCTCACGTTCATTGCCCTAATAAATTCTTGTTATCCCCGTTGTTTTCTGCGGTTACGCCAAATATTTATTTTAATTTGGTTTTTGGCGTGGAAATTGTTGCAAGAAGTTCTGCGCCGATGTAATGAAGTCAAGTCGTAAAGTGGAGATAATTTTTATTTTGTGCTTTATGCTCTATTAAAAAGTGGAGTCGTTTATGTCTACTATTACACCGAGTAATAAAGCTTAGTTAGCTGTCGTCTTGTCTAGCTCTTTTGCCTTTATCTTCCAAATATTAATAAAATATGCCTGAAATTGTTGACTCGACAAGATTATGAACTAATTTGCAACACCAGCAAAGCCCGGCGTCTCATTTTCTTTAAAAGCTTTTACCCCCTTTGTTAATAATATCGTAATTATAGTTACTGAACCGGAGAGTGGATCATAAATAATAATAATTTAAAATAATAACTATGTAGTATTGAGCAACTTGACCTACTTGCGACCGATGTCGTGTTGTTCGGAAATTTATTAAAATTTAATGCGGAAATCTTGAGCTAGTCCTGAACAATTTTTAACAAGAACCGACTTTAATTCGTCCACAAAGTACCGTGAAAATAATGAAAAAGGAGAAATCTGCAATTTGGAATTAAAAGTAATTTAGGAAAGGACTTGCATAATTTGGCTATTGTTCTTTTTTGTGGAACTGTTTTTCTTAAGCAGATCTTGCTCAAATTGAACTTCCAGTTTCCCAAATTACGTTGTAACAGGCTCAAATTGTTTCCCTCAACCCACCGAACGGCGTAATAGCTTCATTGTTAATACGAGCTTATCATTTGGATCTCGCTCAGTGTAAGTCCTTAGGGAACATTATTTAAAATGAAAACAATTTAAGCAGTGCTCCACCTCTAATTCCCCGTGCACCCGTGATATCACGCGTTTCGTTATCCATTAAGTCCGAACTGCGGTACCTTCTAAAGCCCCACATGGTAGCTTTTCAATCAACTTGTCGACGCCGGCCAGAAAAACGATTCAGACGTCAGTGGATGCGAAAAGTTACTCCTAGACAAAAATATTATAGTTTTAATAAGAATCAAGAAATTAAAATATTCTCTAACTTTTTACAATTTTTATCTGGCGCCTCTCCCATTTTTCGAAACCTCGACTTTCAGTGGAAATTTCTTGACATAATTTGATTAGACACATCTTCGCTAGCCATTTGCTTATTTTGATGAGAGAAGCTTTATTAGAAATTCTTCTGAGGGTTTAATTGAAACTTTCGATTTATACAGCGGGTTGAGATGATCCACAAACTCTTGTAAAGCTTTTATATTTTTTTTAATTTGGGGATGTTTTAAAAATTTTTTCACGGCGCTTCTCCCAATTATGGAACTAGCAATTTTTGTAACTTTGAGCCTATATATTTTACGAAACTTGTCGAAAGGCACGTAAGGCGATCAATAGTCGTCTTTGGTAAGCTACTGCAAACTCCGGTGATCAGAATTTCCTTGTCGCAGTGCATTTCAGATCTTTCCACTTCAGTGCGCTGGTTGCATAACCATTATTTAATGAAATAGCCAAGGGCCCTTTTCCAAAGTAAACAGCACGTTTCACTTGGGAAAAATCAGTTGTTAATAATTACTTAAGTTGGCAGTTGTACCCAAAAACAAGCAAAATTGTATGCCAGCATCATTCCAATCTTTAAGAGCTTAAGGGAACTGCGCGCGGGAATGCACTTTACTATTAATTAACTGGATGGTCACGTTAAAATTCATCTTAAAATTAAACGCCTCAGTGTAAAAATGTATCCATCGCTTTTAAGGCAATTTTCTTCCCGAGATCTTTTGTGCGTTATTTGCTGCATTATTGGCCTCGAGGTCGATTTGAACTATGTGGGGTTGTACTTATAGAAGTCATCCTCTTGTGTACTTATTTCTCCTGGGTTTGATAGACTCGAAGCCTTTAGTAATTTAGTAATTTTAAAACTAGTTGAGTACTTATGTACGTTGGGCACATACAAATTTGGGTTTAGATTTTTCATCTGTAGCGTTTATGTTTGCTCTTCAAAGGCCCCGAAACCCGCGGCAATAAATATGGAAGTTAAGCTGATGAAGCTTCCCAGTAATACGGCGCTTGAGATATTGCACCGGCATATTGAATTTTTGTCTGGTCTTATTTTCGCCCGAAACGGGTGCCGATTGCCGGTATCGCGATTTAATATCCCAACTAAGGAGGAATGAACATCGATGATAACTGTCCCGAAATTCCGTCCATTATGAAAGTTCAGCAGAGAATTGGAAAATCGAAAGCAAACGCCTGTAACCGGTAGCTCTCGCTAAAAATAGATGTTTTTATTGAATAATCCCGAAATCTGAATGCGGGAGTAAGAGGGAATTCGCGCGAATCGCAGTAGGGAAAACGAATGCTAATGGTAGCAGGAAATTGTTCCCTAGGGATTTTCGTTTGGCCAGATTTGCCAACGTCTGTTTACCTTGTCTTTTGCAGGGACGATGTGGATTAATACGTTTGCCTAGAAAAATCGGCCGCAATTTATTTGAACGTTGCCGGTATTCAAACGCGGCGTTTTTCGACAAATTGCCGATTCATTCGCGACAGTCGCAAAACCCACAACGGGATTTCGGTAACTGGAGCCATTGGAAGTCGGTCGAGGTTACGGATCGCCACGGGGAATTCATGCAATAACAATGCAAACCGATCGCTTATTAACGAATTCAAATGGACGTTGGTGGGCGAGCAAAACACGCAGGACGACGGCCAATTGGGATTTTGTTATTGTCCTGCAGGACGAGTTGCCGGCTCACGTTTCCTGACGCAACAGAATACGAAAATCTGACAAGATGATAAATATGTTTGGGAGCTTCCGATTTGTCCGGCAAAAAACATCTACTTATTTTTTATTGCAAATGCCCGCCGTCATGAAATGTTTAGGCCAAAGATCAATAAATGCGAAAGACGATTGGGCTTTAAGTTGTCGTGCACGACAAAAACCTCCCAAAAACTGTCCCATGTTCCAAAGTTTTACTTACCATTAAAGTGGACTTTAAATTGTCGTGCACGACGTGCTTCCGCCCGAAACCTTCCCAAAAACTGTCCCATCTCCCAAAGTTTTACTTACTATTAAAGCCGCCACTTTTCGAAGCAACTACTAATTTCATTTAAAATCAAAATTGAAAAGCGACAAAAGTGCCAAAAAACTTTAAGCGGCGCGATTCGCCCGGCGCATCCACCATTTGCGCGCTCCTCCAATCGCCTCGTTGTCGAGCCTTCAGTCCTAATTCCCAATTATCACTTGAGGTGCTCCCGGCACAGATTGTCGCGACCTGGGGGCGAGTAGGTGGCGGAACTTGAGCCGGATTGTCTATTAGATCCTAATTTTGCGCTCTTCAGCGAAATTGGGCCCTAAATCCTCGAAAAGACAGGAAAAAATGCGTTCCGGTGATAATTACGGGGCTAGTCGATATTTTACGGCCGGAGCTCAAGTGAAAAACCCGCAAATTCAGCCGTAATTCTTTTTGCCATCGCCGACGCGAGATGCAAACCGGGAACATCAAACACTCCCTTTCAGCAAAGCCGCCCATTTCTAATTTATTCCCTGAATTCGCGACTGATTGAACTGGCCGAGATCCCGTCAAGAGACCATACTTAATCATTTTATCGTCATTAACAACGACACTGGCTGCAACTTGACGAAAAAGAGAAAGCACAATTAACAATCACAAAAGAAACAATTAACGTCAAGCAAAAACTTTCGAAATTATTTATTAATTTTAACGAACTCTCCCGCACGCATCCAGAAAGTTGCGTTGATTAATGTAACTAGCAGGTATTGTTCCCCAATCCGCTGTTTTCATTGTTCGCAATTTTGACGCTCCATAAATATTGAACAACAACCCGAAATTTTTGATGAATGGAAAGTGTCGATCTTATTAATATCGCGTGCTGCGGCGGGGTTCATTAAGATAATCGCGTCTTTCGTGGGGGACGAAGCGAAAACAACGACAAATTTCCATGTTGTGTTAGCGGGAATCTGGTTTATTAAGGGGTGGTGATTTCGGCGACGGATTCCTAATTTCATTTGCACTACTAACGGGACGCATTAATTATCCGGATTGGCTGCTGCTGGAGGTATAAAATTCGGAATCTGCCAGTGATTTATTGGGGCGCGAGCTCGAGCTGACAGAGCTCAAAGGAGGCGCGCCCCGGGGGCAGCCGGATTCTCCCCAAATTCACAGCGATGAAAAACTCGGTTCGGAAAAATGCAAATCGAACTAATTCCAGAAATATGGATCTCTGAAACCCCCGACCTACTTTATTTTACTTAAATGTTTTCTTGAGACTTTTCTTGTGTTATCATTAATATAAAGCTGCGCTTAACCCAGAGGTGGCTATCTTTCGTCTAACAACTCATAAAGTTATTTACAGGATCGGCAGGGTGCTCCAAACCCTCTATTAATATTTGTATTAATTATACGAGTTTTTAAATATTTTCTAGTCAATGAGCACCTAGAAATCTCTATTATGGGCTGCGAATTAAATTAGACCAGACACCAGCGGAAAGCTCCTGCAACGCATAAAGAGATTTGCCGAACGCAATTCTGAATAATTATTATTGCCGCCTCTCGCCAATAATGCCTAATGGCTGTGCTATCTAAATTTAATTAATACTTTGGCGATAATTAGTGGAGGGCTCGCTGAAGGCTACAGTGGGGTTATTTATTTACTGTCGACCTTAAGTTTGATAGTTTTTTTTTTTATGTGGCTCGTACAAAGCCGCTGTCGATTCCATCAGTTTCTTAATAGAATAAAAAATTGAAGTTGCTGAGCAGTGAACATCCGAATTGTATGTTTTTCGCTTCCTTCACTTTCGCGGATCATTAGTTACAAATTTCCGCTTCCTTCTTATTGGCAAAGAAACACTTTCGCTTTCTGGGACAGTCGACCACTTGAAGGTTGATCGATAGTCACAAATGATTCACTTAAAATTTGCCACAAACCTCTTGCTATTTCGAACATTTGAAAAATTTATGTGAAATCAATACAAGTGTCCAACTAAATCTGCAAGAAATTGTAGGACCGAGAAATTTTACTTTTATTTTATTTAAATTTAATTTCAAATTAAAGATTACTCACGCTCCGCTTTTTTAATTATCCATGTTTATTCAGCGTCCTGGCGGCAACAAAATAAACAAATATTTTTTTAATTACTCTCGAACCAGTATTTGGGGGCGATTGGTGGAACCGTTTGATTACCTCAATCGATTGGAGCTAAATTTTTTCTTACAAGATGTACACAAAATTTGTATTTATTCAATGAAACCTTTATGTAAATAGCCTTCGGCCGTTGCCTGGCAGTTAGTTTCGTAGTGGTTAAGCTGAAACTTTATCTAACTCGCAGTTATTCAGCTTGAAGCGCTGAAACAGGAAAGTTGCCATGTTAACCAATTTATCAGCAGATCTAGGATTAGCCCTATTGGCCCTAACTAATAGATTACCTTATAGAAACTAAACAAACAAACCTGCCTGAATTTCTGTAAACACCAGACAAATTAAATCCCTTTTTCCATAAACCAAAGATTGTTTTCAGTTAAATAGCTAATCTCATTTTCCTTTAAACTACCAAGGAGCGGACGAACCTTCCTATTCCGTCAACTTTTCTTTCCCCAAGTTCAAGTTAAATTAAAGTATTTATCTAAGGTCTCTTCATCCTGTGATCTTCATTGAATTGCGTGACGCCTCTTTAGTAGACGTCACTTACGATGGTATCATTTGATGCTTCTATCGTAAATGAGATCGCGAATTTTACTATTTGGGTCCAGTGTTGACATGAATGTGTACAAACTGTTGACCTACATTAATTTAATTATAAGCCGGAAGTTTTCGGTTTAAATGATTCAACGCTATAATTATTACAAGCTCGGTTGTTGCGAGTTGTGATCAGCTTTATCGACAACTGACTGAGGTGATATAAAATGTCAATTAAATACAGAAAAATAAAATTATTTTTGACATTTAATCAGTGTTAAATAAAATAATTAAAAGCCAAATAAACTAAAATAGATTTTCTGGCAATTTCCATTAATTGAAGCCGCCAAAAAAAAAGTTTTTCAACTAATTTGTTGGCTATTCTTGCAAACTAGCGGTCTCATCATTTGAACATAATGACCATCTTTTACCATTCGAAGTCATATAGTGCTTTTGTCTAAAAATTACAAGATTACTTTATGAACATCTCCTTTGTGCAAGTGATTAGAGCAGATGGCGGCAGCTTCAGGATTGAGAAAATGAAGTGAGCAACCTGAAAGAATCCAGAAGTTCCAACTCCTGATCACAGGTGGCGCGGGATCCATACAAGGTTTGCAAGTGAATCAATAAGGCTAGCAAAGTTTTCTATATAGGGCAGAACATCCCTAATTTAAATTTAAAAAGAACAGTTCTCTTGGTTATATCATTTGGAAAAATTTAAAGATGCAGGGTTCTATCTATAGATAGCAGCAGTCGATAACGATATTACTTATATGCTTATAACGAACACCTAGCAAATAATAATTTTTTTTTTAACACAAAAGTTAGGTTCTTATGATTTTATCTGTTATTATTGAACATTAAGATATTTTAAAATATCAATTCAAAAATTTCGTTAAAATTGGATTTCTTTGTTAATTTCACTCACTAGTTTATTCGGATTTTAGATCTTTGAATTAAATAACAAAATTGAGCCTCTTTGCAGGAATCCGGATTAAGTACCAAGACTAGCAATTTTTTAAAATTAACAAATTATGCTCCTTGATTTGGAAAATTTCTTTGACTCTTTTCGTAAATTAATTTCACTCTCGGGAGTCCCAATTTTTGGACTGTCAGGTATCTGGGTAGACGTATGATTGTATGTTGCGTAGGATCGAAGCCCGCGGGTGATTGTGTTGTTTTACAATTACACGTATCATGTATCTACTTGAAGAAGCTTTGGAAAAACTTGTCTCATTAATTTGAATGGCGCTTCTTCGGCGAATTTCCCTTTTAAACTGAGCGAGAACTTGTTGATGTTTTTTTGGAGCTTACACGCCCAAATGACAACGGTTACGGGTTGTGTTATTACGACCCCCCGCATCGTCGTGATGAACAGCCTGCTACTAATTTAATAATATTAGAAGGTGAACGGGAACCTGAGCTCAACCGGAGACCGGAGTGTTTCAGCCCACGGATCGCGTCAATAGTGGTTTTATTACGTTATCTTAGATTAAAACGTTGTTTCTCTTCACCGCGTTCTAAATTAGGCGACCCCGGACGTCCGTAATTTTACCTTCGTCCCGTCGATCATCCGACGCATTTTCAGATTTGCAAAGGCCGTCGGTTTGTTGGGAAACGGATCAAAAGTGCGCAGCGCGGGATGAAAAGGAGCAAAACGCAATTAACGCCGCGATCCCGGCAGGAATTTTTAATGAAAATGGAGGAGAATTTTAAATTTCGATACAACTATCAGCGTCGACAGGAATTAAATTAGTAAACGCGTGCGGATTCGCCTAAACAAGGCGTTATTAAACGCGATTTAATTTACCTTGTCGCTGCAACCCTCCCCGACTTCCGGGGGTTACCATCGACTACCTACACAATTGGGGATTCAGAATCGCGCTCGAAATTTCGGTGGCAAAGAGTCGGACCAAAAACGCCGCTGATTGCTGCTGCTTTGCGACAACCTCTCCAGTTGCAAAGTCAATAAAACACGGATTGTCGGGAATTTAAGCGCTTTGCATAACCAACAGCATCGGTTTGCATACGCAACAAGAATTATCGTATCAAATCAGTTTGCTTATCCCGATCAATGAAACCGCCACCGTCAACGACTCGATTCAATCCCCTAAATATTTACGCGATTTAAATCGACTTTTCAATCGAGACGGCGTAACGAATCGATTCAAACTATTTAGCCGGTCGTGGGACGGTTTCCGAGAGCTTAATTGGTGGTGTTGTGGAGGGACGTTTAACCCTGCTCTAATTACTATTCAAAATCCGTGGAGAATTGCGGTGACTGTCATCGAGGATCAATAAAACGTACTTTGACGAGTTCTGGAAACTTTGACCAACGTCAACAGACATGGCAACGAACAAGCGGACTCGAGGGGTAGGTGCGATTTGGATAATGCGAGTTTGCCGGATGAAAGAACGCATTAGGTGATTGCAACTAGGTGTCTCGACGTTTGGTCCGCGACATTCACCTGCTAAACAAAACACCACTGTGAAATCATCCCCGGTTGTGACGAAGTGGGTCAAGTAACCGGAGGAATGCGAAATTTACGACGTGGGAGTTTTACAGGGTGAGCGACAAATCAAAATATTGTTTACAACCCCATTTTTCTTGGGGTGCAAAAAATATTCTGCACCCTGTTTATTTTAATTTGAGATATTTTTTAATGGTAATGGCGACAGTTCCGAGATTATCTGCTAAAGATCTGAAGAGGAACCAATACAGGGTGATTCACGTAGCCCGTCCATTAGAAGTTTTTCAACTTCCAGTTGGATTAAAAATTTGAAACTTGGAAGGCAGTTATTATCAGTTATGCTCATTCTATCTAAAATATTTTGAGCTCTCTAGCTATACAGGGTGTGCGAAAAATCTTTATCAACTTTTTTATTTTAAATGGAAACGTACTATTTCTTCTACATGGTCTAATTGGTCTTCCAACTCTAAGTTTTTATAACATTTGTTATGTAAACTTATTTGACAATTTTTGACATTATGTTAATTTATGTGAAAAAAAGGGTCGATGTGGTGGCTTACAAAAAAATTCGTATCTGGCCGACGCTTCAAAATCTGTGAAAGCTAATTTGTAAAGTGCTTAGTTCAAAGTCCAAACTAACTTCTGATGTCTTAATGGTGGTTCCATCTTGTACCATATGGGCGCAGACAATTTTTAAATATCGCAACCAAAAATGGTCAAGAAGTCATTTTTTTCAAATGGCACCTACATATTTTTTTTACACCACTCGATAGAAAATTGTATTTTGGGATGAGTTACTTAAGCATTCCCTTTACCTAACTTCATCCCCTATCAAATTAAAAATTAAAATTCAGAAATTTTATCAATTTTGCACAAGATTTTTTGGTTTTTCAAGTATGCCATGGAAACAAAAAACAATTGCAACAATTTAATTATGAAATAAATATCTTACTAATTTTATAAAACAACAACAACAAAAACTATCAAAAACCATCTTAACAAAATTCTAATGTAAATGTTCAATGTGAGCATTATTTTGATTACTACATTGTATCATTTTATATCATTGTGTAGCTCTTCTTATTTCGTTGGTGTCAAGACTGTCAAATGCTCTTATTATTCTCTCGCTTAATTCCTTTATGTTGCAAAGTGGTGAAGTATAAACTAAATCTTTTATTCGACCCCAAACATAAAAGTCTAATGAGGTAAGATCTGGAGATAATAAGAGCATTCGACAGTCTTGGTCCCAACGAAATTAAAAGAGGTACACAATCTGTTGAAAATGGACTAATAGAATGTATGTAGTAATCAAAATGGTGCTCACATTGAACACCTACATTAGAATTTTGTTAAGATGGTTCTTGGTAGTTTTTGTTGTTGTTTTTTTTTATAAAATAAGTAACATATTCATTTCATACTTAAAATGTTGCAATTGTCTTTTGTTTCCATGGCATACTTGAAAAACTAAAAAAATCTCTTGGCAGGATTGATGGAATTTCTGGATTTTAATTTTTAATTTGATAAGGGATAAAGTTAGGTATAGGGAATGCTTAAGTGACTCATCCCAACATACAATTTTCTATCGAATGATGTAAAAAAAATCTGTAGGTGCCATTTGAAAAAAATGACTTTTTAATCATTTTTGGGTGCGATATTTGAAAACTGTCTGCGCCCATACGGTACAAAATGGAACTACCATTAAGATATCAGAAGTTAGTCTGGACTTTGAACTAAGCACTTTACCAATTGGTTTTCATAAATTCAAAACCGTCTGCCAGATACGAATTTTTTCGTAAGCTACCACATCGACCCTTTTTTTCACATAAATTAATATAATGTCAAAAATTGTCAAATAAGTTTACATAACAAATGTTATAAAAACTCAGAGTTGGAAAACCAATTAGACCATGTAGAAAAAATGGTACGTTTCCATTTAAAATAAGAAACTTGATACTGACTTTTTGCACACCCTGTATAGCTAGAGAGCTCAAAATATTTTAGATAGAATGAGCATGACTGATAATGATTGCCTTCCAAGTTTCAAATTTTTAATCCAACTGGAAGTTGAAAAACTTCTAATAGACGGGCTACGTGAATCACCCTGTATATCGAAGGTACTCCTGCTAACTTCCCTTGGACTGACTCTACTTGAAAGTTGAAAGGACGTCGTTTTTTATTGCTTTTTCGGTTTTTAGGTTTTTTTTAGGGTTTTAGGTACAGCAGCTTCTATTTATTTAACTTTTTCTGAAAATTCGCAATTTATTTTTTTCCTTGATGACTCGGTATTACCTTAAAAAATTTATAGATATAGCTGCGTTAAAACTAATTTTTTCTAAATTCTCATTAAAACAGCGATTGCGCACGAATGGCGGCATTAGCGCTAAAAGGGCGAATTAATTTTTGCGGCTCATTATAAGATGATTAACAGGTTAAGAAAAATGGTTCGGGCGCTTCACTAAACCCCAGCTATTTAAATTTGTAAAATTTCATTACTCCCTCAATTTTCAGAAACAATTTCTTATTGAATTTAGTAACATCCTACAGTTACTAATAATAAAAAAAATTGCGAGTACTTTCTTCTTCAGTTTTAGTAGCTGCAGTTAGGCAATAAGATTTTTAACCATTTTTAAAAAAGCGTCGCGACGCTTCAATATCGGTGATTTAAATTTTGAGACAATTTTTGAATGAAATTATTTTTTTGTCGGAAAATTTTCCGCATTGGCACGTTGCTGCCACTGGCTTCTTCAGTTTCTGGATCGCAGGTATTGCAGGTAAGCAGTAGCGATTCCCGTATTGGGGCATATCCATTGTGGCAACGCCGAGTCCCATCTGCCAGACTCGTCCTTAATTGGTGATGTATCGGGAAGCTGCACCATTTTCAACTTATTGTGTCTTACATAATCCCGTCATAACTCCCCGCTGCCCGAGCTGACATTATTAAATTTTTCCAACGTAATCTCGTCGAATAAACCGCTTTAATTTCCACCTTCAGTTTTTGCCCTACGACGACTTTATTACGTCATAAATTAACATTTAGTTTATCCTAAACGCGCATCAGTCTATTTGTTTAAATAAAAGCCTCGCAAGGCCAGAAGATTTTCACAAGAAATATGCCCGCCCGTGCAAACAAGTCGACGAGGGAGCCAGAAATGCACCAAATAGAATTACGGGATTGCAGTGAGAATAGGGGTGTTTGCCTTCGGTTCGACGGTGTTGTCGTAAGAGACTTGGAGTGATCGACGGCCAAAAGAAATTGTTACCATAACGGTGACAATTCCTTCCTAACCCACATTCACTCGAATTGGCAATTAGCTCCTTTAAAATTTTTAGTTGACGTAACCCCTAATCACCCCCTGATTAGGGGTTACGTCGACTAAAAATTTTTTTTTGCCTAAAATGCGTGGATCGTGTCCCAAAGACCGTTACTCAAAATGCTGAGTGTGTTATTCTGTATTCGCTAGTAGCTAATTATGGAGAATTAAAAAATATATGTCGAGAACTTTTTTGCTGGGAATTCAACCACAAATTGGGCGTGGGGTGGGTTTAGTGGAATATTCAAATAATTTTTGGCTGACTTTGTTAGTTAAGTAACAACTACTTAGAGCTTTGTGTTTCCTGTTAGGATGGTTGGGACGAATGTAAATTGTCAAAGGAGTTTCAAAGTTTCACTTTCTCATCAGGAACTTAACAATTAAGAAATCGCAGCTAAGGCCATCTAGGACTGAAATTCGGGAAATTATGCAGATGTTTTCAGGAAAACTTTGAGTCAACTTTAGCAGATGATGCTGCGAAGAACAAACAAACCCTATTTACATTATTCGACACTGTTATGTTAGGAACCTAAGCTCCAGAAATTGAGCCGTTTCAACTTAATTCAGTTAGCTCTGTGAACTTTAAGGGTCTAACAATATTTCTCAATTTTGTCCAGAATTGAAACTGATAGACCAGGAGGTCCCACAGGTCGATGGAAAATAAATTTATGTTATGGTCATATTCCTACGCTTTTTGTTCAGTTATTGTTTTGAAGGCGTTCATATATTTCGCGGATGGAGCACCTGAATCCTCAGGAGTCTGCTAACATATTTCAGTGAAAGAAAAACATGGGGGTGGAGAAACGAAACTTTTTTGATTTTTCAGCGACTGACAAGCTTGCGATTTATTATGTTATTTTTCATTTATAACAATAATAATGCTCTCGAGTCTGGTTTTGCTTGCTAATGCCCCTTTAGTGCTGCAAGGAAACTTTTGTTACAAGCCCAGACTATTGGTATTATGAGGACATTTTCCTTTAATTACTTTCCTTGCTTGTTGACTTGTACCTGCAGGCGTGTACCGTCGCTAGAACATCCAACACAATTAATTAAACAAATTCTAATTAATTAACTTGACTAAACGCTGAACAAACACGTAAGTTAACTGCCTCCACATGCCATTGCCGTTGTTGGCAATTTGAAGAATTTTTGCCCGAAAGCTCTCTTGAAGCAATAAGTTCCCGACGACTCAATTTGAATGTTTATTGTATATTTGCAAATAAACCCGTTAAGTGTTGCATCGAAAGTAATTTGACGCTTTTCCAATTTTATTTTGGCTTTATGACTGCCGTTCGGAGTCACCTATACCGAACGAAATAAACGCGGGATCCATATCGAAATTCCGTATATTATTGTATTATCCGGTAAAGCTCAACAGCCCATCTAAAACGATTCGCTCTTGCACCTACGCTTTCAGGTTTTACCGCAGTCCACTCGTCATCTCTGTCGTTTGCATAATTCGCAGAGCGGAGACTGTTGGGATGGACGGACGTAAAATGCAGTTTTATCGGGCTAACGGATAAATGTTGCGTTCAATTTCGCCAGATTTCGTCGTTATCATGTTGGGAAAGCATCCGTGAATCCTCCTGGAATTTTTTCCGGTTGGCCAAGTAGAAATGTCATAATTCTATGGGAGGAAGAGGTGTTGGAGGTTTAATGATTTTGACGTTCGATGCTGGGTCGGGTTCAGCCCTTACGGCAATTTAACAACCAATGACGGTAGCAGCACATCGAATTAAAACGCATCGCACGGAAAATGGGGCTTTCATTCGGTCTTCGCAAAAAACGCAATAAACACTCTTAACGTTGTCACTGAAATCTGCCATAAATGTTTTATGCTTGGAAAATACTTTCAGCGAAACAGAAAGGTTTCGTAGATAAATTTGGTTCTGTTGGAAATGACTTGAAATTATTTTCAGTTTAAGCAAAAATAGTTTTCTTATCCTTTATTTTAAGTACTCACCAATATTTTCAAAAATAATAAAATTTTGGAATTTTTTTATGTGCTGCCATTTTTCAAAGCAAAGTAAGCATTGCAAGTGCCTTCTCTTGTGTGGAGGAATCTACCAGAAATTTAACTGACAGCTTAGCTTGGAAATAGTTTACAAGAACTTTAATTTAAATTTTTCAAAAACGTTCTCTAACCTTTAATATTTTTATTAGCTTAGCTCCGCTGGGCGAAAAGGCAAGAGATGAGATTGTATTGAATTAAGAGCTAAGAATGTGAAAGGGTTTCTAATTTGTTCAAAATTTTAGTTTAGAACTGGAACTCTCGAGCCTCAAAAATTTAATTTAATTTTATGCTAAGATCGCAAAAATTTATAAAAATAAGTTCTGCAGTCGGTGTCAAGAGCTCCTAAACATTAGTGTGAAGAAGTTTGGAGGAACTTCCAATTTCACAAATTGCGACGTATAAATACTTCAAGAACTTATTTTTAAATCCTACGGAGTTCGAAAACTGCAGTAAGAGAAAACTATTCCTCTTCTTAATACCCTCCAATCACGTCGGTAAACAGGAATCATGGAACAATAAAATTTCCAGATATCGCCGACTGAATGGAAATGTGGCGAGTTTACGAGCGAGAAATGGGCCCCAATCACGGCCCGATGGATGGTCAAGTGTCGGAATCACGTCCCGACCAAAATCAAAAATGCCATCATAGGTGGAGGCGGCGTGACCGTTGGCGGGAGGCGGATCAACCCTCCTCTATAAAAGCGATGGTGCATGGAGAACATCCAGAGTTTATGTGGAAGTTGTGTTGCGCTTACAGGTTGTTTCAGACGGAAAGAGGCGCAACAAGTGCACGTTCGTCGGCTCGTTTTTCTTTCGTTCGAAATTAGTTTTCTGGTAATCAGTGACGACGAGGAAATGTGCCAATCGACGACCAAAGGGATGTCGCCCTTGCCGGTCAAACTGGCCAAAATCACGGTCATTCTGATTTTCTTCTGTTTCGCCGAGTGCGCCGCCGGTGAGTTCAACGCTGCACTTCTAATTTTTGTCCCCAATTGAAACAAATAGCTGTCGATAACGCCACCTTTCCACCCTCAAAGCAACTTTAACTAACATGAAAAAGTTTAGATTTAGGAAGTCACACTTCTTAAGGGTGTTGTTTTATTTTAAATAATTCTAGTTCCGAGATTTTCTCTTCTGATTTTTTTGGGACCTACAATTATTCTCTTTAAATAAATCTTGTAAATTTACACACTGTTAACTTCCTTATTAGCATTTCGCTACATTAATGTCACTTTGTATTAATTTCTCACTAGAAGAGTAAATTTGATCAACAACGTCAAGAATTTCAATAACGAGTTGCCTTGCCGCATTTAATAATGCGGTAATTACAGATGCGTGAAACCCCATCACTCAACCTACTCTTTAATTACCTCGAAGAAACCTGATTTATGCACCAAAATTTCTTCTTGTACGTCAAATCTATATTTAGGTACTCCTTCAAATTTTTTTAATAAAATTTAATTTATTAAGCGTATTTTTGTCATCTCAAGGAACCACCTGTTGGTTTTCTTTCTTAAAATTTAAACTGTTATTAGATTTAATTTTTAATTATTGCCTCAACAGAATTTGTATAAATTTCGCAATTTCTGATAGTAATATTATTATTGAGACTACGTGGAGACGGACTTCCTGAAATGTAATAAGTTTCTAGCAGTGGATCAAACTTATCTCTGCCTCACTTTCTGCACCACTTTCGTTATCAGATAATTAGGGATTAATGTTGTGACATTTGAAGAGCCGAAGGGGGCTTAGCAAATTTGCAACTTTTATTGATGAACAGCTTTGCTGGGAATAAGGAACTGACCCGTTCTTCTGGAACTCTACACAAAATTGTGATATTTAGAAAAGTGTGTAAAAGCTGTAACTTCTTAACTAATACTGTATCGGAACATTTTACGTAGCCTTAACCCTTCTTTTTTAGGGAAGAAATTGGCGACATCTAAATTTAATTCATTAATTTTTTATGACTCGCCTTTTAATGACGCCTCTACCGTTTATCGAGTTTCTAGTTTATCGGAAATTTGGGAAAGAAAAAACCTTAAAAAATCAATTTAAGAAGTTCTTCTTAACCGTTTCGATTCACAAGACTTTTTTTGTTACAAACACTGATTTAACAAAAATTAAAAAAAAATGAGAATTTTTTGCTTAATATTATAATCAATCAATATCGTAACCAAATAGATACAGGTAGATACAGTTGAAAATATAGTTACAACGCTGACTGGCGCATCCACCATATTGCGTTGTTCAACAATTATTGTAAATTGGGAGCAACACTTGAACATAGAAATAACGAGCCCCTGATATTTACATATTAATCGGGATCTCTGTTTGCTAATTATTGAGTTTCGCTTTACTTAAATTTAAAAAATGTTAAAGCAAATTTAGATTCTTTTTTAAGAAGTTTTCCATTTAAATGAGCAGCAATTATTAATGTTAAAAAAATATTAATGTTTTAATTGCATTATCACTTGTAATTTTTGTCTAAATATCTAGTATGGCACGAGCTGTTTTATGACGATAAATTTTAATAATAATAATAAACAATAATTAATAATTAATAATTTTTTTTATATTCAACAAACTTTACTTGAAATAGACGTTTTGCTGTTCCACAGGAAAAATGTTTAAAATTCACTCTTCTTCTCTTATGCCCGGTTTCACAAACGCACATTAGCTAATGATTCATTAACGATTGATTAAATTTTTTTAATTTTTTTTACTACTTTGATTGGCCATAATTCATTGTTGCAATTCGTAAGGTGTTTAATAGACATATTTCTAAAAGCCCGCGGATAACTTTACAAAAAAATTTCAACGGCTTTTTAACGAACGATTAAATCAACATTACGTTAATGAAACCGATCATTAGTCTTTTTAAGGAATAATTATTTTCTGTCCAGTTTTGTTTGTTATATTAATTTACTGAACCACAAAACATGAAGTTTCCGCAACTCTTCGATCGTTTCTATTTACTTTGCAGAAATTGCTTAAACTTTCTTAACTAGTTACAGTGCAACATTTCATGACTTTGGTAATCTGTAGAATTTTGAGTGGAATTTTTATTTCTGTGGATATGAAGCACTCAAAAAAATCATAAAATCTAAACGGGCGGTAGGTTGGCGCCTGCGATTATTATCATTTATTTCGGCGATAGAAAAGGCGCAAGAAGTGGTTCAGCACGAGAAAAAAACATTTCATTTTGTCATAATTAAATAACGAAGCTGGAATCTCGACGAGTTGAAGGGGGTGGAAATTCTGACGAAAAATAAAAACGTCACTATATTAGTAAAACACACCTTCCAGATTAAAGTTGCGTGAGTTCTTCTCGTGCTCCTTATTTTAATGAAACCCTTAACTGACCATTACAATTCACAAAAATGAAAATAAAGTACTTTTGCTGTCGAAACTGCGTTGTGAAGAAACCTCCATAGCCACAAACTGTTGATCGTCAAACGATTACACATAATGAATTACACAGAATTCTGCTGTATTTGTTGACACAATTTGTGGACATAAGGTGTGAAAACGGGAAATTGATATCTGTAGAGTGGGATCAAAAGTGCGGCCTAAAAACAAAGATGTAATAAATAGGTGTAACGTTATTGTGCAACCTTTAATCTACCTTGGGCCAACTGCACCGAGACGCTAAACCGCAAATTAATAATAATTTAATAATTAATAATAAATTAACAAATCCGAGCTTAAACGCAATTTTTGCTAATGTTTTAACAATTAACTACGAAATTAAGCTCAGATTAAATTTATCCACGACGGTGGAAGCGGCCCCTGCACATTGGACATTTTTCGTTAAAATTTTAAACCCTTCGAACCAATCGTGTAATTACCGTTGTAATTTACTTGCATTTTTTAAGTTTTAAATTAACGTCTCCAGAAATTATTTATTCAATGAAGAAAAATTGGTTGTGATAGAAGCCAGCTGAGTATTAATGCCTCGTTTTCACGTTTCGTGTCCTGGAATTTTTCTTCCCGCATCCACAATAACCCGTGTAGTTTTATTTTATGTTTTCTCATTATTCTTTTTGTTGTTCGCTATTGTTTCATCTTGCACCCTTGAAAACATTTACATGCCATTTACTGGAATAGCGGTTTATCATCATCACTGCAATCTGTTGCTCTGTAACTAACTGAAATTAAAAGCACAAAGCTCAATAATGTTTTGGGAATAAAAAACACGTTCGCTTTGTGCTTGCATTTAAAAAAATCACAAAGGAATTGATTGGCGATTAACCGTGCGTTGGATTGTTTTTGACATTTTACCTAGGGCAGCTGTCCTGGTGCAAAGATCCCGAGCTATTGACAGCGGTTTGGCGACGTAAATTAAATTTGTCGCTGCACATCCGAAAATTTTAGAAAAGTCATTAGTTGGAGTTGGAATATCGGCTGGAAAGTTTACAAAGGCTCCGGTTGCACTTCCCAATTTTCTCTATATCGGGGCGGAAAAGCTCGCAATCTGCCCTCGTAATTTACACATTAATATTGAGATTATCCCCAACAGCTGTTACAAATAATTAATTATTATTATATTATTTTTATTTACTATTATTACATTTTCTTCTTTAGGTTCCTGCCTCAGTTACGGACATGCCTGTTGGGGTGGTAAGTATAAGCAAAATTAGAATGAAGTAAAAGTATCTAAAACTAAATTGTTTAAATAATTGGAAAATTTAAAAACAGTTTTTGGACTTATTTAATAACATTGTGAGAAGCAATTTTGCAACAGTGACACTAAAGTTGTGCATGGATTCTAAATAAGAGTTTCATATTGAATTTACACAGCGCACGCAAAAATTGGCTTCCATAAATTTAATCATGATGCTTGTTCCAGTAAATCGAATTTTACAATGTGTTAATCTATATTAATTAACTTGCGATGAAAGTTGCCTAATTAATTTTTAATGGAACCATTACAGGACTCTCACATAATGTCCTGTAAGTGATAAAGAAATAAAGGGGTTGTTAGGTTGTCGCCGATAACTGAACTGTGTCTCATTGCCCCAGCTCACGGTAAACGGAGTCAGCCCCCGTCGCGCGAGGCTCCCCCAAGCCGCGACCTCTCCAGCACCAGGTGGTTCTTGTCCCGACTGGCCCAGACCCCTCTCGACCTCCATTACCTCAACGGCAGAGACGTGGAAATTCCGTTGAGTCAACGCGGTGTCGAGCGCCAACTTTTCCCCGACACCGACATGGAGGCCGATCCTTTGAAAGGGTGCGTAATCCGTTTAGGGAACAACTTAAGTTAATTCACTACAACGTCACGTTAAACGGTCACTAACTGGCAGGAGGGTTATGTTTCGAAATTAAGTTGCACGTACTAAATTGTCGCGTCAAGTTTAAATTGGAGGAAATCAGGTCGATTCTCTTGTATTCGAGGGTACTTTACGCGGCACGAGGGTAATTACAGGGCGGGTCTTTTTTCACACGGCGTAATCAAAACAAACTCTCGCGGTTCCTCATAAAGGGTCGCAAAGGCAAAAATTTAGTCGAAAACTAATAGGGGATCGTTGGTTAGTCTACTTTCAATGTTTCAGGCAAGAGAACTACAGGAATTTTCCCGAACTTGTTGACGACGAAAATGTGCTGCTTGATGAAGTATACCCGCACCAGAGAACGAGCTTGAACAATAGAATGAAGATAGTACGAGCTTTGGTAAGTAGAAGACTTTTTCAGCTATTTCGAACCAACATCCCAATTACTGAAGCAGTCATATTTCAGGGGTTGTTTGCTAATCCTGGTGTTTTACGAATAATAATTAATGTTACAAGAGAATTTGGTCAAAAAATTGCTAATTATATAAAATTGAAAGTGAAATTGGGGAATTGGAATTTTTTCAGGATTTTTCGGCCATGTTTAGGTCTTATCACAAATGCACAATTTTTGATTATTTTTTAGTAACTTTCAGGTATTATTTGGTGCTTTTACAAAAATAAAAATTAGCAACAAAAAATCTCAAAAACACTTTAAGAGAATTGCTGTAAATTGTTATTTTTTTGCAGGAGAGCCGAGCGGGAAAGGCGATCTAAAGGACGCTGCCGAGTCTCCCCTTTCCCCCCTTTCGAACTTCGCCCCGTTTTCGAGTTACTTTATAAACTGTGTACGTCATGAATGACCCGTTCAATTTCGGCATGATTTGTAAATAACCGGGCTACAGTTATTGCCAGAAAGGGCTGGAATGGCAAAAACTGCAGCCCCAAGACAAAAAAAAATATTCATGTGATGTAGCTCTGAGCCCTCTATGTTATCGTAAAGACTGTGGATTATAACATAACGCTATGCTTGTTAATACATTATTTATGTAAATCACCGATGACTTTCACTCCCCCTGCATTCTCCCTGCCGACATCAGCCGGTAATCAAATAAAACTCTTCACAGTTCGATTCGTTTTTATTGAAAACAATATTAAAATCGCCGAGATCGGAAACAAATATCAAAATCTTCGCCAACCTACTCTTGCCAGTAAATCAAGTTGATTTCGGGAATTTCCGGCCCGAAACAATCAACAAATTCGTTCCTGAAACGTCGTCAATTGAGAAAAAGCGAAAAAATTTCAGCAACCTACCCAGGAACACCGGGCTTCCTGAAAGCGTTGGGGGCTTGACGGGCCAACAAAATTCCATCGCTATTATCGCAAACCAGACGGGACATCGAAGCTTTCCTCAACTCGACCAGTTGATCTGCAAACAATCAACGAATTAACAAATCGATTAACTTCACGTCTAACCAGGAGAAAAGTGGCCCGGATTAATCCTGGGATGGTGCTCGAAAAAGTATCTGTCGCCTTTTTTTAGCCTAAAAAATTGATCTGCTATGATATCCCGGAAGGTGTAGCCCAAGATGCTTCCGGGCGCCTTCTCTTCGAGGAGTCCCCCGACCCACAAATCGATGTCATCGACTGAAGCGTAAACATTCCTCAGTTTCGCTCCTCTCTGAAACCGATTTTCAGTCAGTTGGTCGACGTTGATAAAAATTGACCTGAGGGCCGAACTCTTCGAAACTTTTAATTCTTGGCAAACCGGAAAGTTCCCTGTAATCGTTGTAGGGTCGCAAGCCGTGGTCGCGCCCTCTCTGAATGTTCAACGATGCCAAATCGATGCCGAAGGGGTTGCCGGCTCGAAACATGTACTTAGTTAACTGTAATTGCCAAATGTTAACAGGAAAGAATTAAAAAGGAGACACTTACGGCCTCGGCTATGCTACAATCCACTTTCTGCATGGGTTCGGTTGTTAGGGTGTTTAAGATTTGGTCCATGAACTGAGGCTTCCGCATTCGAGCCGGTTGGAACATTACTTCCGGAATAGCGATCATTTCTTCCATGCTCTTGACACCATAGACTCTAGAAAAGCGCAAATTTTAGAGATTTTTCCAAGACTCCTTAATTTTGCCTTACTTTAGCAAACCGTCCACGGTGGAGTGGCCGAATCTTAGAGCCGCTGAGGCAAACTCGTTGGTGACGGAAGGTTGAACGTTCTCGTCGTAATCGTAGGAATACTCATCCTCTCGTGCTAGTGTCAACTGAAACTCCTCCATGGCGAGATCACCTGCAATTTGATCTAGAATTTTTCCAGTTAAATCAACCATTTTACCTATCACAACTGGGAGATACTCCTTGTAGACGATAACTTGAATAATAGCTGTTAAAATCCTGCGAGCTTCTAGAAAGAGCCTTTCATCCTCCCAATGGGGATTTAGAATGAGGAGTTTACCCGCCAATCTGTTGTGTTCCCTGAGGAAAATCGTGTGAAGAACAACCAAAGAAACCATTTGGTTCGTTCTAGTATCACCTAAGCCACCACTGATTAAGAGACTTTCTGCAAGAATTTTTACTATTTACCTGACGTGAAACAAGCTGATCCTTGCTCCATAGTTAGACAAGCATCAGTGTCCTTTGATAACGGTAAGAGGTCGCGACCATAATCCCTAAAAACTTTCAGTCTACCTCCCTGATAACTTCTAAGTTCATCGGTTTGTTCCGACGAAGATCCGTAAACAGAAGAAGCATCAATGAAATGGCTGATTTTATTCATCTGTCGAAAAAACGTCAGTCAAGGTAATGATCAAGGTAAGGAGTTACCTGTTGGGAGTAGCCCAAGGTGCAATCGTGGTTCGGAGCCAAAACGGACCTCACGAAATTCATGCAACCTTGGCCGAAATGGCCGTAAAACGGATCATCTCTGGGCACCGCTATGGGCATGCAAGCGTAATGGCGGAAATGAGGGTGCAATTCTCCAGTTCCGTCCTGCGTGCAACAGGAGATGGCGCTACCATTTCCTAAAAATTGGGGTTAATCTCGACTTTTCAGGTGACGCGGCAACGAGAAGAAAAAAGCAAGCGCGCCCAGATCCTTGCAACTTGCCAATATCCTTAATTTAATTATTATTAATTATTATTAATATTATTAATTAAATATTTACAACGTAGGTACTTCAATTGATTCCAGAAAAATTTTTGGGCTTAACTTAAAAATGGGAATTATAGAAGCTGGAAATAACGTTAACCAAAACCTTCATGGACTCACCATATGAGGCTTCTATGGATTGGGTAATGTCGTGTGACAGAAACTGTCCAAACTGCATTACCATTAGCGTATGGTCGTAATCGGGAGCGTCCATGTTGGAAATCACGGTCGTGCTGACAAGTCGAGGACTCGGCAATGGTTGTCCTGTCCTCGCCGAAACCCTCTCACTCCAAACTCCTAAATCTCTCATTTTTTCTCATCACCTCTTCAGCAATTCACCACACTTACCGTCTTGGTAACTTGGCGGCAGCAATCTGGCGTAAGGTGTCCTCGCCGCTCCCCAAGTTGGCCTCCTCAAGTTATTGCAAGTCCCATCCACCTTCGTGAACCTTGCTCCTCCAAACGTGCAAAGAGGTCGCGGAGAGCAAACGCCTCCAAGAGGAGTTGACGTCAAATCTTGTCGAACCAGCCCCAATTCAAGTTGGTTGTTGGTCACTCCTTGCCTGCAAACACCTCAATTTCAACCAAATTTTTTTCGAGTAACCCCAATAACCTGTCCTTGAACGCCCTAGTCGCAATAGCTATCTCCAGAGCCCTCGAGGCAACATCCATAACGTTGGAGAGTTCTGCATTGTTGAAAAGGCGCGAGTTGCGGAAATGGCCGTAACTGGCGGAGCCCGGAAGCAAGATGGTGGCGTCGTTTTGCGATAACAACCTGACTTCTCGAGCCTTGATTTCGGCCAATTCAACACGACTGTGTCGCGCGACTATCCCCAAAGTCACCGGGTCAAGCGTGACGAGGCCGTGACCCCGATACTTTTCCTCAATGGGTCCTGCAACGTTCGAGTAATGTTGGAAATTATTTTAATTATTATTAAATTAAATTAAAAATTTTGAACCTGTGTGGTTTTGGCCGGTGGAGCAGCAGACGCCTTTGCGACCCACTACGGTTTTGCAGGGAGTTTTGGAAGTTTCACGCACGTGTGCGGGACATTGCACGTGGGGCACGCAAAGGGCTGGTCCGGAACAAACGTCCTTGTGCGAGTTTGGAGGGACTTCCAGGACTTCTCCGTGAGTGAGGTGAGATCTTTGGTGAGTTATGTGGCAAGTTACGTGGTCACGTAAGGTAAGAGCGGCGAATAAAATTAAAATATAGCCCATTCTTGCGGAGCTTGACTAACAACGTGCACAAATTAAAAACTACAGCCGTTTATCTTTTGCGGTTTTTTGAAATTTTTTGTTTTGTTGGGGATTGTTGGGGAATTGAACACGAGAGGGAAACACGGCTGTTTGGATTGGGGGGGATTAATTTTGGTCGCTAAAAGCCCCGAAGTAGCAGAAAATGCCTTCTTTGGGCACCGGTTGCGATTTCAAGAATTTAAAGGGCGGAACTTTCCTCTTGTTCAGCCGCTTCTCCTCTTTTTCATCGTCGACATTGTCTAACCAAGACATATTTTGGTCGCTTGCAATCATAACTTCGTCAAACTCCTCCTCAGGCTGTAACAGCTCGAAAATTATTGAATACTCAACCAAGTTTCGACCTACTATTGCTGATTTTAGTGGTGGAAGATCTTCTGGAGGAATCATCTTGAAAAAACTAACAATTTTGTTGTTTTGCAACATCAACAAAATGAACCAAATGTACTCGTTCCTGGTGATCATATCTTCCTCGTCTCGGTCGAGTTCTGACAGTTTGTCAAACCAAATTCGGATAATTTGGCGTTCTGAAAAAAAAAATTTTGCAAAATTCGAGAATTTTACCGGGCTCACCGCTGGCCGGCATCAACTGCACGAGAGCTTTGGCCAGCATCAAATTGTACTGAAACTGTTCGTTTAATCCGCTAATATCCATGATAATGACACCGCAAATTTCGAGGATTTTGCAAAAAAAAATTGTGACGTTAACGTCAAAAATCGGATTAATCGGTTGGCTTTGAGAATAAAACAACAATAACAATAGGGCCTTGATGGACTTTGGCCGCACAAATTCTACATAATTCCATAATTGTTTGTTGCATTTCCTATCGCAACAACAAAACCGATTACAACCGGCTGATTTATGTTAATAACTAGAAATATCTGCTGCAACTATTGTTTACGGTGCGAAAAAGATTGGGCAATTGAGCCATTGAAACGTAAAATGTTTTATTTATATCAATATTTTTCGTAACGCGACAGCCAGGGTTCGGTAAATTTAGTTCGTTATCTTCGACGTCTGTCTGTAAATATTTAGAAAAATCCGAATAGTACGTCACGAAATTGGCTGAAAATTACATTTTAATTGGATTGGGGTCTTTTTTGAGCGATATTGTTTGGTTTGGTCAAGACCTAAACATATTGGAGTCGCCGTATAATTGACCCGGAGAGATGACCCGACAAAATTTAGCGTTAAATTTTAGTGCTACCAATATTCTCCCTTAGTTGGTAGGTGGAAGCGACCAAGGAAGTGTAATCAGTGATTTATTGCGTCAATATTTACTACGAGCAACACTTTTATATGGCGTAAGTTTATTATCAGTTGTCTTTAAAAAAAGAAATGTGCATTCAAACAACGAAATTTATAGGTGGATAATTATTACGAAGTCAATATTTTTCGCAAATACATTTTAATCGTTAATTATGTGGCGGTAAACAATGAATTTATTATTAATTTAAAACTTCTAGAAATTATCTTAAAATTGCAAGATTTAAAAATATATTGAAAGCATTGCCCAAAATTTGCATCTACATCTAAACTCCGCCAGAATCTTAAATTTAGCACCTCTGAGCAGGGGCCTTTACACCTTTGACATTTCGGTCTTTGCTTTGAGGAAAACTACCGCGGAGGGTAAACGATAAGATATCGGTAATTTTCCGACCACTTTCTCGGCTGCACCTTGGATTGTTCTTCGAGATCTCAAAACATAATCATTTCACTCCGTAATCTGACGCAACCATGAGGCAGTTCCTTCGAGCCTAATTAAAAACGCCATTTTTAGTTATCAACCGCGATTACTGTTATTGAGTCTTTTTCCAAACAAATAAATTATTAATTATCCCAATGTTAGCGGCGACGATAATAATTACACGTTTAATTTTGCATCAGTCATGTCTTCAGTACGGAGCGAAAACGACGAACTCTCCTTCCTGGTGATCCAGGAAATGGACTACAAACCCGGTACGACTCGCTCGCCCGGCATCAAAAATCTTCCTAATTACTTAATTCCCCAAATTTAAATTTTTCGAATTATTGTTTACATTTAATAGTAATTTTTTCAAGTGTTTTAGATTACGTGGAGAAAGCTCAAGTGGCCGACTTCGAAACCGCCATCCACTACGCCCGTAAGTTTTGACTGATCGAAATTTTTTTAATTGCCCAAAAAATTCTAGAATATGGAAAATTTCAAAGACTGCTCCTGGGGGTTTGCGGGACAATTTACGCAACTTGCGCCATAAGCACGACGACTTTATCGTTTGTTTTGCCGTCTGCTGAATGCGACTTCGATTTGTCGTCAGTAGACAAAGGAAAGTTATCGGCAATGCCGCTAATCGGTAATTAATTTCTGGAAAACTTCCCCTCTTAACGCAGAAATTTCAGGAATGATTTTTGGCTGCGGTATTTGGGGATCGCTGGCAGATTCCCAGGGACGCAAAATCGCAATTATGCTGTCGCTCCTGGTCGATTTTTTGGCAGCCGCGATCTCTTCTTCCGCCCAAAGTTTCCAGCTTTTCCTCATCTGCAGGTTCTTCAACGGTTTCGGGTAAGTTGATGATTTTTTTCGAACAATTGCGACGTACGCGTTAGCATTATAGGAGCTACCAGTATTATTTTTTCGTATTTGGGAGAGTTCGCTTCCAAAAAGCACAGAGACATCATGTTGGGACGGCTAGAAGTCTTCTGGAACATCGGCGTCATCCTCCTACCCGGTACGTTTTTGAAGTTTCTAATAAAAATTTTGCTAATAATCCGTATGTTTCATGCAGAGTAGGTTGCCAGTCTGGCCTAAATTTAATGAGGGTTCTCCTTTAGAACAGTCAGTCTGGTCCGAGCTACTTATTGCAGTAAAATTTGTCTCTACTTCAAACCACCAAAAACTGTTTTTCTAACTTGTCCTCAATTGTAGGTCTGGCGTGGTTGCTCCTCAATAAAGGCGCAACGGCTTCTTTCGACGGCACCAAAGGTTTTAGTCCTTGGAGAATTTTCGTCCTCGTCTGCAGCTTACCGAGCCTAATCAGTCTAGTTTTGCTCTATTTCCTCCCGGAAACCCCAAAATTCCTGATCTCGAAAGGCAAATTTGCGAAGGCTAAGTTGGTTTTCCAGAAAGTTTTCACCGTCAACACCGGACTGACGGGAAGCTTCTACCCAGTAAAACTTCAAACCTCTACCAACTACTTTTGTTGATTCCAAAATTTCAGGTTCTTTCTCTAGAAGGGGAATATGAGAACAACAACAACAAAGAAGCGTCGGCAACTGGAGTCTCATTAAAAATAAAAATTGTCAAGAAATTCGAATCCATAACTGACGACATCAAAACGTTGTTTTCGCAACCCTACCTGAAGTATTTGGCCATCACCTCTTTCGCTGACTTCGGACTAATGGCCAGGTACTGTCCAAAAGTGATAATTTGGTTAATTGAGGCCTCAAATTTCAGTTATTACACCCTAATAATGTGGTTTCCCGAAATCTTCGAGAGATTCAACCAATACGAGAGGAGCCATCCAAACTCCACGGCGGGTGTTTGCGTGGTGTCCGAGAGCAGAAAGAACCTGACTGAAGTGTCGTCCTTCGAGGTCTGCGATCCTTCCATAGCCAGTCAAGTTTTTCTCGACACCATCATAATAGGGTTAAGTTGCATACCTACGTCAGTATCTCTCAGTTACTTCATGCAGAAGTTTGGGAAAAAGTTCGTATTAAGTAAGTGTTTATTTTGATTGCAGCGGTTGATGCTGTAAATTCATTAAGATAAGAATGATTCATGCAAGAACTTTGTTTTGATGAGTAAAATGTTGCAGTTTTTGGACTGATGATGTCGGGGTTATCGACTCTCTCACTCAACTGGGTCCACAGTACAACTGAAACTCTTGTACTTGCTTGCATGTTTGAAGCCCTCACCAGTATTTTGGAAGCAGTTGTCTTCTGCATAATCGTCGACCTGTTTCCCACAAATCTCAGGTAATCCCCGAAATTTGATTAACTTGGGAAACTTTAAGGGTTTATCTAATTTTAGGGCAATTGCTTTGGCTGTGACTGCGACTTCAGGTCGGGTGGGCGCCATCTTCGGCAACGTTACTTTCGGTCTCCTCATCGACTTGAACTGCGTAATCCCCATCTACCTCTTTGGACTCTTCTTAATAGGTAAAATCACTTCTTCATCGCCACTAATTTTTTTAATAATTTCTTATTTTTCAGCAAGTGGAATGCTCTGCGTGGCCATACCTCGGAGCGACAAGTACCTGGTGATTCATTAATTCATTATTGGTCCTCATATTTTATCCTCTCAATTAGGTATTTATTAATTATTTATAAGTATTCGTAAACCATGTTTAACGTGATAAATGTACACATAAGCTGTAATTGTTGATTTTTGTTTATAAAAACTTTAAAACATTAAGAGACGTCCGAACTTTCCCACTCCCCTGTTTCAGACTCAAAAATTCAGTTTTATTAAAAAATTGGCTACTAGGTGGCGCTAGTGAATTCTGAGCACTGCGCCAGTTTGCTAATCGGAAGCTGAACTTGTTATGCACTTTTAATGGGGCATTTATTATTACTTAAGAAAATCACCCTTAAAATAAAAAATTGTAATAACATGCAAAAATACCTTTCATGGAGGGTGTCAGATGGGTAATTATAAAGGTTGTTTAGGCCATGAAGCTTGCAGGTCATCCTCCAAGACTAAAGAAAAGATGCTCATTTATTTTTGCAAATCACTACATGCGTTGCGAAGAATTGTTCTAGTATAAGTTGAAAATTACGAGGCATTATGCAATACCTTGTAGGAGCATTTACTTTTCGTACTGTTAGCTTAAGATTAAGACAACAATGCTCAGAGAATTAAAAAAAAAACTTGCTGCCTCTGATTTAAGGAAATGTTTGATTAGACCCAAACGTGAAATGTGTCAGGTAGGAAACGTCAGATTTCCTCAGTTACCTGCAACAAGATGCCCAAGGATGCTTCAACATCACCTAAGGTTGTTGAAATATCAACCATCGAAGGCACCACCGAAAGAGGTGAGTGACTTTGGCGCAAATCGTTTGGGGTAACTTTTTTTTCAGAGTTTCAACCTTCGGACTTTGAAGCGGCAATTTCGGCAACTAAATTGGGAAAGTTCAATCTTCTCCTCTTCCTGCTGACGATTCCGGCGGGATGGGGGTCGGTGTTCCAAACAACCACCATGTCGTACGTTTTTCCGGCTGCCCAATGCGACCTCAATTTGAGCCTCAACGAGAAGGGTTCCTTGAACGCAATCACCTTTTTGGGTAATGCCTCAAAATATTTTGATAATTACTACAGTTGCTGTTTTTGCAACTGAAGGGATGGTTTCCAGTGGATTCGTGTGGGGGTTTCTCTGCGACACTTTAGGGCGCAAAAAGCTGATAGTGATCGGTTTTCTTCTTGACGCCTTTTTCGTCATTTTGAGCTCGTTTTCTCAAAGTTACGCCTTCCTTATCACCACCAAGTTCTTTGGAGGCTTAATGCAAGCGAATTTTCAACAACTTACAACTATTGCTGACGGCTGAATTTTAGCATTAACGGACCTTTTGCAGCGTTAACTTCTTACCTGTCGGAGTTCCACAGCGCCAAATACAGAACTAGAGTTCAGTTGGTGAGAGGACTCATAATTTGCGTGGCCAACATAATTTTGCCTCTCTTAGCGTGGGTGATTTTACCCCAAAACTTCAACCTCTTCCTCCTCAACGGATCGATCGGTGACAATTTTAACAAAAATTAAAATTATTATTAACCCTCCTTGTTACAGTTTTGCATTCTTGGAACTTCTTTTTGTTGATTTGCGCCCTCCCATCGCTGATCGGTGGAGTTTTTTTTATTTTTATGCCTGAAAGCCCCAAGTTCCTGATGACTGTTGGCCGCAACAAGGAAGCTTTGATGGTTTTCAAAAAAGTTTACTGTTTGAACACTGGACAACCTGCTGACACATTTCCGGTAACGCCCCCAATTGGTTATATAATGAAGAAAAAATTTTTGTTTAGATTAAATCGTTGGTTGAAGAGACGAAGATGGAAAAAAATGACGGTTCGAGGCACGGAGGTCACGTAACTGCCAACAGGACGGCAAGTCAAGCTCTCAAAGAAGGATTTCAACAGATCAAACCTCTGTGTTTTCCTCCGCATATAAGCTACGCAATTTTGGTCTGCTCCATTCAGTCGTTAATAATGATAAGGTGAGAAAGTAACGAGAAGAGCGTGCTGAAGTTCTTTTGTAGTGTAAATACGTTAAGGCTGTGGCTTCCCCAAATTTTCCAGTCAATGAGTGATTACCAGTTGGACAATGAGGGAGAAACTGCGAGTCTTTGCACGATGTTGGAAACGCTTCGTCCACGAAACGAGTCCCATACCTGCGCTTTTGTAAGTCACCGCCAGGTGAGCAAAAATGATTCCAGAAAACCAATGAGATACCTAATCTGGTTAGGTGCTAATTTTTTTTTAAATAAAGTTATGAAGAATACAAGTGGAAAAGTGACCTTCTGGTAATTATGCCGGAGAACTGGGTCCTTATTGCTCACCCCCGTAGTCACTTTATTTGTTAGAACTTTAAAAAAATTTCAGAACTTTGCTCCTTCCGTTTACATAAATGGGATGATCATTGCAGGAGTTGCTTTGTGCGGTCATATCTCAGCTATTCTATTAGTTAACAAGTTGGGGAAAAAACTATTGCTAAGTAAGTCTTCGCTGCTTAAATACTATTATGCCAGAACTAGCACCAATTAAGATCTTTTCAGCTTCCTTGGCTGTGGTCTCTGGAGGATTTGCCATGTCGATATATTTCACCCAAGATTCCATTGCGATGTTGGCGGTTTCCGCTATCTTCATATCTTTGGGTAGCATTTGTGGAAACGTCGTGGTTTCCATCGTGATTGACTTGTTTCCTACTACCTTAAGGTAATCTCGATAATAAAAAAAAAATTGCGTAACGGGTAACATAATTTTAGGACAGTGACTATTTCTATAGTTATGATGATGGGAAGGACATCATCCATGGCTGGAAACTTAGTGTTTCCCCTTCTGCTAAAACTGGGTTGCGCCCCTCCATTTATCTCCATTGGGTCTGCAACGTTGGGTAGGTAGTCGTTAACAAAATCTTTTTATTTTAGACATTATTTGAAATTGTTGTTACAGCTTATGCTTTTCTAACCATATTTCTACCAAATACGGAATTAAAAGCTTTGGAGTAATGGATTTCAGTGACCATAAGTATATGTAAACTAGACTTTACTCTGTTCTTTTTTTAAATAGATTTTTATATACCTATTTGTAACGTATTTATATTTTATTTATTTACTCAGTTATTTGTAAAATTTGACAAATGGATCAAACAAAAATAAAAACAGAAATGGCCTCCAAACCTAAGTTCAACAAACTTTCTTAAAAAGTTTCTAGAATATTTTTTGTTTAAGTAGGGAAAATATTATCACTTATAATATCCCTAGTGCATTGATTATTTCCGAAAATTTTTTCGAATGCATGTTCAAAACGCAATTAGCCCTCGTGTTCCACTCGGGCTAATTATACGTTTTGGCATCGATTTCATCACTTATTCTTGTAGATTTTAAACCGCTGAACACGGATCTGGCCGTAGTTTCTTTGTACAAGTCGTACTTTTTGAGTTATGACGATTTGAAGACTTTCATTCAAAATTTTTATCAAAATCGACAAAAATTGCAAAAAACAACTTTCTTATTATAAGGCGTAAGTGTTCCATTCTTGCACCATTCGATAGCTTCTAAAATACTGATAAATTTGATGTATCTTGACACGATATAAGTGTCTCCGTTCAAAAGCTACAAGCATTTGAACATTGGAATAAAATAGACTTTGGTGGTTTTTAAAAATTTACAAGAAATCTATTGGTTCTAGAGTCAAATTGAGTTCAGATTTGATTTCAGAGAGTTCGATTACACAAGAAAATGTCAACTTCCAGGTCCTTGTAGCAACGATGTCGATTTTAGAATTTTTTCGAATTTCTATCGATTGGGGTAGAAAAAAAAAGTCGAAAATATTAAAATTTTTTAGATCAATTTTATGATTTATTCTTGTAGAGTTTGGACCACTTAACACGAATCTAGCGGTAGTTTTTTTTGTACAAGTCGTAATTTATGAGTTATGATGATTTGAAGACTTTGATCCAAAATTTTCATCAATATCGACCAAAATCGCAATTATCAACTTTCTTGTTATAAGACGTAGGTTTCCCATTCTTGCACCATTCGATAGCTTCTAAAATACTGATAAATTTGATGTATCTTGACACGATATAAGTGTCTCCGTTCAAAAGCTACAAGCATTTGAACATTGGAATAAAATAGACTTTGGTGGTTTTTGAAAATTTACAAGAAATCTATTGGTTCTAGAGTCAAATTGAGTTCAGATTTGATTTCAGAGAGTTCGATTACACAAGAAAATGTCAACTTCCAGGTCCTTGTAGCAACGATGTCGATTTTAGAATTTTTTCGAATTTCTATCGATTGGGGTAGAAAAAAAAAGTCGAAAATATTAAAATTTTTTAGATCAATTTTATGATTTATTCTTGTAGAGTTTGGACCACTTAACACGAATCTAGCGGTAGTTTTTTTTGTACAAGTCGTAATTTATGAGTTATGACGATTTGAAGACTTTCATTCAAAATTTTTATCAAAATCGACAAAAATTGCAAAAAACAACTTTCTTATTATAAGGCGTAAGTGTTCCATTCTTGCACCATTCGATAGCTTCTAAAATACTGATAAATTTGATGTATCTTGACACGATATAAGTGTCTCCGTTCAAAAGCTACAAGCATTTGAACATTGGAATAAAATAGACTTTGGTGGTTTTTAAAAATTTACAAGAAATCTATTGGTTCTAGAGTCAAATTGAGTTCAGATTTGATTTCAGAGAGTTCGATTACACAAGAAAATGTCAACTTCCAGGTCCTTGTAGCAACGATGTCGATTTTAGAATTTTTTCGAATTTCTATCGATTGGGGTAGAAAAAAAAAGTCGAAAATATTAAAATTTTTTAGATCAATTTTATGATTTATTCTTGTAGAGTTTGGACCACTTAACACGAATCTAGCGGTAGTTTTTTTTGTACAAGTCGTAATTTATGAGTTATGATGATTTGAAGACTTTGATCCAAAATTTTCATCAATATCGACCAAAATCGCAATTATCAACTTTCTTGTTATAAGACGTAGGTTTCCCATTCTTGCACCATTCGATAGCTTCTAAAATACTGATAAATTTGATGTATCTTGACACGATATAAGTGTCTCCGTTCAAAAGCTACAAGCATTTGAACATTGGAATAAAATAGACTTTGGTGGTTTTTGAAAATTTACAAGAAATCTATTGGTTCTAGAGTCAAATTGAGTTCAGATTTGATTTCAGAGAGTTCGATTACACAAGAAAATGTCAACTTCCAGGTCCTTGTAGCAACGATGTCGATTTTAGAATTTTTTCGAATTTCTATCGATTGGGGTAGAAAAAAAAAGTCGAAAATATTGAAATTTCTTACATCGATTTTATGACATATTCTTGTAGATTTTGGACCGCTTAACACAAATCTGGTCGTAGTTTTTAAGATATAACCATTTAAAACTTTTGATTCAAAATTTTCAGTTTAATTAAGATCTTTCTTACTGAATTGTATTTTACCAATTTAATAAAAGATAAAGTTTTGGTTTGGTCCCTTCGATAATTAGTTTAACGCTCACATCACTTTCTTCTTCACTTCCCTTTGGACGTTTCATGCAAAAGTCCTGTAAATACACCCCTAGTCCCAAAGGGCGTTAGCTCTTTTCAGTAAATGCACTTAGTTATTATCAGTACTGATTACCCTCCTGAGACTACTACATTTGTTTAACCTCGCTACGTAAATAGCATTCTTTATACAACACAGCATTTCAATTATTTATTTAAGTATATTATTATCAACGCTTTCCCTAAATTTACGTAATGTCAGCTCGAGACAAATTTTTAGCAAAGTTCAACTCGAGGATCAAGCGATAATCGCAACTCTTCCACGTTTTTGTTTGTGTTAACCAAATGTTATTGTTCAGCGAGTAATTTGTCAATCCAAAGTGAGAACGTGAGTCGGTGGTGGTCCCAATTGAGCCAAACTTCTCTCAAAATAAAACGAAAAGAAAATCAAACAATCAGTAAGTTAACAAAGATTAACAAAACTTGTAACTAAATCCAACAATTTAAAAATTATAGTTTTGTAAGTGGAAAGCTATTTCTTAAATGAGATAATGAACCACTTTGTGGATCACAATTTCACTATCTACTTCTTATGTTTGCTTAATTTAACACTTTGTTGGTTTTCAACCTAAAAATTATTCATTGTTAACAAAATGTTTAAGCAATAGTCAGCTATTAAAATAATTAACCAAAACAATTCCGCAAAATGAGGAGAAAAGACGATATTCACCATCCAAGAGTTTCGAAGAACATTTTTGTTCTACCAAATCTTGGCAAAAATAAAAACAAGACTGAAGGTAAGTAAATAAATTGCAACAATTTCTTGGTACCGCCGCCATCTACACGTCAGATACTTCAATTATCAAACCGTCCTCCTAAGTGTTTTTTGATGGACAAAAATTTTTAGATCCAGGACCGGTAGATTTCGAAACCGCAATTTCGGCAACTGGTTACGGAAAGTACAACTGGCTGCTAATTGCAATCTGCATCCCGGCAGGATGGGCAACAATGTACGAAACCACAACAATGTCCTACGTTTTTCCGGCTGCCCAATGCGATCTCGACCTAAGTTTAGACGACAAAGGTCTCCTCAACGCCGTCACGTATTTAGGTAATTTACCAACGTAATCTTCGATTACTGACGCAAATTTGCAGGAACCATTTCAAGCGCCCTAATTTGGGGCTTCCTCTTCGACACCCTCGGGCGCAAAAAGCTGTTGATGATCGGCTACGCGGCAGACGCCTTTTTCGTCATCGCCAGTTCTTTCTCGCAAACAAAAATTCTTTTGATGGTAACAAAATTTTTGGGAGGCTTCATGTGAGTAGGTAGTTCAATCTTGATTTCGGAGTAACTTTATTTTCGTTCCAGCATCAATGGTCCTTTCGCAGCCTTCACTTCGTATCTTTCCGAATTTCAGTGCGCCAAACGTAGGGCAAGAACCCAATTGTATTTAGGAGCTATCTTCAATTTAGGCAGCGTTTCTTTGCCGCTTCTAGCTTGGATCACTTTGCCCCAAAATTTGAACCTCAACTTCCTCAGTTTCGGTATAGTTTGAAAAATTTCGAAAATCTTTTGACCGGTAATTTTCAGATTTCCACGCCTGGAACTTCTATCTTGTTATTTGCAGCATACCGTCTTTGGTGAGCGCTATAATTTTTGTGTTTATGCCCGAAAGTCCCAAATTTTTGATGACAGTGGGCCAAAATCAAAAGGCCTTAAAGGTTTTTCAGCGAGTTTACAGTCTCAATACGGGAAAATCGGCGGAAACATATCCGGTAAGTTTTAGCGCAAAGTTAGTTGGGAATAATTGGGAATTTAGATCAAGGAACTGGTTGATGAACCCAAATTGCGACAAGATGACAATCGTCATGGCGGGCAAGTTACGGCGAACAGAACCAAGACGCAAGCCCTTAGAGAGGGGTGGCAACAAATCAAACCTCTGTTCTTTGCTCCTCACCTCTTCAACATGACTTTAGTGGTTCTGCTCCAAACGTTAATTACAATGAGGTGAGTAATTAAGATCAAAATTTTTGGAAAATTCATTGAGGATAGTCAAAATACTCTGAGGTTGTGGTTGCCTCAAATTTTCCAAGCCATGAACGACTACCAATACTACCATAACGGAACCAGCGCCAGCCTCTGTACCGCCTTAGAAACGATTCAACCTTCAAACACCCCCGAAGAATGTCTTGTGGTAAATCGACAAGAAATTTGAAAAAATCAACTATCAGGTTTATCAATTGTTTTGCAGAACCTGAACAATTCGTCGGTTTACATCAACTCAATTACGGTTTCAGGGGTTACTGTGTGCAGTTACGTTTTTGCCGGATTTCTCATTAATATTATGGGAAAGAAGAAGCTACTAAGTAAGAATCTTGACTAAAGATGCAAAAACTCCTAGAAACCAGCATCTTGATCCGTTGTGGTAACTTTTACAAGAATCTAAAGTAGTTTTCCACAGGTCTCTTGAGTCTAATAGCGGGAAGTTGCGCAATCGCGCTCTACTTTACCGCCAGAACTGCTATCACGTTAACATGCTTCTCTTTGTTCAATGCTGCTGCCAGCATTGCATCAAATGTTGTCTTGGCCGTCATAATTGACTTGTTTCCAACTACCTTAAGGTAAGTGAACCTGTTGCGTTTTTCGGTAATGAGTTATTTCTAGAACAATGACAGTGTCGCTAGCTATGATGCTGGCTAGAGCTGGAGCAATGGCCGGAAACCTGCTTTTCCCCCTACTTATTAGAGCCGGATGTGGTCCACCATTTTTTTCGATTGGATCAATTGTCTTAAGTATAATTTTCACTGCAAAGTTTGCATGTGGTCTAAGTTATAACAAATTCAAGGTTGCGCTTTTCTGGCCCTACTGCTGCCCAACACTGACCTAAAAGCATTGGAATAAGGTCCTGAAAGATGCTTCATGACGGCACCAACAGTACTCAGGAAAAAATTTCTTCTTCTTTCATTGTCTTCTTCCTATTGTTACCAGGTCAGTTAATAAATCGATTAAACTATCAACGTCTTTTTAACTATAACCTAGTCTTGGTGCTAATCAGTTTTTGGAAAATTGAAAGTGATGAAACTATTGCAGGTTATCAAATCGATGACCTACAACAAGAGAGATGCAGTTTAGTTCTTATCTTCGACCATGTCGCGGTCTTGACCTATTTACTGTTCTTCAGACATGTTGCAGTCAGAGTTGGAGGGAGTTTTCCGAATAGCGTGATCCGCCATTTAACCAAATATTTGCGTTACAAATTTTGTTCTCGTTTCATTCATAGGGTTTTTTGGGATTTAAATAGAGCGCTGAACAAACAAGATGACGACGTAGAAATTAATAATGAAAATTCAACCGCATCAACAGATGAGGAAGAGATTGCGTAATGTTGCAACGAAATTGAAAACTTTTCTTTGGTGCACGTGGTGGCCCTATAAATAACTTTTTGGCATCTTTCCGACAGTTTCAAAGTGTGCGCGTGGTTATTAGCAATAATTGACCGCTGAAATCGCCACTGACTAGTTTCAGTTCAGTTTCAACAAACTTGATAAGAGACTAAACCATGTCTACACATTCCAGATGTTTAATAGAGCATTGTTAGTTCACACGGGTGACAGTTGATTCGGGAGTCATTAATGTGATTCGGTGACAATGGTGAACAAATCCGAATTCGACCAAAATTCTCCCAACTGCATCTTCGTTTTATCACCAAACAACGATCCGAAGTCCAGCAAGTCCCACAATTACGGTAGGAGTCCCAAAACAATTTTATTTCTTTCTTCGACTTTTCTGCAAAACAAGTCCAACATTGCATAAATTTTAAATCACCGTTTTTTGTTCCAATAGTGTCACTAAATATTTGAAAAAATCCTGAAAGTTTGTTGTTTTTCTACTAATTTGTCTCACCATCACGTGACAATGTCTGGTCATTGCTTCGTTAATATTAATTGACTTGTTGGCAATCATTCATTTATTCAATGACATTCAACAATGACAACGGACTATTCAATGGCTTTCGAAATTTTTCAAATATCGCCAACCTAAAATTAGAAAACTTTTTTTTAGACGAAAAACCTGCAGATTTCGAAAAGGCAATAACCGCTACAAAATTTGGAAAATTCAACATCCTCCTGATTCTTCTGGCGATACCGTCAGGATGGTCGTCGATCTTCGAAACCACCACGATGTCTTACGTCTTCCCTGTAGCTCAGTGCGACTTGGATTTAACCCCAGCTAGTAAAGGCTTGCTTAACGCCGTGACTTATGCAGGTACCCACAATTGAGTCACGTTTCCCCTCCTACTTTCACTCTTTTCAGGAATGATCACCAGCGCCTTCATTTGGGGCTTCCTCTGCGACACCCTCGGCCGCAGAAAACTTTCCATCATCGGCTTTTTCCTCGATGCAATTTTCGTCCTTATGAGCGCAACCTCCCAGAGTGCCACCCTTCTGATGGTGTCGAAATTTTTGGGCGGCTTCATGTAAGCTCCTTTTTTCTTGCTATCTCGAGAAAAAATTTATTTTTTTGATTATTGTAATTTAGAATCAATGGGCCTTTCGCGGCGCTGACTGCCTACATTTCCGAGTTCCATTGCGCCAAACATAGAGCACGAATCCAAATGGTTTTGGGTTTGGTCTTCAGTTCTGGAACTGTAGCCATGCCGTTACTCGCTTGGTTAATAATGCCCCTGAAACTCGATTGGTCCGCTTTCAACAATTCCATGGGTAAATAGTGCAAAATTTTCGAAACAATCGCTACTGTGAAACAAGTTCTTTGCAGAATTCCACTCCTGGAACCTCTACTTGTTCATTTGCGCCTTTCCGGCAATGGTGAGCACAGTGGGGTTCATTATCATGCCGGAAAGTCCTAAATTCTTGATGACCACTGGAAAGAACAAGAAAGCTCTAGAAGTACTTAGAAAAGTTTACAGTTATAATACTGGAAATCCCCCAGAATCATTTCCGGTGAGTTCTTTAATTGTTGGTAACAATTCTAAAGTTGCGTTTTAGATCAAGCAATTGGTCGATGAAACAACAGCTAATGCAGATAATCCGGGAAAACACGGAGGACAAATAACGGCCAACAGGACAAAAGTGCAAGCGCTCAAAGAAGGTTGGCAACAGATAACTCCGCTTTTCTTCCCCCCGCACCTATTCAAAATACTTCTGGTGTGCTTCATGCAAATGCTTTTCATGATGAGGTAATCAAATTCTTCAATCGTAACGGCAATCTCTATTTGCAGTTTCCTTCATCTTCATTTCTCCATCGCCCAATAGCTTGTAACGTCCCACTGGACTATTAACAACTTTTTTATATGTCTTAACATTTCGTCATCTTCACGTCCACCGTTAACCTTTGAGAGTTGATCATCTTTCTGCTGTAGCGTGAACACCCTGAGGTTGTGGCTGCCCCAAATTTTCCAGGCCATCAACGACTACCAATATTTCAATAACGGAACCACTTCGAACCTCTGCACCATGATGGAGCTGATCAAGCCCGTCAACAAGTCAACGTCAGAAAGTTGCGTTGTGGTAATTCCGTCTCCATTAAAAAAAAATTCTCTTTGTTTTAACGCGTTGGTAATTACAGAACATGAACAACTCTTCGGTTTACATCAACTCGATAATCGTAGCAGCTGTTACTATTGTCGGTTACGTCATAGCAGGAGCGCTGATTAACGCATTGGGGAAAAAGCGGTTGTTGAGTGAGTTCTTGGTTTTGTTCAATAATTTAGAAAAAGAAAATTTGTTGTAGATGTTTTAGGAATTATCGCGGGCGCTAGCGCTATGGGGATGTATTTCGCTCAAGACTCCCCAACTACTATAGCGCTATCGTCGCTTTTCGTCTCGTTATCCAGTATTTGCATTAACGTTACTCTTGCGGTTGTCGTGGATTTATTCCCGACAACATTGAGAACCATGACGGTGTCTTTGACGATGATGATGGGTCGGTGTGGAGCGATGATGGGAAATTTGATTTTTCCTATTCTGCTGGCAAGTGGATGTGCCGCCCCCTTCTTCACAGTTGGAGTTGCAATCATGTGTTAGTATTTCTTCAGTTTGCTAAAAAAAAAAAACTCTTTAATCATCAACTTTCTTCCAGTTTGCGGATTCGTCTCGTGGATCTTGCCCAATACTGACTTAAAGCCTCTAGTGTGAAGACCAGTGTATGATAATGGTTAAATATTAGCCATGACGGAGCTGTGTTAAGTGATCTTCAGAAAGTAGCAAATTTCTTAAATAATATAGATAGACTGATTCTAACTGCTGATCGTAAGAAAATATACTTGTAGATAGCTGTAATTTTAACAACAATGATATCTTTAAGAAATAGCTTTTTTATCCTTGCTCAAGAGAATATCTCAAAGGAGCTTAACTTCTTTAAACATATATATCCATTATGAATCTTCGCTCTCCTTGTTCTTAGAACTGCGTAACGTCTTCACTAGCTGTCCTTGAATAACTATAATTCTTTGGCTAACAAAGCTTTTACTATCCTTAACGGTTTTCATTTTTGTAGCTGTATTTACAATTTATTTATTAAATCCCAACGTTACACAACTAATTAAATAATGTTCAATTAAGGAAAAAAGTTAATACCCCAAATATAAAAAAAAATTGAATAATACAGTGTGATATTTTTAGTGGCGCCATCTTTCCTTCAGTTAGTGGACTTACAGAGAATTACTGCAGATATAGCCAAAAACAAAACTAGCAAAGTAAAAAAAATTTTTTACCCTCAAAAACAAAAATTAAACAAAAATTGGTAGATGAAACATGCAGGAAAAGCGGAAGTGGTTGATGTTGAAGAAAATAAAATTTATACATGTACCCATAAGGAAAATTCTACTACCTGCCATAAAATGATAATAAATATATTTCGGAGAGATACAAACGAGATACGTAGAAGGGTGCAGAAAGAAGTTAAAGCAAAGGGTGATTCTCAGTGGTTTGCCACATTCGGCACAAAACTACTTGGTCTGAATGAAAGAATGGAGAACTTAAAGAATTCAAAAAATTTAATGTAAATGTTGTCTTATAGTTTAGGAATGCAAATAGAAAAATTTCCAATTATTGTAGAAAAACAAGCACAACAATAAATCTAATTAAGTGTTTGGTAAGTGATTTACTAATCCTGTTATCACCTAAAAAGTTCATGATCATCTGAGCAAAAACGTATTGGATATGTTCACGTGGTGCGTAAAATAATTCTTCTTTACCCAAACAGTTGTATTTATCTAATTCTAATTTATTTATTCGCATGAATGCATCACTTACCACTTACACTAAGCTAAAATAAATATTTTAAGAGTCAACATAAATGTTTGTGAGATTACCCCATGAGTCCATTACATCTTCGATCTATATTAATTAATCACAAGAATATCTCTGAGAAGGTAACGTTACAATGCATAAGATTTATGCTTCAGTTTATGTTCATTCAGTGTGTTAAGAAGATGTGAGTATATTTTTGAGGAAAGTTGTTTGTTCTACATCGAAAAGAAAGATCCTTTGTCTGCATTGTTGATAGGAAATCTATTTCAAGGCGCGAGCAACACGTATTTAATTGCTTTATGCTTCAAGTTGACACTACAATTAATAGTTAAACCCGGGTACTTATCAAAACAATGGGAGTTTCACCAGTTGAAACCAAACGAATTTTATAAATAATCGCTCCCCAAAGGAACTCCGTCAAATCGCAAGCAACTCCAAGAAATCTGACCATGAAACCCGACAACCAGAAGAAAACGCAACCAGGTAGAATTTATTAAATAATCTCCGTATCGTACATAAATTTTCTTTTTTTTTAAGAGAAAATTGCTGATTTCGAAACGGCAATATCCTTCACTGGCTTCGGATTGTACAATTTACTGTTAATTCTAATTGCGTTTCCTTCGACGATTACCTCACAGTTTGAAACTACTGCGATGGCCTACGTTTTTCCGGCAGCCCAATGCGACTTGAACTTGACGTTGGAAAACAAAGGGCTGTTAAACGCAATAGTTTTCGGGGGTACAAACAACTAATAAAGAAAACTTCATCTTTTAACAAACCCGTTGCAGGAATGGTGATGAGCGGCTGCCTCTTCGGAATCCTCACCGACATATTCGGAAGAAGAAAAATTTTAATAATTGGATACAGTTGCGACGCCCTGTTCGCCCTAATAACCACCTTCGCGCCCAGCTTTTCCGTCATCTTAATGGCGAAGTTTATGGGCGGCTTCATGTAAGTATTTTTCTACTTTCAAAAAATATTTTAATACCATTTTTCACCATTTTACTTCTTTTGAAATTCTTAACCTTCTTCATCTTGCAGCCAAACTTTACACCATTCTCTCTTAAGTTCTGGAATTGTTCCTGCATGGAATCTTTCCTCTCCTTGCAAAAATTTTAATCTGAAAATCGGTAGACTTTTGTCCTTAATAGAATTATTTGCTAATGGAAATTTAAACCTACAAAAGTTCTTTTTCAGCATCAACGGTCCCTCCTCGGCCCTCCCGACGTACTTGTCGGAGTTCCACGGAAAGAAGTACAGATCGCGGGTCCCGATGGTCCTGGGCTTCCACTACAGCCTGGGCAACATCTGCTTGCCGCTATTAGCTTGGCTAGTTCTGCCCTTAGACGTGCACGTTCCCCTTTTCGGCGGAGCTTTTGGTACATTTCAGGGTGTTAACCATGAAAAACTTCAGAAGTATTATCGATAGTTTTCAGTATTTCACGCCTGGAACATTTATTTGTTTCTCTGTGTTATTCCTCCATTGATAGCCACCCTTATTTACGTTCTCATGCCCGAAACGCCGAAATTCCTGATGACCAAAGGCGACAACGATAAGGCTTTGGAAGTTTTCCAAAATATCTACAGCAAAAACACGCGACAACCCAAACAGAATTATCCCGTACGCAAGCTAATCGACGAACACAAATCGGAGGAAGGAAAGAAACGGTCCGCGAAGGAAGCGCTGAGGCAAATCCGACCTTTGTTCACTAGAACGCATCTGCCGAAGTTGGTTTTGGTTTGTTTCGTTGAACTGTCCTTCATGATGAGGTTGGGCCGAAATCAAATTTTGGCGTTTTGTGTAGATTTCGGGTTTTAGTATTAACACGATACGTCTTTGGTTGCCTCAAATTTTTCAAATCATCAACGATTATGAGCAAATCAACAACGGATCATCAACTTTCTGCACGATGCTCGACACGTTGCAAACATTAACAGACACCGATCCCGACGTTTGTAGTGTCGTAAGTTGACACTTGGGAGTTATCAAAAGAGAAAAACTTTAATTTTCAGAATTTGAACAACGCATCTGTTTATATTAACTCAGTTATAATAGGAGCGGTAACAATGGTCGGCTACATAACCACAGGAATCATCATCAATTCGTTCGGAAGGAAAAAAATCTTATGTGAGCTTTAACAGTCCAAATTTCTGAAACCAATTTTTTTGCATTTGCAGGTGTTTTGAGTATAACAGCAGGAGCTTCCGCCATTTCTGTATATTTCGCTGCAAACACCCCAACGGCGCTAGCGCTTCTTTGCGTCAACATAACGTGCAGTTGCATTTGCATAGACATTCTTACAACGATTATAATCGACTTATTCCCGACTTTCTTAAGGTACGTACTTGAATTATTTCGCAAAAATTGATCGTCACAAATGTTTTTAGGGCATCTGCGCTTTCCATCGGATTACTTTGCGGGAGGATGGGGGCGCTCTTGGGAAATTTAGTGTTCCCGCTTCTCCTCCGGTCAGGATGCGCACCCCCTTTTTTCACTTTGGGCTTCTTCATGATTGGTAACGTAAAGAAATTGTGGGAACAACTCAACAAAAGTTTTTATTTACAGGTAGCGGTCTAGTTTCGCTGTTCTTGCCGAATATCGATCTGAAATCGTTGGAATGATCAGCTATCTGAAAATTCCATGCCATGACTCTAGATTTACAAGTATATGTATTTACAATTAAAACCGGTACAAATATACATAATAATAAACAACATAACATCAAGGTTCACCAGGAAAATAATCGTCGTGGTAGTAGTCAATAGTGTTATCGTACTCGTCTCGCCGCAAATACCTATCTTCGTTGTATCTGCCAAAATACAATGGATCAATTTTGCACGCGTTCTGCCTTGTAAGGAACAAACTATAGTAATAAAATTAAGATACTCCAAACGTTGTTAACAACAAGAGTGAGAGGAAGGTGTTTGATAGTGGATTGTGCTACCTCGCAACATGTTAATTGGTGTCTTAAGAGCGCTCCACAGTGTAGACCTTAGCAAACGATCGAATTACTTCGTTATTTGAAAAGGTATTTACATGAAATTTTAAACATGTATAGAAAAAGGATCAATCTTTGCCGGGATTTTGTCGAAATATTAAATATTTTATTAGCAAGAAAAGTAGGAAATAAAATTTTAATAAAATCAGCAAAACGCTATGTCCCGTCAAAGTAAGACGTTCTATATGTGTTTCAGTGCAATCAGAATGCAATTTTAATTCCCAGATATTATTTAATATTTTTTTTTGTAATTGGAATTTTTTCGGCTGATAAGCGCGACCTCTACCGAGGCTTGAAAGAAACAACTCATGGGGAGAACTAAACATTAAAATATTAGTAAATATATATAATATTAGTAAAGTAGTGTAAAAATGATTGAGCAAAATCTTGACGCAATAAAGAAACATTTGATGCCCTTGAGGTAAAACTAAGAACCTTCCAAATCAAAAGGAGGCAAATTTTGCTTAAAATGTTCAAGTCAAAATTGCTTTATTCTTACACTACTTGATCTTGTGACACTTGTTAATTTCTAGTTAAAGCATTTGGGAAAAAGAAAGAACAAAATGAAAAAAATGTAAAAGCAGAAATGACTACAACTGAGTGATTAGTTTTACGAGTGAGTAGACAACTGTGATTACTCTTAAAAATAGACAAAAGGCCCCAGATTTGTGGTAGTTCACAGACACATTGCTTGGAAGCAACACGGGAGGGCAACAAGAAACTGTTTGCTCTCCTCCTTCGAGCCCTTGTTGCACAAATGTGGACCATGCCCAGAAATTATGATAACAATTTACACTACTTACAGAAACTAAAGCAAAAGCTTACAACTAAGACACCGAGGCATATTTTATTATATTTTACTTGTATAGGCGGCAAAACAAGTGGTTAACACAGTTATTAAATTCTAACGGTAATTTTTTCAAAAAAGAACTAATTTTTCCAAGTTCAGTATTGAATTTGGCTTGATAATGGACAATAAATTGCCGCTATTGTGCAATTTTATCAATAGTATGCATGCATGGTAGTTAATTACAGATTTAAAATAAGAAAAAACTCGTTCCTTACTTTTTGATAGTTACTGTACCTAAACAACTGATTTGGAACTTCAGTGAATTTATTTGTTCCAAAATTAGCAACAGTAATCACAGACGTGCATTTGTAAATCTTAAAATCACATCTATTATCACAACCGTCGTCAGATAATGCAAAAGATGCTTAATATAATATAAAAGATAATTTTTTTTTTAAATTGGTAACTTAATATTGACAGCAACACACGTTATCGCCTCACTAAACACTAACATAATATTTACACGCCAGTCATTAATATGCAACCACATTTGCCAAACGTTCAATTCAGTCGTTGACACTTCAGTTTTTACTGAAATGTCGCGATGGTCCTTCTTTTATTTCAATTGCATTGCAACATTGCTGTTCATGCGCTGAAACAAATTAGTATAGTTTGGAGACAAGTTAAAACTCACACAGGTGGTTATTACAGAAGCGCATAGGAAAGAAAGCGACACAAAAAGTTGCAGAAAGATAAAAAATTCTCAGTTAAGTCATTTCATTTTTAAGTCAATCGTGTAAAGTAATTTTATGGTTAAATCGATTAGGTGCATAATTGCCGCTACCCCTTGCTATCACTCTTGCGCGTTAATATCATACAACATAACAAACCCCTTTAAAAGTAATCACAACTTCTCCTTATTTGAAACATTCAAAAAATTTTGGTCAGTCGCGCCACCCCCAGTTTCACCACCACTCGGAGATACATCTGAATGCGGGTTGGCTAACCTGTAAAAAAATACCTTGCCGTATTCAAATGACGAAATCATGATGGCGCACGCCGGCGCCACTTTGATGAGTCTGGGAACCAGCCCCGCGAACAGTCCTTTCACCCCGTGCTGCTTGTGAATCTCCCTGAACATTTCGAGAGAAGTGCGAGTTTTTTTCGGATGATCCGTGTAAAGCGCCTTCTCCCCCAATTCGACCTGTTGATGCGTTTTGATAACGTCAAACGGTACGGTCGCCGAAGCTGCCAGCTGTAATTGCGACGTCAAAATTGATGTCGGCTAAAACGATATGACAAACCCCTCCGGAAACGGCGCCCGAAACGAAACTAACGGCGAACGAAGGAGAAGCGGAATCCGCTCCGAGCAACGACTTCATCGCTTCATAATTCATCCAGTAGATGGCGGAAAAAGGAACGTCGCGTAGGAGAGTTGGAGCGAGGCCCTTCCACAACCCCAACACTCCGTTGTACTGAACTAAATTTTTTAGAGCCGCTCCAAGTTCTGCAAGACAAAAAAATCAAAGTTTAAAAATTAACAAAACAAAATTGGTTGGAAATTCACCGTAATAACTTAATTTCTGCGACTGCATTTTTGTTCGAATTAACTCCAGAGGACTGACAACTGACACTGAAATCACGCGAGCAGTGGCTCCCGAAATCAGCGGGATCCAAGGGGGTTGTTGATAATCTTTGAAAGACCGCCCCTCATTGTAAATATCTCGCAATTTCAGCCGCAATTGCTCGTAGGCTACGAAATACATAATGGTAGCGGGAATCGCCAAAACTAATGTGGGACCCAATCCACTCCACAAGGATAACGCTCCTTCGTTCCGGCTGATTTTCACAAAAGCGTCCTGAAACCGCGAAATTTAAACATTAATTACTACGCCCTTCAAAACACGCACTATAGTTCCGTTAAAATGCCCGGGACGGCTGTACCACTGGCTGTTGCCGTTGCTGCACTCGCAAAAATGGTCCATCAGTCCGTTGCAGTACAAAAAACATTTCGCTTTGGTCCTTTGCTGGGCCTGCAGTCTTATTTTTACCACGTCCAAGGGGGTTACTGAAATTTGCGTTATTATTGCGGGAATTCGCATATTTGCATTGCACCGATTAGTGAGGTTAGGATGGCGCCTGAGCACGAAGCCGCTGCCTGTTGGACGGGCGTTATTCGAAATTCTGGATTGTGTGACGCCGCCTCGGGATGTCTTGCTGGGGCCGACATGATGCCGTGGGTCCTTTGGCTGAAATTTCAAAAAACAGGAACAACACTCATTTGTTATTTTCAATGTCAAGAAAAAGTCAAAACCACGTGGGGATCTTGGCGCATGCACAGCAGTCTAGATCTAGTGGCGACACCAAAACAAAAAACAAACAATAAACAGACCGAGAGTTTATTATTTTGGCGAGAAGATGGCGCCACGCTATAACATTTTTTAAATAATTATACAGCAAAATTCTCAACCATATTTTGCAAATTTTAATAGTAGAATGTCAATAAAAACTGATTGATTTTTGAAAATGTAAATATCAAATTTAATTGTCCGCTATTTAAATTTTAAATTTTTGTTTTAATGAATGTTACAGAAATCTCGCTGCAGCTTCTAAATGTACCTTTTTTTATTCATAGATGGCGCATAGGACGTTTACTATTTTCTAATAACTTGGAAAGAAATGTCAAACATCTGTCAGTGTCAGATTTCATGAAACCGGAAGTAAACAATACGCGTCAAATGTTAACTAATTTCGTTAATTAGCGTTAATAGAATTGTCAATACCTCAATTCCTTTGCGATATTTCACTCCATGCCATTTCTCGCCCTTCCGGTCAGTATATGGAACTTTTTTTTCCATAATTTTTTCTCAATTTTCTATTGATTGCAGATCGTTCCTTGAAGGTTTTTGAATCCGAAGATTATAAACAGCACCAGCAATGGATTACTTCAAAGTATTTTACGTAGTATGCCTTAGTCTAACTGCAGTAACCAGTGCCCCTGCGACAACTCCATCCATGTATGACGCAATAGCACAGAAGTGCCCGCAAATCCCCAGCTCAACCGAATTCAAAACGCAACCAATTTTCAAAGCTTGCAGCAATTTCAAAGTAGATCAACCTCTGGTCGCTTTAAAAGACGCTCCGAAAAAGGACGTGTTGTGCTGGCTTTATTACACCACTTTCACTTCGTACTGTAGCATATCAAAAGAGATCAACACCACTATTCCCGAAGACGTTTATAAAAGATACAATATAATTAAGGTCTGTGATAACTTAAAAAATTTATTCGAAAACAAGGAGAGGTGCGTCCAGGTTTGCAGTGATGAATTTACTGGATCTATCACGCCTACCTGCAGTATTTCATTTTATTTCGAAGAATTAGCGATGACGGCGAAACCGCAAACTTTGACAAAACCCTCTCCTCGCCCAGTTGAGCAGCCTCACGAACCAAATCAGGAGGTTAAACCGAAAAGTAAGGTTGACGTGGGTGCGTCAGGGGGAGCCCCGAACGTGGGTGCGTCAGGTGAAGCCCCAAACGTGGGTGCGTCAGGTGCAGCTCCAAACGTGGAAAATCACGCGAAAGCTGAGCAAAAGGCAACTTCTGCCAGTGGGGCAGGTGCAGCCAGCAAACAAGATCCAGAACCGGCAAAATCGGCCGCAAAACCGCCGGTTCTGAAACTCGGAACCATGGGGGCCCATCCTGACGACCTTGACGCTCCAGAACCGGCCAAAGTCGACGGTTCCAAGAAACCAATTGGGGATCAGCCTGTCCAAAAGGTGGAGGAGGAGGAGAAGAAAGAGGAGGAGGAGAAGAAAGAGGAGGAAAAGGAGAAGAAAGAGGAGGAGGAGAAGAAAGAGGAGGAGGAGAAGAAAGAGGAGGATGAGAAGGCAGAGCATAGTAAGAAGGCGCTGCAAAGCGGGAAACCGGAACCAGCTGAGAAGGGGGTGGTTGCTCATAGTGAGAAAACCTCGATAGGTAGTCTTGTAGATGACGGTCCAGCAGCTGAAACGGTTCCTCTCGTTGACGATGTTAAGCCGGCACCGGCCGACGCCAATGTGGGTGCCAAACCAGACCCGGTTTCTAATGAGGTGGTGTTGGAAAATAATGTCGGATTTGATAACGCCGATGAGGAGGAACAAAACAATAATCAGGGCTACGGGCAGCCAGACCAAGAAGTGCAGCAACCCAATGACGTGGGAGAGTGTAAGCAATTTTTTTCCAACAATTGTGTCAAATTTAAATGAAGAAATCTTGATATTTTCATTATTTTTATAAGTATATTTGGTCAGACAAGCTCATTCATAGCCTTCTCATTTAGAACTACAAATTAAAAATTCAGTTAGCAGGCTTGCTTTTTGCAGTTGAAATTGAGCGCAACCGATTTGCGCTGCTCCGCCCACTTTGCCAGGCGTAAGTCGAGTTGAAATTGATCCATTAGTTTGCAACTTACATTTGAGTAAATCATCTTAAAAGTTAATAAAATTGTATTCCTGGGCAAAAATTTGAATATCTACTAATAAAAAAAATCATTTTAAATGGGACACGCTGTATGTGGTCTATTTTGAATTTTTTGTCTCAACTTTGGCTCGACTCTTTTTCCAGACGACGAATCTCCGAATGAGGTGAAGCCCGAAAAGCCCAAGGACGAAATCTCGAAACCCAACACCGTTGATGAGTCGGAATCGGTCAGTTACACTTCCGAAATGGACGGCGATTCCTACTTTTTCTCCTATTTTATGCTTCTCTGCGTGATTTTCATCGTCGGTTACGTGTGCTACCACAACAAACAGAAGGTGAGTTGCTTGCAAATTGGGGATTTTTACTGAAATTTTGCGCAGATTTTAGCCTTGATCCTCGAAGGGCGAAGGGGGAAGAGACAGTACCGAAGTCGAAGGCCCAATTCTGCCAATTATCATAAATTGGACAGCAATTTGGAAGAGGCGATAACGTCAACTTGCAGCAAGAACTCGAGCAATGTGATTTATTAGGTTAGTACTTATTTGTTTGGTTTTTTGTAATAAATTATTGAGAGGGCTCCGGATGTTGGGTTAAATTTCAGAACGGAACTGTATAAATGTACATACGATTCGTAAGTTTCGCACAGGCAAATTTTGTATCTTTGTACATAAATGATGTAAAGGTTTCATTGTAGCCATTTGAGTTAGTTGGGCACAGGTTCCTTACCAAGGCTTGCTTTAAATTGTTTCGGAAATTTTTCAACGCGTTCAGGTTCGATAAATAGCAGTTTTTGTTAAGAAAATTATTATTGTTATTTTAAATCTGATAGTATTACTGTTAATTACAATTTTTATAATTTACTGTTTTTTTTTTCTTCAATCGCAACTTGTCGCCAGACCTTGTTCTTTAGTACCGACAATACAGAGCGTCTTTCGTGTTTTCTTTGATCCAAAACAATTTCTTATCTATACGTACGTAAACCACTGGCGACCCTAACCCCAAGCAAGATTTTCTGTTAGGGGCGCTCCAAGAAACTATTCCTAAAACCAATTTAAAGATTATGCAAAAATTAAGCCAAGTAATGGCCTCAAGGGGGAACTCACCAACTAGCACAGTGGTGTTGTACACTCTTTCCGACTTTTCCATCATAAGGGGGCTGCCAGATCCGGGCTGTAAGTTTTTCGTAACACTCAAAAATTCTTATCTGACTATACTCTGGTACGGAAATTTAAAAAATGACTCATTAGCATCACTGGAAGCGTTGCCGGGGAACGCTAAATAGTAAGGACGTTGTGTATGATGCGGCGCATATAACTCGGCAGCAGTCGCGTGTTAAAGATGCTACAGCTTCTTAGGGATTGTGAACCTATATTAATGACTCACTTTTTAAATTTCCGTACCAGAGTATAGAACCTATTTTTGGAAATATGTAGACAATGGCACTTGTGGGACACTATACTGACCTCGCAAGATCCTCGACCGGTACTAACGCCACATAAAACCCCTGCTGCTACACTCCCTCGGTAAAACGAACTGAAACCATTGCACTCTTCATTGGAAATTATCTTGATGGAAAGTTGCTGGAAACTTTTGGCGACGTAGGTGCCACGTTGGTACCCCATAATAGAGTAGCGCCAATGGGCATTCTCAGCATCCGCATTTACGAGAGTTTTTCCTGAAACCCTTGCTGTTCAGTATAGATTTAATATTCCAATGTTAGAAGTCTTTTGCATCAAACGCCAGAACGGACGCGTAGAAATTTTTAACTTTGGAAATTCTTACGTTTATCGACGAGATTAGGTAGCTGTATAGGGTAAATCGTGCTGCTGTATTTGACCGGTTTTATCCTCAAGAGCCCCAAATCGTTCTCGGAACTCTTCCTCTCCGCTGGGTCGTAATTTGGATGAAAAATTATTTGGAGAACCCTGCGTTCTAGAGTGCGTGGTTGAAGAATTTCGGGCACCTCAGGTTCGTATCCATTGTAGAAGCCCAATTGAACTAAAACTTGTTCTTTGCGAAGAGGTCTAAAAATTGATGATTAAACTTAATTATCGATTGCAAAGTTCATCAAAAATTGTCGACACTTCAAACCTCATTATGATCGCTTGTTAATTTCCAATTAAGGTGCTAAATTGACTTACGGCAGAACGCAATGTTGAGCCGTCAACACGTATCTGTCGTTGATCAAAGTTCCAGTGCACGGTTCTCTTTGGAGGAGGTCAGAAGTGATTTCTGCCAACCAAGGAAAGACGTAGGGTTGGAGAATGGTTTTGTTGGCGAAGGTTTTGGATACTGCACGAATGTGGTCGAACCTGGCAAAGAAGCTTCTCCCAGCGACTAAAAGAAGTGTTAAGGATAAAATGTAGCCAATAGTCCTATCAAATAAGTAAGACAATTTTCCAATGTAGAAAAAAAAATTGAAGTACCTACCGCATTTGGTTGGCGACCACTCGTTAATCTAAAATTGGACAATTAGTGGCAGGATTTGCAACCCCCAACTTTACCTTGTGTTTGGGGCACCCCGTGTCTCCATCACAAATCATGAAAATAACTAAACTAACAATGATTTTAGATCGCATCGCTGAAGCAGAAATAGTTGAACGGTCAATCGATCTTCTTGATAGATCTGGCAACAAGAAATCGTAGCTCTTGGTGGCTCTTAATCAGAATTTGCCCCACTCCCGTCAACGACATGGTTGAGGAGCTTTTATATTGGTTTTTGCAACAACACTATTATTGCTCCAAATTGGAAATTAAAGTCTCTGTAAAAAACAGAAATTCAAGTTAGTTTTCAAGAGGACAAGATTGAAGATTTTGGATAAAAATTATTAGGAAATTGGGAACAACGCCAAAATCCTCTTTATTCCCGGAATTACTCCGATAATGGATCGTAAAATGATTGAACTCAAGGTTTTGATTTAGTACGTTCTGCTACCCACAATTATTACGCAAGTAGCAATAATGAATTGAGTACTGAAATTGATGCAATTTATTGCACGGGTTGCAGAAATATTTGCTAATTAAATTTTGTTGCTTTACTAAAAACTTTTAATTTGTTTCCTAAATAGTGGCTTTTAAGAGAGAACATCCAGAGGTGAAGTCATGAAGTATTAAAGATGTAACGGTTCTGGAAGTTGAAGGGTGTGCTGAGATTGAGGTTATAAATGAAAAGATTGTAATTTTGACTTGAACTCGTCCGAAATACTTTACATTGTCCAACCAAAAAAAAAACATAGTAACTCTCTATAGGAAGCTGAACTTAAGGTAGAAACAAAGTACAAAGATACGAACTATGATTAGGTAGGTGCCTTGCAGTTAAAAGAGAGGAACGAAATAAGTTAAATTGTTTATTGTTTATTTGGGTTGTTATTTTTTTTTAAACTGTAAGTGATTTATGTAGGTTGTTACATCGCCACACTGTAAATTTAGAGCTAATTTCTTTCCGAAATTCAATTATATGAACCCACAATCATTTACCTTAGAATGCGCGGATATTTTACAACAATTTTAATTTGATTTACAATTGAATGCTTGTTATCGCATAATTGAATTGCAGCTATAAATTTTTCAAAAATGGCGCATGAATCAAAACCTAAATTAGCCGTGTAACATGTCTTTCTCAAAACCTCTATTGAAGGTTTGTACAATGTTACGGTAGTATAGTTGAGACCACAAATGTTGTCGTGCGCGTCATGAGTTTCTGTATAAATAATAGTCACGCCAAATTGCTGCAGGTTCACCTGATTGCATCAGCATCAGAATTGTAACTTTTTTTAAAAGATCCGCGAGAAGGGATGTTTGTGTGATCTTCCGTTAACTAATTTAGTCATTTATCTTAATTACGTGTAGGTACGCCGACATTCGTGGTTTCAACTATACCACAATCTAAGGAGAGTTGCCTATTACTTCGAATTTTCTTGCAATTTTTCTATTTTTATTAACATTTGGCGTTGTTCAAATATAACTTGACATAATTGAATGCACCCTTATAAATGAAGAAAATTTCGATAAAGTAAGTTTTTATTCAGGCAACAACAAATATCAGCCGAACAGTTACTAGCTGTAATTTTAAATAATAACTTTAGCCACCTTAGCAAGCTTATAGTTATAACGTCACTTTCCTATTGGCAGGTGCAACACCCTTTTCTTCATCGGCACCAGCCTATTGCCTCGAAAAACTATTATTCTTATTGGTCTCCAAAATGGCAATCGAACTATTTCCGTCCTTCTGACAGGTTCCACTACAAATCAAAAATTAGTAACGTTTCAAAAATTTGAAGGTAAACAACCGTTGGTAGCAGTGGTTGCTGCTGGTCTTCTAGTGGTAGTTTCGCCACTGCTTAACTTTTGACCTGTCTTCTCCTCAATCCACTGAAGATACTCAGAAACGTCGGTGTACATTCCCAAAAGTCCTGGGTTAGCACAACGAAACCCAAAAGAAACTATTCCTGAAACCAAAAAGTTTTCTTACAGAATCTCAAAATTGGTTAACTTGCCCAGTAAAATAAAGTTTCCGTTCTCGTCCATAATCTGCAGAGGTCCGCCACTATCGCCCTAAAATCACAAAAAGAAAAAAAGTTGCGTTTTTTAAGTTACTCAATACTTGACAAGTGTCGGTTCCACCCTGTATATAGCCGGCACAGAAAGCTGAAACCATCGTCGATGGATCATTTCCGGTGCTGTTCATCATATTGCGGCAATCATGGTCCGAATAAATTAAGAGTCTTGCTTCGTGTAAGGTGCAAGGAGTGGCTCCATGGTACTTTAAGGTTCCTAACCCCGGAACTGTGCCCTCTCTTGGTCTAGTTTTGATAACTGTAACGCGACGATTTTTGGCCTGGTTTTGCAAAAGAAGCACTAACCGTTTTGCGGAAGACAGATCGGCTGGAAGGAACTAGCGTCTTGCTTTAAAATCAAGAGAGCTATATCGTAGAATGGTTCCAAAGTTTTGTACTTTTCATGAATGTGAACCTTGTCAACTTTGAAATATTTTTGCGTTTTTTCTTTCTCGCACTTGTTGTAAACTCCGAGAAGCACTTCGTAAACGTCCTGCAAGTTTTCGCTGAAAATCAAAAACAATTGGTTGTTGATGGCCAAAACAAATGCAGACCTTTGGTTGTTGGTGAAGAAACCTTTGTAGCAATGGGCGGCTGAAAGGACTACTTTTGGGCCGACTAGAGCTCCTCCGCAAGCTACTTCTCCACTCCGCACCAGTGCCGCGTACCATTGGTATCTGTAATAGCCGATGTCGTAACCTGCTACGATTCGGTCTTCCGGCTGCAGTTTAAACTCGGTACCGATGGGTCTGCCGCAAGTTTGGCCTGTAATAAAAAACACAACTAGGGATCAAATCAGCTTCTGGTCCTACCTTGGCCATTGCTGCGACTGAAAGTTGTTGGTAAAACTGTCAAAAATACAAGTGGAACAAAAAGTTCCATGCTTCGCAAATATAATTGACCCGTGGAAAGTGGGCAGGTATGCGACCTTACCATTATCTAAACCTTCCGATTATTCGAAGCAGTTAATTTTTTCTTTAATTATAGGCACCTGCTATCTTCAGGTGCATACTGGAGATTACGAAATTGCGTGGTGGTGAAGCAGGAATTTAAAAACGGGAACCGAATGATACTCCAAAATAATAAAGAAGTGCTAAAACTTACAAAATATAATCTATTGGAAAAGAAAAACAAAAAATAGCATTATAAAGAGAAGGCCAAAAATAAGAGTTTTTTTCTTTCAGCCCATCCTAACTGCTATTATTTTAAATACAAAATTTTTTTGGAAGCCACTCTATAGTCTACATGAAGGTGAAACTGCCCTTTGACATTGTGACGGTCACTTTTAACATATTAAGCTATTAGTTAGCCACAGGAATGAAGATCTATTAAAAATTGGTTCAAAATTTGCTTCAGTAGGTAATTAGATAGATTTTCGAAAATTGAAAAACCAAAAAGTTACGCAAAGTAATCTAAAAACAAGATAATAGAAAATTTTGAGTTACTTACCTGCCAAGAACCAGAAACCTTATTTGTTTCAGTTTGTAGTGACAAAGGAATCACTAATAAAAGCGTTAGTGCAACCCCCTGAAAAACTTGTAAGGGAAGCCTGGCAGAAAAAAGATTTTTTATTTTATTTATTTACACAAATAGAGTATAACACTAACGCTCCATGTAAACCTCTTTTATTAACAATTTGATTATAACAAAACAATAATTTAAACAAATAACCGGAACCGGCTTAAGAAGAACCCTTAACCTTGCGCAATTAGCGCATGCCTCGCTTTGAGGTCGTTCTCGATAGATCCCGAAAACTGGTCCTCAAGAAACTTCTGCACTGATTTTCTTTGAGTTAGCGTTTTCTTCTTGGCAAAACTCGGATGGGATCCGTCTCCTTTATTAACTACCTTCAACGCAACGGTTTCCTTTCTGGCCTCTTTAAGATCGTAAACCAGACCAAATGTCGCCAAAACGTCGATGATGAAAGTGGTCAACGAATATCTGAGACCGTATTCAGCCGCTCTATAGTCAGAAGGAAAGGCGTGATGGTAGTTGTGCCAACCTTCACCTAAGGCTATGAAAGAAACCAAACGGTTTTCCACCGGCTTCATAGATCTGAAAACAGGAGATTTAGAGAGATACTTAAACATCAAGTAACTCACTTGTCGTAGGGTTTCGTTCCAAAGATGTGGGTGGCGCTGTTAATTAACCAAGTGGCGTTTAGCATTATCATGTATCTTGCGAAGTAGCTAACGAAGAGGGAGTTGAAGTAGGTCTCGTTCCAGAAGTGGACGGGGATGGCTACCGGAAAGGCGATGGCGAATATCGCGTACAACGGCTTATAGAACCTGGAAAAGAAGGAATTGAAAAAAAAAGAAGAGGGAAGTAATAGAAAAAAAAAATAATGCGAAAAATTATGGTGAAGGCAAACAAGAAAGAATGATAGATGATTCTAAATTGATTTTACATTAAACACATAAAAACTAATAGAATGACTAAAAAGATTCAAAATATTGAAAGATTAGACGAGAACCAGTAAAATATAAATAGAACGAGCATGGAAGTTGAGGAGTTGGGGCAGGGCAAAATTCACGTGTCGTAAGTCCTTTACGGGGTTAGAGAATCTTTAGGACCAAAATGGCGGAGGATGTGGAGGAAGTAAAAAAATAAGTGATAAGAGCTGAAAAGGAATAAAAGTAAAGCTGCTCAATATTGGTGATCAAGGATCAAGAAGTGGGCCGTGGAGAGCCACTTACGTCTTCTGGAACATCACTAGCTTATCAGCTTCCAAGTCGGACAGATCGATAGTTTTCCCTTTGCTGATGACAGCCGGATGCTTCCTGCTCATCAGCCAGCCGACGTGTGAGAAGAAGAACCCTCTGTTGGCATTGTGGGGATCTGCGTCGGTGTCGCTGTATTTGTGATGCTGTCTGTGGTCTCGCACCCAAATGTACATGCAGTTCTGGAAAATGGTTTGTGAAAATTTCTTCGAGCAACAACGAGCACTGTTAGCCGAACCGTGCCCTTGGTAGAAAGCGAACCAATTTGCTTAAAACAAAAATACAAATTTGTCTCTACTTTATTACGAACGTCGCGCCTAGTTAAATTTTGGTGTCGTCAAACAATACCAACGAAATTATTCTACGGTGTAATTATTTGCGGTATGATATGGAGGGGAACTTTGCGAAATCGTTACAGTAAAGGCGGCGGTGCGGTTAAGTGATGATCAAATCGACTTTTTCGCACTTTCCTGTTACGCCGCGATTTTCGGCAACCAGGAAGACCAATAACCGTTCAAAGCGAGCAACAAATTTTTCGAGTCAAAAATTTTTCCGTCAGCAAAAATTTAAAATCATCAGTGGCCCATTAAAATTCCTATGAGGAGGATTTGGGCTCGGAAATTGCTACTGCGTAAAGTTAATGAGAAAATTCCGGTACTACAAGCTCGTTTGTTAAACGTTAATGTAACGTGAATAACGATATTGATTTCAAACGAAAATTAGGCAAAACAACTTTTCAAAAATTGGAACCAGCAACAATTTAACAGTCAATTGCTTGATTTCCACTTTTAAAGTTCGTAAATAATAACAATAATTTATTAATCTAATTTTAATCTTTAAAAAAAGTCGTGTAATTATATTTCAAAAGGCCTCATGTTATTGTCTTAACAATTAACAATGGATTTTGCAAAAGCGCCACACTTTGTTTAATCACAATTAGGCGAACATTGCCCGCGTTGTCGAATATTTAATGATAATTAGTGCCAAGGCACGTTAATCCAAATATTGACTCACCTGTCCGGCGATGGTCTGCAAAAGGATCAGAACGAACCGCACTGGAAGCGTCGCCTTGAATGCTTTATGCGAATAGAGGCGATGGGCCCCAATCGTGATACCCTCCCCGGACACTATCCCGACTAACAACACTGCCAAAAAACACCCTTAAAATCTTGATTTCCAACTCACAGTGCTACTTACTCCACCCTATCGTTAGCAGGGAAGCGCGGAAGCACAGAAATAATCCGAAGATCGCCGCCAAATGCAAAGCGACGAACCCCAAAGCGTTGAACCACACGATCTTCCTTTTGAAAGTGTAGTCGGTTCCGATCTCTTTGGGTAAGAGTAGATGGGTGTCGGTAGATTTGTTGTCGTTGGTGGTGGCGGCCGTCATGTTCTTGGAAAGTACCACGAAAAAACCGCAAAATAACAAGAGCAAGTACTGAAACGACACTGCTGGGCCTGAATGTTGTTTTAAATAAACAATAAAATAAAGCGCCCCCCTCTATTGATGGAAATTTGACGGTGGTAGGGGGGTTGATGTTACGTTGGGCAATTGACACCAACGACTCGTTAAGTTAATTTGGAGATGTTACTTAATGTTGTTAGTTGCTTACCGATTGGGACAATAATAAAGAAGGGATCGATACGGTGACGGAACTGTGCCGACTGATGATTAGGGTGAAGTTTAAAAGATTATATAAGTCGTAGATAGCTGTAATGACCAACATTTTTGTTGGTGATTAATATTGGAGGTGTAGGCAAGACAACGTTCATGGTCGTTGCAATTGTGGGCAGTTGACGTGCAGTTTTCTTATCAACATTGATAAGGCGTCACCCGTAAAACGTGTTAATTAAAAAGTCTTTGTTTGGAAAATCACTACGCCGAAGTTACCGAAGCAGCGGCGCAAGATTAAAAGGGTCAATTTTAAACGACGATTTCAACCCCGAATAATATAAAAAGCTTTTTTTTTGATTTATTTTTACATTTTAAAGGCCGGAATTTCCAACCCTTAACATAACATTTATTTGCCAAAGATTAATACTTGGCCAATAAATTTATTAAAAACTTTATTAGAAGTTTCTTGGAAATGGTAACAAATAGACGAGTTGCTACTTAATTATTTATTGCTACCAACTAATATAATTTTGAATTAAATTATTTACACACAATGTATATTTGTTTATTTCTAATGAAAGTAAAGCATGACGTCGAGGTCGACCCAACGCCGAAGGGTTGGAACTTCTCATGTTTGATTTGATGGCCTAGAAAAATTTTAATCGCCAATAACGAAGTAACCTATCGATTTTTAATTTAATTAATTAAATAACTAATTTAATTTCCAAGTTAATTCAGGAGTAGCAAGTTGTTGGAAAACTGGTCAATTTTCCGTCTTCGCTAATTTAAATTTAGGTGAACGGTTGTCTTCCCGGCAGCTATGGTCAATTATTTACCGCCAAAAAAGTTACTTGATTATTTTCGCAGATTAGTGCCATTGATTGAGGTAATGTTGCAATAACCGATCACTTTAGATCGATGCCTGATCGGCTGCACGTAACTAGCCGGGTGCAGTAGCAACTCAATTTAAGTCACCTCAAAACTCAAACATGCAGATCACCGATGATCTCATTTCTCCAATCCGCACACCTTAATTCTTCCGACAATAGTTCACGTAACAAAATTTAAAAAAATTGTGCAACTCTCTGCCAGTAACGACCCACTGTGTTAGTTGTTTTTTTTTCGTCCTTTTGTGCCATAACGATTTGGCCAGTGGGCCAAAACGCCGAAAAAAGACGCGTGCTTGGCCAGCGTTGTCGAATTTCGCTAATGCAGATTATGGAAAGTATGTTCATCGCTAATGCGCTTCCATAGCCAAGGCAAGTATCTAATTACGTCGGTGTAGAGACCTGGATGACCGGGCAAGGCGCAGCCCACTCCGCTGGAAACGACACCTAGAACAATTGGGCAATTTTTTTTAATTTTCGAGGATTCGACGTTTTAATGATTTGTGGAGTTGCGGTCGGATGCACCTCCAACCCACCTATCAGCTCATAACGATTTCGGATGTTGAGGAACTGAAGAGGGCCGCCGCTGTCACCCTGAAAAATCGTCGTAATTGAGTGATTTTGGGTTAATGGAGGTGAGGTGGGTACTTGGCAAGAGTCTTTACCGCCTTCGATGTAACCGGCGCAAAATAATGAGGAGGACCTTGACTTACAATCGCGAGCTTTTAAAACCGGCAATTGCAAGGCTTTGGGCAGGCAGGAGGCGTTGAGGGCGGTTGAGTGCTGTTTACCCCAACCCAGCACGGTGGCGGTTTCACCCTCGAACTTGCTGGGCACCACACTTCTTATGTCTAAAGAGGTAAACCAGAAGTTGGAAAAAGCACTAAAGTTGTTTGTTGTCGAGCAACTTTCTAGTCTATTGTTTTAACAATGTGTTAAAATAATTAGAATTCTCCAACTCCGGAAGGTTAATTACATCACAAAACATCATTTTTGTGGCATCTGGGACAACAATAACAATTTTTTATTGTTAATATTATTGTTTTTATTGTTGTTTTTATTAAGGAATTGACGTAGAGAAAAAAATTATTATTATTAATTTTTAAACAAATTTAAGTTTTTCATGTCCCATTAGTCGTAAGTGGTTGTTAAAACCATCAAATTTTGTTTCAGAGTTTAAAAGTTTCGACCATTTTAGCGTTTCGCGCCTTTCACAAATGGCGGAGGCGCCGGGTGAAAGAGTGTTTTATCACAACAGAGCCAGTTTAGACGTAATAGAGTGCATTCCAAACTGTTAGTATCTTATATAACACCTAATTAGTTTAAGACCCAAAAGCTATTGGCTCCAAATAGTTTAACACAACAAGCAACAAACCAATTTTGTTCGAAGAAAGTGTTTTGATTGGTCATAGCTCATACGCGCATGGGAAAGTAATTTTTAAAAGCTGTAAAAAAACTTTAAATGCCGGGAATTTTGCAGATTAATTATTTCCAGGTTTTGACTTTACGATGCAGAAATTGCAATAACCCCAATTCGCTCCACGTTACACTCAATTAATAAATGAATTATTTAGTAATTGTTGCAAAATTTTTTCAATCTAGCAAAACTGTGCGCATCTTCACTACCTTACCATTACGTAACCGTCAATAGCGAGAAGTTAACTCACCAAACCGCGGCAGGCAAATTGGCCTCACGTTCCTGTTAAACTTAACGCTCATGCTCATTTTCAACAGCATGAGATCCGCCGAGTAATTCCTCTTATCGAACCTTGAATGTACCATAATTTTCTCGACGGACAAAGAAGAGGACGTGTTATCGGCCTCGCATCGGTCGTGTTTTCCCAGCACCACTTTGAGCAAACTTTGCTGGAATCTAGGAAGCAAAAACACGTCGAAAAAGTTACATTTTTCTCAAGTGACTAGCCTGCTGTGCCAACAGTGAGCTGCCGTCAAGACGTAAGCGTCCGATATCAAAGAACCGCCACAGATGAAAGTCCCGTTTAATTGCAGGAGGGCGAGCCAGGGAAATTGATTGGGGGTGTAGTCGACGCCGCCTATTATGCGACCTCCCGGTGACTTATTCGCTTTTCCACAATCTGAAAAGAACTTTTCAGCCTTTCAAACGACTTGAAGGGTTTTGTTACCGCCGCTAACGAGAAGAAACTCCGCCGGAGAAGCCTGAAAGAAACGTTTAATTAATTACGTAAAGTAGTGTTGTTGAAACAACTAACTAGTAATAATTGAAGGCAGATCCGCCAATTTTGTGCGATATTGAGGTGCATTATACCTATTTTGAGAACGTATTGGATTTGCAACAAGCTGATGAAGACTAAATTGATCTACCCATACCCACCCACATGTTGTCATTTTTGAATATTCATGTAATACGAGCTCAATAATCTCTTGTTATGCAAATTGTCCTGTTTTGTAATACTTTGCGACATTACATTAGGAAACAAATATAATGTACACCAAATTAAACCATGCATCTCTTGCACTGGTCCGCCAGAAAATTTAATGAGCATCAAAAAATCTAAATGAAACCCAAATTATTATACATCAAAAAATGAGAACATCACCACTAAACTAACTATGCTGCGTATTGTTTCACCATTGCTTACATTTTAAATTCTATATGTCTATCAATTTTACTAAATGTTCACCAAATTTAGAACGCTCAAGTTACGCGTCCGTGCTGTACATAATAAATATTCGCGCTATCCATTTATATTTAGTGTTTCTCAAAAAAACTATTTATGCGTCAAATAATTATTCTATTACTCCAAAAATGAAATATGCTCGCGCATCTCTTCTTGCCGCTTGCGCTTCCAGACAAGAGGCACGCGAAAAAAGTTTTGTACAAGGTCAGTTCAGGGCCCTGTAATTTTTTTTAAAAGCACGATTAGAAATTACCACTAAAAGAAGTTTTACGTTTTACATAATGCAAACCAATTACAGCAAAGTATTTATATATTACGGAAATCAATATCTTTTTTTGTGCAAACCACTTCTATTTTTACTCTTATTTTTCTTGCCCTAGCACATCTACATCTATAATTTTGCATAAAATTATTTACTATTTTTACAACATTTTATTGCTTGTGTATTTTTGATCAACAAATAGTATTTTTAACTGGTAAATAATATAAGACACTGTCGAAAATTAAATATCTGGGTATTATGTTAGAATTAAATGCGGAATAAAATTTGGTGAACATTTAGTATGGTCAAGAAAAGTTATTTTGGCGAACGAAATATATAAGAGGCCAGCATTATGCCAATATTTGGTTGTCGCTTTAAGATTATGTATTTTCTTAATTTTGGTGAGCATTTAATATTTTTGGGAAATGAAAGTATTTTTTTGTATGAAAATACTGGGTAAATGTGGTAGACTGTTAAATACGACCCATTACATTATACGATTAATAACGGAGTAACGTACTTTGGCACCCCATTTTACTCTCACATCTCACAGAAGCTGTCAAGGGTGCGGCAAGTAGGAACCTAGTTTCTTATCACTTTATTCCTGTATTTGTGGCCCTCATGCTCATTAGTTCGCTATTGTTATCTGTTCCAAACAACTGAAAACTGAAACTTACTTATATAAAGAAGGTTGTTAGTAACTTTATCTTGTCTTGTAATTATTAGTAGAAATTGATAGGGAGTAAAACGGTGGAACTTAAAAGTTTATAATTAAGACAGAGTAAAATACATTTAATAGGCGCATATAGCTACTAGTATCTAAAAAACTATATTGTTACTAATAACTTAAATTACGTGTGACATACAGGGTGAGGCAGGACTATAATATTAGCCCATTGTGTCAAAAGTGTCAAAAATAAGAATAACTTTTAATTACTCGACACTTTTGCGTCGTGCAATTATCGTTGTTAGTAAACATTACTGTCCAACAATTATGTTTTAAAACAATAGCATGCGTCCCTCGTGTTTTGCGTTATCCAAGATAAGTGGTCGTTAATATTGATGAACAACGCTGTGCTAGGCTTGCTTCCACACTCGTTTTGATCTGTCAATACTCCTGCAAATTAGTGGGTAACAACCCCCGTTGTAACAAAAATTTGAACCGACATACCAATTAATTCATAAATTCCATTAAACGACCGAAACATAACAGGACCACCTGCATCGACCTGAAAATCCAACTTTACAAACTTTACCAAACACCCGCAATTTAATTCCTACCTTACAAACTACACTAGGGGCTCCAACCACCCCAAGACACCCTTTATCGGAACTTAAATATTGCGGATCCAGAGCCGTCCCCGAACATTCGTTGAGACTGAGTATCGGTAATCCGGATTTGCGAGGACGACACGACGCTGTCACCGGCCCTTCCGCCGACTCTCCCTCCGACCACCCCACAATCGTCCCGACTTGCCCCAAATATTTGTGACCTACAAAAAAATTTTGCGTTACCCTTCCTGAATTTACCTCCAATACCTGGAAATGACAGGCAAATCGGGGAGATTCTCCTCTCAAAATTGACGGGGGCGCTCAGTTTCATCAGGGCTAAATCGTGGGCCCGGTTTCCGGGACTGAAATCCGGATGGAGAATAATTTTCTCGACACTGACATTGGTTGATGAAACATCGGGGAAACATCGGTCGAACAACCCCAACGTTACTTTAACATCGAAGGGTGTCAATCTGCAGGATTGTTTTGGTTGAGTTAGAAGCGAGCAATTAATTCTTCGGTTTTACCCAACGAGGCGGGAGGCTCCCGTTATAACATATTTGTTATTGATCAGCGTTCCGGGAACGGCGTGGAGACCCTTTATTTGGACCAGACTCAACCAGGGGAATTCGTGGCCGCGCAAATATTCACCCCCCAGGAAACGGGCTTCGCGGTTGGGCACGCCGCATTCTGCAAAATTTTTTGATTTTGTGTTTTTAGATTTTTTTTTTTAACTTACTGCACTTGCAAGGACTGAAGAGGAAATCGACGAATCCTTTACCGGCTCCTGTGGGGCTGATCTGGGGAATTACGAAAGATTTTACCGAGGACGTGGTCAAGAACCGGGAACTTACATTTGTTGCCAGGTACAAGGTGATTGCTGTTTGGAAACACAGTTTCAAGAGCATGACGACCGGAGAAAGACGTGGTTCAGTTGAGGTCACTGTACTTACGTAGTTTTGGACCCAATGCTGGTCAATGCTCGCGTCATATTTGGAAAATACCTGTAATGTTCAGAAAATATGGCAATATCGTTCGATCCTTGTTTTCCTCCAATGTTATTAAACCCAGAATTATTTTTGAAGTTCTGGAGGGGATCTGGGTTGACCCATCGTGGGTTAAGTTTGCGAACAAGCCGCGTGGTGGAGCCACCCGCAAAATTTTTAATAGGGACCTCCCTGCTACTCGCACAATTGTTTTTACCCGCAATCCTTCTTCTTTCGAGCAACTATCCCCACAGTGGCAGCTCTAATAATTGAGGGTAGGAAGATTTGATGACGTTTTTTTGCCAGGAGCTTGCTGCGCCCTCTCGTAGGAACACTGTTACTTGATGAAACAACTTTACTAAAAAGTATAAATTAAGCAAAAATTATTATTTTTTAAGGCAAATGATGGTGCTTAAAATTCAATTTTGTCTGCATTAGTGATAAAATATGAGGGTTTAACCTATTTTGTGAAGCTCAATTAATTCCAGTAAATTAAACGAATAAAAATTTGTTTTTTGTTTTGTTGTTATTACAAATTTTTACAATTTTTTAAAACTGCAAGTGTGAAAAGTTGTCTGTGAGGAGACCAGCATTTTGTTACATAATTACATGCTTACAAATAGCTTACACAATTCATAAAGGTCCACCCCTATAGTGTGCTATCAATTTGCAAATAAATCACTAAATTTCATAATTTTCTGCCTATTGCAAGACAATTTCACTTTCAATTACTCTAAATGGGAGGCATTCAGTCGCTGCTTTTGTGTTGCGTTGCAAGGATGCTTTACTTTACAGTATCATTGAATGGGATGAAGAGAAAAAAAAAAGACAACTTCCTCAATAAAAATAAAGTTGTTAGATACGATATCACTGAATGTAATTTAGATGAAATTCAAGAAAAAATACTTTAAAGTTATCCCCAATAAAATTATTAGAACAAATTATTGTTTAACTAAAGCAAGTTAAAAAGCGTTAAAATAAGAAAGACTTTAATTAAGAATATTCATTCATTGAGAGCAACCTTCTGGATACCATTCTGAGAACTTCCTACCTAGTTCACAATTTGCATAAAGCGACGGCCTATTACCCATTTACTTAGAATTACAAAGAAATAATTTATTTCTTGTCGTAGTAATATCAGACAGGTGGTTATTTAATGTAAGTTGGAAAAAGTTGAAGAAAATAATTTCCTGTAATTTGTAACACTTGCTAGATTAGTTATGATAAACATAAGTTACAACATTTTGTCTTTAATTATGATTTAAGAGCTTCAGTGACAACTGTATGTTTCTATACAAATAACTGTTAAGATACTACACCTTTATTGAGCACCTCGAAACACTTTTTCTCCATTGCTCGAAACATAAATAATTTTAAAATTACTTAATTCTACGCTAATATCAGAACGGGATTGCACAAACAACTATTTTGAATTCACTACATATCACATCGTGTAAACAAAAATGATCGCTCTCATTCCAGGCAGAAACAGCCGTCTTTCGAATTTTCCAGGATCCAATCCAGATATCTAGTAACACGTGTGTAAACTCCGGGGTACCCGGGTCTCGCGCAGCCGTTACCCCAAGAAACTACCCCTGTAAGAGACATTGTTAAAATGGAAGTTTCCAAAATTTCGTCGACATTTACCGATCAGCTCGTATCTTTGATCTTTGCGTTCTGTAACTAACGGTCCGCCACTGTCTCCCTGTGAACGAGGAAAACGATTAGCTGGCGCAGCAAGCAATATTTAAATATACCTGGCACGAATCCTTTTTTCCGATAGCAGGATATCCTGCGCACAGCATGTTATCCGATATCATTTTCGATGAATAATTAGTGTTTCTGCATTCCTCGTTGCTGAGAACGGGCACCTCGACTTCTTGCAGGACGCACGAAGGCTTTCCGTCTTCCTTCAGCGTTCCCCAGCCCGAGGCGATGGCTTTTGATCCCACGTAGAGATTGCCTAGAAACTCGGCTCGAATCAGAAGCAGGTTAACGGTTTAGCGAGAAATTACTTTTGAGCGTCGGCAAACAGATGGGCTTGATGTTCTGAGTGATGGGCACTCGGTCGTTGAGACGCAACAGAGCTATGTCGTTGTCGAAATTGAGGAAACTGAAGGATCCGGCGATAGCTCGCAGGACGAACCGCGATTCCGGTTTCTTCGTCTCCAAGCAGCGGTCGTGCTCTCCGAAAGTGACCTTGATCATGAACCACATAAACCTGAAACAATCCAAGAGATCAGTGAGATTTGGTTTGGGACAACAACGTTGATGGTTGACAAGTCCTCGATGTTGTTTGTTTATCGAGGCCACAGAAGTAGTTTTGTCGGTAATGAACTTGGAGGACTGGTCGTGGCGACTTTTTGTCGTTGCCTAATTAAAGTCTAATTAAAAACAAATCGTAAGTGAGCGTGTTTACTCTCTCTTCTCCTGTTATCGTTCCATCTTTGGTAATTTATGAGACGGCCAGGAGGAAGTGGGTCAGTTAGGAGCCCCGACGACCGGATATCGTCGCCGAAGAAATTAGTTTCACGCAACAACAATTATCGAAAACGACGTTTCGAGGAATCCAATCACAATAAACACTGAGATAAACAGAAAATTAATTATTGCCCACCGGCCGCCAGTCGCGCCAACAATTTTAATGGGCTATTGTGCAAGGAGACGCTGTTACCCTTTGACGCAGTGAGCAGCAGTTAAGACGTAGCGGTCATTGATCAGCATTCCTCCACAGTAGAAGCGATTGAAGTAGGAAAGACGAGCCATCCAAGGGAATTCGTTTTCGTTGGTCGGCTTGCCTCCGACTATGCGGCTGTTTTCGTTTCTTTCTCCACAAGCTGCAAGGGAAAAATGAGGGTTTTGAAAATTTCTAAAAGACAAACTTACCACAGGAGCAGGGGGACGTGGGGGTGTCATGTCTTGGCGGGGGGTGGTTGCCGAACGAGCCGAATTTTGGGCCGAAGGCTTTCTTCAATAAGGTGGTTTGGGCGGCGCCGTGCTGAAGACAAAAATACAATCCTCAAGTGTAACTTTTTCGTTGCGGTTACATAGGAGCAATTACGATTACAACGGACTCTCTTACATCTGCAAAAAGCGACGGTTACCGTTTTCACCATGACAAAACTTGTTACAATAACCGTGACGATTTGTTGTTCCCGTGTTAACATTGCTTACAAGTTGCCATAGCATAATCAGCTCTTTTGTGTCGCTTTTTTTATTATCGTTCCTTCTCCTCCTTGGTGTATTTACTTCTGCATAATCGGGTCATCGCAATTGGTTTCGTTTCCACTTTAGTATTTTGAATTTGTTCACAAAACTCATTTCTTTATGTGGACTTACCACAAACCTTTGTAGTTACCGATGCCAAGACAATAATGGCCAAAACTGGCAGAGTCATAGATTTGCCCTTTTGCTTATACGAGGGTGAATTTAAAAGTTTGCAGCATTATCCATGATAACGACCATTGAACCAGAGAAAAAATGTGAATCGCCGACGGTGTGGTTCGAACCCCTGACAACGGTTCGAGCCACCCCCGAATTCGGTCCGCTTAACCACTGCGGCTACGGGACCCACGTTCTTGCCCTGTGTTCAATCTCGGTCTCAACTCTCTCGAGTTCCCAATCGTCTACCTAACGATTATAACAGCTCGGCCATACCTGACAACCTCAGCCGTCCTCGGCTGTGTTCTTCCTGACACACCTTGACACTACTCTGAGTTATCGGCCCTCAACTACTACCACCAATCGCTACTTGCCACTATATGACCCAAGCGGACCAAGCACGTGGTGAATCCCACTTCTGAAATTGATAACGACCATTGAACCAGAGAAAAAATGTGAATCGCCGACGGTGTGGTTCGAACCCCTGACAACGGTTCGAGCCACCCCCGAATTCGGTCCGCTTAACCACTGCGGCTACGGGACCCACGTTCTTGCCCTGTGTTCAATCTCGGTCTCAACTCTCTCGAGTTCCCAATCGTCTACCTAACGATTATAACATCCATAAGGGTGTTGTTAAGAAATTTTACAATATTTCACAACACTTTCAAAATTCTACATTTGGTTCAAGACTACTTTTGGGGTGATAAACCCTTTAGTTTTCAGTTTTTAGACTGCCGCTAGGTTCATGACTACTTTTTGAAATGATGAAACCTTTAGCTTCCAGTTTTTCGACCACTGCTGGATTCTAGCTAAGAGTCTTAAATCCAGGACGTCTCTCCAGTAAGAAATGTTTCCTTAGTGACCACAATCGACTTTATTTAAACAGAATCAGCAAGTCTACAAAAAGCATGCATATAAATTGTCTAGACATTATACAGGGTAGGGCAATAGTGCGCCCGAGTTCGATAGCTCGAGTTCTATCCTAGGTAGAAATTTGATTTAAAAACACAGATAAACTACAGAAAGAAGTCTATAACCGGAAATTATTTTTGAACATACAGGGTGAGCCAAGACAATTATACAGGGGTAAGTGAAAGTTTTTTAAATAGAATGTGGTGTGCAAAAGAAGATTTTTCGGATCCTTTTCCTCGACTCTTTTCAATCCAGTATTATTGCTGACTATTTCCAAACCACTTGGATGTAGCGATTTTTTTTGTTCAAATAATGGCATCTGCAGATGCACGTTAAAAAAATCACTACAGTCACAATTATGAGTGCTAAGAAAAAATTATGTAAAGACTAGTTATGAAACATCTGTGGAATGTCTTTGAATCGTTTTAACTTTTAAAAAATTATACAGGGTGGCTAAATTTAATTTTTCACTTTAGAACTTGCTGAATTTAATTTTCTACATTTTTTGAAATGGTACACCCTGTATATTTTTTATCGGTATGATGTAGAAACAAATACAAACATTTTTTGTATGTACACCCCTATGGCTATTTGTAACCATTTTCAATTTATCGCCCAATAATTACAAAAATCAAGAATAATCCTAAATAATTCGATTGTTTTTTAAATTACTCGACAGATCAAATTGTAATAAGTGCTCCAGATGTTCTGTTTATAAAAACAGCATAAGTTTTTTTAGTAAGTTCACTTTATGTTTGTATCTTGATCATTTTTTGCATTTTATATTATCCAACAAGAAATACACATTTATCACAGTTACCTGTCGTCAGCTGTCATTTTTGTGTCTATTTTGAAACATTTGAAGTTTTTTGTCGAGTTATTTGGAAAACAATCTAATTTTTTAAGATTATTCTTGAATTTTGTAATTATTTGGCGATATTTCGAAAATGGTTACAAATAGCCACAGGGGTGTGCATACCAAAAATGTTCGTTTTTAGTTTCTACATCATATCGTTAAAAAATATAAAGGGTGTTCTATTTGAAAAAACGGAGAAAATTAAATTCAAAAAGTTCTAAATTGAAAAATTAAATTTAGCCATCCTGTATAATTTTTCAAAAGTTAAAACGGATCAAAGACATTCCACAGATGTTTTCTAAGTAGTCTTTATATAATTTTTTCTTAGAAGTCGTAATTGTGACAGTAGTGATTTTTTTAAAATGCATTTACAGATGCCATTATTTGAACAAAAAAAATCGCTACATCCAATTGGTTTGGAAATAGTCAGCCATAATATTGGATTGAAAAGAGCCTAGGAAAAGGCTCTGAAAAATCTTCTTTTACACACCACATTCTATTTAAAATTGTATAATTGTCTTGGCTCACCCTGTATGTTCAAAAATAATTTCCGGTTATAGACTTCTTTCTCTAGTTTATCTCTGTTTTTAAATCAAATTTCTACCTATCATAGAACTCGAGTTATCGAACTCGGGCGCACTATTGCCCCACCTTGTATAAACTATCCAGTTATTATTAGTAGTTTCTAAAATTTGATGATTCAGGTATTTCTAATTTTCTCATGAAGCTGGTCAGATGTCTGACCATATGAATAAAAGACGAAAAAAAAAACTTTTGAAGCAACCTTAACAAAGACCTTAAACCCCCAAATTCTTCCCGGTGCCATTTTAAATTTTGGTCGCACTTTAGCTGCCTCCAATCAGAGCCTCCAATTACTTAGAATTCCATTGTTCCATCAATAGATAACAATGACGTTGGGAAACTTTTTGTTGTGGTCAATTAATTTGCAGTTAAAACAGCCAAAGTGGGCCGCACGCTTCAATTGGTGGTAAAACAGGGAAAACACTAAAAATAATTTTTTTTCCAAATTATTATTTTTTGAAAATTTTTAAACCCTCGACTTTTCTAATAATTTGGCTTTTAGTCCTCAGCAGTCGGGCTGTTTGGATCTCGAGGCCAGTAGTCGGTCTACTAAGCAAATTTTGCATTCCCAAACGTTTTCGAGTTCCACATACTTCGTCGGACGTGTCCAAAGTGAACTTTATAATTATTTTCCATAACTGTTTTTCAAGTTTAGCCGCAATCCTACGTATTCTTAACGTGACCGCCTCACGCCTCGTCGTCAAATTGGAATCACAATCAAGTTATTTCAAATAGTTAACGGTTTTGGCGTAAACGCGGTTTGCATTAACCAAATCTATCGTCGGTGTCCATCAGTGAACCTTATCGTTGCAGTTTCGATCAAAATTGAGACTTAATTGTGGCGAGAAATTAACTGAAATGAGGCGAGAAATCAAAAGTAATTGGAACGATTTGATGAAGCACCCGTCATCACGTCAAAGTGAAACTTAATTATGATGGACACATTAGCGCTTCACAGTCGTAAATTTAGCGACAATTCGTTAGTAAATCCGCAGACTCACTTACAGTTCCACTTTCTACGAAGCACATCCACATCAACAAAGCACAAACGATCGTTTGCTTCTTTACGGCCATCGCGTCCATTTAGTTCAAAAAGCCAACGAAAAATTGATCCATAAACCCGTCGATCTGCCCAGCATCTATCACATTGATTCTTCAGTCCAGCACCAACAACTTCTGGTCGCGAACTGTCAGGTAACAACTCGAAACTGGCCGGACTCAAACATGTTTATTAACTTCCATTATTAACAACACAAGCCTTAATAGGTTGCAGTTGTTTTGGAAATGCTGGTGGTTTTTTTCGGAAAGCAACGACCGACGTGCAAGGTTGAAGGTTCCAAATTTTCCGAGATCGCTCCGTAAGTAATTTCGAATTGACGCGAGTACGGCTCTGGGTAATTAATACTTGTTGGCAGAAGAACTGCGGCGCGGTTAATTGAGGAAGCTCGGTGCTTTGGCGGATTATTGAACTATTTTGTTGAGAGTTAGTTACATTTTGAAGAGGTGTAGCTACTTATGTGGGGAAAATACGGCCGGTGATGAAATTACAATAGAGGTCAATAACATTGCAGACGCGTTATAATGGTGTTTGGTATGGAAGGAGCTGTTGAGGTAATTTTTCTGCTTTAATTGCTTTTAACCTCTAATCTTCCCATGGTGCTGGTTGGTAATCACCGCCATTAAGGAAATTACGCAATTTAACCAAAAATAAAAAAATATTGCAGCCTCCGCTCTACGAGGGTTCTTGGATAACTGAAGCGACAACCAAAAAATGCACTATGAACTTGGATAATGTGGTTTGTTGGGAGTTGAATAACCCTTACAAATAAGCATTTAAAATTTTGAATTTTTAATGCTTTTTTGTATTTTAAATTTAAAAACTTGAAAATTAAAACTAATTATTTAATTTTATTCAGATTTACATTGGTGACGAAGGGTAACTTCTTTTGGGTTGATGATAACGTAAAAGCCAAAAAATGCATCGTAGGAAGACCTTTGACCTATAGCTTAAAAACTCGATTCCTGAATATCAATCAGCATTAAACGCTTTTTCTTTGGGGGCCGTTGACACCCAACCTGCTGCCTTCTGCGTTTTTCTCCTCCACAATTAGCATATTGATTCCATATCCAATACCGGTTCTAAAGTTTTTACCGTCTCGTTCTACTGATTCAATAGCACATCATCATGATTAATGTTTACCCAAGTCCTCTATGAATAATCCTTGCGCCGTAAATCTTAACGACACTAATACTTTGCTTAATTTTTTAATAATAAATAACCATTACACATGTAAATTAAATACTCTACAACTAATTAGTTACGAACACAGGCAGGTGTTGTCCAGATTGTACTTGAGCCAGTTCAAATATTTGGAGACGCGGGTGTAGACGCCTGGATAGCCGGGTCGGCCGCATCCCACCCCCCAGGACACGATTCCTGAAACCAAAACTGCTTAGCATTCGAGTCACGACAACTAGGTTAACGTTACGGTCTCAACTCCACACGAAGTGGAGCAAAAATGCGAAATGTTTCCATAAAGGTAGAAACTATGTAAATAAACGTATTAACATAGAAGAAAGTTTTTCTTGGCCGAACGTTTACTTCCTTCAAAAGCAAAAGTCCGACCAAACACAAATATTGTCGGCAAACTTTCTTAAATAAATTTTAGAACTGAACCTACCGACGACTTCGTATCTGTCGCCGTTAGAGACCAGGAGAGGTCCTCCGCTGTCTCCTTGGCACGAATCCATGGCGCCGCGTCCAGCACATAACATATAAGTCGTAATTCTGGACGCCCGATATTTCATGGCTCGACACTGGGATAGGGTGAGAATCGGAACTTGAACCTCTTGAACAACGTTGGGTAACATGCCGCCTTCGGCGGTTCTACCCCAACCCACCACCGTTCCCATTTTTCCGGCGGGATCTCTGTCTGGAAATTTTCGACTTTAATTTTCGATTGACAAAGAAATTTTACAACTCACTTGTTGGCAGACAAATCGGGCGGATGTTTTTGCCGAAAACCACCGGTTTTCGCAATTTTAGAAGGGCTATGTCGTGGTTGTAGGAGTCTTGGTCGAAGTTTCGGTGGCGGACGATCGAGGCGACCGCTCGCATTTTGGCGGGGGCGTCCTCGGTGGTCGATTGGTCGTGGTCGCCCAAGATCACCCGGATCCTCGATCTCTTTAACCTTAATTAAAATTAAATAAAGCTTTTGGGGTGAGAGCGGGGTTTGAGTACCTGCGGACGCAGTGGGCGGCGGTTAGGACGTAGTCTTGGGTGAGGAGGGAAGCGCCGCAGTGGAAGTGGCCGTCGTAGACTATCCTGGCGACCCACGGGTAACGGTTGACTCCTGTGGGACGGCCCCCCACTATGCGGTTCTCTTGGTTTGGATGGCCACATTCTAGAAAAATACAGGGCGTGCAAAATGATGCAAGAACCTTAATAGGGTTAAATTTAACTTTGTCATAGTATCCTGCATAACATGCAGAAGATTAAGTTTTGGATCTAAGGGGAAAAATTGAGGTGGTAAGAATTTTGTCAATATGCAGAAGGTTGAGTTTTGGATCAAAGTTTACCAAAAAAAAATTTTGAGGTAAAAATTTTGTTGTTCTTACCACACGTGCAGTTTCTGTTTCTAGAGTCGTCATCGTCGTCATCATCGTCATCGTCGTCGTCGTCATCGTCGTCATCGTCGTTGCTGTTGTTGTTACTCACAATAGGTCCTCCACCATTGAAGAACGACAGAATTCCCCCGAGTTGATTGAACAGGAATTTGCTATTTCTTGTGGCCACCCGAGTGCTGGTGTTAGTGAGGTCAAATTTGTTTTTCTAAAAGAAAAAAAATTAATGTTAATTCGCTAGTGCTGTTTTAAATCGCAAAACAAGCGATTAGTGAAACGAATTCAGATTCCTTCGCCTTATTAACATTCTTTGCTCATAGCACAAATTCTAGCCAACTCTAATTAATAAGATCTTGACCCGTCTGTTACGAATTCACCAAAATTGGTCTGAAGTCTTTGTTAAGTAGTGCACGTTGATCTCGGCTTACGTCAACTGCATCGATGAACCCTTTGGTGAACGGTATAAACAGCAAGGTGCACAAACAGAAGACGTGCAACAATTTCAGAAGCACCGCTGACATCTTCGACGTTCCCCAAAAACCATAATCCTTTCTCTCTAACACTGGCACATTTTCGACGACGAAATTGTTTTTTTAACGACTCAATTGACCGTTTAGCACTCAAACAACGACGGCACTTGCTAAAAACTGGCAAATCACCGATTCTGTTTACGTTTAAGGTTAGTTCAAAAATGACAATGAATTAGATACACGTGGTGCTTTCACCGTCTACCAAGGACTGGCGGCTCTTTCACCACACTTATACGAAGAAAGTGACTCGTATTGAGGCAAGATGCGTCATGTTATATCCCAACAAGGACGCAATTACAATTTACCACCGAAAAAAGTGTCGAATCGAAAGTTGGGAATAAAGCACGCTCGAAACCGTTAGACGGCTGGAAAGTGAGGGTTATTAAATTATTCGCAATTATGGGTTATTTTCCGACTAATTAGAAGCACTGACTTCGTGAAAAATATTAAATACAATTAATTATAAAATATTATAATTCGCAAAAATGTCTAATTTTACCTCTAATAAGATTAAGAATAAGAAGTGATACTGTTAACTGCTATCAAACGCAAATTTACAGCTTCGTGTGCAATAACTAAGAATTACGTATTGCAACTATAAAGTCATTATCAGCAGTGTTGTTACAATCCACCAAATTTGATTTTATGGATCGTAAAGCTCTGTGGTGGGTACCTGTATCCTGCAAATAATGCTCGTTGTTTAACAAAATCTGCAGCAAAGTTTCTATTTTAATAATAATACTCATAATGTCTTTATTACTCAACAGATAAACAAAAAAAATTAATTAACAGAATCATTGCTATAGTAAATTTTTACATTCTTACCCATTTGTCTTAACCGATTTCTTATTATCCAAACAACCCATTAGAATTAGAAGACAAGATCTTTTTCTTACAAAGATTAATAATAAATTAAAGTTCTCTAAAAAAATAAGATATCGAGGCCATATAACAATTTTAAAATGGTTACAGAGTGGTTACATTCCCCAAAAATCCTCCAAACAAGATGTGGAAGCGCCAAATGAAAAGGGAAGATTAGAGAGATCTATACTTACTGACTTCTTCGATCTAGTGAAAGGAAGTAAAGAATGCAAAAATATTTAAGTAAGGAACAAGAAGATGAGGTTGATAAAGTATAGAAAAAAGTACCAACAATTAACAGAAAATTTTTGTTAGAACTTCTTGCATGAGAGGATGTATGTAACCATCTATACACTCTACAAATTTGTTCATAGACTCTTTTGACCAAATACCTAAATTTGATTTAAATCAAAATTATTTTCGTAATTTTAAAGTCTGCCACTTTAATTACTATAATAAAAAAAATTATGCTTGCTTTGTGAGGCAAATCTTGGCTAATTTAATGCAGCATTGCTTTCGCCCATTATTCAGCAATCAATTTTGCTTCCACTAATTTATACATTTAATTATTTAGCAAATTTTGTACCGTACGCAGGTTTTGCTATCTATTATTTTCTACTTTCATTCACCTTGTCCTTAATTCCCAATTGACTTAACGAGCACCACTACGCATTCAACGCGCTTTTGGAATACTTCACATGATAATTGGAACAATTTCCTAGACAAAAAGAGGTTAACTTCTTGCGCTATTAATAAATCAAGTCGCAATTATTTACGCTTTTCTTCTCTTTAATCATTGATTACGATCTAAACATTGACACTTAACTTTTAGTTCTTTGGCACAATAAATACATAGATAGGTTGACTTAAAACTAACTTTGGCACATCATTAAAATTTGGCAAGTTGAGACTCTTTTGACTAGAGAAAATGTTCAAGCTCTTCGGGGGTTGTGACGGGGAGGCGAACACAAACATTCACCCTGGAGAACGTCCTGGACCCAGTCCAAGTAATTGCCGATTTTCGTGTAGATTCCGGGAAGATTCGGTCTGGCGCAGCCACGACCCCAGGAAACCACCCCTGCAACCCGGGAAATTAACAAAAATCGACAAGTCGACGACGAAACTCACCAATCACCTCCGTGTCTCCGCGATCGTTGGTCAAGTGGAGCGGGCCGCCACTGTCGCCCTGCAACCGAGTTATGCAATCAACAATACAAAGTTACAACAATTTAAAGTAATTTTTTTTTTTTAAACTGAACAACACTAAGTTAACGATTTGAAGTTAAATTTTTCTTTAAAAAAAAACTGAGTCACGTTTTTTGCTACAACTTTAATAATTGATTCTTAGAGTTAAACTCGCGCCCCGGTGGCTGAAACTCACTTGGCAGGCGTCGCGTTTTCCCTCGGGATACCCGGCGCAGAACATATTTTCGGAAATCTTCCTCTCCCCGTACCCGGAATTGTAGCACTCCTGTTTGCTCCAAACGGGCACCGCCACTTTGCGCAAAATATGGGAGGGTTTGAGTTTCTCCCCCAACTTTCCCCAGCCGGCCACAACGGCGGTTTTTCCGGAATAGTCGGCGAGAGCTGCAAGTAGGCGGATGAGTGGAGGCCCAATTGGGGATGGAGGGTGCGTACCTGAACTAGGGAGGCAAGCCGGCTGGATGTGGACGTCGAAATCGACTGGGTCGTCCAATTCCAGAACGGCGATGTCGTTGTTAAAACTGTGGACGTCGAAGGCTTCGTGTTCGTTGATTTTTTTCAGGCCACGTACGACAATTTTGGATATGCGATCGCCTGCGTTTCGATCGTGGTCGGCCAACACTACCGTTAGTTCTTTTACGGTGAACCTGCAAGAAGCATTTGGTTGCATAAATTACTCACGGCGATTTATGTAATTTGCTTTTTTAAAAAAATATTTCTAACTTTTTCTGACAATGTCAAGTTTCCAAAAGTAAGCTCAAGCCCTTCTTTTAACATGACAGGAAACATTATTTTGAGTGAATGTCAAATTTCCAAAAGTGGCTCTTCTTTTTAACTTTACAGGAAACATTATTTTGAGTTTTCTAAAAAATTGATTTTTGGAACAAAATTTCTACAATTTACAATAGAGGCTAATTTATGCAAAAACTCCGTAATTATATATTCTTTTAGCCCGCATTAACTAAAAAACTGTCTGTAAGCATCAATCTATTAAATGAGTTTGAGTTTTCTGACACTCGCCCGTTTGAGTGTTAATTAAAAATCTTCTACTGTAAACCAAGTTATCACAAAACTATTCCTCGAATCTTCACAATTCCCGCTAATCTTCGTAATGATTTACGTTCCATTTTTCCAGTAACTGCTTTCGTGACAGAAATGTTTACTTGTGAAAAACTAAGAAGAACCAGTTGGATGTGGGTGAAATCTCGAAGGTTTAACAATAGTTTCGATTCATGTCTTCAACTAATTTCAATACAATCAGCTACAATGAGGTTAATTGTATTTGTTTTAATCAGAAGTTTTAGAAAAAAATTTGCTTGACGGGCCGCACAAAATTTAGTTAACTGATGAAGGGACCCGAGGTGACAAATGGCGGAGGCGCCGGGCGAATTGCGTTGCGCCCCATCCTTCTCCATTACACCACTATTTATCACTCTGCGACCCCGATTTGCCCCGTCAGGGCTACGATTAAACCCCTTTTTGTTGTTTTATTTTCAGTTACTTTAATTGTCGAGAAAATTGACTGGATTTTCGAATTATTTCTCGTTGTTTTGTTGTTCTAGTCGACGGTCCTCTGTTGCAGCATCAATTATTATTTAAGAACGACTCTAAGCGTGGAACATCTTGTTAATTATTGTTGCGGTGACTTGTCCGTGAAAAGAGATCAATGCCATGCTCACCCATTGACACAGTGCGCAGCGGTCAGCACGTGTCTTCTTGTGATCAAAGTGGCTCCGCACAGAAACTCGCCACCTTTGCTAAGTCCTGCTATCCAGGGAAACTCGTGGATTTTCGTCACATTTCCGCCGACCACTCGCATTTGCCTGTTGCTTGCGCCGCACACTGCAAACCGACGAAAGCAATTTTATTTCCACAAACACACAACCAAGTTTCGTTGATTTTCGCGCTTAATTACACTTAGGGAAATTTTTAATTAAGAAATATTACCGCAGTCGCAGGTTGAATCCCGAGCTCTCCTGCTGGACTCCTGAAAACCACGTTGGTAACAATTGCGAAATCTTGGGGGAAAATCTCGAATTACCTTAGGGGGCGCCGCTAGTGTATCCGCAACTGCACAAACAACCACCAAAACTTGAACTAATTGTCGGTAATCCATGTTGTTATTTAAGGCGAGTGCAGCAATCAAAATCAACTACACACTAATTACCATCATTTTCGTATGGTTTGTTTTTATATACAAGCTCTGTTAGGTTTCAATGTTATTAGGGGGGGTATTGCCTTGACCATTTTCATAAATGTGTGTCCGATCGCGCCTACATAATTATTCAATGTCTAGGGATTCATATGCACCCAAGGTCGATGCATGTGCATGGTTGACACATTTTCGCAACAGTCTGAGATAAATCGCCACCTTCGTCTTGTCGATACATAACATTAAATTAAGGTTGGATCGACGCGATTGCGGAACAGGGCGAGAGTGGAAAGCTCCGCTGAAACCGCGCTGAAGTCACGATCACAAGAGCTTAATTTAAGTAATTTTGCAACGAGAAACAACAGCTTTTTCTTCTGGACGTTTTATTAACTTCAAACTCTATTGTTGGCTCCAGTTAGCAGTTAGAGCTTTTTACGAGCTTTTTTATGAACGTTTTATTAACTTCAAACTCTGCTTTTAGATCCTGTTAGCAATTAGAGCTTTTCGCAAGCTTTCTTATAGACGTTTTATTAACTTCAAACTTTGCTCTTGGTTCCTGTTAGCAATTAGAGCTTTTTTCAAGCTTTCTTATGGACGTTTTATTAACTTCAAACTCTGCTCTTGGCTCCTGTTAGCAATTAGAGCTTTTCGCAAGCTTTCTTATAGACGTTTTATTAACTTCAAACTTTGCTCTTGGTTCCTGTTAGCAATTAGAGCTTTTTTCAAGCTTTCTTATGGACGTTTTATTAACTTCAAACTTTGCTCTTGGCTCCTGTTAGCAATTAGAGCTTTTCGCAAGCTTTCTTATAGACGTTTTATTAACTTCAAACTTTGCTCTTGGTTCCTGTTAGCAATTAGAGCTTTTTTCAAGCTTTCTTATGAACGTTTTATTAACTTCAAACTCTGCTCTTGGATCCTGTTAGCAATTAGAGCTTTTCGCAAGCTTTCTTATAGACGTTTTATTAACTTCAAACTTTGCTCTTGGTTCCTGTTAGCAATTAGAGCTTTTTTCAAGCTTTCTTATGGACGTTTTATTAACTTCAAACTCTGCTCTTGGCTCCTGTTAGCAATTGGAGCTTTTCGCGAGCCTTCTTAGAGTGAATGCCTGAAAATGTTTCTTTCTGCGCTACCAAACTTTTCTGATAATTCGATAACTTTGTTAATGGTGAAATCTGTTTTTGTGCTTTGTCGAGATCGATTTTTCCGCCTTTGTTAACATTGAAAATGTGCAATAACGTGCCGGCTCGTCTGGTTGAGGCAGGTGCGTTTTAATGAACGGTTTCAACCGGTTAATGGGTTAGTTGGCGATAATATTGTAAATACAACCTTTGCGCAATAGTCACGTCTGTGCGAAGGAGGTTTTTGAGGACAAACTTCCCGATTATTGGACTAATTGTTGTAATGTGAGTCAAGGTTGTGGAGTTTAGATGACTAACTCTCCGTACCTTTGAAACAAACTAAACAACGTTTATCTGATTATTTGGGGTTATCGCGGGGCTTTCACGGAAATGATGTCGAAATTGTCGAGGAGACACCAAAATTGATCCGATGGAAATGTACTTAGTTTTTGGAAATATGCGTTGGTGGATCTGGAGAGTGTATGGAAATGTACCTGCATGACACACATTGTTGTGTGGAATTGAAATTAGAAATTTTAGATGGACGGAGTGAAGACACTGTTAGCATCACTTGCAATATACCTCACCGGTGGGGTCTTTTGGATCCTACACCCTCAACCAAAAATCTAGAATCTAGATACCTCGATTTAATCTATAACCTAAATAGAACTTAAATAAAATGATGATTTGATCTGCAAATTCTGACTAAATGATGTAGATTTCGATGTTTAGACAAATCAAACCGTTGTTCTGAACTTTGGAGCGTTAATATTGAGATGATGCTGAAAATTTATAATTTCAAGTCTATTTGCTAAGAACTTTAACTTCTTGCAACTTGGACAATTCAACGTTACTCAACCGCTGACTTGATTAAAGTAATTTGATTTATTACAACTGTTGATACAAAGGTTACAAGTTCTTGAATTAAAAAATAAATTTGTAAATTTGGAGATTTTGCCAATTTGTAAAAAATTTGTAAGTAGCATCTTTGTTCAAAAATTTTAAAATTAAAAAAATTGAAATTTGGTGTTTTTTCTAAATTTACAAGAAATCTATCGGTTCTGGGGTCAAGTTGAGTTCAAGGGGGTCGATTACATTTAAAAAACGTCAATTTCCGGCCTCCTGTAACAACGATAGCAATTTTAAAAAAAATTAATCTCCATCCAATTGACCAATTTCTTTGACATAATGTTGCAAAAGATGTTCAACATCGACACTTATTCCTCAATAATAATTCTTAACGCAGCACTGTTGACATTGGAGTCAAATTGTCTCAATGCTTTTGTAAACCACAGATTCCATATAAATACGAAGGTTAGTTATTATACTTTAGGTTGCACGAACTCCATCTATACCTTAAAATTAAGTTCAATGAAGGTGATGAGTAATTAACCTAAGATTTACGTGACGACTCATAAATTTGCAAGACGACTTAAATTCGTTATCGTTGAAGTAATAGCGTGTAGGTCCTCGACAACGGGATTTCAGCATCATTGAACCGTTTATCATACATTTATGGTTCGAAGGACTCGTCAATCAAGAACAATGGGGAGCAACTACGCGTTATTGAATTATAACGAAATTGAGCGGAATCAGACAAAAGTTGCGTTATTAGGTTACCTACACTTATATTATTTATTTATGTAAATAAGTGTAATTTAAAAAATGAGACGCAATTACGATGTTGTTGGTTTTGACATTGGCAATTGATAACACCAATTTGAGCAGAATTAATTATGAGGTATCGTGACCTAAAACTCGTGATTAGAGCGATTTGCATAACTGCAATAATGCATTGTTGCAATGCAGGTTATATAAGTGAAGCGCAATTGCGGACCCAAACTGGAACAAACTGCTATGAAGAAGAAAAAAAATTGGGGAAATTTAGTCGATTTTATTGGTTTCGTTGGAAGTGAAATTAAAGTCGCAGAAATCGCACGTGATGGCCGAAAACCCGTCCCAGTGGGCTTCTCGAAGGCTTCCGGCTGTTGTCAAGATACCTAGTTACCTACTTCTTCAACCACCTCTTGCACATTTGTCGCCAGTTTAACGTCTTCGATCGTGCAGCGAAGCTAATTAAGTTTCGACATGCAAGTGTCTCGATCAACACGGAAATCAAACGCAAAAAAATGTTGAGAGTAATCGTTGGAGTCCTCTTCATCGCCTCAATTTCCACGGAGAATCCGGACGATAAGGTAAGTGCTTTTCAGCACTTGCCTCAAATTTCAAAAAAACAATTTTTTAGGCCGGCATCGGCAGTCCCAAAATTTCAATTTCCACGGAGAATCCGGACGATAAGGTAGGTAGTTTTTCAGCACTTGCCTCAAAATTTAGAAAAAAATATTTTAGGCGGGCATCGGCAGTCCCAAAATTTTTGGCTGGTTCATACCGCCAGCCCCTGCAACATCTGTCGTTATTCCAACATCCGCCACGATAGAGCACCACCCGGGAGTGCCGCCAGGGTGGCCCACGCCTGAAACCCCCCAACCCCCACGAAGACAGGATGTAGAATTTTTAAATAACTCAACTCTTGAGGTTTCTTCGACTACCGGATATCCGTACGTGCTGAACCCTAACTTTACTCAACCAGAAAACTTGGAGGACCATCGGCGGCCTGATCGCGGTTTCATCGACTGGTTACTCAATCTCTTCAACTGGAACTCGCCGTTTGAAAAACCCGAAAACGTTCAACCCCCCAAGGACTGCCCCCACTGCAGTAAGTTTCTCAACCACGTCTTCAAGATTTCCAAAAATTTCTTCCAGCTTGTGGATTAACCTACAAACACAAAAGGATTGTCGGAGGGGTGGAAACGCAAGTTAACGCCTACCCCTGGATGGTGACTTTGCTGTACAACAATCGCTTTTATTGCGGAGCTTCTCTCATAAACAATAAATATCTTCTGACTGCCGCTCACTGTGTCAATGGGTATTGATCCCGTTTTATCGGTGCTAAAGTCCCTTTATGACTCGTTACGTTACAGTTTTACTAAGGAGAGACTCTCGGCGGTTTTTCTGGATCACGACAGGTCCAACCACTTCGAGACCGAAACGTTCACGCGTTCGATCAGCAGGATATTGAGACATAGATATTACGCCAACGGGGGAGCTTACAACAACGACATTGCTCTGCTGAAACTGGACATGGAGGTCCCTGTCACGGGGCTGCTGAAACCGGTTTGCTTGCCCACAATTGGGAAAAGTTTCACGGGATACAAAGGTGAGGCAATAGTTGAGAGTATTTTTGAAAGAACCGCAACGCTTGAGATTCTTCTATTTCCTGTCGTTTAGTTCCAAAATTTCGTGAATAATTTATGAGGCGTGGGCTGACTATTGATGCCGCTCTGTGTGTGTTCTTTAAAATTGTTATGCATTTCTGTTCAGGAGTGGCTGTGGGCTGGGGCGCGACCCAAGTTCACGGCCAAGTTTCGAATACTTTGCGAGAAGTCGAGGTGCCCATTATGTCAAACATCGAATGCAGAAAAACTGGTTATGGTAATAAAATCACTGATAACATGATCTGTGCCGGTTTACCCACAGGAATGAAGGACGCCTGTCAGGTAACTATTAACAAGAATTTTCAATCAATCTGATAATACCGTACAACAATTCCCCAGGGAGACAGCGGGGGTCCCCTGCACATACTCAACGGTACCTACAACGCCGTCGTGGGTAAGAAATTTTTCTTTACTAAAAAAAAATACTTATGTTGTTTGCCATTAACAAAGCTGCAAAGTGAAAGAGAGATCTGCAAAGGAAAGTTAGTTATAACTCGAGGAATGTTTGGAGAAGTAAAAAGGCAATTTACCCGTTCCCGCTTTTTTATGGCTCGTTTCACCGCGAGATCCTTATTTTTGTTTCTGTAACTAAATCCGGAAACCTTTCAGGAGTCGTTTCTTGGGGCGAGGGCTGCGCTGAACCTAATTATCCCGGAGTTTACACGCGAGTAAACAGGTACGTCTCCTGGATCAAGAGCAACACTCGCGACGCCTGCTACTGTGACCCATACGTTAAATAACTGCCAAATTACTTAAATTATTTATTTATTATCAACTCATCTAGCAACTAAGCTACTTTTCTATAAATAAAAGATTTATTTTCCAGAAAGCCAAAAAGTTTCCATTTCGCCCTTTCCCTGCAAAATTTTTGTAAATCCGGGACAACCTGCGGATTTTCTAATTTACCTTAACTTTAACATTGCCACGTTGCTGGATGTTGAAGCTGTCAAGAGACAACAATCTCTTCGTATCGAGCGTGATATGGATCATTCCTGGCTGAAATCATGACGATATTTCTTTTTCAAGCAGTAAAATCGGCTTACCAAACTGGTTGATTGCATCCTCGAGGCCGTATTCACGGTATCCCCAAAAAAACAGTATCTAGGGACTTTAATCCCCACCACTCCGCCTACGGCGGGCCCCGAATGCATTCCTGAAAACAACAAACTCCTGAAACCGCCCAAATCGAGCCAACCTCCAACCAATTCTAATATTAAACTTGGATCCGTCAGATCCCCTCATATCGGCCACCTGCTTTATCATTTCAACTGAAACCGCGGCCACGTTTTCAGCGTGAAGTTTGGTTCTTTCAGGAGCGCCGCCTGCCGCCATGTAAACTTGCCCGACTGTCTCTACCTGAAAGTTAAGTCGTTAACTTTAGTTCTCCACAAGTTCTGAAGGCGAGTCTCGGTGATAATCACCGAAAGAAAAAATTGAAACAATTTAATTACTTTATAGACGCCATATTTGTCCATTAGGGCGTCGAAGCACGAGAAGATCGAGTTCATAGCGGCGACAACTCCCAAGGTGTCTTTGACAGTTTTCGACTCCAGTCCTACCAACTCGCAGAAAAGAACAGTAACCGAATCGAAAGACTAAAAAGTTGCTTCAGCATTGAATTGATTAGTAGCTAACAGTTACTTCGCAAGTGCTCAATGAAGATTTGCCGCTTCTTAAAGAATCGGCGACGGTCTTCGGTATCATTGAGTAGATGAGGTCGTCGCCTTTGCGCTTCCAGGCGTCTAGAAGTTCGTGATTGGTTTCTAGATCGTCAGAACGCGTCGCTGCTTGGTCGAAAAGTACTTCGAGCCTTTGAGAAATTGGCACATTTTGAAAAATAAAAATTTCGCTATTTACACTTACTTGGAATTGTGTTGCCAACCTGCTAACACTAGTTCTTTGCTCAATCCGTGATTCTGTAAGTCGTTCAGATAGAGGCCTTGACTTTTCAATTCATCTAAATCGCTGATGCTAAAATTTTAAGATTCAGCAAAAATTACTGGGGACAGTAAAAACTTACACGGGGCTGCAAAGAAATATAATTGCGTTTAAATCACTAATATATTTCATCTGGCCTTTCAAAATAACTTTTGATCCTAATTCTATTTCTTCTTCTTGAAGGTAGGATTTGTTGAAGTCACCTGAACCTTTGTTGCATTCAAGCTCGAACAAGGCCGTTTCCAAATTGCGGATCTGTAATAGTTACTATTAATGCGTAACGGAAATTGAAACGAACATACGTTGTTCCAGTCAAAAGTGATTCCTTTAGGACGTCGAAGCTTGAAGAAGCGACCTACTGAATGTCCCAAAAAACTCTCTTCTCCGCGCCAAATCATGAGCAGTTTGCCACCACCACCCGTGATTTTCATGTCAGAGTTAAAAATTACCCCAAACGGAAAAAGTTCGAGAAGGAAGGAACAAGAAACTTTGGGGAGGTTTAGTTCTCCCAGGAATGATGACTTCTGCGTCTCATTCAACATCTATAATCAAAAGTGCGTTTATTAATAAAAAACTTTTTTGCTAAGAATTTCTTTTGTTGCAATTAGCAATTAGAAGGCTGAAAAAAGATTCAGAAAAAAAATCTACTAAAACAAGTTTTTAGTGGAAGGACCGAAATTGGACTAACGTATTCCTTGTTGTCAAAGTCGAGCCTGTAAGTGACGACAACAATACTCTTGTTTTCGCACATAGTTTCTTCCAGAACCTTGACTTTTACTTCGAGGTTGTAAATATTGAGGCCAAGTTGTTCCAGAAGTCCTAAAAATTTAAAAAAAAATTGGATATTATTGTTTCATCAACAGAACCTATAAAAAATTGAGTATATCCCTGCCTTCCGCTTTTGTAAACCAGAAGGCAACCGGCCTCGTCAATGTCCGTCAAGTAAATGGAAGGATTCTTCATTTTAGGAAAAGTGAAGCAAAATTGCGAATGAATGTTGTTGATACTTTGAAGAAAATTGATGAGATATCTTCCTGTAGCTGCAACAGTAGATTCGTAACTTAAAAAAAATCAAAATTACTTTAAGATCGCAAAGTTTCGGTTCTTGTTACCCAAAATTGGGAAAGTAACGGATGAAGGATCGGCCAAAATAATTCAGCGCAAAGTTAATTGATGTGGAAGTAATTTTGGAAAATGCTCCTACTAGGGCGGGGACTAGAGCATCGGGGTAGTGTTTGTGGGTTTCGAAATAAGCTATCGAACTATTGGCTTCTTGGGAAATTTGCCTCCAGACGTCTTCACCATAATCCAGCTGAAGGAATTAAAGTTTATTGTTCTAAATTTAGTTCTTTTTTAACAATATGTATTTCAATAAGATTTTACAAGAAAAATTGGAAAATTGAAAAAAAGCATATTGCACAACAATAAGAAAAAAAGCTAAAAATTGTTGGAGATAAAAACGAAAATGTAACGTAAAAAATGTTACAAATAAATGAAAAACAAGAAAGTAGAAGATATTGAAATAAAAAATTGTTAATTTGATTTGTTAAGGAAACTATTTGAAGTTTCGAGCTTTTTAGTATATAATTAATACTCAAATGTTTCAGATTCTCCAAAGTATCTCTTTGTTGTTGTACCTCCACAAAGTGTTGAACACATTGCAATACGAGCCCATACATTGTTAACCACAAACCAGACTGTCCTAGTTTTAGGTGAATCCTGTTTATTCTAGTTACAATATCAGAAACATCGGTTCAAGACTAGTAATTAACTACATAAATAGTGTCTTGTTTAACAAACAAATTGAGAAAGGTAATCGAGGATATTTGAGTAAACACCAAAGCAATTTCGATTGTCCTTACTAGTTTCTTTAACATTTTTTTACATAGAAATTATTATAATTGACTTTTTCTCATGAGACTCAAGATGCATGCAATGCCAACCTTGAACTTTGCTTATTGATCTTAAGCATATTTTTTTTAATTTCAAACATTGGTGGCCCGGCTGGTCGCCGAGCCGCACATTGAGGCCAACTGGGCCCATTGTGTGCACCCCTGTTAGGTTTCTAGAGACCCCTTTAGAGCATGCCTGTGCTCCTGATGAAGCCCAGTAGCTTGCTCATAGAAGCCCTCCTGATTTCACTCACCTCTAGAAAGGGAAAGTTTAGGTACCTGGACAGTGACACAAAACATGAAGAGGCGTTTGTTCCTCCTTTTCAGACCTTCTGCACATAGGGTCCTCAAGAGAGCCCACGATGTAAAGGTGTCTTCTGAGGAGGCTTTCTTAGGCCTACCCTGTTAAGTCTCAGCAACTCAGCTGTTCTTTGCTGATCGAGACCTGAAATGAAGATCTTCGACTGTCGAGGTGCGCTCGCCACCCATTCCCTAGAATGTTCTTGAGGGGGCTCGGAGGAATGCCCAGTGCCGGCTCCGGGCTAATTAGGCCCATTTTTGATCCCTATATCTGAAGCATTAGTAGTATATCTTTTATTTTACAAAAATGACCAATTGACAATTTTTAAGAAATGTCTCCAAAAAATTTTTTTTGTGGATCTACAACCGATGCTGCAAATCTTACTTTGAGCAAATTATCTTGTATAAATGGCATTTCAGTATTGCAAGTTTAGATAAAAAAATTCTGTCGAAAAATAAATATCCAAGAGGGAAGTGAATTTCTTTTTAATTTAAATTAGTCATCCAACAGACCTCGTAATAATCATCTAAACATCAACATTAATTTATTAATCACAAAATAACTGAAATAATAATTTTATTATAGACTAAATTAATGCATTAAACGTGGTTTAAGGTAAGAAAAGTTCTAATAAAGAAAGGCATCTAAATATATCTAAAGAAATATTTGGTCATCTAACTGCTACACTTTCCTTTAATGAAGCTAATATAATATCAAGAGTCTGTCGTTATCTCTACAACAATTATGTTACTCAATACAGTTATCTAACTCTAGCAAATGATAGATAAATTATTCTAAAATAAAATTAATAGAGCCTGATACATTTCTGAAATGTTTTAAGAGTGACCTTCTTTAAGTGAGTCCTTGGACATTTATTTGTTAAGAAGCCAAAACGTTTCCATTTCGCCTTTTCCCTAAAACCAAGCGATTAGTTCGAATTCTTTTCTCATTCACGATCCACCTTAACTTTGACGACTCCACGATTTTTGATCTCATATTTATTTGCCGAAAGCAATTTCTTTGTGTCCGCAGAAATATTTATCATCCCCGGCTAAAACTTCGAATTAAATATTTTTTTGTACGAAAACGACACTAACCGAGCTCGTTGATTGCATTCTCGAGGCCGTATTCACTGTATCGCCAAAAAAGCAGTACCGAGGGACCTTAATCCCCACCACTCCTGCGACGGCAGGACCCGAATGAACTCCTGAAAAAAATCAAATTTCTGAAACTCTCAAAACGAATTGCAACTCTCGACCGATTCTAATGTTAAATTTCGATCCATCAGGCCCCTTTATTCCAGTTACTTGCTTTATCATTTCGACGGAAACATCGGCGATGTTTTCAGCGTGAAATTTGGTCCTTTCAGGCGCCCCACTCGCCGCCATATAAATTTCGCCAACTGTTTCGACCTGAAAATGCGACGTCAATAAAAATTTCTCTAAAAATTATCGATAACTGCTTTGTAAACGTGGTGCTTGTCCATCAAAGCGTCGAAGCAAGAAAAGACCGCGTTCATCGTTGCGACGACGTCCATGGCGTCTTGAACCGTTTTCGACGTCAAACCGACCAATTCGCAAAATAAAATTGTGACGGCGTCGAAAGACTGGAAATTTACGTTAATGGCGGCAATTTAACTGAAATAACTTTTAACTTCGCAAGTGCTCAACGGTGAACTTCCGGTCCTCAAACGATCCGCGACAGGTTTAGGGATCATGGAGTACAGGAGATCGTCGCCGCGACGCTTCCAAGTGTCCAAAAGCTCATAGCTTTTCCCTAATTCGTCGGAGCGAGAAGCTTCTTGATCAAAGAGAAGCTCGAGTCTAAAAGGAACCGCAATTACTCATCCAGCACTGCGGTTTACGTACTTCGAGTTGTGCTGCCAGCCGGCCAACACCATTTCCTTGCTCAATCCGTGATGGTTGAGGTCGTTCAAGAAGAGGCCCTGGTCCGGCAGCTCGTCCAAGTCGTTGACGCTAAACCAAAGATTTCCCAATAAATTCAATAAAGGAGTGAGACTCAAAGTAAAATTTCCCTCTAGAGTCTAGAGTAGAAAGAAAAAAAAATTTTTTTTTGTGTAAAAAAATTGTGTCCGCCTCAAGAAGAATCTGAGATGCTTACACGGGGCTGCATAGAAAAAATATGATATTGATGTCCCTAATAAATTTCATTTGGCCCTTGAGCAGGAGATTCTTCAAGCCGGGAGATGGGGATGGTGCAGAGGCAGCGCTGGGCTCTTCCTCTTTCTTATCCTCTGTGAAATCTTCGGAGCCCCTGTTGCATTCAAGTTCGAACATGCACGTCTCCAAGTTGCGCGTCTGAAACTCGTTTTTTGCTACAGAGAAATTTGGGAAATTAACGAACATTTTGCCAGGAAAATTTGATTCCTTTGGGACGTCTCAGCCTAAAATAGCGCATCACGGGTTGGCCCACAAAACCTTCGTCTCCTCTCCAAATTTCAATCAACTTATTCCCTCCGTCCTTAATTGTCATATCGGGATATAGCATGATTCCAAATGGAAAGAGCTCGAGAAGAAGAGAAATTGGAAATTTGGGCAGCTTCAGAACTTGGTTGAAAGAAGATTTTTTAGCCTTATGCATCATCTATGAATTGGAGATTAACAAGATTATCAGTAAAGAGGAAAACTTACATAAGGTCTGTTATCAAAGTCCAGTCTGTAAGACACTATTACGGTTTTTTGGGATCCAGTAGCGGAGGTAGAATTTTCCAAAACCTTCACTTGCATTTTGAGTTTATAGAAATCTTCACCGATTTGCTGCAAAAGTCCTAAAAACGTAACTGTGAGACACTTGCTTCATTTTTATTTTATCGAACCAATAACGTATTGGGTAAATCCTCTTCTGCTGCTTCGATAAACCAGAACGCAACCACCTGCATCAATGTCTGTCAAATAAATCGATGGACTCTTCATTTTCGGGTAAGTGAAGATGAACTGAGAATGTATGTTATCGACGCTTTGAAGGAAGTCCGGGAGGAACCTTCCGGTAGCTTTCACAATAATATCGTATCTTGAAAATAAAACTAAGCTTTGATCACGATTAAAATTAATTACTGTTACCCAAAATTCGTGAAATAACGGACGAAACATCGACCAAAGAAGTTCATGAAGCTGTCAGTTGAGGCTGTAGTGAGGTCGGCACAAGCCGCAGCCAAAGAGGCTATCATAGTGTCCGGATAATCTTTGTGGGTTTCGAAAGAAACATGCTTACAATTGGCTTTTTGGAGAACTCGTTTCCAGAAGTCCTCACCGTATTCCAGCTTTGACAATAATTATTTCCCATTCTTTTTGCAAATGTTATTAAAGTCTTTTAAGAGTTACCTGCACGAAGTGCTGCACACTCTCTAAGAGCATACCGTACATAGCTAAGGCCAAGACTGATTCTATATAAAAAAAAATACTCGTGTTGCTCTTGTTAGAAAAATGGACTGTCTGATTGAGACAACAAGAAGGCAGTGTTGCGTTTAAAGAACAAATTAATTACAACTTGTAATCAAGGATAAGTAAATCTAATTGCGATTTTAGACAGCTTGCCAAGAGGTCAGCAATTCAATTAGCAGTGCATGCAGCTTTGTTTGTAGTGAAAATTGCTGTAATTAACCCGCGCAGATAAATTTGTCTAGGGGCGGGCGGGTTTGATTGTATGTACAACCCTGTGTAGCTGATTGTGCATGCAAAGGTCATTAAATTTAATTATAGGGCAAACCGGAAATTTATTGAAAGAAAATTATAGGATGCGCTAATTGACTCATAAAAATTCAGAAAAAAGTACAATTAAAATTTGGAGAAAAATACAGAAAATTTCTACAAGTTATTTTATTACCTTCTTGTTTACTAAACTAACTAGATACTATTGCCATTTTTACGTATATTCGAAGATAAACTTCAGGAGAGTCACTTTTGGGTCAACCAGAAGGTTTCCATTTCTCCCTTTCCCTGCAACAAACAATTTATAATTTTGTAACAAATTCAGAATAAGAAACAAATAATCGACCAAGTAGTTATTAAGTAATTAAAATCTCAATTATACTCAAAGGTAGAATTAGTTACCTTAACTTTGACGAAACCTCGATTCTCAATTTTATACTTATCAGCCGGGAGCAGCTTCTTTGTATCGCCCGAGATATTTATCATTCCCGACTAAAATAATCAAACATTACTGCCAAATATTTGTAATGAAGAAAAATGTTACTGACACTGCTGGTTGATTGCATCCTCGAGGCCGTATTTACCGTATCTCCAAAGAAACAGTATCTAGGGACCTTAATCCCGACCACTCCTGCTACAGCCGATCCGGAATGCATCCCTAAAAACATTAATTTCCCAAAACCTCTCCGGATTAAGCCGATCACCCACCTATTCTAATATTAACTTTAGTCCCGCCCGGTCCCTTAATTCCTCCCACTTGTTTAATCATTTCCAGGCAGACCGCTGCTACGTTTTCAGCATGAAATTTCGTTCTTTCAGGAGCGCCACTGGCCGCCATGTAAACCTGTCCGACCGTTTCGACCTGAAAATTATTCCGCCTCAATTGACGTTTTCCAATTTCCAATTAATTAATTACCTTGTAGACGTTGAATTTGTCCATTAGGGCGTCGAAGCACGAGAAGACCGCGTTCATGGTGGAAACGACGTCCATGGCGTCTTTGACGGTTTTAGAGGTCAGTCCCACAATTTCGCAAAACAAGATGGTGACGGCGTCGAAAGACTGAAAATTTTTGTTACTGAAGGAATTTGACGGGGTGGGCTATTAACTTCACAAGTGCTTAAAGGTGAACTTCCGGTTCTTAAGCGGTCTGCTACCGATTTTGGGATCATCGAGTAGAGGAGGTCGTCGCCGCGACGTTTCCAAGTGTCCAAGAGCTCGTAACTTTTTGATAACTCGTCGGAGCGGTTTGCTTCTTGATCAAACATTATCTCAAGCCTTAAATTTGAAATTAAAAAAATTTAAGTTTATTTTTATTGCCGTTCTTACTTTGAGTTGTGCTGCCAACCTGCTAACACCATCTCTTTGCTCAACCCGTGGTGATTGAGGTCGTTCAAGTACAATCCTTGATCCGGCAACTCGTCCAAATCATTTATACTAAAATTAAAAATTTTATTGAGAGGAACTATGACATAGAAAACTTACACAGGACTGCACAAAAAAATAATTGCGTTAATGTCACCCACGAATTTCATCTGGCCTTTCAGGAGCACATTTTTCATTCCTGCTATGGGCGATTTTACGGGACCGGTCGATTCTTCCTCTTTCTTAGCTTCGTCGGTGAAATCGTGTGAGCCGCGATTGCATTCCAGTTCGAACATGACAGTTTCCAAGTTGCGAGTCTGCGCCAAGAAACTAGAGGAATTCTAAAACTAAAGAACAACTTACGTTTTTCCAAGTAAAAGAAATGCCTTTAGGTCGTCTTAGTTTAAAATAGCGGGCTACAGGTTGGCCCAAAAAGCTTTCTTCGCCTCGCCAAATCTCCACCAGTTTTTCGCCACCTCCCATAATGTTCATTTTAGGATTGACAATTATGCCAAAAGGGAAGAGTTCGAGAAGGAGCGAACACGGAAATTGGGGAAGCTTGAGAACCTCGTGAAACGAAGACCTCTTCATCTTGTGCAGCATCTACACAAAGCTTTTGGTTAGTAACTAGTAACTTTTAAAGGGAATTTAACTCACGTAGGCCTTGTTGTCAAAGTCGAGTCTGTAGGTCACTATGACGGTGTTCTTGGAGCCACTCGCCGAGCTGGCTTTGTCCAAAACCTTGACTTGTAGCTTAAGTTTGTAAAAATCCTTGGCGATTTGTTGCAATTGTCCTAAAATTTCGTTGGTGTTAGTATTGATTTTTGCAGGCAATAGTTCGAACCCATGACGTATTGAGTAAATCCTTGCCGTCCACTTCTATAGACCAAAACGCAGCCTCCTGCGTCAATATCGGTCAGATAGATAGAGGGACTCTTCATTTTGGGGTAAGTGAAGCAAAATTGGGAGTGGATGTTGTCCACGCTTTGCAAAAAATCAGTGAAGAACCTTCCAGTAGCTTTGATGGTAATGTCGTATCTAAAAGCAAAAAGTTTTGGGCAAAAGCAAGAAGCAAAAAACAGTTACCCTAAATTTGTGAAGTAACGGACGAAGCAGCGGCCGAAGAAATTCATGAAGCTGTCGTAGGAAGCGGAGGTTACGTCAGCGCAAGCTGCTGCCAAAGAAGTTATGATACTGTCCGGATAGTCCTTGTGGGTTTCAAATGAAACGTATTTGCAGTTGGCTTTTTGGACGACCTGGTTCCAAACTTCCTCCCCATATTCGAGCTAAAATTAATTATTTTCGTTGTCACAGATCACTAGGTAAGACAATTTTGATGGTGTAAGATAAATTTCAGCAAAAGAAGTTGAGAGATAGCAAAATTGTTACTTCTTTGGCTACGTTCACTTGTAGGGCACTTCAGTCACTTTGGTTAAAAAAAGTGAAATTGTTACCTGCACAAAGTGCTGCACACTCTGCAAGAGCATCCCATACATAATCGATCACTAAACCAAACTGCTCGCCTATCACCTCTATCGTGTTTGTTCTGGTTGTGGTATCAGAACCTTTGGGTCGCGCCGAATTAGGTAGGTAAACATTGTCGCGTTTAATGGACGCATCACGAAACAAATTAATTAAGAGCACCAATCAAGGATAAGTGCTGGAACAGGGATGAACTGGGAGCATCTGTTGCTGCGTTTCAGCCACTTGGGAATTTTTCGATCTTTCCGGCTCTCCTCTCTCCTAAAACCAATTCCATTAGCGCTTATAACTTGATTTGTGGGAAATATCTCAGTAATTAAATCAGAAAGATAAGTTTGTCGCAAGACTCTTAAATAAATTGTACAGCCCTGAGTGGGGGTCTGTACACATGCAATGGTTGTTAAAGTTACATCACGCATGGCGCTTTTTGATTATAGCACTAAAGCAACAGTTTTATTGAAACTCGCAGTAATTGAGTCGTAAAGAAATTTAGAACAAAAGACTGAAATAGCAGAAGAATGGCGTGGAAGAGCGTCGTTAATTAACCTCTTTCACTTGTGCTTTTAATGGATAAAAAAGCGACTATTAATTGGTTTTTACATCAATGTACTTCTTTCAAGTAACAGTTTTGTTTCAATGGACCAAAAAATTTTATCAAATCATACTTATATCAGAAGTACCTATCTGTGAAAATACGTCACTTCCTTCAGCAGAACCATTTTCAAAAAAAAACATCAATTATAAGGTCAGTCAGTCAAATTTAAATCTTAATTTTATCTAAATTTGTAGTAAATGTTTCAAAGTATAAATAAAGTCTGCATTTCGGTTATTTTTTATTTTATACCATTTTTCTAAGAACCGTTGAAAAGTGACAAATTGTGCAAGAACCAACTGAAGACTATTATTTAAAAAATCATAAAGTGTTGACGAATTATGTTAGAATAATAATTTTTTTTTTCTTAATAAACAATTGTTTGTTCTTTGCAGGCAGCTAAAAACTAATTTTGTGTGACAACCGGTTCAGAACTTATGATTTAATAAAGAGGGTATTATGGTAAAGAGGTACCTTCCTGTGCATGCAAACATTGAAAGAGTAATGTCAAAGTTTCCAGATAAATTCCCAGATCAAATACATCAAATAGCTAAAGTTACACTCGTATTATTTAAATAGTAGTAAAATATAGTTATTTAAATAATATTGCTAAAAATATTTAAATAAATTTTGTACTTGTGGAAGAACCTGCCAGTTATAATATTTTATGCAAAAGTTAGTTGATCGCAAGTTCTTGACAATTGACAGTGCTTTATTTGTTCTTTGTGACATGATTATTACAGATATTACATCGTCAGACAATTTACAAACAATAAAAAAATGCCTTGAAGCAAAATCGGACACCACGACTAATTGTGATTATAACGCCTCATCCTTCAATCTGCCCCTTCTCGAAAATCCAGAACGTTTCCACGTCCCCTTTCCCCTGTGAAATCCTCAAATTACATTAAGGGCTTAAACAAATACTACCCCGCTTATACCTTTAGCTTTACTGTTCCCCTGTTCTGGATCACGTACCGATTCTCCGGTAAACTATCCTTGGTGGTGGAGGAAATATGGACCATTCCCGGCTGAGAACAGAAGCGTATCAGAAAAGGAATCAGGGGGAATAATAAAATATTTACCGTGCTAGTCGATTGCATTCGCGACGCCGTATTGACCGTATCGCCGAAAAAACAATATCTGGGAACCTTAATTCCGACAATTCCTGCGACGACAGGGCCGCTGTGAACTCCTAAAATCCATAAATTTTGTAGTTAAGCTATTTCGGGTTGGTCACTTACCTATCCTGATTTCCACTTTTGTTCCCGAAGGAATGGGAAGTTCCTCGACTTGGCGCATCATGCAAAGCGACACGTCGCAGATGTTCCGTGCGTGGTTCGCTGATCTTTCGGGGGCGCCGCTGACGGCCATGTAGATTTGGCCCACCGTCTCAACCTGAAGATTCAAATTTAAAATCAATTGCAATTTTGCAAAAACGTAATAAAAATTATTAGAAACAATAATAAAAGTGCTGCTAGCAAATTTAATTTTTTCCTATTTATTTTTTATTGTTGTGGTCCAATAAATTTATTTAATCCGACTTTCTGCGTGGTCGCTGTGGAGGTGAAGGAGGATGTTACCTTGTAAACGTCAAATTTGTCCATCAAAGCATCAAAACAGGAGAATACCGCGTTCATGGTCGAAACTAATTCCATCGCATCTTCGACGGTGGTCGAATTAAAGCCCACCAGCTCACTGAACATGACAGTGACGGAATCGAACGACTAAAATTTGATAAATTACCGAAATCGCCCCAATTTGCGGTTCCCAACAATTTCACCTCGCAAGTGCTCAAAGGGGAATTGCCGCCCCTCAAGCGATCCGCCACCGTTTTGGGGATCATGGAATAAAGCAGATCGTCGCCTCGACGTTTCCACGTGTCCAACAGGCTGTAATTGTTTTCGAGTTCAGTTGCTCTCTGCTCGGCCTTGTCAAACACCAACCCCAACCTAACAAACGGAAAATTAGCTGGCGAGGAGACACGATAAGGGTGGACACTCACTTGGAATTGTGCTGCCAGCCGGCCAACACCATTTCCTTGCCTAGTCCGTGAGGATTCAGGTCGTTCAGATACAACCCTTGGTCAGGCAACTCATTGATATCGTTGACTCTAACAACAAATTAAATCCTTGTATTAAAACTAACTCTCCCAATTCTAAGAACAACTATTTGGGACTCCAGTAGGGGGAGATGAGGGTTTCGATCCCACACCACCACCACTTTTGTATATTGTGTTGCCTACCTAGTCAGTTTCGCTCAACTTACTATTTTTCATGTTCTAAACAACAACAACAACAACTTTAAACAGGTTCTAAACAATTTTGTTTAAAGTTGTTTAGAACCTGTGTAAACTTGTTTAGAACATGAAAAATAGTAAGTTGAGCAAAACTGACTAGGTAGGCAACACAATATACAAAAGTGGTGGTGGTGTGGGCTCGAAACCCTCATCTCCCCCTACTGACTCCAGGAGAACAAATATTTGGGACTTTAATAGTCCTGACTAAGTTCAAAACTTACACTGGACTACACAGATAGATGATGGCATCAATGTCGTCCAAAAACCGCATTTGTCCTTTGAGCAGGATATTTTTCAGCCCCGGCTGACTGTCTCTCCTGAGCGCATAAGGCGAGATACTCTTCCCGTCAATCTCAATCTCCTTGGTGTTCATCTTATCCGTCAGCCTGTTCCCTGCACTTGATTCACTATCTTCCTCATCCTTTTTAACAAGCTCGTCTCTTAGCAGCTCGATTTCGAAAAGCACCGATTGCAAGTTGTTCAACTGGAAACAAACAATTTTCGTTATCGCTTCGCGACGTTCAACCAACACTTACGTTCTTCCAAGTGAAACTGATGCCTTTAGGTCTTCTTAACCGGAAATACTTATTGACTGTCTGGTTGAGAAGCTTTTCTTTGCCGCCCACTACTTGAAGGAGCTTCTCACCACAGCCGACTATGATCATCGCCGAATTAAATAAAATGGCGAAAGGGAAAAGCTCCAGAAGCACGTCGCAGGGGAACGACGGCAGTTGCCTCGTTTCTAAATGCGCTTTTTTTTCAGCTTTCTTCGCTAGGATCTGCCAACAATTACTTAACTAATTAAATTGGAGCGTTAACTGGCGAGCAATTAGATTAAAATAAAATAACGATCAAAGTTAGTGCTGCAAGAAAATTTCCGCGTTCGGCCAAGGGCCTGTGGAACTTAATTCCGGAAAATAGCTGCGCTGAACTAAAATTGTCGTTTTCTCGTAATTCTAGCAAGTTGCAGGTACAAACACAAGAATGCAAAATAAAAACATAGAAAGAGCATATCGAAAGTGTAGAAAAAATTGTGGTCTTCGTTAACGACACGCAACGAGCAAGTTTCAAACAATTTAATTAATTAACCCCAACTCCGAACTCGGGTACTAAAATTAACAACATTCCTGAAAAATCTTGAAACTTCTAAAATTAATTTCCCGTAACTTTCTTGGTCAGTAGCGAGCAATTTGCTAACTTACGTATTGAGTGTTGTCGAAATTAAGACGAAAGTGAACAATAAGGATGTTGCGACCACTAATCGTTTTGTTCTCCTGACTTATAACCGACGTTTCTAGCTTTAAATTGTAGATTTCCTTGGCAATTTGGTGGAGTTGCCCTGAAAACAAAAACACTTTCACACGGTTTGCGTGGGGTTGAAGTTTTACCCATTACGTAATTGTTGAATCCTTGTCTGCCGCTTCTGTAAACCAAAACGCATCCTTTTTCGTCAATTTCAGTTACGTACATCGAAGGACTTTTCATTTTCGGATAGGACAACGTGAATTGTATGTGAATGTTGTCGACGTTTTGGAGAAAATCGGTGAAGTGACGACCCGTTGCTTTGATCGTAACGTCATAACTGAAAACTGTCTCGTGAGGGTGCTGAAAATTTCAAAATCGACGTATTTACCCGTAGTTGCTGAAAAACTTGACGAAGCATTTTCCGAAAAAATTCATGAAGCTGTCGTAGGACTGCGAAGTGATGTCCGCCAGAACTTGAGCTAACGACCCCATTATGTGGTCGGGGTAGACTTGGTGAGTGTTGAAAACTGTGTACTTGCAGTCCGATAACTGCAAAGCCTTCTGCCAAACATCCTCGCCATATTCCAGCTGAAACCAAAAATTTCGCGGTAAAATAAACTTTTTTAAAAAATTGTCACTTGTAGGTCTGCCGCTCTCGCAGGTTATTGAACAAAAGACCTCATTGGTCGCAGTCCGGAAGGGCTAAAAAGCCAAACGATCCCTCTGAAATCTTGCAGGTTAGGTGTGTTCGTGTTTAATAACGCGAAGGCGGCCTAAATTTAGATTTCAATTATATTTCGGGAGACGGATAAAATTAAGTGCCTATTTGCTTATTGATATCAAACGAAATTACGTAATGAATTTCACGAAATTGCTGTTTGTCCCGAACAATGAGTGTCGTAATTAATTTTACTAAAAGGAAGAAAAACTATTTATATGCGATTCGCGGACGATTCAATTAATAGGAAAAATTAATTGCTTCCTATTGCGATTTTATGGCGATCGTTGCGTCAATTATTCCTATTCGGGAGCGATGTTAACTAATTATCGAATCATGCTCACTGCAACAAGATTATTAATAGGCCGTCGAGGGGGTTTATTATAGCGTCCACTTAATTTTGCTCAGCCTTGTCTGTAATGAGGTATTCAACTAGCATCTAAAGAAATTTGCATCATCAATTACCGGACAGGAGCGACGTTACTCTCCAAGTATTTGGTGCATACTGGCAGTATCGCTCTACCTTCTGGTGGATGACAAAAATAGATTTTTTCAATTCCACTAATAATAAAGTAATAATTCGATTAACGAAGTGAGGATAGCAGTTTAAAAACGGAATTTTTACCCTTCAGTTAATTTTTATTTCACGCTTCCAGAAGATTGACCTTTGGAAATTTATTGCCTCGAAAGGGTGAAAACAACGAATTCAAGCTCGCAACAACCTAACGAGCTCTTTATCGCTCCATTATCGCAATTAATTTTATTTACTCCATCACCAGCAATTAAAATCGCTATCGCGTCTTTAACTCATTTTATTATTTATTTAAGACAATGTTGAAAAACAAAAATCAAAAGTGTGAAATGGTAACAGTAAATTTCAAGTCAAATATGGCAAAAACTGAAGTTAATTAATTTTTTTTACTTAATCGCTATTTTATTTAACAGTTAAAATGGATATCATGTTATTTAACCAATTTTATTATTTATTTAAAGCAAATTTGTAAAAGTTACAAAACAAAAATTCAGGTGTGGCGCGGAACGGTCAAATTTCAGGTAAAATAGGAGCAACGAAACTTAGTGAATTTTTTCTTTACCTGGACGAAGTGTTGGACGCTCTCCAGCAGCATCCCGTACATCCTGCTTTGTTCGTTGGCCGTCGATGAGTGCGATCACATGTCAAAATTGGACGACGCACCGGAAACGATGTGTGCGTTGCATTAATGCCGGCAACAAAGTGAATGTTGGGACAGTCATGATCGACGGCGGAAGAAGAGCGTCGGGTTGGTTAGTTCCGACGCCTCGAGGCGGGGATAACAGGTGTCAGATTTACAAAATGCGTTGTCTGACTAGAATTTTGATCGATTACCTCTCTAACCCGAAGAGAAGAATAATATCGAAACTGTCACGTAGCCGGAGACGCTTTCAGAAAGAAATACGTTGGATGGGGATGCAGAAAAAGCGATATGTCAAGAGCACGATTCCGGAATCGCGGAGTGTATAAATTTGGTTCTTGACACCAAGGGGGAAAGTAAATTTATGAGATTAACCATGAAGTAAATGAGGAGATATGGCTCAGAATACGAGCAACCACTTACGTTTCAGGTACAGAGTTACTTATTAAAGATGGTTAATACTTCAACTGGACCAATAGAGCAATGATATCTTGCGGAAATGGCGGAGGCGCGAATAAAATCCAAACGCTGCTGACATGGTAACCTAAAACTATTTTTATTTAACTTCTCCAGGGTGCAGATTCAAAAAATGGCAAAACTGTTGTGTATTTTCTCTTAAGCTTTATTTCTTGTCTATTCAACCTTACTTTTAACATTTTATTTTTTAAATTCTTTCATTTGCTTTTTAAATACTGCTCACCTAAACCTCCTTACTCTTAAAAATTAAGTACAGTTTATTGTTTTTATTAATCCCTGCAGTATTAGTTTCTAATAATTTTTTAATTTATGTTTCAACAGTTTCCTGAAGATCTTATTTTTCAACAGTTCTTATCATATTAAAAGAATGACCCACAATTTGTTGCTGTATGTTTGTAAAATGTGAAAGAAATAAATAGAAAGGAACACTTGTCGCATTGCTCCCTTGCGTCTTCTAAGGAAGTCATTCCGAGTCTCCTCACGTCCTCTCCAACTTTAAAATAAGTCTTAAGGGTGTCCCCGGAATTACTTCCATCATTTGTAATTCCAGCGAAACAAAGTTTTATTTTATTCACGAAAGCTCCTCGTCTCTTTAACCGATCATTTGTTCGTATCCATAAACAATTTAATTGTTGACCCGTCAACCAGTTTCTGGCGAAACTTTGACGTTGCAATAAAAATGGAGGTTCAAACCGGCGAAAGAAAGCACCAAATTGTAAAGTTGGAGGAGGACTTCACGGTCCTCCACCAAAAGAAGATCGCCGAAAAGACAAGTATTCTCTACAAACTCGTCGAGCTTCAACGTTTCGATTCCTGGAGGATATTTGTCCTCGCCGTGATCCTCGGCAACTACATCTATTGCACCTACACCTACACCTTCGAACGGATGAGAATCAACATTCCCTCCCTCTACGTCATAGTTTTCTGCGATGGAATTTTTGTGGTCGACTTCATCTTGGCGGTGACGCTGAAATTGTGGGAAACCGCCCAGATTCGCATGGCGATACAACCAAGAAGTTGGACTTCTCTCATTTTGGATCTCTTCATTATCATCCCTTACAGCCTCTTCTACCTGATTTTCACCTGGAGAACCGACACCGTGATGTTTTTTGTTTTGCGATGCATCGCGTTCTTTCGGTTGAAACACGTTTACGGGTTCTACCAGGAGAAACTCGGTCAAGCCGGCATCAGTCAGTGGAGATACCTCACGACTCAGTACCTAATCTATTTGTTGCTTGTCCAACACACTTTTGCTTGCATTTGGAACGTTAAGGCAAGACCTATTGGGTCTTTGAAGGTTCGAGATGGATGGGCAACTGTCTTCGGGACAGCCGCATATCAATTCACGCCTGGAGACTGGTACAGGGTTTGTCTCTACTTTGCTATGATGCAAACAACCAATGTTGGGTTCGGCGATATTCTCCCCGTAACCTTCGAGGGACACTTAATCGCAAGTACTAACGTTACGAAACTTAAGGGTTAATTCTGTCCCATTGCTGGAGGGTTGCAGAAAGAGCCCTAGAGAGATCAAAAGTTGATGGTCACCTTTCAGTGGCTGCGATGTGGATCGGTTTCACTTTAACTTGCGAAGTCTTCATTGGAACGCTGTCGTGGTACATCGCCAACGTTTTCAAGAGAAGATCGATTCTTCGCTTGCAAGTCAGGCATATCAACAAATATTTGGACTACATCGCGATGGACGAAGCAGACAGGAATAGCATTAACGAGTACTACAGCATGTTGTGGAAAAAGAAAAAAGGAGTTGAAAACGCCGAAATTTTAACACTACTTCCTGTTCCTCTCCGCGCCGAACTTTGCTTCGATATTAACGTTCAAGCCTTGCAACGTTCGAGAATTTTCCGGGATAAGCCGGAATCTTTTCTTCGATCCGTTGCCTGCTTGATGGAACACGAGTTCTACCAACCTGGAGACCTGATCCAGCATCGCACCGTCATCAAGAACAGAATGGTAAGTTTGAGGAGTTGTTGGGTCTTAAAGTTGAAAATTGTAGGTGTTTGTGATAATGGGAGTCATCGATGTGTTGTCGGAGGAAGACGACCACAGTCCACTCATTACTTTCGGACCTGGCACTTGTTTTGGGGAAGCTTCCTTGGTTCTGTCGCTACCAGCAAAGTGTTCTGTTCGCGCAAGAACTTACACTGAGCTACAAGTGAGAGTCAAGTTGGTTGGACTGAAGAGATGTTTCCAAAAATTTTCCAGGTTTTGACCAGGAAAAATTTTGCGCAATGCATCGAGACGTACCCTTTTCTCTTCGGGGACGTTAACCAGTCGATTTTGGACCGCATCACCCAGGCTAGACGAAGAGAGGCGAAAGGCCGGGGACCGGTCAATGTGTCCGTTTTGAACCTCTTCGTTTCCCAACACGAAGAAGTGACGACAATAAAAGTTTTGAAAGACAAACTTAAATCCCGAGATTCTCGAGACGATTTGTTGAATTTATATCGATTAGCAGATGAAGCTAACAATGTTCTGAACTCCAGTTTTGTTATGACTCCCAAATTTCCTTGGATCCTGCATCCAGATTCCTCGATATCGACATTTTGGGGAGTTATAATTATTGTTGTTGCTCTGTTGATAGCGTTTCTCTACCCTTATTATATAGCTTTTGAAGGAAAGTTTCCTCCTTGGCTTGATATATGTTCCATCGTTTTCGAGATTATTCTAATTTTGGACATCTACGTCATCTTAACTACTGCCATTATAGTAAGGGATGAAACTATTACCACTTTCATGGGAATTTTGCGTAGGCGCATCATCCAAGTTGGGTTTTACTTTGACGTGATCAGCGCCTTGTCTCTAGAAATGATCACTTATGTCATGCATGAAGAATATAGAGAACGCTACTTTTATCTTCTCAAACTCAACAAACTTTTCAAAACTTATCGAGTTAACAAGTTTTTCTTCAATTTGCGATACGAAATCGTCAAGGAATCGACTGACTACATCAGTTTGCTCAAGTATCCTCTCTATCTACTCATCTGGCCATTTTGGATCGGAAGTTTTCTCTTCTTGTCCACCTGCTTCAATCCCGTTTGCGCAAAGGGTGGATGGTTCAACATGAAAATGCAACAGTACAAGGTTTACAAACTCAATACCCCTTGTACGGGTCACCCCTTCGCTATGTCGCTCTATTTCGCATTATCCTGCGTTTCTGCTCTGGGTTATGGAGACATTCTCGTCAAGAACTTCGACGACGTCATCTACGTCTATTTCGCCGTGATTAGCGGTTAGTGGTCTACAAAGTGCAATTTAGAAAATACAGAGCTCCTTCGTAGGAATTCTGGTGTTTGGTTACTGCACCGCGGACTTGTCAGCAACCATAACGTCGAATTTTAGGGCCGAGGGCGATTTCCAAATGCTCCTGTTCTCGCTCGTCAGATTTATGGACGAGAAGAAGCTGACCAAGACAACCAAAAGGAGAGTAGTAAACTTCTTCGTCTTGCAATGGTAAGTTGTGGAACCTACTGACCTGATCAACCATAGTAAGTGTTAGACCCTGCCCCGACAATGCTTGCTAGTTTTAACCCAACTTAAGGCGACTCTTCTGCTAGGAACTATGACGAGGGCGCGAGTTTGGGAACTAAGCCTCTCTTCTTCAACGCAAGCAATAAGATAAAAACTCAAGTTGTGATGAAGGAGCTGATGGAAACCATAACGCAAGTTCCGATCTTCGTCGACACGAATTTGGACTTTGTGCAGCTGATGGTGTCCGGCGCCTCCACGCGCATTCTACCTCCAAACGAAATCATAGCCTATATAGGCGAAACCATCCAAGCCTTCTACATCATCCAGAACGGCTATTGCGTTACGCTCCGCGGTAAATTTATTTTGACCACTTGCCGAAACTTATCTTTTCGCTTTTCAGAAGAAAAATCGCACGTTTTAAGTCCCAATTGCCATTTTGGCATCGGATCCATGTTAACGAACACTCCTTGCCTTTCCAATTTAATAAGTGTCACTCATGTTAAATTAATCGTAATACCTCGAGACCTCTTCTGGACGTCACTTTCAATATTTCCCGCCCTGGCAAAAGAACTAAAATTCGCCCTAGATGAATTCCTCAAATCTGAAGAGTTCAGAACGAGCCAAGCAATGATAGCATCAATCCAGCAGGAAGACACTGAAGATATTGAGATTCGGATAGAAAACCCGAAACAGCAAGGTGACAACTCTGACGGTTTTCCAACATCCCCTTAACAACTCTTGCAGGATCTTTTATTAACGTCGCCACGTATTGCAGCGAGCACAACGAAAACTACCATCAACCCTTCTACAACTTAGGTTATTTCTGTTGGATCAAGTACTTAATGCCTCCTTTTTGCATCTTGCCTGATGGTCTCTTCATTAAAATTTGGGTCGCCATTCGAGTAACTGTTGCAATGCTGATAGCGCTACTAACTCCCTATCAGCAGATGCACACTCCTTACGCTTCTGATTTCGATAGGATTCTCTTCTACGCTGATTTCATCTCGTATCTAGATCTTTACGTTATGATGTTTGTCGGATATTACGGCTACAACAACCAATTGATCATTCATCCCTTGAAAACTTCCGTTCACTATTTTAAGGGAAAGTTTGTATTGGATTTGCTCCTCTGCTTCCCTTGGGAGTGGATGATATGGGGTCTTGTGCCCGAACATAACGAGGACCACAGCGAGTTTGCGCATTTCTTGAATCCCCACTACTACCATTGCAGAGTCAGGTATATCAAAGTTCTCCAAGCTTACAGACTTCCACAGTTGTTTGTCTACTTGAGGAAGAATGTCGAGATGAAGGTAAGGAGATTGTTTGAAGATGTGTGATCTTAAGAAATTTCTAGGGAGACGTTGTGGAAATTGTTAAATTTATCCCGATAACGCTGGTTGTGCTAAATGTTTACGCCTCCTTTCTGGTCCTCAGCGCTTGCTCCTACCTTCACAAAAACGATATTAAGAAGTTCAGAATTCTGGAAAATGGATATATCAAGCCTCATGGAATGGTGGCGCATCCTCCGCAAGAATACACTATGTTTTGTTTAGACGAAACTTTTCTTGATAGGTAGCAATTGGTCAATGTTGTTTTTCTCTCATGAAGAGGTTGCAGATCTAAGTATCGAGACTTTAGCGATCCTTTTGACGTTTACATGGTAACGCTGTACTTCTGCACCAGTACCATGATCGGCTGCGGCTTCGGCGACATAACCCCTCAACACATCAACCAACTGCTCGCCACCATCGTTTTCATCCTCTTTTGCTTTCTCTTCATTTGGTGAGTCGTCCGTTTTTTCGTTGGTATCTATCTAACCAGACGGAGTTGTAGCTATGTTTATGCTATGATGTCAAGTCGAGAAGCGGAACAAAACAGTTTGTTGTCCAGAAACCAGAAGATGCTGAAAGAATTGCACCATTTCATGATCGCCGAAGGAGTCGACTACAACTTGCAGATCCAAATCATCAATTCCTTCGAGTATTGGTGGAAGAGAACCAGATCGGTGCGACCCTGCAAAAATTTGGTCCATCTTCACGCAGCACTCCACCACGACACAGTTTCGGACATGTACGGCAAGATACTGCGGAGAGTGCCGCTTTTCGAAGGGGTGGACCCGGCGTTCTTCAGACTGTTCGGGCCGAAACTCAAAGAACATTACTTCAGGAGAAGACAGTTTATTGTTAAAAACGACGATATCGTGGAACATTTGTACATAGTTTACAAAGGAAAGGTGAGGATTTTTCAATCATAGAGTTTGAAGGTAGGGTGAATTTTTGCAGGTTAAAATATCGGGCGCCAATGGCCTCGAGGGTTACATGGGGATTGCAGGGATCTTCGGAAACCTCAGTCAACAGCCAAAAAACAAAGTTACGGTTTCTGTCACTGCCATGACTAACGTCGATGCTCTATACGTGGAAGCTCAAACTTTGCTCGACTTGCTTAAGGTAAGAAAGCTTTGTTGCCGTTCCAAATTTAGTAAGAATAGTTCCAGAAACACCCCGAAGTCGAAGCAAGAATCGGACCGACCCTCAAGTTGAGCCCTGATTTCTTAATGCCCACCTCAGTCATCGACGATGCAGAGAGTGAAAGTGACAACAACAGCCCCATCTCCGTTGATAGAGAAAGTACTTCCAAAGCTTCCAGCCCAAAGGTATTTTGGTGTATTAAAAAATAGTTGACTATTTTTTAATATGTAGGTCACAACTGTTAAAAGTATCAGTCGTACCACTGCCGGTACCACCTCGAGCTTCCATGGAGTCGGCAACACCTTGATGGGGTTCACCTTGTGCTTTTTGCCTCACAAATGGTGTCGGACAGCATTTATACCCAATTCACTTCTGTACACTGTAATGGGTAAGACGACGATTTTCACCAAGAAATTCTGATTGGCATAAATATTCTTTTAAGATATTGTTTGCGTGATTTTGGCTTACCTCAGCTGCGTTTCGGTCACTTACGAGTTTTGCTTTCAACACCACTCGATGTACTTGTTTACTTGCGGCTTGGCCGTCGATATCGTCTTCATCTTCAAGATCTTCATCGATTCCCACAAGGCATACGAAAATCGTTACGGAGACTATGTTATGTCGAACAAAAAAATTGCAAAGAGGTAAGAAACATCACTGACAGTTGTTCAAAGTCAAAAGGAACATAGCGAAACAGTACGCTGATTTTGGATAACTCTGAATATTTAGATACGATAGTCGTTAATTGTCTTTGATGGTTATGTGAAATCAAAAAAATTCCTCTTTCTTCTTTTGAAGTCGTTAAATTTCCAGGTTTTGGCGGTACAAATGGAAGAGAAGTGTGGACGTTTTGGCCAATTTCCCCTTTGCCTACTTTGCATTGATCGCTATTGCATTCGGGAGCAAGATTCCCTTGGTCTACTTTAACTGCATACGCGCCCACACTCTGCTGAGACTCTTCTACGTTTGGGATTATTATTCAAAAAAGTCCGACCAACTGATGTCCAACATTCTCTACGTAAAAATAAGGTAATTATTAACGTCGGAAAATTTTTGAAAATATTTTTTCTTTCTTTCAGTTTTATTTTCTTGTGGTCCAGCCTGCTAATTCACGCGCTGGCTTGTATTTGGTATCTTCTAGCCTGTCCTCTCTTTTTCTGCAAAGAGACTAGTTGGGCGACCCAATTTCATCGCGGAAGGGCAAGTATCGGCTTTCACATTGCGATTTCTCAAAAACTCCTCCAATAGACTTCGTCGGAGATGTACCTGTTGTGCCTTTACTACATAGTTAACGTGTTCACAACAACAGGAACGGGGGACGTTCTTCCCGAAACAATAGCTGAAATAATGTTCGTTACTATTGCAATGCTGATAACAAAATTTATAATCGGCGTGTTCATCGGAGACATCATGAGCACCTACAACGCTTCCCTCGAGAGCTACGAATACGCCATCCAAGAACTTAAAGACCACTTCGAAAACAAAAACGCGAGCAAGTACCAAATGGAGAAAATGTGGAATTACGTCCGCAAACTATGGATTAGGAACAACGGCAAACAAGCTAGGAACACCAGTTTTTTTTAGGGATTATTCCCGTTCACGTTTCATGGGTTTTCCAGATACCCCACTTGATCACCCTTTTGCCCACCAATCACAAGTACGAGCTATTGGCCGAAATTTACGGACATCACTTGAAGAACTCCTATATTTTCTCAGGACTGGAAAAAAGTTTCGTTAGACAACTCGCTGGGTATCTCGAGGTTACCACTTTCTTTCCTGGCGACTATGTGGTGCACCACGGCGATTCGGACAGATCCATGTATTTTATTCATAGAGGAGAGGTGACGTCACGACCCATTGGGGTAGTCCCTAATTAAAACTGTTCTAGATCGAGATAGTGACAGTTCACGATAACCTAACGGAAACTGTTCATGATTATTTAACATCCGGAGACACGTTTGGTTTGGCTCAAGGCCTCTTCCACGGAGTTCCCCATCATTTTTCGTTTCGCGCCAGAACTGTCGCAGACGTCCTCAGTTTATGCCTGAATAAATGGAAGCATTTGCTAGACTTCTTCCCCAGGGACAACGGGATTATTTACAGGCGCGCCAACGATGTCTACCGTAGACTTTAAAAATATCTTTAATTTCTATTGTTTTTCTTAACGTTGTCAAGCTTAAATATCTTTTTTTAACTGTTTGACTGCTTTTAATGCTGCGACGTGCCTGCAACCATAGATCCTGCAACTTTGCAACTCAAATTATTTTGAGGTGTCCACCTATTATACTTGAGACAACCACACCCTGTATATGTATACCTCGAATTTTATTTGACAGATGACAGATTGAGCATTTGAGCCCTAACCTCACTTTTAGCTTTAAATTTAGAACCTCAAATAAGTTGTAAAAATGAGTTACTCGGGGCCGTTTCGGCTTTTGAACGTGACGAGAAATCAACTTTCGAGATTTCAGTTCAACTTCCCCAAAAGTGGGTACGCGAAAAAGGATGGCGGCAGTAAGTAGCCAGTTTGTGCCCCCCGAAGGTTTCAAATCTGCTTTTAGGTGTCAGTATGGTTGGCGGAGCGTTGAAGAAGAAGAAGCTGGGAAAACTGGGGCCTGTTATCGAAAAGAAGGTGTTTCCGGTGGAAACGGATCCTCAAAAACTGGTGAAGTTTGTTTGCGGCACAAACATTTACATCACTGGACAAGACGTGGAGGTGAAACCCGACAGTGAATATCCTGAATGGTTGTGGAGTGTTAGGACGGGACCGCCGCCTCCACTAGAAGAACTTGACCCCAATTCCAAGGCGTACTGGAGGAGGATACGGAAGATGGCTATGAGGGAAAATAATAAATTAGCACAACTTAAAAAGTTTTAGTAATTCTATTAGTAACAAATTAAACGAAGTTTACAGAAAAGTAATGAAAGTTTGTAATTGAAACGGCACGCCCGTCTCTATTTCTTTTTCGTAATTAATTACACTGACCTTGTACTGATCGCAATTTGCTTTGTTAATAATTAATTTGTAATCAATATTTGGCGAAAGACTCTTGTGAAAATCTGTTACTTGGTACCGTGAGAATACTAGAACCAAATTTAAGTTTCGAATAATGTTGTGCAGAGATGAAAAAATTGTTTTTGAATAGAAGTCTAAGGTCAATTTTGTGTTGCTTTGTTTGGCCGCCCAGTACTGCGACGTAATGTTATCAACTAAAATAAGACTAACGTTTTCTTTATCGCGAACCACTTTTTCCAACTTATGAAAGGTAATTTCTAACTGTTCACTGTCGTAACACTTCAGGATCGTAAGGTTGTGTAAGGCTTGTTCAACTATCGTTTTTCTGGACTTAACATTCAATTTCTTGACATGAGCGTCGAGAACTTTCGTTATTTTTAATATATTAACATGATGGTCAGTAATTACGAAAATAGCCCCGCAACTTTTCCAGTTCTCGTCAAGTCCAGTCGGTAGGATGCAACGGACCAGGAGGTCGAGCAGAATATCGTTACAAACCTCTCCCACAACTTCAATGACTTGATTGGGTCGGGGGCCCCCATGTGGAAACAATTTGGGGTTAATTCCGTCTAAATTCTCCTTTTGCCTTATTCGGCTGAAGAGTTGCACTCCGGACTCGATGGTTTTTGCCTCCATTTCTAAAAATCGGCAAAATTTAGAGTTTGATTAATTTAAAAATCAAAATTTAAAACCCAATCGGTGTGAAGTGGGCTTCGTTGTTTTGACGTTTAACAGCACCTACGACAGTGAAGTTAGGCAACTAGATATCGAAATTATCTCTTCCAAACAAAGCAGATGGTAGCAAAGTATTGTGTTACTTCTCCCATTTGAACTTTCGCCTTGAAACGTTGTATTTACAAATATTTGATGGGCATGGGCAATGACGAGGCTGACGTTGGAATTTGAAAAATTTGGCAACGTCGCGTATGCCTCCAGCATCCGGCAGTGTTGTCACGTCAACTATTGTGTCAAAACAAAGCTAGTAATAAGTTAAAACCCGTTAATTTAGCAATTTAAATGGCAATTAGCCGCCTTTCGCGTGTAAATATCAATTTCTGGTTATTCGTGCACAATTAAGGTAGGTCACTTTCCAAATCTGAACTTTCCATGTCAATTGCTGCTTTTGCAGGTTAGGTTAACAATAATAACAATATTTACCCTTAACGCCCCTCTAATCGCGATTCTACCATTCCCAAAGTCAATTATAATTAATTACGTAACGTTTTCCACCATCGCCAGCGAAAACCGTAAAAATCTGTTTTTCTTGTTGCGGGTGTTCAGAAGATTGCTACCAAATGTTGTTTTAATGCTCAAACCAACCCTTTCCAGGTTTCGAAAATGAAGGACAACGAAGGGGATGAGAAGGAAAACCGCAACGTTTTCAAGCTTCTCTCGCAGTTGCGAAAAGAGAAGTTGTTTGTCACCGCCGAAAAGCTCAATATCCAGACGTTAAATAAGGCTGTATGTATGGTAGATTAAGTAATTACTTTAGTCCTAACTCGGCGTTGCCTGATGGTAGTTTTGATAGTTATTATTTTTTTATTACTGCTGATTAATTATTTGCTGCTAAATAAGGTGACCTTAGGCAACAAATTGGTTACTTATCGAATCTAGACAGGGATAATAAGATATGAATGGAAATTTAAGGCTGTTTTTACTAATCAAAAATTTTGTATTAAATGACGACAAAAAGAATTTTTAAAACTGGTAAAAGCCGAAACAAATCGATTTCCAAATGTAACATTCTTCAAGGGTAAACATCAAAATTGTTGCCACACTCTATTTTGGTGCATTAGTTGCTTTATTTAAATCTTTTGTCAGCAAATCAAAGATTGGTGTATTAATCCTTGAACGTGTTATCACACAGCGTTAACACTGTTAAGAAGCAATTAAGCAAATTCCGGGGTTACTAGTCAATACCCAATTAAGTGACGTCTTAATTACCACCAAAACCACATTTCTAAAAGGGAACAAATATAATGTACACCAAATTAAACCATACATCCCTTGCACTGTCCACCAGAAAATCTAATGAGCATCAAAAAATCTAAATAAAACCCAAATTATTATACATCAGAAAATGAGAACATCACCACTAAAATAACTATGCTGCGTATTGTTTTACCATTGCTTACATTTAAAATTCTATATGTCTATCAATTTTACTAAATGTTCACCAAATTTAGAACGCTCAAGTTACGCGTCCGTGCTGTACATGATAAATATTCGCGCTATCCATTTATATTTAGTGTTTCTTAAAAAAACTATTTGTACGTCAAATAATTATTCTATTACTCCAAAAATAAAATATGCTCGCGCATCTCTCCTTGCCGCTTGCGCTTCCAGACAAGAAGCAAACGAAAAAAGTTTTGTACAGGGTCAGTTCAGGACCCTGTAATTTTTTTTAAAAGCACGATTAGAAATTACCACTAAAAGAAGTTTTACGTTTTACATAATGCAAGCCAATTACAGCAAAGCATTTATATATTCCGGAAATCAATATCTTTTTTTGTGCAAACCACTTCTATTTTTACTCTTATTTTTCTTGCCCTAGCACATTTACATCTATAATTTTGCATAAAATTATTTACCATTTGCACAACATTTTGTTGCTTGTGTATTTTTGATCAACAAATAGTATTTTTAACTGCTAAATAATATAAGACACTGTCGAAAATTAAATATCTGGGTATCATGTTAGAATTAAATGCGGAATAAAATTTGGTGAACATTTAGTGTTTATGGTCAACAAAAGTTATTTTGGCGAACAAAATATATAAGAGGCCAGCATTATGTCAATATTTGGTTGTCGCTTTAAGATTATGTATTTTCTTAATTTTGGTGAGCATTTAGTATTTTTGGGAAATAAAAGTATTTTTTTGTATGGAAATATTGGGTAAATTTGGTAGACTGTTAAATACGCCCCTTTCTAAAATACCTTTTGGGTATGCTAGCTTTCTCTTTTAAGTAGTATTAACTACACAAAATAGTTGGCATGCTTGCAGGTAAGTAGTAATTTGTTTCACCCCATAAAATTCTGTGATGAATAAATAAGTAGAATGGGTACAAAAATTACAAACCCCCACATTGCAGGTCCGGACTATTTTCATACTTTTGAATTTGGTTCCCAGAAACACCTTCAACACTTTTTGAATTTTTTCTGCGAAATGGAAAAGCAATTTTTTTAGTTTTTAAGCTTTTGCGGCCATTGCTTATTGAAAAAAATTTTTTTGGGTCGTATCCCGCCTGATTCGCTGAATTGATCTGCCGCTTTCGTTTCGGTCGTCTTGTCGCGACCTTCTTTACAAGACAAGTTTGAAAATTAGCTAGAAAAGTGCGTGATCTCCCCTACGAGGGTCTGTTATTGCCCTATTGGGAAAACATCGTCTCGGCCCTATTTAATCGATATCAGTACCCAGTAGCCGGGTGCTTCTTAAAGACACCTGTAGATGAAGCTGAGCGGCACGCTAAAACTAAACAAATTCTGAGAGCAAGGCCCATACAGCTCCCAGATCTAAGTCCATTTTTTTTTTTTTTTTAATGGAAGCCGCTCTGATATCGAACTTCCAGTTAAGTATCCATACGGGCACTGAAATGGTGTAACTTTTCTTTCTCTGAAAATTTACTTTCTCGTTAGATAAAGAACAAAACCGACGGCTTAGTCGAGTCGACCTGGATAACGACCAAACAGCGGCTCTACCTCCTGTCCCAGCGCGAGTTCACGTCTCAAAACTACGAGCATATCAAGGCGATCGTCAATCCGGACTTCGTCGAAGCGAAGACCGTTCTGGGCTTCCAAACCACGGTGAAGATCGAGAATTTGTTGCAAATTCTGCGAACGCAACCCGAACAATTGGCGCGATGGCTCTCCATGGGCGAACAGCTATCCGAAGAATCCATCCAACACTCCAACGTGCTGCAAAGCATCGTCACGGGTCTGTACTCCTCCTGCATTTTCCCGGAGGACACCAAGTACATGCTGAAATTGCTGTACGAACTCGCCAAATTGCAACTGGTCAAAAGCGACAACCCCCGCAGAATCCTCAAACAAGGCAGTTGCTCGTTCAGACATTTGTATTTTGTATTCAACGAAGTTTTGCCTTCCGCCAAGTGCTTTCTGAGCGCCGCTTTAGAAATTTCAATCCTGCGACTGTTGTCCTACAAAGATTTTTATTTGGACGTGGACCCCGACAAAACGTTAATGAGGTGAGCCAAAAAAAAAAAAAACGCCACTTCACAATGAAGCTTCATGACGAAATTTTTTGGCGGAAAAAATTTTTTTTATTAAACGAAGATCAGAAAACCCGCCACTTCACGATGATGCTTCATGACGAAATTTTTTGGCGGAAAAAAAAAATTTATTTCGTCTTCGTCAGAAACGGAGAGTGTTTATTAAAAGTTGTAGCGAGTTCTGCGATTCCTAATTGAAATTATTGTGCAGGTATCGGCAGGACGATAATTCTCTGAGGGCGGAGTTCAAGAACTTCGAGGATTACCGCAACGAGGTGGTCGTGAAACTGGCCGAGTTCACCAACCATTTTGTTTCTATGCTCCGCGAGAATGTTTACAGCTTTCCGAAATCGATCGCCTGGATCGTGTATCAAATTTCGAAAATTATCACGAAATCTTTCGGAACTAAAGAAGTGGGTAGCTTCAACTGTTTGCCCTGTTTTTGATTAAGTAACGTTGTTTTGTTTAGGCTAATGCGATAGTGACCGAACTGGTGTTCACTTTGTACATTTGTCCCGCTATTGTCGACCCGGAACAGTACAGCATTTGCGACTCGCAAATCACAGATGTCGCTAGACACAACTTGATTCAGGTCGGTCAGATGATCCAGATTTTGGCGTTGAACAAATTCGAATCTCCCGACTCCAAAATCTTGGATATTTACAACTTGCTGGACAAGGAGGTCGCGGCTAATTTCATGGAGGACGTCCTGTTCAATTTCGAACATAACGACGCGCCTCCCGTTGACATCACCCCTACCATCGCCAGGGATTCTTCGCTGTTTTCCGTCGAAGAGCTTAATAATTTGGTAGGTGCCGACTTTGAGTCGGCGGAGAAAATTTTCTACAGTTGCTTTTTTAGATCATGTTTCTACAAAAAATCTATAATGAACGTATTCAAAGTGATCACGTGAAAAAGAGGTCTTTGTTAGGAAGCACTTCAATAGAAGACCAGGTAGCATCTCTGACGTTGCCGTCTTCGTTGGAGAACTCTCCAAAATCGAACAAGCTCTACACGAATGGGTTCTCGGAAAATTCCATAAAACGTTCAAATTTTTTGTCCTTAGGTAACTATAATTATGACTCTGCAAGTGGTCCGCCTAATAGAATCAAACTCATGCCGTAAATTTTATGCTGCGCCAGTTCCTCGTTTGAAGTTCTCAAATCCAGAAAAGGGGTATTTTTTCTCCTCTTTTCTTTAAAGACGAAACTGACTTGGCATAACTCCATTTTTTTATATTGTTTTTATACAGGGTGGGGCAATAGTGCGTCCGAGTTCGATAGCTCGAGTTCTATGATTGGTAGAAATTGGATTTAAAAACACAGATAAACTAGAGAAAGAAGTCTATAACCGGAAATTATTTTTGAACATACAGGGTGAGCCAGGACAATTATACAGGGGCAAGTGAGAGTTTTTTAAATGGAATGTGGTGTGTAAAAGAAGATTTTTTCGGAGCCTTTTCCTAGACTCTTTTCAGTCCAATATTATTGCTGATTATTTCCAAACCACTTGGATGTAGCGATTTTTTTTGTTCAAATAATGGCATCTGCAGATGCATGTTAAAAAAATCACTACTGTCACAATTACGAGTTCTAAGAAAAAATTATGTAAAGACTACTTAGGAAACATCTGTGGAATGTCTTTGATCCATTTTAACTTTTGAAAAATTATACAGGGTAGCTAAATTTAATTTTTCAATTTAGAACTTTTTGAATTTAATTTTCTCCGTTTTTTCAAATAGAACACCTGTATATTTTTTAACGATGTAGAAACTAGAAACGAACATTTTTTGTATGCACACCCCTGTGGCTATTTGTAACCATTTTCGAAATATCGCCAAATAATTACAAAATTCAAGAATAATCCTAAAAAATTAGATCGTTTTCCAAATAACTCGACAAAAAACTTCAAATGTTTCTAAATAGACACAAAAATGACAACTGACGACAGGTAACTGCGATAAATGTGTATTTCTTGTCGGATAATATAGAATGCAAAAAATGATCAAGATACAAACATAAAGTAAACAGTATACAGTAAAACATAAGTAAACTTATGCTGTTTTTATAAACAGAAGATCTGGAGCACTTATTACAATTTTATCTGTCGAGTAATTTGAAAAACAATCTAATTATTTAGGATTATTTTTGATTTTTGTAATTATTGGGCGATAAATCGAAAATGGTTACAAATAGCCATAAGAGTGTACATACAAAAAATGTTTGTATTTAGTTTCTACATCATATCGATAAAAGATATACAGGGTATTCCATTTGAAAAAATGGAGAAAATTAAATTCAAAAAGTTCTAAATTGAAAAATTAAATTTAGCCACCCTGTATAATTTTTTAAAAGTTAAAACGATTCAAAGACATTCCACAGATGTTTCATAACTAGTCTTTACATAATTTTTTCTTCGAACTCATAATTGTGACTGTAGTGATTTTTCTAACATGCATCTGCAGATGCCATTATTTGAACAAAAAAAATCGCTACATCCAAGTGGTTTGGAAATAGTCAGCAATAATATTGGACTGAAAAGAGTTTAGGAAAAAACTCTGAAAAATCTTTTTTTACACACCACATTCTATTTAAAAAAATGTCACTTGTCCCTGTATAATTGTCTGGGCTCACCTTGTATGTTCAAACATAATTTCCGCTTATAGACTTCTTTCTCTAGTTTATCTGAGTTTTTAAATCAAATTTCTACCTATCATAGAACTCGAGCTATCGAAGTCGGACGCACTATTGCCCCACCCTGTATAATGTATCTGCATTTTTTGTTAATTTTGTTTTTGACTTTATTTTAGTTTTCCTTTTCACAGCCCGAATTATGCAACTGTTTTTCTTTTTTGTTATTTGTGTTCTATTACTACTTTCATTTTCCGCTTATTTTACGTAATTTTTTCTTCAGTTGTTTGTTTTACCTTCTATTTTTTATACGTTATAAATTTTGTTTAATTTTTTTTTAATATTAAGGCCAGAAGTAATTTTTGAATTTCTGGAGTGAAGATGAAAAAAAATGATTTATCCTTCTCTTACTTTTTGAACCTAAAGCTTAAGAACATCAAAATTTTTTAGGCAAATACTGCATTGCTTTTGACTGTTTTTTAATTAATTAAGTTTGATAGAAAAATTATGTAATTCTCTAAAAATAATATTTACGCCATGTGATTCTAATAAGCGGATCAATTTTATTTTGACTTCATTTTGTTTTACCAATAAAAATTTGCAGTCACAAAAAATCACGTTTCCAAGGCTGTAAGCGTCGAGGAAAGCTCCACCCTCACCGTGTTAGTTTTCTCCATCGACAAAGACGTCGTTGATCCGGTAGGTCTCGTTTCCGAAGAAAAGATCCTCAACATGAATCTCCCCGTTAAGAAAGACGTGATGTTTGCGAAACTACCCCCCGAAATAATCGGAGAACCCGTCAACGGGCGCGAGGAGAAACCGGCGTATTCCAACTACCACGACGAAGGTTCCATCGGCAACACTTCCGACAATCTGGAAGCGATTTCCGAAGCAGCCAGCAATCATTCGGTGGCCAGCAGTTTGGAGCTGGAAAACGAGGACCAAAACGACAACTTGTCCGACATGATTTCGGCCAACGTTTCCGGCCGCGGCACCCCCAACATCTCCGGCAGAGACACCCCGAGTTCTCAAGTTAACGAGAACGAGGAGAGGCCGATGCCCGAGGCGAGACAGGCCGACATCGCGCAGCCCCAACCCCAAATTAGCCGCCAGATTCGATCGGAAATCGACGATAAATTCTGCAAATTCGAAATAAAAAAATTGATGGAAGGCGACGAGACGATTTCGATAATTTCGGAAACTTGGAGCACCGACGTTTTGGCGTCGGATAACGAAACCATCGACGCCGGCGATTCGCGGATGGACCGTCAAGCCCTCCATTTGGTCGACCAGGCGATCAGCGAGGTTCCTACCGGGAATATTTTGGATATTTCGGAAACTCAAAGCGAAAGTGCTTGGTCCACCGACGTCATGGCGTCGGACACCGAGAGATTAACCGAAGTCGATAACGACGACGCCGGAAGCGTCGCCCAATCCGACGACACTAACAGCGTCGCCCGTTCCGACGACACTAGATCTGAAACCGACGAAAATCTAATAACGCCGGCCAGTCGCCGATTATCGAACTCCTCCAACTGTTTCACCAACCACGTCAACTATTTAAACTACCAAGAGTACCGGAAGTTGGAGATTAAAAACGAAATTAAATCAACCCACACCGACAACAACGCCAATAACGTCGTTTTTAAATCGGTCACTTTGACCGACACTCAGCAGGTAACCCGCAACCCTCTGTCGTTTTCCGAAATCAAAACCTCCACCTACAACTGCAACCGCATCAATAAGACGCAAAATATTCAAAACAAGGACGTGGCCGGGCCCAGCGGCTTCAACAACCGCCACGGCAGCGCCTCGGACATCCTCAAGCAAAACTGCAACTACGACGATAGACACAGCGAGATTTTACGCAGTAATTGCAGCCTGAATTCGAGTTCGAGCGGCAGCAGTAATAACAGTTTCGAAAAGAATCCTCACAGCGAAAACTGCGAACAGTGGGAAAATAAACAGTGGCTGAACAGTTCGGGGAGCAGTCTCAACGTCACGTCGACTCCCTCCGAAAGCACCAGCGAACTGTCGGTTTTGAGCGTGAGCAACATGAATAATCCCGTTAACGTCATGAAGAAATCGGTGGTTTTGAGCGGGCGCAACATGAAGCCTTCGGCCTCCACCGGGGCGATTCCGAAAAGTATTAGTTTCGATATGAGCGCCGATAAAGGGGATAAGTATCCGGATGATGATCAGCGAAGCAAGAGAGGCAGTTTTTTTGGGAAGTTGAGGATAGGGTTTAGGAATAGGAGGGGGAATAAGGCGTTCCGGAACCAGGAAGAGTTTCGGATAGATAATGATGATTTTTCGATGGGTAAAAAAAATTCTAATGAATCTCCGGTTGAAGTGAATAATTCAGGTTTGTGTCTCTGTTTTGTTTTGGGTCGTTTGAACGATTTCTGGTTGTTTTTTAGAAGTGTCTGAGGATATTTTAGCGAAGTACAGAACCAAGCCGTTTATAGAGAATAGTCCTGTTAAGGAGAGAAACGCCAATGGGAAGACACCGGCGAAAAATAGATCTTCTGATGATAGTAATCCAGATAGTATTGATGTTAATAATACTTTCGAGGATATTAAGAAAAAGCTGCGTTTAGTTTTGAGCAATACCACTTCTCAAATTCCAAAGGTTATTAAGGTAAGTGACTCTGGTAGTAAAAAAAAACAATTGACGTGTATAACAAAATCTGAATAAATCAAATTCAAGTGAAGATGATCAATTTTTGAGAAGCAGTTTTTTAAAGTTTAAAATCAAAACTTGTGTTTTTGAAGCTCTTGCTTAATTTACAGTTGTTTAATTAATTTTAAAAAATTGTTCAACATAAAATAAAAATTAAGGAAACAGATAGAGATATAACAAAAGTTGAAATAATCCCCGAAAATGGAAAATTCTATATTTTTGAAAATAAAAGTTTGATCAAAATTACTTTTAAAGTTTAAGCTTTTGGTAAAAAAATGACTCCACTAACAACCAAAATCTAGGGTGCGTTCATGCTGAAATAAATCTATGACGGCACAGTCCCAGATATTTTGCCGATTAACCTTTAGGTCAAGGTGATTTTTCATTGTTCACCTTAACGACAAATAATTACAGTGAACTACTATAATTTTTTGACCATGAGACTCATTGTTTAATTATTTATTTTTATTTTTTGTGTCACAATGAAACCATTATTTCCTCTTCTCATTTACGAGAGTTTTAAAAATTCATAACGTTGTAATTATTGTGCTAAACATAATGTACAGTCAGTTTCAAAAGTAATGTCCATCTCAGCCTTTTAAAATTTAAATTTCTTTTATAGATGATGTACTAGTTAAAGGAAACCCAACGCATATGCTCCATTATTTCATATTCTTAGCATAAATATGAATTTCAATGTCTGTGTTGGTTTTCTGTGGAAATTAACGAATATGAAGTTTAACGATAGCGTAACTTTTGAACTCCACTGTACCTAAAAAATGTTGGCGATTTTATCTCGAGTGTTTTTCGATCTCCGCATCATTTCTAAGATTATTATCGCACACCTGCCATTGTTTCTACTTATGTCATGATTTGACTAAACTTTTGAGTGCGTTACGTAGCCCAGAATCTGTCTTGATGACTAAACATCGGTTGTATAATTATTACAGTCGAAATTGATTGTTTTGATGATTTGTCATAATTTTACTTATTCACTTAAGAAAAATTATTTTTTTTTACTTATTTACTTAAAAAAAAATCTTTTTTTTAAGTGAATAAGTAAAATTATGACAAATCATCAAAACAATCAATTTCGACTGTAATAATTATACAACCGATGTTTAGTCATCAAGACAGATTCTGGGCTACGTAACGCACTCAAGGGTTTAGAAGATTGCCATAAATTTTTGGCTGCTCTTTTTTTTTTCTTCACATTAACGCTGGCGGTTTTCAGGAGAACCGCTTGTCGGTCAAGAGCAAGATCGAAACCATCCTGAGATTAGAGTTGGGCAGAGCCCGCAAACTCAAAGAATGGTCCAACATCGCCCGCATTTCCGAGGCGATCCGTTGCATCAATCTCTTAAACGAAAGTACCTGTTTGGGCTTGTTGAAGTCGATGAAAGACGATTTCTTGCAACGTTCCGTCTACAGCCAATATCTGATATGTTCTCGTCAAGAACTGTTATTTTGCGAATCGTACCTCGACGGGTAAATCACAAAACTCGCTTCTTTATCACGACTATTAACGCCAAATTTCAGCCTTCACGAACAAATCAACAATGAGAAGCAACAGTGCGAGGAGTATTTAAGCATGATTTGCGTCAGGAAATTCTTGATGGAACAAGAAGGGAAGATCGTGCAGTTCTGCGAGGAATTCAAAGAAGTTAACTTGTCCGACGAGAAATGCGACTATTTGAACAATTTTTACGAACAACTTTATTCAGTTATGGAGCGCAGCGGTCTCTGGCAGGATATCTTCAAGAATCGAACCGATGTTATCAAAATCACGCTGGAGAGGTGCATCATGACCAAAATTTATATGAACGCCCTCTACCCTAACGGCGACGGTGACAGACATCGAGACCAGTAAGTTGTAACCTTTTCTTTTTACAAAATGAATCATTTTATAAAGTCAACATCATCATGATTTGATAAAAAAAAATTATTTATCATTTTTCTAGCGTTTTGTATCAACACATCGAGAAGTTGGCCAGGGTTATCACTCCGGACCACAAAGATTTGCTGATTCACAAAATGTTCCTGCGGGAGTTTCCTTGGATACCCGCTCAAGACGCCCTGAAGGCCATGGACGCGTACCGTACTCCCCGGGACAAAGTTAACTGTGTTGTCCATTGCGCCAAGTGCATAATGGACTTGTTGTCGTTTTCGCAGAATTCGGGTTCCACCACAGCCGACGATTTCACCCCTGTGCTGGTCTATGTGATAATTACTGTACGGATCCGTAACAGTTTCATTTTTCTTTACTGTAATTGAGTCATTGCAGGTTAATCCCAGCGATTTGCTGTCTACAGTTCAATTCGTTAATAATTTCTACCAGAGCCAGCTCTGCGGCGAAGAACTGTATTGGTGGACGCAGTTTTGCTCTGCTGTAGAGTACATTAAAACTATGGACTACTCCGATTGACACGCGCTATTCCATAATAATCTCTATATAAATATATTTCTTGTATAAAATAATTTATGTATTTTTTAATTATTTACTTTAAAACCATAATTATATTTTAAATATGAAAATAGTATTAAATAAGAGGGTTTGAAATAAACTTAATTATTATAAAGCGCCTTTCGGTGTAGTTAGCCTGTCGCAACGGCTCACTGGGGACGGCAACTTCGAAACGTGGTATTTAGGTGATTGGTGGTGGTACGCGACAGGCCAAATTACAGCAGCGGTCCAAAAAACCTCAATTTATTTTTGTTGGCAAATAGAGGATGGAGGGTGCTTTTCTGCTCATAGAACGTTGTAATGCTTCACAAATGATGCAAACGTTTAGGTAGTTATCAAATTGAACAAAGTTGTGTTTAAACAACTTTAGGTTTGAAATTACCGCCAAAATCCCAGCATCTAGAAAACTTGACATTGAACGTCAGCACCAAATTTACTAGTGCCGATGAAGAATCTTGGAATTTTCATAAATAAGAGTTGAGGGTCTCCTAAAATTAGCATTGTTTCTATTTGTTAATTGCTCTGCAGACGACTTACTGCTTGTGAAGTTGTTCAACAAGTGGATTATAACTAATGGCATTTCTATCTGCTGGACATTCTGCGTAATACTTTGACGTTATTGTGCATTTTACGTGACATAAGCGATAAGTTCACGTCACTGTTCATAGATCAAGGTTTTTAATAAATTTGTGAAACGACCGCTGTTAGTCCGGTGTTCGTGCCTCTGTCGCCAGTGTTTTTGAAGAGAAATCCAGCAAAATGACCACGCAATATTCTTTATCCCAAGTGAAGGACCACAACGACAACCAAAGTTCTTGGATTGTCATCCACAACAACGTTTACGACGTTACAGCGTTCCTTAACGAGGTAATTGGCATGTCCCTCATTACTCCGATACGTGACCGTCCCACACGCCATCCTAAACCTAAATTAACTCAATTTAAACCCGGTTCAAATGCGGACAAGTGCACATTCAAACCCGCGCCAGTGCACATTCAAACCCGCCCCGCTACGTATCTCATTTGCTTTTTTTGCGTCCAAATAATCTTTCAGCCATGACATTTAAGAACCTTGATAAGTATGCTAATTGGCGTTTTCCAGCACCCGGGAGGTGAAGAAGTGTTGTTGGAGCAAGCCGGCAACGATGGAAGTGAGGCGTTTGAGGACGTAGGGCACTCCACTGACGCCCGCGAACTCATGAAGAAGTACAAAATAGGCGAAATCATCGAGTCGGAAAGGAAACCGGTCAAAGAAAAGAATGTTGACTGGTCCACCGGCTCCAACTCAAATTCCTCACAGAGGTGTGTATGTGTAATTACATAAACCTCCTCCAGTTGCTGCAGTTTTAATTAGGTTTTTACTAACATGACGCAACCACCAACGTTATCTCAAAAAAATATATAGATTTACTTCAAATCATTGAGATAAGGAGAAGGAGGGCAAGCGTGCTAACGCAGATTTATTCAGCATGACTATCTACTTTACCTAAACATGTGGACAGTGGTTCAGTGAAAAGTGCTGACTAATTCCGACATGTGGCATAGATTTTTGCATGGACAACGTGATTATACACTTGGATTGCTATCTAAGGTCGCGCAGTAAGGTCAAGTTTTGTGTCGGTAGTCTAGAAAATTTAATAATAGTTCATAGCGTTTTGTAATATTAGTTACTAGCGCCCTCTTTCGCCCACTCGTGACCTAAATGGCTCAGTTATTAAGGGGATGTTAATTGAATTGTATTTGCAGCTCCTTCAAGTCTTGGATTTTGCCCATCACCCTCGGCTTGTTGGCTACGATAATTTATCGTATATACTTCCAGTCGCACTAGAAATAAACACACAAAGAAAAAAGAAGATTGTATTAATTGCATTTATGGTTTTGTAGGGTTTAGTCGCGTCTGTTTCTAAATTAAATTGGGTTAATCTATTGTTATCTCCATTTCCATATTTTTCTATTTGGTAAGGTGCTGTTTTATTCATGAAATGTTTTTTGAGGGACCGCTGCGACGTTGCCACTTCTTGAGCAATGTCGGTAGGCAGGAGCATAAGTAGATGCTACTTGATTGGTGCTGTTTGAGTGCCGCGCCTTACACTGTTGACTGTTTTTTATTGTAAACTATGTTCGTGACAATTTCTGTTTAAATAAATAAAACACACTTTACAATAATAATCAGCTTTATTTTCTAATAAACAAGCTCAGATAACCTTAATGTTAATTAACAAAATAACGGTAACTCAAAACGATGCGTAATGCATCAGGTAAATCTTAGATTCTTCACAAAAAAAGGGGAGTTTGCCGCTTCGCGGCTCCTGGCGCGCTTGTGTCCAGCAAAGTCCGCTTCGTTTGTCTAGTAAGTACAACTATGTTCAAATTTCAGTTTAAGCCATTACGGTTGCTCGAAATAAATATTTAAAAAAAGATGTATAGTATTACTTTTTTCATATTGTATACATGAAAAGGTTAATAGTCTTATCAAAACTCAAAGGAACGACAATTTGTACACATACTTGGTTGCACTGGTAACTTACGTACAAAATTGGCAGTCATAACGTACGACACGTGTTCAGTCACGTGGAGACGCGGCCTATTATCGCGTCCACGTGGCTCGTCATATCAGTTATTATTACATTTATTTCATTTATATCATCTAATGTAAATATATAAGATATTTTACGATGTAAGAGGGCGCCACTGCACTGCACTTGTTGCAAGTCGGTGTGATGTGGACGCAACCAACGGGATAACATTTCGACCCTAGTCCGGTGCTGCAGTGACGCGCTTTACAACCAATAGAAGGCAACTTACTCAGACTTATGTAGCGGGTCTCCGCACACAGTTTCGTGCTTTTAAAAAAGATCTGATTGATTTTTAGTCATGAAGTGATTACGATGCACTTTACATTCAATAAAATCATATAATTCATCTATATATTTCTCTACATAACATACGAGTGAAGTCGTTTTTTTTTACAATTAACATGTCATTAAAACATAAATATCCAGATGTTTTAACAAATTATACGTGAATTTTTTATTCTCGAACGTCCGTTCGTTCGTTTGCACCGATTATATACAGCTTTCTGTATAAATATCATTTACGAATCTTATCTACACTTTTTATTGTACTTCTGTACTACCTTTGAATCGCCGAATTGAGGAGGAAAGGAACGTAGAACATTTTGCTTTCGAGCAGAAGAGACGCCGCTGATTGGATCTGAAACAAAGACCAATTAGTGTTTTCTAATCAATGAAGGGCATTCAAAGTTCATATTTTTGTCTGCAAAGTTTCCATCAACCACCAACAACCACCTTCTTTAATTGCCCCACGGTTGATAATTCAATTTAAAAAAAAAAAAAATTTATTCATGTTATTTAAAATCAAATAGTTGTACGAAAAATCAGAATTTTCTCTATTTGACTCGACTCCACATAGTCCTCTTGCAGAGCCATGATAAATAGTTAGTGTCTTATCTCTGGATGGGGGCTCGCCGTTTTTATGTACAGAGATCGTCTCCTAAACAAATAAGGTCCGGAAATACTTTTTCACGGGAACAAACTTAGATAACAGAAGAAATGCTCGGATTAGCGGTGCACTGATAAACTGGCAGGGAATCACAAAGCTCCTCCTATGCCGCTCCTCCTCATTTCAAAGGGTCGTTAGATCGAGCAATTATTGGTCCTTGCGCAACCCTTCAAAACTCGCCCCGTCCTTCATCCATATTTGTATGAAACTCCAAAAGGTAGGTCAAAAACAATTTATGGACCTCAAAAGTTTTCAAATGACCAGAAACGTTAAAATCAAGTCCAGGTTGATTTAACTGCAGGCGCTAATTAATAACGTTTGCTTGTTTACCGACGTAGAATTAATTAACATTTTCATCCGTCAATAAATTATATCCATGATTAACACAATTCTGGGAATTTTGAATTTTCAACGTGACCACTGGGCAACGTTGTAGAACTTAAATAAAACTTGTCAGAAGGGCGCCAAAAATAAGACTAAACATTGATGGTCATAAGGATATTGGTAGCTTCTAGCTCATTCAGAAGGATTATATTGATAATTTCCGGAAGCTTTCTCTTTTGGTCGGTGTTCCTGAATTGCCCTGCTCCACTTACCTCTGGCAATCTACCTAATAAGTCTTGAAATCGAGTTGTCTGTTGAGGATACATGTTCTGTGTGTAAACACGTAGGCACGTCATGTATCGCTCGTGTATACTCTCCAATTCGCTATTACCGGAACTACTGGCAGGTTTCGCTGAAAGTTGAAAACGACAAGAAAAAATATTTTGCAGTCTCCAACCGGTTACTCACCATGATTTAACATTGTGATTACTTTAAGGCACACGTATTCCTCCATGGTAAGCTTGATCTGCCTGAACATCAACGTGACGTGAGTGATTTTTTCGATCATCAAACCGACGTCCTGACGCAGTTGCTCTATCGTTATCTCCCTGCCCATCATCGACGTGAGGCAGTTCTGAAGCGTGCACAGATTTGTCTCCACCTGCAAACCAAAGTTCAATAAGCCAACGCATAATTTAATTAAAAGGCGAGGCAAGGAAAACTTTTTTTAACTTCGAAAAATATCTGACATGTGCTGGAGGGGGTTTCAAACGACTTATCAGGACGAACGAAGAATATAACAATTAATGGACTAAGAAGAAAAGTTCAAGCATGAAGCACGAGGGGATAAATTCAAATATTGATCCCGTGCCTGAAGATCAACTAATTTTGATAATAATATCTAATAATAATAGAACAAAAAATAGTAAAGAAGATTGAAGAGTTAAAAGTGATTAAAAATAAAAAGTTCAAGGATGTTGAGTGCTCTTGGGACTCTAGGAACAATTTTTTTGTCTCAGTCTGACTGGTGAAGTAATGTAATAAAACCTCAAAATTAAATAAAATCGCAACTAAAACTTTTTTGCCTTATTTCTAATAATTTCGAGCTGACCGAGATTCAAGGTGATCGACCTTCCTCCACAGCGCAGCGTTCATAAATTTTATGGAAATAATGCTTGGAAATAACGATTGGTCATAGGCTATAACAGTTAGTTAAACTCCGACGGTGAAAAATAGGTTGTACTCTCGTAAGTGTGTCAAATTTCGTCAATAGATTATTCCAGTACAAAATCACCTATTTAGCTATTGTTAACGAAGCGTCACCTGTATTAATTGAACTCAATTTAGCACCACCAACAATTACGTCAATTCACGGAAAGTTTTATTCTATTGAGGACGACCATTTCGATATATAAAGGGTAGAGGAGGAAGGATTACTCAAGAAGTACATTTTGTGATTGTAGAGGTTCAAAGCGACTGTTCTAATGCGGAGAGAATACGATTTCCTTATATAACCATAAAGCAATGCGCAACTCTTGTTTATTGCTCAATCGAACGACACTGAGCACTTGCAAAGATCGCAGCTTCATTTGACTCCCAAAGAAAACAATCACTCAATCAAACAATTTACAATGGCACGTTACACAACTGGCTACAAAAGAATAAAGAGCAGTTTTTTCCCGATACACCCAACAGTAAGTAGTTCCTCAAACGACATGGTAATGGTCTCAAAGACGATAACTAGGAAGCTTAAGCCGGTGTTATGAAAAGATTAGGGATGTTGTCTATTCGTGTCAAGTTGTTAGTTAATCTATGATGCACAAAGCGAGATGCATAAATATTTGTAGCGTTATCTTATCGCACTTTTAAATTTTTGTTAAACAGCCCACTAAGTAACAAAAAGTTAAGCTATTTAAAACGAGAGTATGGATACAAAAACAACGTTTAACTACTCTTATCCAAGAGAGAAACACTAACAATAACGTAGAGCTGTAATTTCCAAAAAAAGTTATCTAAAATGTCCTATAGTAGATTCACAAAATCTTGAGACTAAGAATTGTGACGTAAGACAATCGCGTCTCTGTTTTTCGTGAACTTAGTATAGGGTGATGACGTAACTGTCGGTTTTACCTCGTGGTTGAATTCGGCTTTGACGACGGTGGTGGTTTGCTCTCCCGCCTTGTGGATGGCCTGGTACGCCGACGTCGTGAGAACCAGAAGCTCGTGCCACTTATGCGTTAACAGTCTCGTGTGAACTTCGACGGGTAGTTCTAAATAAAATGGAAGTCGCTTCGTCCATTGCACAAGTTTATAAACAATAGAATCACCGATATGACAAAGTTTCTCACTCAGGTCCGTATTATGGTCTAACAAATCGTCCAAATTTTGTAAAGTAGCTATATCTTGAAATTCATCACAGTCTATTAGTGTTTTTATCATCGACAAAGAGTATTCTATAGAAAAGTTGCGGTCCCTCGAACTACTAACTGCACTGTCCAACCGTTGTCGCAAACGAACCACCTCACTCGGATTGGTTAACGCCGTTTTCAGAATGGTCCCGTTGACTAGGTTAGCTGGAATACTGGATGGTTGCTCCGTTTTGAACTGCTGACTCAGCATACTCTTCTCCGCCGCTTTCTGCTGGGGTTGCTTACACGCCGCCTTCTTGTGTTTTTTGTACTTGACTTTGTATAAGTTGTAAACTGCCCCGCTGTTCCGGCCGCCGGGCATCCGGTCTTCTCTGACAGCTAGAACCAAAAATTTTTAACAAAAATCCAGCAACTTCTCAACAATTACCTTGCAGCACCATCCCTTGCTCTATGCACTTCTTGAATCTGCAGTACTGACACCGGTTTCTTTGGGCTTTGGTAATTTCGCAGTTTCCGTCCGCCACGCAAGTATAAACCCGCCTGTTCTGGACCGTTCTCTTGAAAAATCCCTTACAACCCTCACAAGTTATGATACCGTAGTGTAAACCGGTCGCTTTGTCTTCGCATATCATACAAATCATGGGTTGCTCCTCTTCTTCAGCTGCATCTTGTGATTCGCTCGTGGACGATTCGCTAATTATCGACCCCTTAATTTCGGGTCCTGAAGGAAAACAGTAGACACCGGGAATTCCGGGGGCGATCGGCGAGGAAAGGTTTAAGGCTTGCGTTTGTTGGTTGGCGGGCAATTGTCGCAAGTCGCCGGCCCATAATCGTTCCATGTTGAGGGGGGCGTTGGAGAAATGGGCGGTGGTTTGGGGGGGTTGGGGAGATACCACTAGCGATCTACTGACTGGCGATCGGAGTCTATCTTGGCCCAGGTTTAGTAACATTTGAGCTGCACTTTCTTCGGTGTTGGAAACGTTGGCCACGTTTCCGCTCCAATTGGAGGTGGTTGGGAGAACCGGAGGTTCAACTGGCGAAGTTGGGGTTGTAACTAGGGAAGGTTGCGACCAGATCATCGTTCTAACCCCTCCGGACTCCCCCATTATGACGGTAGGTGTTTGTCTGACTGGGGTAATGCTGCTGGGTCTCGGCATAGGACTCATGGGTGGTTTGATGTCGGCATAGTGGCCTAAAGCTGCTCCGCTGAAGTTCCCCCCTATTAGTTCCGGTTTGACGCCGTTGATTCTCGAATGTTTCAGCCACATTTGGCTTTGGGCTAGAGACGTCGGATGGTTCATGATGACTCCCCTTTTTGTTGGTAACGGTGACGAGGACGACGGTTCTTGGCAGGTAACTATGGTTGATAATTTTGACGGGGAAAGGGCCGCCGGTTGTACTACGGTAGGGTTGTGCATGATGACTGGACTGGTGTTGGCGGGCCGACCTGGGGAACTGTGAGGTCGAGGAGGTTGCGACGGACTCGAAGCCGGCGCCGGCCGTGTCGGGGGGCTCTGGGAGCGGGGAAGACTCCGAATCACGCTCGCCGTGCCACCCCCGTCGAACACCCCCGAATCCTCCAAGCGACTCGAGATCTTATCGAGCGTCGGCTCGGGATGGTGGATCTGGATCGGAGTCGAATCGGGACTCGGCGGGTTCACCATGGCCTCAGACATCTTCGGGGAGGAGGGACTGACGAGATCTGGCGACGATGTGCTAGTATCGGCGACAGATTCGCCTAGAAGCGGACAGAGACATTGCCTAAAAGCAAATTTTGCTGATGGCTGCCTACTCTAATCTTCAAAGCAATCGTATTTTACAATTTCCTATAACTTAATCATGATTGCGGACCATCAAGCGACGTCCACAATCATAATAAACACGTCTGAGGTTTGAGTCGCCGCTTTTCTTTGAGTGACGCGATCAGCAAACTTCGGCGCTCCAGCACTCGCGAGACTCTTGGCGCTCCGCAATCTTCAACCCTACGCAGCCTCGCTTGGTTTCAGCATTAACTTGTTCCATAACTTTCACACACGTTAGGCCGAAGATGAATTTGGATTAAAACTTTTTCCCACTGCGAATGGTGTTCTTTCTCCACTTAAACAATATAGAAAAATTTAAAAAAATAAACATTTAAGAACTCTAGATCTCAAGCTATGGAATAGTTAGTGCTGAAACCAACGCTCGTCGTTTTGAGTGGAGACAAGTTTCAAAGTGAAAATTCCGCGTAGTCGGAGGCGCTAAGGGGCCACGCAAGTGCTGCAGTGCCGACTTGTGTTTTGCTAAGCTATACGAGGGTTGTCGCGTTATAGAGGGCTTACCGTCGCTGCTGCAGCGGGAATCGACTTTTCTCCTTTTCAGCTTCAGGTCTTGGAAGAGGCTCATCTTGTCGAGCTCACACGGGGCACGCGTAAGGGTCATAATTCCTAAAAGACACAGAGGACTGTAAGTAAATTCGGCCCCGTCAGTTAAGACGCAACGGTTAATGTTAAAATAATGATCGTGAGGTTATGAGATTATGAAAAAAACAGCCTTGTCCGAAACCAACCACTTGCTGTTTTGACATGTCATCATAATTCACGTCGATAGGTGTTCCTTTTAATTGCCAATATTGTTCATTGCTACTGCGCTGCTGAAATTTATCGACACCTTGAAATATGCAATAGATCCGCGTTCTATGAGAATAATATCAAAGACGCTCAACTCTCCGGCAGCGCTTTCCGAATTCCGGAAATGACCAAGGATATCGCTTATTATGAACAGGCAAGGTCTTCCTCATGTCCGGATAACTCCGACGGTCTCGGAACCAAGACTTTTCTGCATTAAGTAGTTCAAGTTGGGGTTGTTTGTTTTTATTTTTGTTTCTCTCTCGCCATCATTAATTCTATTGAGTTGCTCCTACTAAGTTTCGACAACAAAAGAATTGGTTAAAATTAGCATAAAAAGTGTTAACGTTACGTTACAACAAAAAGTATGGTACAAAACTGTTTACAAAGCAGGTGCGCTGTGGTTTGTCCTTGGCCGAGAAACTTTTGGAACGCAATTACAGCAGAACTCGCGTTATTGACCAAAACGCTTCGACTTGACTTGTTAGCAACAGCAGTTGGGTAAGAAGACAATGTTCGAGATAGTCCAGGGAAGAGGAGATCCTTCGACCTGACTATAGCGGTAGTCAACCTTTGCCTTGGTAAATAGAATTTAATTCTCAATCACTATAAATAGCAAGGCCAAGATTTGCAACCGATTTACAGCAAGGATTCTTTCTGTGGGAGTCACGATTTAAGAATTGGAAATTTTCTCTTTTACTCACATTTGTCGTCTATTTTGGCTTTCTCGACGCTTGTTTTCGAGAAGCGAAATTACGCAGCCCAAATTGCAACATTGTCAAGGTTATGCAGAAAAGGCGACGTGAGCTTGTCAACATCTGTAGGTGTCCTCAATTTGCCGACCAACGTCGCCAGGCCTTTATACTGAGAGATCCAAAGATCGGATCGAGAGCGGACAGGGTTTTGGCTCTATTTCAAGTTTCAATTTAAACACAAAATCTCTGCAGCTACGGTTCGTTTCAAATTGAAAGTCGAAGATTGAAATAAAATTTGGCGTCTTCTTCCACAATCAATTTGGTAATATCGCAAGCTGTTAGATTTAATGACATTGAATCCGGGAGTCTTGGCAATGTAATAATTTTGATTATTTTAAGAAACCGATTAAGATGGAAGTTAAATTTAAACGTGGACTGGATTTTAGTTCTTCCGATTTGATCGAGCAAGAGTGGAATTTTGCCTCGGATTTCAAGTCAGTCGCTCAAGTTCGTAAGTTTTTTTTAGTAAAATATTAAGAATAAAAGTGATTGAGAACTTGCGAAATCTTTTATAATTCTATCCCCAAACGTCACAAATTAAATGAGAACTTAGATCGAGTAAAAACAGAATTTATATGAACGCCTTAGATTCTTGCTGAAATTGAAGCTTCCATAATCGGGGGTGCAATTTAGAAGCCCCAAAATCAACTAATTTAAACTTAAGAGGCAGACCTACAAATGGAAACGAGTTAAGCAACTAATTAGCTTCGACAGTGTCAATTAGGAAGAAAAGCTGACTCAATACTTTCATTTTAGAGATGAGATGCCAAACAAAGCTATTTTGGAATGTTGATGATTTGACCTTTTGATAACAAATAACGGTTTTTTGTAAAATGTGAGATTTCATTTATCAATAAAATGAAGTTTTGCGTTTGTATAATTTTTTACTGTTATAATCAATTATGCTGATTGCAAAAGAAAATTAATTTTCTCACCAACGTCTCCAAAGTGACAAGTAAAACTTTCAACCAGCTTCCTTTAGAATCTGAGCTTCAAATGGGATTAATGCTGCAAGAGCCACTAAAACCCTCGATCTCGGAACGGTTAGTTACAGTTATCTCCGCCACTGGACTTCATTCTTTTTGTGCAGTTGTAAAAATGGTAAATGCCACCGCGCAAGTTTAGCTAGATGGGATTCAAGCAGTTCGAATCTTAATTCGATCATGAAAAGTGACACCCACCACGAAATAACTGATAGTTAAGACGAGAAAGTAAAGTCCACGAGGTATGCGTAAGTATCGAAAACCCGCACCCATGCCCTAAGGCGACCGCGCAACTTGAACTTCGTGAAGGTAAAGGACAACTCTCTTCTTTGAAGCAGAACTCCCTTATTGGGAAAAATCCCTCTACCCGATTTACGTTTCTTTTATTTTTCGAAAATTTTTAGAACAATTTTTTCTCGACCTCGACGTTGGACAAATTAACAAGGAAGACGGCGAGACAAGAGTTGATGTAAGAAATATCAAAGTTACACTAATGAGTCATTTGAAAACATTGGTCATTTGATTGGAGCAAGTGGCGCGTCCATTGCCATAATAATAATCCAACTTTGAAAAAATTGCGCCCAGCAGGTTGCGAACAAAAGCTTATTGTTGATGGTACCGAGAGTTCTTGCGAAATCGGCAAAGTCAATGTTCAGCGGGGGCCTTGATATTGTTAAAATTCAAGCGCATTACGAAATTGAAAAGTGAAAGTTGCGGTTGGCAAACCTAAATTTCGGACAATTACACCCATGCACGAAAAACCCACGAATTTTCTCACCTAACGAAGACATTTTTTCCATTGATTTGCAATTTCATTTAAGCGCTCGAGTCGACCGGAAGAATTGGAGTAATCCTAGTCGGGCGCCACTGCACTCAATCAAATTCCACGGTACACTTTGTCGCACATGGTAAAGAGGCGCTGGTAGAAGACAGCGGACCGAGTGGCCGACCGCGTACACTAACGGTAAAAGTTGTACTACAGATACAGCTATGAACGTAGCATAATCCAGGTACAAAGTAGGGCACCAACTATACTACCGCTTGCAATAGCTACACTACCAAGCGGCTGATAGTGGAGAGGAAGCGTGAGTGGGGTACGCGGCCATCTTCAGCGCCTTGGTTCACAGACCAAGACATCACTCTCTCCGTGGGTGACGTGTCCGGACACTCGCTCTAGGATAACCTCAGCCACCATCAACACCAAACACCTTAATGCCACCTCGACCATCGACCAACAGTTGGCACAACTGTAAGGAAGGACAACGTTACGCAACCACTCGGCAAATACAAACGCAGGTTATTCACCTGGACTCTGCGAAAAAATCGAATGGCAGTTTCACTTCTCCCAGCAAGAGAAAGTTGACCTACATCACGTCCAACGTCAGTCACAACAGTAAAAGTGGCAAATCGCGCTTGGGTCAAGCACCCGGCAACGAGGCGCACTTGATTTTGAAAAAACCAACCCCCGTTCTTCGAGACCTCGCGACCCACGCCAGAGACGACACCGAACAACCAACTGAACCGGCGGTGAAAGTTGCATCTTCCAATTTCACTTTCAAAAATCCACCATCATTTCCTACTTTCTCTTCTCATAATCGCTGTTACCGCTTCACGGTTATGGTCTAGCGGGCTTCAATTCACTTTTTAATCGCTACCGTTAGGAACGGCTGAATTACACGCATCTATACACATTATCTGAAGAGCGATGTTGATGACGACGATTCGTCGACGGCAAGAGAAAATAGTTTTCAGCACCCGTTGCCTGTCTTGCCCGAGAATTGAAGTCTCCGCGCCTTGTGACTGTTGACGCTAAAATTTCGCTTTGTAAGCGCGATGTTCGAGCTTTGACCTAGCAACGAAGTGATGTGGCGAGGCAAATTACCGATTTAAAAGATTCAAAACAAATTGCGCCAGTTCTGCAATCTCTGGCACCAAGCGCGAAATGGTGGATGCGCCGGGAGAATCGCGTTGCTCCTCCAAACGTTTCGACCGTTTATCGATAGAAAAACGATACAGAAACTTGCATCTTAATTAAGGGTCTTGACGAAATTTCTTAGCGGTAACTCCTTTCAGATTCGACGCGTCAATTTTACTTTTTAAAGTTTGAAATTGAAACTAATTGGGAAAATCTGATCGAGATTTTTTAAGGTTCAGGTAGTAGAAATCGCAAGTGATCGTCGCTTTCATGACATTGGAAACATCGCTTGACGCAATTTCGACGGATCGACGGTCACAGCGGAGAACAAGAGGACTTTCTCGCAAGATGCTAAAATGGGAACAAAGGAAAACATGCAGAGCGCTGCGGAATTAAGATCGATATCTGAAGTCGACGAGAATATAACAGTGAGGCCGGTGTGAAATTAATGACAGAAAAAAATGTAAAAATATATTTATATAAAAATGGAAATCATTTTGATACAATCAATAGTATGACAGCTTTCTATGGTCGTCAATCTTAAATGATTGTGAAAAATGTGATAAACCATATCAAGACAAAGATAAACATAAATGCAAAACGAAGGATAAAATATGCATAATGTGTTTTCAATCTAATCACAAACAAGGCTGAAAAAAGAAAATATTGTGGAAAATGCAATAGATACTGTTTTAATTAAGAATGTTTGCAAAATCATTCTAAAGTTTGTGAAAAATTTTAGAAATGCTTAAATTGTAATAAAATACTCAAAAGACGTGATAAGATGGTTGATGAAGGTAACAAGATGATTGAAGAAGGCAATAAAATAATTGAAAAAGGAAATAACAAAATTAATAGGTATGTTTACCGGCAAACGTTGCCCAGAGAAGGGGATGATTCAAAAGGGTAATCAAATGATTAAAGAAGGTAACAAAACCATAGAAGATAGCAGTAAAGAACACAGATGTGGGTGGGAAAAATGTAGAAATTGTTATAAAGAGGTTGAAATACTTAAACATAAATGTTATAGGTATGCAGTGGAAACGGCAAAAGGGTGGAATATGTGAAACAACAATGAAAGACGGTGATAAAAAATACAAAGTAAAAGGTTGTAAAAATTGTGATAGAAAAGGTTGTACAGTAACTTTTCCTGATAAAACAAACAAAACAGTAAAATATCACATTTATCAATTTAAAAAATGTAAAAATTGTCTTCAAATACCAAGAAAGGACGAAAACGGTTATCAATGTCTTAATTGCGGATGTTTATTTAATACAATTAAATACACTTACACACAATAGTAGATTACACACCGAGGTGGAAAATGTTTCTTTTCTGTCGAGAGCTAAGATAGCTTACCGAGGCCCGTAGGGCCGAGGTGAGCTAATGCTCGAGACAGAAAGAAATTTCCACCGAGGTTTGTATACTGTTTTATTCGCAATATTTCATTTTTTGAGGTTAGGAATAGGCCTATTCCTAACCAAGAGAAGGAAAGTGCAAATACAAATATTTATTCTTTGTTATAGCTCATGATTTTACGGGAATGTTGATTCTCTTATAACTAACCAAGATTTCTGTAAATGGTTAGTTTCTAAAGATCATAATAAAGGATACACAACTATTGCACATTATGGAAAAGGTTATAATTCTTACTTTATTCTAAAATATTGCTTTGAAAACGGTATCAAACCTTTCTGTATCTATAATGGATCTAAAATAATGTTAATAGAAATAAAATCAATTAATTTAAAAATTATTGATAGTAGTAATTTTGTTCAAGGAGCTTTAAAAGAATTTCCTAAAACATTCGGATTACATGAAGTTAAAAAAGGATATTTTCCACATTTCTTCAATACAACAGAAAATCAGAACTATATTGGAAAAATACCTGATGCAAAATACTATGGTGTTATTTCTAAATTCTAAAGAAAGACAAGAGTTTTTAAAATGGCATAAACAGCTACAACAGCTACAAGAACCACGACTCACAGATGTAACATTTCATATATTTTGGACCGGTTAAGAAAAGTCGAAGTAACTAATTATGAAATACAACAGCAAAACAATGCGCTAATACGGGAGATACGGGAAATGAAGCAGCAAAACAATGAGGTTTCAAAGATTGTACAATTAATTTTAATATGTGAATTTGCAAATTTGGCTTTTGTAAAGATTTTGAAAACAGTATTTGTTGACAAAATATAAAGGATGTCGCTGGCAGAACTGAAAAAACACTTTGCTACCACAAAAATGTCCGAAAAACAAGAAGATGCCTGGAACGCCATTCAAGCAATTTTTCAAGAAAGGGGGGGGGAGAAGTGGGGGGGAGTGGGAAAAGTGGAGGATCTTTCCTGTTTTATCCAGAGTGGCAACAATGTTTTTACAATCAGACAGAACAATGAGGCAATGATCAAGTTTCTGTTGAAAAATTATTAAGATCAAGATGAAGAATTCATGAGGTTGAAAAAATTGACAAAATTAAATAACACACTTAATTGACACATAGATGATTTTGACAAACTTTAGTTAAGATGGTCTTTCATACGAAGGTCCCATACATGGATCCATCTCATTGCCAGGTCATTTGTTTGAGATGTATGTATGCCACAGTCAATTTTAAATAAAATTAAGGCAAAAAAAGTGCAGATTTTTTTTAACATAGATTTTAAAAAAGACTAATCATACATATAGTGTTCTCTTTCATTAATAAAATGGTTGGAACGTTTAAAGAACTGTCCCATGAACCGTCACTGTATGACTGTATGGTTGGAACGGATATAACTTACTGCGCATATGCGTGGCGGCGCAGTGAACGATTCTAAAAGGGATTGGAACAAACCTTTTTTTACATTGAAATGGCGTATCAGAATTGTAAGTATCCATGTTTTTTGCTACATAAATATTTACAGTTAATTTACAGATGGTTTTTTGTCCTGCGCTCGGGAGTGTAACAATCCACAAGCCATATTACAATTGTTTGTAGACTTGACCCCACAAGAGTGTGCGTTTCAATCAACAAACATCTGGAGTCGGCACACCAAGAGAAAAAAAAACATGTTCTCCTTCAAAAGTTACCTACAAGAGTTTGAAAAATAATAGGAATAAGAAAATTTTGCCCTTTTTAAAAATTTTAAGAAATCTATCGGTTTTAGAGTCAAACTGAGTTTATTGGGGTAGAAAAAAAATGATGAAATTATTGAAATTTTTGACGTCAATTTTATGATTTATAGTAATAGATTTCGGACCGCTTAACACAAATCTGGCAGTAGTTTTTATGTGCAAGTCGTACTTTTTGAGATATGACCATTTGAATGTTTTGATCAAAATCGACCAAAATCAAACATTATTCAACTCTTGTATTATAAGGCGTAGAATTTCCGTTTTTGCGGCGTTGAAACTCCTCTAAAATTTGGATAAATTTGATATATCTGGACTCGATATAAGTGTCTCAGTTCAAAAGTTACAAAAGTTTGAAAATTGGAAAAAATTGTAATATGGTGTTTTTTGGAAATTTATAAGAAATCTATTGGTTCTAGAGTCTAATTGAATTCAGATTTGATTTCAGAAAGGTCGATTACACAATAAAACGTCAATTTCCAAGCCCCTCTAGGAAAAATGTCAATTCTAGGAATTTTACGAATTTCTATCGATTGAGGTAGAAAAAAAAGATCAAAATTTTGAAATTTTTGACATCAATTTTATGACTTATTCTTGTCAATTTTGGACCAGTTAGAGCAAATCTGGTGGTAGTTTTTATATACGAACCGTAATTTCTGAAAAGTAACGAATTTGGCGATTGATTCTTGCATGTTTAAAGAGATTGATACTTTTTTGGTTCTATGTATTTTGTAAGTAGGCTTCTCATAGTTAAAGCTTTAAATAGTCACTAAAACACTAATTAATTTGATGCATCTTTAATCGATATAAGTTTGTCCATTGAAAAGTTACAACTTTTGGAAAAAATTGTAATTTTCGTAACTTTGGAAGTGCAAACAGTCTGGCAAGGTATGAAAAAACTCAATTCAAATTTTAAATCAAAAAAATCGAATACATAATAGAACGTTGATTTTATTTCTAGCACAAGCGCGGTAGCAATTTTTAAAAATTTCCATGATTGATGCGGTAGGCAGATAAAAAATCGAAAATATTGAAAATTTTGACATCAATTTAATGACATATTCTTATAAATGTCGGGCGTTTAGCACAAATCTGGCCTTAGTTTTTATGTATCAGGCGAAATTTTGAACATTATTATTAAAAAGTTCTTAGCATTATTGCTCACCGTGTTAAAAGCACAGTTAGAAAAAACTGTGAGTGACGTCCAAAACCGAGTTATTATTTGTTACAAAAAAAAAAATATCCTATAAAATTTTACCAAAATAATACAAAAGAAGTTGTTCCGGAGATTACGTTCTTTGCTCCATAACGTTTGTTCAAGATGCGATTCAATTTTCTTCCGTGTACAACAAAAATAGAAGTAAATTGAGCAAAAGCGCTCGCACATACGTAAATAAACGCTTTTCCCACAATGGGAAATCGCCGCGTTCTCATGCCCAAGCGGGTGCAGATTAGATCAATTCGCAGGACAGGAAATAATTTATCTCGGGAATAATAGAAATTTAAGCGGTATCTGGCGGCTTTCACTCGGCTCCGCCACTGGCCAGGCCAGTGATATTCAGCTTTAGCATTAGCATTGATTTTGATTAGTGCCGTGCACTGCGACGCGATTGGCCAATTTAGCAATGAACGCCAGTGAAAATTTTTGCATGGTCATACACGTGAAAGGTTGCATAAACAAACACGCTAAGGTAACAACACCGCGAAAGATGCGAAGTTTCGAGATGATGTAACAATTTTGGAAAATTTTCACATGTCCATGCCGTCTCGTGATTGGCTGTTTAGAGAATGTTGAGAATCCCACCACACGACCTTACATTTCGATTTCAATGGGAACGCTGCTCTCACATAGCAATGACCCGCATCTAGGACAAATGTTGCAATCCGGACGCCATTATAGAAGCTATTATTTGCAGTTACAGAGTTAATATTATACACAAATGAAATTTAGGACGACGCTTTTGGCGCCGTTTTTCACAGATTTCCACGAAAACTCGACGACAATTTCGGGAAAAAGTCCGGAAATTTCGCTTTCCGCCGAAAAATCGAGCGAGTTGCGCAACGAGGGTTTCGTCTAGACTTTTGGAAGCAAATGTCAATAAAAATTATTGGAAGAAGTACAGAAACACTTACAGAATTGGGTTTTGGGTTATCAATTTTGGCCGCCATTTCTCGATGATGGTTGTGGAACTACTGCTAGTTGAATGACACGTGAAAAAATGGCTTTAAAAGGGATTACGCCCCTTAGAGCGTGAGGCAGGAGAGTGTAACAAAACGGCAAACCGGAAAATGGGGTTGGTGGATTCGGGGAGGGGTAAACTGGTGAAATAAGGGAAAAATTAAGTAGAACACTTCTGGCGTTATGAACACAGATCCTTGTTCAATGAGCAATTTTGAACGCGCAATTTCAAAAATTTCTATAATTTTGTCAATACCCTCCCTAAATATAAAAATTATCAATTGAATATGAAATTCACAAGAAACTTTGCAATTTGAACAAAGTTCTAAATATAAAAATAGCAGTTCGCCGTGGTGTCAGTTGACTTTAAGTTTCAATAAAAGTCACCCCTGGGCCGTTGGGACCTTTATAAAACTCCACTTCTTGCGTCCCCCTTTTGGTGTCAAGTTCAAACACGCGACTCAATCAAGAAATAAACCGAATTTTTTCGATGGAAAAAATTGAAAACTATTTACACTGAAAAGAACATTAGAACCACAAAGCCCGAAAATTTAAACAATAAAAATAAAAATGGAAAAGTTTGACCAACGTGCAGAGCTTTGGACGCATCAAGGTTTACGAAATAGCTGTGACTTGGTGTTGGGTCCAAATATTTTGAGCAACGGATTAAAAGCAAATTTTATTCACCGGACTTAGCTCCATCAGTCTTTCACTTATTTTTGAAACTCGACAATTGTTGTCCAAAGACTAAATTTTATTGCTGCTTCCTGACAAGTTTTCTTCATTGTTACATTTTCCACAATTTCAGCTGTCACTGAGGCCAAGAGCACTCGATTTCTTTTCGCACGTTAGAACGCCCGTGTTGCCCAAGAAGACAATTGTTGGTTTTCTTCTCATCGCCCTCTCGCCACTCGTTCACGTTCTTAACAAAATTGAGCAAATTCCGAGTGTTGATGTTATTGTTTCTCGGACTTTTGTCACGCGGACAACACCATGCGGGTTATTCAATGAGTAACGATTTGTTTTCTTATCAAATTCCATTGGCATTGAAGAATGAAGCAACAGCAATGTTAAAACCGATTTGCATTTTCTAACCTAAATACTCGTATCTTCAATTTCGTCCTCCAAAATCAATCAACTCCTATTATTATTAGCGCTTTTATCAATTATCAACCTATTGTAGCGGTAAAAAGGGTTGAGTAAAAATAGCAATTACTATGAACAATTAAAGACGCAAACACCTTTTTATAATTGTCAACTATGCGCAACGCATGCGTTGATGACGTTTCAATAGATTAGAGGTCTTCGAAGAAGAACTGTTCGATTCCAACGACCTAGAGTTTTGAACCTGGTAATTTTTGGATGCCAAACTACCAAAAAAAAAGGAAACGTGATCCACGTAGATTTAGAATGTGGAGCACGCCTGCTAGAGACGAGACGTCTGCTTGCTTCCACAACCTACGCTTTGACTATTTTGGACTAATAGTAGTCCGCGGGGTCGAGCCGCAATTCTAAATTACAAACTTTTAAGGTTCATTCGTAGTGATATTTAAGCTCGAAAATTCAGCCATAACTCTTCCGTTTGTGAATTGAAAACTTTTACTTTTAGAAAGCTGGAAACTGGAAACGGATCATCTGGAGATGTGGCGTGGAAACTTTACACACGTTTTAATTTAGTTACAGCACCAGCTGCAATGGCCGAAATTATTGCACTCACCTGTTATTTAACGTACCAGCAACTAAATTGTATTGTTTTTTATTTTATCCAAATTAACAACTCAACGTCCAATTTCTTCGGACAAAGAAGTTGTGATAAGATAAGACGGCCGTTGTTATGAATTGTAAATACGTTAATTATTATTATCGACAATTAGTTAATTAATTGGCGGCAATATCCATTTTTAACGTATCTAGGTTATCCTTAGCACGGCGAACTTGCTAGTGTAGCGAATGAAATTAGGTGTAGTAACCTTCAGCGGCACTTTCTCGAAGAGCTTATCGTTGCTCGATGCTAAAACTGTTCTATATTTGCATGTTTGTGGGAACTTTATGTAAAGAGCGCTTTTTCCATCTTGGTTTGTGACTAAACTAAACTAGAGAAGGTGAGGGAAAAACTGTTTAATTACCGTTTCGTTGTTTGTGGTAGAATTAAAAGTGAATTTGTGACCATATCAAATGCGAATTAAGAGAAAGCAGTGATGTAACGACGTTTTATCGTAATAAGCGACAACAGTTACAACTTTATGGCTTTGCAGAAAGTTAATGAAAATTACGATGATAAAAGCGGCCGGGTGATAAGTCGAAGAGAAAGTCGGGAAATCTAGTTTCACAAAAGCAAGCGAGCAATAAGTCAAGCGATCCCGATAAAGTATTTACAAAAATTATTTTGTTGCAAGACGAGGCTGCAGTCTTTATTCACGTTATTTGTGAGAGGATGAATCGAGCTCTAAGACGATAAAGTCTTCGGAAGAACAATCAGCCTCCATATGGTGCGGTGCCACAACCCACTCGTCTTAATGACTGCAATTTGCAACTTTCTCCAGTTTCTCATTTTGTCAGATTTTCAAATTACCGTCGTTTTAGGAGATTAAGCAATAGGGTGAAAATTAGCGAATTTCGAAATGCTACAACTATAACCAAAAAATTAAAAATTAACCATTTCTCGTTCCGAAAGTGACATTTGTTATCAATACGACGTTTTTCACTTCACATTTATAATTGTCTGGATTACTGCAATAAGAGAAAGTGAAAAGCTTAATCTTCGCCATGCTTTATTAGGTTCTCTCTAAAAACAGTTGTTATAATTAATTTAAGAAAATTATCACTTCGTTGCAGCTATTGGATCCATTACGACCGTAATTACCACAACCGTGCTCAAGCCTGAAGCATTAAGTAGTGTTAACCTTGCGGTCGCCGTCTCTATCCTTAAGGTGATCTAACTACAAAATGAACCCTACGGGTTATAAATCAAGGCAATAGAAATTAACAAAACAATAAATGAGGAGCGGTCAGAAGGTTCAAGAGTAGATCAAGAGAACTTCCGGATAACTTTACAAAGAGTTTTGAACACCTCGCCACCTTCGAAGATTTTGTGGAAGCAATTAAAGCGAAAAGCAGGAAACAACAGTTCAGGATTAACTTGAAACTTAAAATGTTAAAAACTATGCATACAAATTGAAACAAAAATAAATTAATTAATAAAACTTGTTTTAGAGTTTTGTACTTAAAACAGGAACGTCTTTAAAAATGTAAAATTTGTAGAAACTTTGTTTTAAAATTTTATTACTTATTACTTATTACTTCATAATAATAATAATAATTTCTGAAGGCGTAAAGAGAATCGTCGGCGTGAAGGCTCCTGAAATGGCAGCGAGCTTGTTCACGTGTCCCTCTCCCACCCTTCGCTTTGAAGTCCTGCAGGACCTCGTCCGCTCCATGCAGTTTCCACTGTCTTTGTTCCTTGTTTCAAGGGCGCGTTTACGTCATAGGCCGGCCACGTCGTCCCCTCTTTCCCCCCACGACTAGCCTTCCTGACATAGTAACGACATAAACACTAAATGGCCGGTAGGCAAGGCCGCGAAAAGTTCATAACGATAATGCAACGAAAAGAGGAGATTACGTTACGACTTCTTCACCCCACACCGGCTCGCGACAATGCACTTCCGGACTAGATAGATCCGACCCTATTCCGGCCGCAAACGGGGGTCATTAAATATTAATCCTTCCTAACCCAGTTAGGTCGACAAACAAAATCAACGCGGAAGAGAGACGACTGAAGAGTCCGGAAAGTCAACAACCTTTCGGTGGATTCCGAAGAAGGGGCGTAAATTTTCACGAAAAAAATCGAAACCAGTTTTTGATCAATTGATTCGGTTTTTTGACGAACGTTCGAAAGCGCAAAGTCAACGACCTTTCAGGGTGCAATGAACGAAAGAGCGGATATGCGCGAAATTTTCAATAAAGTTCAATTACGGAACCGTTTCTTTAGTCAATTTGTTAAGGATTTTAGGGAAATTTGGAAACAGGAAGTAGAGGCCATCGCTTTTCGGGGGTGCAAAGAAGCACAGCAGGAGTTCTAATGTAGACATTTTTAATTAACATGCAGATCTAAATTACGGAAGAATTTCTTAAACAATTGATTAGTCCCTTTTAGGGAAATTTGAAGGCGCAGGGAGTCGGACTTCCATTTTTACAAAGAGCCTGAAAGGGGGGGGGTCGTTGATCCTCAAAGTTTTAATTAAAAACTACTATTAGGTACCTAATAATTCTTTTATTAATCGGATAATTAAATGTTTTTAGAAAACGTTAAAGTCAGGACTCAGGGGTTGGTTGTTTTTTAAGGGTGCAAAAGCAAGGGAAAAATGGCCAAGGAGGGGTTGCTAACCTAATTAAAAAAAACGGTAATACTTATGCCAACTCTTTGAAGCAATTAATTAAGTGTCTTGTAAGCAAATTTGAAAGTAGAAAGTCAAGTTCACCATATTTCAAGGATGCAAAGGGCGCAACGAGGATCGTTAACCTAGAAACTTTCAACAAAAACAAAAAACTATTTTTGCTGAACTGATTACGAGAGTGCTGACGCAGACTCAAAGCTTAAATAATTAATTGCCTAATTTTTTCTTGGAGCAAATTTGGAATTAAATTAAGACCAACTCTTGGGGTGTCAACAATATAAATATTCTTTTCATCGAAGTTTCTTCACACCACATTAATAGAAAGCCCGAGTTGACCACCCTTCAACCTTTTAGAGGTCCAAAAAATGCAACGGCGATCGATAATCCTGAAAATGCAATAAACAACAAAATTACAAAATTATTTGTTTTTAATCGGCTGATGGTTAATATCTTTTTTACAAAAATTTCGAAGCGAGTGGGAGCCACTTTAGAGGATTGACATCGGGGTGTGAGCTTCGGCTTTGCAAAAAGTTAATTAAACCTTACAACATTTTGTAAAATTGCTGATTTGTTTAACTCCCTGTAGTAACATCGGAAGTAAACTTTTGAAGCGAAAAGTGGGGTCAACATGAGGTCAACGTTTTTCCAGGGCTCAAAGGACGGTTGCAAACACGCAATAAAAATGTTGCAAAAACGAAACTCTATTCTTAATCAATCGATTAGTGTTTCTCAAAAAATTAAAAAATTAAAGAAGAAGAGTTTAGAATTTGACCGCCGAAGAGAGAATCGATAGTCAAAAAAAATTAATTAAGTAGGTAATTTCCCAAACTCGTTGATTAAGTATTTGTTGACGGAGATGGGTCACTACTCTTTGCTCAGCACTTTAAGAAGTTCGTTAAAATGTTATCAATTGTTTTGATTAATTGCTTAACCTTTTTTCTAGGCGCAATTCAAAATTACCCAAAAGTTTCAAAATGCCCCACCTTTGTTGGTTAAAATTATCGCTTTCATCCCCAATTTGGTTATTAAAAATAAAATTTATTATGGAAAAAAATTGATATTTTTTATTTATCGATAAATTTGCTTTTTGGCGGCGATTTGGCTCACTTCCGCGTCTTCCCCTTTTGGGGCAAAAATTAATAATTTATTAATTTCAGTAACGGAAAACGCGTCTTACGGAGAGCGACTCGGCACGGTCATGTTTTGAGGACGTACAATGACCCCACGGTTCTGCACCGCAAACGGAATGATGCGTCAGAGCCGCTTCACACAACCGCGCTCTACGTAAAACCGAACCTCACGTGTCGACAGTGACGCAACGGCTTTTGTTGATATTTTTACGCGACGCTTCCAAAACAACCCAACTTTTCCTTATCTCCAACAAAACAGACAGCAACAACAAACAAGACTGAAAATATCAACAACAACAAAAAAATTGTCGCAATTTTCGGTTTTGGGCCGATGGCCGCGAACAATCCGGCATTGTCCTCTGAAAATCCCAAGAAGCTGATTGACGACGCCACGAGGAAGAGGATCGAGTGAAAGTTGTACAGTTTGAATAGTCTGTCGTGACTAGAAAACCTTACGGCATGCTTCAATGTCTGAGCAATAGTGAAACGAGTGAAAGTGCTAACGTAGCCGAACTACGCTGGGAGTTACGTAAATTTTTGTTGGGCTCACGCCGGATTAAAGAGCATCTTCGGAACGGGCGAAAATAGCGAAGACGCGCTCCTTCCGGGTTCAGCGCGACGGCGGAAATCAGATACATATCTTAACATTGAAACAAGTGTAAAAATAAACTTAGCGGAATTGACCAATAAAAATAAATAATCGCGGAAAAGACGGCGAGCCTTATCTAGTTTCGTCCAGGCGGCGTTGCCGCCCGATTGTCGTTTGATAAAAAAAAAGACAAACAATAAAAACAATTAATCTATAAAACGCTATCAGCGAGACAAGTTTCAATGACCTTACTTTTATTAGCGTAATTTCGAATGTCAAGCAGCGGTGTCCACGAATTAACGACCCCCTCATTAAGCTATCCCAAATTTCACTCGTCCAAAGAACTGGACGGAACCAGAGGGAAAAAATGGCGGCGACGGCAAATTTAGAAGTAAATTACGCTAATAACGACGCAGAAGACTGTCGGCGATAAAACTCTCGAAAATTGTTGATTATTTTGTCGGTTAGCGAGATTTACGTAATTTTGTTTTGTTTTGGTGTTTAGAAAGGCGATTTTTGCGCTCACTTTCACCGTGAAACGGAAACATGGCGGCCGTTACGTAACCGCGTCTATTTTTGTACCAATTAAATATTATAAGAATTGAACGACATTAATTCTGGTTTATCGCTGTTTGCCGTTAATGTTAAAGTGTTTAAATCGCAACGCTCACGACGACCGTTCCCGACCTAAGCCATCGCTATTTGCTGGTGCTGCTGTTCTGTTGCTAGCTGTACCGCCGACAGTTATTCTTTGGTTTCCGGGACGAAATTGATCTGGAAATTCTTTATTGGCCGGATTGGGCTCGGAAAATAACTTTGGTGAAAACTCGACGTTTTACTTTCAAAGTTCAACCATCGATTATATTCATCACTTGCCCTACATAGATAAAAATGATAAATATGTAATCAGTTATGTAGACTCGTTAACATGTTTAAACGGAGTTTTTGCTTACATACATAAACGCCCGCGTGGGCAGGAAATTTGCATAGAACGGAACTTACCGCTACAAGCCGAAATAAACACTTATAACGCCCAGTTGCAGAAAGGATCACTACTTAATCTATAATCAAGATTTCGAGAACCATCTATGAGTTTCAAAAAATCTGGATGGTAGCAATTATCAAACACTTGCCTAATCCAACACACGACCGATGAAACTGAGGTTTAAGGAAGAAGCTAACGCGACTGATTAACGTTGTGCAACCCGATTTAGTAAAAATTTGACTAAAAAGTAGTAATTTGGTTTATGGTCTTGTTGACGTTAATGTCCTTCAAAGACGTTTAATTGGTCTGGAACAAAATTGAAGACGATTCTATCGATAACTTTTATTAAGTGGCGGATTCCAACGTAGTTTTCCGCACTTCACTTCAAATAGATAGTATAAAATTTCTTAAATAATATTCCCAAATTTCGTCATGTTCTGGAAAAATGCTCCTAGAGGTAAATGTTGTTTGAAAATAAAATTTAAAAATTTAGTTTATAAAAATATTATTTCTTAGGATCGCAGTGACAAAACGAATAAAATGTTAACAAATCGCACAAATCGCACAAAATATTTTTCGACAATAAATGTACTTTCAAAAAATTATTTTCTGTAGAGATTTATTTTCGAGTTTTTTCAGCTTTCAAAGAAATTAAGGAAATGTATCCATTGAGGCTCTAAACAAATTTGTAGAGCCGAGAAAACTGATTGATTAAATGTCTTCATTTGAAAGTCAAATTGGTCCTAAAATTTATAATTCGTTCCATGTATCACGCCCCTTTATGTTAATTCAAAAATTATAAGATACAATACAATTTGATTCTTGTCAGTGGTCTATTTAAGAAACGTACACAGAATATGTATACATATGTAAATCCAAGGCTGACATTTAAACATTACACTTTTAAAAAGCTTATTTAGAACTCGAACTAAAATTTGGTTGTTTTGAAAACTAGAGTCTCGAATTTGCAAATTTACTTTTAGTTTTTAGTCAAAAATTTTCTTCGTTAAAAATAATAAAATGAAGTTAATCAAAGGTTCTTCCTTCTTCCTTTTATGCGGGATTAAATTGTTGCTATTAATTATTTATATTCTAGCTCGAGTAGGTACAAAACTCGTTGTTTGTTGTGGAAGGTAATGTATGTAAAATTAGTAAATTATTTGCGGTTAACACGCGTACTTTGAAGGCTTACCATTATTTATATAAGGTCAAGTCGAGGTTCTAGCCTTATAAATTGCAGTACCTCTGACCATTAGCTTTACTAAGCAGGGGTTGTTTTTTATGTCTGGTACGTAAGTACTACACTCAAAGGCAAAGGTGCACAACAACAAGAACAACATCAGCTCTCCCACTTTTTCGCTATATTTTCCGATAATAATATCAAATCAACAAATAATTTTAAGTTTAAAAAATGTTGCCATTTCCAAAGTCTTAAGAGTTTGTCATTATTTAAAAGTAACCTCTTAATGTGATGAACAAAAGAGAAATGGAAAACTTGTTTTGTCTGGCTTTAGATTCCGCAGTAAGAAAAAACATTAACATTACCAATTCAAATGCAAGTGCAATATGCTTCAGGATCAATTTCTTTATAGGTACGCACCAAGGATACGTGAATGTCAGATTCCGCATAACTATGGCAAGAATTCTCTCGTACATTGCACCATCGTCAAGCAACAAAACGTCTAGTAAAAAATTCAAACAAAATTTAAAATAGTACTTAAGGAAATGAAACAAAGAGTCAAAATTAGAACTATTCAGAATTTACACAAACCTCATATGGTGCAGAAATAATCATCTTGCATGTGCAAGTGTTTAATTGTTGGGAATTTATGAAAATTTGCATCTATAATTTAACATTTCAGAAAATTAGTTTACAGTCTACTGGCACATACATAGGAAGACAGTACTAGACGTCTAATTATTTTTGTGGAATTTAGATAAACCCCCACTATACAGGGTGCTGCATAATTAAATGTCAATATCAAAAAGAGTTAATCTGTGTATAGACATAGGACCGTTTATTGGGTATTTTTGAGATACAAGCCAAAAAAAAATTGTTTTTTTTTAAATAACTCCGAAACTACATTGGACTTTTTTTTACAGAATTGTTATTAATTTGTTAACAGTTAATTGCAATTATATTAACTAATTTAATCAGAGACTGATATTACCTATCCAGTTGTTAAATAATTATTTCAATAATAAGTGTAAAATAATAAATAATTAATAAAATAATTAGTAAAATCGTATAAAATATGTATTTTTTTGGAAAAAGCAGTGGCGTATCATTTTTGCGTTCAAAATAAAGAGATTGACATTAATTGGGACGGCAGCGATTAAAACTGAAAATTTGTTTTTTCACCAAAGATGTGTCTCTACACCTAGTTTACCCCCACCAAGCTTAATCAAAATATCTAATAAAGTTTTGGAGTTAATTAAAAAAAAACAAAAAAAAAAAAAAGAAACTTTATCACCCTGATGATGAATATCAAAGATAACGCAAGAACGGGTTTATGTTTATAAGAACTTTTTATCTTAAAACCACACGCAGCTTAACTCCCTTCAATGCTGACATTTAATTATAAATCACCTTGTATAGGGTTTCTGTAAAACTCTACAATAATTGCTTTAAATAAAACTAAAAAAATATTTTTTTTAAGGATCTAGATTGACATAAATTCGTGAAAAGGCACCAACACTCTTGTCTTTGTGTCATTGATGTTTTTACATAAGAAAGGTTAAAAAAACAACGCTAACAAAAAATCTCGTTGACACGTCAACAGAAAGTTTTCAGGGCCGTAACAATTTATTCTGAACATTTCTTTGGGGTCCACATTTTATTCTTTTTAAAAATCTGGATAGAAGCTCTGATTTGCTGTCGGTCAATTTATTAAAAACATACATATAGCGGCTGTAAAAAAAGAGAAATTGCTCAAACGGCACGTCACGATTATGGACCGTTTACGTTACGCAACAGTTAATGAACGTTAGAAATAGCGGAAATCTTCGTTCATGCTCTCCAAGAGACTGCTTTCAATTTTGTTTGAAACGTGAAGTGTCGGTTTTAAAAGGGAAGGCTCTCACCAACGACAGTATATTCTAGGAAGCATCCAAGCACGCCTTAAAAAAATTCGTGTTTAGAACGTCTGTAATTATAACCGAAATTTGGGCCACTTAAGTTAGTGTGCATAACAAACAGGTAATTGCACCTGGCGAAGTTTAGGCAACCAAACTGGACCACCCGACAACTGCATAATCGTCCTTAATTTTCCACAAATTAAAAAAATATTGACCAAAATAAATTTTTAGTTAAGAAGTTAAAAAAAGATTTAGGGAAAAATAAGATAAATTACGAAAAGAAGGAAACCATTAAAGGATAACATGAGAACTTTAAATTTATAACAACATTTTAAAAACAAAAGCTAGAAAAAAATGTAGACACCGAATGATATACAGGAGGTCCCAAAAAAGTATACAATACTTTACCTACGGTTTCTATGTCAAAAAAAATAGATGTGTGAACTTAGAAAAGAAAGTTCTTTCTTAACTTATTCATGGCTCACTTCTATTTCAAAATAATTGTGTTCAAAAATCGTGCATCTATTTCGATATTCGATATTTCGATATTCATAAAGAATACTTTTATTATGTGAAATACTTTGAAATTCCATATTTTACGGCAAAGAAACTAGAAATATTACGCACGGGAAAGTCGGGACTATTTTAAACCCCACAACCCCTCCGTTTGGGACACCCCTGGATTTAATTTACAGATTATTTCTGTTTCAACCTGTGTTTCAACTTCAACCGGTCACGCACAAAAAAAGTAAAGGTTGTGCAAAGTCTTATTACTTTACCATTGACCTTCACAAAAGTCCACATTTAGGGAAAGGATTTTTTGCCCTATGTTTATAAGCCTCGTTTCTCTTTTTTTATTTATTTATTTTTTTAGGTATTGCACACTTTTTCGGGACAGCCTGTATATCATGAAAGGTGTAATTGAGAAAGGTGTTAGAAGTAGGTACTATAAACATCAAGTCGCCCAGTAATTGAAGTTTGTGGATCACGAAATGACGTAAAAAGGGAAGAGCATCGCACTTTATATAAGAATTGTTTTCTTGAAACTTGAAAAGCAACACAAGAAACAAAAAAGACATTAAAAAAAGCGTATAGCCTGAAAAATAGAAATTTCTGAATAAACCAGAAAATGCTGAAAATTTTATAAGAATGGAACAGAGACGAGAAAAAAGAAATGAAAACTTCATAATAAATGCCGTTCTAGGAAGCATCCATTATGAAGCAGCAGAAGTCTCAGGAAGGTAAGAGAAACAAAACAAGTTATAATAATTACTGACATAGAAGTAAAATCTAGGAAAAAACCAGGATAAAGCGAAAAATTGTCTGGAAAGAAGCGGGGCGGGTGCAGGTCGCCTGGTAACTACTGGGCCCTTTCTCGAGAACCCTGCAGCCAATTAGTCGCAACCTTAGACCTCATCAATAAGAAAACTTTCCGAGACTAAGCGAGAGTCCCGGTAATGCGACATTGCGTAAAGCATCACTAAAGATAACAATTCTCTCCTTACACTTAGTTAATCGAAGTAGTTAAATTTAAAACCGCCATTATCGCCCTTCACTCGCAGACGATAACGACCTTATTTGACGGGTCTCGGCAGACGCGACAGGAATTTGATCAATTTGTCGTCGGATTTTATAAAAAAAAAAAATTTTTATTTTTCGCCTACTTGTTACGAATCGTGCAACGTAGCCGGTTTCGTATTGTTATCGCGGTTAGATAAAAATATACACGGTTAAGTGTGTTTTGCGTCGCGACGCCGGCGATTCGGGAGTCATTCACTCTGCCGAAAAAGTGATAAGTTTTATCAAAATATTGACGCGTGCCGGGGGATTTTATAAATAGCCGGCGCGTTTATGAATTAAATATCGATTGCGGGGTAAGGTGCAACAAACAGCGGGCTAGAAAGTTGCGGTGCGATTTTCCGCGTTACGCAACCGGCCAGCGACGGGGTTTAGTTGTTAAATTGCAAAAAATAACAACAAAATTAGAAGTTGTACGCGATTGCAATGACATTTAGCCGGCGTGTCGGGTTTGTGCGCAAGTCGTGTAGACGCCCACCATTACTGACCTACATTAAGCGAGGTTGATGACCTTTGAAAGCTCAAACACAATCGACTGAAAAATGATGCTATGTCGCTAAGTTCGTGTTGTTATTTGGCGAGCTTTTCGATTTTCGATTCGACAACGGGATGATCGACAAGGGCAGCGACTTACATTTTTTTCGGCACTCTAATTTTCTTTTATCTAATTGCGATAATGTAATCCGTGGTATCTCTCATATCTGTGCTTCTTTTAAACAATTCGGCGGCCTCTACAACGAAAAAATCGAAAACAATCAGTTAATGGTGGCGCAATTTCCGGCGGGCCGAAAATTGTTTTTTGGGAATTTCGCAAGCGGAAAGCGGCATTTATTTACCTTAGGTTTAATCTAGCTAGTTCCATTTTTGAAAGGGAAAGCTCGCTTGAACTGGCAATTTTATCACTGTCACACTTGATCACTATAAACAATTGCATCAAAGACGGCTGCGGGGCGCCCAGTCACTTGTTTTTAAGTTCGTTTTTATTCCGCAACTCGGTTCAGTTTTTCTCGCAATTTTTACCAGATTCGACTGCGTTTAGGGAAGAATCTGAAATATGAAATAAGTACCATGAATTAAGGACACCATGTACGAGAAACGGTGAGTACATTGCTGCTGTGTTCGCCGGGACTGCGCGGGTTGAATGACCTGTGGCTTACACACTCCGGAGTGGGGGGACACGAGAATTTCGCCGCGCGCTTACTGCATCTTGTTTCCGCTTCCACATGACGGATACTGTACCTAGGTGGTCGCCAGAAAAACCGCATTTTACCCCTTTTCCCCATTTTCGAAATTCCGCCCCCCGCCCCCGCACCCCCAAAAATTTCGACCCCCGACCCGAATCGATCCGGGCATTTCGGCGATTCGCTGAAAATTCTGAAAAAAAAAACAATAGCCTGACCGTATTTCGATGAATTACGGCAGGAGTCCCAGTGCGCATGCTGGGAAGTCGTTTCGTAATCCGGCACGGTAAGGTCGATAAACGCTGGTTCTTGTGGCAGCGCTTTACGTAAACGCCGTCCCGACTCCCAGACGAGTATTTATTTATTTGATTGGCCCTGAAGAAAGAAACAGTTGCATGGCAGCGTGATAATGCCGGCCTTAAGACTACTTGTTCGTTATCAAGTTGCGTTATCGCGTAGGCCCGTTTGGTGGTTTGTCGAGAATTGTACTTGGTGCACGCTCCACGCAAAAGTAGGTCAAATTTGAAAAGCGTTTTGGTAGGGTTACCGGCGGTTTTGGGTAGGCAACCAAATTTGCGGCAAGTCATCACTTGTTGCGCCCGTGCAAAAAGCGCTGCTGGAAATATTGGTCGACGATTAGAGATCCCAATTGATCTTACAATTGAAAAAATTCTTAACATTAACTGTCGGTTTTTCAAAAAAAAATTGACAGAAAAACTGAGCAACGTGTTGTGTCTAAACGTCACTTTTAGTAGATACGTGTATGTTTTTGCGATCTTTTAAAGGTCTGCAACCCAACATACAGATATAGTCGCTTGTAAAAATCGGGACATGCATTAATAAAAATTTTGAAACAAAAAATGCATGACAGTGGAAAAAGTGTCCGTAAAAGTGACTGAAAAAACCCCTAAAATATAATAAAATAGACCACCTCAAGAAAATTGTAAAATTTTAACAATTTATTTCAAGTAGAATGCTAGAAAAGTCTAGTAGTGAGATTCATAATTTAAAAGTTTATAAAGGATTGATACATAAAGTTACGGAAATTTGATTTTTTTTCCTAAATGAACTTAGATCAGCTTTTTTGAAGAATAAAGCCACAACTATTTAGATGCGACACTTGGTTCAGAACTTATGATTTTTTATGTAACTTGTTATCTACACAAACATTAAAGATTAGTTCAAATTTTTTTTGATTGAAGTAAAAAGAAACGAAAATATTGAAGTTTTTGATATCAATTTTATGACAGATTCTGGTAGATTTTGAACCGCTTAACACGAATCTGGCGATAATTTCCATGTGAAGACCGTACTTTTTAAGATATGATCATTTGAATGTTCTGATTCAAAATTTTCGTCAAAATCGGTCAAAATCAAAATTTTTAACTTTCTTTTTATTAGACTTATGCTTTTTATTCTTACATGCTCGATAGCCTCTGTAAAAAAAAGAAATTTGATGTATCTGGATTTGATATAAATGTCTCCGTTCAAAAGTTACAAAAGTTTAAAAATTGAAGAAAATTGTAATTTAGTGGTTTTGCAAACTTTATAAGAAATCTATTTATTCTAGCGTCACGGATTTGAGTTCCGGAAAGCCGATCACATAAGAAAATGTCCATTTGCAGCCTATCGTTGCAATGATGTCGATTTTATGAATTTTTCGAATTTCTATCGATTGGGGTGGAAAGAAAAAGTCGAAAATATTGAAATTTTTTACATCGATTATATCACTTAAACTTATAGATTTCGAACCGCTTAACACGAATCTGACCGTAGTTTCCCTGTACAAGTCGTACTTTTTAAGATATAACCGTTCGAATGTTTCAATTCAAAATTTTCGTCAAAGTCGACCTAAATTGCAAATTTCAACTTCTTTATTATTAGACTTACGACTTTTGTTTATACAGGATTCGGTAGCTTTTGTGAAATGGAGAAATTTAATATTGTTGAATTTGATGTAAGTCTGTCCGTTCAAAAGTTACAAGAGTTTGAATATTATAAAAAATCAAAACTTAGTGGTTTTTCTAATTTTATAAAAAATTTATTTATTCTAGCGTTAAATTGATTACGGATTTGAACCCAAAAAAACCGATTACATAAGAAAACGCTCATTTCCAGCCTTTAGGTGCAACGATGTCGATTTTAGAAATTTTTCGAATTTTTATCAATTGGGGTAGAAAAAAAAAAGTCGAAAATATTGAAATTTTTTACATCAATTTTATCACTTAATCTTATAGATTTCAAACCGCTTAACACGAATCTGACCGTAGTTTCCCTGTACAAGTCGTACTTTTTAAGATATGACCGTTCGAATGTTTTAATTCAAAATTTTTGTCAAAATCGACCTAAATTGCAAATTTCAACTTCTTTATTATTAGACTTACGACTTTTGTTTATACAGGATTCGGTAGCTTTTGTGAAATGGAGAAATTTAATATTGTTGAATTTAATGTAAGTCTGCCCGTTCAAAAGTTACAAGAGTTTGAATATTATAAAAAATCAAAACTTAGTGGTTTTTCTAATTTTATAAAAAATCTATTTATTCTAGCGTCAAATTGATTACGGATTTGAACCCAAAAAAGCCGATTACATAAGAAAACGCTCATTTCCAGCCTTTAGGTGCAACGATGTCGATTTTAGGAATTTTTCGAATTTTTATCGATTGGGGTAGAAAAAAAAAGTCGAAAATATTGAAATTTTTTACATCAATTTTATCACTTAATCTTATAGATTTCGAACCGCTTAACACGAATCTGACCGTAGTTTCCCTGTACAAGTCGTACTTTTTAAGATATGATCGTTCGAATGTTTCAATTCAAAATTTTGGTCAAAATCGACCTAAATTGCAAATTTCAACTTTTTTGTTATTAGACTTACGATTTTTGTTCATATAGCATTCGGTGGCTTTTATGAAATGGAAAAATTTGATGTTTTTGGATTTGATGTAAGTCTGCCCGTTCAAAAGTTAAAAGAGTTTGAATATTATTAGAAATCGAAACTTGGTGGTTTTTCTAATTTTATAAGAAATCTATTTATTCTAGCGTCAAATTGATTACGGATTTGAACCTAGGAAAGCCGGTTACATAAGAAAACGCTTATTTCCAGCTTTTAGGTGCAACGATGTCGATTTTAGGAATTTTTCGAATTTTTATCGATTGGGCTAGAAAAAAAAAGTCAAAAATATTGAAATTTTTTTGGATTTGATGTAAGTCTGCCCGTTGAAAAGTTACAAGAGTTTGAAAATTGTGAAAATCAAAATTAGTGGTTTTTCTAATTTTATAAGAAATTTATTTATTCTAACGTCGAATTCATTACGGATTTAAGTTCAGAAAGGTCGATTACATAAGAAAAAGTTAATTTCCAGCTTCTGGGTGAAACGACGTCAATTTTAAGAAATCTTTAAATTTGTATCAATTAGATTAGGAAAAAAAATCAAAATATGTATTGAAATTTTTGACATCGGTTTTATAACTTAATCTTGTAGATTTCAAACCGTTTAACACAAATCTGGCGATAGCTTCCATGTGCAAGTCGTACTTTTTAAGATATGACAATTTGAATGTTTCAATTCATAATTTTCATCAAAATCAGCCAAAATCGGAGTTTACAACTTACGTTTTTTTTTTGTAGCTGTTTGAAAAAGCTTTTTAATAAATAAATAATTTAACTTACGCAGTTTTGAAAAATTGAAACACTTTGTTCTTTTCTTTATCCAATTTTTAATTTGATTCTTCATTATATTGCTATTATTTTTCCATTGTCATTCACTGTTAGAATAGCCTTGGTTCTTTGCTCAGGTTGATCGGGAACTAATTTTATTTATATGTAACAACTTGATTGTCAACAAGTATAGTTGATTGCACAACCATATTATGCCACTGCGTCATCTTTCTTCAAATAATGATACACAACTACGTCTAAAAGATTGTGTAACTATGCAACATTGCCCTCTGGAATAAACCTAATTGAGACATCTACCTAGAAACACAATTCTTCATTACTTCTCCTAACATTTTATTAACGACTGTAATTATTAACTTTATAGGTATGTTGACTTCCACTTGCTCACTTGATGGGTAGTTCTTCATTTGTGGCATGTTACTGGTAACTGCCTATACTGTAAGATTCAAGAAGGATTCCTTCTTATAGCCCAAAAAGACTGTGTTGTAAATTATTAACTAGTTATTATTCATTAAGTAAATTTACATTTTGATTTCTAAAATCTCAATCAAAGACAATAATAAAGAAAACACTCGTACTACCACAGTACTACTTACGACTATTCGGAAAACGTTTTTTTAGTAAGTACTTTTGTTTATAAAAATAAAACAAAATAATACTTCAATACCGGTAAAGCTGAAATCCGTCCCTTTTGTGGGACGCCCGTTACGAGAAAATTAGACCAGAACGTCCTTCCTCCTTCCTGAAGGATATTTCTCAATGGACAATACACAATACATTTAGAACAAAGACATTTAGGCAACCAATAATTCAACAATGTTGTCAACTGTTCAATTGAAAGCGTTATTTTATTTTAGGTTCTACAAAGCTAGAAATAGCGTAATGATAACTGGTGCAAAGGATCCTGCAAAAAATCTCGATTTAGCACAAAAATTACGTAAAATTTAACCGTTACGTAAGTTTCTACTTATAAAAATCTGCCAATTAACTAATTTTTTCTTAAAAACGCATCAAGACGAACGAAATAATGTATATAATTAATTATGTAAGTGGTTGGTTTGCAAAAAATTAGCTGTCGTAACTTTAATTACGTGAAGCATCTACATAGGTGGGAGATACAAGAAAAAAATTATTTCTAGAACACTGCATTGTCAGCTGTTAAAAAGAAAAGTTGTCTGTTGATTTTCGGCATTTTTTAATAGGCCTTTCTTTATTTTTTTATATTTTCAGAAGATCTTGATCAAGATCTTCTCAACAGCCATTTGGCACCGTGCTTGCATTATTTTTAAATCAATCTCATTAGAAACTGCCTAAGACCGTTTTTGGCAGTATTCAAGGACTTTCAGGAATCTGTGCAGCAAATCATTCTGCCCCATTCATCGCAACCTGTTTCTCATTACTGCACGGTTTCCACCGCGATTGCAATCGTTTCAGCAAATTTGTGCCAATGTCACCGATACCTCATCAACGATCATTGTTAATCCAATTAAAGTAACAAAAATTTTAAATTTGCAATTATTCCGGTGCCTACTGTCTGTGTTCATCCTGTATGCAAAATTACCGCAGTGAAGTGGGGGCGTTATATAAAAGAAGCTTGGTCGAGCAACTGCATAATTCTTGCAGAAGCAACTATGAAGTTCGCCATCATCTGTTTTATTGTAATTGGTAAGTACTAACATACATATTCAATAGCCTTGTTTTGAGTCACTTTTCCACCTATTAGCATCAACAATAACAAATAATAAACAATAAACAGTTTAGTTGTACCTTTTAAAGAATTTTTAATGGATGTGCATAATATCTGCGGTTTTCGCAAAACCATTTGTTATTAATAAAGTTAATAACAATATTACTCAGAAACAGCAATATTATTTAGTTACTGCGCGACCTGGAGACTTGAACTAAACTAACTTTTTCTTTTACTTCCCCAATTTTTTGAATCGGCAACTTTTTGCAGTTTGCGGCAAACAATTAAAGCCGTACCGATAGCATTGCTATTCTTCCGGGTTTAGATATTTCACCCAACAACATCGTAGAAGTTGATGTTCTAAAAATATCTCAACAAACTCATCTATCACACTAAGACGAGACGACAGCCTAAATTAAGAAATTGCTCGATATCATCAACACCACGTTATCTTTGAAGGCGCTGTCGCCAACTTTTTTGTGATTTTTTTAAAAATTTTAGTAGGCGTCGTCGCCAGCACTTACGGTTTGCCCGCCAAAGGCTCCACCAAGGCGGCCCTGAAGAAGAAGCCTTGCATCAAAGAGTGCGGAGACGACTACAAACCGGTGTGCGCCGGCGATGGCAGCGGCAAGAACAACAAGTCCTATGGAAGCGAATGTGTCCTGGCCAATTACAACTGTGAAAGCGGAAATAGTAATATTGGTCCTATTTATTTAAATTTAAAACGAAATTGGGCTCCTGGAAAATTGATCGTATAAATTCGGGCCCCTGGACAAACAATTTATTTAAGAGGCCGTTAACACTTGCTAAACGTTCACGTTTCGCATTGTGCCATTACCCGGAATAATTACCGGGCATGATAAATCGTTTTGTTAACAGTTTCCTGTAATTATCGCAATTTTAGCTGTTGTGGCCGACAATGACGCGATCAGTATCAGTCAAGGTCCATAGGGGAACTTGCTCATCGGGGGATTAACCGGAGGTGTAATTAACCGGGCGGTTCTAATTACGTAACATTTGCTAAATCGTAAACACTTACCACTTACCAGTCGACCTTTTTACGCCAGTTGCGGATGCAGAATCCGGGAACCGCGCCAGAGGTTGGAATCAATTTTCCAGAAACCAACTCAAAAATTTAAAAACTCAAAAATTAAATCAATTAATTAAAAATTAAAATAATTAATTAATTAAATACATTTTTAGACAATGGCTGATTGCAAATTTTTTAGTTTATTTACGTTAAAAAGTGATTCTTCCAAATACACATTTTGTTAGAAGAAATTAATTAATATTTTTTTTTGCAGATCTGAAGGTAGTGAGCCAAGGAGAATGCCCTGGAGGTGGCGGTGTTCGTCTTTCTTAAGCGCATTTACCTCGCGGTAGATTAACCAAGCAGGTAACCAGAACTATTGTCATAAATAAAAGAATGTCTGCTAATGTACGCCAAATTGACAATAAAATAATTATAACAATATTAATAAAACTTCGCAATAAATTTTTCACTCTTGTGTCTTTCTTGTTTTTCAGTCGTCTCAACTATGACAATTTCTTATCCTCTTTTCCTTCGCCTATTTCCAAATTTTAAACTTTTCTTTTTCTTCTCCTTTCTTCGACTAGTTTTTGTCTACAGTCCTATTTGTTTTCTTCAAATTTTGCAATTATTGTTTTGCAATCTTACTCTTTATTAGTCTATTGTCTACTCTCTGTTCTGGCCCTATTATGACAATGTTCCAGAACCTGAGTGTGCTATTATAAAGAGATTCACTGAGGATTTTTTCCATTTTCATTCATAACTGTACTGTTTTCCAGTTATTACCGCCTTCAACGCCTTCTTTCAATAAGAACTCCCTCCTACTCTCTGTTATCGCTGCCATGAACTTGCCAGCAGTTTATTTTTGGTATTTACATAAGTGTCTTCTGTCTAGGGTCATTAATTACATGTTGCCAATACATATCAAGCTTCGAGTTTAATGAAAAAATTACGAAGGAATGTGGACGGTTGCAAGGCGGAATTACAAATTACACGACAACTTTGAAAAAAACGTTATTAAAACCTGTAGTGTCACAATCAAAAATAAATTATACATGGCGCCACATCCTGCACGCAATTCCATTTTGATTGATAAATAGCGTCACGGGGCAAAAGTCGTCAGATAATCTTTTCGCCAAGAATTTTTACAGTGCGCACTAATTAATTGCACTCGAGATCCATCAACATCTAACTAGAACTGTTGCATTCGTTTTCAAAAAATTGACAAAATGTTTCGTTTCTAATCAACTTTTTGGACTTGTTTTTGAAGAAATTATGTAACGCTTTGCTTTGAGACTTGTTAATTTGTTTTATTGATAAACATATTTTCGGCACCGATTGGATAATTTTAGCAAGAGAAGGTGATAAGGAGAATTTTCGAGAGTAGCGAAAACAATTCGGAAATAGCTAAAAATTACGAAACTATTTTCGGGACAAACGATTGTGACAATAGTGTTAACCAATCACGTCCAGGTTGTTTTTGCCGGACCAAGAACAGACGACCAATCGCGATTGGTCAAATCTCAATCAAAACATAAATTAATTTTTGTGTCAAAAATCAACAAGGATGAAATCACGGTCTAAAAATACGCCTTAAAGCTGAATACGTACAGTCGTCAAATAATATCGTTTTATCGGACTGAATAATTATTAGTACGTACATATTAAATAGTCATGACAGTCGTACTTAACCGTTTTGATTAACACCATCCTTGATCTGATTCTCGATATTACGTCAATAATTTGTTCTGAAGAAGATCGCCAGTAGCTACATCTCCATTTAGCTAAATTGATTTGGCTCGTAATTCCGTTCCCATACACCACGTGACTTTTGCCACCGGAAATATTTCCAATCAACCCAATTTTGTGTTTGTTCTGGGGATATGAAGTATAAACACTGCGCACTTTACTTTGTTTTGGGTAAGTGGTCTTTTCCATTATTTTTTGACAATCCCGTATCGCGAATAAATTTGCAATGGTCCGTGTAATCAATCTATCAACCCTCCAAACGCCTCAGTAGCACTTGCTCAATCACCTATTAAAATTGTTAATTAATTGTTTTGTACGCTATCATATCAAATGGTTATTGAAACGTCAATTATTCAATGTTTTGCATCTATTTTTGTAAATCCTTAAAATAAGAGTCCAGCTGTTGGTTTTTTCATGAGACAATTGAGAAAAGATTTATCCAAGTTTTTTGGACTTGGAATCATTAAGTTCGGACTTAAGTTGAATTTAAAAGACAAATGGCCACTTTGACCTGAGACCTAAAGAAAGACTATTTTTAGAAATTTACTGATGGTGTAACCAAAATCATGCATATGTCTTCAACAATTGATACCAATGGGGCTTATCGTATTGACCCAACGATAGTATCCTTAAATGCTCTGTCCGAAAATTTTCATTTAGATAAGCTTATCGGAATGGAAGAAAAACTACATTTAATAACCCGTGACTCCTTTCTTCCATAGAATTCCTGGCACTATTTATTTAAACCTGGTCAAAGTTTGAGACCATATAAGAGCATTTTATCGAGTTGCAATTTTTTGAAGTAAAACTATTTTTCATTGTTAAAAACAGAACCACCGACAAAATTTTCTCATTTTCAAAGAAATTTCTGCTGAGCCCAGTTCGACCTCCAGACTCAAGTTCGATATCGAGGCGAATACAGTTTCAATAAACCTTCAACGACTTTTGATAAACCCATGAAAGATTCCTACGCATTATTTTTTCCACGTGCATTGCATCAGTAGTCGAGAATTCGAAGTAACCACGTGAGATTCGTTCTAATTTCGTGATCTCATTTCTCGCGATTAGTTTTTTTTTTAACTTGTTGCAACATTTTTTTTCAGTTATCATATCCCGCGCAATAAACAAAGAATCGGCAAACAAAATTGAGATACTGCAAAACCAAGGCAGATATCGTTCAAGTAATGTTAACGATTTTAAAGATTCACGATTTTAAACAATTTGATTGGTTTTCTTAATGTTCTATTGTTTTAGGACTAGTGATGGCTGAGGCGGCCCCCCCGCATCATTCGCTGATGCCCGCATGTTTGGGTGGAGGATGCGACTCCGAGACTGGTCCTGTTTGCGTCATCGATGCTTCAGGACTTCCTAGAACGTTCGAAAGCAATTGCATGGCAAAGTTAGAGTTTTGTCGATACGGAACTTGTAAGTTTTGCTGATTAAATGCTAATTTTTTCTATTTTACATAATATATCGTTTTTCAGATTTTGCAGAAGTTAAACCTGGGGAGTGTTGATTTCGATCAAAAAATGTATCTAAGAAACTTACATGTCAGGTCTAGCGTGCAAGTCATAGATTTAGGAACCATATTACAAACTACAGTATTTTTCATTGTACCAAATTGTATACGATTTTTTATAAAGCGGTAGTTATTTTTATTAACAATTATTGTTATATTAGGATTACAATATAATTGATGTACGAGTATATCTATATTATAGCAGGAATTTTTGGTAAATTTTTCTAAAATAATTTTGGTTTAATTGAAATGTTTAAACAGTTTGTGGAAATTACTAACTCTAGTATAGTAACTATTTAACAATATATACTTGTATTATTCAAATGAAGTTGCTGAAGGACGATAGAAAATAGATGTCATTTGGCTACTGACTTACAGCTTTTTGTCTATAGATGTCCCTATCTACTCTTTTAGACAACAACAAGAAGCACGAAAATGATTAAATTTTTTTTAAACAACTGAAATAAGAGAACTACAGCAAATTTTGAGAAAAGCAAGCACCAAGGTAATGAAGAAAACAAATTTAAGATGAGTATAAAAGCCAACAGCAGGGTATAAATTATAGTGTGTAAAAATATAAAATAAAAAAGGTTTAGGGACCAAAACTATCAAAAAAAGATTCTGAAGGGAAACCAAAGAAATGTAGAAAATTAAGCAGAAAATGTAAAACTTAATACTATAGCGAAAAGAAGAAGAAAAAACTAAAGAGTTTGAGATATGAAGCACATAAAATTGTCAAAAAGTGAGAAGCACATAGAAGAAAGACGCCAAATAACTAGAGCAGAAAAGAAAATAAGCAATAAAAAAAGAAATGCATTGCATAAGTTTGACAAAAATAATAGATTGTCAAATAAGGAGTGGATGCATGAAGGGCTAAATTTTAAAAATAGTAGAGAGAGAACAAGAAATAAGAGCATTATTAAATATGCAATTAAAGATACAAAGAAACGGGGAAAGCTAAATAAGATAATAAGCGATTAGAAAATAAAATAAAACAAGAAAGACTTGGAATAACTTGAAGATAATTTAAACATCTTACAAAATAATTTTGTACTGTGAGCGTTTGCTACTGCTGTTTAAAAAATAATAAAACTTTTGGATTGTATCTTCCGTTATTTGTTAAATTATATTTGATTTAATGTTTTTGTCATTTTGTCAGCACTTTTCTCAGGAAATTATTTCCCAAAATTTTAACCACCATAATAGAAATTATTTCAAGACTACTAACTAGAAGTTATAGAAGAGTAGAAGAAAAGAAAGACAATTACTACTAATAACTGAAAAGAACAGAAACTGGTAGGAAAAAAACTTTTAAATAAAATAATATTTAAGACATGTCAGAATGCAATAAACACTGAATAATGCATGAATGTAGAAACCGCAAAGTGACTGAAAGAATTCATAAATTATTTTATTATTCTAAAAATGATACTTACTGTACTAGAAGCATAGTGGAGGTAAATTAAGAAATTGAGGAGCACGTGTGTTTACAAACTAAACTAGCCTAATAGTAGGCTAGAAATTAGAAATGTTAAACAACTAAGTAGAGAAAAAAATGTAACAAAAGGTATTGCCCAATTTAATTTATTTTAACAAATAGAAAAATAATTTAAATTTAAGGAATAAAAGAAAGTGTTGAATTTTTATTTAAAACTCAAAAATTCAAATTTTAGTTGGTACCCAAAATTGCAACCTCCAGACTGCTTCACTTCTGCTGCCTAAAAATTAAGCTAATCTAGTTGTTGGTACCAACTGGATCTCCTTACTTTACACCTTGCCATTGTTGCTAATGAAGGTTCTTTGATGACTCACCCTGTGTATCTGACTTTTGACACACGTAACATTTATAATTATTGTCATTTTAAGCGATTTGTGGATAAACATTACGTCTAACCAGTTTTAGCTAAATGGTATGTAGATCTAAATTGTTGTTACATCACCTGCCAGCGGACCGGGAGTGTCTTAGGATTATGTGAACAAGAAAACAAGAGACCACATAAAATCCCATATTTATTACAAATTTTATGAAAGTGCATAAATTTTAATCAAGTTTCTTTGACCAGCTGAAAAAATATACGCAAATACTTGAGATCTTTTTTGCATATACGTCAATTCGAAAAAACCTTTTTGCTGGCAAGGAAATCACGATTATGGGCGACGTGCGCAAGAGTGGTATTCCCAGTCTTTCTCCATAAGTAGAGGCGTAACGCAGATGTTGAACAGAAGTCATTTCTCTCACTTCATCATTGCAGTTGAATTGAGAAATCATTGATAAAAGTTAATTCTTTATCTGAATTTTACGTGGTTACTATGCAAACAATAACGAAATTGTGTCTTATTGCCTTGGGTAAGTACAGAACCGTCACACTTTTCTCGTTACAATTTGTGCAATTTTGAAGTTGTTACCCAAGAAACTTGCCAATTAGTACCTTGACTTTTCAAAAATCCCAATCAAGAATTTACCTACAAAAAACGCAATCATTGTGGACCTAGTGTTGACTACAATTAAAATCACAATTATGTAGTTTAGAAATCTTTGACTTGTTTATTGAGTTGAGGTATTTGGTTCTGGTTCTGAAGGTTGCTCATTATCCCAAAACAGCCGAGCATGGCCATCAAATTATCGTCACGTTATCAGTTTCTCGCTCAAACTCTAACTAAACACTTATCAACAATAATTAGCTAAACCAATATTTTGATTTCAGCGATGACGGTTGCGCAAGCGGCCAGTCTACCCTCCAGACAAAGACGCCAAGCGGGTTTCGCTTGGGACGATTCTGACAGCGAGATAGCTTTTAGACCCCCGCGCCAGTCACCTCAACTTCCCCAAAATGCAGCAGGACCAACAACCCCAGGAACGACCACAACCACCCCTTCGGCGGCGTTCAGTGCTTGCATAAGGGCATGTGCAACCACCCCCGAGTACAACCCCGTCTGCGGATCAGACAGAGTTAGCTACAGCAACGAGAGCAGACTGAAATGCGCCAACCGATGCGGCCTCAGTAAGCCAATTTTTTAAATTTTGGAAAAGGGTTAACTTTTGGTTTTTGTTGCAGGTGTCACGAAAGTTTTCAACGGGAGCTGCTCGCCTCTGTAAAACTTGGATGAGTTGTTAAGGTTTTAAAAAATTGACAAAGTCTGCTGTTATTGACTTATTATTTATTGTTAAATTAAATGGAACAAAGTGACTAGGGTAGTTTTTAATTCGAGCTTTCTAAAATCATTTTTAAAATTTGTTTCTCTATTTTTACACAAGTTTTACCTCTATATTTTTTATCTCTTCTCTTCCTTTGAGGGTCTATTCCCTTTTGGCAAAAACTCGACCTTTGAAAGACTTTTTAAGGTTCTGTGAGTAGAATTCGGTTCCTAGTTCTAGCTTTTTAGAACTAGTTCTTCTCGAGCTAAATGTTAGAAACTTGCACAGCGGAAGTAGCGCACATGTGCTAGGTGGGCCATTTAACGAATTCATTCATGCAGCAACTGCTGTGATTACTGTTGCCAAAATCACAAAAGACGTGAAAGGTTGCTGTTGGTCAATCGAACCCAAGCGATTATTCACCCAGTAAATTCCGTCCGATTGCTCCTTATTGCATCGAATTTCACAGTCAAGGTGAAGGATAGTCAGTAGTCACAATCATCATCACGAATTCGTCTATTACGCGGATTCACCAAGTAGACTCTTCAGTTTAAATCGCCAGGTCAGTCGTCGAGCTGTTTTCCACAAGGCACATCCTCTTATACCTCACAACCTGTTTTTCTCCGCCACAATTTCTTTTGCTCCTCTCCTCGATGCAAGTGAATTACCCAATTGACGTCCGAACCCGCCAAGAAATGTTGTGGCCTTACCTAAGTAAGTCTCTGCTCTAATTAACTTCTAACACCAAATCAATCATTATTCCAGGCGTTCTTGTTGTTTTACTCCACCAGGTCGCAATAGGTCACGGCCACCGGGACATCTTCACGTCGAAATTGTTGAATGGCTACAATTTTGGTGAGCGCCACCGCCGACAGTTGGGGTCTTCGGGATTTAACTGGAGAGCTGTCGGGAACACCGACGACGTAATTTTTTTCGACGACAATTTTGATTTTAACTCCCGCAGCGGGGCCTCTTCGACCACTCGAAGGCCCGCAACCACTCGAAGGTTTCAGGGATCAACCGTGGAAATTCCCGGAATGGGAACGACGAGGTCGCCGTGCGAAGACGCCTGCCAAATTACTTCTGAATACAACCCTGTGTGCGCGGACGACGGTACGACGTACTTCAGCGTGCGGCGCCTGAAGTGCGCCCAGAACTGCGGAAAAAGTGAGTTTTTTACAATTTTGTTAATCTCGCGGAAAATTACTTTTTAATTATTTACGAAAAAACCGGAATTGTTATTGTTGTGTTGTCGTTACGTTATGATTATTTTTATTTTACAAAACTTTACACAGGTCGAAACGCATCATGTAACTGGGAATTACCTATCGTTTGGTGATTTAAGGTCACGATTTTCGGTGCCTCATTCTTATTAGCTTTAGGAATTCCTGGCCAAAGGCTGATGCGTAACTGGGGGGCTGTGACCTTTCTTAGTATAGGTAGGTCGGTCAAAATTACATAGTTTTGGCTTCCTCATTTTAAAATTGACTTGTAAAAACCTGTGTTTTTCCTCAACGCGGTTAGATAACTTTTTTATAACTAGTGTTATTTGTGGTGTTGTTATGAGCAATAAATGTTTGCGTCGAAATATAATTTCTAGAATTTTGCATCTACTTACCGGATGTCTTGTTTCAGGAGTCAGGATGAGTCACTCTGGAGCCTGCACCCATATCCCTGAAACACCAATCGGTGGATGAAGTGAATAGTAATTGGGCTGAGCTGAAGACGCGAAGAAGACTGAATTTTGGTAAATTCTACAAATTTTCTACAGATTTTTAAATTATTTATTTAATTTTGTACCTACAATGTCAATACACATATTCCAATAAATGGCCAATAAAAAGTGGGTTAGAACAATAATGGAAGTTTAACTCATTCATCCAATATCCAACAACTCGCTGAAGAAACAAGGGTCTCTTTTAAGCTACGATTTAAATTTGGCGCGTCAAGGCTTCAAAAATGGCGCTTAAATGCGCGCCATCTGACCTTATTTGTATCAACCAGCCAAGTGTCAGCCGTCAGTCAAACCAAACACCAAACGTCACTTTTAAAAAAAGGCTTGTTTTGATTTCAAACAAGCCGTTTCAATTGTGTCACCAATTTAATTAATTAAAAGAAATTCCAATGAATTAGCGAGACATTTCTATCCAAAACCTCGCTGCCAACATTCAACGACCAGTTCAGGCCCAAAGTTATGATACCTAAATGAATCGCGAAATGGGCGAGAAAATTGAGGTTAGAATCCAATGTTTATCGTCCAAAAGCAGCAAAATTTACCAAATTCTAACTGTTTCAGGACTACGAAGTGTTTAATTTACTAGGAAAAGGCGGCTTTGCGTCCGTGTACCACGCAAAATGTCTCAAAACAGGCCTGGAAGTCGCCATAAAAATGGTAACTAGATTTTTGTTAAGTAATACGCCCCTAAGGTATTTACCCTTAATTTTTACTTATAGATAGACAAGAAGTTGATGCAAGCCGCCGGAATGGTTAGGCGCGTCGAGCAGGAAGTTTCGATCCATTATAGGCTTAAGCACCCCTCGATTCTGGAGCTATACACGTTTTTTGAAGACGCCAACTATGTTTATCTTGTCCTGGAATTGTGCCATAACGGGGAATTGCGGCAATACATTAAAACTAAGGTATTTTTTCCATCTTAAGTTAGTCAAGAATTACAAGTTTTTTACTATCAACAGGTGTTACGCGAAAGTGAAGTGAGTAACATCATGAAACAAGTTGTAGAAGGCATCAGGTATCTCCACACCCACAACATTTTACATCGCGACATGTCCTTATCGAACTTACTATTGACGAAAGACATGCAAGTGGTAGGTTGATTGAACCCAAAATGCGTTGAAAATATTAAAAAACTTTTTTAGAAAATTGCTGATTTTGGTCTCGCCACTCAATTGTCTCGGCCGGACGAAAAACACTTGACGATGTGCGGCACCCCCAATTTCATATCGCCGGAAGTGGCTTCAAGGACGTCGCACGGTCTTGAGGCTGACGTTTGGGGTTTGGGTTGTTTGCTCTACAACTTGCTGGTGGGTTTGCCCCCGTTCGATACTCAGGGCGTCAAAAATACGCTCAACCGTATCGTTTCGGTCAACTACCATGTACCGAGTCATCTCTCCCTAGAAGCCAAAGATCTCATCCACGCGCTGCTGCAGAAGGACCCCAAGGAGCGGATGAAGCTGGACGACATTTTGGACCATCCCTTCATCAAAAGAGGACAAGTAAGGGTGGGGAGCGACGAGATAATGTCCTCTATTGAATTTTAAGGGATTCTGAAAGTTTTAGAGTAAAGTTTAGAGTTGTGAGGTTGTTTGAGGCCTAGGAAATTTTGACAAGACGGCTCCATTCAAGCAGTCAAAATTCTTGACAATGACACTTGACTTATTTATGACTTAATGGAGGTACTTTTCAAGTAGGTAAACTTCCACTCAAAGGAAGAGATCTCAATGGTGGGTAGCCACAAGAGCACTCAGTAAACGACCCATAAGGCTGTCTGCTTAAGGGTTTTATAGTTTATTTAATTATAATTTATTTCTGCCAATTTTAAAAGATTTAACTTTATTAGAAATACGTTTTTAAGCGCCGGCGGCCCTCTCTGGGGCACCCTGTATGTAGTTGATTAAACCAAAAAGTTACTCCGCTAAACTGGCTATGAAGAAATTTAACTCTATCTCTTGCAAGGTTCAAAGTTGCTACCAGTTCAGTTGGTGACAGTGCCATTGTTCCAGATGTTGACGTCACATCTGACCCAAGATAGCGGCATCCACACCATGTCGAGTCGGCGCGAGAGCGCCTTTAGCGACAGCGCCGTCCCCCACCCTTGCCTGACATCAACCAGCTACCCTCGAAAAAATAACAGCGATTGCCTGCCCTTCAACAACCGTCTTCTACAGCCTGGCCGCGTTACCCAAAGCATGGAGCACTTATCGAAACAAATCTCTGACACCCACATAACCCCAAATTACCCCCCTTCTCGTTGTTACTCCGCAAATTCCTGCAACAATCCCGAAGTTCAGTCGGTATTTTCAAATTACGGCTCAAAACACGACTTGAGGACCAGCCAATGTAGCTGTCACGACCCGCCGCCTAGCGTCAGTCAATGCAACCAAAACCGCTACCCTTCCGATCCGGGAGGATTGAAGCAGACGCCGAAAAAAATTGACAAACCTAAAAGTCAGAGACTGCTCCAGTTGTGCTCGCAGCGCCTCCTGGCGAAGAGTCACAGAACAGAGAACTCGATCTTGCACATACTGGAGGATGGAGAGGTTGTGGTTGAGTTGATGAGGAAAAGGGGGCGGTTGAAGCGGACCGTGGTTTGCGAGGTTTTGAGGATTTCGTCGGACGGCTCGAAAATTATTCTGTACGAGCCGAACGCGGGGAAAGGGGTGGCGCCGGCGGAGACGCCGCCACCGCTGCCGCAACAAGGGGGCTACCAGGTGTTCAACATCGAGAGTTTGCCGGAAAAACATTGGAACAAGTACATGCACGCCTATCAGTTCATCGCGCTGGTCAAGGAGAAAACGCCGAAAGTCACGTGTTATAGCGAGAAAACTAAATGCGTTTTAATGGAGAATTTGACGGATTTTGAAGTCACTTTCTACGAAGGTTTGTTGTTTTGGGGGTAACTCTCCTACTTGCACAATAAATTAAATATCTTTATTTAAGAAAATGCGTACCTTTTCTTTGGTCAATGAAACGCCGCTATTACTTTCTTGCGAAAACTCTGATAAAATTTCTGACGAGTAATTTTGCCAGGGGGAACAGTTACGAAGTCTTCGCTGAAGGGAGTGACGTTCGTCGATTCCTCGGGCAACAAACACAACTTCCAAAACGCCAACGATTGCCGCAGCTTAACTGGAACCCTAGAGTTCATGTGGAGCCAGTCTCAAGAAGCTCTAAAGCACTGTTTGTTGCTGGAAGAAATGTTGTCGAAAGTGTCTGGACCCAACTTCCCTGTAATTATAGGTCGACGACCCAATTCGGGTCCAGCAGGCAAAGAAAATCAAACTCACACCATGATGGTAAATTTTTGTAACCCTTTGGCGGCTTAATTAACTTGTTATAATTGCAGCCCTCGTTTACTGTTTCCATGAACAGTACAACAGCAGGGTCGTCGTTTCAAAGCAATAGCACCGCAGCTTCTAAAGAAAAGAGAGTGGCTGTTCCTGGTATTGGAACAGCCGTGCAATTGCCCAGTGGAGAAGTGCGGGTCAGGTACAGCGATGGGGCCCAACTGTGGATGGACGGGAAGCACCAAATTAGGTTCCAGTCCGCCGACGGGAACGTGGTGAATTATTCAGATAAGGATAACGTTCCTCGAGTTGTTAAGGAGAAGCTGCAACACATGCCGAAGATTTTGGAACATCTGATGCCGTCTCCGGTTACATCTCATAAATTTCGCCTATGAGGCAATTTTTTTTCATTTAGTGTAGTGCATTGGACAACTGTGGCTTAGACAACACACGCTTCTTTAAAGATAATAAGGAAAGTCCCTGATGTTTTGTATTTTTTCGTTATATAAGTGAAATATATTTATTTTAATAACGGTGGTATTCACATCAAAGCTTTGATACTGTGATCACGTTTTGCCTGGTTTTCTAAGTCACGTGCGCGACGTCAGTCCGTGACGTCATAAACATAGTAGTCCCAAAGAAGCTACTGCGTTAAGTATGTTGGGTCGGTAATACAGAATCCTTTTTAGTTGTTACAGCTATTACAACTAAAACTACGTTTGCATTTGAGCACTCGTTGGGGAAAAATAATATGCGTTGCACCATTACTGGTGAGAGGGGGGAATTCAAACAATGCAAGTAAATTTTTATTTTTTATAAATAGAAAAATTCGAGAAATAAATATACAAAAAACGTTAATAAAGCCGATGGTCTTCTAGATTAACCGTAGCGCTTCTTGAACTCGCCCATAAATTTAACTAATAGCTTGACGTCGTCCAGGGTCACTGCATTATACAGGGAAGCCCTGATTCCGCCAACCAACCTGTGTCCTTTCAACTGGAACATGCTTAACTTCTCGGCTTCTTCCAGGAATTTCGCCTCTAATTCCTCGTTTCCGCCTGGACCTCCCACTCTGAAGGGAATGTTAATTCTGCTCCTAACGTTTTCGTCAATGGGACAACTATAGAATTGATCAGAGTTTTGTATCGTCGCGTAGAGCAAGTTGCTTTTTTCTGCTGATTGACGTTCCATTTCTTCAACACCGCCATTTTTTACTATCCACTGCAGAACTTTTTCCGTAACATAAACTCTGGAAAAGAAAATTTCGGAACTTGGCGAAATTTCAAGGTTTTTGGGAACTTACGAAAATGTTGCGGGAGTGTTCTGGACTGAATTCTCCTTGTTAATGTTGGTGAAATCGAGGATTGAAGGACAGATAGGCATCGGGTTCCCCAACAAGTCGTCTCGAACAATAGCGACGACGACGCCGGCGGGGCCGATGTTCTTTTGGGCTCCCCCAAAAATGACTCCAAACTATTAAAAACGAGTGATTAAATAATAACAACAATTTTTTTAATTACCTTAGAGACATCAACGCGTTTCGTCATAATACTAGAGGACATATCGCAAACTATAGGAACATTAGATTCAGGAATGTACGGAAATTCGACTCCTAAAATCAAATTTAATTAGGTCAAATTTTAAAATTCAAATTAATTACCATCGACTGTTTCGTTATCGCAGTAGTACAGATACGAGGCGGAGGGGTTCAAGGTCCAGGACGACTGTGGTGGAATACTTCCAGGTTTTTCGGCTTTGGGAAACACCAGTTTGACGTTTCCATATTTTGCGGCCTCTTTTGCAGCTTTTGCGGACCAAGTTCCGGTAACGGCGTAATCTGCAGTTCCGGTCCTGTTAATGAGGTTCATTGCCACCGCGGCGAAGCCGCCAAGACCGCCCCCTTGGAAGAAAATAATTTTGTAGTTGTCCGGGACTTTTCTGGAAAGATTAATTTAATTTTTTTCTTTTTCGGCGTTAAGAGACCTACAATAGCGTTTTAACGGCGTTTTTGGCGTCGTTGTTGATTTTCGTGAACTCTTTGGATCTATGACTCATCTCCATCAGACTCATGCCGCTGCCTTGGAACGAGAGGAGTTCAGCTTGCACTTCGGCCAGCACCTGAAATTGTTGTTAATTCAATCAATTGCGCATCCAATCGTCAGTGTCGCAATTTATCGCAATAATCATTTATTTGTTTGTTTATCCTCTCGTTACTTTTCTCTGGAGCCAGAATGCCAAATTAAGTGAAGGTTAAAATTTTTAATTACTGATATTTCGAAAGCCAGTATATTTATTAATAAAAAATTATCGGGAGATAAAAATATAGAACAGACAAAATTGCATAATGCGGAAGCTGTCTCGCGATTTTTGGCAGATAGTGAACCGTCGCAGTCCTCCTCAACAAGATTTATTCCACAATAATTACCAGTGTTGGAGAAAAGTTCATGAACCTACTTGCAGCCAATCTTCTTATCTTTGATTTTGGTTATTGCTATTTTTACGGTACCAACAAACATTACTAAGAAAGGCACGTCAAACGTAATAAGCTTCCAGGACGCCTAATGATTTGAAAAACACATTACCAACAATTGATTATTATTGCCGTTTTAACTTTTGCCTTGTTGACTCGCGATTTGAAGCCAGTTTCGTAAGTAGCATGTTTACTCCTCTAAGACAACGTAAACATTTGACTAACACGAGACTTTTTTAGCCACGGAAAGAAACGTTGGATGGCACCCAAAACTGGAGCGATGCAGTTCGAGGCTACTTCGGCATCATTAAATTTTCCGCTCTTCGCCGCCAGAAAAGAAATTTAAAAGAGTAGAACTGGTTTTAGGAACGCAACCACGCCGTTCACTTATTTTCTCTTCACGTCGTGGTGAAACATAATTACAGTTGTTACAACCGTCGCCATGCGATTAGCAGGCTTTGTTGTGATTATTTGATCAGTGCAAGGCTAACCGATTGTTAGTGGCATTGCAAATTCACTGTTTGCTAGTTATTTAGATTCTTTAACCGACTCAAATTATGCTCAAACATTAACAGTAAACACTGCGACAAAGAAATTACGGCGTGTAAACTTGATTAGGTCAGTTCCATGAAGCAGTTCGATAACTATGTTTAAAGAGAGATATACAGAAATGTGATTGACTGCATCATTATCAAGATTCGAGCTTCTTCCTCCGTTATGAGTTAATTAATTGTTAATATTTTTATTTTTTTAATTATACGCACCTCTCTGGGTAGTTTGGCGGGTCCAGCGCCGAAATTCAGGGCTGATTGACTGGTTCCCATTGTAATTACACTCAAATCACCAAAAAAAATTGATAAGGCACTTGTTAAGGAAAACTGTTGAAAACAGACTGTTGGGTTCTACCGCGTCGTTCCTTATATACAGATAACTTTGTTCCACATTCTGGTGGGGTTACCGACACAAGTCATAAGATGGTTATTGATAAAAACAAATTAATTTCGCCATTGTTAATTACGTCCATTGATGCACTTGGTATTGGAATTTGCGTCATGATTCAAATGCATTTCCAGATTTTTCGAGAACTCTTGCCTGTTAAAATTTAGATCTGATCTTGTTCTTTCCCCTTCCACAGAAGCTAAAAAGTCTTATTTTTCGACGTTGTAAAAGTGGTAAACAAAAGAAATTGTTCTCCAAATAGCATTTCGCAAACAACTCGCAAATCCTCTATTTTGTTAATTTAGCTGCTTTAAGTTCTTAGGTAAAGCTTGCTACTGAACCCAACGTCCTTCTGTTCAATAACAATAGTGGCATTGATTTATTAATTAATGGAATTACGCAATGCAATTTGAGAAGTGACGCCGAATTCTTTTTAAAAGGAAGTTCAAATTATTTTTCAGCATTTTTGCATAGTTTTTCTCGAATCAATGACCTTTGTCGAATTTTTTAATAATGCACGTTATTGCTAGAAACTTTTGAACACTTGGTGAATGCTGCCAAAATCCTATTAATGTTATAAGCGTGGAAAATTTCAAAATAGTATGTAGTTCAATTAACAAAAAAATTTTCTATTTGCAAAAATCCTGCTTGGCTGGCTGGATTACTAGCATAGTTACGTTGGTTCACTGGTGTCAATTCTTTTCTTATCATTTTTGAGGTCAGAGCGAGCTCACACGACCGATATTGTGGCACTTGATCCAATAGGTTTATTAATCACGCCAGAAACTACAATTAGCGAGTGATTGGGTTAATTTCGGTCGATCCCAATAAACATGTTGCAGAAGAACACTTGTGACTGCTTTTACGTATAATGAAAACGAGAAAAAATACGATAATTATTAGGCAATTTGTTATCGGGAGTCTCGTGCAATAATACTAGGGGAAAGTTCCTTTAACATCGCTGGTAGCAACAATATTGTTTTTTAACTCGACATTAAGCGACCAGGAGCCAAGACTGGGCAACTAAAACGTAATGTAGCCAGTGTGAATACTTGTTTTGAAAAATTCGTTTGTTTGATGTATCTTTGTGTATTGCGAGCTAGTTTATTAATGGAAATTTTATATTAGCGTAATTGGCAGAAACAAAGTGTTTTTTTATGAAAGATAAGTGGGCACAGATGGTATCGTCAAATTGCACCTACTACGGTTTGGTGTTATAGTAAACTTTTTTGAAATTTATAAACAAGGATTTTTGTTTACCGAATAGGAAGTGCTCGAGCACCTATTGTTTCAAGTGTTTTGTTTCCTTTAATTTATGCTGGAAAATTTCTTTATATTTAAAGATGTGAGGGTACTTGTTCGCTCGATATCTTTGACCCCGTCAATTAATGTCCATTCCAAAATTGGTTAATTTGCAAAACGCAGCATGCATCTGAACACCATTTACATACACTGCAAACGGATTAATTGAATACTACTTAACACATTTTAATATTACGGTCTTTATCTAGATCCTCCAACAAATGCTAACTTTTTACAATTTGGAAAATTAATTAAATTTTTTTACAATAATTTCTTAAAAGTAATAATAATAATAATTGGTTGATAAATCAAAAATGGTTACAAATAACCATACAAAAAATATTCGTTTTTAGTTTCTACATCATATCGTTAAAAAATATACAGGGTGTTCTATTTGAAAAAATTGAGAAAATTAAATTCAAAAAGTTCTAAATTGAAAAATTAAGTTTAGCCACCCTGTACAATTTTTTAAAAGTAAAAACAATTTAAAGACCCCTCACAGATGTTTCATAACTAGTATACTTACATATTTTTTTCTTAAAACTCGTAATTGTGACTGTAGTGATTTTTTTAACATGCATTTGCAGATGCCATTATTTAAATAAAAAAAAACACTACATCCAAGTGGTTTGAAAATAGTCAGTAGGTAATAATATTGGAGTAAAAAGAGTCTAGGAAAAGGCGCGAAAAATTTTTTTTACCCACAACATTCCATTGAAAGAAATGTCACTTGCCTCTGTATAATCGTTTTAGCTCACCCTGTATGTTCAAAAATAATTTCTGGTTAGTTTCCAGTTATCATACCCGGCAAGCTATCGAAGTCGGAAGCACTATTGCCCTACCCTGCATAATAATAATTATACACCTTTTATAATAAATTGTGTAGTTTTATGGTAGAATTTTTTTTCAACCATCAGTGTGTGGAAATGGATAGTTGTGTGGATGAAGAGCTAGAGGGGAGAAAATACAAATTTATAGCTAGGTGTCGCACCAAAATTGTTTCCTGCTTTCTGGAGAGAGCTAATTATATTCTTTTTGGGGAAAAAATCTCATTTTTCTACTTAATTAATTTTTTATGAATTTTAATATTTTGTGACTCTTCTATCAAATATCGACTTTTTCCAATTTGTAGTATAATTAAAAATTAAAATAAACTAAATTCACATTGCCTAATTCTGGTAATAACATTGAGGGTCATTGCGTTTTTGTTAGGTGTTCCGGGGGGGTCTACCGCCTGCCTACTTCGCCACTGACCGATCTTGTTATTCTAAATTTTTATTCAGATTTTTGCCCTATTTTTAATGAAATTATTATTATTTTGAGTCACTTTAAAAATAAATAAATAAAATATTATTGAAAGGGTTACTTCTGGGTTTTGCCGTTTGGGGCAGCAAAGTAGGGATCTGTAAGTTTGCTGCGTTTGTTGTGTGTGTCGCCGGCTGCAGTGGAGATGGCGCTGTGGGTTCGGGATTGGGACCTGCGGACCTCGATTCTGCCATCGCCATAGTGGAAAATGGCGATGGTGATGATTTGATGTAACGAATGTACAACTTCGTAAAGTGCGTGTAGTGAGGTTTGTAAAATAAGCGAAACGGTTCCGTTGTGATTAGTTTGAATGAAAGGCAAACATGCAGAATGTATCACCAGATTCCCCAGCAGTTAATCCGAAATTAGATAAAGTGAACGGCCAGCACGATATAGCGAACTTGTCGTCGACTCCCCATTCAACCTCCAATTCAAGTCCCGCAAAGTCCGAAACGGAAACGTATTCAGAACATCGGCGATATATGTCCGATACATCGGAAAGTGAGGAAGACAGTGTGTCAGAGGTAGGAATTTGTTTAAGCGATTGTCCCTTGTGTCCGTCGATTTCGCCTCGAGGCCCAAGTATCAATGAACTTATATGTCGAGAGACATCTTGTGGCAGTCATCATGTCTGTCTGCCGTACAATACTCGCCCTTCGTTCAGCGGATTTAGGTGAAAAGCGGCCGATTTCGGTTGATTGTTCATTAATCAATCTGCAAACAAGTCGTAGTGCGTGAAATTATGTAAGCCGATCAAGAGCTGCGTTCCAAAACCGATTGTGTTGTGCTCACCAGTTACCTACCATCCTAGTTGACCAGGACTATTTTGGTACACGTCAAACCTTTTGTCCGTCGTGGATTTTTTAACAAACCCAACCGGCCAGACACTAATTCCAACCATCTACCTGCGCAATTCGTCAACATTCCTTATCATTCACATTTCCATGCATAATCGCCGAGTGTCATAGTTCACGTCCAAAGACCTTCCATCGCTCCGATTTTTCAAACGCTCGCTTTTCTCCAACGAAACTCTTAATTATTGGTAAATAAATGGCCAAGCCGCTTATTTTTAGCCAGCGCGACAGTTACTCGGCCCTAATTCAATCAAGTCCACTACCAAATTCCAAGATCCGAAGATCCGGTGGTCGCGCTGAAAATTCCCAAAACTCCCCTTTTGACCGTTCCGAGCATAACGCGGAATTATCCGTCGACTTGCAAAACCGTTTTTAGAACAATGCCGGATCTTTATTGGAGGAATGCAAACTTTCTCCGAGAAACTATTGTTCACACTTTGTGATTCGAGCTATTTGACAGCCAAACAACGCGACTTGTCAAAATTTTTGACGGAATTTGACAACTTTACGGCCTACTAGATCACCCGGTCCGTGCACTTTCCGTCATTTGTTTTTCGGCAGCGCCGACTTCGTTCAACCAAAAGCAGAGATCCCCGTCGAATTTTCCAGAAGAAACAGTGCCGAAATTGTCAGGTCGTTGACCTTCTAGGTTACACCGTTTTGCGAGGGTAGTAGTGGGTCGCTGGTGTTGCCGGGTACTTTTGAAAAATCAGCCCTTGAAATTTGTTACGTTTTGGATCCTCGGGTTTGTCAAAGTAGCGGAATGCGACAGCTCCTTGGTCGACTAAATTATTCTTTTCTATTTGCTTTCAGGAATTTCTTGTCCAGTATTGGCATGTTAATGGGGGTGGTGACTGCATGAATAGAATTCGAGACAGTTCCGGAATTATCCCACCGGGTTTGTGACAGTTGTCAATTTTTTTGACGAATTGCCGGCCCGCTTGATGTTGAACAGAAGCGACACCTGCTTTTTCAAAATTTTGGAACAATAGGGAGATTCGTGGTCGTTTCTGGATTCTAAACAAAATTTCGAAATTCTTAATCTTGAGTTATCTAATTTTAGACAGGCAATGCCGAAATTTGACGGGTTGCTGTCATTCTTGCTGAGAACTTAACAATAATTCTTTAAGGTCCTGAAGGACACCTGCCAGTTTTGGATCCTCGATAAAATTTTGGTTTGTGGCTGCACACTTGATATACATAATCAGCCCTATTGCGTATCCAAGATGTTTGGACTAACATGGGTGTTTGCCATTACAATGGGACCGTCACACTTCAAATGTAGACAGAGCCGATCACATTCTAATGGCAAACACCATGTTATGCCAAACATCTTGGATACGTAATAGGGCTGAATGTCGCAATGTCAGAGAGATTAGGTACTCTTTTGTTATTTGCTTTCAGAACTTGTTGTATAAAGAAGCTTAAAACCAGTACTATTGTGTATCCAAGATTCTGGACGTCTCATTCTGGAATTGTAGACAAAATTTTAAAAGTCTGACTTTGACAGATGGCCTGGAATATGGCAACCTGACGGCTTTGGGAAAATTGTTGTTTGAGGCTGAAGAACTCGAAATTTAACAAGTAAACGATTTTAAGTCAGCACTGGGATTCCTAACAAAGCGTTTCGACCGCGTCGCTTCCAAAGCGACCGAAATCTCGACCGAGTCGACTTGCATTTCTATCGGTTAAACAGAGAGTTCCGAGAGGCTATTGCTTTTTTTGGTCGCGACGCGGTGGAAACGCTTTGTCGGGGATTCCAGTGCTGGTTGTTGTGACATTGAAAAGGGTCCTTATTTATGGTTCTTTCGTCTTGGTGCCATTGAGGATTGATACAGTCCTAACAAAATTTGGCAATACATCCGTGTAGTTGGTAATAGTATTTCTGGACAAAAACCAGACATTTCACTTACGTGAAAGATAAACAATAAAAACTTTATGAAGCTGGCTTGCAAAGTGCGGGAGTGGGACGGTCAGTAACAATAAAGAAACCATTACTCTACAAGAAGGGAACGTAAATCGTCCATTATTTTGGTTATCGACTCTTTAGGTTACAAATGCTAGTGCATTAACCTAACTCTATTTAATTTTGTTTACTTTTTGTCAATTTTTGCAAGTGGCTCCGCATCAAAATAATTTTTTTGAAAGGTTAGGCGCTCTTTATTCAATCTATGGGGCTTCAATAAATACCTATATAATTTTTTGGCCTAGCGACATCAATGGCAACTATTAATTTTGACATTCAATTACAAATTCTCGTGTTGGAGCTGGCCGATGTTCCGTTGGTGAAAGTGTTGCGACGACACCCTATATTACGGATTAAACGGCGGCATCCTGTCAAAGTTGCTCAAATGCTGGTACACGTTAACTTACGAATCAAGTTTTCCCTTTCGATATGTTTGGATTTTGTAAGTAATGAAATATAAATCCTCCATTTATAGCACCCGCATCCTCATCATAAACATTGATTGAGAGCCTATTTCACTTGAGGCACTTTTACTACTTTTCATCTTTACATCCATAAATTCAACCACCCCCTATGTTTGCCAGTCGCCATATTTGGATCATTAAATATTATTAATAATTAAAGCTTAATGGGAATCGAAGCCAGATTTGTCGCAGAAATCCGCAACAGTTAAATGTTTTCGTCCTGACTCACCTGTATAGTCATAGATACAGGAAATTTAGAACCGCGTCAATCGGTACTTTCACCCTGTATAGCGGGTAATTGTTTTTATCACGGGCCAAAATCGAATTCGTGCATGCTGGAAGTTAACGTGCACCGTGTTTTCTAGACCTATTTGATGGTGTAATGCGTACTCAGTACTATTAATGTTATTATTGATTTGGCGGCAGCAAAAACCTCTGTAAGGTGAGTCAAGGGCGCGATTAGGGGCTCTGGGATTCTAATCTCGGAATTTGAAGCCGTCATCGAGGAAACAACAAAAATGTATTAAACAGTCTTCTGGTCACATATTAATTATTATTATATTCGTCTTTTTTGTTTTAATCGAGTTTTTTCTGCTCACATATTAATTATTATTATATTGGTTTTAATTGTATTTATGTCTTTGGTGAGGTTAAAAATCTAGTTGCTGCTTTCATTCCGGTCGTATTTTTGTGATTACAACGGTGATTGCGGTCGCTGGATGCTTTAGGTGAGAGTCTTGGATTGCGTTATTGTTTTCATAATCTGGTCCCGGAATCTCGAGGATACCTGATAATTTACTGTTTTAACGACCGTGTCCGATGTCTTCTGGATAGATCGGCTCCAGTTGTGCCAGGTTTCATTGAAACCGACTTGGCATTCTCGAATGGCCGAGAGGTTATCGAATTTGGGAAAGCGAGTCCATCTTCATATTTCTGCTTCCACGTTTCATCGAATAAGAGAATTATCGGATAGCCGAAACCCTATCGAATGATATTTCATGTGGGTTTAAAAGGCAACACCAGCAAGTTCATGAACGGACATCCAGAGGGCGGCCATAAATAATTGCGAATCACTTGATTTCAAACTTCTGCGACTGCAGGATCCGGTGCCACCCTTATTTTCATTGAAATCACCATTTGTGTGCTTGAAACGCACTATTTTTAATTATTGATTTCAGCCGTTCTAGAACAGGTATACATTTTACGGCAACAAGGCTATTTAGTTAAAAAATAGATTGAAACAAACACCTTATCGGTCAATTGTTGCAATAAATATCGCCGAGTTCCGATACTATCGTACTGACACGCAGCATTGAGTGGACACATGAATGCAATATTTTCGGCCTCGTGACGAAATCAGGATGAAGACACCGTTTAGCACATTTTTTTTTCAGTCTTCCTTTTATGAAACCCTCTAATCAGTTCCACAGTTAACCTGCCGTTTTGACGAGTCAGTAGGCGTAATAGACGGAGTATTCGAGGAAACCGAAAATAGAGGCGATAATAAATAAAAATTAGTGTTTTCTACTTTTAACGCGAACCGATTCGTTCTATAAGCCGGCGAAGTTAACGTCTACACTACCATTTAACGCTCTGTTTTAGCGATATTAGATAAATCGTTTATCATTGTCTTACAATAAAAAGCGTCGGATACCGTTCAAGTAGGCCAATGAACTTCAGAACATCAATTTTCCGCAAAACGATAACTACACCTCCGTCCATTTAAAAAGAATCTGAAGGAATCGAAGATTGGTCGAGTGTGACGAAAGAGCGAGAAATTCACAAATAAATTGGCGATTTCGCCCTCCCCGAAGAAACAAACTGTCGGCTGTGTTGCAGCCAAAAGCGTTGAGGAAGTGAAGTCGCTCTAGAGGTCACAGGTTAGCTTGGCATAGTCTTGGCCGGCGGTATAAATAAAATTAACATGTGATAACTATTTTCCGCAAAAGTTCGTCTAAAAACTTGTTACTCGGTCTAAATTAGGCGCTGCAGTTTGAAGCAGCGACTCGGTGCAACTTGGTACTGTTTATTAACGTCGAGATTACTTAATTATTTGGAAGGTTCCAATTTATATTGCAGTGGTGGAGCGCGGCGCGGTAATCCTGACGTCGCAGGCACCAGGTGACCATTCTAGTAACAAACTTCAAATCACAGCCTTAAAGTTCAGATTTGTTCAAAATTAATTTTTTTATCTTCTTTATAATGACTGCGATGTTAGTTTCTTGAAAAAAATATTTTTTTGTATGGAATTATGTACAGTCAGTTACAAAAGTAATGTCATCTCACACTTTTAAAATTAAATTTTTTTCTACAGATGATGTGGCTAAAGGAAACCCAATTTCATTATTTCATATGCTTGCCATAAATATAAATTTTAATGTCTGTGTTGGTTTTATGTGGAAAATAAACGAGTTTAGAGTTTAACAAAGGGACATTACTTTTGAAGTCAGGCGTACATTTTGAATTCTAAAAGTATAATATCCAACGATAGCTGAAACAGTGGTTTGGTTTCATTCGCGAACTTTGTACATTTTCTCTTTTTTCTCCAGCTGATGATCGTCGTCATTCATGAGTCTTGTTCAGTTGATTGCCAAGTAGAAATTTGTTGTTTACAAAAAAACTTTTCGGTTTATTTCCAATTGTGTCGGCGATTTGCGTTGCTAAAAGTTGAATAATAAATAAAAACACCTCCAATTCGAAACAGAAGATTTGTTTCAGTTCCACCAAATTTCTCTTTGACTTGCTAAAATCTAATCTTGAATCATAAGTAAAAATGTATTTGAAAAAAAAAAACGGTTTGTAGGAAGAAGTTTCTTCTCCCGAACTTGAATTTGGGAAATATTTTTTCTTAGTTCTCTCGATTGTTTTGCAATTTCGGCACTATTTCCGCTTGTTACATCAGTAAATGAGGCTACGCCGTCTCGATTTGCTTCCTTCATTTTCCGGATAAGTTCACTGTCTGAGGCGATTCCTCGAAACTGCAATTCATTCTTTATGCGCATTAAACATTTTTGAAATAATAATTTGCGAACGATCCCATGATTATTTGCAGCTCATTACCATTGTTGCATGCTACAGTTGGCCAGATTAGAAAAATGCAGGTACTACGCCGTAAACTGCGCAAACGTAAGTACTCCGAACGTTACATTGGATTTCCCTAAGTATGCACAACAATTTTCACTTTGCCAGAATGCGAAACGCTCGCCACGAATTTAAATATTTTTCGATGCCCCACCGGTCACCGCAACAAATTCCACGATTCTCCACGCTACGCGGCACAGTAATTGTTATAAACAAAATTTCAGCCACTTGTGGGAGAAACTGAGATAATTGAGGAGAGGCGCGCCTCGAATCCGCCAGAAACGGCATCAATTGAATTTGTTCACCCCCCCGAACTTGCTGGATATCAGACGGCATTGGCGTCGAGGGCGTCGCGTCGCCGCCGTCGCCGTCCAATTTTGTTTACTTTTTTGCGACCACCCGCCGGAAAACTCTGAACCGCAAAGTGAACCCCATAAAACATTTTGAATCACGCCCAAATTAATGAATCTCACCCGACCATTTTTTTCGCGGACCACTGTACAAGGAACGGTTAACAGCGCCCAATACTGTTGGAGATGCTTCAATGAGTCAGTTGAGGTGTTAATTTTGGCGAGATCTTATCGTGCGGCTTGCCAGGAATGAAGTGTGTTCCTGCCGCTTTTCTTTCTCTGGTTGGGGCTTTTTCTAATTTTCATTGGAGCGCACGAGATTTTTTTTTGGGGAAATTATCGCGACGAATTGAGGTTTGTGGAACGCTTCTCCAACACGCCGTCACCGTCGACGATTAGCCAAATTAATTAGAAGGTCGAATACTTTTAGAAGTAATTACGCCGCAGTTAAGTGCAAGTTGATTTTTCTTGCAATTTGAATTGGCACAACACGTCGTGGGAACGAATTTTAGTAGCAGGGTGAAAGTGGCGGACTTGGACCGCAACTATTAACTATTAAACGTTTTAGTTGTTGAAATGCATTAATTCGTTTCCGACAACAATAAAAGAATTCTAGTTCAGTTTCGATTAGTACTCGTGGCTTAATCGAGTCCTATTGGAAAATTTAGTGCGAAACTAACATTATTTCATTTTGTTCAATTAAAGTTGTTGTTTAGGCGACGGCGCGCTGTTGTTTAACGTTCACTTCCGGACGTGTTGTAGCATCCTTAAAGGATGTAGTGACGTAGAACAAATAAGTAGCAAGAAAGTGAGAGGTTGATGATATCACTAGTTTAATTGAAATGCGTATGCGTGTGACGAAGGGGAAACACCGTGGGAGTACAGATTCCGCCAAATTTTAGATTTAAAACAACACTCCACACTGTTTATTTACCGCCAGAGACAATAGCTCAACTCCTTTGATAGCATTCTAGGTCAGCGGTACCCTCCAAGGTCCGGCTTCCTTTCCGGGCGCTTTTGTGTCACTTCCGGAGATTAGCGGCGACTCATTGAAGATTTTTTTTTTAGAAGGGGGTGTGATCTGCGACGGAAGTGTTAGCGGCCGAACAATTAAACTGCAAGATGCCGGACTGCACCGGAGAGAATGCGTTCAGCAAAAATACAAATAGAGATCGAGGAACTTTGATGGTTTCTAAAAATATTGTTTTCGATAAAAATATCTTTAGATTTTTAAATTTTGCCCCCCGATGTTGGAAGAGAAAGAGAAAACGTATAATTTCGAGGAAAAGCGGTTTTAACGCGATTACCACCTTGGGCTGTAAACTTTTTGATTACATTAGCCAGCCAGTTTCTTGAAATTTGAGTAAATACTTTAATCAATAACTGCGTAAAAAGCAGAGGCGTTGTTGGGACTCTTTGTGACTTTGCTCCCCATTATCCTTTCCAACTTATATAAATACAATCAATTTTTATGGAACGGAGCTTTTCCAAAAATTCATCACTTTTTTGGCAACCAGAAGGTAGTCGAAGTTTCCGCTTCGAACCAAATTGCAAAACCTCCAAAGGTCCCGAATCAATGAACAGGTTCGGGCGTTTGAGTGTTATTGCCAATATTTATAAACTTGCGACGTGGTTATTTCCATCCCTCTGCGCGGAATCCTGGACGATTTGGGAAACCCAAGACACTTCCGAATCTAGGATCCCCGAGGAGCTCACGTAGGGTCGTAAATCCCAATGGTGCCAGGTAACCGGTCCATTCACTTATTTTTCTTCACCCATTTTTTTTATTGATAAACTTTTTTAAAAGATATTTTTCTATTTTTGCGGCGTCCCGAAATAATCCCGAAAATTTGCGACATTGGCGGTTTGCACTTGTATAAATTTAGAATTTGCACAAACAAAAGCCGGGAAAAGTGCATCGCCGTTGATGCATTCATGCAGCGTCAAACATGATGCAACAACACGAAAAACAATCCGCGTTTCGTCCCGAACAGAACGCAAGGGGAACGATTGTAACAATAACGAAACCAGTTTTTCTTAATTGCGTCCAGCAGATGCCCCCAAGATGCGTCACGTGGTGGTGACCTTAAAGGTCCAGGAAGTCGTCCGGTCAACGGCGAAGAGACCCCTTGGTTGGCGGTGACCAAGCGGCAATTGAATCTTTTTTTTCTTTTCTTTCTTCAGAAAATGGTGCAATGACCTCGCACCGCCGGATTCTATGACATATCACCGTACCTAGAGCATTGTCTTATTGTTGCGGTGTCTACCGGAGTTTATCTGCGAAGCCCGGACAGGTAAATACGAGCGGAATTTGCGGAAAGTAGCCAAAGCTTCGCAGTGCTCTACGACCCAGATATGCAAGTCGAACAATAAAAGTTAATAATAATAATTGCCAATTAAATTGAACGTGCAGTGGCACAGCACGGCCAGCGAGATCCGTTAAAAAGACGGCCAGTAACTGGGATTCTTACCTATTCCGCTGATTGCAATGAAGCAGTCGTCGAATCGCCAATTAAGTCATTGCACAATAATTAAAAGAAGCGGTCTTTGCGACGGCCTTTAATCCGAAGAGATTGTGGCACAATCAGAAACGACACGGTTTTGCGATCCACCATTGCAGAAAAATGCAAAAGGGGAGGTCGGTGCGCGTTTTCTTAATAAAATTTATGTTAACAGGACGAAGGGCGAGATTGTCACCTGTGGAATGAAGCTTAAAAAAGTTAAAAATCTGAATTGGCGTTAAAAATTGGCCCAACTGACTATGTTCTCGAGTCACTCTTGCTCGTTTCAGTTGACAGCGACATCTTTAGGTCGCATGCATTTGTTTCGAGAATGATGGTCCCCGTTGATGAGGCAAGAAGAACTGACACTAACTGTTCTTCCCAAATTTTGGACAATTTCAAGCTTTATCTCTAGGCCGGCCATTATTGCAAGCTTCACGCAGCAATGTTTGCAGTAATGGTTGTTTGGTTACAAATGGCCAATTAAATTGTCGGTGGTGCTGATTACGATTCCTCTCAATGACGATTTCTACTTTCTTCCGTCGTGCTTTGCGGAATCGGCACAGCGAGGCGTTGTTTTTTTTTTTTTTTTTTTTGAAGCGCTCGCGCAAACTCCGAAGAAGTTCCCTGGGCCGAAACGCGTTCGCGACCCCTTTCTTTCCCCCATCTCCTTGTTTCGGTTGTGTTTTGAGCGAATGGGTAATGAGTGTGGATGCGATTCGAGGGTTTTGTACAATATGAATTTAGGTGGACCCATTTATGATTGATCAGGAGTTCGAAGAAGACACCGATACCCAAGTAGCAGCCGCCAAATTTCTGCTAAACCCCGAAGAAGACAGGGCCGTCGATCCTGAAACGCAAGCTCGCCTAGAAGCCTTACTGCAAGCCGCAGGTACTGTGCAGATCGCTAATAAAGGGTGTTTCACGGTCGGTGCGGCTCATTGGGGTTAGGAAATTTCCTGCTTTACTCTTATTCGCTTAAATTTGGAGGATTAGGCCAAAGTCTGGAGCTAAGCTCCTCTTACCTCAAGTGTTGATGTTATCAAAAAATCCAGACGTTCATTGGCAGATCTTGAAGGAAATTCGATGTCTAAATGAGCGGTTGCAAAAGTCCTTTATCAATTTTGGCACCTTGGCCTAGAGGAGCTTAGTTCCAGACTCGCCTAAAGGCTTGTTTACATAGAGCTTGGTGCAGCTCCCTAACAGTTATGTTAAGTTTCGTGCAAGCCTCGGTTACATAGCGAATTGGTGCGGTAGTGACGCTTTCCTGTAGAAACTCTGCTATCTGTATGTTTCTTGATCTCTGCACGAGTGGGTAAACTCGTAGCTTACAAAATTTTGCAACTTTCCGTCTTACAAATGCATTGGTAAGCTGCATGCGGGGCTTTGAAATTTGAGGGCGGCAGTGCGAAACCTCATAACTTACAAGGGGTTACACCAACTTTACAAAAAGTGTCTAGTAACACGAAGAGATTCTATTCGGCATTGCAATGGAATTCGTGTAAAAGTTGGTAGCTTCAAGTAATCTTTGTAACTCTTTGTCTAGACGTTGCATGCAGGAGTGGGGATTTGAGGAGGCACCTCATTGGACGTTTTAATGGGATGCTGTTGCGAAAGTTCTGTACTAACTTCCTGTTTGTGTGTACGAGGGATGTGTAAGCTGCATGCAGGAGTGGGAACTTGCAGGGGTATTTCCGTTGGGCGTTCCAATGATGTTCGCGGAGCTTGGACGATTCTGTACTAACTTTACACAAATTTTTTGTCGAAGCGATGCACCGGTAAGGTGTAACGCAAACATTTGCGGTACGATTACAACTGCATCGTTGAGCTCTATGTAAACAAGTCTTTATTTTGTGTGATTACAAGGAAAAAACCAAATTTTCAGTGTCAGTCAAACATCCGAACCTCTCAACCGCAACAACAGGCTAAAGCTTAGGTAATTTTAATTTTTGTTGGAATCGTTGGAAATGTATAAGTTGGATCCGGCGATGTTGTCAGAGGTCGTTGTTGAATAATGCAAACTGCAAAACGGGTGATCCAATCTAATTAATTATTTATTAATGAAAAAAGGGCATTGAATCGCCGGTTTCGACAGTCTGCAATGTTCTTTTGTTCAGTGGTACAATTGTTTTTTCTTTTTTTTTTCTTATCTGACAAATTGAATTTTTTGTGCACTCGTAGACAAAAGTACCGGACTCACGTAACAGACGTGACGATACTTTTATTGGTGTGTGTATGTAACAGGTGGGCTACAAATAATCGTCAATTTTCTCTTATAGTAACAAGATGTATTACCAAATTGTTCTCGCCTAAATGATGAATGATGCGCTTTGGCTTAATAAATACGCTGAACACGAGTTCTTGGACCTTCATGCTTTTCACATCAATTTTCATTACGTTCAAGAAGTCACTTTCTGCGAAATTCCAGCTTAGTTGATTCTTCCTTTCTGCAAACTTTTCAATTGTGGCCCGTTACTACCTCTTTTTTTGCTTCTAGGGATTAGTCAGTTGGCTGCCAAAGATGGCAAGCATCTAGCTGATCCGGAAGTATTACGGCGGCTGACCTCGAGCGTGTCTTGTGCTCTGGACGAAGCGGCCGCTGCCCTTTCACGAATGCGATCCGACAACCCCCGCACCCAACCAGAAAAGATCTCCCTGGTGGAAGCGTGTACAGACGGTGATGTCGGGACAGTACGGAAACTGCTGACCGAAGGCCGTTCCGTACACGAAACATCCGAGGAGGGAGAAAGTCTGTTATCCTTAGCGTGTAGTGCAGGGTATTATGAATTAGCACAGGTACTACCGTCACTTTAAGAACTCTCGAAGAGTTTCCGCCTAATTTTGTTCACGCGTGTTAGCAGGTTCTATTAGCGATGCATGCCAACGTTGAAGATAGGGGCATCAAGGGGGAGTGCACTCCATTGATGGAGGCGGCGTCAGCGGGTCACCTGGAAATCGTGAAGCTACTAGTGAAGCATGGAGCAGATGTCAATGCTCAATCGACCTCAGGTAACTATCTAAAGGCGCAAGCATGCCGTTCGACGTTTTACCATCGCGAGGTTGTAAACTCAGAAATGGACGGTCTGAAGCGGTTTCGTCCAAATTTAAAATTTAGTACAGTTTCTCGCAAAAAATTAAGACCTCCGAACCAACTTCACTTGTCTTGGTCGGTATCGATTTTTTGCAGGAACCTGTAATGTAGAGACGTAGCAAATGTCGAGGATGGCAATTTTTGGCTCGAGTAGCGTAGAAACGTAGTATTTTTGGTCAGATACCGGCAGCTTCAAATAAATAACCAGTTTTGTTATGGTCTTCAATTGATGTTGATGACTATGAAAATCCCGCAGGCAACACCCCATTGATGTACGGCTGCGCGGGCGGCCACACCGAGGTGGTGAAGTTCCTTCTAGAAAACGGCGCCAACGTCGAAGATCACAACGAGAACGGTCACACGCCTCTAATGGAGGCGGCGAGCGCCGGCCACGTCGGTCTGGCCAAGATTCTCTTGTCCCACGGCGCCGGCATCAACACCCACTCCAACGAATTCAAAGAATCGGCCCTCACGTTAGCGTGTTACAAGGGCCACCTTGAGATGGTCCGGTTCTTGTTGGAAGCCGGTGCAGACCAAGAACATAAAACGGACGAGATGCACACAGCCCTCATGGAAGCCTCTATGGATGGTCATGTGGAAGTGGCGAGGTTACTGTTAGATTCTGGGGCGCAAGTCAACATGCCGACAGACAGTTTTGAATCTCCATTAACGTTGGCAGCTTGCGGGGGCCACGTTGACCTCGCCATGTTGCTCATCGAGAGGGGGGCAAACATAGAAGAAGTCAACGATGAAGGGTACACGCCTCTAATGGAGGCGGCACGGGAGGGACATGAGGAAATGGTGCATCTTCTTCTAGGGCAAGGTAATTGAGTTAACGGGCAGAGTCGGAGGTGTCGTCATGTAACCTCAATATTTATGTTCAACTGTCACGGTGGTTTTCGCTTGGAGCGCTAGGCGGCGCTGAATTTGAAAGATTTGCTTTGTAAGTGAGAAGTCGGTATTAAAGATCACTATTGATAGCTCCAGGTGAAGACATGCAATTTTCAAAAACATCACTTAAACTATTTGAGTAATTGTAATTAACAATTGCTTGTGGTGTCAAAGCACCTAAAGACAAGCGTCATTTGCGGGCGATACGTTGGGTAGGTAAAAAGGGGTCAAGAGGGATGTTTTTGAAAGGTGGTGAACCGGCGAGGTTGTGGCTCCGTTTGTGTTTTTGCCCCTTCGAGCTAAGATTGGGATATAAACTGTTTTCTTCATTTTCATTTTTTGAAAGCAGTTTCTTTGTGCGTTGAAGGGGCTAACATCAACGCTCAAACGGACGAAACGCAAGAAACGGCATTAACATTGGCGTGTTGCGGAGGCTTTACCGAGGTGGCGGATATCCTGCTGAAGGGCGGCGCCGACATCGAACTGGGCGCTTCGACGCCCCTGATGGAGGCCGCGCAAGAAGGTCATCTGGACTTGGTGAAGTTTCTCTTGGAGAGCGGTGCCAATGTTCATGCCCAAACCCAAACTGGAGATACTGCGCTTACGTATGCATGTGAAAACGGCCATACGGATGTCGCAGATTATCTCCTGCAATACGGGGCCGATTTGGAGCACGAGAGCGAAGGTGGCCGAACTCCCTTAATGAAAGCCTGTCGTGCCGGTCATCTCTGCACCGTACAGTTTCTAATATCGAAAGGAGCCGACGTCAGAAGGCAAACCACCAACAATGACCACACCCCGCTGTCACTCGCCTGCGCAGGAGGTCATCTTGCTGTCGTGGAACTACTGCTAAGTCACAATGCTGACCCCTGTCACAAATTAAAGGTATTGTCTTCTATTGTGGGATTCTGTTGGCGACACTGACTGGTTGATTTCAGGACAACTCCACCATGTTGATAGAGGCTGCTAAAGGAGGCCACACACCCGTAGTGCAATTACTTTTAGATTATCCCCATTCGATGCAGCAGGTGATGATGAACCAGCAGCAGCAGCAGCAGGGGGCCACAACGGCTACCAACTTGTCGATGCTTCCGGGACAGGTTGGTAGCCGTGATTCCCCCCTTCCACCTGGGGCGATCCCTCCCAACTTGCCACCCCAACCCATCAATTTTTTTCAGTCGCCGGGTAAGACTTCTTGACAACACTCGGAACGAGGGTGGAGGAAACGAAAACGTTGAAAATTTTTGCAACCTCCCCTCTAACGCGTCGCCAGACATTTGCAACTTGGTTGTTTCAGGGGCCGTGTTGCAAGAGGTCCCCGAAGCGGTACGAATAGTATCCCAAGACGACACGACGAACCCCGCTCTGGACGTTAGCAAACAGCAAGTATCCTCGGCGGAGACGCAGTCGGATAGTCTAGAATGTTCTCCAAATTTTAGAAAATCCCTCCTGACGAAAAGTCGATCTAGCGGCGCCGTCTTCGACGGCACTCTCACGTCCGCCGAGGCCCAACAAGTACGAACGCAACCCTTACCGTTAAGTGACTTCGAGGAAGACGCTATGGAATTTCTCAACAAAGACGAACCTAACAGTACGCTAATTGATTTTATCAAAAGCCGTAAGAAGCAGTACAATATACTGTCGTCGGGTAGCGCCGACGAGGCCACTACTCAAAAACAACAGATTCTTGAGGAGTTGCATGTAAGTCGCCCGTCGCGCTGACTTGGAGGGAGACTTTTATTAAAATAAAAATCGATACGCTTTTTTTTTTTTTTTAGAGAGTCGAACGTGAACTACATGGGAAACAACCTTCTCATAGTCACGTATTTCAATATGCAATTCCTCAAGATCAATGTTCTACTGCTGCTAATAATACACTGCCACACATGTTAAATATTGACATTGCAATGCAACAACAGCAGCAAGGTACGTATTGTTTTCTGCATGTCCTTATGCTTGAGGATTTAGTAACGCCCTTTCTGTAAATTTCATTCGTAACCTTCCTGCTTTGTTGTAAGCTTTGTTGAAACAATAACAATGACACTTAACTGAAGGCATCTCACGCAATAACGCACTAATCGTTTTCAATCAAGTTTTTCCATGTGCACAAGGAAATTGATTAAGAAATAATTTCTTGATGGAAAAAACTCTCATGCCTTTATAAGTAGTCGCATTGTATAATATGTGAACAGTGTTAATACGTAACAATCGCAAACGGCAATTTGGTGTTGCATGAACTGTTTACTGAACGCTTTTTCATATGCTGCTTGTTGATGCTTTCAATGTTGTTCTTTGTTTGGCTGCCTTTTCTCATAGCGCTTATCAGGAATCGCACTTTTTCCTTCTTATAGCTTTCTATTGTCTATAACTTCAGTAGTCAACACATTTCCAGTTTTGCCATTAAAAGAAACAAGTGATTGTTAAAATGCTACAAGAATTTAGTACAATGTCTTTTGATAATAAGTTTCAAAAGTAAAGTGTGGCGCGTGGACACATGCAATTATACAGAATCCAGAATGGCTGAACGTGCCGCTTACCCAATAACCACACCCACCTTTTGTTTTGCCGAACTTTATCTACTCTGACACGTACTACTGTCGTGAACAAATTACTCCACATAGGACGCAGCTATATCAGCTACTGGCCGAGCAAAGTTGCAGAAAACTTTAAAATAAAGAAAGAAACAAAATTAAAGCTAAAAACGATAATTTTGACCTAATAAAATGAAGACAAAAAGTGGGTTGTTTTAAAAGTAGTCTAGAAGTCGTTGACTAGGGAATCTTACCCCTGCACATAACCAGTTCCACACACTTTTTTAACTATATCGGCAATTAACTATTCAGCTTGTTCCTTTTGGGTGCATGCGATTTAATGTGGCTATGGTTCTGATAGCGCATATTTATCAGGGCTGGGAACTGGCATGACAAGTTCCATGTTTCCCACCAACAATCTACAAGTCCACAATGCTTTCTACACAGGAGGAACGGCATGTTTGCAGTCGCCAATAAAGTTGGCGGTCAGCGGAAGCGACACCACTTTCACTCAAAACCCAGCCCAACCGGCGTTTTATTTCACGCCGACGCCGACGACAACCGTCGCTCCATCCACCACGATCACCAGCCCGGTATCTCAACCCATCAAGTTTCAGAGTGTCGCTTCGCACACCGAAGTCAGTCAGGTAAAGCTGTCACTGACTCTCTCGCCGACCGTTATTTAACTATTGCGATTTTTCGGCTTGAACAGAGCACAGCTATAAGCGATCGACCCAAAGCGAAACCAGTGTCTAAAAAAGAGGGTAAAATCATAAGGAAGCAACAACTGCAATACCAGTCTAATCTGTACGGGCAACAAGCGTCGCAGGTTTTTAGTCCTATTCAGTTGCAACAGCAGCTGCCACAACCGCAGAACGAAAAAACGTCGAACATTCAGGACGTTGTTAATGTTCCCAGTTTAGATCTTGACTGTTTAGATCAGGAGTCGCTTGTGTTGAAAGAGGAGAATCAAGAGAACCTTTTGACTGCCTCGATTTTGCAGCAGTTCAAAACCGCCCCTATTCGGGCGGCTTTTGTAGGATCACCTGTAAGTTTTCGAGCGCCCCGAGAGCGATTTGTGGACTTCTCAGAGTTAGACTACTTAAAAAGAAAAGAAAAAGAATCTTGGTTTGGTTAGTCCTGAATGTTTATTACCAGAATGTGCGGCTCGTAAATTTGAACGTTGATGTAGTGAGGCAATTTGGGGTTGAGAACATCCAGAAACCGCTCCTCAAATGTGCAGGGAATGTCAAGGGACTTTTTCTACGTATTGTTGTTTTAGCAGCAGAAAACCCAGTTAGACCTTTACGACCACGTGCAAGATGGTAAAGTCACCAAATTAGAGATAACCGAGAACGATTTTGCGACAGAAGATGACGTTGCTCAAACTCTTGGATCTTTTAATGCAACTGATATCAATGACCAAAGTGTTAATCAACATAACCACCAGGTACTCCCGCATTCTCCGCCGATAAGTATTGTGTGTTGACGCCTGTTTGACTTCCAGATTCAGCCCTTTGCGAACACGCTAGACGAGTCTATGATAGCGTCGTTCGCGGGCCAAGAAGACATGCCAGTCCAAGGTGATCTTTCTCACGTTGAATTTTTTGCAGTGCCCGGTAGTAGTCATGCGTTATATCCGTATGAGCACTATCTGGCGGCCACAGGTATGCCAAACAAAGAACAAAGTGGTGCTATCTATCAAGCAGGATTTCAAGCTGGAATTAATTTAATGCAGCAACATTTAGGTGATTAATTACGGCTTTTTGTTCGTTACAATAACGTTTTCGTGTTACTATCGGCCGCCGGGGCGCTATTGGGCGCGAAACTCGAAGACCCAATCGTGCCTCAGTTGGCCCTATTAATTACCCAACTAACACGAGCAAGCGCAAACTTCCAGAGACAATAAAAATGACTCGATTATATAAATTTTTAATTTTTTTAAATGAAAACTTTCGAGTTTTGCGCGGCTCCGGCGTGCGAGTGGCCATTTTGACGAGACCATTAACCTACTTACAGCATGCCCGCCGCCGATCGCGAGTACAAGCGAAACAATAACGACGGCAACGGTGGTCCCTACGGCGGTAGGCTTGCCCTCCTCGTCGACCCCCCAACAGTACGTAGCGCCGCAACAACAACTCCTAACTATGCCGCAACAACAGGTCCTCGGTATATCCTCCCAAGTAGTCCAACCAACTCCTTGCAGTCACCCTCCTGTCCAAACGGGCCATCACTGTCAAACTCCTTGCACCCAACATCAACAGCAAGTGGTGCAGGTTAGCAGCCATCAAGTTCAGGCGGCCACGCAAACGCAGACGACGGCCAACGAAGTGAAAAAGGCCGGTAAGGTCGTCGACAAGTGCGGCAAGAAAGGACGGGCCGGCAGGAATCATCAGATGTCGAACGTGCCGGGGAACAATTTCCAACAAAACCAAAACTATCCCGCGGACACCAGCAATACAGGTAGGAGCGCGGCTTGGTTGGCGTGTGGTGGCACTAACTGGCGTTAGTAACTAAGTTAAAGCGGCCAAGTTACAGAGAGAGACGACAGCGACACCTAGGCAACCTTTTGGTGGTGTCCTCGCGCAATAAGGAACTGGACGCTTTTTTTACCCTCTAAATAAACTTTTGACTTTTGGTCCTGTTCTCTCTGTGTAACTGCTTGCAGAACTTGGTCGGGAGTTTAATTGGCGTTTTTTCAGCAATTACTCAATATAACGGGGCTAGTCAGCAATGCGCGACCGCGTTACCTTGTCTCGACGTCGACTCGAAAACCGACAGCAACCATGACACCGCGTTGACGTTAGCTTGTGCTGGCGGTCACGAGGAGTTGGTGAAGCTCTTGCTGAACCGCGGCGCCGACATAGAACACCGAGACAAAAAAGGTTTCACCCCTCTAATCCTCGCGGCTACTGCCGGCCACGAGAAGGTCGTGGAGGTCCTGTTGGATCACAGCGCCGACATCGAAGCCCAGTCCGAAAGAACCAAGGATACGCCGTTGAGTCTCGCTTGTTCAGGAGGCCGCTATGAGGTTTTGTTGTTGTTTTGTCGGTCATGCAGGGTGTTTTTTGACGATATTTATTTTCAAGGTGGTCGAGTTGTTGTTGACCAGGAACGCGAATAAGGAGCATAGGAACGTTTCTGATTACACACCTCTTAGTTTGGCTGCTTCCGGAGGATACGTCAATATTATTAAATTGTTGTTGAGTCACGGGGCGGAAATTAATTCCAGAACCGGAAGTAAGTTAGGTATTTCACCACTTATGTTGGCTGCAATGAATGGCCATACGGCTGCTGTGAAACTATTACTGGACATGGGTAGCGACATCAACGCTCAAATTGAGACTAATCGCAATACTGCGCTGACTTTGGCATGTTTTCAAGGCCGGCACGAAGTTGTTAGTCTACTCTTAGACCGAAAAGCGAATGTCGAACACAGAGCTAAGGTACAGTATATTGTTGTTATTTTCGAGTTCGACCGGTAACGAACGCAATTGTTTCAGACTGGTTTAACACCTCTAATGGAAGCGGCAAGTGGGGGGTATGTTGAGGTAGGGAGGGTACTGCTGGATAAGGGTGCCGACGTCAACGCCACCCCGGTCCCTTCTTCCCGGGACACTGCCCTAACCATCGCCGCCGATAAAGGTCACGTTAGGTTCGTCGAGTTGTTATTATTTCGCAGCGCCGCTGTCGAAGTCAAAAACAAGAAGGGTAACTCGCCGCTGTGGCTCGCCGCCAACGGTGGCCATCTAGCGGTCGTGGAACTACTCCACAATATGAAAGGAGAAATCGACTCGCAGGACAATAGAAAAGTTTCCTGTTTGATGGCCGCGTTCAGAAAGGGGCACGTTAAGGTTGTCAAGTGGATGGTTAACCACGTTACTCAATACCCGAGTGACCAGGAGATGATCAGATATATTTCAACCGTTAGCGATAAGGAATTGTTGGAGAAATGTCAGGAATGCGTCAAGATCATTCGGGCGGCCAAAGAAACGCAAGCCGCCAAAGCCAACAAGAACGCCTCCAATCTATTGGAGGAACTGGACCAGGAGAAGAACAGGGAGGAAACCAAGAGACTGGCGGCGCAAAGACGGCGGGAGAGGAAAAAGAAGAAGAAGATGGAGAAGAAAGAGGTGAAGCGCAAACTCTTGGAGGAGAACAAGAAGAACGAGAATTACGACGATAAAGACAAGAGCACGGAAGATGAGAAAGCGGAGGAAGACGGTACGTTACTCGTTCCTATTTTTATTTCCTCAAAATTTAGCGGTCGCTAGGTGGCGTTAAACAGTTTCATAGTTTTGGTTACTATACTCAATTTATTAAATTTCGAAAGTAATGACACCGCGTGATCAGGAGGTGCTGCAGTTTCTAGTAGGACAACTGCCAGCGGTGGCGCGTTGTACTGACTAGCGTGTGATTACTCTCGGGATTGGGTGAATGGAGTATAGTAGACGCTACTGTCAAGGACATCGAGGTGATGGTGGGAGGAGGGGTTTCGCTGACCTTTTGCCTTGTTGCAGATAACCTGCAGGACGTGCACACGGACCCCGCGATCCGACACGCCGACGCTGCTGACAAGGAAGAAGGTGACAGCGGCATCGACGCCAACAGCCAGGGCAGTTGCTCCAGCAACGACATCAAGCCGAACGACAAGCGAAAGAACAAAAAGAGCAAGAAAACGAATTCGAAGAACGCAAGTCCCAGTAACAAGGCCGGTTCAAGCAAAGAGGAATCGTCCGATAAACGCAGCGATCGAACCAGTGATAGTAAAAATAAGAATGTCCAACAACAGCACAACGCAGGAAAAAGTTTGGTGTTTGATGCGACGAAAAGTCCGGCCGAACGTGACGATTTTGAGGCGACCGGCAACGAGAATTACGTTTCGGGTAAATCGAAGAAGTCCCATGGAGGCGGCGAAAGCGGCGAAGGGGTGCAAGTCAAAGGCGGTTCGTCAACGAGTCCCAAACAGTCGAATAAGAGGGAGGAGGGATGGAAGGAAGTAGTGAGGAAATCGTCGGTGCAGGCGGTGTCCACGTCCGAATCGGGGGTTAAAAAGGTGTCTGTGCCGCTTAACGCGATTTCTAGGGTGATAGGAAGGGGTGGTAGTAACATTAACGCGATCAGAGGCGCCACTGGTGCTCATATAGAAGTCGAGAAGCAGAGTAAGGGACAAGGAGAGCGGATCATTACGATCAAGTAGGTTCTTGGGTTGGCAATTCCGAATTTGTGGTTTAATTTCTTTTGTTATTAGGGGCGCTCCGGACGTTACGAAGCAAGCACATACTTTAATTGCCACGCTGATTAAAGATCCAGATGTAGATATTCTACAAATGCTTCCCAAACCCAGCAAAGCCACCATCTCCACTACGACTTTATGGGACAAGACTCAAATTGGTGTAAGTTTTTGGCTGTATCTCAAACAAAGAAACTGTAATTCCGCACTTTTGGAATTTGGTCGGTAGTTGCGACGACACTTTAGATGTTTTGCGCATGCGTAACGCCTTTGTGCTGAATCGTTTGCACACTCGGAAATGTCATATTTCCTCCATTTAGGTTCCCTGAAGGCTTAAAAGCCAGGACGTGGGGATGCGCACCAGATCAAACTTTAACAGCACTTTACTCTTGAGTCGCTCAACATTTAGGTGGAAGTCAAATCAAGAGGGAGAAAGCGAAAAAATTGAAAGAATTTCGCGCACTTTTTTCTTTTGTTTACAACTTTACGGCCCGCCGAGCTGTAAAGTAACTTTTTGGCGCGTCGAGTTGTAAAGTAACTTTTTGGTCCGGCGAACGTATTAATTTTTATTTTTATGACAATATTGTTAATCTGAAAAGTTGTCAAATCTATCGTAAGCCGGTTGTTTGATGCGGATGTTGTACGTGGGTTGTTTGCAGACGAAGAAGGTGGCCGGAAAGGTGTCCACTGTCCCGCCGTCATCGGCGCCGGCTGCCGTCGTGCCCCAGAAGGCGGTTCAAGCGGTGGCGCCGCCCGCAGCGGTGCCGCCCTCCAGGTCTTCTACGACGACCGTGAAAGTGCGAGGCACCCTTCCTGCGATAATCTCCCGCGTAACCGCTCCCAGGTTAGTGGCGCAGGCCGAGAAAAACGCAGCGGCTGCTCAGGCGGCGGCGATCCGATCCGCCGGCGTCGCTCACACCTCGTCAACTTCGTCAACGGGTCGTATCGCGACCAAAATGATACCAACCACCGTCAGTCAAACGTTCGCAGCTAAATTGTCCGAAACGTCGGCCTCGCAGCCGGCCGTTTCGGTAAGTCACGGGGGAGGCGCCACCGGAAAGTCTCGCAACCTCGGCCCGCCTCCTTCCGCCGGTCCAGTCTCACCCCAATCGGTCCCGCACGCCGTCACAAACGCGCATTCGTCACCAAAGCACAGCAGGCCCGCGCCGACCGCTTCGGCCCCGCCAAACATGCAACACTACCAGAGTCCCGGCAAGGGTCCCGTTTTCGGCGCTTCGAATCCGGCTAACGTTTCAGTTCCCGTTTCAGAGTCGGGAAGGAGCACTACGCCGATCGTGGCGGCCGGCCCTTCGAGTCAAGAGGACGTGCAATCCGAGTACTCGTTGTTCTTTTCGAACACAGATAAATCCATGTGGAGACGAGATAACGAATCTCAAAAAACCGTCAATTTCGCGGCTGTGACAGGCGGTGCGAATGCCCAGAGCGTTATGCAACCCAAATTCATAGATACGTACCAGGAGTCGACTCCTATTGTCGACGTGTCTAAAGCTCCGGGGTATCGAGGCGGCAACGTTTGCTCCCCTGTTTCGTCGAAAACCAGCAGCAACAGCACCACTCCCCCCAACATCGCCAGTTCCTCCTATCAAGTGTATCCAGAGCCGGCGAAAGCGCAACCTTTACTGCCGATCGGCAGCAACGTAGGCAGGCCGCAAGTATCGCAAAACAACCCGAGCGACATGACTAGCAGCAATCATTTCTACTCGGAAATGTTCAAAACAGGGTCCACAAACATTCCTCACGGCAACATGCTCAACATGACCGCAACCAACGCCCACCTATTGCAGTCGACCTATCACAATCCTTCACTGAAGAACCTCAACTACCCGCCTAACCAACAACAAGGCAACATCCCTATCGTTAGCATGTCAAGACTAAATCCGAAAGCTCCGGATTTTTCGAGTTCAATGTACAACACGATCCCGGCACCCAAGAATCCCAGTCACATTTACACCGATTTCCCGGTCTCCAACCAAAACACCAACCCGATCTATTCCGGGGGAGGTAAAAGCGGAGTGAATTCCTCTTATCATAGAAACGTGATCGGCTCTCAAGAGCAATGGTCAGCAGCAACGCTCATGCAATTGCAACAACCCCTAACGCTACAACAAAGCGAAATGCTCAGCGGAATGGCGACAGGAATGACGTTACAGAACATAGCGAGAGCCACCGGCAGCGAGATTATGGAGAATGGGTCGGACATGCGGCCTATAGTCACTCACTCGCCCAATATGTCTCCGAATTTGCCCAATGTCCACAATATGCACGCCGCCGAGGCACTTCATTTCGACGATCGCAAGCAACCACCGCAACCCATCGGAACGGAACGGACTAGAAAGTCTTATCCGAATGCCGATGAAGTGGGCGGCGGCAGCTGGATGTACAATGAAGTGAAGGGTCAATCGGCGCGGTGGCCGGCTAATATTCCGGATAACTATCCCATGTCGAGGCAAGGTCAAGCCGTCTACACGGATGAAATGATAATCGATTCTTATCCGGTGAGTTTCGATGGATTCGAAGAGGGACGAAAATAACTGTTGTTTTTTTTTGCAGCCAGGAGTGCAGTTGGATGGTCCCCGCAATTACCCCAATGGACCAACAACAATGCACCAGTTTATGTTGCAACAACAGGCCATCAACAATGTTAGGCCTCACGATTTTATGGCAACCGACACCTTGAAGATGGAGCTCCCCTCATGGGATCCCGTCCGACCCAACATGAACGATATCCAGGAAGCTAAGACGCACGTACGTCGTCACTAAGTTAAACAAGTCAATTGACTACTTTTCGAAATTGTTCAGAGGCATAGTTTAGTGTGTTACCCTGCGGAATCCGGTCAAGTCCGAAAATGTTTAGCCAATTCTGGATTTTAGCCAACTGCGTGGAGGAATTGTTCGTTGTTGACGGTCGTTTTGTTACAGGGGTGGACTGGGATGTCGATGCCACACAAGTGGAATCAGTAAGCCGATGAACATGATCAAGAACTATAAGCGTTTTTTGACTAAGTCCAACATGGAAAATTAGCTTACATCTTTGTGATCTTTGGGATACAAGTTTTACAGTAGTCCTAGCATACCTAGTTTTTGTTTATAGGATCTCCTTTTAAAGTAACGTTACAGTTGACAGCGTATGGTTAGGAGGCCCATTATACAGGCCATGGCTAGTGTGTAATCACAAGCCCCCTTGCCTGCATTCGGTGTATATAAAAATATTCAGATCATTATTCTAATTGTAGTACGTTGTTTGCATGTCTTCTTATTTGTTTGATAACCGCTTATAGTTTATGGATAAACGATTTCTTGATATCATTTGTAGAAAATTTGGATCATGAATGATAAAACAGCTTCACTAGTGGCTCCAAAAAACAAGCCGGTCGAGCTGAAGTTAGAATATAATTATAATATACTAAACACTATGTATAATGTAGTAGTTGCGCAATGGTGTCGAGGGATTGGCGATAGGGACAAGTGTTAACTTGTGATTAATTTGTTCTCTATTCGAATATTACTTTCATACATGTGTAAGCGCAGTGTTTGTACGCCTCACGTCTGGGCTTAGCCCGGCACAAGCACTCGGTGGGTATCGCTGACTCCCACGAAACTGTAGGGTTATTATACGGAATTATTATGTAATATTGCTTGTACATGAAGACTTAAATATATCTTTATGCACTGTACTTTTTGCCTTTTTTATACTTACCACCATATGAAATGTCACTTAAAATCTCTAACGAGTCCGAGCTTTTTTTTGCTCTATTTTCAAATAAATTGGGTCGATAGTACCAGTGGTAGAAACTACGCAGAAAATGAGATGGCCGGTGGTTGACATCAGCGCCACTCGGTAGTGAATTTTAGAACTACACTTCCAACCACCTATATGGCGGGCGTGTCACTAGACCAACATCAGCAACTGCGCTCATTCTGAGTAACCTTTGCCACACTCGCTGGGAGCAGTTTCAAATTTGAAGAAAACACGTGGTGGCGTTTTATAATTAAACCATTTATTTACGAATTTAATAATAGTTTTAAATATCTTAACCAAAGATGTACAATGTCAAATCTGAGAATTTGCAGATGCCGGTAGGGAAACAAAATTAGCGAATTCAGAGTCTTTAGGTCACACACTTTCCGGTGAACGTCCAAATGCAGTCTTCAGTCGAATTTCAACGATACACTGAGGTTTAATGAAGCTTGGAGTTTGTGTAATAAAACATTAGTGCAGTTTTTTTTTGTTCACTCACTTAATTTACACGATACAATCCATGCGGCCTAGAGTTTACTAACACTGCTAAATGAGCTAACTTACTTAGTGAGATTGCGTAGCCATTAGAAAAGTAAATACAAGAGTAGTTTTAATGATAGGCAAGCTTTACCTAGTACAAGCGGCACCACAATCTCATTGAAATCTACCAAGCCTCGTATGTGGGCTAGTACTTGTAAAACACTCACTGAAAACGTTTTGAGGTCTGCAAGTCAATGCCATCGTTCCTAAAATTCCATACGTTTAACATATCACAAAACTAAAACTCCTATAACCACCAACGGCATTGTATAGCAAAGAGCCCAAAGGGTTGTAAATGTGAGCAATCGCTCAAACAAAACACGATATTAATCACCCCAATACAGCACAGTAAATATGTTTGGAGTACACACTGAAACCGTCGTTTGTTCCTATAAGGTATATTAGTTACACATGGTCAGAAATATACAGTATATTTCAGGCAAAGCATAAACTTTGTAAGAATAACTACAGAACTACAATAGTTTTAATTGGTGTGAAAAGAATAATGGGCGTTCAACTATTTACAACACAAGTCCCAGAATTGATCCAAAACCAATAGAATAAATTACAGTATGTCCTTGATTAGTAGCACAAGTCAAATACTGAATCAAATTAGTTTCAAAATAAATACAATTTGCGATTTTTTTCGAATTAATATACAAAGATTGAATATGTCTGCACCTTTAAATACTACACCTGTTTAGTACTTAAAAACAATTGAAAAATGAACACTTAGTCCTTCAAAGCCGAAGTTTCTTCAATGTTAATAGTGTCCTTGGCAATTTCAGATGACGCGTTAACTGGCGCGGCCGAAATCGTGCCTATTACGGCCTTGTTGGCAACAGCAGAGCCGACATTCGGAGAAGTAGAACTACTCAAAGGGATGTCGTTCAATTTTCCGTCGTCAACTTTCTCGTTTTGAGATGACAATGTAGGGTCTGAAACGCAACATTTTTTTTTTTAAAGAAAAACCAAAAAATCAATTTAGTCAACTCACTTTGATAATATTGGCGGGGCGGAGGTTTATTGTTGGCGTTGTTGGGACGATGCTTTTGGCTGGCATTGTTGCTGTTTTGGACCGACCCCAAATTTTGCTGGAAGTTCACAGGCCTTTGGATGGGAGTTGGATAGCGCTGCATCTGCATAAAAAAGAGGCTCTGGATGAAATTTTGGTGCCCTTAAAATCCGGGAACGCAAAAACTTTCTCCTGCCGAACGGAGAAATTGCCGGCAAAGCAGAAACCTATACTTACATTTCCCGACTGTTGGTTCCCAACCCCTTGGTACATGTTGTATTTGTGCTGGGCAGTTGGGCTGGGCTGCGGGGGTGGCTGTTTGCAGTTTTGTCTTAGTTTTGGCGACGAAATCTGGGAGCCTAAGAGAAAATAAAGAAGCCGTTAAGCCCTGCTGACAAAAAATGCAGCGCAATGGCAGGAAATTTCAAAGCTTCCAGATGGCGCCAACATTAGGGTAAGTTGTGCCAGAAATGACAATGCTAGGGAGAGTGACTTAAGCTTCGTCAATATTAGCGCAACAAGGACGGCCCGTTCCGTCTTTGTTCCGCCAATATAGAAACGTGTTTCAACTTTCTTGATCAAGACACTGATAAACCTGTAATCACGTGGCGCCTCTGTCGGTGAAAAGATGGACGACACCTGCCATTGGCGGCGAGTGAGTTACTCAGGAAAGTTGATGACTTACCGGAAGTAAAGACAGAAGACAGTACCTCTTGGCTGCCCGGACTCTTGAGCTGCTGCGACCGCCCGGTCTGGTCTCCGATTGGCTGTGTGCCAACACCCTTCATGTATTGAGTGGGGAGGCCGGACCGGAACTGTTGGGCGTTCAGCGCCGCCGCCAGTTGTATGGGCGTTGACAAAAAATGAGAATTGAAACTCTGCAAGCCGGCATTAGTGTGAGATTGATTGTGGGTACCAAAGACGTTTCCTTGGAGCCCATATCCAGCTTGATGTTGCTGTAACTGAGCAGACTGAATAGTAGAACTTCCAGGCTGTTGAAAATACCCTGTCTGACCTATAAATTACACCATGAACTGGTTTTAGTGCTTTCGTAAAAAAGCGATGACAATAATAAGACAATTTCCAGTCGATTTTGCACAACACCACAATGTAATAAGCATGCCAAAAAATACACAGAGTTACAGGAATTAATTTATTTCAACGTTCTACTACAGTCATCTAACTACAAAAGAAATTATAAAGTAACAACACTAAAAAAGAGGAAGAACTAACGTTACACAAAATAATATTGCAATTTCATACAAATCTTGTTGCGGAAAACCAAGCATTAGGGAAGAAATAGTTATCGTGTTACTGAACATCGACTCCACGTTACCCAATAAATTATATACACACAAAAAAATTGTAAACATCTGATAATACTCAAAAAAGATAAAGTTGTCGGGGTAAACGGTCTCTACATCTAATAAACATTTGTCACCACACCAAAATAAGTTAAACGAGTAATCAATCCTGAGAGGGAGAGGCAAAAGCTTAACCCAAAAGCACATTAGTGGAAATTCCATGAAGTATTATAAGCTTTGGCAGTACCTGTCGATCCTGAATAATACGAAGACGAGGGTTGAAGTCCCGGAACGACGTTGTTCTGGACCGGACCAGTCGGGCCCCGTTGCATCACCCCAGCAGTCGGCATATAATTGGCTTGCAGGGCCGGCTCATACGCCATGTACACCTGCTGGCTCTGCTGAGATTGCTGTTGGTACGCCTGGCCTACACCACCGGCCTTGGTTCCTTCACGGGGACAAAATATCACGTCACAAAAAAGTCATAAATGACCATATTTTTTATCGATTAATAATATTGGGAAATTTGCGTTATATAAGAGTTTGAAAATTTTCCGCTAGGTGGCGGTAATAGCAACGAAACTTACCAATAGCGCTGATTTGCTGGCTGCTGGGCTTCACCGAGGCCGACATCAGCGAGTTAGAAGTAGACGATATGAGCACCGTTGTCGGGTTGTTCAACTGTTGGTTTTGACCGAAAGGCCCGGTGGCCGACAGACGGTAATTGCTCATGTTCTGGTAAATGTCCGGAGGTGCTTGTGCAGTTGGCGGCGGATGCGGCTGCGCAGTTTGCAAATAAACCGACTGCGCGGAATACGGACTCGACGCCGTTTGTCCCAAACTGTAATGGTTCGGATATTGCGAATACTGAGATCGGCCTTGACCACCCAAAACGCCCGACTGGTCGATCTGGAAAGGTCCGTAAAGACCCGCCGTTTGGGCCTGCAACTGCTGCGTCGAATTATACATGACAGTCGGCGGCGACGGTATCGCGGAAATTCCGTAATTGTTGCCACCTAGACCGGCCTATAAAAATTTGTCGTTTTAGAAAATTTTACGAAGGGGGAAAAAGTCGAAAAAATTACTTGGTAACTCAAGTGTTGGTTGGCGGTGTACTGTTGGGGGGGTTGGCCCAAATTAACGCCGGTACCTATGACGGTTTGCAAAGGTGGCGGCGACAACGGGTTGCCCATTAAGCTGGGACCCATGATTCCCGAGTGTTGTTGGTGATTCGTCGAGCTTAAGACGGCTTGACCGCCGCCTCCGGTAACTTGCTGAGTAGGTTTAACCTTTAAATAGGAAGATGTCACTTGCAAGTTCTCCTTTAAGAAAACACGTAACTTTTATTAAGTTCCCATACTGGAATCAAGACCGTAATGACATAGAGCCAGCGAAGCGTGCCCAGCCGCACCGACACATTAAAAACGCGAAGATGTCAAAGCGATTAAAATGCGACCTGATAAGCGAGCAAAAACCTCGGACACCACTGACAGTTGTCAGATGCGCGCCTAAAAGACAAATGAAGTAAAACATGAAGACACATTTTATCATTCTGTATAACTTTGTATATTCTCTCTTTTTAGAATGTAATCAACAGCATTCATCTTAGAGCTGGGGTTGTACCCGCCCGAAAAGTTTTGAATGGCTATTGGCCAAGTAAAGTGATTTTTAAAAGTTAAAAAAAATTGCCACTTACCTTTGAAAAATTAAAAAGAGCAAAAAATAAGAGAAACATTACTTTACGCAGCTGGGACCGCTTTACGAGCTCTAAATTCAACTTTTCTACTTCGCGACAGCAACTTTCTGTCTTTCAAGTATGGGAAAAGTCTTTTTTCCCTTCCCCCTCCCCATTCAAAAATTTGTTATACCTTGCATACGTTAGTCGTGTTGTTGGCGGCGACTTGATTCGGCGACGTACTGTATCCCTCGTGATTATCGTCGGGCGCGTCGTTCCCTTTCGCGAACGCGTTGGGATCGAGAGCGTTGGCGTCCGAAACGAACGAACTCGAAAAACTCGAGTTATTGTCCTCGGGTCCGACACTGTGATCCGAATGTGTTTCCCACATCTTCTTCACCGATTGTATTTTGATGTTCAATGCGTCAGCGGTCGAAATTGGACTTATTCCGGTCGTGATGGCGTGCATCGACGATCGCGACATGCACAAATTCTTCGAACTCTTGTCCTCCGTCAATTGGGACAGTTCCGTTTCGAAAAAGTCGAGTTTTATGTCGGCATTGTCCTCTTTGAATGAGAGAGGAAGTTGTAGCGAATCGGGTTTGTCGCTTTTACCCAACAGATCGCCGATGGGTTTGGCGAAACCGGAAACGACAGAACCGTCCATGCCGTCTTCCAGTTTCGAACGGGGCTTGTCGGGGCGGGAGTTCCGCGGACCCGGCCCCGACTTGAGTTTCGTGTTTTCGAATATGATAGTGTTGAGGGGCGTGGCGCCATCCAGGATCGTCTTGTCCTGCGACTTTCCGATTATCTGAAAATTGACACATACAATTCAGCGGTCAACTTTTTGGAGGAGGGGTTGAATTTGTAAGATAATGCGACAATTGTTGGAAATTTTAAACCATCACCATGGCGCTGACACCGCCACTTCTATAGCCCGTTTTACACAACTTCGAAAGTGCCGATTTCGCTTCAAAAGTCGTGCCTTACTTTTTGATAAGTACCGTACCAAGAAACGTAGAAAGAAAAGAGTACGGAACTAACGAGACGATAGTCGGAAGGACTTAAAGCCCGTTCACAACCACTCAGTGTACGTAACGTAACATTAAAACATAGCGTAAGAAACATACAAAGTTATTTTCAATTCACAATGACGTAGAAGACATGGGAAACATAAGACTTGCACATGCGCATAGTGTGGATAAACCTCAAATGTGTGACAGGACAGTGACAGTAGCTGTCAGTTTAAAAGTAAAAGTTTATCATTGGGATAAAAGAAAAATTCTGTCAAATATGCAGAGAGAAGAACGTTTGGCTACGAGGGGTAAACCGCTGGCCTCAAACTGTACACCATAATTCCTTTTCATAAAAATAATCCCCACAATTCATCAATAATTCCCTTATTTTGTAATAAATCCCCAGAACTCTTGAAAACCTTCGGAATTCCTCCACATCTTTCATAACTCCTCCAGAATTCTTGATAATTCCTTATTAATTCCCATAATTCATGTAGAATTCCAGGGAATTATTAGGAATTTGTCACGTTTTGTCAGTAATGAAAATTAAAAAAGTAATTTATTTATACCCAAGAGCAAATTAAGAACAATATTCGGAGAACAAAAAAAATTTGAGTATTGAAGCAAAAATTAAATACAATTTATCTCAATTTTCATTCATTTTCATATGTTCATACGTTTTGGAAATTTTCTCGAACGTATCATCATCCAACTCAAATGGTTCGACGTCCGTTGCAAATTTAATTGGGCCATCGAATTGACGTTCAACAATCGCAATGTCCCGATTAATTTTCGGTCACGCAAACATTCTATTCTGCTTCCTATCCTTCTGTAAGAACTTAATTTTGAAAAGTTCACCTGACGCCTCCCCGTCAATAATTTCCACAATTTTGCCAAGATACCACCGTTTTTAGTAGTAAACTGCATAAAATCTCTTGCAGTCAATAACTACTCTTTTGGTCTCAATTTCGGTACTTTGCGTTTCAATTTTCTTTTTTAAAGGTGCGCCACTGAGTACATGATTTACCCCATCCTCAACATTGTCTGACGAGTAACTAGGTACTTCGTTATCTACATAATCAGAAAATGTCTCAGTGTCCGCACTATCGGCATATGTAACATGGGTATTAATCAGCTTCAGATGATTCAGAATCATCTGATGTTTCATTTTTTAATGATTTTTTATATTTAGCGCTCCAACTTGATTTGTAATTTTTGGTGCATTTTACCTTGCCCTTGTACTTATATGACTTCGAGCATGACTTACACTGTAACTTCTTCTGCGATGCTTTGGTGTTATTAATGAATCTTCGTAGTCGATCTGTGCTGACCCTACCTTTTGTTTCTCCCAAGAGCCAGCATAACGAAGATTTTTTAATAACAACCGACCTTCCACCTCTGCGCATGAGCAGAGGCCAGTAGTTTTGCAGCAAGAAAAAATAAATCCCATGTAATTCCCGCAACATCTAATAAATCTCCGTAATTTCAAATAAATCCCCATAATTCCGGATAATTCCCATTAACTCCCAATAAATCCTACTAAGTAAAAATAAATCCCCAAAATTCCTATAATTCCTGGATGGTGTACACCATAATTCCTCAGCGGTTTACCCCTCGTTTGGCTATTATTCAGCTGACACTATAGACAAGGACGACATGACTATCGTGGACCAGGCGGCTAGACACGACATTACACTCAAGACCGCATTTCATTGGTCAAACATGGGAGACATAGCACAGGAGACACAGAAAGTTAAAGTTGGCTCAACATTTCCGTGCGTTATGTTATGTCAGCCATGTTTTATGTTATTGTGAATGGATACATCTAAAATCGTTCATTTTAACTTTTCTTACGTTATGTTTTAATGTTACGTTACGTATGCTAAGTGGTTGTGAACGGGCTTTTAGAGGTAAAAGAATCTCCCAGTTGAAAGACCCGTTCGTGCATTCTCGACCATATTCGTTACAAAGCGTGCTGGGGGATCATTACATGTATACGGTTCGCGTGAGAACCCGTCCAGTCTTTTAAAAGAAGTGACGTTTGGAGGTCACTGGATTTATGGATCAATTTCAACTCGAGTTGCGCCGGGTGTAAAATATCGGTGTAAAATTTACGCTACTCCGATCAGTTGGGCCGGCTTTGCTCCGTTTCTTTACTCTTAATTTTAACTCCTCATTTCATTGAACCGCCCGATTTACATCGAATTAAGTCAAAAAAGACCAATGCCGACGTAACTTGACGTTTTTATGAAATGTCAAATTAGTTTCAATTTAGTTGAAATTGAGCGCAACCGATTTGCGCTGCTCCGTCCATTTATGCCAGGCGTAAGTCGAGTTGAAATTGCCCCGTTAGTTTCGCAACTTCAAAAAAGCCGAAAGAAGTGTCGCCTATATTAAGTTTTTTATTTTATGGCAAAACTTTATCTCACCCAACCTACCTTATCGTTGCTGGGGCTGTTGCTTTGGCTACCGGCCGGCGCATGCTCCATTCCCTTGCAAGGATCCGCGGCGACTCCAAGAACACCGTCCGGATCCATGCTTCTCAACTGGGAGCCCAGCGACTTATCCCATGCGTTCGCGATAGGAGCGACCGCACTCGATGGATCTTTCATTCCGTAAACGTTCATGTTCTGATTCACTTTGTTCATATCGTTCACGTCACACATGCCCTGCTGTTGCATCTGTGCCTTCTGCAGTCTGTGGTTTTCCCGTTGTTTTGCAAATCTCGGAGCAAGTTTGCTCATGCGCGGCCGTTCGAACTGATTCTTGTTGGGTTGCGGTAATACTGTCGGCGGATGAATAGGTGTCGCCATCAAAGAGGGTATATTCGAAATGTGCTGCGGCGTCATCGGCACGTTCAAACCGACACCTTTCGGCTTGCTATTATCACGCACGGGTTTAACCGGATCCTTGTCAATTTTCGCCATAGCTTTACCGGGCACCTTTTCTTGCTCGAGAGGCTTTTGCCTTTCCTTTCCGGTCTTTTTACTTTTTACTTCTTGAAAACCGTCGGTGTCGGCATGGAAGGGAGCTTTCTCGTCACCATCCATCCCCGATTCAGACTCCAACTGATCCTTGAGAGAAATATCGGCGATCGCGTTACACAAAGTGTTCTGATCGCCATTTCCTTTCTCGCTCTTCTTGGCCTCACCTTGCGATCGCAATCCTCCGCTCGAGTTCTGGCGCGAAATCGTACTTTCGTTGCGCGAAGGTCCGTAAGGTTTTTTGTCGCCGGCCAGACGGGGCGGGGGGTTGTTGCGTCGTATTTGAGTCGAATTCGGGGCACCTCGAACGGTCGCGCCCAATTTATTTTGAGGCTTCCTCGCCATTCGATCTTTGTCGTCGGAATTGTCCGAATTGGAATCGACACCGCCATCTTCTTCGCGTCGTCCACCCTCGTTTTTACTCCTCGACTTTCCTCGCCGGTCCGGCTTACGATTTTTGGATTTATCGTCGATTCGTCTTTCGTTGCCTTGATAAGTGTGAGTCGATTCTTTTCTGGCGCTACCGATAATACCGGCCGAGAGCGCCTGTTGGTTCTGTTTGCTTTTGTCGTCGAACGCCAGCAAATCGCCCGAATTCTCGTCGCCCGACAACTTCTTCTCTTTGTCGTCGTGATGACTGAACGGACTCTTAGAAGGAGGCGGACCGTAACCGTCGATTCGCTTACTCAAACCGCCCCTGCTGCGGAAATTGCCGCCACCCCGACCGTGCCTCGAAGGTTCCCCTCTCGGCACGTAACTTTCCCTTTTGCCGCCCTCCTTGTCGACTTTGACGTTTTTGTCATGTTTGATCTCTTTATTTTTCTCGTCTTTGTCGGTTTTCTTGGCGGTCTTGGGACTCTTTTGGTGCGACTCCTTGCCGGGTTCCGGGGCGGTTTCGTCGTTGGACCCCTCCGAGTCGGTTGGGTGGAAATCACCGGTCGACCTCTGCGAACCGCCGGATCGGAGTCCGCCGCGGCTCGAGGGTCGTTTCGACCAACCGGAACGGTGGTACTCGTTGCCGGTACCCCAAACTTTGGTCGAACCGTAGTTGCGATTCCTGTTGCTCCCCCTCTTGTCGTCCCTGTCCTTGAAATCGGAATCGGACTTGTCGGATTTGCGCGATTCCGTCTCGAAATGTTTCAAGTCCTTGAGGGTTTCGTTGCTCGCACCCGTCTTGGACTTTTCAAACGCTTCCATGAATTTCGGATTTTCGGAATCGACGGCGTTGGGGGAAACGGCGTCGGCCCAGGCTTTGCCGCCGGTCAAGTCGGCGAAAGAATCTTTTTTAACCGCAGCATCACTCGCGAGAGGTTCTTGGGTTTTGTCGTCCTTTTTGTCGGAAATTTTCTTGTCCGGCATCTGGCCTCGCTTCAGTTGCGTCAGACTCCTCTTTTCGCTTCTCATATCATCGGCCTCTATCCTGTCTTTAGTGATAGGTCCCGGAACGACGCGTCGATCATCCCTAACGTGCTCCCGTCTCTTCTCCTCGTAGGTCGGCTCAAAAACTGATTCGGCCCACGACCCGATATGTTCTCGAGGTTCGGAATCTCGAGCGGAATCCCTCGAATGGCGCGACTCTCTCGAAGCCCTGGAATCCCTACTGTCGGGTCTTTGAGGCCTCTCGTGCCGTTCCTTGTCGCGTCTCTCACCGTGCCAGTCTTCAGTGGCGACTCGTTCACTTCCATGATCGTGCTTCTTCTCCTTCTCTTTCTGCCACTTACCATCATCTTCCCTCCTATCGTTACGTCTATTGTTGTAATCGTAATCTTGATGTCGATAATCGTGTAATTCATAGTTATCGGCGGCGGGCTTGTGCGACGACAAATCCGATTGAGACCGATGAGAACTGCGATGACTTTCATCCGAACTTTGCCTCTTAAAATCCCTACGATCATCGTCGAGTTCGCGTTCGGGACTTTCCGGTCTGGCCCCCGGACCTTTCGCAACACCTTGCGCCCACCTATTATCGAACTGATGCGGAAAATGCAATTGCGGAGGCAAGGCGGAACCGGAATTGTTGCGTTGTTTCTGGAAACGAGGCGGCAGTTGACTTTGGAAGTGTCTAGAGAAACTAGGCCCGTTCTGTTCGCGCATCTCGCGATCTCTCTCCCTCTCGGTACCTTTAACGTGTTTGTTGCGTGCAGCAACAAAATTCTTACTCTCGATTTGAGTCAAATGCTTGAACGAACTTTCACGGTTAGGCGCCGCCGCCATCTTATCGTCACCGTTATCGTTGGGGGTGCGCGATCTATTCTCGCGATCCCTCTCCTTCTCTCTCTGGAAATCAGGCAGAGGGATATCGGCGGGGACGATCGGTTTCGGCGGCACCACCGAAGGGTTGATAGTTCCCACACCTTCCTCTTCGCGGTTACGTTTACTCATTTTCTCTTCAAGTTCCATCAGTTTTTTCGCCGCTCCTTGTTTCGTCGCTTCGTTAAAACGCTTCTCCTCCTCCTCCTTGCGTTGTTTGGCTCTTTGAACCGTCAGTTCTAAATCTTTGTTGTGCTGATTGCGACGCTGCTTCCAAAGGTCTTCGTCGGAAGACCTTTGGCGATTCGGGGGGTTTGGAGGGGCGTTGTTCCAGTTCCTTGGTTGAGGGGGCTCGTTCGAATGATTATCAGTCTTCTCGTGTTCCCTTTGTTGCTGCGGCGCCATCTTGATTTCTTTTCTTGCATGTCTTCCACTACTCGATTCATCATCGCTGAACGCCAATTTCTCACTGGGGTGCAGAAAATTATTCGTAACTACCCGGAATGCGAGAGAAAAAAGTTTCGACTTACTTGTAATCGATCTCGTCGTGACCTGTCCATCCCATGTCCTTGTCGATTTCGTCCATGCGACTCAACTCTTCCTCTTTTATGATGGGTCTTGGAGTAACTTCTTCGGCGTCCACCATTCGTGGTGGAGGGCGATTTTCCGGCCGACCACGACCGTTCACTTGAGAAGGATTCTGATTAGGAGCACCAGGCCCACCGGCTGCGAAGTTACCTTTGTACATCTGCAAAAAGTTAAAACCCCTCTCATTTAGTTATAGAGCCAACAACTGAAAAACAAAAATCTTTTCGGAAATCAACAGTGTTTTATAGATGGCGGGATATAATTTTCGTATCAAAAACCTATAATCGCCCCCTTCCCTCAAAAAATTTTTCTTTTGCAGGTAAATTACCATTGGATTATTGAATACTGAAACTGCAACCTTGAGCGAAAAACTGACCTTGCAAACAAACTTAAATAACCTCCGTAATTATCTTTCGTGCGCGTGAACAAATGAAACAATAAACACTAAAAAGTTGATAGCGCGGTCACCGACACGAGTGGATTATTTACAAATTTGCGAAGAAGTGAATTTTTAATTTTTCCACTTACAAAAGTTGGCATGACGGCCCGAAATTGCGGCGGTAGGGGCTGTTGTACGAGGCCGACCTGGGCCGCTAGCTGTGGTGGGGCCCCCAAGGGGGCCGAGCTGCTCCTCGGCGGACCTTCGGCGCCCGGTCTCGAACCACCCTGTATCCAGGAACCTTCGGTTTGCGGTCGAAGACTTAGCCCGGACGTGTACTGAGCATCGGAACCAGTGCGTGTGGGGCCGCCATCGCCAACGGACAAGCTGGGGAACTCGTGCTGGAATTGTGGACTCTGATACAGGGGTGGATGTAAAGGATCCGGACCGCTCATCACGGCACTCCATGACTTGTCTGTGGTGGCAGGCGTAGCAGGTGTGGTATGCTTGTTTGGCGGCGGGGGAATTGTCGTGGTTACCGGTAAGGCAATTGCAGCCTGATGAGATGTCAACTGTGGGGTGGTGGGTTGAGAACCGTTTGAAGCTGAAGTGGTCGTAGTTGTCTGCTGAAAAATGAATTTAAAAATCGTCAAAAGAACGTTTCGACACGTTCACTTAATGTTTCGATCGTTACATGACAACCTTCCTCCGCCAGGAGACTCAACTGTTCGTAACACAAAAAGTTTTAAATAAATAATACAAGAGACGGCGTTCGTGACTTCAGCACAAAAAAGTTGCTAGACTTGAGCAAATCGCTTCAAGATGAATGAATGACGTCTTCTAAATCAGCTATGAGGAATTAAATTGTTACCCTCACGTCATGTTGGGTTGCACGCTTCCACCCGCTTATAGTATTGATCAGTAATTGTTTGACAATTTTACAATCACCAATGACTGACATTTCGCATTGAGACGAAGACTACCACACCACCAACGACAATTTCGATTTATTATAAAACTTCAAAATATGTTCGGTTTATAGTTTAATGAGCGAATTGCTGCCTAATGTAATGTTGGCTAATAAAAAGTGGAATGTTAAAAAAAGCACTGCAATCAGTTACGCATTGAAAATTGCTAAAAAATCTTTATTGTTCTTATCCAGCCAAGTTCAGAGCTCTGGTCACGTGTAACCAGCGAATGCGATGCCACAACTAAAAATTATGCGTGTTTGCTAGACGAATGGTCGTTTTGGACTTTTCAAGCCCAATCTACATGTGTGGGAGAAAGATGGAGAATGTATCCTCCAAGTACTGCGGTTTAAATACATAAGTATGCGTCCGGTCTTACGTACAATATACAGTTCACTGGTTTCCAGGCATCTTCAAGAAAAAGAATGGGCTCGATTTCAAGTCAACTGCCAAAATAACTTTCACTTCCTAGTGAACTTCTGAGGTACAGTTGTACATAAACCTTTTTTTGTTTTACCTTCGCAACAATAAATTCATTTTTTTTTTTTAAATGTTAAAGAACGAGTAACCACTGTAGGTCTGCGTTTTTTTTCGATTTATCGAAGTTGATATCGATATATCGAAATATCGAATAACGATATTTATAAAAGTTACTGATATCAATATTTTGACATCGACATTTTGATCATTTTCAAAAAATGCGTCAAAATATTTTTTTCGATGTTTCTATTTAAAGATATATTGACATATCGAGATATCGATATTTTAATATATCGATAAATTTCAATAAAAATATTTTTTTTATACAATCGTATCGAAATAGTACCATTTCGAATGTCATTTTCACGTTGAAATGACGTGTTTTTTTTTCACTATACTGTCACTTTTTCGCACTAGATACAAAATGTAAAATTAACAGACAAACACCTCAATTATCAATGAAATGTTGATTCTGTTATGTCGTATTTCCTAGGAAACAAAAAATTGTGTAATTAGATTATGCTGTATGTGCAATTTTATTCTATTTTTTACATTTTTAACAATTCTGGCGACGATTGTATAAAAAATCTTGTATGTAGTACCTACGTTGCAAAATTCGTGTTTTTCGCACGCGACGTGTTACCAAATTCGCTTCGCTCGTTTGGTAATATTCACGTGTAGTGCGAAAAACACGTTCATTTTGCAACTTACTACATAAATAGCTATTATACAATCGTATCGAAATAGTACCATTTCGAATGTCATTTTCATGTTGAAATGACGTGTTTTTTTTTCACTATACTGTCACTTTTTTGCACTAGATACAAAATGTAAAATTAACAGACAAACACCTCAATTATCAATGAAATGTTGATTCTGTTATGTCGTATTTCCTAGGAAACGAAAAATTGTGTAATTAGATTATGCTGTATGTGCAATTTTATTCTATTTTTTACATTTTTAACAATTCTGGCGACGATTGTATAAAAAATCTTGTATGTAGTAACTACGTTGCAAAATTCGTGTTTTTCGCACGCGACGTGTTACCAAACTCGCTTCGCTCGTTTGGTAATATTCACGTCTTGGTGCGAAAAACACTTTCATTTTGCAACTTACTACATAAATAGCTATTTCGATATGTCGATATATCATTAGTCATCTGTGCAGAAACCTTGCGTTGGACCTGTCCCATTCGATAAGACACATTTTATGGCTCGAGTCCAAGTTTACAAAACGAGCCGCGTAGCGGCGAGTTTTGTAATGGACGAGTGCCATAATTGCCATGTGAACGAGTTCTTTATACTATTTTTTCTACTTTGTACCTATTTTAAATAAAAATTCGCAATTTTAAAATTTGGGGAATTTGGTCGTGGTTGGTACTAACAAAGTTAAGTAAATGTCAGATTCAAAATTACTCGTAAATCGTTTCGCTTTGACGTTTATTTGATGTTTTACTCGCATTTAGAATCACAACTACCAACCTAAAAGAGGCAAATTGCACTATCGCTATTACAAAACCCAAAAAGCTATTACAGCACTGTTTTGGGTGTCGTAATAGCTTTATTATAGAACCAAAGTAGAAAAATATACAGTACGATCAATGGCGACTTCTATTCTTGTTCCAAAAACGTCAAAAATGCATCCATTGTAACCTCAATTTAATCACATTTGTGTTAGCACTTTCAACTTTTATTTCCAGGAATTGCTACAAAATTTCTTTTTATGCCTTCCAGATCTTAGAAAAGACAGGCTGCCAACTTGGACCAACATCTAAGTTAAGACACCTGATTTTGTTTTCAAAGCCGCTCTCGAATACATACATATTTTATTTTTAACAATATTATATTTCCTGCCTACCTCGCAAGTCATGCTTCTACTCTCTCCTTGTAAAACAAACTAAACCTAATTTAATTCCGCAATAAAACATAAAACCCAAGTTATTAAAATATTTTATTTATTTTAAACAAAGCAGCAAAATTTCTTTAGAGTAGGCCGTGAATAAAAACTAGACCTTCACGTTGCATTGTTAAAACAAAAGTCCAAGATAAAATCTAGCGGGCTGGAAATGGAAAGCAAAGATCTTCTTTTGGTCGACAATGGCCCAAGTCACTTAGCAATAAACTTGATAAATAATCAAATAGTAGGGACAAGGCAAATGTTTCTAACAATTCCATTATTAAAGCAAAATTGAAAACCAGAACTGTTGCAACAATTATTGCATTAATTCAATGTCTCATTAACAATGTCGCTCAAAGAAAAAATAAACAATTTTGAAAAACCTGAAGTTTGAAGTAGGGGAACCCGCCCACTTGATGACGCGCTCTAGACACAATGAACCACTCACTTGTTTCGCAAGTGACGTCACCATTGGTTCAATGGCATTGGCACGTCAGACGTCATTATTTCGTCTTAATTTGGTTGATTGGGTCAAGATTGGGGGTGGACAACGAGAAACTTACCGTAGGGGAGGTGCTGGAAGTAGAAGTGGTCGAGTCTTGTTTTCCCCATCCTGGCCCGCCTGGTGGTACTAAAGGTACAGAAGCGTCGGTTCCACTATGTTCCGATTTCAGAGAAGGCAAATTGGCTGGCGCCCGACGAGCATTGGGCACTTTTCCCAAACTTTGCATGCCATGTTTGTAAACTAATGTGCTCTTTTGCTGTTGCTTTTCTAAATTTTCACCCTGCAACGAAGCGAAACGTTTCGATTAACATAACCTCGTTGGTTTTGCGTCAAGAATGAAAACTCACCCGGCTCACTCTGTACAGATTATTTATATCTAGCGACTGAAATTTCGGTTTTGCTTTCTCCCCCTTGGAGGCCAGTCCTGGCAAAGTAGACATGCTGTCTGCACGCAACCATTTAGATCTTCAGGACCCAGCGAACGAACCTTTTTCCTTCAATCAGAAACAACAAAATGACGTTTGCGGAAAGAACTGGCAACAATGAGCAGGGGGCGAGATAAGGAGCTACAAACAAAACAATAGTGACTGCAATATCAATTAGATGCGACAAAGGAGGCATGAGTATCACTTCGGATTCCTTAAGCAAACGCAATTAGTTAATTATAATAAGATATTAACGTGAAGGATAATGTGCGGATATCAAAACGTCAAGGTAGACCGACAACATTGTTGGGTCGCTAACAAAAAAGAAAGTACCTCCAGATGCTTAATCCGGTCGAAAACCGCGAGTACTTTCCTACAATTGCACTTGGACGAGATAATAGCGGAAATTTCACAAATACAATTACAAAAGACACTACGTAAGCACAAACTAGCCCTGCCCCATTGTATCTGCCAAAAGTTAACACTAACAAACTATCCACCGACGAAATCTAACTGTTCACGGTCCGTTTCCGGTTCGAATTAGCTGGATAACGAGTCGAATCGGCGATTGCGAGGAGGAATTAGGGAATTTGTCGGGATCTAACGGGACAAATAGCGTTCGGTCGGCGGTCGCGATGAAAACATTGCATTACGAAATCTTCAACGTACGGGTGATAACGGACAAAACTCGACATTTACCTTGGTCCGTCCAGATGGGTAAACAGTAAACAACAAGAAATTAATCCGGTTAAACAAAAATTCGGACGGATGATCACAGATTTAACGTTATTTTTGCCACTTTACGTTTAGTTTTTCACTTAAGTCAAAATGGCGTACGCCGACTACGGCAATTTTAATCAATACATGACGTCAAGTATTATTGTTGTGGCGCCACCTGTACCGCGTGAACCCTAGCCGGTTTCTGACAAAACAGACACCTGTAATCCAAAAAAACAACAATTTTTGGAAAAATTTTAACTTTATAACTTGTTACTAGCTCCAATTTTGACAGTAACAGATGCCAATACAATTTGAACGCAATAGGTTTGAGTTCAATCAAGGCTTCAATTTTTTATTGGATTTTTTTGCCAGCGGCGTCGCTTCCATTTGGGCAGCGTACCCCCAATAAATTATAGGCCGTAATAATACTGATCAGTATTGAACCCATTATGGGCAATAGATATAGGATCATAAATGATCAGTAAGATATTGCAAAAGAATCGGTATATTTATAAAATTCACTAGATTTTAAATAGGTCGTATTTAACAGTCTACCAAATTTACTCAATATTTTCGTACAAAAAAATACTTTTATTTCCCAAAAATACTAAATGCTCACCAAGATTAAGAAAATACATAATCTTAAAGCGACAACCAAATATTGACATAATGCTGGCCTCTTATATATTTTGTTCGCCAAAATAACTTTTGTTGACCATAAATACTAAATGTTCACCAAATTTTATTCCGCATTTAATTCTAACATAATACCCAGATATTTAATTTTCGATAGTGTCTTATATTATTTAGCAGGTAAAAATACTATTTGTTGATCAAAAATACACAAGCAATAAAATGTTGTGCAAATGGTAAATAATTTAATGCCAACTTATAGATGTAGATGTGCTAGGGCAAGGAAAATAAGAGTAAAAATAGAAGTGCTTTACACAAAAAAAGATATTGATTTCCGTAATATATAAATGCTTTGCTGTAATTGGCTTGCATTATGTAAAACGTAAAACTTTTTTTAGTGGTAATTTCTAGTCGTGTTTAAAAGAAAAAATTACAGGGCCCTGAACTGACCTTGTACAAAACTTTTTTCGCGTGCCTCTTGTCTGGAAGCGCAAGCGGCAAGGAAAGATGCAGGAGCATATTTTATTTTTGGAGTAATAAAATAATTATTTGACGCACAAATAGTTTTTTTGAGAAACACTAAATATAAATGGATAGCGCCAATATTTATCGTGTACAGCACGGACACGTAACTTGAGCGTTCTAAATTTGGTGAACATTTAGTAAAATTGATAGACATATAGAATTTAAAATGTAAGCAATGGTAAAACAATACGCAGCATAATTATTTTAGTGGTGATGTTTCTGATGTACCTATAATAATTTGGGTTTTATTTAGATTTTTTGATGTTCATTAAATTTTCTGGTGACCAGTGCAAGGGATGTATGGTTTAATTTGGTGTACATTATATTTGTTCCCATTTTAAATTACATTTTTGATCAGTAAAATAACTTATTTGGCCAGTATTTTTATTATAACTGATCATTCATTATTTATACTCACCATATTTTATAATACTGACCGTTTGAAATACAACACTGAAAAAATGTACTGCCAATAAAATTTAAATACTGATCATTTAATTTATTGCGATAAATTATCACTGCGTGCTTTTTGGGAAAAATTAGGAAACATGGACGTGGGGTGTCTCCAAACAATTACAAGTAAGTCGGTGTTTCGTACTAGTTTCGCAGTTTACTCTGTAAAAATGTCTAAATATAATTTGACAATATTAATGAAAAATAACTTCGCTTTGGCATAAAAACTAGAGAATAAGCACTTGGTTACAACGTAACTCTAATTGTTAAAATAAATCAAACAAACTGGTAATGGCGACATATCGTACAATAACTTTGCGTTACTTTAGTTAAAATCAAAAATAAATTATTTCTGTGGAACTTCGCATACAAACACAAAATCTAGGTGTCAAAGTCAAAAGCAATTAATACTGTTCATGTCGTAAACTTTACACAGTTGAGTACTGGTTTCGATATAATCTTATTTACAATTACTAAGGAGTCAGTGTTAAAGCTGTTGTACTGATTATGTGGGAGACACGTTACTCCTGGTCATGCGAGACTGCTGCTCCTTCTTGCAGTCTTCGGCGATGCGTTCGAGTTGGTCTTTCAGAATAAGCAGTTCTCTTATGCGTTGATACACTGGATCCTGAAAATAAAGGTTCAAATCGTGAACCTAACCAGTGAGCGAGTTACCTGTGTTCTCATGCTGGGGTTCCACCGGCAATAATAAGCCTTCCACAGTTTGATGTGTCGAATGCTCGCTATGGGAATCAGCACCCTCTGCTGAGTGTTGTTGGCCCAATACAAAGGATTTTTGTACAGGTCTAATTGGCTGTTGGTGTACGACCACAACGAAACCGTTTGTTCCTTCAGCCCTGCAATCGCATTAAATCAAGAGGGTACGAAAATTGTAAGCCCCAAAATTTTAAAATTTAATGATTTCTATCCAGTGAACGGAAAGTAACCGGACAAAAAAGATATGCCATATTAAAAAAAAGTAGATAAAGAAATAAGTATTCTAGTTAAAGAGTTACGTGAAAAGTTGGCTTGGTTTCACTGACGATGACTTACTCTCTACGACCCTTTCTCTCTCGCTGTTGCACAGGAAGGTGCCAAACCGGCACGAGTAGAGGTGATCTAGGATAGTAATGAGAAAGTAGTCGTTAAATTCGAATGCGTTGGGAAACTGTTGAGTAATTTGCCAAACGCAATCGATGAACTGGAGGAAAACGGGTGATCGATCGGCGTCTGAGTGATGGTCGTCTCCATGGCCGATGCGCTAAAATTTCAACGTTTTACATTACAAAACTAATTAAAATATAATTGTCCTACTTGCTGGAACTTATGACCGAACGACAACCATTCTTTCTCGATCAAAACCTCGAAACCTTTAATGGTTCGATAGTACGGGTCTAGCATCAGCATTGATAAAGCTGTAAGTTGCGCTGTGCGATCCCAACCGTCAGAGCAATGAACTAGCACAGAAGTTTTATGATTTTCAACCTATAAAAGTAAAATAATCAATCTGAAATACCCCCATCGGTTGGTTACTACTTTATCGACGATTCGAACAGCCCCTGCTAAAATACATTTGATATGTTTCAACCAATAAGTCGATTCTACGCCGGACAACCATTTGGTTTCTTCTATATTCGGGTAGCAAAGTTCCTTCAATTTTCTGAGCGATTCACGCATGACATGGATGTTGTGGATGTCCAAGAACACCAGTTCAGCGTTTTGATAAGCATCTTCAGATTCGTATCTACATTTTTTAATAAATAAAAAAATTGAGAAACAGCATTAAATTACCCTCCGCCTTTCGCCTTATTAGCTATAGCATTGGCGCTGGGCCTGGCGTCCATGATGAACATCTTGTGCGACTGCGCGTTCGCGTCCATGATCAACTGGATGTAGCGCTCGTCTTCCCTGCACCTCTTCCCGCTCACCTAGAAGAAAGAAATTGAGAGCATCAAAACGTAAGTTTCCCGTTTAAATCGGGGGCCGAATTTCTTGGTCTGTCAATTTTAAAGCCACCCGACATTCAAACCACTCGACATTCAAACCACTCGTCATTCTAACCACTCGTGATTAAACGCTTTTGACAAATTTAAACTAAGTTGTACTTTGCAAAATAAATTTAAATTAGTTGAATTACTGGTAAAGTTTGAACAAAGTTGCATTTAAATTTTTGAATTATTGGACCCAATTGTGGTTGGGGAGGCGGTGATTCCTTACCCCGACCAAGGGCTGGGAGCAGCGGGTGATGGTCCCTTGCGATTCGGGGTGGATCCAGCTGAGGACCGGAACTCTGCCCCGACTGCGATAGCTGGCCACCGCCTTCAGGTCTTCGTCGGAGGCCTGGGCCGGAACCGCCCAAACTGCAGGATAGCTGTCGCAAATTTCATATTGCTCATTGATTTTGGAAATTTTCCACATATCGTTGTTAACGCCCTAAAATCGCCATTACAACACCACTAACAACTACCGCAACCAAAAATTACCATCCTCTTAAGCTCGGCTATCGGTTCATAAACAGCCCAGCCGTTTTCCGCAAAAGTTTCTGAATATTCAAACGCAAATAACTTTAGTTTATGGGACAAGGGAAAGGAGTTTTGCTGCAGCTTCTCAAACACGTCGCGCCGGGAATGATTCTCCTGTTTGTGGGCAAACCGCAAATTTCGCATGTCTTTACAAAAAACCTCTATGCCATAAGCGTTTTCGCCTCGAGATGAAGCACCTCCAACCTTCTCAATTCGAGACACCTACAGAATTTTGAAGATGAGCGTCAAAAAATTAGTTTTTTTTACAATACGTACAACTCCGAGAGGAACGTCAACCACGTTGGGCGTGTCTTTATCCACGGAACGAAAGTACAGTTTGTAATTAGTGACACTCAAGACACCTCTAGCAGGGCCATAGTATGGACATAAATAAGTAACGTCTCTCGCTTGACCGGTAACTTTTTCGCCCAGCAACAGCGGGGGGTCGTCGGGCCGGTTTGAGACCCCAACATCGGAAGTTGTAGCCTGAAAAATGTTTTTTTAAAAATAAAAAAAAATTAAAAAAAAGGAGGTTAACCTTCTTCCTTTCCAGAGTGGAAACTACGTTTTCGGTAGAAGTCGAGCTTGACGAACAATAACTTTTGCTTGGAGACGTTTTACCCCAACTTGTCTGAAAGGGAAGGGTGAGAAAAAACCGCAAGTTTTGGTAATTTTCTTACAGTTTCTTGTTTGGAGTTCATCGTGTTAGATTTGGAATCTGACCGGAAAGTGTCTAAAGGAATGTTATTTTTGTTGTAGTTACTGCCGTCCATGTCCACTAACTCCAAACTGCCTCTTTTCATCTTTTAATTAGAATCTTATTAATTCCTTAATAGGCGACATGACAGCTGTCAGAAAATTATTAAACGTCAAGTGCTTCTTCTGTCAAATGCTACGAAGTGTCAAGTGCAATCATTTGATTGGCCAGGGTTTAACGCGGCCAATTCAAATTCTAAGTTTGTTGATAAAAATAACAAAAAGGCACATAATAAAAAACATCATTTATTAAAAGACTTTTTAGTTCATATCCACATCTTCCTTGTCTTCACGTGTTGTTGTCAATTCTGCAGATTTCTCTGTTGTAATTTTACCTTTTTCTTCTTGTTCAAGGAATTTTTTATTAAAACGCTTCAACTTGAAATTTTGCAAAAACCTCAGTTCTCCGTTCCACTTTTTGAGTAGGTCAAATTGCGCCGCGTTGAAAAGATCGGGTATTTCTGCAAACTGTAACTAATCAAAAGTCTTTTTTCAAATTTCCTTACCTAAACCGCAAGAATTGAATTCCTCGTTTTCGTTCTTTTTTGTCATATTAATTATATCTTCCCTACTGGCATGTTGACGATTCTTCCTGTTTCCTATCGAGTGCTTGAGTTGAATTTGTTCCAATTCTTCATCAAATCTCCCCAAATACCTGAATAAAATCTCGCAATAGCTGGCAGCTCTCCTACTCTAAACCTCGGTAAATAACAGCGCCATCTACGAAATCGTGGCGGTTTATAGAGACAACTAGGCACTGCGTGCGTGGCGACGTAGATGACGCTGTGCTTCACTGAGTTGAGTATACATACTTGGTGATGATATCCAAAACTTGATTTCGGGTGTAAATCGTAGAGTTTTGATCCAAATTGTCCCGAAACCATAAAACTTTTTCCCCGAGAATATTCAGCTTCATACTGCCAACCATTTTGCTTTTTTCCCGCGACTTTGTCCTAAAAATAAATAAACTTGAGGTATTCAAGACGAGGAGAGTATGAAAACTTTGCGTACTTTTTAATAGATTTCAAAAGGGCAATAGTTTTACGGCCCTTTGGATGCTTGAGTTTATCAACGTCCTTGACTTTGGGCTGGAAAGTAAATTTAAAAGTAACGTCGCGTTTTATTAAAACGCGTAACAAAAACAAACCATTTTTGCGGCGTGATGGACTCTTCTGCACAAAATTTGACTCTTCAAGTGAGAATTGTACTAAAATAAACACTTCGTACACACGACACACGTGAGAAAGTAGGGTTAGAATTTGAAATTTGACAAACGTCAAAAAATCCAAGCAAATCAAGCAGTGGCGTAGCAATAGAGTAAAAATAGGGCTTAAATATTTTAGGACTTTAATAATGGAAATTTATTCAAATGTTCAATAAAATAAAGCTTTATCATAACACTCAATAATACCAAATGGTAATTACAACCAGATAATAATTACGGAAACCTGGTAGGTTTTTCGACTTTTCATTTTTATTCCAGTGTTTCTTCTACTTCTATTTACTTATTTATTTTACATTAATACTTATTATTTTACAAATAACGGAGCAAAAAGAGAAACCAAGACGTAAGAAAAATGAAGGCAAACTGCCCATCTAATTTGTGGATAATAAAGATATTTAGTTATAGACACAATACAAATAATTACAAGTGAAATTTTAATGATTCGTTTGCACGCTAATGTTTGTGATTTTTAAATTTTGAAATTGCGTCTGCAAGATGGGCAATTAATCTTTTCAGCATTTCTTCTGGTGACCATCTGGGGCTGTATGGGTAACTATCCACAACTTCATGGCACGGTTTTTTCGGCAATCCACAATACACCGAGTGTAGAGTAACAAGAGGCTTTTGTTCTGGAAACTTATCACCTAGAAAAATAAAACAATAATTTTCTTCCATAGAAAAGTAAATAATTTTACCAATTTCAATGTGAACTAAGCAATGATAGTCGTCGTCAACTCCGCACAAAAACAGAGCTTTGGTAAAAGTAGTAGCGTCATATTCAACCATACTTGAAGCGCGAACTGTAGATAAATAATTAATGTATTCCCTCTTGAGTCTATGGTGCTCCTTGACTTTCTCTATGAGATTTTGGAGAAGTTTCGAAATTAAATTGACGTACTCAACCAACGTTGTTTGGTTAGTGTAAGGAGGTATGTGGAGAGCTTTGGAACTTCCCAAAATTTGCTCAAGTCTTGGAGATAACTGTAGAGAGACATTAACGCGGGAACAGTCCAACTTCATAAATGAAACTTTTAGGCCAACTTTGTCTTCGCCTGGATTTAATAAATCATCGTAACTGTTACTCCTAAAAACAAAAGTTACAAAAGTAACGCTAAAAATACAACAAAATTCGTACGTGGGTTGACAATATTGTGGCAATGAAGAAGTGTCAACTTCCATACTAATAAAAAAATGTACAGTTGAAGGCTCAACAGAAATTTCCACGTCACTCGACTCCACCATCCCTTCAATGAGTAGATTGTACTCTCGACTTATCAGGGAATAAATATTTTCTTTGCGTAGTTTTTCTACCTGCAATCGATAGGTTGGTGAGAAAGCGGGAAAAATTCGGCAATAATTACTTGAAATTTCTGGTAAAGATTGAGGAATTCCTCGATGATCGACCGCAAACTCTTTGGGTTCTTTGGATCCCAAGTGCGCCAACTTGGCACATTGCTCTCAACCGCTTCCACGTCGAAATCTTTCAGAAATATTTCGTCATTAAACTCAAAATCGGGGGCAAACGTCAGGTTCTCGGGATCAAAAATTAATTCCCAAGAGAGACGTTTGCCTGCGTAAGGTATCTTGAGAACGTAATGGTAACTGTACAAAGCATCGTTCTCAATGTAGTCCCGCACAGGCGATATATCGTTGATTGTCAACGCTGCCATGCCTAGAAACGAGGTTCAAATTTTGGAAAACGTTAGCGGCTTCTTACCCAAGTGGGGGCCAGCAAGAAGCTCCTGCAAATTGTTCTGAAGGACCGGGGGAAAGTTGAGGGATGCCGTGCCGTTGAGGTTGGTGTTCATCTTCATATCGTTGTAGATACCCGAATTAATCGTCACGGGAAGGCTTACAGGGGTGTCCTTAGCTGCTTGGGGCAGTGTTCACGTTTTGGGGCATTGGAGTGACAGTTCGAAAAACCTAACCTCTAAATGTCAAAATTCGGTTGCCATGAGGGTATCCTTGTTTATCTTTTTAATTAGAAAAGGATGAGAAAATGTGGTTTGGTTGGCGGGAGTACTTTTCGAAAGCCATAAGCGGCTCGCGTTTTGGGGAATAGGGATTTTTTGATGTTTAAAATAATCCAAAAGTTTGAAAAATTTAATTAGTAGCATTAGTAATAAGGAAGCTGCCAACAATGAATAATTAATAATGATTCGTACCTCAGATTAAGTCTATACTAGTCTCTATTACCCTTTTGGAAGAAATAGCAACAGCAAGTTTTGCGGGAATAAAGAAAAAGCGGTTAAAAATTACCAGTATTTATTAATATTTACATTATTCAAACAATCCAAATAACGCCATGTCGGGTGTTCTAAAATTAATTATGAAATAAATAAAACACAATCAAAACATAAGAGAGTATGCAAGTATGTACATAGCAATCTGACGGAAAAAATCCATTTTAAGAAAATACATTACATCTTATTGTACACTTAACGGTAAAAACAACTTAAACCAAATAATACTAACAATAACAAAATCATTAGAAAATATGCAGTATGCCTGGATAATCTAGGTCAACTATGCAATAATATGACTTTATGGTTTTGATAACTACTTTAGTGCTCCGGTAAAATGTAAGTACCAGCAAGGGTGTTGCAATTCCGCACTCTTGACGCGTCCTTACGAGTTACTACCTTTTCCTCCATATCCTTCTTCTCATCCGCTAGTGTGCGAGCGTGTAACTAAGATCCATGCATTCAGACTTGACTGGTTTCTCCGGCGGGGGATTATCGCACTCTTCCAAGAATTTAATAACTTTCTCCGTTGCCTTAATCGCGCAAACGCTGGACGCTTCCGTCTGAAAGAAATCCCGTCAAAAAAATGTTCAAGATAAGAGACGAAAGAAGTTACGGAAGCCGTGAGGTTCATGAAGTTGAAGAATTTCTTCAACAATTCCACCATATCGGTAAAATTGTTGCCCTTCAAAAACTGGCGGACGTTGGACTGGTACTCGTTGTTTTCCATAATTAAAAAGCCGATCAACATAACTATGTACGAGGCCAAGAAAGTGTATTCCATGTGAGTACCGGCTTTTTGCAGCACTAAAAACCAACATTATTCTTTGCCCACGTTACAATGAAAAAATTTACGTTTCGCAACTGTTTCTTCAATGAACTCCTCGTTCGATTTGTACGCCACCGGGGCGCTGTCGGTGTCTTTTTCGCCGTCTAAAATAGCATTTGTTCGTTTTTCGGCGATTTTCGCACACCCCTCCCAATGGTAGAACTGCGCTATTAGCGCCTCAACAGCGCTCTCCTCTCCTGCATTTCGAAACAAACCCGTACTTTCTCTCGATATCAACGTTGTTAAATGACACTTACGTGAGTAGATACTTTCAAGTTTCGACGGAGCTTTGGCGTCGACGAGCAACTTTTTGTTGGGACCGTTGTCCTGGATCAGGTTGATCAGCAACATCAACACCTGCAACAGGACGACACGATGAACAAAGAACGAAACGAAAACCGCCGACAACTCCATACCAAAACGCCCAACTCGAACTTCTTCTGTTCCGGAATATAGTGAGGCACTTGGAGGAGTAAGTGCAAACTGGTTTCGATGATGGCGGGCCGCGCGCCTATCAACGAACTGCCCATGGCTGAAAACGAACAAATCGAAAAATGTCGACACGTACATATTTCAGGACTTACATTGTTTGTTGAAGTGGTGCGTCAGATTTATTAGGACTTTGAGGGTGACGAGGAGGGCCTCGCGGATTATCGTGCCGGTGGACTCCTTGTCCGTTATGTCAGTCACCGGATACAAAGGAATTTCGCCGTCGCAAAGCTTATACAGATTGACGAGCGTATCTAAAATTATGCCATCATTATATTTTAGCAGGTACGTTTGGTTCTCTTCGTTGTTGTGGGTCACCTAGAAAGCGAAAAGCAAATTGAAGCACTGTTGCGCTAGGCTCGACATCACAGCGCATGCGCCACGGCAATAACCGATTATGGTAGTGGCGCCCTCTACCGACAACAGTTTTCGGCTAATAAAGTGGCGCCATCTATCAAAAATTTTCAAAAGAAAACTGAGAATATTTGAACAATAATATCAATATCGTCAGTAAAGGGAGATCGTTACAATTTGCGATTATTACTATTACTTGTGTCAATGATTGAAATAGAATATGTCTCACTTAACCTACACCCGTTCCGTTAAACGAGTCTAGTTTACAGTACGCATGCGCTGTCACGGAAAATTTGTGGTGTCACCTTCAATCAAGTGAAAATGACCGTAAGACTTACGTTCTCTAGGACACGCAAACACCGGTCAACTTTTCGAAGTTTATCCAGCAGAGCGTCAGTCCACGACACCACGTAGTCCGAAACTTGGCGGCAACACTCACAAATGGTCTTCATTATGTGTTCCAACCCGCCAAGTTCTCGGAGTTCTTCCTTGAACCACTCTCCGGCCCTCTTCGACGTCAAACTGAGAAGCGTTTCCATAGCCAATTGCCCCACCTGTAATTTCACGTTAACGCCGACAAATTTGTTTCGTTCATTTTTTTTTTTACCGTAATATTATCGAGATTTAGATGCATCGCGTGTCCCTGACTCTGTATCTCCGCACACAACTCCCTGACTTTCTGCTTGTTCTTTTCGAGCTGCACCGAGTTCAGTCCGCTAACGTCCAACGCCTGCTGATAGCTCACGTCCGATTCGAGAAGGTTCAGCATCAGTTCGAGACAGTCCCTGTCGAGGTCCATGTTGAGTCGGTCTTGGCTCAAAACGAACATGACGGTGGCGGTGCACAATCCTAGGCTCTGACAAAACGTTTTTGTTTGAGTCGCGAATGGAGAGGCGTTAAAAAGAGATTACCTGGTCTTTGGTGGCGTCTTGAAGGGCCTTGAAGAACTTGGCGACCGTCCCGTGGGCCCGGACGTGCATCCTAAAAGCCGGCGCCATGCACTTCGAGGCCAGAGTGATGGCCGACAGGCAACGGGTGCTGATCGGGTTGTTGTCCTGGAGCGCCTCCAAGATGTATTCGACGTCGTCGTTGAACTCCTGGAACTCGCCGATTTCCTGGATTTGATGGGCCTTCTTCACGTTCCGCACAACGGTGTAAAACTGGAAAAAAAGCACAACGAGAAATTATACGGATTCAGGGCCGGAAATACTAAAGATACGTTCAGCTATGACGTCATGAAGAAGTAGTTAAAAAAAGCGCCACCAGGTGGCGCTGATAGAAGACCCAACTATCAAAAGCAAGCGCTGCTTAAATAATTTTTTTTTAATTTGCCAGAAACGGGGTGTTAAATATAACGTTTTATTTAAAAATAAAACTCTTAGCCGGAAAAGCTAAAGATACATACAGCTATGACGTCATGAAGTAGTTAAAAAAAAGCGACACCAGGTGGCGCTGATAGAAGACCCAATTGCAATAATTTTGTTAAATAACGTGCTACTTGACTTAGTTTACGTAATAATAATATTCTCCTTTTACTTCCATAACTAATTTAAATTTAGTTTGTAATTAATATAAATAAAAACTATCAAAAGTAAGCGCTACTTAAATTATTTTTTTTTAATTTGCCAGAAACGGGGTTTTTAAAATAAAGTTTTATTTAAAAATAAAACTCATAGCCGGAAAAGCTAAAGATACATTCAGCTATGACGTCATGAAGTAGTTAAAAAAAGCGCCCCCAAGTGGCGCTGATAGAAGACACAATTACAATAATTTTGTTAAATAACGTGCTACTTGCCTTAGTTTACGTAATAATAATAATATTCTCCTTTTACTTCCATAAGTAATTTGAATTTAGTTTGTAATTAAATTTAAAAAAACTATCAAAAGCAAGCGCTACTTAAATTAATTTTTTTTAATTCGCCAGAAACGGGGTTTTTGAAATAACGTTTTATTTAAAAATAAAACTCATAGCTGGAAAAGCTAGATACATTCAGCAATGACGTCATTAAAATTAGTTGAAACAAGCGCCACCAGGTGGCGGTGTTCAACTACTATTAATATTTAGTTTGTTACTAAATTAGAAAAAATCCTATCAAAAGCAGGCGTTGTTTAAATTCTGTTTCTCACTTTGCCACAAACGGAGCTTTTAAAATAATCCGTTTTACCTACTTAAAAAAAATACTGAAGTTGTTAATTTTTTTATTAATATTTTTGTTTTTTTCAACGCTGTTCTTGATCGCTTCGGCAACCGTTGACCTGCTGCCAATCTCCTGGCTCCGTTCTACTCACCCCTTTGTCGCTCTTGGTGCACTTAATGCTGGTGACGCCGTCACTGTCGCCGGTTTCGTTTCCGCTGTTGGTAATCCTGGTCAACGGGTCGTCGTTGAAACCGAACTCGTCATAAACCGAACTGTTCGTGTTATCACTAGCGGCCGCTTCGCCCGCTTTCTGATTCGACTCCTTATCGTCGCTCCACTTGTGTTTGTACAAAGCACGTCGCTTCTTGGTCCCGTCCGCCACCAGCGAACGACTCTTAAAAATACTCCCCTTCTTCTTGGAAATGATCAATTTAACCGGGGGAACAACTTCCACCTTCTCCTCTTCCATCACCTCCTCCTCCTCATCTTTGCGGTCGTTGACGGGACTCTTGACCGGTTTCTCTTCGTCGACATTCACAGGAGTATTACTTTTGATTTCTTGTTCCGGAGACGTGCTGTTAGAGTCGGAATCGGTGTCCCACTCCTCTCTGATGGTGGTTTTGGTGTCGGGTTCTTCGACCGGTAATGGAGGAAGCGGCGGTAAATCGACCACCATTTCGGTCGGCGACGCTGTTCTAGGAGGCGTCGGGTCTTTGTAGTCGATTTCGGCGGTTTTCTCGACCTCCTCGTTGATTTTGGGGTCGTTCTCGGGCATTTCTTGATCGAGAGTAAAACTGTCGGTTTTGTCGCAAATTTCGGCAGGTTCGAGGTCCGGGAATTTGGCGTCGTCTTCTTGGGGTGAATTAGGTCGCAGGAGGCTGTCGTACATCGCTTTTCGTTCAAGTTCGTACTTTTCGGCCGGAATATACTGAGGGGATAAGTCTAAATCTTGCTTTGGTGAGGTAAAAAGTGAAAATTCACTAGGAGTGTCGGCGGTGGCCGGACTGCTGCTGGGGTCCTGTTGCATGCTCCTCCGCGCCGAGCGGGTTATGCGGCAATTGGGGGAGCGCTGGAGGGCTCGCGGCGAGGTGGCGTTTGAGGTTGAGGGGGTGCTCGAAGGCGTAGGCGTGCTTTCCGATTCGTCTGAATCGTTAACTAGTTGAGATTTACCTCGACATATCCTTAAAACTATTGGAGGTTTTGTTTCAGGTTTTTTAGAATTATTTACATTTGAACTTAGAACAGCTTTATCCAGCTTCTCCTCGCTTTTCGACGAGAAAAACTTTCTTGTGGCGCTCTTGGGGGATTTCTCGTCGAAATCGTCGCTAATTTTCGGCTTTTTGGTCACGGCTCCGTAGGTTAAATCCGGTTTCGCCTTGTATGCCGGCAAGTCGTCAGGGGGGTCGCTGTTGCGGCTTTTGAAGAACTTTTTGGGCTTGGGAGCTTCCGGCGCCTTCTCGGGCTCGACTGGACGCCCTACAAGCAAAATCTTAATACCTAAAAGAGGGTTTAACCACAAACTCACCATTGACAGTTCTGATTGACGTGAACGAAGTTATGCCCCATTTTCCGACTGTAGCTGCCGATCTGGCCGCTGAAGGCCTCGTAGTGTTCTCTTTGAATATGTTATCAAAGTGGAAACTGGCGTGGGAGCCTCCTCCACGGCGATACTTTCCATAGCCTCTTGACATTTTCAGTGGGGTCACGCCGAATTTCAGTCCAGCATTTTAGGGGCTTGTGGCTCTTTGAACGATTCTATATCCAACTTCCATACGGTTTCGGTTTCCGGGCTTTTAACAGGTTTTTGTGGAATTGCTCCAATTCGCCATTTTCAACGGGAAATTGTTGCTTGGGTGCATTGCGGACAGGAGGCTATTGCCTAAATTGGAAATTGTAGAGGCACCACTGAAGCATTAGCAGATTTTTGAGGGTGCTCCCTCATAAAAGAAAATTATGTTTTTCCGCTTGTCAACGGGATTTTCACGTTATAAACACGCTAGTAAATAACGCCTACGAGTCGCTACGAAAGGTTGCACGGGTTGCACCAAAGTTCCCTACGAACTGTCAATTAATGACCATAGAGTTTTAAGTCTTATATAGATGGGACTCTATCGCAATTCACTCTATTACCTATTTTAGTTCTACCTAGCGTCGCAGATGGCGCAACAACTGAACAACGCGGAAAACTTCAAATAATTTTTATGCAATGTTTTCAATATAAAAACAAAACGACTGTAAAATGGTTCATTAAAATTTCGACATTAATAATCACAGAAAATACATTGTTGCTGTTAAAATGAAGATTAAAAGAGTTTATCTAAACTACTAGAAGACAGCGCCATCTTTGGTCCTACTGGCTAACTAACGAATCTTAGTGCAGTGTTCTACATTACTACATTTAACCATTGACATCACAAACCACTTACCTAGGTGGGTGGTTTGTGATGACATTCAACAAACGTCAAAAATTGTAGGTTATGTTGAACTTTTACAAACCCAATTTTGTGTTATTGTTTGTAAGAAAAACCAGTGATACGTTAATAGTTGATTACGAACCAAATCTGGTTGCCAACAATGGATGAAAGTATAAGTGACTATGATTACGATTTCACTCCAACCAAGTAAAGTGGAAACCATCCCTGAAAACGTAGTGCCTTAATGTCCTTATTTTAAGCTCCAATTTGGCGAATTTGTTTGGAGCAGCTTCGACTCCAGAAAGCAGCAACTTGACTTACCGGGCCCCTAAGCAACCAAAGTCCGCCACTCCTCAGCAAAATGATTCAAAGAAAGCTGAAACCAAAACAGAAAGCAGTGTCCTCCATGTCCTGGTCGTCGCTGTCTGGAAATTGTAAACAATGATTTACGGCCGTAAAACACCAGTAATTGTTTAAACGTTTTGTTTAAGATGTGACAATAAGTATACAGCAGTAGGCAAACTCGGTCTTGCTGTTTTGGGTTCTGAAATCCAGAACGCCTATGAACTTATTCTTTATAAGGAGAAGCGCAATGTGATAATGAGAGCGAGACTCGGAAGTGGTTTCGAATTGACCCTGAGCAAGGACGATTTTGCTTCATTTCATGACAACGCTAAACAGAATTGGTTGGTTAAGTTCACAGACAGTAAAGAGCTTGACGGCATCTGCGATATAGTTAGGAAGTACGGCGGAAACGTAGTTTTTAGCCCGGATTACAAGAAATGCGAAGATAAGAAAAATGAAGAAAAAGTTGAAGCAGCAACCAAGAGTTCAGAAGAAGAAATTTCTGAAAATCGAGCAGAAATTCTGTCTAGAATGGCGAGATTAGGCCAGTCTATTCTGCCGGGTCAATCTTCAAAAGTTGAGGATTTTGAGGAAATTGTCCCAAAGCCCAGTTACGAAATTTCACCCTCAAATGAACGCCCCCATTCCGTTATACAAACCATAACTCCTTCGCAAAGTCACTCAACTCTTATACAGAGTCAATTTCAGAACATGCCTGTCGCTGTTAATCAACCCTATGACCCGTTAAACTTGTTTTTTGTTGAAAACAGGACTCACAATAGCGAGGTTCGCATGAATTTGAGCCAAATTTCTGACAAGTTGAACCAAGTTCTGAAGCTGGTTGAACCCCCTAAAGTCGAAGGAAAACCAAGCGAAAACGAAACAGTTTTAAGAAGGAGAATTAAAGTTTTTGAGTTAAAAATAGAAAATTTAAATAGAGAAATTGAAAATGGGGAAGAAAAGTTTCAGAAGTTGCAGCAAGAGTTGTGCAAACAAACTGAAGTTCTCAAAATTACTGAAGAGAGGGTCAAAAAACTTGAGATGGAGCTGGACAATTCCAAGATTGTTTTACCAAATGTTGTAAGTGAAGAAGAGGGTCAGAAAGCTGAGACTTTTGCTGCGATGTTGAAAGAATCCATGAATGCTCTTTATGAGAGAATTTCTGGAAGTTTTGATAACGACACTATGTACTCCAGGGGCGAAATTGATGCCGTTGTTGCAAGAAGTATTAAATTGGCGGCAAAGAAGATTATTCAAAACTTCCAAGAGACTTACTCCACCAAAATGTGTGATATTACAAAGTAAAATATTTAGTGTGAAAGTAATTTAGTCAATTAAACTTTTTTAACGAAATTGTTGGACTGTTCTGTTTTCCTAAAAATCCGAAAAACTGTTAGAAAGTTCTTTCAAATTGCTTTTCAAATGTGAAAATTATCTTTTCACAGCTTAATTTCACTTTTATGTGACGGACGCCACTGTTACAAGCTCAACTAATTTGACGCTTGCGTAGTCGCTGGATCTAACGCTACCATTACGCAAGCGTGCAACTTGCAACTTTGCAACCTCTAAACGTCACTAATTGTCAACAAAAACTGACATTAGCGGCAAAAAAATTAAAAGTCTTCTAATTTTGTTAATAATGCATGTTTTAATTTTTCTTGTACTTTTCACGTTAGGTGCCGCAAGTGCCCACAACAAATACTCGGCGGACGCAAACGCGCAACAACCCGAAGATGTCGATTTTCGCCCCCTCTCCCTGAAGCACCTGGACAAGCCCTTCCGGATGGCCAAACTGAACTTGCTGTGGTCCAAAGCTGTCGTGGTAACTCCTTGAACTCGTCTAACAAACAATTACTAACTGTTGCCATTGAAGCGACTTTCCGAGCCCAAGTTGAAGTCTCTGTTGGGTGAGTTGAAGCTTCACGACAAGGAGGAGATCACTTGGAAGCACCTGAAAGCAGAGGGTAAAGATAAGGATGGGATCAAGGAGGCGGAATTGAGGAAGAAATTGTTGAAAATTATGGAAAACTTCAACTTGCTGGATCAAGCTGACGACATACACGACACCACCAAACATCGAGGCCACAAAGCCCTAAACGAAGCTTCTGACAAGCATTTGAACAGGAGTCATTTCAAAGACAAGAAGCTGAACAAGTTGTGGGAAAAAGCGGAAACTGCCGGGTTTAGTTCCGAGGAATTGGCGGCTTTAAAAGAGGAATTCGGCCATCACCAGGACAAAGTTGACCAATATTACGCGTTATTGAAAGATGTTAAAGTCAACGATCGCGATGACGACATTGCCAGTAAGTAGCATAATAATCATTGCAGGTGATTCGAAAATTTTGTTGTTTTGCAGACTCTGTTGATGAAAATTTGGATAAATTCAACAGAATCGAAACTCTTGAAGAGAAGCAACCAAACAAAGACTATTTGGATAAAGTTAACCTTCTTCGCGAACAACACAAAGATATTCGTGACGGATACGACCACCTTTTTATTTTGGCGGCTAAAGGGCCCAACAGTCGCGAATTTGTCGAGCCAAAAGTTCAGGGTTTGTGGAAGATCGCGCTCGAGAGCAAGTTTTTGCCCGAAGAACTTGAGTCTTTGAGGGTTGAGTTGCTTCATTATGAAAACAGGTTGCTCAAGTTGAGACATATGCAAGCTGAGGCGGCGTTGAGCGAGGATTTTCATAAGAAAAAAGTTGACATTGCCGGAGGGAAAACTAACGGGATGATGATGATGGAGGATAATATCAAGAAGCATTCGAGGAAAGTCGAGAAAATTCATCTAAATTTAGAAACTAAAATTATGCAAAAACATATTGAGTTGTAAATTGGCAACTAAGTAATTGTGTAAATGTTGATGTTTTCTAATTTTGTAAATATATACTCGTATCTGTTGTTCCTTACTCTAGGATTTTAACTCTTAAAAAATTATGTCGATTTAAAAAAATGTTCAAGAGGAACAATTAATAAGTTTCTCAAATTAATGTGAGTTTAGTGCAATTTTTTTAATAAGTAGCTTTAAGGAGTTAATAATGTCGAGACTTCTATTTTCTAAAAACTCATTAATTTTTGTACGTAAATCATGTGCCAAAAATATATCCAAAGCTGCGATTTGAATTAAGTTTTTAATTTGAACAAAAAGAAAACGGCCAATACAAATTTAAAAAAAAAACAGCTTTGTAGGACATATTGCTTTATTATCACAAAATTAAATGTTTTTCTAGTTTTCTTGAGATAAGAGCTAAATCGGTTGAACAGGATTTATTAGACTCTAACATAGAATACTTTATTTATTCAAAGAACAGTTCTTTGCATCTTTATTTACAATATACAAATATTTACATTAATAATATGTATGGTTGCAACAATAGTTTCTGGACATAGGTGAAAGTAGCAAGAACAAGAGATTCGTGACAGCAACTTTGATTAGTTGGATTCTATTGGTTTTGCTTCTCGTGAAAGAAGGGTTGCAAAATGGTTCTTTCACTCACAATAAACTATTTGGCTCGTACACCTTAGGTCAACGCTTAAATTATATAAATTATTACTATTGGACAATCCCGGTCAAATTTTGAAACAAGTTGCTTCCCTCATGTTCGCCAAAGTCCACCTAAGAATCCGTAATTGCTCGAATATGCACAAGCGCACGCTGACGGTAGCTTGAAATAGTCCACAGTTGGATTTCCTCTTGAATCTGCCGCCAACAACGCCCTGTAAATGTACTTTTGACGGCAGAAAGTTCTTACGTCTAAGGGCAAATCTTTGAAGACCTCTCCGCATGGCTCTTCCGGTCTGCAACAAAAGAACAAGACACCTCAATTAGACAGTAAACAGAAAAGCGATATGGTAAGACTGTTAGTGCTAGATTAGATTAAATTTTAAAGGGTCGTTTGGCTTTTTAACTTTTCCGAACTGCGACCAGTAAGATTTTTTATTCAAATCCTGCTACTAATTTTTCTACAGTAATATATTTATTAGACACCCCACACGACGGCGTGGATGTAAGTCCCAAACACACAGGGTAAACTTTTGAGTTCTCACTTAGGAGTCCTCCTTTCCATTCTCACCACAGTTGTACAATACAAGATCTGGACCAACCAAACCTACGAATTTCAAAATTAAAATAAAGAAAAAATAGTAGAAAGAAGGACAAGAAATATAGTATATAAACTAATTATAAATATTATGAAAGAGACGTTTCCAACGTCGTTCATTTTTAAATAGTCAAGTTGCTCAAAATACTTTAGATTTTCGTTCAGTCCACTCACCTGTGGCAGACTTCTACTTGTACTCCTTGTACATATTTTCCGGTATTGAAAGTCCATTTCCACTCTTTATTGGCGTTTTCAGCTGTCTGCGGGTATATTATCTTCCTTAACGACGTACAAACGAAATTTTCCCCGGGTCCCATTCTTTCAGTTGGGTCATCCTGATTCTTCGGCGTCCCGAATAAATGGTACCAATAAGCGTTCTTTCTCAAAGTTCTCTCCAATTGTTCTTTAGGATACACGTAAGATCCCAAATTATCGCAGTAAGTCTTTCCGGCACATCTCGGAACCTGCTTGATCGTCACCTCTTCCTCGGACGTGGGGAACCTCACATTGCCATACTCTACAAGCAAAGAAATATTTTGATTTGGTCACTCATCATCAATGTATATAGAGAATTTTTTTGCTTATAGATTTCTCTCTAATAGAGAGGAATCTATAAGCAAAGAAATAAAAATAATAAATAATAATAAAAATTAAAAAAAAAATAAAAATTTGATCACTCATCATCAATGTATATAGAGAGGAAGATGGTGTAGGCCAAACAGTGGCGGCGCACCATACCCCACGGGGACACAACAAGTGAACTTAAAATGTATTAATTTCTAAATAGAAGTTAAGTTAAGAAAATTAACAAAAATTAAAAAATTAAATTTGTGAATCTACTACTGTTTTCTCTACATCATCCTAAGCGTCAAAAAGGATCTGTGCAAACAACAAAAATTTCCGGGGTTCTGCTCATTTTCTGCTCATAGTGTACTTAAATGGTTCTAGCTACTGGTACTCACCTTCAGCAAGTTCGTTGGATAGTGGCGTCGAAAAAACTGTCAACTGCAAAAAGAAAATTGTTGACACATGCATAATGCAAAAGTTTTCAAAATTAAAAAAAGGGTTAATTTAACTAATCATCACAAAATTAAAATGTTGTTCAATTCCTAGCATTCTCAATGTTTCTTTTCGCGATAAAAAAAACCACTCACCGTTTTTGTGACAAGAAAGACCGTGTAAATCCAGCAGTACTTAGGCAGCATTGTTGATGACACTATCGTTGATTTCGTTGCAAAAATTAATTGTTCCAGGAGCACTTTCAGGTGTCTCGTAGTGGCCAGCACTGAATTCATCTGAAGAGGCGGCCATCAGCCAGACTGCAAGAGTTGAGTGGCGCCTCCGTTTATTACCCTTTAACGAGTTAGGTACTTACATGGTGTCGGTAATGGTGTGCAAAACTTTTGTTCATTTACTGTCGTTACCTGAATGTTATCAAAGGAATGTTGAGGCCCAGTTAGGCGTTGCGCCATTTGTAATATAGCACAAAACGACGTTATCAATTACGTTTAAAAAAAATTTTTACCTAACTTTTCAAGCGGTTATCTTTGCAGAAACTGCGTTGTTGTAAACACCAGGAAGTAACCAATTGTCGCTAAGGGTAGACTTTATATCAAAATTAGCGTTACGAGGGGGTTTTGGTGGCAAGCGTCGAAACGCATTTTTTCAAAATTCTTTATTAATGACTTAACGACCTACATCAACATAATCTTAAAGCTATCAACTTGGCGGTTCTGGGTGGCGGTCACGGCGTCAGGCTGAAGTCCTGGTGTCGGTACCGCAGCCCCCCCATGTCGAATCTGTTGCAAACCGCGTTCGTGGGCAGGTTGGGGGCGCAGTAATTGAAGGGGTTGGCGGGAAGAAAAGCGTACGGCTGTCCCGTGTTGAAATTTCCACTGTACAAGTCCGGCTGGTGTCCGTATTGAGGGTGCGAACACTTCCAAGGCATCACGTACTGTATATCGGAGCCCGAATGGGGATGAGGAAACAACGGCTTTTCCATCCCTTCCGTTCGACAATTCACGCCCTGTGCCGCTTTGGTACAATTCAATTTCGCCGCTGTCGCCCCCGAAGAGTGTTGGAGCGACAAACTCCTCTCGTTTCTTCGAAACTTGGCCCTCCTGTTCTGGAACCAAACCTGAAGACGCGATTAGGGGCAACCTCAGCGATCGTGCCAATTACCTGAACTCTCGCCTCGCTCAAACTGACTTTCGACGCCAAATCCTCCCGGACGAAAGCGTCAGGGTAGTGGGTCTTCTCGAAGACCTTCTCCAGCGCCGTCAGTTGGGCCGTCGTGAACGTCGTCCGGTTCCTCCTCGGCTTCTTGTGTTTCTCGTCGCTGGACGGGCTTTCCGATGCCAATTCTGGGGAAAAGTGGATTATTTTTCGGGACGTTCCGAAGCGGATGTTTGCGTTACGTTTGCCAATCGTTGCAGTTGGGTTAAAGTTAGGTGCATGTGTGCAGCATTGCGTTTAAGTAGAACCGTTTTAAACCCAATGCATCATGTAATTAGGAATGATAAACGCGGACCGGTGCGTCCGACCGGAATATCTCAAACTCATGGATCAAAGGACAGGATCAAAGACGTCTCTGTCTTTCTCAATGAGTTACTTGTTGAGATGTAACTCGATATTGCAGAACCGACGGGCTCTCCTCGAGCGAAATCTCTGAAATCTACCGAACATCCTTCGCTGAATGCGCCAATTTGTTTATTAGAAACGCGTGTTCCTCGACCTCGGATTACTGGACGGAAAAAAATTAATTCGCGAGACGCCTCGCTTTTTGCAGAACTTTTCTAGAAGAATTGGACGGAGGCCATTTTTGAAGGTTCTACTGAAAAATTGCCTATTTGCGTGTGTAATGCAATACGGTGTCGAGGAAGAGCAAAGGCTATTAAAAATAAACGCGTTCCAGGAACCATTAAGTCATTACTATCAGAAGTGATATATTTTACAGCTTCTAACACATCTAACAAGTGAATTAAACGCAAATAAAATTTGTTTTTAAGTAGCTGGTTATTTATGCGCCCAGCTTGCTTTATTACCTTTTCTACCCAATAATAGGAAACGCAGTTGTTACAATTCTCACTTTTCAGGATCGGCACTGTCAGCCTCTCCGTAAATTAAGTTTAAAAATTAATTGTCATCTGTCTTTGATTTTTCTTTAGCAAATGGTAAATTTCTCTAGCTCTTTATACTGTCTTCCTGTAACTTTTTCATCAAAACTTGATCTATCTGTACATACCTGTTAATGTTGTCTTTTTTTCTTGCAGGTAATAATTAGTGTTAAATCATGTTATCACCCAAGTGCGAAAACGCTTTATGTGGTTGTTAGATATTTCTTTTACAATTCATTTTCTTACGTTACAGCTAAGCTATGAACATTATGAAAGTAACGGTAATGAAAATTTTGATTTGACAACTGTAAATTTTATCACCTTTTGAAATTTTTTGTTAACAGTTTAATTATTAATTTCCAAAGACATGCGAGGAAGTGACTTTAAAGTTGTTAAAAGCTTTAAGAGGCAATAATGGTTTTATTCAAATATTTTGTCTTTATTTTAAAATAGTTATTTGTTTTTCATGACACTAAAAATTTTACAAGAAACTCAACGTTATTTTGACAGACATTTTAATTTTTTTGTTGAATGAATATAATACAAAATTATTTTTTAAGATATGACCGTTCGAATGTTTTAATTCAAAATTTTCGTCAAAATCGACTTAAATTGCAAATTTCAACTTCTTTATTATTAGACTTACAATTTTTGTTCATCTAGCATTCGATAGATTTTGTGAAATGAAGAAATTTGATGTATTTGGATTTAATGTAAGTCTGCCCGTTCAAAAGCTACAAGAGTTTGAATATTATAAGAAATCGAAACTTAGTGGTTTTTCTAATTTTATAAGAAATCTATTTATTCTAGCGTCGAATTGATTACGGATTTAAATTCAGAAAAGCCGATTACATAAGAAGACGCTTATTTTCAGTCTCTAGGTGCAACGATGTCAATTTTAGGAATTTGTCGAATTTCTATCGATTGGGGTAGAAAAAAAAAGTCGAAAATATTGAAATTTTTTACATCAATTTTATGACTTAACCTTATAGATTTCGAACCGCTTAACACGAATCTAGCCGTAGTTTTTCTGTACAAGTCATACTTTTTAAGATATGACCGCTCGAATGTTTCAATTCAAAATTTTCGTCAAAATCGACCTAAATTGCAAATTTCAACTTCTTTATTATTAGACTTATGATTTTCGTTCATATAACATTTGATAGCTTTTGTGAAATGGAGAAATTTGATGTATTTGGATTTAATGTAAGTCTGTCCGTTTAAAAGTTACAAGAGTTTGAATATTGTAAGAAATCGAAACTTAGTGGTTTTTCTAAATTTATAAAAAATCTATTTATTCTAGCGTCGAATTAATTACGGATTTGAATTCAGGAAAGCCGATTACATAAGAAAATGCTTATTTTTAGCCTTTAGGTGCAACGATGCCGATTTTAGGAATTTTTCGAATTTCTATCGATTGGGGTGGAAAAAAAAGTTGAAAATATTGAAATTTTTTACATCGATTTTATGCCTTAATCTTATAGATTTCAAACCACTTAACACGAATCTGACCGTAGTTTTCCTGTACAAGTCGTACTTTCTAAGATACGACCGTTCGAATGTTTTAATTCAAAATTTTCGTCAAAATCGACCTAAATTACAAATTTCAACTTCTTCATTATTAGACTTACGATTTTTGTTTATATGGCATCCAATAGCTTTTGTAAAATGGAGAAATTTGATGTATTTGGATTTGATGTAAGTCTGCCCGTTCAAAAGTTACAAGAGTTTGAATATTAAAAGAAATCGAAACTTAGTGGTTTTTCTTATTTTATAAGAAATTTATATTATTCTAGCGTCGAATTGATTACGGATTTGAATTCAGGAAAGCCGATTACATAAGAAAACGCTTATTTCCAGCCTTTGGGAGCAACAATGTCGATTTTAGGAATTTTTCGAATTTCCATCGATTGGAGTAGAAAAAAAAAGTCGAAAATATTGAAATTTTTTACATCGATTTTATGACTTAATTTTATAGATTTCAAACCGCTTAACACGAATCTAACAGTAGTTTTCCTGTACAAATCATACTTTTTAAGCATCATTGCATTTTGAAAAAAAGTTGAACAATTTTTGAGGTTAAAGTTAATATTTTAAAAAATCACGATTAAGGCTATTTTGTAGACTTTAAAGATTAATTTCTTCAAATCGGATAATAAATGACGGGGGTTACAAATTGAAGCGTTTTTTAGAGAACAGCCTGTATAACAGTTTTGAGAATAAAGACTGAAACAAAAAAGAAACAATGAAGAAGGAAAATACTATTGAATAGAAGAAATTTAATTTTTTTTTAGAAATTTCTTAATTTTAATTTTAAAAATAATTAAGAACATAAAAGAATATGATTGAAGAATGAAACATAATACTTATCATAATGTGGAAAATAATAATAATAATTGATGAGTAAAAATAACAAATAATAAATGAATTACTGGAAGACAAATATCAAGTAATAAAAAGCAGAACAAAGAAATATGCAGATAATCAGTAAAATTTTGATGAAAATGGTGGAAATCAAGAAAAAACGAATTGAAGTGTCAAACTGAACTTAAGCAATTAGCATACTCGTAACAATAGAGTAATAAATTATGAGGAAAGAATAAAAAAAATAAATAAAAAGAAGAAAAATTTGTGTTAAAGAACAACAAGAATGTATGAAATGAAAACAGTGAAACAGGTACATAATATATAAAAGATTACTTATATGACTTTAAAGAGAAGAGAAAAGAAAAAAAAAAGAAGAAGAAAAATAAATGTGGTGATATTCAAATAGAAGATAATATTATTAGATAGAAAAGAAAAAGGCACGTGTACAAAATGATTGATAAAAAAGCATATGATTATAGAAAAATAATGTTAAGAGCAAAAAGAAAAAAAAGTTTTAACCAATCAGACCGTTATTATTACGTGAATTATAACAGAAAAATGAATAATAATTTAAAGAGAAGATCAGGAACAAATAGTTTTGAAAGAAACAAATATAATATTAAAGGCATTAAAAAAGGAAAAAAAATAGAAATAAAAATCAAAAGAGTTGGGTCAATTAAATGCAGAAATAGTGTCTATTTTTAAAGAAAATAGATCAATAGATATGTTATTCATATGTATAAGCAAAATCAATAAAGGTAATAAAAAAAAATAAAATTTAAAAAAATAAGATTTTATAATAATAACCTATTAAAATTTTTTGAAAGAAGGCTAGAAAAAAAGATAAATTTATTAAAACAATATAGATTAATCAAATAAAACAAAAAAAAATAAGAAAAAATAGCAAAATAATTATAGAAAATAAATATTTCAAATTTCAGACAATTAAAAACCAATAGTGCGTGTACAGTAGTTGACTAAGGAGAAGATAGAAGAAGAAAATATCGTTTATCAATTACGATCAATTTATATAAATTTTAATAAATGACAGCAGGAAGACCATCAATGAAATAAAAATCCAGAACGCTATAAGTTAATAAAGAGAAAAGCAACTCTAAAAGGGTTGCGGTTAGAAGTTTGAGGAAAAAAAATTTGAGTGTTCAAAAAATGTATAACAAATTTTTGACTTGGCATCTTATTAAATGAAGAGACACATCTTTCAAAGTTTTGCCATTATCTTTGGGCGCGCTGATTTCCGACGGTCAGATTCTTGGTCAGATGCCCGGTAAATTGGTAATAATGACTTTAAAGTCAAATTTTAAATTTTATTTGAATATCGTCTTCACCCCCCAACTGTTAATAATGCAAGTGGAAGAATGCCGAAAATTTTTTTTGAAATTTTGAGATTTTAGTCCCGACTCACCTTCGTTGGATTCGGTATCCGAGCTCCTTCGCTTGTGCCCTCCTAGCCGCAACAGACTCGTAACCGAGAACTGCCTCGAATTGTTGGTGCAATGCAATCTGCCATTGAAATCCGTCGAATTCGCCAAATCCGTCCCGTGTCCGTCGTATCCGAACATGTCGATCTCCTCGTTAAACTAACAACCAAATCGACACTTGCACCGAAAACAAATCATATCCGCCACAATTATTAACAGCGACGAAACATAAATCGCGCCGCAATTTGTAATAATAGCCAATTCCAGATTCCGAAAGCAGATGTCCAATTCGATTACTGGACCGGTTCGTCGTTCCAATTTAATAATCGCCACCAATCTCGCAGCCTTTAAATTGTTAATTTGACACGGCGACTCAAATTGAAATTAATGTTTGTTTATGGATACGCTAATCTAATAATGCGACCACGAAGATGCGACTAACGGGAAACTGGCAGGAGAGCTTTCCTCCTGAAACATTTGCTCCCGTGATGACGTCTCGTGCCATCCCCACCCCAAATGACTTAATTTAAAAAGGGGGCGGATTTAAGCCCGAACGGTATTGAGACGCTAAGTGGCGCCCCAATCATTCACCGAAATTATGACCGCAGTAATTGGGGATAATAGTGTTGACGTTCCTACAACCGCAGGAAATGGGGCGCTTTCAGGACCGACGTATATTCTTTTTATTACCCGTGAAAACCGCCCGGAACCCCTAATCATTAAGGAGTTTTTTCGTCGAGGAAGACGTCCGCCTAATTAATTAATAATTAGAAGCGACTTTTATCGCTGACATTATTGAAAACATCCCCCAAAAATTAAATTCGCCCCTAATTTCACCACCAGTTACTTAGATTTCCTGGTACATGCGTCACTTTGGTACTTGGCAAATTTTTGCTAGAACTCGAAAACTTCTTTTTACTTTTGTGAAGTTTTGAAGATCACCAAAGGGGAGTCAAAAAATTTTCCAAAACAAAAGTGATTCGCCGGATTAAAATTAAGTGTCGTCAATTGTCTGTCGACCTGTTCGGTGTAATTAATGAGTTTTTCGTTGGAAGCAAAAAAAAGATATTTGTCATCTTTTTTTTCTTTAACTTTTTTGAGTGATTGGCATAGGCGTCTTGGTGTCGAGACCGGCCCACGGCGGGCGTAACGCCACACATCAAGACTATGCCAGAACATCCTCCAGACTCGGTGAAGCATGCAGATCTTGGAAATCCGTCTCATCTTTAAAAGTTACCGCACATGTTGGTTTGTGTTCGGTTTAAAATACCATGTTATCGAGTGAAGCATTGGGGACGCAGCTTTGGGGGTCGAGCCGGGCCCCATTAATTTTTGGAGTTTCTGGGGTTTCCGGAAAAATGTCAAAGCTTCCGGGAACCTAAAGAGAATCGAAATCAGAAACAGCGTAAAAACGCAAAATTCTAAAAAAGTAAAAACTAATGAATGAGTAAAAGTAGGTAATAAAATTTGATAAAGGTGATTAAAAAATGGGAAAAACAAAAAGTAAATAACGAAATTAATCTCCCCAGAAGTCTTGGGTCAAAAAGTGACAGTGGGGGGTAAAATAAGGCTCACAAAAAATTTAAAGAAAGAAGAATAAATAATTGATAAGTGCATGGATATCCAAAATCGAGAATAACCAGAAAAAAAATTAACGGTTAATAAAGGGATAAAAAGCAAGAATCAAATAAATACACAGTTGACTTAAAAAGTAGAAATATGAAGTGGGAGACCAGAAGAGTGTAGAACGCTAACGCGAAAAGAAGAACACGAGAAAACTTTTGTTGTTCAGATGCAGTTTTCAGCTATTTTGGAGCCACGTTATTATTAGAAAAAAAAATTAGAGAACTTACCAAAAGAAAAGTTCGTTGTTGTGCTTCCTGTAGTTGTAATTTTTCTTGTTGAAGCAAATCTGGCGATCGGTGGGCCAAGTTGCGATGGTCCGTTGAGACCCAATTACTTAGTTCTTTTGTTCGTGGCGGACTAAAAGTTTTCAGGAAACGGTGCATAAAGCGAGTTAATTTCAACTAATTTAAAACCGTCCCGTCTTTATTAAAACGTCAACCTCAAACGCCGCAGTAAATTAGGCGAACGCAAGTGATCACTCATTAGTTTTATGATTTAGTGGTATGTTCTTCGGCATCACGTGCGTTGACGGGGTGAGTAATAGCGTCTTTGGCTCGTTTACGTAATTTGCGCCAATCAACAAAGCCCTCTATCTTGATGGGCGTCCGTATTTATCTTGTCCCTTCGAAACAGTTAAACGCCACATCTGTAACTGTCGAGAAGCAAGGGATGTCACCACGTCAAGAATGTGCAGTCAAATTGTTTTTGAAAAAAAATTAGCGACGCCTCCCAAAATCTAGTCTCTCGATCTCTCCAAAAACCCACCGAAATTTTGAAAAAAAAAATTGAAATTCGGACACACCCCTGAAATAATTGTTTACAATAGTGAATCTAGTCCCTCTCAAAACCCACCAAAATTTTGAAAAAAAAAATTGAAATTTGGACACACCCCTGGAATAATTGTTTACAATAGTGAAAAGTCGGGATTGATTGGTGTTCAAAAATAAAGTTGTTGCCGGCCCGAAATTCCGTGCCAATATTTTCGGTGTCTTGTTCTTGAGTTGGACACGTGCATGTCGGGATGGAGGTCCTGACGTTGAACATAAAAGTTTTGGAACGCCCACTGTCGGTCCTTAGCTTACCGACAAAAATCTGTCAACAAGTGTTTTTACATGAATTGAATACCTCGCGGATCCAGTAACATGCAACATACTTGCTTTCGGGCCACTTCAAAGACAATGTGTCACCACTTCATTATTTCCCGCGAAGAAGACGTGGCCGCAAATCACCGGGCTCAAACATCCATCCAGGGGGGCCAGAAACACCTGCGCCCAAAATTCGGAAAATTGGAAGCAGAAAAGACACAACTGGCCCTCCACTTTTGGGCAACTCAAGGAAAAACTGCAATTTTTGTGGCAGCCGTCACAACAGAAATTAAAGACAAGCTCAAAACTTTATTACGAGTCTTGATAGCGCTTATCGCAAAATAATTTTTTTCTACCCAATTTTTGAATTTGAGGGTGTTTTCTGGCGAGTCGAAGATGATTGATGACAGCGTGCAGTAAACTTTTGGTTAGTCTGGGGACTCCACTGAAGTTACCAATTTGTTCTTCGCGCTTCATTAAAATTCATAACGAAGAACAATTTGATCCAGCTCCAATATGCGGGCACCGACCACTGGCGGACTCTGCACAAGGTATGTACCCCCAGTTATTGCCTATTGTGCGAAATGACCGGTATTTTGTGGAATCAAGTAACGACTCGTGCGGGGCCGGCTGTTCCATCACAACACCTTGCCAATAAAATAAAACAATTTTTCCAACTCAACCCTCAAAATATTAGAGATGGTCAAAAATCAGAAATCATGACGACCCAAACCACTTGCTCTTTATTAAAACAACCATTTCTGAACGATAAATTACCGCGATTTTACGCGACGATAAAGTTTTACTTTGTCTAGTAACATAAATTTAATTTACGATAAGTCCCAACTAAAATATCTGTTGATCCCGTTAGTCGATCTCAATTGAACGGCGCGCCACCTGTCGGAAGAAATAAAACACTCAAACGGTGGCGGTGTCTTAACTGTTATTATTTTTTAGTTACAAGCAGTTATCAATTTTAAATAAAAATGTCTTTGTTTAAAAACTCGCCGCAACGAGCCATTAATCCATCCATAAATGTCACTTCGGTTGAGTGAATATTTCCTTGCGAGTACGAATTTATCTGAACACCGACCGGAATGATTGACAATAAAGTGGGCTGTAAAAGCAGCCCTCGTAAAATTTTACGCCGTTTTGAGGTATTTTCGTGATTTGTCTGCACATACGGCGCTCCTTACCAACCAAGATGTGTGACGCATCTAAAGAGGGCGGCATGAAAAATTGGATAATTAACATTTTTAATCACACTCCGAGAGAGCTATGGGAGCGAAGGGTGGCGTATGAAGGCTTCCTCGAAGAGTTTAGAGAGTGTTTCGAGTGAATCTCGAACTAATTTTTGGTTAAAACCACAACTGTTGGTCACCATCGCTGAGGTCGCTAAGAAGAAAAAAAAGTCAAAAAAAAGTCCAAGAAAAAATCTGTTGAAAAAATATGACCATGGTTTCTGGAATAATTTTCAAGTTCTCTTTATTATAGCAATGGCCAAGTTGTACTTTCCAATGGCTAAAATACACAAATTGAGGTTCTTATTGCCACCACCTCTGCCCTCCTCACCAGATTTGGTCCCCTCGGTCAAAAACTAATTGACAAAATAATTTTTTACTTTTAAGTGTTTTTTTAAATTAATATCCAGTTTTAATAACACCTTTGACATAATTAAATAAATTAAGTATCACGTTTTTACACAAAATGTTGAGACCTCCACCAAGAAAAAAACATAGTAACGACATTGACAATCAAAAATCAAAAAGCAAAAATGCCGCAATTCTAAATTAATTATAAGAAACAATTTGAAAATCTTTGGTGAGAACAGAAACTTTTGGTTTTTAAGACAGCCTTTCAATTGTTTCGAGCGACTCCCTTGATGCATGGAAAAGTTGTAAAGCCTCAGTGTAACTGTGCTGTCTATTGCAGGGCTAAAAAAATTGATGTGGCTAAAAGACGACCCTCCAATTTTTTTTCGTTGTCTATTCGACTAGAGAAACTATGTTAATGCCCTATAAAAAACCTAGAAAACGGTTTGCCTATTGTTGTGTTAATGGAAGAAGCTCCGTGCCCTACCCCTAACCATTGTTTTTTTTCTTCCAGCTTTTTCCTCCCCTAAAAAACAATCGAAAGACGAGAAAGAGCGCGAATTAAAAATTATCTCATTTGTCACTTAATTACGGTTTTTCGTCTTTTCTTCCCCTAAAAACGCGGAGGAGGGATTGAGGGGCGTCAAAATTAAACTGGTCTTATTTGTGGCGGAACGGCCGTTTTGTCTTTAATCAATGGTTCGCGTGCTCGAAAAAATGGATTCGTGAAAAAAATGGAATGTAAACAGCGGCGTAGAATGTGAGGGCGCCGGTTTGCGGATCTGTTTGAAGTGGAAGCGCGGGCGACAGGTGCGGGGGTTCACCTGCTGTTCCTTGTCAATCCAAACGGTTAACACCGAAACCTCACACCACTTCATACACAGCAGTGACTAATTACCAAACAGGAGCTTAAATGTTGGAAAAAACGAGGATGAAATTTTTCAAACGGGTGTTTGTGACAAGCGCCGTCCGACTCGTTGGGAAACTCGACTTGCCATTAATCAACCGCAGACATCTACCAGAAGAAGCTCCGCATCCAAAGTTTTCCATTTTTGCGCCAAGACCGAAGAGGAAGAAAAAGGAGAAAACCAAAAAAATCCAAAAAATAGTTGTGATGGTTCTGGTCTAATTGACCAATTGGGTCCCAAAATTTCGTCCGTTCCCGTCTGCAGTCCAGGGTCTAATTGGTCGGTTCCCAAGACGGGTGAAGGTGCGAACGACCAATTTCCCTCATTATTTGCGGATTACAGGCATGACCGTTGATGTGCATAAAGTAAACACGTTGCAAGAATTGAATACGGGAGAACTCTTTGAAGCCACATGCTGCACTCCTTGTTTGCGTCCCTCGTAATTTATTCCTGTTGAAAAATCGGTTCAAAGGTGCCGTAGATTAAGCCCACTCTTCTTCTTATGTGCGAATTGAAATTTACGACACTGTTTTTCGCATCGAGCTGCACCCGTCTATTTCCGCTATTCGTTTAATTAAAGCTCGTCAACAGATGCGGAACGCAATAATTAGCAGCGGACCCAACTATTTGTTCTACTGTTGAAACTATTGAATTAGTTTCGATAATTGGGTTACGTACGGCTATAATGATAGTACAGGGGCTTTGTGACGTTCGGTTATTAATTGCGGCACGCTTGGCAATGTCCCCAAAAACGTAATTTGTGTCGAGCAACGATAAATGTTGACGCAAGCTTCGAACTTTTTTGGGGCGTGCATGACAATTTTATTGCGTGCACAACCGACTGGACTAACTTTTTAATTGAAATCACACATGTCGGGAATTAGGCGAGTTAACTCTTTCGGTTAGTTGACACGACGTTAATTGTAGGTGTTTCGAATTCGTTTACGGATGGAGTGTGCCGCTTGGAGTTCTTCTTCATGTTGTAAAACATACGACCGAATTTTAATTTTAACATATGCGGACCATTCAAGTAGAATAATTAGTATCGTGGAGCAGTGGAGCATGCGACCAGGTTATTTATTAGGCTGAATTACCAGAACCATTTTACTATAAACAAATTAATTGTGCGAAGTAAATCTGGCGTGCACCTGCGTGCAATTTGTAAAGCCTTTCAATCCTTGTCGGCCGATATTAAATAGGATCGTTGACAATCCTTAATGTGTAATTACGGAACGCTACAGGTCAGCGAGCATTGCATTCCCCGAGGGATCGAGACGTTGAGAGAAGCGAAACTCCTGCAAGCGTTTCAGGAACCCTCAGCGTGAGTCTCCCTATTATTATTTCGATTAAGAAGCAAACCTGTTTTGAAAAATTTTTAATTAAGAAATTAGGAAACTTCTGAGAGTTTGGGATAAATATTACGAAAACAGTTTTAGTTGCATAATTTAAATTTTTAACCAAACTAAAAAAATCGACTTTTTCACCAAAAGCTTCAGCGTGTTGCCACTTGAGCCAATTAATACTATTCAACCATTTTAAATTAAAATCAGGAACGTCAAAGGTATAATAAAATGGGAACAAATATAATGACACCAAATTAAACTATACATCCCTTGCACTGTCCACCAGAAAATTTAATGAGCATCAAAAAATCTAAATGAAACCCAAATTATTATACATCAGAAAATGAGAACATCACCACTAAAATAACTATGCTGCGTATTGTTTTACCATTGCTTACATATTAAATTCTATATGTCTATCAATTTTACTAAATGTTCACCAAATTTAGAACGCTCAAGTTACGCGTCCGTGCTGTACATAATAAATATTCGCGCTATCCATTTATATTTAGTTTTTCTCAAAAAAAATATTTGTGCGTCAAATGTCTATTACTCTAAAAATAAAATATGCTCGCGCATCTCTCCTTGCCGCTTGCGCTTCCAGACAAGAGGCACGTGAAAAAAGTTTTGTACAGGGTCAGTTCAGGGCCCTGTAATTCTTTTTAAAAGCACGATTAGAAACTACTACTAAAAGAAGTTTTACGTTTTACATAATGCAAGCCAATTACAGCAAAGTATTTATATATTACGGAAATCAATATCTTTTTTTGTCCAAACCACTTTTATTTTTACTCTTATTTTCTTTGCCCATCTACATCTATAATTTTGCATAAAATTATTTACCATTTGCACAAAGTTTCATTGCTTGTGTATTTTTGATTAACAAATAGTATTTTTAACGGCTAAATATATAAGACACTATCGAAAATTAAATATCTGAATATTATTTTAGAATTAAATGCGGAATAAAATTTGGTGAACATTTAGTATTTATGGTCAACAAAAGTTATTTTGGCCAACAAAATATATAAGAGGCCAGCATTATGTCAATATTTGGCTGTCTCTTTAAGATTATGTATTTTTTTAATTTTGGTAAGCATTTAGTATTTTTGGAAAATAAAAGTATTTTGTTGTATGAAAATATTGGGTAAATTTGGTAGACTGTTAAATACGACCCTAATAAAATGTTGATTTCCTGGGTACAGTAGCAACGATGTCGATTTTAGAAATTTTTCGAATTTATATCGATTAAAGTAAATTTCTTTTTTGAAAATAATGCAATTTCTGACTCCGACTTAACTTATTTTTGTAATTCTCGGTCCGTTTAATACAAGTCAAACAGTAACTTTTGTGTTAAAGGCATTAATTTTAAAAGACTTAATTTTTTAATATTAATTTTTTTTGGAAAGTACACTTGCGAGCAATATTTAAGGCACGACTCGTGAAGTAAAATCGGCAATTTTGAAGTTGTGTAAAACGGGTTGTAGGAGTGGTTGTGGCAGTCTGGCCTATTGGACTCCAGCAAATCCTTATCTCTCAATGGTGCTAGGGATAATAAATATTTATTTCCTTTGGTATCCCAACGGTTATCTACCTCTCTTGCCGGGTCGCAAATCACCTGGAAGTGGGTGGGTCGCATCTTACCAAATACAGCTGGTTTACACTGGAAAGAAACACCGTGCCTTAAATATTGCTCGCTAGTGTACAAAACGCAAAATCCAAATTTGCTTGCCTTGTCAAGAAATTAAATTAAATTTAATTAAATTTAATTTGCATCGACAGATGCAGAATTTAAATAAATTTTACTAAACAGTTCAATGGGGCTAAAATTTAAGAGTTATGTATTATTTAAGGATTTGCTAATGAATGTGTCCACCCTGAAACGATTTTTTAACCACCTCACTGAAACTGCACCGGTTCGAAATTCGAGTGAATTCATTATGGGTTCATTGCCACGTCCAGGTGTCCATATGTTATAATTTGTAACATATCGTGGTTCTTTTCACGCTACAAATATAATTATTAATAGGAGGGTAAAATAATTGAAAGCAGTTGTTATCTCAATCCAATTAAATTTTAATTCAATAAAACCACAACAGATTTCTTGCTGGATTGAATATATTGAATAACATTAGAAGACAAATAACTCTTGTTTTTATATCGGATGTCATATCTAAGCTTTACATCACTTTTCTTTCTGAAGTTGTTACGTCCTTTTATTTTCCCCTTCAAACTTGTTAGTTTTTTGTTATTTCATTATTCTCGCTCTTGCAAATAAAAAAAATTTGGTTATTCTTGTTATTTGTTCATTATTCTTCGGATTATAATTTTTTTCTATGTGTTTCTGTAGTCAATTATTTCGTCTAAATGTTAGTTTAATGTTCTTAAAGACTAGAAAAATGAGAAAAAGTTTTAATTAGTTAATATGGTAGTAGTTGCCAGCTAGAAGATTGATCTTCTGCGTTTTTTCAAAAGGGTGAAACTTGTAAAACCGCAATGAGCGAGCGCGCACACTTTGACTATTCAAAGAGGGTTTTATTTCCGTAGTTCCCTCTGTCGTTATCCTTGTAACATCATTAATCACCAAACGCGATATTAATTTGTTTAGACTCCCTTTAAACAGTTATCTCCATCGGATCAATCACTTTCAACACCCCAGTTTGCCGCAATTTTTCCAACCCTTTAACAACCCCCGCTATACAGCAACAAGCAATAGATAAGAATTGACGCAAAACGGGATTTTTGGATAAAAATCCCTTTTACGTGGGGCCTAAAATAGATCGAATCCAAGATCCGTTTTAACTGTCGTTTTCGCTTCCCGATGCGGAACCGGGGGTCGCTTCCCGATCCGCTCCAGATTTCTTTATTCCGCATTGTCCCTTGTACAATTTTCTTCGGCTTTCAACACAAAACTGGCAGTGCGTTATGGCAAATCAATATAAAAACACCTGGTCTCGGTTTCTTACGTAACAGTCCGTCTTTCATGCCGGTTCTGCAGTTCGCATTGTGTTGGCCGACATAAAAGGATGCATGTTCCAGGATGAAAAGCCAGTTAAAGCGGGACGCGCCGTCGGAGCGGCGTCAACGTCAGACGGTGGCACTTCATGGTGGAAAAGGTGATGCATAAATAAGAAAAGGACCATGCCGGATCTTTGTGTGCGACATGCAAAGGTCCTTTGAATCCGGCCAGTCTGACGGCTGGAGGAGAGACCGAGCACGCGCCGTTGCATTTCCGTATGGACCTCCATATCATTAAAGCAAGCCAGAAATTATAGTTGGGCCGACCTTTGTCTGACGAAAATTATTGACATCAGGAGGTTTTCGTTGGGATTAGGGGCCGGAGACGGGCGGCTGCGCGAAAACTAACACAAGCTCATCAAAGACCTAATTAGTCAGTCAGTCTTTGGCGGGAGCTGGTAGCTACAGGTGGGCCAAAACTTGACCTACTACAGATCAAACCTAGGAATTTTAAAAACATTTGAATAAAGTAAAACAGTCAGAAGTAACGGGATAGAATCGACAAAAAAGTGCTAAATATGATGGAGAGGAGAAAAAAGTAAAAAGAAAGGAAGTACAGGCAGAAGAACATTATGAAGACCTGATACAAGAATCTTGCGGCAAAAGTAAAAAGAAGGTGAGAGAGCATTGCCAAAGACCTCGGCGAAGAAAATTGGCGCCAGATAGGGGAAGAGTGCCACTATATAGAAGACCAGCTAGAATATGTCAATGGAGGTTCTGGAAGACGCTCTCAGAAGACGCTCTCAGGAAGCTGTAGCACACTAGGTCTGTGGGAGTGGATGGGGGGTCGGCTTAAATATGCTAAACATCCCCGTCTTAAATTAGCGCTGTCAAAGCTCTAAACAGCTTCTTGCGTGTTTGATTTGGTAAAGGTATAGTAGTCTAATATGTGTAACTTTTAAACTTAGATTATTATGTCTAGTTTTCTTAGTCTTTTTTCTATTTTCTATGCATTTTTTTTCAACAAAAACCCGGATTTCAACTAAAACATCAAAAACAACGTTGAATTTGACTTTTTACCCTTATTTTTTAACCTCTAACTTCTAACTCAGATTTTCCCAAAAACATTAATTTTTTGGGAAAATGAGTCGATTTTCAAGTTAGTCGTTGAACTTTGTTGAGTTTGAAAAACAAACCAATGAGGTCTTTTCAAAAACACAAAAAATTGAGAAAATGACCTGTTGTTAAGCTTATTTTATCTATTAAAACAGCATTTTTTTATGGAAACCACCCTATTTTTTATGGTCTTTTTAAAAATGTGAGCCAGATTTTTATGCCAAAAATAAAGAAAACTAACCCTTTTTTATGATTTAAAAAAAATGTGAGCCAGACGTAACAACTGAAAGTCATTATATTTCTAACAAAAAATTTTGATAAATAAATGGATAATCTCCCTAATGGTGTGATTCTGTAAGGAAATGTTAAGCTTACATTATTTTATAGGCTATGTAATGTTAGTTTTAACAGAATGTTGCCAACTTTCGATTCTGTAACTGCAACATGCACTGTTGGGAACAGCATGTTGCCAACATAAAATTAACAGCGCCGCAAATGCCCATGTAAAGGCAAATGCCCATGTAAGGAGTTAGCAGAGAACAGTTAAGAGATGTGGAGCATGCGTAGTGACCAAAGCAAGTGCAATAGAGTCGTGTTTTGATTGTTACGTCAAATTTCGGCACAAATGCTGTTACTACGCCACTTTTAAAAGTTTAAGTTTTGCTGAAGTGGAATATGCACGACCACGAATAACAAGAGACATAATTTTGACAAATTCTATACAATTATTAAAACATCATCTACTTGTAATTGTTGTAATAGTTTAAGATTTGTAATTTTATTTTTTTTTAAATGTTCTACCTTTAGGGAGTTGACCGTTTATAAAATCAATCAGTTCTTGTTTAGATGCTCTTAAATATCCTTTTACTTTAAATTTTTTTATAAACTCATGTAATTGAGTTCTAGTTTTATATTTATAGGAAAATTTTTTAAAAAATAATTTTATCAACAAATTTTTTGTTAAAAAATTTTTTAGTTAATCAGTGAGTGCCATTACAATTTAAGATGTGCATCCATATGTTTTCTTCCTATTGGTCCTTTATATTTAGGACATGGTCTTTTTTCATTATTTGTAAAATATTTTGCCCAGCACTTCTTACATATCGATTGATGTGCGTCATTAAGTTTATTATTAAAAAAATAATTTTCTAAATGTTTCTAATGTTATAATGTTTCCCAATGTTTGGATAAAATTTTTTATATATTTTTTTTTGCTTTATATAATTATATAGGTAAAGTTGTTTGTAAAATAAAAGGATTTGTTTATCCAAATAAAATGACTTTCATCACCGTAATATAATGACTAATGATATCTTTTATTGATAAATTTAAAAGTAAAAGATTGATTATGACAACTACATTCAATTAAGATGGGTGAGTAAATTATTTTTTAAATGATAACTCAAATTTTTATGAAATTCGATTTTAAAAATTTCCACATCAGTTTGATCTTCTACTTTTATGATTCAATGCTAGATATTTTTTTTTTTGTTTGATGTAGACTTGGCAAACTAATTGATTTTCAATTTTAGTAGTCTAATATGTGTAACTTTTAAACTCAGATAATAAGATAATGTCTAGTTTTCTTAGTCTTTTTTCTATTTTCTATGCATTTTTTTTCAACAAAAACCACAGATTTAGTTGTTACATCTGGCTCAAATTATTTAAGAAATCATAAAAAAAGGGTTAGTTTTTCTTATTTTTGACATAAGAATCTGGCTCATATTTAAAAAAAAAACATAAAAAATAGGGTAGTATCCATGCTGTTTCAATAGATAAAATGAGCTTAAAAACAGGTCATTTTCTCAATTTTTTGTGTTTTTGAAAAGACCTCAATGATTTGTTTTTCAAACTCAACAAAGTTCAACGACTAAAACTTGAAAATCGACTCATTTTTCCAAAAAATTGATGTTTTTGGGAAAATCTGAGTTAGAAGTTAAGGGTTAAAAATCAGGGTAAAAGTCAAATTCAACGTTGTTTTTGATGTTTTAGTTTAAATAAGAGTTTTTGTTGAAAAAAAAATTCATAAAAAACAGAATAAAGATAAGAAAACTAGACATAATAATCTGAGTTTAAAAGTTACACATAATAAACTACTACAAATCTCGAAAGTACACGCCCTAAGCACCCATCAATTACGCTTATTACCAACAATTGTTAGAGGACGTCATGTGGTCTAGAGCCGCGTACGCAGCTCCTAGACGAGTTTGGCCGGCCATAAAAACAGTAACAAAACACTGCTACAAAGGGTCGGACGAAGGATACTATCTTACCAACCCCCATGCTCAAAAAAACCATAGAGATAAGCCGGATAACCCCGGCTTTTTATGCGCGCACTTGCATGGGGAAATTATTATTTACGGTTGCGAGGGCATTGTGCCCAGCGCAATACCTAACCGTAGATCTAATCTGGGGTTATTCGAGATTAATGGCATTAAAATAGCGCATACCAAAACACAAAGCACTTGTAAATTTGCAAAGTCTCAAAACTTCTCGTTGCAGGTTCCAATACAAGACTAAAATTTTATTTGTTGGATAATTTTGAGATTTGAGACATTTTGCAAGTGGGCGGCGCCTATTGGAGCTGACGTGACGTCACTGATCCAACCTAGTGGCTGACGGCATGGCGCGAAACTATCAACGGTCCTTGTGGTGACCGTTCGGCGATGGTCCTGGGTCCGGAAGCGGCGGGCGGCTGGACTTTTGCCGGTGCATCCAGTCCTGCCGAAATTTGGGCAAGGTCGCCGTTATGCAGGGCCGTGGTGGTGGGGATTTGAGCCTGGCTTGTCTGCGGCCTTTGCAACGCAGGGGGTGACAAGAGGGTACGCAGACAACACGAGGTCCGCCAGGTACCCCAGGTAAAACCAACGGCGCGCCAGACACTTGCTGGATGGGTTCGCGGCAACGTCGAGAGGTGTAGTGTTGGTTGAAAGCACGCAGTAGTGTGCGCGAGCTTTTGAGCGAGCTTTCGTGACGGATGGAAATAAGAGCGGGAACTCGAGAACTGATTTTTGTGCTAATTTTTCTCTTGTGATGGTGCGTTTTTTTTTATTGTTACCCATTTGGATTATAAATTGGTGAGTTGGGTGATGGTATTTGTTGTTTGTTGGATCAGCTGGCTGTTGATCGTATCTTTGCCAGTTACCGATTGGTGGTTTGATTGAATAACGTCACACACAGATGGTCGTCGTAATCTTATATCGCGAGAAAAGGTGACCATTGTATTTTGATATCTTCCACCAAATCGGATCTATGTAAATAATCTCGCAATAACAATTTTTTTTCCTAACTTTTAACCGTAATAGGTAAATGGAGAACTTCAGAAAAAATACGAAAATCAATGACAGTTGGTAAACAATCGAAATACTAATTGATAATTTAGCTGCAAAATACTCGTTGACCTTCAAGTCTTCATGGTGATGTTGAGGCTGTGGAGGTCAAGAATCTAACGTCTTTTGGTTACTATGTCCCGATTATCATCAACCTTTTGCGAAATCAAGAACTGCCCCAGAAGATCTTGAAACTGATCTAAAGAAGTAAATCAATAAACATTTTTTACATTCACATTAACATTATCAATAACAATTATTAAACTAATTTGACAAATTTATTGCCGCTAAATCTACAAATAAAAAATGTAAGTTTATTCGCAGTGATATTGAATCATTTATTTCTATGCTTACATTAATTGCAAAATTAAATTTAGTTGTAGATTTGGGACAACTGTGTGTTATAGTTCGACATGATAAAGTAGAAGATTTGTAAAGTTACTAATAAAGTTTGGAATATTATTAAAAAACACTCAAAACCTTATCAAAGTCCTGCTGGTTGTTAGCACCATTTTTATGGCTTTCTCACTGAAAGTTGCACGAACTGTAACTATTTTAATTAAACTGCAACCTATATGCTCTATTTAATTCTTTCATATTTAGCAGCAATTTTTTTTATTTACGGTGTTTCTTTTCTTTTTCCTTTATTTTAAATTAACACCAACTCAGCGTTTTTAATTTGGAATTTCTAATTGCTTTTACCATTCTAAATCAATTTTTAATTTCTATTTCAGGTTTTCTACTTTATATATTTATTTTCTTGTCTTTACCATGTTCTAGTACTTCTTAGTTTAAAAGAGTCTTAATTTCTACTATCTTCTTTTCTCCACTTTTTCTTCCGCACACACATCTTCTTGAAGTCCAGGTGCTTCATACTTTTATAATTTTGGCTCATACTTAGAGTCGTTATCTTATCCTTTCTTCGCTTAACCAAGAAATTCATTTTGAGCCCTTTGGATGTTTTCATCATCGCTTTTCCGTTTGGTTTCTATTAGAGGTAGAAGAAGGGCAGGATTTTAAAGTTGGTACCTTTTTTCCTTTCAAAAAATTATTGACTTGAAAATAAATTCGTTCCGAACTTTGCTCTAATCCAAGAAGAGGGCAAGTGTTACCGCAAAGGGTAAATCTGGCACCTATGCCTTTCAGGTAGCCTCAAAATCCTTGTTTGATTAGGACAGTTGAACTAAAATAGCTGTAGTAATTGTATTTAGTCAACATACGATTAAAATCGTCCTTCTTGGTTGAGCTGCAAACCGTAAAGAATTACCCTCAACTATTCAAAATGCGCATCCGAAATGCAACCCCATATCGCCTAATTAATTGGTACGCGAACTCGAGTCGAATTAAAATTATTAATTAATTAACTGAAACCACGGAACTACCGGAACCGCGTAGCTTATTAGCTTTATCTCCATGGGAGAAGAATTTCATGATTATTAATCAAAATTCCCCCGTTTCTTCGCCCCAACAATGGAAGCTATAAATTTCTTTCCCTGGCTCGCTGAAAATTTTCTGAAATTTGGGCCGACCGCAATTTATGCGATTCCCGATTCGGGCGACCCATGTCGATGTCCCAAATTGAGAACTGATTTAGTGCTTCTAAATTTCACACCGCGTAACGTTCCACCCCTAGGTGAACGCGTAGGTAGAAGTTAAAACGGCCCCTTCGTCGACTTTTCCCATAACGTTTTGTGTCCGGCAGGTTTCGGCACAGGGAACCCTTTTCTAACGGCCCGTTCGGGAATGCCTTCAGCCATCCCTCAAGATCTAGTTTTGATTGCATCGTCATCCTTAGTTACCGAAAACACTCGGCCACCCCTGAGGAGAGCGCCCCTTTTCAACTAATTCCTAACGATCGCAATAAGTGTAGCCAGTTCTGCAAATGATAATGAAAACGCTTTTTCATTATGGCAGCCCCACGACCACTCGAATTTACGACCGTGGCGGGACTTGACCACCGCCATTGGCGCCCTCTTGGACCAGAATCTCGACAGCTAATTGCGCCAAAGAGAAACAGAATTTTTGTATGTGTAACGACCCGATTTTAATAAGTAGGTTTTAGAAAAATTACAAAATTCTAAGGGATGACGAAAAAGAGTCTTCTTAAAAATTGGAGAAAAATGAAAAATAGGTAAGCTCAAAATTCTAGATGTTGAGAAAACTAATTAAGAAAAAGTAAAAAATTAAAAAAACTTTGAATAGACCAATCTCCCAGCTTTGAGCTTCCCTTTCCTGACGTTCAAAATTCTAGAAACTAAAAAAGCTGAAAAAACTAAACTAAAAAAAACTGAAAAATTTAATTTTTTTTGACAAGACCGAGTTTCTTAGCTTAGCCTCCCTTATGTTTCTGTTGAGCTGCTGCCCGAAGTGTTTTGTGCCAATTTGGTTTTGGGTCAGCGGTCCGCGTTTCTAGATCTGCTTCCACGTCGCTCTTTGGTCTTTGGACCCCTCGTTTCCTGGCGCCCGTTTCAATAGAAATCGTTACGATTCGTGAGAAAGTGATTGGTTTCAAAATATTCATACCTTTTCGTGAGTATTGTGTTATTTAAAATTAGATCACGTATTGTTAGCGACGAGGGTAAGAAGGTTAGGTCAGGTTAGCTCGGTTCCATCACCTGGTCCACGACCCCTCTTTCTTACGGAAGTGGCAATTGGGGCGGTTTTCGCTCGCTCGCGCCCAAGATCGGAGGCTGTCTCGTGGACAAAAAAAAAACCAGAAGAACAGTTGCAAAAACTGCACTCTTTTATGCTTTCTCGCCGTCGCGGAACTGTATGGGATTTCCGTTAGAAAATGCGGGATGTCATCGATACTCGTGAAGAACTGCTTCCTGGTCGCCCCTCGGACCAAATAACTACCCCGACAATAGCGCGGAAATTATCCGACCATCAAGCGACAAAGCCGTAAATTAAAATTACAATTGCAGCCATAACGGCTTAAGTGTTTTTTAATTAAGATAAAAGATCGATAGAGATCTTGCATATCAACTACTTGTGGTGGTGCTAGCCTTAAATCACCCAACAACTGCAGGAGCTTCAAAATCAAATAATATTAAACACAACTATTGTTTATACATAATTCAAGCAGTTACATAAATTAACTTTAAATCCGGAGCCTTCTAGATTTTGCAATTCTGATGGCGATTAATATTCATGTTGACATATGGCACTTAACGTTTCGTGTCATTTACATGCAAGGGATAAATCGGTAAAAATTTCCATGTTATGGTAAGGTGGCTTTGCCATATGGCACAACCACCCCATCTAGATAATTGCCGTATGATGCACGCCAAGTTACCACGTGGGCTGGTGATCATAACTACCACTTCATGTCTTATAATTTTGGACAAAAGGGTGGCCAAGCAAATTGAGCTTTTCGACGCCAGCTTTGAGGGCCAGGAAGGTGAAACCTGCACGAATACCATAGAACGTACAAAATTTGATAGAAACTGCAAGTTTATGGCTAAGGCGTCACGTATTTTAAAATTTCAGCCCATTCTACAGATTAGTAGCAAGTGCACATATAACTACTATAATTAATATTATAGAATATAGAATATACAGGGTGGGGCAATAGTGCGTCCGACTTCGATAGCTCGAGTTCTATGATAGGTGGAAATTTGATTTAAAAACACAAATAAACTAGAGAAAAAAGACTATAACAGAAAATTATTTTTGAACATACAGGATGAGCCAAGAAAATTATGCAGGGGCAAGTAACATTTTTTTAAATAAAAAGTGGTGTTTAAAAGAAGATTTTTCGGAGCCTTTTCTTAGACTCTTTTCAATCCAATATTATTGCTGACTATTTGACTATTTGCGATTTTTTTTGGTTCAAATAATGGCATCTGCAGATGCATGTTAAAAAAATCACTACAGTCACAATTATGAGTTCTAAAAAAAATTATGTAAAGACTAGTTAGGAAACATCTGTGGAATGTCTTTGAATTGTTTTAACTTTTGAAAAATTATACAGGGTGGCTAGATTTAATTTTTCAATTTAGAACTTTCTGATTTAATTTTCTCCATTTTTTTAAACAAAACACCTTGTATATTTTTTAACGATATGATGTAGAAACTAAAAACAAACATTTTTTGTATGTACACCCCTATGGCTATTTGTAACCATTTTTGATTTATCGTCCAATAATTACAAAATTCAAGAGTAATTCTAAAAAATTAAATTGTTTTTCAAATTACTCGACAGATAAAATTGTAATAAGTACTCCAGATGTTTTGTTTATAAAAACTGCATAAGTTTTTTTTAGTAAGTTCACTTTATGTTTGTATCTTGATCATTTTTTGCATTTCATATTATCCGACAAGAAATACACTTTTATCGCAGCTACCTGTTGTCAGTTGTCATTGTTGTGTCAATTTTAAAACATTTGAAGTTTTTTGTCGAGTTATTTGGAAAACGATCTAATTTTTTACGATTATTCTTGAATTTTGTAATTATTTGGCGATATTTTAAAAATGGTTACAAATAGCCATAGGGGTGTGCATACAAAAAACGTTCGTTTTTAGTTTCTACATCATATCGTTAAAAAATATACAGGTGTTCTATTTAAAAAAATAGAGAAAATTAAATTCAAAAAGTTCTAAATTAAAAATTAAATTTGGCCACCCTGTATAATTTATCAAAAGTTAAAATGGATCAAAGACATTCCACAGATGTTTCCTAACTAGTCTTTACAAAAATTTTTCTTAGAACTCATAATTGTGATGGTAGTGATTTTTTTAACATGCATCTGCAGATGCCATTATTTGAACAAAAAAATTCGCTACATCCAAGTGGTTTGGAAATAGTTAGGAATAATATTGGATTAAAAAGAGTCTAGGAAAAGACTCTAAAAATTTTTTTTTTATACACCACATTCTATTTAAAAAAATTTTACTTGCCCCTGTATAATTTTCTTGGCTCACCCTGTAAGTTCAAAAATAATTTCCGGTTATAGACTTCTTTCTCTAGTTTATCTGTGTTTTTAAATCAAATTTCTATCGAAGTCGAACGCACTATTGGCCCACCCTGTATATAGAATATAGAATAATATAGAAAATTGTTTAAATGGTAATAAAACAAATTTTTTCATAATTTTCAAATTATTTAAAAAAATGAGCAATAATTTCTTTGTTTTGCTTAAAATAATTGGAAAAAAATGTCTTGAATACTAAAAAGTTGAACACTTTGGGGCGCCACGTAATTTGAATTTTCAAGCCCCGATCCTTCATAAGCGGCGGTTGGAAAAATACAGCAATTATTAACGTTATTGAATTAAGGTTTTGGGGTGGGTTGGCGGTTACTGAGTGTTTATGACGTAGAACCGTAATAAACTTAGGTCGAAACGAAATTCGGGGGGTACATTAAAATATGTAAATTGAAGTCGTCTAACATGTGGGAGACGTTAGGCACGTGTACCAAGCAAGTGGAAAGTCAGACATTAGGGCAAGGGCCGATAACATCTAGCAAGGGCTCTTTTCAGTTCTTGTCCACGGCTGTTAAAAAATTACTAGTAATTTGGCAGTTTTGCCAGTAACTTTTGGAATCACCCAAAAAGTTGCATTGTTTACTCCAACACGTCATTGGTTCAAAGTAGAAGCGATGGAAGATGTAAGTTCAAAGGTAATGAAAAACTGGGGCATTTACTCGGAAAATCGGTTTGGAATCGGGTGTGAAACAGTTCCGTCGAGGGCCATTGAGCAGCTGACTGGAAGCGCAATTTGGAACCACCTGCTACGTCCTTATTTACGTCAAATTTAAAACCCATTATTGCTTTATTATGCACCGTTTACAAATTGTATAAAAGGGGTGAAATTTCCAACTACCCTTATTAAATCAAGTTGACAGCACTGCCGCGTATCAAGCACGAAATTTCGTTCAACAAACATCGATAGTGACGATGGATTTTTTAACGAGACAGGTGGCAAACCACCTGTTTGCGACCTCTCCTCTAAATTAATAGAAATTGAACCATTTATGTGACGTTGCCAATTTGTTTTCAGACCCGAAAATGCTGAAGTGGACTGTAATGGCGCGTCGCGACGCCGACAAGCCCGTCGGGTCGCGCCGCCTTTCGACCGACGTCTCAACCAAACCCACCTCCGCTTCCACTCCATCAAAAACGAAACGACGACGGTCCAGTTCGCGTCGTCAAAGTCTCAGGAACAGTCTCGATCTGGACAAGGAGAACCAGTTCACATCGACCCCCATCAAATCGTTCGAAGACCACCACCAATTTGACGCGTTCAGAGACGTCAGCAATTTAACCCCTAAAGAGCCCCCGCATCAATGTCGCCCCCTCTCCGCCAAGAAAGTCAGGAAGAAAAGCAGTCCCTCCCCGGGCAGGAAGCACAAAAAGAAGAAAAGGTGTTTGGAGAGTCACGAAATGATTGTGGACGAGAAGAATTATTTTAGGCCGTTTGAGGCGGTTGATTCGCACATTAAGGGGGTTGGGACGCCTGAAGAGCTCGATGTGGGGGTTAAGAGGCGAATTCGGGAATCGTACGCCCCCACGTTGCCCACTTTCGGGATGGAGTCGTATTCGCCTTGTTTTTTGCCCTGTTTCGGAAACGTCGGTGCTAGTCCGGCGAGGGCGACGCCTTTAGGGAAATTTTTGGCGTCGCAGCGGGAAAGCGAGAAGTTTTCCTCGAAGCGCGCGAAAATCGACCACGTCAACGATTTCTTGAACCAAATTTCGAACCTGGTGCCGCCTGAAGACGACCGGTTAGGGTTTGAGCTAAAATCGAATCGCTGCAACGAAGTCACAGTTTCGCCTCTAGTCAAAAAATTTGTAGATTTAAAATTTAGTCAAATAACCCTGGATAGTAGTCACAAAAATGATTCTTCTCTCATCAACGATCTGTCTTTGGAGCAAATCGTGGACGCTATACTGGAATCGAGCGAAGAGGACGTCAGTACCGGCGTTAACGTGAATTCCGCGACGCGTTTGCAAAGAGAAAACGATTTGAACGAAAATTTCGCGAATACCGAAAACGAAAGAGCTTTCGACCGTTGCTCTTCCGATTCCGGTTTCAGGAGCACCCCGGAGAACTCGCATAAATTGGACAACAATTTCGCTTGTCAACAGTGCAACAGATTGAGTGGCGCTATTTGTGATAAAACTATAATTAATATTAACGAGACTTTTAACGAGCGATGCGTGGACGTGGCAATAAACCGGAGGAAACGGCCGTCGTCGACGCTGCCTTTCGACGGCGCCGCAAAAAGGCCTCTTCTGGACAAATCCGACGATCTGGACGTCAACTTCACGTTGAAGCGCCAACGGTGCATCCGCCGGAGAAAAACCGAGGAGAAAACCACCTCGAAATCGCCCGATACGAAATCAGATCAGCTAAACGCTTCGTTCAAGTTCTGCGATAACGACGACTCGTTCGACTCGTTGGAGGCCATCCCCGACGACAACACGAGCACACCGCTGGAACGGGTTGGCGGTGATGAAACTTTCAGGCCGGCTGAGGCAAATCGCCGATTTCGGAGGTGTTTGCTCTTCGAATCTCCCACTTCGTTCTCGGAGAGTGTCTCAACGACCAATTCCAGTATCGGCGATGTTAGGGGGTCGGTGGATTTACGCGTACGGGGCGAGAACGACGTGCTCCACGTCAATGGTGAGTTGGGGGTTGCAAATTAGATTATTCGAAACGGATTAGGATGCAGGCGAGCCATGTGGCATAATTCCAACTTGGTGGAGGTTTCATGTGACAGCAATTGCGTGGTTAGCCGCAGTTTATAACGCCACGGGGTGTATTAATATTTCGCCAAATGGAATTCTGGGCTCATATCTGGATCTGCGCTACGATATTCTCCTTGAGCGAACTGTCAACTATAAATATCTATTTTTTTCTTCAGTGATTCGGTGCAAGGACCTCTATCGGCCCAACGGAAAGCAAATCAACGCTTACGTAAAGGTAAGACCCCGAATAAAATTTTAGATGAGTTCATCTTTTTTCAATTTTACATCTCTTTCTTCTCCTTTTATGATCTTTATTGCAGCGTTTCTGCTTGCCTCAAACCTTTGTACCTCTCTTCAATTCTTTATATAGACCTTCATAGACCTTTAATCTTCTTAGTTGTTGCTCTATTTGTGTGCTTCATTAATTTCTTTCTTCAGTATTCTTCTTGCATCTACAACTTTCTAACAATCTACAAGACCACACCAGTTTTCCTTCACAGCGTCTTTTCAAAACTGTATTTTCTCCTTCGTTGTCACTATTCTACTACTCTCATCATTTTCGAACCTTTTTTCTTACATTTGTATTTTTTTAAAATTTTTTGTTCCACTGTGTTTTCTCTGTCCTTCATTTGCACTGAAGAGAAATTTGAATTTTGCACCCTTAGTTGCGGTTCCAAAGTCGCTGAAAATTTTCCCGTCTTGAGCCCGAAATCCGACTGAACATCGATTTGCGCTTCCCCTTTCATTAATGGCACCCGACGCCTACTGTTAGTGTTACACGGTTACCTTCTGGTGATAATAACTACATTTCGAATTTATCGATGCGCCAGCTGGCATATTAGAAATGTTTTGATTGTGTCGTGCCCTGTTAAACGCCGACACTTCCGGAAGCGCGAGGGTAAATCTAAATTGTATTTGGTGAAACCAATCTAAATTTAACGACCGTCGTTAATTGACTCGTCCAAAATCCGCAACGACAGAAAAGCTCGCTTCAGGAGCGATCACTTGCTCACTTTGTATTTTTGAAAATTTTCAGCAGCTGATGCTGCGTCGTTTCCAGAACCGTAACGTCGTGTCACTTGATAGTAACAGATAGCGTGAAGGAAGTTGAAGCGGGCAACTGGTCGGATATGTTTTTAATAAGTACCTAATTGCCGCTGACAGGAGATCAGTTACGCTGAAACTGAAAAATACGCTCCGCAAAGCTCGAGAGACGTTGCCGGCAATGTTTGACAAGCCATCCTTCCGGTTTGTAATTCAAACAAGATGAATCAGGCGATCGAGCTTTTATTTTCCAAGCAACGTTATGAAAGGGACGAAACGTATCGTACGCTACTGATTGTCGGATGGTTCCGGGGTAAACAACAGTTTATCTCTGCGGAACTTTCGATGGCAACGCCCAACTTATTTTTATTGCTGCAGCATCCCCCATCACTCAAACGCGCCCCAACTTGAAATTTTCAACTTCAGACATTTTTCAGCGGTCATCTTTCAAATTACTCCGCCGCCAAAGAGACTAGCAACGCGACCCATTACTAACGATTACGTTTCAGCAATGGAGCTTTCTAGATTCTTCCTTCTGGAAGTTTTCGAAGTTTTGGAAGCTTCGCACCAAAATCCGCGCTGGTCTTTGCTAGTTGCTCCTTGAACTTGTTGAGTGCACAAGACGCTCGCCTTGGCAAATTGCACCCTCGTCTCGCCGCCGCCCCAAACTTGTTCTTTTCGCAATGCGTTTCGCACAAGCAATTTTTGAATGGCTCGCTAATCCCCGGCAATGACGGCCGTTTGATGTACAGTCATCGCGATAATTTTTATTTTTTACGAGACGAAGGTGTGTGAACGATGGCAAGTTGTTTGCTTGCCAGACACGGAGAAGTTGGGAGAATTTCGTTCCATTTATATTCGGGACGTCGGCGTCGCGAGGCCAGTAGGGCATAAGGGTGGCGCGTCGGTCGATATCATTAGTTGCGTCATTGGTCTCTTCGACGTCATCGTGACGATATCGCTATGCAGAGGGTCCTCCCGCCGCAGACGACCGTTACCGGAATGACGGCGATCCTCCGGCCGAAGATCTTTTTACGTCACGGGGGTCTTCGTTAAAGTTACGATTTTGGTTCGAGATTTTCCCCAATTGCCGATATCCGACCCGCCTGTTATTACGTCGTTACACCCTTTTGGTGGCAATTTGGTAATTATATTTTGGAACCGCTTCAAGTGGTGTTAGAGGATATTTCCGGACATTAAAGGACATTCGGCGGATTTTCGTGTTATCACGCAACATTCTCGTTAGATTCTTGCCCTCATTATCATAACTTCAAGGAAAATGTCGCGATTTCAATAAAAGCGGGGAAAGCTATTTTGGCATCTTACAGAAAGGGTCGGAATAACTTAGTTTTTTAGCGGCCATTGTTCGTGGATCCTTTATTATTTATACAAAAATTATTGGAGCGGGCAAAATTGATCCTAACAGAATGCTGAAGCGTTGTAAGTTCCTTTCACACCTTTCATCATACAACAGATAATTTTCAGGAAAATTTAAGCATTTTGAGTTTATATTATTACAACCTGAAAAGCTTCTATAATCCTGAAAAACACAAACTTCAAAATGGTAGAATCACTATTTCCAAAAATTATAAATACAAACTGAAAAACTTGAAACTCCTGAAGCATCTGAAATATCAGCTGAAATCTTTCAGGAGTCAACGTAATGGGCTTAAAAATTTTCAAAATTTACTGCTGACTATTTGGGCGCCCAAAATAATTTTTAGTAGTTCCTCCCTGTATATATGAAGAGCTTTGAGGCGCTGGCCCAAACCTAATTTGGCGTAGAATTTCCAACTTGAGCGTCATCCAAAAGAGATAAGTCAGTGCAAACCGTCCCATAAGGGCACTCCCGCCCCATATCCGAAATTGAAGACCTGTCGATATAAATTTCCTCGTCCGTTGACTTATGTTGCGTTCGCTTTATCGGTTTTCCAATGAAGCAGTCGTTGACTTCCGACGGACGACGAAACTACACACAAACCAACTACAAACTACACCAACAAAATTCGCTAATCCGTCCCTTTAATCGATATCGTGCTTCTTGCAGGTCGCTTTGACCGATCGACTGGGAGACAACCGCAGGAAGCGCAACGGAGTCCTGCAAAGGACCGCCGTCCAAGCGGACTCCTGCAGGCCCGTCTTCAATCACACGTTCAACTTCCAACTGGAAAACGACAACGAACAGAAGAGGCTCCACATCGAAGTTTGGCACCGGGACCGCATCTCGAGGTAAGATCAAAGACCATCTTTAGTGATTGAGAAATAAACGACACATGCCCAATCGTTGAGTAAACTTTAGGTCAGTCATCTGAAAGCCCTGAAGCTCTCAGGTCAAGCAATTCAGAGTAAGAAAGTTGGAGCAAGGGGGGCTGGTGCTTTTAAAAATTTAATCTTGAGCGACCATGTACTATTGGTTATGTCAAGGAAGACGGTTACCCAATTATGGAAAAACTAAAACTATTGATCAGCGTTAGGATCCCGGCGCTTTCTCACGAGTAATTGAATTGGATCAATTCTTCTGAAGGAGGTTAATTGTCAATGTAATATTGCCGCCACCTACCTTCCGTGTGTTATTAAAAAAGTTAAGGAGGGTGTTCCCGATTAAAGTCGCTTCTTGTGTAATTAGGCGCATGCAAGCGCGACGCGCCACAACGTGCGACTCTTTTCCTTTTAAGACAATCCCGTCGAGATTTCCGGAAATGCGGGTCCGGAAAGTAATTGCGGAGAGGCGCGTAATGGTAACGTGTCCGAAAAATTAAAATTATCGCAGCCGTGGGACCGCAGCAACAGTGAGGGCCCACTTTTGTAAACCGCCGTAACGCAGCTTTTTATGAGCCCATCAAACATTTTAGGGTCTGGAAGTGAAACTAGACCACGTTGAATTATGACGGGAAGCAATGTAAATTAGCCGGTTAAGTTATTGGTTGACCTTTCCATACTTTCCATCTGCTAATGGCGATACGGCCGGTCCCGAAAATCCCGCAAATTTCCTCCACGTTCTCGGCCGACTCCAAGATTTCCCTGTTAGAGGTCTCGCGCAAGCTTCGGGCGCACTACGCAAAATCACTCTCCTCTTCGATCGATGTCTGGCTTTCCGTTTTCCGGGACGCCGTCCCGGAACGTCGCGACGTTCTTGTCGCCTACGCGTTACCGCGAGGGTTGGAGGCAACGGCGGCCGGACGTGGAGGAAGTTTCAGGGGAGATTTGCGCTACGTCGGGACCTGGAGCTCGATCCTCACTCGATGACCTCCTGCTGGAATCAACACTCCCATGACGTCGGGACGCCGTTCTGTGCGGTCGCTAGTCGAGTGATTTGTGATAATGATGCGAGCTTTTGGTGATTCCGGTTTGTAATTGCCGTTGCAAGGGGCGAAGCTCAAAAATTCCGGTGCGATAATTGTGCTTACAATGGTCATTTCTTTTTAGGTGTTTTAGTAGTTTTTATACGGAAAGCGAGTGCCATTTAAAATTGTTAATCTCGAGACTGCTGTTGTTTAAGCGATTATTGTGGCTTAATCTCTGTGTGGTTGTGTAAGAAAAAAACTTATTTAAATCTGTTTGGTGTTAAACTGCAGTTTTGGGGAAAATGGTTCATAGTTGGGAGCTTCTCAATTGTGTTTGGTCCCAAGACAATTTGCAAGTTGTTGAAAAAGCTTTAGGTGTTACGTCGTCTTCGGACCGTTACAGCAAAATGCGTCACCTGAACTAGATGGAAAAAGTAAGTTGTACCACGCAATCTACTAGAACTTTGATGTTTACGTTTAGGGTGCGTTTAAAATTTTAACGATATTAGAGTAATTTTATGGTTGCGCTGATTATAGTGGTCAACTAAGTTTGGAACACGTTTTAGAATAATGAGGCAAACACACAATACAATTAATTGTTATTAACAGTTCATAAAAATAAACAAATCAAAGAAATTTTTTGAATAATTACGTCACACAAACAATTAAAAAAATTTCGTAAAGCAAGCAATAAACTTGCTGGAAGTAGAACTTTTTTAAGACGTTCTGTAAAGTTGTTATAGTAACAAATTGGAGCTAAACCACTGAAACTTTCTTGATTCAGAAGGGTTGGTTTATGAATTACTGTTTTCATCAACTTTAGCAAAAAGTTGTCTTATTTTGGCAATTTAGGGAAAATTTCATTAAAAACTGAAAGAAATTTTAAATCCGGGGGAGTAAAATAGCCCTGAAACTTGTGAACACTTATACTAAATTAGTTTGTGTTGTCTTTTTATGCAATTTTCATTACAAATCTTGAATAAGTTTTGCAAATTGGAGAAATTTGACAATTGGTGGAAGCGCCAGGTAAAGAACATATAATAGCAAAATTTAAAAAAAAATAACGAATAAAATTAAGAAATTGGTAATTTTTTTTAAGAAGACTATAATTAGTTCTTTCTAGGCATCTTAGAACTATTTGTATGACATATAGTTTAAAATAAAAAATTTTACAACCTGCTCACCCAAAATATGAAAAAAATAAAAACAAAAAAATTTTACAAAATTCTAGATCCAAAAATATTAAAAAGTTTGAATTTAGTTTAGGTTATTTCTTTTAAAAGTTTTCCTAAAAAATTTAGATTCTGCACAATATAGAAAGTCTTTGAATGGTAGAGAAGCCAAATTAATTTATAAAAATCAACTTTTACGTGTCGCTTTCACGTTTTTGTTCAAAAAATATAAATTTGGCAGCTCGAGCTCAATTTTCGGTTGACATTTGGCCGATGGCTGTTATTCTAGTGTTCCACCTACCGATGTTGTTCGTCCCCGGGCTCTCGTTATCGTGAAATTCGATATTGTAATTATTCTCGGTACAGCTGTAATGCCCCTGGAACAGTTCCGTTCGAATGAACACCATCAAAACATCTGTACGTTAGGGTTAACATTGCCGAAGCAATTCCAATGCATCAATCAAAATAATAACCTCGACCCTGCCTATTTGCCCACATTCTGCATAATCGAGATTTGTATCGAAGTGCCGTCACGTGTTTACTTACCACAATAAATAACAGTATAGATGCGGGTGGTCAAGGGGACCGAACACTTTCTATGGGGTGTTCGAGCGTGCTGCATGTATTGTTGCAGTCGAGGGCGCTCGAACGACACTGATTGCCATTCAATTACCCTGATCATTTATTTTCTGTTATGTACCTATAGAAACTTGAATGCATATTAAATTGCGGTTTTGTTTGTTTTCAGAACAAGCGAGTTCCTGGGGTGTATGTCCTTTGATGCCAGACATGCATACAAAAAGGTGAGCTTCAAGAGTGGTTGGTAATTAGTTCTTGTTCGTTGATGAAGCGATGACGTTGGCTCGATTGTAGATAAAGTTTTACAAGATTCCCACAGTTTCTGGAGTTTTTATCGGCGTTGCGTGAGAGTCAGCAAGCAGAACGTCGACCCTTCCGAGGCGACTCAACAACTCTTGAGTCGCTGCTGACAATAGGGGATGTCGCGATAAAGCGGACGAACTGTCCAAATTCACTCGTCAAAGAAACGGCCACTGGCACAATTTTGCCCTAATTTTCGTCTGACAAATACCAGCCTGCTTGCACAAAAAAATGTCGATTTTAGGTGCAAAAAAAATTATTATATTTCTGTGAAGACATCTTAACGTTTGCTGAAGTTATGGAGTATCAACTATTTCTTGCAATAACTGTGACGTGATTTATCCACAAATGTTGTCTTTGTTGTTCGAGTTTAACAGTGGCAGAGTTGGAACAATGCGAAACTAAAAGCAAAGTTTGTTGCAAGGCGAAAATTGTCGCCATTGTTCGGTTTAAGGGTAAAGGCCATGTCATAATGTTTTGGAAGAAAGTTCTGAAATCGGAAGCATCTTAGGAGTGATGTTGGACTTTTGATTTTAACTCCAATTTCCAAATTAACAGGATACGTTATGCGCTAAATTGGTAATAACTATTCTTTGCACTTTGGTAGCAAAGCTTTATGCATATGTATATTTGGTTGCATAACCTTCCAGAAACACTCCAATTTTGCCAATTTTGAAAAGCTTTCAATATGTTTTCCTTCCAAATTTCCTTAGTTTTAGCAGGGGGATTATAAATAAAAATGGCGTACTTTCTAAAATTAGAGTTTTAGGCATTTCGGGGTCTGTCAGGCGCGATAAATTTCCGAAATTGAAACGACAACGCTCCAGTTTCCTTTGGAGCTCTTCCATGCTTAAATAATTTATCTTTACTCGCACATGAAGAAAACATGCGAGGAAGATCGTCGATAAACTCGAAAGCACACGCACCAGCAACACAGTCCATTGGTTTTTATTGCGTCCTATTGCGCATTATTTATGTAAAACAGAATTCAAACGAGTTACGAGCGCTTACCACAAGTTGATGTCTTTCCAATACTATTTGAAATTATTCAAGGCAGCCACTGAAGTGCATCGAACACTTTAATACTCTTAAGTGAATTTCAATGGTTGCTTCTTATTTTTCTTAACATATTGATTATTATGAGTTGCAACAACAGAAACGTCGTAAAATCCTAATTCTTGTTCTACCCTGACCATGACATTATGAGGAAGCTTAATAAGCAACAACAAACATATCGTAAAATCCTAATTCTTGTTATGACATTATGAGGAAGCTTAATAATCTGCAGTAGATCAAAGATCCGAGAAGCTGAGCCACCATGGAGCTAGTTAACCGAGCGCAAACGTAACAGATGACGGACGCGCCGGGTTAAAATATTGAACTATCAAGAAATAACTTTGCAAATCTATTTAGAGCCTCTACAGCTTACTGTTCAATTCTCTAACAAAAAACACATTTTGACGGCTTCTTTCACCTAATAGCATTAGCAGTGAAATTGCAACAAGTAACAAAGGGAACTAACAAATCCAGACATTCTTTAAAAAACACTTTGGACGATCAAAAAGATTCAAGGGTTTGCCGGCAAGCAAGTTTTATGTTTAAACTCATTGTGAAGACCTCCATTGTTGTATTGACGTAAACATAGAGAGAAGCGACATTTTTTCACCCATTCATCTCGATTTTTTAATACTCCAGAACAGCAAAATATTAGCGGCCTAAAGTGTTTAGTGAGGCTTATTATCTTCACCAATTGTTTGTTCATTAAAAGGAAGAAATCAACTTTTTAGTAGAATTTGACCAAAAATCCAGGTCCGGACAATTGTTGTAGCAACAATTTAGACGAATTTAATCGATCCCTCTGACTTGTTTTGTCTTTCAGGATATCAGCGGTTCGTATCGTTTGCTGCCTCAATCCCAGGGCCGTTGCCAGCACGTCGCGATAACCCCGGACCACAGCACCGACGTCTGCAAGCCCGACTTTGACGTAGGGCCGTTGGACCACCCAACCATGTGCGAGAGTCAATCCAGCGTCGATGAGATCATGAGCCTGGATGACATCGAAAACGACCTGAAGAAGACGACCAGCAAAACGGTGTTGAGCGAACAACAGAAACATGCCGACGAAAATCTCTTCTTGCGGTACTTGGAACTGGACCCTTTGGAGGGACCGGACGCCATACCGGCGGCAACACAACGAAAGGCTACCGGAAACAAGAACGGACGCACCCCGTTCACCACCACGAAGAAGCTGATACGGCCCGCCAAGGCGGGATTCGGATTCTCGGTGGTGTGGACGCATCCGCCGAGGATAGAGAGAGTGGAGAAGGGCCTGCCGGCCGATAAAGCTGGAATCTTGCCAGGAGACTACATTATTTTCGTGGATAAACACAACGTGGTCATGATGCCAGAAATTGATATTTTAAATTTAATTAGGTCAGTGGTGGCTTCGGTGCTAATATCATTACGGTTATCCGCCCCGTTCGGGGAGCTCTCGGCTAATAGCCTGGAAATTTGCAACTCCGAATAACGGGCTAAGGGAAGATTTCCTTCGAAATTTCAAAATTAATTAAGTTTCGTAGATTATCAATTTTCAGTCTTAACTGTCTCCAATTTCTAATTCTGTTTGTTTCAGGTCGTTTGGAAGTCAATTAACGCTAGAGATATTTAGAAGAAACTCCTCCAAAAACGGTTCTGTGCCAAGTGTGATGCGGTTAAACAGCACCGGAACGTGCAGCACGACCGGGCTTCCAGCGAGCACGCCCCTGGTGCAGCGTCGCCCTTCCACAGTTTGCTCCACCAACACAACTTCAGTTGATTACAATAGACGAAAATTGCATTTACCTCAAGTTACTTTTAGCGCAGAGGTTGGTAGTGGTGTGATAGTTTAGTCCTTGTTTCTATCCCTTGAATTTAGCTTGATTTTTGAACGCTATCGTTTGAATTTGTGGCCAGTATTTGAAAACAAACCAAAAATTACTATTCGAATTTTAGTTTAATTTCTTGGGCATATAATTTAGTTTAATTAGTTACTTATTAGTGTTTTTTTTTGTATTAAGTTATTTTGTATTTATTTTGTCTTGTTTCACGGTTTTCGGCGTCTTGTTATTATTGTGGCGTCCTTTTGAGTTTTGTTGAGAAATTGTTTACGTTATGCCTATTATTAAATAAATGTTTTGTGTTTTTTTTTGAGTTGTTTTTGTTTTGGTTGTTCACCTCACTGTGATTGACTTTTCGCTTATAGAGTTTAAAACATGCCCTATGTAAACAGAAACCAACTAGCAATCAAGAAGAAATTAGAAAAAGATCCGTATACCAACTTATTAGTAAAGAACAACAATATGCAACAGGGTTACAATTTGCGGTTACAAGATTTGTGTCGGCGTTGGCCGAACGTCAAGACCTAATTACTCCGGCAGAACATAGAATTCTCTTTCAAAACTCGGAAGAGGTAAGATTTGTGTGAAACAGTGGCTGGAAGACAAACACAACGTTTAAAGAGCGAAAATAAATTAATTAAATTAATCAGCAAGTTATTCAAAATATTCACCAAAACCTAGTGTTTGCCTTTCCATTTTGGCTATTAACTATTTTAAAATTTTAATGTTGGATTTTAGTTTTGTTTTAAAATTTCTTTTACTTCTACCACTTTTGTTCAATTGTTTGAAAATTTTGAGATTAAAATTAATTTCAATTATGCCCCGGTGCATAGGCAACATCTTATACTTCTGAAGCGCCTCGGTGCCTCACTGCCCATTAATCTTGAAAGCTCTCCCGGAAAAATTGTGGCGATATCTTGTGCTGATTGAGTTTTGCGAGCTAAGATCAGTTGTGACTCTTTCTGCTAAATTGACCAATACATTTTCAGCCCCGAAAACTGTTTGTTGCGGTCCCTGCTGTATGTTTCTTATTAAAAAAGCGAATCCTTGCAGATTCTTAGGATAACGGAGGATATATTAGATAATCTAGTTCAAGATGACGGAGAGCCTCAAATCCACCTGGTAGCTAGAACGTATCATTCGAAACTAAGCGAGATCACGACAGCCTACAAACGATATTGCTCAGGAATCAAAAAAGCCGACTGCGTACTGGCGAACAAGACGAAGAACTCCAACTCAGAGTTTGTCAGATTCTTAACGATCCCATCAATACCGAGACGACGACCTGATATCACGTCATTCATTCATAAACCACTCGAACACTTTAGAGAAATGTTAAAATTATTAACCGTACTCCAGAGCAACATAAAGTCGAACCATGAAGACTATCCTGTGATAAATCAAGTTGTGCACGACTTACAGGTAACCACTCCTAAAACCTTGATAAAACCTCAACCACTGAATTAACAACCAATTCCAGCTTAGTTATAGGGAAATTACGGTGGAAGCGGGACTAATGGAACCAATGGGTGAAGGGCGACCACTATTAACCGTTCAAGACTTAGAAAACCGTTTAGTATTTACGAAATGCAAAGTAAGTTATTTCTAAGCACCAGCAACACTTGTAAATCCAATTTCAGCCCTTCGTTCTCAACAAACCCGGCCGCCAATGGATATTCGGAGGGGACCTCGGCAGGGTGGAGGGAAGGAACGTGCGACAATATTGGACGTTGTTATTTAGCGATTTGTTGTTGTTCGCCAAAGTGTCCCGAGATAGGGTGTTGTTCATTATTGAAGACCCCCTTCCTTTGATCAACATAAGTGATATGTTTTTTAACGTTAGAAAAAAAGGTCGGACAAATCCCCAAATTGCCCTTGTACGTAAACAATTTTTGTCGCTTTCAGATACGGAATTTAGGATAACAATAGTGCCGGGAGGGAGGAGCGCCACTAGTCCCACCGTTCACTGCGGCCCCGACCTAACGAGAACCCCCAAGAAGAACGCCAGCAAGAGGACGGTGATCCTCAGGGCGCCCACGATCGAACTAAAAGCGGTTTGGCAAAATTTACTGCAGAGACAAATGTAAGTTTTCTTTTCTTTAGTAGCAACTTCTTAACGACTCACCAGGAAGAAAACCTAACGAGTTCACTTACTAATGGTTTCATAGAACGATAGTATAGCATATCCATAAAGTTTAGACTAACTAGATCAGTTTTCCTAGTTTGGGAAGCGCATGAAGCATTTAGTTTAGGGTTATAGAAAGATTTACCTTAGAGGGCAGAGTCGCACCGCAACGACTTAGGTTGCTGAAGCACCCAAAAACTCTTCCTCGCCAATAAAAATTTATAAAAAAGTATTTAACGATAGGGCGCAAGAGATGCACTTGAGTGTTCTATAGAGAGTTGACTCATTACGGAATCCTTTAGGATCGTTTTGTGTATTACGTGTATTACTGGTTGCATATCTTGCACCGCCGCTTTGTTACTTGTTCTCTTCAACGTCTCTCCTCTCTCTAGCATTTGAAAAACATTTCCATGAATTACCCTCTTTTCGCGTAATGCTTGGAAGTACTGTTGTCGATAGAAGCGGTAAGTAATTTTGCAAATTGGTAGAGTTGTTGGTCGAGGAGAGGGGGTTGGGGCAACGTAGGGTTGCGGTGGGGCTGGGGCTAGTGACTTTATGGATATTCTGTAGGATTGATAGTGTTGTTGTTGCGCACGCAGCTTCCAAGTAAACGCGGGCATGGACGGCAGCTCGTTTAGCAGCCCGTTAGAATCTCCCGAAGCTCCAATAACCTCCTCCGTGGCCACCCTTCAGTCGGCAGAATCGCTGTCCTTCCGTCGGCAGGTGCGTCTGTGTAGCGGTCACTGCAGCGAACCAGTAGATAACTCCTGCCTACCTGCACAAATCCGCCCTCCGTTGTTGCGTCGCGACCCCTCACTGCCCACGCAGACCTCGCTCACCAAAACCCCCGACACCCCATCAGCCAACATTTCCTCGCAGTCATCCTCCGAGCAATCGCAGGCTTTCACCTCACATTTCACATCCGAAAATAGCTTGTTGCCGAAATATCAGTTGCCTGAGGACCCGCAGTCCCCATCCGCCATCCTGACCCCGTCAACGGAGGTCTCGTCCGACGCTGATGCACACAACTCGGAGGATATAGACTTTTTAAAATTTGACGAGGATCCTTGGGATATCGCCAATTTTGATTACGATTTGAGCAGTTTGAACATTGACGGAATGTCGACCAAAAGTTGTCAATCCAATTAAAGCGCAGACGACCCGAGCTGCGCTTTAAAGACAATCTGATACTTGAATGTGCCATCAGTGTTTTCCTTTGCCAAAGCACTTGTACCAAATTGACTGCCTCTTTCAAATAAGTACCTTTAAATTGATATATGTCTAAATTCGGAGATACACCTCTTTAGTCGAGCAAATCTATGGTAGTTGAGACTCTAGATTGAGATTGTCTATATTGTTACAGAATGTAATTTATACAATTATTATATATTTGCAAATAAAAGCTTTAGTTATTACATTTTGCTTTTTAATAACCTCTTGCCAGCCGTCAGGGTCAGGCACCAATTCAAAGTTGTTAATTAACGATGGACATTTTTCAGACTCCCCAAAACTTAAATGAGAATTCAGAAATGCAAAAGCAAATAGACGCCCTTATAGAACATAAGTGTAAACAGTTGAGCAAAAGTAACAGCGGCAAAAGTAACGCTATTCATTTAGAAAAATGGATGAAAGGCCAGCTCGACACTGATATTGCCGACGAAGTGGAACTCGAACCACTCCAAGAAGAGTGGACGCAAGAAATGTTGCGAAAACGATCAGAAGAACTGCAACTGATCGACAACCAAGGCAACGTTACTTGCCGTCCAGAAACCAAGAGGAGCGAGAGCGGGTGCGAGGATATTAACCTATCCGACCACGACCAAAGTCCGTCCAAAAGCACCACCACGGAAAGCCAAGTAAGCCACCCAACAACCAAACTTCTAGCCATCATCATCTCCAAGTTAAAGGGGTTGCCAGAAACTTGAAAGCTAACGTAAAAAAGTGTTCAAAAATCTTCAACAATTAAATGAGATCGCTAGAAGTCTTGTTTCTAGTTGTGGTCAAATAACTGACGTTTCACCAAAATTTCAGGTTACAGTGAGGTCGAGTCCTTTAGTGCCAGAAACTGTGCCAGTGTGCCGCCAGTGCCATAAAAATTGCCTTCCACCTACCAACACTAGTCTTAACGGTCCCCGAATCACTCAACACAACGACGACGTCAATTGCAACAAGGAAGAGGACGACTGGAGACCTCTACTGCTAATGGGATTAAGTGCCATTAACCCCGCAGCGAGTTTCGTCAAAATCGATCCGTTCTCAGCCCCCGTTCCCCAAATATCCGTCGCTCCCCCAACCCCCGAGAGCTCCACCAAAACCACTAGTACCGACCCCAAACTCGTAGAGTCTTGTAACTGCAGGAATAGTCGTTCAGAGGTACTACAAGAAACTTCTCCTAACAAAAATTGATCTCGATTTTGTTCCAGATTAACAATTTAGATTTCTCTAAAGAGGTCGACTACTCCCCGGATGATTCTCCCCAAACCGAAGAACACCCCTACCACTCTTTGAGTAGTTCAAATTTGACACTGCGCCGCTACGGCACCGTTTCTAGTTTGGAACGGTTGGGAACCGACGACAACGAAGATAATTACGAGGAGAACAACAACTCTTCAGGCAGCGACGGAGACGTCGAAAGTCAAGGCATCGACAACGAAGCTTTCTACCAGTCGTCAATCAGAAACTGGACGACGAAAGCGGGCACCTTCGTCGCCGAGAAAATGGCCTTCTTCGAGAAGCTGGGCGAAGACTACAGAAGCGGTGGCAGGTTTTTCGAGAGGTTAGTAGAGCTCCTCAGCACCATGATCAAAATTTAAAAATTTTTTTAAAAAGACTATTATTACCAAATTTTGACAAAATTTTGTTTAGAAGAATCTCTAACATCTCACCCTTAAATTTTTGGAAGGGCTAATTTTTGTTTTGGGCAGGTACCTGAAGACCGCCGAAACGGCCGTAAACGGCGACGACGGCCAAGAGGAGGAGACCTCCGGCGCCACCTCCGGAGAGGAAATCTGGGGCACCCCCACTAGCGGTGGCGAAATCGACGACCCCCTGAGCTCGCCCAACTACGAGGGAAAGCAATCGGTTAGGGGTTCGCACAATGCATGTTTTAGATTTTTGTTTGCATGCGACGTTTTGGCTTCCCTTAGCACTTATCGATTGTCTCGTCCAGCCCTACGACGGATCGATTTCCTCCGATAACGGCGACGACACCGAATTGATGATGGACGAGCTCTTGATGACGCCCCCCATAACCGGTGCCGTAATGCGCGGCTTGTTGCCTCGCAGAACTCTCGAACCCCTCATCGAAGAGGACTTTTCCGAAACTTGTTCCTCTACCTCCAGCAACACTCCTACTGAACCCTCGGTGTCCCCCGAACAGGTAAATATAAAAAATCTTTGTTGTGGCGCGAATCGAGGTGATGGCGGAAGTAATATTTATCAATAAAATGTATTGTGGGCAGGGCAACGGAATTGGCGGTGTTGCTGACACATGTTCGACTGCTGTAGAAAACCCGATAAAAACCCCAAATGTAGAAAATATGCAAGTACCATCAGTGGTGGTAACTTCCGAGACGAATGCAGTGATGAAGATGCCCCGGTCGGAAAGTTATCGTCGTATTGTGGAAGCGGCAGAAGAAGCGGAGGACCATCTGGGATTCTTCGATCGCTTCAGGCCAACAGCCAAGTTCATAAATATTGAGAGAGTACCGAGAGCTAAAAGCGTTAGGATGTAAGTACCTGAAAAATTTCGAAAAATTTGATTTAATCTCCCATTTCTTTTAGTTTTGAGTTTTTCAACATGCGTAGAGAGCGGAGGATCCACCAGTCGATTCCAGAGGGTAAGCAGTTGATTAAGGTGTTCAGCAAAGAAGGCACAATTTCCGACAGCGTTCCTACCTCTTACTCCGAGAAACCGACATCTCCGGGTCGCTTAAAGGTAAAGTTTCTTGATTGTCGGCAAGTTTTTAGAAAATTTTTTTAAGGACAAGCAGCTGGACCGGCGGTTCTGGAGGCAGCTGAGCAAGCGCCGGGCCAACAAGTCGTCGCATCAGCCGGCCTAACGACGTTAACGTTTCCTAAATTTTTCTAGTTAATCACATTTCGTCATTTAAAGCTCAATTTTCGTGATATCGGTGCTTTGGATATAAAACGCGCATTTTTCGAACTTTACTAAAGCGAGCTAGAATCATAATTTCGGCTTAATATTGGCACTACTAGTTGTTAAACTCTTGTAAATAGCTTTAAGATGTTATCCAATTTTTATAAACTATTTACCTTAATAGTTGATCAAAACAATTGTTTCTATTGAGAATACTTAGTTGTAGGCATCGATTTAACGCAGGGGTGTAAAGTCAAATAGTTGAGAGTTTTAAAATCCGTCACATTACATTGTGATAAATTACAATTTTGTATACTGTTAAAAATAAATTTTAAAAATCGACAACAATAACTGCGCTTTACTTGGACGTTGGGACATAACTAAGCAATTCCTAACTCGACGGAGTTAGGAGTTTTGGGTTATCTGAAGGACAGACGGTGACATCGCAGCAACTTCTCAACTTCCCCAATAGGCAACTCGATCTCGTAGATTTGGTCACTCGCCCTTCCATCCTTCCTCAGCATGGGGACCTTAATGTTGATCTTGTCGTGCTTCGTTTGGCCGTTGGCCTTTGCCTGGTTCCAGATGTTCCTCCACAACAGCTCCTTCTGCGACCTCTTCGCCTTCATTATAATTCTCAGGAACTCGTCTTTGCCTACGACATGAACACATAACAGAAATTTTTTTAGAGTAAATTTGATAAAAATAAACAATTTGGAAAAGAAGTTGGAATTTACAATCTTCTACGTACCCATTTTGTTGCATCCTCCACCGGGATAATTAACATTCTCGCACTTGGTGGTCGATTCCTCGTCCCAAACCGACAGTTTGGGATTAACGTAAGCCACGTCAACCTTTTTGGTTCCTGTATTCTCCGAAAACCCTTCTCTCCTCTCTTGATTATCCCGAAACCTCGCTCCGTAACCCTGAGATTCGCCGCTATTTTCAGAATTCCGGTGATACCCTCTGGACGCATTCCTCGCCGAAGGAAAACAATTGTACCCTTCCTGCATTTGCGCCGTGAACACTTTCGTGTTCATGTGATCAACAAACTTCTTAAACATTTCGTTGTAAGTAGCTTCAGCCCCTCTAAGTCTCGAAGGATCAACCCTTTCTCGAGGATCAAAAGTTTTGTCAGCCAAGTTAAACTTGCTCAGAATATCGTGGAGTAAAGTAACAATTTTTTTCTTCAAGTCGATCCCGGGCTTCAGCATTTCCCCTCCCCACCTCCAGAAGGTGCCGGGATAATAGGGCTCGTTGTCAGTAAAAGTAGCTTTGTCGCTAGGAACGTTAGAAAAGCCCTCTTTAGTAGTTTTAAATTTTGGTAACCTAAAATCTTCCCTTTGGTGACTCTGCTGTTGTTGGTGCGTTACGTGGAAACAACTGACTAGCTCGGGAGGAATGTCGCTTTGATTAACCCTCGCCACGTTCTTCATCCTTTGTTTGGCGTCAACTAATTGAGGGTTCTTTTCGATTTTAGTTTTGCTTCTTGGGGAACTCAACTCGCTTCTCGGAGCGAAATTCGCCACAAGTTTTCCGATAATCTTCTTGAAGTAGTCGCGAGGAATTGCGCGTTCTTCCTGCACCGCTAGACGTTCCTCCAAAGTTCTAATCCTCTTGGTAAGAGCCTCTACGTTAATATCCTGCTCCACTTCCTTCTTCTCCTTTACTTTCTTCTTGTCTTTGGGTGTTCCAGCTGGCGACTCACTGAGTGCTGCGTAATAAGGGTGTTTCTGGCATTCGAGCAAATGGCCGACGATTCCGCAATTTTCGCAAAGACACTTGCCGTCAAACTTTTCGCTTCCTCCCAGTCTGTTCCTATTTTTGCACACCAAGATCGATTTTAGGTCTTGGATTGACCGCGCAGCTCTGTAGATGTAGGTGTTCTTCAAATGGTCGCCGCAATTAAAGGAGTTCTTTCCGTAATACCTTAACTCGTCAGAAGTTGTCTCGTCTGTGGTCGTTTGACTGATAACCACGCTACGGTCTCTCAAATCTGCAATTTTGGTCTTGACGTTCCTCAAAGACTTTCGAATTTTGCAAAAACCTGACTGGTCCGTTTCTTCGTAATCCGAAGCCGGTTTTTTAGTTTCGTTGCGGATTTGGACTCTTTTCCCGCCCTTCCGCCAAGTCCCTCTACCACCACCATCGTGTTTTTGCACTTTGATAATGGTATCGTCACATCTGAGGTTATTGATCAATCTTTGCTTTTCTCTTCGTTGCTTTTCCATCGAGGCTATCAACTTCCTCACTTGGTCGGCTTTGAGAACGTTAACCCTTTGAGTGCCGAAAGCTTCCAGTTCCACGGGTTTGATGACAGTGACGTCCAGGAGGGTGGAGCGGCACTTTTCAGGGGACGCCAGGATGTCTTTGACATAGTCGTCCATTTGCAGTTCCAGACATAGTTCAACATTTTCTTGCATGACGAGAAAGCGAGATTGTGACGGTTACACCAAGACAAGCTTGAAGCGACGAAAAATTTTGGCGAAATAATAACATTTTTACATTGATGTTCCACGAATTTTGACAGTGACGTCAAACGTCAAAAAAGGAAACCAGAAACCAGGAGCATCGCGGAATAATTGAGTTGAACAATTGCCGGCTTCCTTCAAATGAAATTATAGTTTTTGACATTTTAACGAATTTCATAACAAAAAGTTGGACCAAGAAAATGTCCGCTGCCGACGCCACGTGTTATCCTGTAACTCCTGAAGAAGGTAACGTTTTCCTGAAACCGGCCGACAATTTTTTGAAACTTCCTGAAATTTTAGAGAACGGGGCAGGAGAGATGAAGCGCTTCAAAACTTATGGGGGCTCCAGCGTGTCAAACTCGATCGCTTCGGAGATAGTCAACGAGATTTTGGAAAGTGCCCTAGACGCCGTCATGCAAAAACAACTAAAGGTTAGAATTTTCAAAAAAACGCAACATTTCTTAAATTGGTTTTTCTAAACATTAAGCAAAATCCAAAATTCGAAAAGATTAGCCCCAACGTCGTTGGTGATATCATTGGAAACATCCTGTCAAAATCCGCCAACAGCCCCAACCAACCCTACTTCGTGGACGAAACAGTCCTCCTCGACGAAGAAATGAAACAAATAATCAAAGAAATGAAATATCCCCCCGACCAAAAACCACCCCTTTCCACTAAAGGTGTTGGTGACCAGCTAACCAACAAAGATACGTTATCCGATCAAATTTTAGCAACGCCAATCAAACGAAACACTTTAGAACGCAAGAATCGTCTTACCAATTTAGTGAGAAATTCCAAGCAGATGCTGTCCAAATTCATGAGTGAAGAGAAAATTGCGAACGATGATGGAGAGAAGGAGGAGAAGTTGGTTAAGGTGGTTGAGTACGAAGTGGTGGGGGATAACTTAACTTTTAAAGTGCAGACAGACTCGGCGAGGGAGCCTGAAAGATTCGATTTGGTTAACTTGCACGAAGACGAAACGGCGTGCGGTGAAGGCAAAGAGGAAAGAATAGAAGAGGTCAAAGACAAGTGTGAGGAGGACAGTCATGGTGAGAAGAAAAAGTGGAACATTGGAGCAAGAATTCTCAAGTATTTTAGGAAGCGTTCGAAGAGGGGAGGGAAGATCGAGCCGCTACCCGAAGAGCAGTAGGGCCCAAAAGAAGATTTTTCATGTGTTATTTGCTTTACCTTCTTTTTAATAAATAAATCAAAATATCAATAGTTATGTTGTAATAAGTACATACTTGCTAATATTCTTTTAACTAACATTAAGGTTGCAAGTTGTTTATTTTTGGCCCAAAAAGTGTACAGTTAGGTACTCCCAAATAATGAAGATAAGATAGAAGATAATTTTTTTGCTCAAAAAGTGTACAGTTACTCTGAAATAATGACAATAGAAGAAACTTCAAAGCAAATCAAATTATGTCTTCTGTATGTGACGTATGTAAAACATTTGTGGGCATTCTTAGGTCAAAGCTCACTTCAAATTGGTCAACACTGAGTCGACCAGCAGGAATGTTTGTTTCAGTTCTAATAATTACGTTTCTCTTGGTTTATTTTCGTAAAATGGTTTTGAACACGTGACGTGCATATTATTTTCATGTGATTTTATGACGCAACCTCGGAGGACCTGGGACTTAAGAAAGCAGCACGCGTTAGGTTCCCAAAAATAATAGAAAGCTTATCTATCAACAAATGGAGAAGAAAGATGTTAAAGCTTTCGGTTTTAATAAGCAGAAGTTGGTAATAGATCTTGACAGACAGGAAATCAATCAATAGATGGGGCAAATTTCATTGAAGACTTAATATCAACCTCAGGATTAGTCAAAATGACGGATTTTGCATCAGAAAGCCCAAGGTTAGGTACGCAATTGATTTCTGGAAATAGCACGTCGCTGATTCATCCAAAATTGCACAGGTTGTTTTAGATCGGGGTGATACACGTTGTAGGTTTTAATCCCACACTACTACCACCATAAAAAATATTAGTAACAAAAGCGAGTTTTTCTTAGCTTTTATAGTTTCAATAATGACACTGACGCTAAAGAGAAAAAAAATCTTAGAATGGACAATATTTGAAGATAAAATTGAGATTGCTGGGAAAAGTAAAAATAGCGTTAATGACGCATGGTTACTTTGTATTAACCCATGGTCCAGATGCTAAAATTTGTAAGAGAAAACCAAAAAAAGCTTTGAAACCGATACCATTGAGGAAGAGTTCGAGATGAGTGAGTACGTTTGAAAGAGTCTGAGAAACCCAATTTGGTCTCCTGTTTGTTGGCGGATCCCGTTTTCCAATTAAGTAAATTGCTTCCGAATATAGTACCTGAAACATTCCTCGGTAATGTTCTAAATTCACTTGTTCTTGACCACTCCCACCCTCTGTCCGCCGTGTATTTCGGGAATCCTTTCTGGAGCAAGCGAGCAATTGGCATCAGCGCGCAACCGGCGTCTTCGGCAGACGCCTTCTCCGTCGTTACGGTGTTGCCAAATTGAGGCGTCCCAGGACCGTCGCCAAACAGGCTTCAGTTACAGGAACACCAGCGCCATCTACACATATAAAACACGAGACCCACCTACCTCCGAGCCCCACTTCTGGTCCATTTACTAGAAGGCAAGTTGCAGTTATATCATCACAATGGTAAGTACATGCAAAGTTAGTGCACGCCGGTGTTTTGTGTTGTAATCGAGGAATGCAAGAGAAAAAAGCCACCCTCGGGGAGCCTGCCTATGTCAGAGCCTTTAAGTACTGGAAAAAGAAGATCAAGAAGGCCCAAATAGTAGTTACCCTCTTTTATCACCATCAATCACTCAATTTTTTTTCTCCCTAATCATGCACTTCCATTCCAGATTTAGTACCGTTAAAGAGTTTCGGCCATAGGTAGTGAAATCTTGTGGTTATTTGTAATGTTGTGAAGTGTCGTTTGTCTCTACATGTGCTTTTGATGGTTCTTGTAGATCTCTATGTCTCGTTAACACAACTCCTTAAAATTATGTGTATCAAGCACTAACTGTGATCGTCTATTTTCGTAGTTAACGTACCTCAAACATGTAGCATTAGTTTAAAAAATTTAACAAAATTTTGAAAATTTTTCCAAAAACCCGTTTTAACACCGAAAATTTTGCAGGCTGATCTTAGCGCCAGGGACGTCGAAAGTAAGTACCTAAACCAAAAATTTCTCAAACCCCCAATAGTAATCATTAACGAAGCCACGCTTCCGGCTAATTATAACCTAGAACTTATATGGGCAGCCTCACTCCCAGCTTCTAAATTTACACCCGAAACATTGACGTCTAAGTTTAGAATTCCGCCTCGCTGCCATCGTTCTCGCTCCGTGTAATAGTGACCTAATTACTCCAAGAAATTGCAATTGCAACTAAACCCACCCTAAACTCACCAAATTACCAACCCTTATTTAACAGTTAATAATTCTCGAAGGGGCGAACTTCGTGTTCTCCATCTACGACTTCGAGGGTAATGGCACCGTTGATGCCGTCAACTTGGGCGATATGCTTCGCGCCCTCAACCTCAACCCAACCTTGGCCACCATTGAGAAACTGGGAGGCACCAAGAAGAAGAGTGAGTAATTTTTCCTTCGATACCCTCTCTAACGCGAAATCGTTGCAGACGAGAAGAAACTTAAGTCAGACGAATTCCTCCCCATCTTCAGCCAAGTAAAGAAAGACAAAGAACAAGGTACCTTCGAGGACTTCTTGGAGTGCTTGAAACTCTACGACAAAGAAGAAAACGGCAAGATGATGGCTGCTGAACTCGCCCACACCCTCCTCTCTCTCGGTAACAATTTTAATTAATAAAAACAATCACTAATCAGGGTAATTTCAGGTGAAAGATTAGCTGACGACGAAACTGACACAGTACTGAAAGACTGCATGGACACAGAAGATGACGATGGCTTCATCCCTTACGAACGTAAGTAACTTACGTAACGAAGTTAGAATCATAGATTAGTTTTTCGAGTCACTACTTATAGAAACCTTTTTTATTAGTGAAACCTATTTTTCATGTAGCAGTAAGCATGTTATTTTGCGAATTTCAGCATTCCTCAAAAAGATGATGGCGTAAGAAGCTAAATTTAAATTTTATTTTTAAGTAAGTAGGAATTTTTGCGTAAGCCGCCACGCTTCGCAATCGTAACGCTTTTAGCCCGCTTTTTGGTTTAACCGATTTCAGCAGCTATGCAAATATATTTGGGAGGCGCATCTTCGCAACTAAAACAACTGCATAATACTGTTTTGCTTAAGAGCAATTTTCGCATTTAACTTGGTCGGTTTTATTGATTGTGTTTTGTGTGCTTTAGCAACATGAGAAACGTGCGTTCCACCCAAGGGCATAAAAAATTTAAGACCTGGAGCCATCACGCACGCTTTCCCACGGGCATCACCAAGCGAGAGCAACATCGAGGAGGACGTCTGCCCTTTGGAAACAATAAATTTAATTTCTTTGTTAAATTTATTCCTTCTAAGTTTATTTAATAAACTGTAAAAACTATTTATTTTTCCGTTATTGTATATTGTCATAAAAATAAATGATAAAACACTGACGACACTTCAATATCTGCAGCGTGTCTGTGAATAAAGCCGGCGGGGGCGAGAGTGACCTGCCCCCTGCCTTCAAAGTATCAAGCTACTCACGTGTCTTACTAAACCTGCACCTTATTCAAAGACCGAAAAAATTGAAGGTTAGCATAGAAATTTAGGCAACCGAAGCTTCACCTAAGATTTAATTCTACCACAACTTTGTAGTTCTTCTCATGGTGTTTTCTCTCTTTCTCATATGCTTCGCATTGATTGATTTCTGATAATTTTAAAAAAGTGGATTTAAGAAAGGATAACCTTAAGGCAAATCCGAAATAAAGAAACAAATCGCATATGTTAGAGGAGGGTGTTTTTACAACTTTTTTAACTTGGAATTGAGACTTTTTCCTTAGGTACTAAAAACTGTACTTGGGTTTAAGATAATTTGTTCCATAGATAAGAGTTATCACTTCATCCACATGGATTTTGCAGTTTTAACCAACTTGTTTATGGATTTCTGGTTTGATTCCTGTATCGATTAAAATTGACAATAATCTTGGCAATAATTTATTATTATTTTATTTTATAAGTAATGTGGTTTCATTGGCAATGCTGCAAGCACCTGTGCTTACTTCCCCTTCTTGGCGGCTGGTTGTGGGGGGATGGGGGGTTCCAGTCCGCACATCCTCTTCAAGAAAGCTGAAAATAGGCAAATTAACTACTTTAAACAAATGAGTGAATAAGCGAAAGTTTTGGCAATAGCAGCAGCAGAATTAGCTGAAAAGCAAGGATACTACCGAAATCGTCGACGACCTTCCCGAATTTAACTTCACGTTTCTAACTCTGAAATTGAAATAAATACAAAATTTTAATTATTTTTTTGAAACAAGTTGAATAGTTGTTGTAAATGTTTTAAAACTTACGTGAGTACTCAATTTCGCCTTCGTCGTCTTCTTCGTCCATGCAATCCTCGAATAGCTCGTCGACTTCTTTATCATTTAACTTCTCGGCTTTGGAGGAAACTTTAGTTAATTTTGGTAAAGAACCAAGGACGTACTTACCAAGACTTAGGAGCGAATGGGACAATTCCCCGACCAACATTTTGCCGTTTTCGTTCTTATCGTACAGTTTCAGGCATTCAATGAAATCCTCGTAGCAACCTTGATCCTTAACTTCCTTCTTAACTTGGCTGTAAATGGGCAGTAATTCGTCCAGTTTGAATTTCTTCTCACCTAGACGCAGCAATTAGACACGAAACATTTGCAGGTTATTAATAGTACCTTCCTTCTTAGTTTGGCCCAATTTTTCCAATTCGGCCAAACTCGGGTTTAGATTCATATTGTACAGAAATTTCCCCAATCTTGTTCCATCCAAAGTTTCTCCATCCCCGACAATCTCAAAGATAAACGCCGCTTCTAAAAATTTTGAATATTATTTTTGATATTTATTTTTTAATGTCAATCTTACTGTCAACTTCGGCAGGTTTTAGGTCGGCCTGGAAGATTTGAAAAAATAATAAGTACGCGAATTATCCAAGAGGTTTTGGAGCTGACTTACCATGCTCGTTGCTATTTCGTGGCGGTGCACAAATGAGGCTTGAATAATGTCACCCCGATGTTTTATATAGCGCACTTATCTGATCATCTAAATCAGTACCTAAGATTGCCAGCTAGATCGTTTCTATTGGTTGCACTGCTGACTGGACGAAAAAAATAGAATTTGCAACTGCAATTCAATACGACTGCAGTGCGGTCGATGCAATTATGAGCCGAATTTCTCGGAAAACGGCCAAATTTTTTCAGATAATTTTTATTAAACCAAAAAAAGCAACTTACTATCAAACTCGGATCATCAAAAAGAATTTTGTCAGCCTAACTGTTAACAGGTGAAAAACATGAAAGAAAAATCTATTTAAGTTTTTAAATAAATTAAGTAATATAAATCACATTTGTTAGGTTCTTTTCTCTTATTGAAGAGAAAAGAAGATTAATATATTTGAAAAAAACAAAAAAAATTTTTGAAACTGGTGTAAAAGGTGGAAGTTGAACTTAAGAAAGAAAAAAATAAAAATGTTGAAGGTTGGAGGACTATAATCATATAACTATTTGCTGAAAAAGAAGAACAAACAAAATACCAACTTCAGTTGAACCACAACTTTAATTTTTTTATTTATTACATATTATTATTTTTATTATTATTTTTGATTATTTTTAGAAGGCTAGAATTGTAGAATTAAATTTGTGCCAAAAATTGTTTCGAATTTCCGAGTAGATACCCAGCAGTAGAGCTTCAAACAATGCAATTTCGTCAAAGGGCCAAAGTGGGTCGGTTCAGCGACCTCTTCTCTCCCCCTTGAGCGCCCGGAGTTAATTCAGCGTCGAAATTCCTTTTCCCTCACCGCAGCATCCCTTTCCCTTCTTCGCCTCTGAACATTTCCCGATCATCGGGGCACGTAAACCCCCAACTTCCGCTTCAGTGCGCATGCGAAAACTTTTCATCTCGAGCCTCCAGGATCTAATCGAACGTCCTCGAGTCCTGCAACCAGCATCTCTCATCGTTCTTATGAACGACGAAAAGCTCGATTCGTGTCTATACGTAAACATTCGGCGATACACAGGGAAAGCTCCCGGCGTATTAGTGCGCTATCTACACACATAATAATAAACGCCTGGAAGCTCCGCGACACTTGCTGCTTCTGCTTGTTTAAAGTGACGACCGCGAACGTTCGGTTTGTTTAAAGAGCGCCAGTTTTGCAACAATTTTTTAGATAGGGCGAAGTGTGTGCCGAATCTCGCCAAAATGACGGAAGTGCATACGAACGGTGCTCATTTGCCGGAGAAAATCCAGAGGGACAACGCTGCAGGAAGCGCAGGTAGGGCGGTTTCCGAAAAATTCCAAAAATTACTCCAAAACTCCAAAAGCCATTGTTTACTGCTGCAAGTGATGATAAAAAATTTGTTTTGATTTGCTGGCTCAGTTTTTTGTTTTCGACATAACTACCTGGTAAATATTGAGACGCCGATTGTGACTTTTGCCCCTGAAATTTTTGTAAACAGGTGATTGCGGTGAATATTAACAACAGTGTTGCGCAATGAAATCGGATGACATCAGACGTGGCGACCAACATTGAAATGAATTAACACATGATACCAGGACTAGTTACGCAATTATCAAGCCGGTCTGTTTACGTTGTCACTGATCTAGACGAAGTGACAGAACCGCAACCACATACACCCATAAAACAAACATCAGATAATCAGTAGATGAGGGAGAAGTATCCAATTGAGAGTTTCTACAGCAATTTTCTTAGAATAAATAATAAATCGAAGACAAAATTAAATTAAATTTTATTGATGACCGCAATCATGCAACACCTAAGAGACGATCCCGAATATAAACATGTCGAACTGAAGGTCTCAACCTTAGGTGAGGTAGTGACTCATAAGGTTTACAATACTTAATAGAAGAATATTGGTAATAAACCCGATTGTTTGTATGGAAAGAAGATATCTAGGAAAATTTATGTCAACATCCACATAACGAGCAGCAAGGCTCTTAAGATACCAATATGAGAAAAAAGAAAGTGATTTGAGTGAAAACGAAGAAAATGCGAGCAGTTTCTGGCCAAAACAAGAAAACAACGAGTCTGAAGAGATTGCAAAGAAGCATGAAGACTTTTTAATTATGATATGCAGAATGTAAAAGAACGGAAGAGGAAAAAGGTTTGTGGTGGGGCATTCATCGTTATCTTGAAGGTCCAGGAAATTGAATTTGTTGTCGTGCACTAGAACCCTTATTCTTAATTACTCGCACAGTTATAATGCGTATATTATCAGGCGTCGCAACTTGCCTTTCATGCAGGTTGATAAAACGCAGCAGTAATCAAACTTTTATGGCGGTTGACAATCGGCGTAAACCTTTAAAGTGATGTGATAAACATAATCAGTGACACTCCCACAATATTTGTTTGATTTAATAAAATTTTTTCGAAACCTCCGACCAAATCTGCAAAAGCCCAGATGTGCCATTTGAACTTTTAAATTTAAGTTAATAAAAACCGTTGTTATAAATGGTAATTTGCACGAAAAAATTAAAGGACATGACGTAATAATTGTGCCTCGTCTCATAAATAACAATAACTTCGAGTTATCGTGTCATTCTTTGTAATTTTTTAAATGTATACGAGGCTCGCTCGAAAATTATCCGGCCTATGCCAACGATTTTTTTTAACCATTTCTTGAGTAGTAGCAAGAGATGAATTGACGAGCACCTATTTTCTAGTTTTTACCCTCAAGAGGACAAGATTTGAGGATTTAAGAAATCGTAACTGCATCAAGATAAACTGAAGCAGATTGTGAGAACATTATTGATTGATTTTTTTTTTTTTTGTCTAAAGTCGAATAGATTCCGAACGCACCTCGTAAACGCCACTGAATGTCAGAACTATCGCAAAAGTTTGTTAATAATACAGCCAGTACGGGGTGGTACGTGGTTTGATCACTGTGATTAAATTTATTGAATAGTTAATAAATAGGAAACGATATGGAAGAGTGAAAATTTTCGGTTGTCGGTCTTTCCGTGATGTCCGCCCACTTTTCTTTACAAATATTTATAACACTTACGTAAATAGGTTAAACACCTGAAATGTTTGTTTGCGGCAGCGAAACTGTTTGTTGACTTTTAAGCGTCATCATCAGTTTCAAAATTAATTGGCCGGTTAATGTTCAATAAAATTAAGAAGCAAACCTCGAAAGTGTTGCGGCTTTCTGCTTGATTTATTTATCACTAACTTTTCTGCAAAAGCTTATTAAGGAAAACAAAAAAAGCAAAAGTTGAGGATTAAATTTGATATTTTTCTATAAAATTTCTTGTTCAGTGGTTAACTTTATAGAACACTTGATTGACATTACCAGCTATTTTTTCTTAAGTTGGAAAAAATAGAAGTCGCACGGGACCAAATCTGTCAAGTAAGATAAATTGAAATTTACTTTAGTCACTTACTAACATTTTAGTTCCTAGTTTCAATGGTCGATTAGTTGCCAAATTTAGCAATACTTATTGTGTTAAGCTGGACATAGAAATTAATGTTCTTGTTGTTGGCTCTCGTTGTTGTAAAACGCAGAAGAGCGTGCCTTGGCATAAACACTTGGTAGCGAAATGCGACCAACGTTTCAATGCGTAACTCAAAGCTGGGCCTAAAGGGAGATGATTTTATTAAATAATTATGCTTGAATAGATCGCATGTAGCGGTTCTCTCGTGCGCCTCCATCTATTTATGTTTTCGTCCTTTTATAGGTCAGCACAAGAAATTGTCATTTCTGTACCAAACGAGATCCGTAGACGTATCATTTTTTTTGCCAAACAATTTAGAAGATTAGTCATGTGGGTGTGTCGAAATTGAGGAATCGTTGAAGACAATCGTAGGCTTGATATATTGTTCACTTAAATTCTAATAATTATATAGGGAGCAGCCACACTCCTCAGACAACAGCCACCACTTATATCATTATTTCGCACAGTAGGCACGTTGCTGCTATTGATTTCAATTCACTGTCTCAAAGCACTTCAATGGCCGCTAATTCTGCAACTAGGTGACACTTTACCTGGTCACTTGGAAAAATGATGATATAGATATTTTTAGATCATGAGCGAAGTGTGCGTAAGTTTATCAATCGTGGAATAACCGAACACAAGGTCGATAAACAAAACTTGATTTACTTTCGCAAATTTCAGTTCGATCAAGTGATTCAAGAAAAAAAGTTCGCCAAAATTAATAAAGATCGAGACCAGGTTTGACCTTATCTAATCTAATTGGCGAAGTTGCCTAAATAATTGCAAATGTCACATGTCAAGGGTATTTGGGTCGTCTTCTCAATCAATAAAATCTAAAAATAATTCAAAAATGCCAATCGAAGAGCAACAATACCTTTCGGTTATCGAATTTTTCACCATCCCGTCGAGAGTCAATTAAGGGAGAGGTTAATTGCTTTTGGGTTTTTGGCACCGTCCTCCCGCTGACTAAGCAAAATTGCAAAAGCTTCCAATTTCAAAAATAAAACGGCCGCTTCCACTTGAAAATAGACCGCACAATAAAGGACGAAATTAAAAATAGAAGCGGAAATTTATTTTTAAGACCAGTACCTGTTGGATTTGTAATTGTTGCAGCTTCGAATCGGTGCAAATTCGAATCTAAAGTGGTTTTGGGACGAAACTCGTCACGGTTCCTATCGTAGCGCAACGAAGCTTCGACGGTTTACAGTTGGAGGGCGCTGGCTGTGCAGATGGAAGCTTGCGTGATAGATGTTTGAGCTTTCTAATTAATTTAGAGCCTAATAAGGGGTTTAGTTGCTAGTAGGGTCGAAGACGAAGTGACTTATTAAAAGGGCATAAAAATTTAACAATACTGCCACAAGTAGTTGGTAGAAATGAAACAAGAGCCAATTACTAATTACACGTTTCTCCATGAAACCATCCAGTGAGGTTTTAAAGAGAAAAAGAAGCTCCCCAGAGAAATTTTTTGTTTTAACTTTAACATTTCTTGTTTTACTGCTCTCACCAAATCCGATAAGGTAGCAGGAAGGGTAAATTTTCCGGATGTGGAAATTTCAGTCTTACTCAAGAATAGGGGTAGAAACTTTTGTGTTGCTGTTGTGTTGGCCCACAGTTAAAATTTCTTTGGGTAAAAATTTTTGTTGGTAAACTTTGAAATGGGGCCAAAATTTTGTATTTCTTAAAGAATTGACCGAAACTGGTTCCAGCTGATATGATAGAACTGCGTAGAATTTCTTTACACGCACAACTTCGGCAAGTTAAACGTTGCTATAACAATCAATACCATGGCGCCTACAAGGGTCGGACTATTCTCTTTTAGTAAATTCAGAATTAAATTATTAAAAGGGAAAAAAAAATTTACGATGGTTTAATATGAAATGCGGAAGTTGCTGTGTAACATTTCATAGCTAAATATGACGAGTAAAAAAGAAATTAGGTGTAATCAAAGTTTGGGGCATGTAAATTTATGTAAATTATGTAATAACGTTTCAAAAAATTATGTAGAAATGTCAGGACTCATTTGTGTTATTTGTCAGCGTACCTGGATCAACGACCTGTAATGTAAGAGTCGTGCCAGAGATAAAAATAATAACTTTATCCACCCACCCCTTTCCTTTCGAACCAAATAATTTAGAAGGGGAGATAGGTAGTTGCGTCAGATGGATTTGGGAGACTAATTTTACGTTGTATTTGCGTGATCAATGGACGAGATTTTAATGTCTTTGATTGATTGATTTATTTGTTTACGTACATTACCGAGATCCCTGATAAGGATTTATGGGGCTCTTACTTATGAAATATCAAATTTTTTACAGCAATCATTAACGGCAAAACTTCTGCAAAACTAAATTTGCTAAAAGCTGAAAGTCGGTTAGGATTTTGGACATCGATTTTATGACTTAATCTTATACATTTCGAACCGCTTAACACGAATCTGACCGTAGTTTCTCTGTACAAGTCATACTTTTTAAGATATGACCGTTGGAATGTTTCAATTCAAAATTTTCGTCAAAATCGACCTAAATTGCAAATTTCAACTTCTTTATTTTTAGACTTACGATTTTTGTTCATATAGCATTCGATAGCTTTGGTAAAATTGACAAATTTGATGTATTTGGATTTGATGTAAGTCTGCCCGTTCAAAAATTACAAGAGTTTGAATATTATAAGAAATCGAAACTTAGTAGTTTTTCTAATTTTATAAAAAATCTATTTAATCTAGCGTTAAATTGATTACGGATTTGGATTCGGGAAAGCCGATTACATAAGAAAACGGTTGTTTCCACCCTTTAGGTGCAACGATGTCGATTTTAAGATTTTTTCGAATTTCTATCGATTGGGGTAGAAAAAAAAAGTCGAAAATATTGAAATTTTTTACATCGATTTTATGATTTAATCTTATAGATTTCGCACCGCTTAACACAAATCTGACTGTAGTTTTCCTGTACAAGTCGTACTTTTTAAGATATGACCGTTCGAATGTTTCAATTCAAAATTTTCGTCAAAATCGACCTAAATTGCAAATTTCAACTTTTTTATTATTAGACTTACAATTTTCGTTCGTATAGCATTCGATAGCATTTGTGAAATGGAGAAATTTGATGTATCTAGATTTGATGTGAGTGTCTCCGTTCAAAAGTTACAAGCGTTTGAAAATTGAAAAAATTGCAAGTTAGTGGTTCTTCTAATTTTATAAGAAATCTATTTATTTTAGCGTCGAATTGATTACGGATTTGAGTTCAGGAAGGCCGATTACATAAGAAAACGCCTATAACCAGCCTTTAGGTGCAACGATGTCGATTTAAAGATTTTTTCGAATTTCTATCGATTGGGGTAGAAAAAAAAAGTCGAAAATATTGAAATTTTTTACATCGATTTTATGACTTAATCTTATAGATTTCGAACCGTTTAACACAAATCTGACCGTAGTTTCCCTGTACAAGTCGTACTTTTTAAGATATGACCGTTCAAATGTTTCAATTCAAAATTTTCGTCAAAATCGACTTAAATAGCAAATTTCTACTTCCTTATTATTAGACTTACAATTTTTGCTTATATAGCATTCAATAGCTTTTGTAAAATGGAGAAATTTGATGTATTTGGATTTGATGTAAGTCTGCCCGTTTAAAAGTTATAAGAGTTTGAATATTATAAGAAATCGAAACTTAGTAGTTTTTCTAATTTTATAAGAAATCTATTTATTCTAGCGTCGAATTGATTACGAATTTGAATTCAGGAAAGTCGATTACATAAGAAAACGCTTATTTCCAGCCCTTAGGTGCAACGATGTCGTTTTAGGAATTTTTCGAATTCCTATCGATTGGGGTAAAAGAAAAAGTCGAAAATATTGAAATTTTTTACATCGATTTTATGACTTAATCTTATAGATTTCGAACCGCTTAACACGAATCTAACCGTAGTTTTATTGTACCAGTCGTACTTTTTAAGATATGACCGTTCGAATGTCTCAATTCAGTTTCTTAACTAATTGCTTATCTTTCTGTTGCCTTATTTTAAAATTTTAATATTTCTAAATTTGATACTCCGTGGAAATTATACACCTACAGCTAATAATGAAAATATTTATAACAAAAAATTGTCTATACAAACGCTTCTTATATTCTGTCGATTTCAAAGAAGAGAATGTCAGCTTGAATGTTTAATAAAGGCCATGTCGTTACACTTACCCTCATGGTTCTAATTTTAGAAGTAAACGCCTAAAACAAGTTTCCTAAACGCAACAACATTTACAACCGTTTTGCAACAACCAAATTTTGCAATAAACCCTTCAATTAAAATGGAAAAAAATCCTGCAGCAACTCCTGGGAATTGTTCCACCTCTATTTGTTCTAACTTTCGAGTAATTAAGCCCTCTATTAGTCCACGCCTTCCCCTTATGCGTCACGGTAATAGCTTTTTGTCCTGTTTTAATCTAAGATTGCATAAATATTTAAAAAATTGTAGTTGTGTGTGTGTGCGTCCATGGTGGTATAGCTAAAGCCGTATCTTGAATGGGTCGATCGATGTCGCTTCAGCGCAATAGCTGGTGTTGGACTTCAGGTCGGGCCAGTAATCCGCGACAGCACAGTGAACTCACCCCGTGTGTTGCCGGTAACAGGTAATTTTACACCTGCACCTAGGCCTGCAATTGCACATTGCAACAGATAGAGTAATTGCCGTATGAGTTGCGTTATCATTACGCGATTCGTCGAGACACGCGAGAGCTTTTGGGGCGTGTGTTTAGTGCGCTTTTGAGGAACCAGTTACTGTTGTAGTTCGGTTACCAAATTTTTTCTATATTACGCTTAAAAGTAGGTTTAGTTAAATGGTTGGCAAGTTGGTTAAATAGAAGCTTTTTGGCACAGTTAATTGCCGTAGAAATACAAAAAGCTCTACCAAGTAGTTAGAGTTTGTTAAGTTTTCTTAAGTGGCATTTGCAATTTTTTTTTAAATTACTAAGTGGGTGTTCTTCAGTACAGCTAAATTTAGTAATGTCACACTGGCAAATGTAATGTTTGTAGTATAGTCAGGTTGTTTACTGAAAGCTAATTACTAAAATGTAGCTAAAGGTACTAACATGAACAACACGGTTATTCTCTGACTAAGAGATTGAATCAATTTGTTGCCCTAAATAAAATTGATTATTATTCAACCCATTTGTGGGAAATTTGATGAATTTATTGATTTCACTGTTTATTTGTTATTATAACATTTTGTGGATATTTGCTAGTAAATGTAAAAATAAGTTTAACCCCTTTTAGAATTGCCACAATTAAAAACAATTAGTTAAGAGGTCTGCAAAAACAACTGATTGACAAACTTGGGTTATATTTTTATTTTTTATAAATTATTTTGATTAATTGACGGGCAAACTGTGGTGAGGTTGGAAACCACGGAGGGGGGCTAATAATTGGAACCGTATTTACCGTGTCAACTTCCAAGCAATTTGAGAAGCGTGACAAATGGCGGAGGCGCCGGGAGAATCTTAGCAAACTTTCCGATTTAATTCCTTTGAGTAATTTTCCTCAAATTACTAGCGGCCTCATTGCGGTCGGCTAATGAGACCGGAGTATATCGTTACTTGAAAAAAAAAATCTCTTCATGTCAGTAGAATCTTGGTTTATTATTGCAGTGTTGCGCAATTTCTATTGCTAATTGAGGCAATTAAAACATTCTGGGACAAATTTCGGGGTAACTATGTTGTTTTATGAAACTTTGGCCTAGTTTTGCGTAAAATAAATAATACGAAATTATGACGTGATAAACGTAGCACCCTCAAAGGCTGCTTCCGAACTTTAACGACAATAATAATTTCTCGACATCACGCACCTCGGATTTTGTCAACGAGTAACATTTTGTTAATGTCGCCAGTAGTAGTTTGCTATATATTCATGTTTCACGTGTTTACTGCTTTGTTGGAAAAAGCGATATTGTTGTTGCAGGAAACGACAAATCGAAACCTGAAGTTCTTTCAGCCACACAGCGATGATGGTCACTAGCAGCAAAAACTGCTTTTACAGTTTTTAAAAACTTTACGTTTTACCTAGTGGATTAACTACCTCGATCGATTACTCAACTAAAAGTAGCCATCTAGCGTAATTTAGAAGTGGGCAGAGATTTTAACTTGAAATCAAGGTTTTAATAATAAATATAACCAATTTCAGCGGGCGCCTGAATGCCCCATTTTGAAAAAAAAATAGGCGGTCTTAAGTATTTAGGAATTAATGACAACTGAGGAACTACAACAATATTTACAAAATTTTGAAAATCAAAAACATGAAGAAAGCTCTTTTTACCTCATTTATCACAACTGTTATAGGTGAGCATTAGAAAGTGACCAGGTTCTAGAAATTGCAATTTTATGATGTTGATACAAAACTGATGGTAAAAACGAAATAAAAATAAAATAAATGAAATTAAAAACAAAAATGACTAAAAAATAAAAAAAATATATCATTTATTTTGAGGATGAGTAACTCGACCTCAGGCCTCTTGGGATTAGTTCTCAAGTAATAACTGCTTGGTTCTGAAATTATTTACCCAAAGGCTCCCTGAAAGCTCAAATATTTTGTCGAGAAACGCAAACCGTGGCGACGAAATTAATTGATATAGATTGCTTCGGTTCTGTTTGAGTAAAATTTGATCAGCTATCGATTTACGTCGGAAAAGTGGTAATACGAAAACTTACATAGCGTGATATTTTTAGACGCGTACTGCCTAAGTTTGCTCAATAATTTCCCGACCTGTCAAGCTAATTGACAATTGGTGAGAAGAACTAGTTTTAGTCAAGAAAACTGGTTCAATTATTTGGCGCTCACCATTTTTTAATTTTAGTTGGCAAAATTTCACTTAACAGATAATTTAAAAAGAAAAAAAATTGCGTGATTCCACCAGGGGTCTTGCTGGATCAAATCTAATTTATTAGAAAGGTTGAAACGGGAAATTTTCGTTGTTTCGTGCAGACAATATAACTCGCATTAAGACTGAGGTGTTACTTAATAGATTTCGGAAGAATCGTATTTACACGACGACGTTCTTTAATGATAACACGTAATTGTGATCAAAACGCCACGCGTGTTCCATGTCAATTTTTAATCGAGAAAATATTCAATGGTATTGTTGGTGGGCTCGGAGAACATCAATTTGGAGCATCAGATTAGAAAGTATTATATGGGTATTTTATTTCCAATTGTGATGTCATTGAATTTTCATCAAATCGACATGCAACGTAAAGATAGAAAAGCGATGTTACAAATCCAGGACGAAAATGGGTTAATTCTGCCTCGCCCCATTTCCAGCACCGTTTGATAGGGCACGGATATTGATTGAGGTTTTATTGTGGCAACGGTAGGGTTTCAACTTTTCAGAAGCAATTTTCAGTTCGCTAATTTGTTCAATTTTAAATTCATTTATTTTTTTCCGAAACGTTTTGGTGTAACTCGCCAACTGGGTGTTCCTGTCTAGAAAATGATTTTATGTGGGAACAGATCAATTGAACCCCATCTGTTTTGGTTAGCTTGCACGCATTGTAACCGCTAATATAAATACAAAAATAGAAGTTACGGCACTCAATCGGTTCGGTTTGCAGCGACTTAGGTTTGTAATTGAAAAAATTGTAAAGTTGGCAGCCACTTAGAGGGTCGAAAATTAGTTGCTTGCGAAAAGTAAATTTGCAATTAACCCGTCGGCGAATCACGCGAACGAACAGAAAGTATTTTATAGTTAACAATCACCGTTAGAGTATTAGCACAGTAGGAGGTGCAATTAAATTTGTAACTGCAAAACTTTAGCTTGCACCGTAATTTAATCGACGTGAAATTGAATAACATGAAATTTAATTGCAGTAAAGTTAAGGTACTAAAGGTAAAATGTCCCAACCGCCGAATACAGTATTAAATGGGCCTTCTCCCGAAAACAATGTGCCTTTTAAAGACGGCCAAGTCGCCCCCGACATGGTAAGGCACCAAACGTAGTTTAGGTAGATGCACCAGGTTGACGTACAGTTAGTTTAGAAAATTCGATTGACGCCATCTGCATAAATTATTTCCTACACGGTAATTCGGCATGTTATTGACTTGTTATGCTGATAAAAACAGAGGGTAGTGGAGTTTTCGTGAACTTTTGTCATTGGAGATTTTCGAGCCAGGCACTGAAAGCAAGCACGTTGTGTGACATTCCACCCACAAATACTTAAATCTCCTCCCATAACTCAAGCTTTTTACACGACTACACGAGTGTTCTTAGTTTGAGCAATGCCACCCCAATCGACCTAAACGGTCACCCAAACGACAGCCGGGCCAACTCCAAATTTCCATTTTCAACCCGCCCTTCAGGAAGATCCTTTTTCTTGGCGTAACAAACCCGGACTCAACCTTCAGGCCGCAGAAGCTTTTGGTTAGCAAACAAAGTTTCAAAATTATTTAATTTGATTAAAGAGTTCTTGAACTGATTAACAGCGTGCTCGTGAGGCTTCGCCATAATCCTTCCGCGTTCTCGAGTTTTGTGGGATAAATCCTCGAACCCCTTTAGTTCAGGTACAAATTTGTTAAAATGTCGTTTGATTTGCCAATAATTAAAATATTTAAGTACAAAAGAAAATTACTTCCCCAATTTTTCGGAAACGCATCAGAGTCGGTCATTGGCAATTTTAGCAATTTTTTCCTACCCTCATTACTTCTCTATTAAGCACTAAACTGAAAACTAAATTACTTTTAAAAAAACGAGTTGCACCTTCAATAGTCCATACTGTGAAATTTTCCGCCCCTCATCGACTTCTCGTGTTGGTAGCAAAAGACCCACCAAAACGGAACCGGGTCCATCTCGCAGCCCCCAGGCTTCCCCGCTGGCATCCAGCGCCCTCCGTTAGCCCGTCTGGACAGCCGCAGTTCGTTCCCCATAAGACCGGGTTTTCCCAATCAGCCGGGAGCTTTTCGGCCCCAACAAGTTCGACCACCCCTACCACCGGGCCAGCAGTTCGCCCAAAGACCTCTCGGTCCTCGACCTCCTCAGGGCCAACCCCAATTTTTGCCAAACCAGGGGCCTCGCCCTATCAACCCCAATTTTAGACCGCCAACGCCGTTTCCGAGACCTCAACTTCAACCGGGCTCTAGACCGCCGGGAATTTTTCAACAAAGATCTCTGGTCGGTCCACCAAGACCGCACTTCGAAGGGGAGATCACCAGAAGTCATACGCTGGATTCTTCGGATTTACCCGCAAAATTGGGGGAAGATGGCCGGGGGGTTATTAACGAAATTGCGCGACCCGCCGTGAACGCTATGAAAAACAGGAGTTTTAGTTTGAGTTCTAACGTGAGCGAAAGTCAGAACGGCGAAGAGAGGAGGAGGTCGATAACTAGTATTGGGAGTCTTGAGAAGAGGAAGTCCATTTCGGGATCGGCTGAAAGTTTGGATAAGAAGCCCGAGAATGATTATCCTTCGCGGCCGGAATCGAGGGCTAGCTCTAGGATGAACAAAATCGTTGAGGATGATGGCGATGCTAAAATTTTTAACAAAGCACCCTCGTCATTTCCGGCTGAACCGCAAAAGAGTGTCGAATTCAACGTTCCTTCGCCTGATTTGAGGGCGAAATCACCCGTCAGCGGGATTAGGGAGGTTAAGAGTGAAGGGAAAAATGATGGCGTTCAAGAGGTTTTGAAGGCGAAATCACCGCCACCTGTCAGTGGGACTGGGGAAGTTAAGAATGATGGTGGTCAAGAGGTCCTTGCGGGCAAAAGTCACGAAGTGGTCGGTGAGAAAAGTAATGAGAAGATTTTTGACCACAAACACCTGGAACTTAAAAATTTGACCAAGACCAAATCGCCCGTCAAATCAGGTTAATGTTAAATTTGACAATCGACGACTTTGGTAATTTCACTAGACTAAAGGGGTTTCTTGTTCCAGAAGGTGATAACGACAGCGGAGTAGACGAGTCCACGCAGGGAAATGTAAGTTCCCCTTTTTTAAATACCAGTAGTCCCCCATTTCGTTGAGTTCTAGAGTTACAACTAATTTAATTGCGACTATTAGAATAGTTGAAGAGGGCTAATTTTAGTTTTGGCTCTAGAAAACGTATTTGCTTCTAATTTGAAACTTTTTACCACTGTTAGCTTATTTTTGTTTCTTCTTTAGGACCAGTCCAGTAACGGTGACCACAGCTCCCCTAGGAAGTCGTCTGGTAAAATCCCCATCAGTCGCACCTCGTCCACCACCCCCACAAAAAATAGGTCTCTGTCTCGAGGATCCAAGTCTCCAAGTCTGAAGAGTCCCGACTCGACGGCGACAACGCCTGGAACAACAGAGAAAAAAAGTGATTAATAAATTTTTTAAGGTGTCAAATTATCGACAACGTTTCAGAAGTCCCTATGAACAAGATTCAAGTGGGATCGGCTCCCTCACCCAATTTGAAGGTAGTTAGATCGAAAATTGGATCGTTAGATAACGCCAGCTACAAACCGGGGGGTGGTAAGGTCAAAATCGAGAGCAAGAAAGTGGACTTCAAGAACGCGGGGTCGAGAATCGAGGCCAAAAACGACAAATACGTTCCCAAAGGCGGCGACAAAAAGGTGAGTTTGAATTAATTTTCGGGTGGTGAGCCGCGTGTTTCGCTTAACATAACTGACGGTTCCAACCCCATCGTTAGGAGCCCCGAAATCGGGGTGATGGGCGTGATAAAAATGTTTATAAACTACGACGCTCCTTGCAACCTCGACTTGGCGCACCTTCAGCGTTAATTATGTTAATAACAAAACTTTAATTTGGTTAAAAGTCAAAATGGCGCCTCCTCGTTCCTCCTTCTCGCAATTTGCAGGAAATTGGTGATTGGTGGACCTGCACGCGACGTTATTGCCGAAAGTTGCACCAAATCGCCAGGATCTTTGAACCCTTTTTTTTTGTTTAGCATGGGGGGCCCGGCTAAACGCCGAGCCGCACACTGAGGCCAAATAGACTCATTGTGTGCAAAACCTTTAATAATCTTCGGTTTTTGTTTAGATCCAGCAACAGAAGCTTCAGTGGAACGCCAAGTCCAAAATCGGCTCTCTAGAGAACACCACCCACAAGCCGAAGGGCGGCGACAAAAAAATAGAAACTGTGAAACTAGATTTTAAGGACAAAGCCAAATCGAAAGTAGGATCAAAGGACAACATGAAGCACGTTCCTGGTGGCGGCGACGTTAAGGTGAGCACGCACTCCGCCCAAATTTTTGCCATGTCATGTCCAGTTAAAGCCCTATTGTTGCTCTACTTAACGAAACCGAAACTTTTTAGTCTGACGAAGAAGAAATTAAAGAGGAAGTGAGTAATTAAATGTCGCTTCACTTAAACCGTTGTTGCTTTCGTTGGTTTGTTGGTAGCAGGTACCAGTTTAACAGAAAGCGAAGAAAAGAAGCACGAGCTTTCAAACTAAATGTTCACTGAAACGAATAAAGCTTTCTTGCAGCACAAAATTACGTCAATCGGTCACGCCGTTTCAGGCGAGGCGCCAACAATCACGAAGCTTAACTATACATACACCCCACCTGTTGTGTTGTGGTAAAATCGATTTAGAAAAAAAATAGGTTGAGACACTCTTGTAGAATTTACGACGGAACAGTAAAGTCGAATTAGTTCCAATCGAAACTTCGCGACACTAACGGTTCGTTGTTGACAGATCGAGAACAAGAAGCTGGAGATCAAAGTGCAGAGCAAGATTGGATCGTTAGACAACGTTAAACACAGACCTGGGGGCGGCGACAAGAAGATCTTCGACGACAAAGAATATTTGAAGCAGAAATCGGCGATCGGCAGCGAGAACCAGTCGTTGTCCGGTTCTCAGGTGAGTCGTCCTTCCGCAATTACCTTTACCGATAAACTATTGCCGATCCTGAAATGGGCCTGAGCTCCACGTTTTCACTGTTTTCTTACAGGCCACTGAGTATCTTTACAAATTTTATTGAAATCATCCATTCATTTAGGGGGAAGGTAACTGTTTGCCCACCCTTTGCTCATCAGAGTGCTAATCACCAGTTAACCGCGTAACCACAAGGCATGATCAAAAGGACTTGACCAAAACAATAATTAGCTGCCACAAAAAAAAAAAAACAACTGGGACGTTTCAGTATTACGAGCTTTAATTGTTAGATTTTGCATGAGGATTTTGCTCGGTTCTTAACACGTTTGGTGCTTCCTTTCTTTCTCGTATTGTAGGATGCTGGCTTAGCTGATTAACATTTATTTTGTGTAGAACTCCTTGCCGTCCCAACCGGAAGCCGGAGGTCCAGTAGCTGACGAGAATTTGAACCAAGAACGTTAATCGAGTTTCGCTATTAATGTGCCGTCTTATAACTATTTCTAAACTAGTTTTGCAACTGTTGGAAAAGCGTGGTTAGAATACTGTTTTGGAGTAATATTGACTAACCGATGCAGCATGTCCCTACGAAATGCATGATGTATTCAAGAAATAAGTACTAATTTGTATATTCATCATAGAATTTGAATTAGACTTCACTAACACTGTATTTTCACTAAGATGCTGAAGTTAGTGTCACTTTCGCTTAGTTTCGTTTTAATACTTAGGTAAATGCTGTTGGTTTCAAAGAAGTATATTTTTCAATGTAATATATTGTCAATGTACGACATCCAGTTATAGTTTGGTGTTGTGATACATAGAATATGACCAAACGATCAACATTTGTACTGTTAATTACGTTCTTATTTATATTCGTAGTTAGACCTTTAAGCTAAGATTGGCGATTGTGAAAGCTTATCGGGACGTTCCACAAACAAACTTATCGATAAGCTTTAGGACACGTTGTATTTTTCATATTTGAATGTTACTTTTGGGTTTTGCTGTTTAAAGTAAAATTTTGTTTTGCGTAGATGGTATTGAGTATCATCACTGTATTAACTTTATATAAGTATATTACATAATAAAATGTGCATTAGTATATTTAGTAGCAGCTTTCCATTCACCTTATTTGTTACTTGCACCAACAAGTACCTAGGCACAACATCACTTGGCCTAAAGCTATCACCAACCAGCGAAGACGAGCTTCCACGTAAGTAATAAAACTTATTTTGAACTAGATGGCAATCACATCAACCGCACATTGACCAAGTACTTAGACCAAACACTTACATTATTCTTACTGCAATTAGACAGCTGTTAATTTGAAAGACTCCTCGATAGTTAGGTACCTACTCTCAAAGCGTCGGTTCCAAATTATGAATAATACACATTATGATGGGTTCATTGATTGGCAATTGAATCGGTCCGGTTGTCCGATTTAACAAAATTTACTTTATTTAAAGAAAACTTTTTGAGTCTTTTAACTGCATATTTAATTAAATTATGGTTTTAGCGCATGCGACCGGCTACTGAACGACAAGAAAGGAAAACCGTCACCCTGGTGGACGGTTCAACTGAGAGATCCACTTCGGCTAGAAGGAGCAGGTGTAGATCGGCGAAAGTGAAAAAGAGTTCAACGCCTCGAGCTCCTTGGAGGTTTTGAAGTGGTTGAGCTTCGAGATTATTGAATAAAAATTGGAAAATTAAATTTCTCGAGCTTTACAGCGTTATTTCAAAGTAAACACTTTATGTTTGTAATTATTCAAAGATATTACTGCAGAGTTACACCAATAATTTATTTTTAAACGCGTAGACGTGCAATCAAATCGCTATAATCTATAATGAACAACGATGAACGATTTCAGTAAGTTAGCTAAACATGTAGAGTTGAAGCTACGCAAAGTAGAATGTATCCATTCACAAAAATTATATCTGTCTAAAGTAATAAGTAAAAAAATATAATTTATGCTTAAATTTAGAATTTGTCGCAGGTGTAACCTGGGACGTCACTAATACTACTACATATAAATGAGATAAAATATCTTAACTACTAGTAAGGCCCCTTCAGAAAGTGTTCTGAAGAGGCCTTAACTAGTACTATCTTAAAAATGGCAGCTTCTAGTGTTCTACTATTTTACGTCATTTGTTCTTGTTAATAAGTAACAAAGAGAAAAAGGGAGAATGATTAACAAATTTGGCAGTTATTTGAGCAATTGGTTAACTTTTTTCTTTAGTAGCATTACGTTTGAAACGTAAGTATGTAGAACTAAAATACTTTTACTCATTAACAGAAGTTGCAATTAATTACAATATCTTACATGACTTATGCATTCATAAAGGTCGAAGTAGATATTTTTGAAACTTTTTGTAAGATTTTTTACCAATTAATCAAAATTGATGGTAAATTTCAGATTACGAACTATTGAATGCAAATACTTGTGCTGCTATGTAGATATTGTATTCACAAATAAATTGAGCCGTTTAGAAGTATGTACATAACAGTTTCTTATGTTTGTATAGTATGTATCCAAGTTATTCTTTTTGTTACTGAACTTTTTTTCTAACTTTAAATTTAAGCTATAATCGCCAGTCCAAGATTGGAGCACCTAAATGTTATTCACCATATTAATGCAAAATAAATTTGTAATAAGAATTTCTTGTCTTGAATATCCTCTTTTCGCGGAAAAGAGAATACAGAGAGAAGAAAAGCACAGAGAGCCAGTGTTCAAAAATTTATTTATTGAATTCTATCTCTACTTTATTTACTTGTAACCTTAACACGAATAGTACAAAGTAAAACAACATACATGTAGTGCATTAAAAATTTAACAATTCCTCTTCTTGTTACTGAGTGTTGCAACTCGATATTAATGTGAGATGTATGTATTACAAGAACTTTCTGGTTTAATATTTAGTTTAACGTTTAACTGACTATTCACTCACTACTTGTTGCAAATTGTATTTGACTAAACACCGAAAGAAAGGAATATATAGTTTTCATCATCTGCAAAGAATTGAACAGCCATTTAATAAAAATTTTCTTCTAAAAAAAAAATACTTACAGACACTCCCAAATCGTAATTTACAGTGGCAGTTTCTGAAGCGGCCAATTTAACTGGATTTGCCGCGTTGATCAAAAAAATCAAATATAACGTCTTATTTTTTTTGTTCCAAAAGTACCAGTTGTACGTAACTGCGATATTGTAAATTTCATTGATCTGCCAGATGGTGGTTGTAGAACTTTCTATTAAATTGAAATATCTACTCACAGTATCCTCGGAAAGCTGACCAGAATATATAATACCTGCGAAGATAACGGACCCTATCACACAGACGGCTGTAGTACGAAAAATATACATTGGCCCTATTAAATCTGGAAACTGTTTACAACGTTGAAAACAACGTTGAAAATTAATAGCATGTTACCGAAACGTATCCAAACATTAGGCTAAGTCCTAAGAGTAGACCACAAAAAACCGTCATCCATGTAGGGCCCTGAACATAAGTAACACCTTTTGATATAACTCTGAAATTTTAAAATCACATAATTATTATTAAACTACTTAATAAACATATTGCGTGCCGATGCTTATCCCATAATGTCTCATGAAAGAAAGAAAGAAAGAAAGAAAGAAAGAAAAAAAGAAAGAAAGAAAAAAAGGGGCAAAGAGAGAGAGAGAGAAAGAAAAGGAAAAACAGAGAAAGAGAAAGAGAAAAAGAAAGAGAGAGACAGAAGGAAGGAGAAGGGAAAGAAAGAAAGAAAGAAAGAAAGAAAGAAAGAAAGAAAGAAAGAAAGAAAGAAAGAAAGAAAGAAAGAAAGAAAGAAAGAAAGAAAGAAAGAAAAAAAGAAAGAAAGAAAGGCAGAGAAATAAACAAGAAAAAAAAATAGAGAAAGAGAGAGATGTTATTTATTATTATTTTACTGTAAGTTTATATTGTTTCATCACTTGTGTTATTAATTTCATTATTTATTTTGCTCTTCTTGAGACATCATTTCTGCACTTCTCAAAATTATTTGAAAAAGATTAATAAGGTTATTTAAGTTAGCGTTTGAGAAATGAGAGATGGGAATGCTGGTGGTAAATTGCAGCAAAGAGTTGACTTACTCAGATATATGGATGTGACGTTGAATACAATAGAGTAGTCTTCTCCTGATTTCTTCTTGGTAATTTGAGTCGTCGAACAAATCATAGTCAATGTTCTCAAAGTCCTTATTGATGTTTTCAAAGTGATATAAAAGCATATAAAATTGAAATCTTACTTGTGCTACGCAGTAAAGGTATATACAAGGTCCCATGATCATTACATAAGCAATAATAAAATAGGTTGACCTGAAAAACCAACCGGCAGCTACTGAATATTCAGGTAAACAAAAATCGAATATATCAAACATCCAAAACAAGGTATCATCAATAGAATGTGGTACAAAGAACAACAAAGCAGCAAACATTGCCAAAATGAGACAGATCACGAGACCGTACTCCATCAATTTGGTTTCGTAATCAATTTTTTTGTGCAATTGCGGACCGCCTTCAGTAATCTTCCATCTTTCTAGTGAGTTGATGTAAGATCCGGCTACGTTGGAGTAAAACAATATTAACCAAAAACTACACAATATCTAGAAATAAATTGTAAGGTTAATAAAAGTTCTAAAAATGTTGCAACTTACAAAAAGAAACGCGGTATAAACTGGAGCGTATCGAAGAAAGTAGCGACCATTGAACACAGATATGAACAAGTAACTTTGGTATGTCTCCAAAATCGCACATAAGACAAACAATATTTTCACGACAATTCTTACGGGTTTATACAGAAATACATCTATGCATAGGAATCGCGTTATTTTCATTAACTCATCTGTAAGAAATGTCAGTTTTGTAATTATTTAAAGAGAAACCTAATTACTAGTATAAGGTTCTTTCAGTACACAACACTTTTTTAAAGATTCAACCCTGTTTTAAGAAGTACCTTAAAGCAGGGCAAAATTCTTAAAATATTTGGTTTTTAAATATACCTTTAAAAACAAAAGAATATGTTACTTTTTAAATATATGTACTTTTAAAAACAAGTCAAAATCTTTGAAATATTTGCTTCTTAAATATAAGACCTTTAAAATCAGGGTTGAATCTTTAAAAAAGTGTTGTGTACTGAAGAGGTCCTACCTAGTGTGTATAAAAAGGTAATTTTACTATTTAAGGCTCACCGGTCATTAACTCTTTTTCTTGAAATGACATTTTGCACACAGTAATACGTTTGTGGTTTTTGAACTTAGAAGCACTTACTTTTCTAATAAGAAAAGTGTTCTGTCAGCTTTAATAAAGCTCCGGTGGTTTGCTAATTAATAGATAATTCATTTGCGAATTAATAAATAAACAGTTTTGGGTCAAATAAACATCAAATAAACTAAACTTAATTATCCAAAGAACTATAGTTAATTGAGAACGCAAATGACATGTAGATTGTAGATGACATATATAATTCATCACTTAGGTACTCATTAGTTACAATTGCTCGGGTTTATTGGTGAGTACCTCAATAAAGCAAGAAGTAGAATTAGTTTTAAATTTCTCAACTGTCTCTGCATTAATATTCTCTAATAATTATTTTCCTTACTTTTATGTTATCTCGTTAACACTTATTATATTATGTTTTAATTTTCATTACTTTTCTCTCCCCACTTTTTTCCTTCTCACTATTCTTCTAATAAATTTTCTGAATGTCAATAGCTATCAGCTATCTATATCAATACGAACGAGTTTTATGATTTTGTGGTGCTCTTTCAGATTTCTTTACTTTCTCTAATTTGGGTGCACCATAAAGACACTACTAGACTAAGGCATTGATTACTTTTTTGCATATATTTTTGCATCTACATATAAGGCACATATTTTCAATGCAGATTGATACTGTTCTTATTTTGACTACTAAAGGTAGTATCTTTGATGTTGTTGTTGCTACTTTCTATTATTTTTAGGCACGAGTGAAAAAAAGGAGTAACAATTAATAACCTAAATTAATTAGTATAAATTCAATATTTTTAAAGAAATTATTATTAATATTATAAAGTAAATGACGTTAGAAAATTAAAGACTGACGGTCAAGTTAGCTTCTTGATTTGATTTTAGTTTTACAGTTATTTACCAGCGAGAACAATTATTTGAAAAAAATATCGGCAATTTTTTACTGTTAATTTTAATGTTTTCTTTGGTATTTATTTGTGTTTAGTTGTTTATAGCTAGTGGCTAGGGGGCTCATTGCTGAAGTATACTAAAGAATGCTATGCACCTAACATTTGGGCAACTTCTTATACACCAGAACTAAACAGACACTCAAACAGAACAGTGTTGCCAACTTGGTAGAAGTTTTACACCAAATTTGGTAGATTAAGTGTCTAGTGGGTAATATTTCAGTCTACTGGGAGGGTAGAAAATCTACTAAATTGAAATCATAAAAGAGTATAAATTTTGTGAGCTGCTTAATTGGCAAGTAATAAGTAAATTATTTACTTTTATATATAGGGATTTACCATATAATAAGTTTCCAACTAGATTTGGGTTGGTAATGACGTTTGGTATAAGTGTGGTTAGGTTAGGTGATTGACACGTGCCTTAAAATTTCCAAAGGAACGAAAATGGGGAAGAAACGTAAAGCTGCCGAAGATAAAGAAAAAGAGGAATTTGAGTTTGATCCGGCTCCCAAGCATTTAGTAACCGCCCATTTGAAAAACCAAGAAAAGCGTTTAATCATAATATTGGAAGGCGCCCACTTGGAAACCGTGAAAGTACGTATTTTCATCTCCATTCCAATAACTTACTTACAGTTAAGTTATTTTTTTAGGTAGGAAATAAGTTTGAGCTTCTAAACTGCGACGACCATGCCCACATACTGAAACATAACGATCGCCCTGAAGGAATTTGTAGACCAGACATCACTCATCAATGTCTCCTGATGCTGTTCGACAGTCCCTTAAACAGAGCAGGCCTCTTGCAAGTTTACGTCCACACCAAATTGAATGTTTTGATTGAAATCAATCCACAAACGAGGATACCCAGAACCTTCAAACGATTTGCGGGTTTAATGGGTACAGTATTACTTAACTTTGAGAAAATTTGTAACAACATAATATTTACAGTACAACTTCTGCATAAGTATTCTATACGGGCGGAAAACGGGCCAAAATTGTTAAAAGTTATCAAGAATCCAGTCTTAGATCATCTACCAGTTGGCATCAAGAAGTATGCCATGTCCTTTTCAGCGAAGAAAGTTCAAAAATGTCGAGAGTTGGTACCGAGCGAAGACCCAGTGGCGATTGTTGTCGGGGCCATGGCGAGGGGGAGTGTGGATGTTGACTACACAGAGGACACCATTTCTATTAGCAATTATCCCCTGTCTGCCGCCCTCACGTGCACCAAACTTTGCTCTGCGTTCGAGGAAGAATGGGGCGTTCAATAATAATGTTTATTATTTTTTATTATTTATTTAATCAATGTAAAGCTAAGATAATGTACATAATTCAATTGTAGCGCAAAAAATTAATAAACAGCAATTTTTTTATATTATCAAGTTGTGTACAACTCCGTTTTTTATCTTTATATATCAAAGTTGCTTCTATTGACAATAATGAATATGGGAGACAAAAAATAAAGTTTACTTATTTGAGAGAAATATGTTTGAATTTACCGCCAATTCTCCCAAGTGTCAGTAAAAGTAGCATGGCCGCCAGTTTGACGCATGTGCATAACCTATAATGTTCATTCACTGTTTATATTTTGGAAAATTGTCTAAAATCTATAAAAATTGAACAATTAGTGCCTCAGGATTATTGCTTCGGAGGCCAATAACTAATTTTTGCATTTTTGATAGCGCCAACGCCCAGCAATGTCTATAGAAATTGAATCGGCAGAGTTAGTATAGACATAACCTCAACACTTCAAGAATCACTCACAATTTTCTTATTTGCAGCGTTATCCGTCTAATTCAGCAGTATTTGAAGGAGTCTAATCTACTGCGAACTCTCAACACCCTACAGGTTTCCAAAATTTTTTTATTGCCAGATTTTTAGTTATTACAAAATTTTTAGGAAGAAACAGGCGTTACTCTAAACACAGTTGATAGCGTAGATGGATTTTGTGCTGACATCAATAACGGTCATTGGGATACCGTCCTGAAAGCTATACAGTCATTGAAACTGCCTGATAAGAAACTGATAGATCTATATGAGCAAGTATGTAACGTACACCTTTTCTTAGTCCTTCTGAATATTTTTAATAAATTTTGCTACGTTTCCTCTAATTACGGCCGCAGATTGTTTTAGAGTTGATCGAGTTAAGGGAATTGGGAGCTGCGCGTTCTCTCCTCCGCCAAACCGATCCTATGATCATGATGAAGCAAAACGAGCCCGAGCGCTACATTCACCTTGGTAACTGCTCCAGCTGCAGCTGAAAATTGCCGTAATTGCTAATTTATTACAGAAAACTTACTGGCGCGTTCTTATTTCGACCCCCGAGAGGCCTACCCTGATGGTAGCAGTAAAGAGAAACGACGAGCAGCGATCGCCCACGCCCTCTCTGGAGAAGTTTCCGTAGTTCCATCATCACGTCTTCTCGCTTTGCTCGGTCAAGCACTCAAATGGCAACAACATCAAGGCTTACTACCTCCAGGCACTACAATCGATTTGTTCCGCGGCAAAGCCGCGATCCGCGACCAAGAAGACGAACAGTTCCCCACTCAAATGGCGAAACAGATCAAGTTCGGCCAGAAATCGCACGTGGAGTGCGCCAGGTTTTCGCCTGATGGCCAGTATTTGATCACTGGCAGCATCGATGGGATTATTGAAGTTTGGAATTTTACCACGGGCAAAATTCGAAAGGATTTGAAGTACCAGGCGCAAGTATGGTTCAGATTTTGGTAATTTTTGGTGGTGATCGGGGATGTTGCAGGAAAATTTTATGATGATGGAGCATGCGGTTTTGTGTATGGCGTTTTCTCGGGATAGCGAAATGCTGGTTAGCGGGTCGCAGACGGGGCGGATCAAGGTCTGGAGGATCAGTTCAGGGCAGTGTTTGCGCAAAATTGAAAAGGCACACACCAAAGGAATCACGTGCTTGCAGTTTTCCAGGGATAATAGCCAAGTTCTAAGCGCTTCCTTTGACCACTCCATAAGGTGCGATTTTGCACTTTTTATTAAATTTTTTTGACCAATTTACTAATGACGTTACAGGTTACACGGTTTGAAATCAGGTAAAACTCTCAAGGAGTTTAGGGGGCACACCTCGTTCGTCAACGAAGTTATCTTCACGCAAGACGGCCACAACGTGATGAGGTAAAAATTGCTAAAATCCCAACTATTGTTATAGTAAAATAATTTTAGCGCTTCTTCTGATGGTACAGTTAAAGTCTGGAGCATTAAAACAACCGAGTGCATAAACACTTTTAAGTCACTGGGAGCTGGCGACACTTCCGTCAATAACATTCACAATTTTGCCAAAAATCCCGAACATTTCGTAGTTTGCAATCGCACCAATACCGTTGTTATAATGAACTTCCAAGGACAGGTAATGACAATTTTCAAGAAATTCTAACCGCACTTTTTGTGTTTTACTGACTCTTAACTCGGTTTTGTTTAGATTGTTCGGTCTTTCGCAAGTGGAAAACGAGAAGGCGGTGATTTTGTTTGCTCGACTGTTTCACCGAGAGGCGACTGGATTTATTGCGTTGGCGAAGATTACGTTTTGTATTGTTTCTCGATAAACTCGGGAAAATTAGAGAGGACCTTAAATGTAAGTAGCGGAAATTGTTATTTTAAAGAAATGACTTTGTCGTTTTAGATTCACGAGAAAGACGTGATCGGAATCGCCCACCATCCGCATCAAAACTTGATTTGCACTTACAGTGAGGACGGACTTGTGCGCCTCTGGAAGCCATAAGATTATAAATAGCGTTTGTCGAAAGTTCTGGAGTTTTACCACAATATTTAATTAAGATTTGCATATACCCTTATATTTGTTTTTTAATTATCCTCGTAACAATAAAAAAATTTTTATTCGCCCGAAAATTTTGAGTACCGCTGGGAATTTATTATTTACCCGAAAGTTTTGAGTGGCGCTGAGTACTCATCAATGTTGTTGACGCGCATGCGCGTTATTGAATTTGAATTTTTTGAGGTTACCTAAACCTAACCTTACTTTTGGCTGTCAGTCGATTTAACTTTTTATTTTTGAGCATGTTCTGGCCGGATTCTCTCCAAAATCGAATTTGACAAGTTCAGGCCCCGACACCATGAAACTGGATAAAATTTGCCGAACATGTCTCTTAGAGAAGTCCGTCATGAAGCCCCTTTTCGGGGCTTGCGTGGCGAACATGCTGATGTCCTGCGCCGCCGTTCAGGTAATTTTGCCGCAATTTTGAGTCTTCCCTAAAACTAAGCAGTTGAGTTAAGGTGATGGAAGGTGACGGTTTACCGGGCCAAATCTGCACTCAATGCCTGCAAATGGTGAGTCGTGCCTACAGCTTCAAGCAATTATGCGAGAAGTCCGACGCCTCTCTGCGCCAATACATGAACAGTTTAGGGTTGCAAGCGGTTTCGCTGCAAGCCGAATCGAATATTATTAACGAAGTCAAAGCCGACCAGTTGTTGAGTAGTAGCGAGGTTCTGCAACAATCGTCGATTTTTCAAGATATTTTCAACGACGCCACTTCGCATTCCTTAGTCGACAATTTTACCAGCCACAACGCCAGTACAGGTGAATTTTTGCTGTTGCTCGTTCGAGTTGATGCGAAAATTGTTTGCAGTGGTTTCTGATCTGGCCGAAACCATGCAGAGTCTGCAAACGATAGCCGAACAATGTTTGCCGGAAACTTGGGAAACCGACAGCCAAATCGTGTCCTGCCAGAGCAATTCGCAAGAAACCGACTGCAGCTCCTTCCAGTTGACGCCCCTGTATCGCTGCGAGTTTTGCGGAGATCTCTTTGAGGGTAAGGGGGCTTTCCACAAACCTTTCGAAGGGAAATAGATAAATTTCGGGTTTGTAAATCTAGCTCTGAGAGATTTTTCCAGGCTTCTACGTCTGCACGACAAGAATGGTTTGAATGACGTCTAGTGGTTTGAATGAGGAAAATTTAAGGTTTGCTGGCAAAAAAGCTTGCATTAAAAATAAAAACATTTTTGTTACATAAATTAACAACTTGATTCTATAATTCTAGAAGTAGCGGGACTTGGAGTACGTGCAAACACATGTTGAGGGTACTGAGAATCTTCCATACTCCAATACACCTTTGTTACTGACATAGAGAAGTCCAACTTTGTTGTACAACTGTCTGCAACGCGACTCGTAATTCAGCGGGAGTTCTTTTGCAAAACACTCGTTTTCTCTAAAAAAAAAGTCATTTGACAAAATTATAGAAACTTCAGTTAAAATGAACCAAAAGTTTCACTTTTGTTGATTTTGAAATAAATCTAAAAGTTGTTAGGCAATCACTCAACTTTTTTTAAAGCTTTTCTGAACTTAGTAGAGGAGAATTTAAAATTAAAAGTTTGGAGTTATTTGCTTTCTCAATTTTGTTATATAAGCGATTTGATTGGCTGTACCTTAGCAACTGATCCAGAGTCAGCTGACTCTGGGTTAACTCGTGATTGTACAACAGGCCCTAAGAGACCAGGATGAAGATAGCGTCTCTTTGTCGCGCCCAGTGGGCGATATAGGGATGTTAATCCATGATTGCGTCGAGTCAGGCTCGAAAAGTAAAGCGAAATTTTAGGATTTTGTTCTATTTTTAGAATCTGTAAACATCAGCCTCGGAGGTAATCTATTTTTGAAGTCGATCAGTCAAGTACCTTTAAAAATACAGTCATTTGAATTTAATCTTCGATTTATCACAAAATTCAAACGACTGTATTTTCAATGGTACTTGACCGATAGACTTCACAGATCACCTCTGAGGCTGATGTTTACAGATTCTAAAAATCGAACAAAATCCTAAAAATTTGCTTTACTTTTCAAGCCTGCACTGGGATCCCCGACAAAGCGTTTCGACCGTGTCGCTTCTAAAGCGACCGAAAAGCTTTAATGGCGACCGAGTTGACTTGCATTTCTATCGGTTAAACGGAGAGTCCCGAGAGGCTATCGCTTTTTTTGGTCGCTTTGGAAGCGACGCGGTCGAAACGCTTTGTCGGTGATCCCATTGCTGACTCGACGCAATCATTCTATACCGCCCATTGGGAGCGACAAGGATGCGCTATCTTCATCTTTGTCTCTTAAATCCAAGCCTTAAGTCAAAACTCGACTTACACGCACACTTCGAATGAAACCTTTTGTTCGCGCCCTTTAAGGTTGACAATGAACTGGGCGTTCAAGTCTTCATCGTAGGCGATTTTCGGCAAAATTGTCACCGTTTTCGTCTTGCAAAAATTTCTTTCTTTATCTCCCGCTCTGGGAGACCGAACTGAGGGGAGTTCGATAGCCCCAATGGGTTCAATGACGGACCCAAATAACTTATTGTAAGTTTTCTTCTTTTGATTCAACAACTTCCTGATGCGCCCTTCTGGATATTTAACAGTCCTGTTGCAAATAACGTCGTAACATTCCGAAGGTCTTCCGTGAGGTTTATACCAATTTTCGAGCCTAGAAGCCTAAAATTTTGAAAACTCAACTTGAAATTTATGGAAGTAAAAAACTTACGTAACAAGAGAAGAAAAAAGCGGTGGTAATGATGAGCAGCAATTGCATTGTTGCTGGTTGAGGTGCTTCATGGGTTTGGATGGCAAAACTTAAAACTTATCGTGGAAATTTAAACATCCGGGCCAGGCCTCTGACCGCATTTCCTGCTCGAGTCTGAGCTAATATTAAGCATTAGTTATTGGAATTGAGCAATGTTTTCTAGGAAAAGGTGACTGAAACGTCAAATACGTAAATTAAATTTAGCGTTCTAAAAGGTAACGTTTGATACTGTGACAAGTATTTAATACGTCGTATAGCACAGGTAGAGGTGCTCTCAAAGACCCACGGCGACGATTTTGCACAATTTCACTTAATTTAATTGACTTCATTTAACTTCCAACTTTGCAGATGAATGGACTTCGGGAGAGCACATGAAGATCCACACAGGTCAGAACAAGTACGACAAGGGATTTCCAACCACCGCTCTCCTCGACGCCCACATCTTGGAGCACCCTTCTAGTAAACCTCCCCTCGACGACAAGCAACTTTGCAGCTCGAATTTAATGTGTCACGTAACAATTCCAGTAAATTGACCAAACACCGAATGTAGCTCGTTTTGTAGATGTGCGGCGCCGGTTTCACCGATCAAAATTTCCTCAACCGCCATCTAAAAGACATCCACCTAAACAACGTTCACCATTTAACCGTCGCCGACAACAAACACGAATGCACCATTTGCAACAAAAAGTAAGTTTCGTCACTGAGCCGCTGTTGGTGTAACGGAACATTTTAGGTACAAACACAACAAATTGCTCATGCTCCATATGCGGTCCCATACGGGAGAGCGACCGTTGAGTTGCGAAATTTGCGGCAAAACCTTCGCTTTCCCCAGCTCCTTGCACAAGCACAAAAGCGTCCATTGCAACGAGAAAAAGTATTCTTGTTCGATATGCGACAAGAGGTTCAGGCAAGCCTCGAATCTCACAACTCACTTGCGAACGCACACAGGTTGGTTCACTGGACACTGTCGGAATTTAAAGATTTCAACATTATCGGGGATTAAGGGCTTCTAAAACTCAATTAAAAAATTAAGTTTTGGCGTTTTTCTAATAATTAAAGCGATTTTAAGAATCCTTGTGACGTCACTTGCGCTTGCGTTGAACACGTACCGCCTGTGAAGGATAGTGCATCAAACAATAGGTGCAGTCTGCGTCATCAAAATTTATTTTAATTTTTTATGGTAGTTAAAATTGAGGTATCGCACTGCGGTTTCCAGCTTCGGGCATGTTTAGAAATGCAGTTTAATTTAAATTTAAAAAAAATTAATTTAAATTAATTTTTTTTGTATTAAATTAATTAAAATTAAAAAATATAGTACAGTTTCCATCTGTGTAGCGATTGATTTGGTTGGTGTTTCAGGCGAAAAACCTTACATTTGCAACATTTGTGGCAAAGGCTGCGTGTCTAGTGCTAACCGCGAAATTCACATGAGGACCCACACGGGCGAGAAACCCTACAAGTGCACTCGGTGCGTTAGCGCTTTCGCTAGTAAGTTATTTTCGGGGCTCGATAATTTTGAAATTAATTTTTTTTTAACTCAGCGAGTAGTCAGTTGAGGAAACATACGTTGAAGCATACGGGCGAACGGCCCTACACATGTTGGCAATGCGGAAAGTCGTTTAGGCAGAAAGAGACACGAGACACCCACGTTCGCTACCATACAGGCGAGAGACCTTACGCCTGTACGTTGTGTCCTAAGAAATACATCGCTGCCAGTCACTTAAGGGTGAGTTTTGGTGCATTCGAATTTTTCAAATTTTTAACTGGGGTTGCAGGTTCACATGAAGCACCACAAGGGGGAGAGGAAGTACCACTGCAACATTTGCATGAAGAGGTTTGTCGAGGCGAGCGTTTTGAAAAGCCACATTTTGACCCACACGGGCCAGAAACCTTACGCTTGCGAGTTCTGCGGCAGTCAATTTTCCCAATCCGGATCTCTCCACAACCACATTAAGAACCGCCACAAGATGTGAATAAAGCGATATAATTAAAAAGAAAATACAATATCAGAAGTGGAACATTTTGGGTTTCGGGGGGATGGGCGGCCGGATTTTGTTTTCGAGCGGTGGCGGCGGAATTGGTGGCGGTTTTTTCGGAATCGTTATGTTTTGAAGCTCAATCAAGTGAAGAACGAGGTCCATCTTCACCAAATCGTCCAATTCCTTTCTATAGAAATCGCTTTTGGCGTCTCGTCCTGAAATAATTCAAAAATTAGACCGGTGTAAGCGGAAATTTTGTTTTCACCTAGTAACAAGTTAAGGGCGTCCACCCAATACTCCGCCATTTTTCTTTCCCTCGCTTTGAAATTAATGTACTCTGCGTTATTAACGATGATTGAAAACGCGAGGTCCGCCTCTCTAACTCTAAAAGTAATTGATGAGAATTTGACTCTAATGACTAACTACTTACATGTTGTTTCTGACGTGAGGACAAGCTCTACCTTCAACAATATGGGTAAAATCGGAAATGTTGTAACTGCTGGTTTCTCCGATTGTTTTCTTCGTTATAGGGTTAATGTCGCGCGTTAGCAGCTGTCGTCTGTTGTCAGAGAGCTTAGCTTCGAAAGTTCCACTGATTTTCTAAAACAATTCCCGATTTAGTGACTAATGAAAAAATCGAAGTGTTAGTACCTTATCGATAATTTTCGGAAAACTGTGGCCTTTGTGGACGTAGTACATGCGCTGTTCCAAAACGACACTTTCGTTCTTTTGGACGAAAAAAGTTTTCAACTCCTGAACACTGGGATTAGTGGCCAGGACGTTGTTCATCTCTTCTTCTTTTTCTCTCTAAAATAAAGATATTTGTGCTAAATCAGAATTTCATGTCGTGCTTGAGACGCAATTAAGAAGCAATGGCGTGAATCGGGCTTTGAGATAGCAATATAGCTCAAAACTTAGGTACCTGCCAATGCCTCATCACAGTTGTATAAGTTATCTCCATCATATTTTCGGTTAGAGACTTAAAACTCATGGGTTTTTCTTCCAGCACCAGTTTTATTTGCTTTTCCAAAACGTAGATCACCTATTATAGAAATGGTTTTTTTAATTTAATTACTAATTAATTAATTTTTATTTAACGACATTGCTAATTGTGCTCACTTTTGGATAGTCGTTGATTGTAGAAGCTTTCATTTCTCGACGAGTTTTGGAAAGAAGCCACATAGTCCTGGAGAACAGTTCCAGGAAAAATGAGCGCTTCGAGGAACAGTTGAACACGGTTGGTTGGTACACTATGCTACTTCTGTCCGGCTCCAATCCAACATGAAGAATTTTAGCCAACAATCGGATAATCCTTAAATTATTATACAGTAAATGTTATTAATTGTCTACTAATAACTGGAAATGAAGTTAAAATACGGGGGAATTGAACTGAAGATGGTGTACAGTTGGTCGTGAAAAGTAGGGAACAACCAACTTATCCTAATGTAAACGAAGCTGGGCGGCTTAAAAGGGGCTACTGGGAAGACCGATTTTTCTTATAGTAACTTACCTCTCGCTTGTTACAAAAATCCCCGGCTCGTACACCTTTTCCTCTATTTGAGATTGGGCGAAGTTTCTATCGTGGTAACGTTTGTAATGCCCTGACAAATCAAACGCAATAAACAAGATTTTTCAAGATAAAAAATTTACTTAGAGCTTCAAGAGTCAACACACTGATCTTGGAACTGTCGTAGTCATTGACTCCTATGCCGCTCAAACTGTGGATTCTGCTCGAAAATCGTGCGGTTTCTTCACTTTGTTTTGAGGAGATTGAAGCCAATGAAATTCTGCAATGGAGCGTTAGACCAAAAACCAAATTCTTCGATTATTGTTACCTCGATAATTTATCACATTCCAGCAAATTTTCGATTGACGGGTTTCTAACTTTCGGCAGCTCTTCGTCGAAGTCCATCAAAACGCTAACGGGGGCCACATCAGCGTCGATCTCGAATTCGTCACGAGCCAGCAATTCGTTGTCGTTCAAACTTATTATACTGTTAAGTGCCTCTGCAAAAAGACTGAAAAAAGGTCATAAACATTTGCTATTTGTGGAGAAGAAACTGAAACATTTTTTAATAAAAAAAAAAAAAACAATCACTGAGTTGATTGGCCAAAGCTTAGAAAGTTAACGCCCAGTTTCAGGAAGCTAACGAATTGATAATGACTCGTTAAAAGAATCGCTAAAATTTTTATTGGGTTTATCAGTTGTTTGTTACGTTATGACCCACCAATGCTCTACCGCTGACCGTCGCAGCAGCGACATCTATTGATAGCCAGAATCGCTAAAATTCTTATTAGGTCGGCTGACCACCAATTTTTTTTGTTATATTATGACCCACCAATGCTCTACTCTCTAACCGCCACAGCAGCGCCATCTATTGACAGCCATATTTTAAGAATTTTGTTGAGAGCTACGAAATTATTGGTGCTCTCCCTGTATATTGAAGGAAAATTAAAGAAAACATGAAAGAATCAGTCATGTAGTGATGAGAATGTACAGACAAAAAAAAAATAAGAAACACTGTTTATTATTTTATTTATTTACTTTAAGTTCTAGCTAACGGGTTTACATTTATAAATACAGCAATATACATCACATATATACAAAGTAAATAATGAAGATTATGTTCAACAATAATACTTAAGTACTAAAGACTAATCATACTGTACTTGGTGAGACACATATAAGCGTGGAATGAGATCTAAACGGCCTTATCGCCCATGGAAACTTTCGACACCATATAAATACCAACAATGAGCCCAAACAGCCCGATGGCGCTCCCAAAAATTTCCACAATCAAAATTTTAACGAACAACGCCCCGTTGGCGGCATCGGCCAGAGCCGCTCCCGACCCGACAATGCCCACAGCTATCCCGCAAAACAAATTAACCAGTCCAACAGCGATTCCGGCTCCAAACATCAAATATCCCGCAGTCCAGTTCTTCCCCTTCAAAGCGCTACTTTTCTCGACAACACTCCAAGTGAAGTCCTCCAAGTATCCGGATAAAACGATGGCGGTGATAAGGCCGTAAATAGCGACGGCTTCGCAAAAAATGACGGAAATTAAATTTTTGGTTTTGATACGCGGCGCTTTGACGCCACCGCCAATAATGCTGACGCCGGTGGTGTGAATACCCACAGCTGCGCCCACCACGGAAAGGGCGACAGACAACCCGATTCCGATTGTGGCCCACAAATGGGGCGAGGTGTTCTCGAGGAACCAGCCAACACTGACACGCTCCCCTTTGCCGGTCAAGACGTGGTAGAGGCTGAGGATCGTCACCACCATGGTGGTGGTGCCGACGAAGGTGTAGCCGAGAATCGCCTGCATTTTTAAGGCCGAATTTGATCCTGAAAACATGGAAGGTTAACTGGGGGCGTCCATAACGGGTTATGTTGCAATTTACGTTAAGTGGTCGGTCCGAGGAAGTTGAGGGACCCAAATTTTTTTTGAAACGTTCTGATCGGCGTCAGGTCGGTAAATTCCACTTGGGGGTGCTGCTAGGAAGTTAACGGTAGCAAATATTAACAAGTTCAGTGAAATTGTACTTACGGGTTTTACTGTGTTGAGAATTTGGGACGAAATTGATCGGTTTAGTTCAATGTTTGAGAGAATGAGAGTTTTGGCTTCGATTTTGAAAATTTACAAAATCGAACAACCCCCAAACTGACAGCCAAACGTCACTGGCACAGGTCACTGCACTAAAATTCGTTAGTTCATTTACGAGGGCAGAGATGGCGCTGCTTCTGGCCGCTATTGAGCCAATCGAAGCACCAGTTGTCGATAAATTAGGGCTCTAACCTCTATTTAAAACAGAATTTGGCGAAAGTGAGCGTATTATTTTGGAATTGTTGTTATAGTTTTAGTTTTAAGATCTTCTCAATTCATGTTTAATTGTCTTGACAACTATTTTACACTGTTTTGTTATATTTGCCAAAAAAAGCTTGAAAATAAAAACAACCCTTACAATTAAATTCCATTCCAATAAAACAGTAACTTACTCCCTCAAACATCAATCAATTAATTACGCCAAAAAACTTTTAGAAACGTTTGCTTATTGGATTCAAATTACTTTTTATCGGAATTTTATAAAGAAGTTTGACAGAATGATAAAGGGGCTTCTGATTGAGCGAGGTGCTAATGTGCAAGGGCGTAATTATCGGGCGTTTCAATAAAATTAATTAAAATATAAGCCGGAAGCTCCAGTCGAAGGCGTAATCAGTTACGTTTTTCGGCATTATGTCATTTTGTACCGTTGTTGTCACAACCGATAGCATTTGACCTGGAACATTAATTATGTAGGCGCGTGTACAAACTCTCCGTTTTCAGAGAAAATAAGAAAACGTTGCGGAAATTGGCAAATAAAATCCGAATTAATAACTCTTCAAAGCGAGATCCACCGCACGAAAATAAAAATCCTTTGGCTTACCTTAATAAAAACGTTTGATAAACGTAGAGCTCGTGCGCCATAATCCTATCGACCTTCCCAGGCAAAATAATATGTCTGTAGATGTTTTCCCTGTTCTGTTTCAAATTGATTTCCTTAATTAACTGTTGACGTTTTTCGCCTCTACAACATTTGATGATGTTGTTGATCAACAGCAAAGCTCCATACTGCAGATCCTGGGAATCTTCGCTCCAAATGTACGGCGTCAACTCTGTGATGGGCACCAATTTAATGATCTAAAAAAACAACTTAGTCCAGCATTATGAAATTTGCAGAAACTACCTGTTCTTTCCATTTGGCGAAAGAAGCGTCTCTGTAGCAGAGAATTTTGTGCAAAACTGAGAGAGCATATTTGATTTGCTCGGTGTGCGATTCGGACTTGAGAACTGAAATAACTTTGTTCAAGAATTCTGAAGAAATTTCAGCAATGAAACCCTTTTGGAACAGATGGACGATGGCGATGAGGCAGGCCGTAAGCTCTTTATCCTTCAGTTCTACGTTGGTAAAGTGGTCGATTAGGGTCAAATGTTTTTCGGTTCTCGCTGAAACCAAATTGTTTTTAAAAAAAAATTTATTCGCAATTTTCAATCAGAACAAGTAGCCTCGACACTGATAATAAACTTCCTGTAGACTTTCCCACTATTACGTGTTACAACTAAGTTTCACGCTTCAGCAGCAATTAAAATTAACGTTTTAGGACCGAAATTCAAAACTTCCACTCACCGAGCTCCTTTATGAATTCGGCATCGATGCTCAGCCTGTAGAGGTCCTCGAAGCTTTTGGCCTTATAGGAGTCGGCGATGTGCTCGAAGATCCTCTGCACGTAATGACTGACCGAATAGACGAGTTTCAGGAAATACCCGTCCTTAATTTCGTTAAAATTGTCCTCAGAAATGTAGGTCTGTAAGTACTTGCCATCGTTGGTGCTCACTAGCAACAACCCATAAACCGAGGTGTTGGAAGGCTGAAATTTCGCTAACAACAATTAGAAACAAACCACGCGTTAATTACTCACGTTGCCGAACAATTGACAGATGCTCTTGATATTTTCGTCCAAACCTTTACTTTTGTCGATTTCGTGCAACGTTTTGATGGTGCCCTGAAAATTCTCCACCGAAATTTTCACCAGTGACATTTTCACTGTCGCATTTAGCGCGACCGGGAAGTAAATGGGTTAAACCGCGCTTATCAGGTGATAACAACTACCGAGTTGTTTGAGTTAGATATTAGTTATCTTAACGCTAATTTAAACCCGGCGCGGACAGATCGTAGGTGAATAATTGGGCAATTACTTAATTTATTCATTAAAAAATTGGTACAAATTCACGAAAAATTAGCTTCTCCTGACGGGGTGGAGAGGATGGGTCATGTGACTCAGATCCGGTGGATTCTTTTCGAAATCGGCAATTTCTTTCATTCCTTCAGCCACGATGCTCCACAACTCCGGGAAGTTCTTCTTGTAGTTGTCGTACCACTTCGCCACTAACGAGTAGGAGAAAAAATCGAAATCGATGGCCTCCAAACACATGGTCGCAGTTACCAGTTGAAAGTCCGCGATCGTTACGTTATCTGAATCGAGAAAATTAACGTTTCTCTTGGAATTAGGAGTTTTTACCTCCAGCGGCGTATTTGGTCCCGAGTCTCTCCAAGTACGTGTTGAAATTGTCGAGGGCGATATGGACTTTTTTCAGGCTAAGTGGAGTTCTTTTGTAGTCGAAAAATATGGGTGCCATCTGCAAACAGCGACGACTACTGTTAATATTAATTACGGGACAAAGAGGGACACTTACCACATGTTCCGAAATGTAGCGGTAGTAAGTGGAAAGATTAAAACACAATCTGTGATTAACGATAGCCCTGGATTTGACATCTTTGGGGTACAATTTGTCGTCCTTGCCGTATTTGTCAGCCAAATACTGCAGAATGGCGTTGCTGAAATTTAGCAAAGATTTCACCCATTTCCCATTTTGTTCAAGTTGACTGTATTACGTTAAGGAAGCAGCCGCTCGCAATTTGCCATTACCAGACAGCAATACGGTTTAATAGTTGAACCTAAAGTCTCTTGCGGAGACAAAGAATGCGATTTATCTCGACGAACAATATTCACACTTGAGATTCTAATTGTTAAGTGAATCCGCACAAAGATAGAACCGGCTTCTTCTGCACAATCGACCAGCTTCATTTAGTGATGTTGGTAAGGAGTAAATATCGCAATTAGAGTCACAGCTTCAACTTATTTGCTTCGGCTTGGATGAGCCGCAATTAATTAAGTGACTTAAGCTAGTTCGACATCAAGATGATATTTTATCTGCCCCCTTTCTCTTCGCCAACTAAATTTACATGTCGTTCCCACATCAAAGCCTCAATGTCTCGTGTTACAATTTCCGGCAATCCCTCCCTAATCAATGAGTTGCTCCCACAATTAAGAGAATTGGTATTCAAGGCGAACTTGTTGTACTTACCTCTCTCCAAGGTAGAAGCCGTCGTCGTCCAGGACCGGAATCTCTTTTTGCGGATTTTTCTGGAAACCCAACCGACTATTGATTTCTTCCCAATTTCGTGCCCCGCTCTTACCTCGGCGTATTCATCAGTCATGTGCTCTCCTAATCCGAAATCAACATTGACAAGTTTGTAATTTATATTCAAAGCCTTCAGGCATTGCCGCACTGCCAAGGACGGTGGGCCGTCCGATACGGAATACAGAGTTAAGGGCATCCTGCAAAAATATTGTCCCAAATTTAATAGAAGGAAGCGAAAATTAACAAGTCAGCTCTAATTTAGTTCATGCACCTTTAGGAAGTCATGGTGGAGGTTGACGAGGGTGCGCTGGTCAGTGTACAGAGTTGATGTAACTTTCGAGCCGAATTATCGAGTTTTAATTTAATTTAGTAATTAATTTTGGAGAAACTGGCGCCCGAACCCGGAAGCGCCAAGGGAGGTACTTGATTATATTCCTGGATACAAGTGGAATCGTCAAGGTTGTCTTTTTTACTGCAAATAATAAGTATTCAAATGTTTACTCACTTTAATGACGCTGGCTGTAGTCTGGACGCTTTGAAAGTGCTGTCGACTATGCTGCAGAGATAAATGGAATTAAGAGTAGAAAGTTTATTCAAGGACAAAACAACGCAATGTTTTTAGTGGTAAAGTAAAAATAATGTTTGTTGTTATGCAACCAGTTATACACCCAATGTCTTCAGTTCTGTAACAACAAATTACTCTTAAACGCTGTTGCACTATTTTCCACATTATATTCTAAGGTCCAGAAGTTTTAGAACAAAGCGCTAAGAATCATCGAAGATGTATTCTGGTGTAAAGAGTGAAGAAAGGGATCTAGAAGCTTTCTCACTATGAATCATTGAGGTCATTAAATTCCACAATACCGCACCAGTGAGAAGGTTCAAGATGATCCAATTTAATTAAAACTCAATCTTTACTCCTTCGTGTATTATAACAAATTACTATTAACTACATTAAATTAATTACATCATTTTACAATTTAACAATAACATACATTGTACAATCCAACAATAAATAACCTCGATAAAAAAATATAGTTGCCTATTTACAAAAGTGCTCTAGATGGTCTGGTCCTTCTAGAAATATGGATGGAACTGTTCGTAGTAGTGGTAGTAATCTAGAAATAAAATCAGCAATTAATTTCCAGCAATAAAGGGTTCCAGTTTAAGAACCTAGCACATCGATAAAGTTGCTACCTGTAATAGGGTCAGTTTGGTCAGTCTATAGCCTCTTTGGTCCGTTAGGTCCTAGTTCGTAGGCTATCGACCTAACCACGTTCAAAGTCGGTTGTCTCTTGTGCGTGTCTCTGGTACGAGAAGGCCTCTGTGCAGGCACCCTCTTAGAACGTCCAAACTCTTTCGAACCACCAGGATTTCGAGGATCAGTTTTATAGAAAGTTAAACCGCTACCAGCCGGAAAAACGTCGTATTCCACAGGAGGTGCGGCCAGATATTTCAAACCGTTAGTTTTCGGAGGAAAAGCTCCAAATTTTCCGGTTTCCTGCTCAACCGGATTTTTCTCCTGCGAGTCGGGTTTGGTTATGTAAGAGTTTTCGCTGGCCGTTAGAGAAGGGTCGGCGAAAGAGTTTCCGTAATTAACGAAACTAGAATCGTAACCGTTGCCAGTGTAAGCGGATAAAGGTCTGATTTCGTCGTAAGTTTTAATATTGCCAGTTCCGGTCGCGTCGTAACTCGGTTTACCAGCCGCAGTTGGTAAGGGTCGGATTTCGTCGTAGGTTTGAGGAGTTGCTTGGAACAGCGGCTTTTCCGGCTGCTGCACTAGAGGTCTCGAAATCGGCTTCGAGGTTTGCGGCGCTTTTTTGGAAGCCGAAGCGTATTCTCCCAAGTAACTGGGAGCTTCCTCAAAGTGATTTCCATAATCGTGGGAAGAGGGTGGTTCCGCGTTGGGCCCCGTATGGCCTGACTGTGGCAAATATTCTTCGTGGTGGTGACCGTGACTAGAAGGAGGAGAGTGGTCATGACTAGAGGGAGGAGAGTGTGGCAAATATTCTTCGTGGTGGTGGCCGTGACTAGAGGGAGGAGCGTGGTCATGACTAGAGGGAGAAGAGTGGTCATGACTAGAGGAAGGAGGATCGTCATGACTAGAAGAAGGGGAATGATCGTGACTAGAATGATGGTCTTGGTCTTCTGAATGATGATCATAGTAATGGCGGGGGTCGTGGTCATGAGGTGATGCGGCATATTGAAGGGTGTCATGGGCCGGGGCTGTATCGCCAAACGGTGCGGGTTCGTCGGCTTTGAGAGAGGTGGAAGCGGAGAAGAATTTTCCTATTATAGTACCGAAACTTGGTCCAGAATGCGCGATTGGCTTAAAGTCCGGTACTTTGTGCTCGACGGGTAGATGAGATGACTGTCCTCGGCCAGAGTGGGGGATTTTCTTAATTATCAGGATTCCTGCCTGGGTGTCACCGGGTTTGTCTTAAAAGTCAAAGTCAAGTCAATTAAACAACCATCAGAAGTTAGTCTTTGAGGTCAGCAGCCGAGCATTCAGTAGTCAATGTCTTTGCATATTAGCGTTGATTGAGTAAATATAATAGTAATTGGGAACAAATATAATGTACACCAAATTAAATCATGTATCTCTTGCACTGTCTCCCAGAAAATTTAATGAGCATCAAAAAATCGAAATAAAACTCAAATTATTATACATCAGAAAATGAGAAAATCACCACTAAAATAACTATGCTGCGTATTGTTTTACCATTGCTTACATTTTAAATTCTATATGTCTATCAATTTTACTAAATGTTCACCAAATTTAGAACGTTCAAGTTACGTGTCCGTGCTGTACATAATAAATATTCGCGCTATCCATTTATATTTAGTGTTTCTCAAAAAAACTATTTGTGCGTCAAATAATTATTCTATTACTCCAAAAATGAAATATGTTCGCGCATCTCTCCTTGCCGCTTGCGCTTCCAGACAAGAGGCATGCGAAAAAAGTTTTCTACAAGATCAGTTCAGGGCCCTGTATTTTTTTTTTTAAAGCACGATTAGAAATTACCACTAAAAGAAGTTTTACGTTTTACATAATGCAAGCCAATTACAGCAAAGCATTTATATATTACGAAAATCAGTATCTTTTTTTGTGCAAACCACTTCTATTTTTACTCTTATTTTTCTTGCCCTAGCCCATCTACATCTATAATTTTGCATAAAATTATTTACCATTTGCACAACATTTTATTGCTAATGTATTTTTGATCAACAAATAGTATTTTTAACAGTTAAATAATATAGGGCACTGTCGAAAATTAAATATCTGGGTATTATGTTACAATTAAATACGAAATAAAATTTGCTAAACATTTAGTATTTATGGTCAACAAAAGTTATTTTGGCGAACAAAATATATAAGAGACCAGCATTATGTCAATATTTGATTGTCGTTTTAAGATTATGTATTTTCTTAATTTTGGTGAGCATTTAGTATTTTTGGGAAATAAAAGTATTTTTTTGTAAGAAAATATTGGGTAAATTTGGTAGACTGTTAAATACAACCCATAATAATTAATAGTAAATATCTCAATCAACGATATTAGCTACCTAACTGAGCAAGTAACACCCTCTTTCAAGGTTTGATGATAGATGTTGGAGGTAGGAAGAAGTGGAAAAATATTTTTCTTTACTTTTTGGGCTTGCACAAGAATTACGTTGATCTCAAATCTACATAATTAATTTGTTTTTAGAGAGTAACTTTTTTTCTGTTGTCAATTCACAATAAAAAGTAAGAACCGGACACCTCTTCGTCACTTTCTAAATTTAAGGAGCTGTAGCTGCAATTAACAAACTGCACACATCAAGTCAGTGAATGCTTTTTGGATAGGTAAGTCGATCAATAGCTGTTGGAAGCTCGAGAAAGTTGGTTTGAAGAAAAATTTTGGAAAACGACATTTTCTTGAGAAGTCACGAGCAGCTCTCAAATTATTTGTCCAAAACCTAACATTAGCATCTTCATATTACTGGTAATTTATTTCACTCGAGGTGTGTTAAGTGACAAGTGTGCCACTCACTGAAAGTGGCCGTATGAGTAAAACTGTTTCGGTCGTTGGCCACATTGTACGAATTAATAGCTATGAGTCTGCTTTCTTTGCTTCCAACTAATGAGGGTTATTATCAAAAAGAAATTCTAATTTTTGCAATGTTCCAATGCAATATCCAGCACAATCAATGGATTTCGCCCGATTGCTGCATTATTTATTATTATACTTTAGGCAATGATTCAAACTTTCATTTTTACAATACTCATCTCGACTCTTCGCGAGAACGGATTAGAAAGCTTAACCTTGCCAACCTTGACACTGAGCAAAAACACCATTATTGCTCAACTAATTATTCGTCACTTAACCAACATTGGCTGATATAACAACAATAAGGAGCACCAACGTCAAGGCGGAGGAATTTTTCTTTCCACCGAAACTTCCAAGCGTTTTATTGAACGGAATTTCGACAAATATCGTCTTTGCGGTGTATGTAACTCATATGAGAATCGCTCATTAACGAAATTTGAATAACGAAACCAAGTCGAGTGTAGTCATGTTGGCGGCGTACCTTCCGGATGGGGTGAATGATAATGATCCGGCACTTCATATTCAGGACCCGGCGCTGACGGAGATCCATATTCCGCCGATGGCCCGCTGGAATGGTGATGGTAATGTCCATATTCTGCAACAACAAGTAGCGTGATTGTCGTCCGGAATCGGCAAAAATGCGGTTGTTGGCATCAAGAGGGTGCGATGACTGAAAATCACACAACAACTCGCCGGATATTGACGCAACTTCTGCCGGAGAAGCCGTGATTGCAAGTAAATATTTAAGCTACCAGCTGGAGCTGAGCTTACGACCAATTGAGTTATTTGAGGAAATGGACGCAGTTTTTAGACGACACCTCTTAAGGGCGGAGATATTTTTTTTACTGGCTTCTTAATTATGTTATTTATACAAAGTGTGAGAGAAGCTCGGGAAAATTGTTTTTTACGGATAAGCCTGGGCCATTAATGAGCCTTCAAGGGTGAAAATGTTGCTGCGTCCTATAACCTACAAAGATTTGAATTGTAACTTTATAATTAAAAGAGATGAAGGTAAAGATTACGAAAACACAGTCTAAAACTGGCAAAAATAATTTTGAAAAAAATAAAAAAATGGATGAAGGTAAAATAATGTAAGAGCCAAGAAGGAGAACATAAGACAACTAACACTGACAACTAAAAACAATGAGTAGAAACAGCTCCTGAATAATGAATCTGTTTTAAGGCCAAAAAATCCAAATTATTAAATGGGAACAAATATAATGTACACCAAATTAAACCATACATCCCTTGCACTGTCCACCAGAAAATTTAATGAGCATCAAAAAATCTAAATGAAACCCAAATTATTATACATCAGAAAATGAGAACATCACCGCTAAAATAACTGTGCAGCGTATATTGTTTTACCATCGCTTACATTTTAAATTCTATATGTCCATTAATTTTACTAAATGTTCACCAAATTTAGAACGCTCAAGTTACGCGTCCGTGCTGTACATAATAAATATTCGCGCTATCCATTTATATTTAGTGTTTTTAAAAAAAACTATTTGTGCGTCAAATAATTATTCTATTACTCTAAAAATGAAATATGCTCGCGCATCTCTCCTTGCCGCTTGCGCTTCCAGACAAGAGGCACGCGAAAAAAGTTTTGTACAAGGTCAGTTCAGGGCCCTGTAATTTTTTTTTTAAAGCACGATTAGAAATTACTACTAAAAGAAGTTTTACGTTTTACATAATGCAAGCCAATTACAGCAAAGCATTTATATATTACTGAAATCAATATCTTTTTTTGTGCAAACCACTTCTATTTTTACTCTTATTTGCCTTGTCCTAACACATCTACATTTATAATTTTGCATAAAATTATTTACCATTTGCACAACATTTTATTGCTTGTGAATTTTCGATCAACCAATAGTATTTTTAACTGCTAAATAATATAAGACACTGTCGAAAATTAAATATCTGGGTATTATGTTAGAATTAAATGCGAAATAAAATTTGGTAAACATTTAGTATTTATGGTCAACAAAAGTTATTTTGGCGAACAAAATATATAAGAGGCCAGCATTATGTCAATATTTGGTTGTCGCTTTAAGATTATCTATTTTTTTAATTTTGGTGAGCATTTAGTATTTTTGGGAAATAAAAGTATTTTTTTGTATGAAAATATTGGGTAAATTTGGTAGATTGTTAAATACGACCATTATTAAATTACTATTTGTGTATTGATTACTTAAGGTGGAGGATTCCTCAAAACTTTTCCTTTCAATTGTTATGCCACAAATTGTGAAGCGTGAAAATGTTGAAAATGGTCCTAAATATTTATTACTTGCGAAAATTGTTTCTGTGACAACATAAATATAATTACTGACGCTTCCTGTGAGCCAAACCGCAGCTATGAATGGAAAATTTCGTCACCGAAGATAATCATTAAAACGTCAATTTCCCTACGTGACATTATGCAAATCCGGTGAAGAGCCGATTTCCACTATCGCTATTTATAAACGATACGGCCGTTTTAATTGAATTACGTAATCAGCAACGTTTTGTTGGCGACTCTTCCTGATTGAGTTTAAAATGTTACTACCGTCATGGGATGAATGTCCTTGGTGAGGGTGCGGACTTAGTTTGGCGGAAGTGGCTATGTGCTTGCCCAGGTTGGTGATGGCTTCGCCCTTCGAAACGATGAGCTTTCCGGTGGCCGAGGTTAAGTATCCGCCGCCTTTAATCAATTGTCCTTTGATGGCGATCACGCCGCCCTTTATGGCCTTAACCGCCTGAAGGAGCGTGTTGAGAATGGACTTTTTCAGCGACCAGAAATCGAACGACTTGTGGTCGTAGGTCTGAAACAGAATCAATAACAACATCAGGACGTTAGAACAAAAATTAATTTTTATAAGTTTCCTCAATTCCTCAATTTTATTGACCCTCTGAGGTCACGATGGGTTCAGAAACTTACAGTTTTTGGTAGCGTCAGTTAAATCTGCGGAAATTAATTTTAGAAAATTCCTCTATGGCTCCGAAGCTTTATCAACTAGTTCGTTGCAGCACCTGGACATCCGTTACCGTGTCGCATATTAGTTATCCGGATTTATTGCTGCAGCTTTGGAACGTGGTAAATTTGCAATAGCGGCAACTGGACAAGTTTCGAGCTAATGCGCGTATGCCTCTCCGATTTTTAAAAATACTTGGGCTAATAAATTTTGCAAAATTTAATTAAGCTTTGTGCAATACTCGCGCAGCTTGAACGCTTCCCAAGGGTTGCGTGCTTTGTGTAACTTGTCTAACAATCAATTTAGGTTTTAATAGGTGTACGAGACGTAATGCCTGATTCATAACATCTCATACAAAATTAAACCTAATTAGTGCTTTTGATGGAGGAAATTATCCAAGCCCACCAACTGGAATCTCTTCATAAGCCAAAACAAATCAATTAAAAATTATCTGCAGGTGAAATTTACCTCTGGGCCGTCGTAGTGATGGCCGTAGTCGTGGCCGCCGCTGCTGCCCCCGCTGAAGTATCCGCTGGCCGAGGCCGACCCTTTGGCGATCATGCCCAGTTTCGACTTGATCCCCTGGCCGATGCTCGCCTTTAACGTGCTTAGCAGGTCTCCGCTCTCCGACCTCTTCGGCCTCGGATAGTGCTTATCCAGATAGTCCAAGTATTTTCTGTCCGACTCGGAGATGTCGTCTAATGAAATAATGTCCAGAGGGGCCTTAATTGCCGCACCCGTCACCCTTCTCGTGGTGATTAGGGCACACGTGCAGGCCAGCAGGACTGCTATCTGTAAACGAAATCGGTCGATACAAACACAGATTATTGCCCAGGTTTAATATTTAATTAGCCAGCTACTTGGACGGCGATGATGGCAACTTTTGAGCGTTACGGCGAAGAAACTCGATGTAAAGAGCTTTATCGTGTCGTTCAGGTTAAGTTTTTGTGTAAAAGTTGTAGTGAAGCAGATCAAGCAAGGATTTAGGTACTCGGATACTTGGGTATCTCTGCTCGTTTTTGGATACGGTTGCAGGGGCGAACGAGATTAAACTTTCGCGATTAAGATTGACAAAATTGTGAAGGTTAAGGGAGGACGCAATAACTGTTTAGGACAAGGTTGTTTAGGCTTAAAACAATAACTTTAGATGTTTCAAGACAATGACTTTTTAAATACCATTTTCCAATTAGTGTTTTTTGTTTTTATGAACCCTTACTTTGCTATTGGTTTGGTTGGAGTTGATAAGGTGACTGCGAACGCAATGAGTGTAGCATGAAATTAACGATGATCGAAAACAATGGTGTTTTCTTTAAATGAAATTTAATTTATGGAGAGAATTGAACAAGCAACGTCTTTGTTTCGCGATTAACTCCACCAGTTTAATGAATTAACAGAACAAACAATCGTCGTTAAGCAAAGAATCAAAGAGGTCGCCGTATTTGTGGAGAATTAAATTTTACCTTTTTCAAATTATATTACGGTTGAGCATTAGAAATTCGTACTTATTTGCAACTAGTACACGATGAGATAATGTTAATTTTATTGATATAAGAAGTCGTTAGTATATTAGCTAACGAGTATAAAACGTAATGGGCTGGCAACTAAGTGAACGCCAATTACTCGTTTCAATTTATCGGAGCAAGCAAAAATAAGAAAATTTGTTAGAGCATTTTGCAATATGTTTTAACTAGCAATGTAAACATGCGTACAATTGTTTCCTAGTAATACATACAAGCCCTTTGATCAGAGAGCAGAACTTGATGTGTTTCATCAAATTGTAATTTATTAGCAAAAAAAATCATAAAATTTCGTCAAAATCGACTTAAATTGCACATTTCAACTTATTTAATATTAGACTTACAATTTTCGCTCGTACAGCGTTGGATAGCCTTTCTGAATTGGAGAAATTTGATGTATCTGGATTTGATATAAGTCTGCCCGTTCAAAAGTTACAAGAGTTTGAAAATTGAAAGAAATCGCAAGTTAGTGGTTCTTCTAATTTTATAAGAAATCTATTTATTTTAGCGTTAAATTGATTACGGATTTGAGTTTAGGAAGGCCGATTACATAAGAAAACGCCTATAACCAGCTTTTAGGTGCAACGATGTCGATTTCAAGATTTTTTCAAATTTCTATCGATTGGGATTTTGTTCTTATAGCATTCGATAGCTTTTGTGAAATAGAGAAATTTGATGTATTTGGATTTGATGTAAGTCTGTCCGTTCAAAAGTTACAAGAGTTTGAATATTATAAAAAATCGAAACATAGTGGTTTTTCTAATTTTATAAAAAATCTATTTATTCTAGCGTCGAATTAATTACGGATTTAAATTCAGGAAAGCCGATTACATAAGAAAACGCTTATTTCTAGCTTTTAAGTGCAACGATGTCGATTTTAGAAATTTTTCGAATTTCTATCGATTGGGGTAGAAAAAAAAAGTCGAAAATATTGAAATTTTTTACATCGACTTTATGGCTTAACCTTATAGATTTCGAACCGCTTAACACGAATCTGGCCGTAGTTTCCCTGTACAAGTCGTACTTTTTAAGATATGACCGTTCGAATGTTTCAATTCAAAATTTTTGTCAAAATCGACTTAAATTGTAAATTTCAACTTTTTTATTATTAGACTTACAATTTTCGTTCGTATAGCATTCGATAGCATTTGTGAAATGGAGAAATTTGATGTATCTAGATTTGATGTGAGTGTCTTCGTTCAAAAGTTACAAGCGTTTGAAAATTGAAAAAAATCGCAAGTTAGTGGTTCTTCTAATTTTATAAGAAATCTATTTATTCTAGCGTCGAATTGATTACGGATTTCAGTTCAGAAAGGCCGATTACATAAGAAAACGCCTATAACCAGCCTATAGGTGCAACGATGTCGATTTTAAGAATTTTTTGAAATTCTATCGATTGGGGTAGAAAAAAAAAGTCGAAAATATTGAAATTTTTTACATCGATTTTAAGACTTAATCTGGTAGATTTCGAACCGCTTAACACGAATCTGGCCGTAGTTTCCTTGTACAGGTCGGACTTTTTAAGATATGACCAAATGAATGTTTCAATTCAAAATTTTCAAGTAAACATTGCTATATAATGGTTTCAAAAAGTTTGGAAAGAATGAATCACAGGCCTTTTTGGAAAATAATTACCATTTTTATAATTTTATTGCTTAATTTAATATGATTTTTTATATTATTCTTTCCATTTAACTCCTTAACCATTTGTCGACTTTCTTAATTTTTTAGAAAACGGTTTTAAAAGGCAAAATAAGTAAAAGTCTCGTTTCTGTTAATAACTTGAATGTTACTTTTAATACGAAACTTGAGTTGTAAAATTTTTGGCAGGTTGTAGACCTGGATGATCTGTAAATGAGACTCTTGAATCGCTAGTTTGGCTGACTTGGCAACATTGTAAACTAGATTCTCACTTACAGATCATCCGGCTTTACGTTAAAAAAATCATAAATTTTGAACTATAAGTCGAACTAAAATGTTTCTGGCTGTCGGGATAGCCGACATTATTGCCTTTTTGAGAAATAATTACCATTTTTGTAATTTTATTTCTTGATTTTTATAATTTTTTATATTATCATCTTTACTTGGCTCCTCCACCATTTGTCAAATTTTATAATTTTCAAATTTTTTTTTTGAAAATAGTTTTAAAAGACAAAATAAGTAAAATTCACGTCTCTGTTAATAATTTAATTTTCTTTTTTAATAAGAAACTTGTACAGTAAATAATCTTGGCAATGAGGAGGCAAGGTAGGTACAGTGGCCGACACATAAAAGTATACGGTAACATTGAATTCGTTGAAGAGCTTGGAGAGTGCTTATTTAATAATTTGGGGGCGCGCATTTATCACAGTGGGTATATAGTTTATAGAGATCCCAAGGCACGACTTATTAATAAGTCGGTTTACAGTGCTTACACGATATAATTTCAACCAAAATTTGTTTCAGGTCGTACACTTTTATGTGGCGGCCAATGTACGTTAAAAAATCATATTTAAACTCATAGTCAAATTGAAACGTTTCTAGCTGTCGGGATAGAGTCAGTTATTGCCTTTCTGAAAATAATTACTATTTTCGTACTTCTCAGTTTTTTATGTTTATTTATATTATGATCTTTACTTGGCAACTGCACTATTTGTTAACTTTCTATAACGTGCAGATTTTGTTAAAATTTGCTTTGGAAAGCTACAAATTCCAATTAGGCAAAATTCAGGTCTTTATAGATGAATCATAGTTGGGGAAAAAATTGTCAGTTTTGTCAATTTTATTAATTACTTAATCCGATGAGCATTTTCTTGTCGCGTTTCTTTTTGCAAAAACCTGCAATTAGGCAAGACCTTTTGATACCACTTAAAGAAATCTTGAACCATAGCACTGGAAAATAACGATTAAAGAAATCGCTTTTCAGGTTTATGTGTCATACGAAGTTTTGTTTTTCGACGTACACTTTCACCATACGGAAGAAAGAGCGTTGACCGTGAACCGTCCAGCCCGAACGCCATCCTCACCTCCAAACATGTCAATGTTAATTCCCTCCTTTTACTTTCAACTCTCCAGTTGGATGCAAAAACAAAATTGGTAAAAAAGCAAACATAAATATTAATTAATTGTAATGGTCAGTTTTAGCTAACAGGGATAGTTTATTAAGTTGTGCAAACTGGCGCTCTGCAGTTTTCACATTTTATTGCATTTCCTCAGTGTCCAAACATGGTCAATTGTACCACATAAAAGTTGATGTTAGCGGGTTGCCCAAGTGGCATATAGCACATCAGTGACTTTCCTCGAAACAAAATAGAAAGCAATAATCGAACCTAATTTAATTTTTGGTCGTTGAACACGACATGTTACATAAAATATCCATTATGGTAATAGCCGCCAAAGCAATAATTGGGCATTTCCTGAAAATCGCAAACCCGAAAATAGGGGTGTGCGTAGAAAGCCGGCTTCCGCAATTACAAACGGTTCGATTCGATAGGACAAAATTGGGGAAACTTGCTTTTTGCAACGACTCACTAATTACCAACCAATTTAGGTAAATACGTTTCAATCTTAAACTCAAGGGGGTTAATAGGTTTCCGTTTTAGCATCTATTTCCAGAAGCATTCAATCCTTGTCAGTTTCAAACATTTTTTTTTAAAAGAAAATCGGTAAGTTGAGAAAGTAATTTTCGACAGATAACGCGTCTGTGGCCAGCGCTGATTAATTTGGCGAAATAACTGAAACGGTTCGCTTCTTCAACTCTTTGACGCGTCGCCGTTTGGGCGCTGCAAAGTTTACATCCAATTAATGTTTTCGCTAAACTTCACTAAAAGAAAATAACTTTTAAATTCGTCCTGTAATTATAATTGCGCGTGGGACCGCTGTCTAAATAACGATATTAATTACGGACCGAAAATTTGGCAACGAATTCGATAAAATTTTCACCATAATTTGACGAACATCTGGAAGCTTTTGCGTCATTTTATAATTCGAACGATTGTGGTTATCACGGAATTTTTTCTGGTTAACACCTTAAATCGAAGGTAAAAAATTGAAACTAGAAATGCAATGAAGAGATGAGGTTAATTAAGATCGGCGGGCGAATTCTTGAGAAAGTTAATCTATGCGTTGTTTATGTGGTTTAGTGAAACTGCAACTGGAGGAGCGGCATCGAGCGATAAGAATTATTGCACTTTACACATCTAATTAAAAACCAGATGTCAAGACAGTGCAATGGCAAGAAACACCGAAGTATTTACCACAAATGTGAGCTTTATCTTAAAGTACATTTTCTTAGCTCAGATTTGCGATAATTTGACTAAAGCTTGCGGAAAGGTGGTGAGGTTTGGGCAGTTTCACGAAGGGTCCGAGCTCTTTATCATTGTACCTGATTTGCAATTAACTTGGCATTGGGGCAATCTTAAATTTCAAAGGGCAAGAAAGAAGTGAGTGACAGTGATCGACGAGTTTAGGATGAGGCAAGGGACGAACGAAAGAAACATAATGGGGACGGAAAAAAATGATCCGCAACTGTACTTTGTGTTGAGAAAGGTGAAGAGGAAATGGGGGAAAGATTATGTAGATCAGATTATGCATGAACATGCAATATTCTACTGTGAGGAGAAAATGGGGAATTCACACAATAATGCAGCAATTATTTATTATAAGAAAAATCTGAAACTTCCTGTAATATGGTAAATTTTGAGTTTTTTTTTTTTAAATAAAATAAATTTCTGATTTGAATAAAAACTCAAAAACAAGCTTATAACGATGGTTAACTGTTTAACAATATAAAGAATCTTGCGGATTTTTTGAAATCAGTAGAAAATAATCATGACAAATAAGAAAATTAAATAAAAATGAGAACAAAAATATTGTTTTATGTATTATTAAAAAAAAATTTCTAAGTAGAGGAACAAGAAGAATTAGGTTATTTACAAATAGCGTTAGATTGAAGATCTTCGTAATCGCTAACCGTGGATAATTTATTATAAACATTTAACAATTACTGAACTAACCTAGTAACTAATAAAAATGGATCAATGCAGCCTGGAAACACTAATAAGTTGATGAAATAAAATTGAGCAAAAATGGTGGATGCGCCATAACGTACCAAAAGATAATTAAAAAATTACAAACAAAATTATAGCTTTGTAACAAAATTTTTGGACTCAAATATTGCAAGTAATAGGTATATTTGGGGGTACATGACAATTAAAAGCTGCTAGAGCTTCGAAATTAAAAAGTTAGCGTTAAAGAGCGTTTAAAGAAAGTAGTTCTGGTCTTACCCGTTTAGCAATTTGAGACGTAAACACTCAGCAAGTAATATCCTCATCAGAAAGCAAGCTGACAATGTGCTTATACGATGAAACTTTCGATAACCACCTACTTAAATTTATAGTGAATTTGTGCGGTTCATCAGTTGTTTCTGGGAACATAGAAATATATACTTTCCACTCAACTTAATAATTATTGCACTTGTTTGCGCGATTTTTGAAAGATCCGGTTGTTGATCTTGGCGCGCCCTTAATTCCCTCCCCCACCCCTAAGTTGGGTAACACGCAGTTACTAAACTTTTTTGTGGAAAAACTGGAAAACTGGGAATCGGAGCACAACAGAATCGAATTAATTTACTAAACCACTCACCTTCATAGTGCCAAAGTCTAGGTCCAGGTCACACACTCATGCACTCTCGTGCTCGCAAACAAGCGTGAGTCGTTCACCGCTTCACGATGCAAACTCTTCACTCTTCACTCTCACTTCGGCCAATTGCACCGTTGATGACCCACTTCTTATAGATATCAAAGATCCCCACTTGCGGTAACATTGGCAAACAACCCTAAGTTAGCATGCAAAACCAGCCGGTAATTACGTGTTTTACCAACTATTTACATATAATGAGAATGATTGTCGGCACGACGTGCAAAATTCCAAGTCGGTATGTTGTGATATAATAGTAACATCCTAAGTGTAGTTTTGAACGAAACGAGGGTGGTAGATTCTGTTGTAAGTAAAGCTTGCGGTTATCTTTGTTGTTGCTCGCGAGGGATGAAACTTAAAAAGCTCAAGTTTTGCAATTTTGTCGAGTGCTCACCGAGGCCCTGCAAGATTTATGGAAAAGTGGACGGGTTGCTGGAAGGCATACCAGTATTTCTTAGTCGTGGTTAAATCTACTTTTGGACGTAATTGTAATCGGTGGAGAGAAATTGGAAATACTTATTTTGTTTTTAGAGTTATTAGAAGAATGAAACGAGCAGTGAGTGAATGCCTTCCAATAATTAATTAAATAGTAACAATTTTGCTGTCTTTTTACGGCCAAGATTCGAGTGAAAGTGACAGAAAAAAATTGGTGGACCTGTAAGCTTTAATTTGGCTCGGATCGCATAATGCTCTGTGTTATCAAAGGACGTTTCTTGATTCGTCGCAGCACACAGAATCTTTTGTTAATAACAATTAATGCGTGCATTTACTCGAACGAGAAATGTTGTCACAAATTACTGTTAAAACAGAAACGAGCAACAAACTGCGGACAGCTGATATGGAAGCAACATTTTAAGTGGTTAAAAATAATATTTAATAAAAAATTTCAGTCTCCGTTTGAGAGAACAGAGGATGGGCAGAAGAATTAGATATCGATACCTCTTCGAATTTACTTTAGTGATGGAACAGTCTCGCAGTTCTGGCTGTTTATGCTTCAACATAATTGAATCCATGTGTTTACTAGTATCATGAATGTTTGTCTATGATCAACGAAGTACGTGCTTGGCCACACCGCTCCTAATTTGCATTATGTAACTGTTAACATTGCTAGTGCGTTTGTACATACCGAACTAGACATTACAGTTACCTACCTAAGACTTTATTGCCTCGATAGGAGTTGTTAATTGACCAAACTTAGAGCTTTATATTTATGACTATTATAATTTCACTTTGTCCAATATAATGGTGTTGATGGTCGTACCGCAAATAAGTGCATCTGTGCAATTTTCTACAAGACTTCCATTCAAGTGCAATTTAAACATATTCTTAGAGCGAAAGCACTTCTAGTAATTTTGCCCATTCACATTTGAAAGTTTTCGGTAACAGTTTTTTAACAGAAGCAAAATCTTAATACAAAGTTTCGAATTAACCCAGTCTTAATTGCTATAAATTACAGATAAACATCTTCTAAATTTATTCAAACTGGACGATATTTGGAAGAAACCCAAAAAGATGACTTTTGTTTAATAAAAGTTGTTGGAAAAATTACTTTGTTGTCGTATCGTCATGTGATTGTGCGTCGTGCAATTAAATTTCTCGTGCATTATTGGTATTTAGAGGAAAACCTCGAGTTACTGGAGCAGAAAAATAAAGACCGAGCTCTTGAACTTGACATTTCATTTACATAAAACATTGATCTTTCGATTGGAGCACTTTCGTTTTAAAATTAAGGGATTTCGCCTAATTTCTAAACAAAAAACGTTTCTGCGCTTCAACGAAACAGTTTTGGTGCAAACATGGAAAAAACTATCAAGCTGTCCAAGGGAAAGTGATTACGGTAAAAAGTGTAAGTGCAAAAACTTTAGGTTCAAGAGCATTAACAAATTACGTAAGTGGTTGGTGAAAATTATATTCGCAAAATCAGTTTGGTAATATTTTAATTAGCATGAATGGACATTGCATTTCTGATTTTGTTGCACTTACATTCAAAGTCGCGGAGAAATTTAAAAAGCTCTTTCATTTATATTCGATACAGACGCTTCCGGCATTGTAACGATAACGGTACGTAATGTGACTAATTATCAACACTGAGTACTTATGTGTAAACACTTTTGTTAGCACTGTTCTTAGGCAAAACGTAGAGTTCCGAATTAGTGTTAGGCAGGTACCTAGTCGTAGAGATTTTTGCAGTTACAATTTTTCAGAAACGTTTAAGTTCATTAACTAACCGATAATTTCACTAACAACTAATTAGGCATAAAAAGAAGAACTGTAATTGGTCTTACGTTGCGGTATCGCTTAAAATCTAGGTTTTAGATTTAATTTTATTTTGCAGATTGAACCAGAATTTAATTAGCAAGTAGCACAACTGAATTGAATTTAAAAAAAAAATAGTTGAATATGATTCATTCTTTATATCTTTCCCCTTCGACAATTTAGATGATTATTTTATTATCTGTTTACCGAACTGTACCAAAATCTTAGTGTCCTTTGAATTTATTTAAGTAAATCTTTGGAATAAAAAGTAACTTATGAAAATTTTCTTCCATTTGGTTTAAATTATATAAACTCAACAATATTATTTTTGCATAGGCAACACTCTATACTTATTTGCATTGTATATTGCCTACATAAATATTTTTAAAAACTAGTAAAAATCACAGAAGAGCTTGAAATGCTTTTTTAAAGTCATCTTTTGCTATCAAAATTTACTACAATTTTATCCAAACACCTGGAATTTATGAGGTAGAGCTCAACCCCGCAGTATATTGTGGTGAAATTTTCTTAATCAACATTAAAAAAGATAAACAATTTCAGCAACTATTACATTAATTTTTGCAGCTTTTATTAAAACTCACTGTTAACTGACAATCAAATATTTAACATAATGTTATTTTATTAGCAAGCTCTATAACAAATTATAGATAATTACGTAGATGCGTTGGCTTAGAAATAGCGTTGCTTAGAATAGGTGCAAACACATGTACTGGGCACGGAAAAGCTCCCGTACTCTAACGCACCCTTATTGGTAATGTAGAGCAGTCTGACTTTGTTGTACAGTTGCTTGCAACTTGTCTGGTAGTCTAAAGGCAACTCCTTCGCAAAGCACTCGCTCTCGCTAAAAGTTAAAACTTTTGTTAGAAAAATTAACCAAACTCCCAGGCAGTAAAATTTTTTTTTGAAAAATGTTTTATTAATTTGACCATTACGAGAGAAACCAGAAGCTTTACTTACACGCATGTTGAGAACGTCACTCTTTGTTCGTACCCCTTGAGATTGACAATGAACTGGGCGTTCATGTTATCATCGTAGGCAATTTTGGGCAAAATGGTCACGCTCCTCGTCTCGCAAAAATTCTTATCTTCCCCATCCAGACCGGGAGACCGAATAGAAGGAAGCTCAATCGGGCCACTGGGCTCAATCACAGACCCAAACAAGTCGTCATAAGCGTTCTTCTTCTTGTCCAGCAGCCTCCTGATGTGAGTCTCTGGATAAGTAGCAGTGTCGTTGCAAATAATTTGATAACAACCTGAAGGTCTTCCGTGAGGTTTGTACCAAGTTTTGGTCGTAGCAGTCGGTTCTGCCTAAAAGTTCCCACATTCAAACCAAATTCAAAAGTAAAAAAAAAACTTACGTAACAACAGAAAAAACAAACGATGGTTATGGTGGTTAAGAAATGCATCTTCACCGGTCGATGTTTCAACGTGATATTGAGTGTCAAACTCGATTTTTGTCATATAAGTAATCTCACTGTGTTAAGTTAAACATCCGCGTCTCTAACCGCATTTCCTATTTAACTTTGAGCTAAAATTAGTGGTGAATTATTGAAATTCGACGGAATTTTCTTGGAAATGTCGGGGAAAATCCTGGCGAATATGTCAGTTACTAGCGAATACGTAATCCAAGAGTAAACACGGGACAGATAGGTGGAAAAAGGTTAATGAACTTTCCAGTTGTAACAATTGCTGAAATATCAGTTTCCTCTTATTAGTTCTTGCGGCAAGTCAAGATGTAACTTGGCAAGTTCGTAATTAATGGCGAAATTCTGCTTTAGTTCTTTGCAGCAACCCTCCAGAATGCGGAGTTTGCATTTGTTTAACGCAAGAGTTTTCGCTGTTGTAGACTATGGAGGTCGATAAATTGATAGCACTGCAAGCCATTAGCTGCAACATCTATAACATGAAAGCTTTGATAATTTTTTTTTGTATAAAAAAAAATTTCAAAGTTTTGATAATAAAATAACGATCAGATCAAAATTTTTATTAAAACTATTAGTTGGATGGTAAATTTAAATACATAGTAGTGTAATGAATGGTTGGAGCGGGTAATGGTAATCTCGTCGGAAGGGAAGCAGGTTTTAATCAAAACCGCAAGAACTTGCGTCTGTACCATAACTCCGTTATAAATAACACAAAGTTTATCTCAAACACCTCAGATCGTCAAGAAGTGCAACACCCAAATGCAATTGCTCTGAACAATGCATTTCAAATTAATTATCTTCATAATTTCCGGATTCTTCCAAGCGGTAAGTGACGCGTTTCTCTAATTGCGGTTTAATTAAAGCGATTTTTAGCACTCGTACTCAGATGCTGACAAAAACAGAATGCTGGAGCAAATTTGGCACGCCGGACACAAAACTCGTAGTGTCCACCCAATGGAATCGGCCAAAGAAATGATGGACAACGACTGTGATCATGGAATTTGCGAGAAGTCTTTGAATTATCCCGAAGACACAATCATAGAATTGATAAAAGAAAACAAAAATGTGCATTCGTTCTTCGGAAAAGTTATCGAACCTGACCAGCTTTTCAACGAATTTTTCAGCAATAGAATCGGATTTGAAGGACGGAAATCGGAGCCGTTTTGCAAAAGTCGCATGGTCACCAAAGTACCCAAGGAGTTGCCCGATTTGAACGGCCAAAAAAGACTCATTGCAAATGTTGGGGAGTTGTACCAACAAGCCATCAGTTTTGAGGTTTGCATGTAAGTACTGCTAAGTTTTTGCTACCATTCTTCCCATTCTCCTTCTTGGCCACACAAAGTTACAAAATTACTTTTACTAAATTATATTTTTGTGAAATTTGTGGAAACCCTTAATTATGGAAATTTTTACAATTTCGGGAACAGGGGAGACGCTTGCTCCATAACTGGTCAGTTGGCTCTTAGTTACGCTACAGCCTGTGAACAGCGCTACAGCGTTATCAAGCTTCTCACATTCAACACCGCTGAAAGAAAATTGAGTTATGAAAGATTCTCGATCCCAAGTACTTGCGTCTGTACTTACGTCAAACCTGGCAATCAATGAAACTGATTGTCTTTTTATTCTTCAATCACCTTATAAATTTATACGAAAGCTTTGACTGAACCTTCGCCTCCCTTGAGTTCTTAATTCAAACACAAAAATAATTGCGGTCTTCTATTTTGATTAATACGAGACGTATTTTTTATTATAAAAAAAAAACTAGTTTTAGAATTCTTTTCATTATCGAATATTGAAGAACTGTTAAATTCAATTCTTTGTTTGCTCTGAGGTAAATTCTTTTTTAAATAAATAATTAATAGATCTGGATGAATGTAGAAACAAATTTTTCTTGTTGACTTGCGCTTTGTTTTTGTATTTTTTTATTTTTATAAATAAAGTTTTTCATTATTTTTATCGCTGTAAAGTTTCTTCATAAAAATTTGTATTGTTGCTAATTTTTACATTTAGTTTCTTGGTTCACGGTTAAAATTATTCACGATCTCTTGAATACGCGCACACGCACGTGCTAGGAACTGAAAAGACACCGTACTCCAAGTTGCCCTTAGCTGTGATGTGCAGCAGCGGCACTTTATGGTAACGTTGAACACATTTAGTTTTAAAGCCGAACGGAAGTTGGTTGAACAAGCACTTCTTCGCCCTAAAAAGTGATAGCAATAATTTTTATAAGAGTAAAAGTTTATAATTATCAGTAACTTACACGCAAATTTCGAACGTAACAAATTGGAAATGTCCTTTAACATTAACAATAAATCGAGGATTGTAGTTGTCATCGTAACCAACTTTTGGCACGATGGTTTCTCTTCGAGTTTCGCACAAATTTTCGTCCTCCACTTGCAACGATCGAAAAACAGGATGAGGTTTGGCATCGACAGGTTCTGTAACTGAACCAAAATATCCTGCAAAAGTCTTTTTCTTATTCAACAATTTTTTAATGCGACGTTCCGGGTAATAATCCAAAGTTTCGTTGCAGACTTTCAGGCGACATCCTTTAACTTTCTTCGGAATAAACCATTTTTTGTTGCTACTTTTAAGAAGAGCCTAAAAGATAGTTTCAATTAAAGGATTTAAAAAAATTAAAGCAAAGTTTGACTTAAAAATTAAATTTTTCTAGGATTGAGGATAACTTACGTAATTGAAGAAAAGTGCAACTAGGATTAAAATAACAAAAAGTCGCATGTTTACTACTTGACTTTACTACTAGAAATTGGGCAAAAATCGCGGATTTTATTTAAATAAGCTCGTAGCATAATTTAAACATCCGGGCTCTAACCGCGCTTTCTACTTGATGCCATTTAAAATTATCACTTAATTACTAAAATTAGGGAAAATACCCGAAAAGTCCTGGGAAATCCCCCAAAAATCTTTATTCTTTTCATTCTATGCAACTGCAACTAACAAAGATATCATAAAAGCTAGTTCATCGAAGTGTCTTTGAAGTTCTTGAAAAAGATAAGCAAGAAAATTTTTGGAGACAACGTTTACGTATAATCTTAAGAAGTGTCGCGACAACGTCAATTGGCGATAGCTTATCAATTTAGGAAGGAAGGTTTATCACCAACACCGCAACGAAATTTGTCATTTGATTCCGTCACCAAAGAGCCAGTTACCCCAAACTCTCTATCAACAAGAGTGCAGTCTTAACAAAACTTCAGCGCCATGCGTTCCACGCTACTTTATTTTGTAATTTCCTCCCTCCTTATAATCGAAATCGTAAGTAGGTACTTCCTCAAGTTATTTCTTAGCTACACTTCTCAATTTTAGAACTCCGTTTATCACGACCGGTACAAAAACCGAATGTTGAGTCTTAAACCCGCATTGAGCACCAGCTATCGATTTGCAGACACCAACGAGGTGGCGGCCGAAAATGATTGCGAATACGGAATCTGCGAAATGTCCTCTTCTTATCCCAAACACAGAATCGCGGAGTTGATCGCGAAGAGCAAGGAGACGCACTCGTTTTTCGGCAGCATCATCGAGCCTCAGAAGTCGGTTAATGATTTTATCAGCAACAGAAACGGGTTCGTGGCCAAAACTCCGGAGTCGTTCTGTCAAAGTCGAATTGTCACCAAGTGGCCGGCGACGTTGACGGATCTGGAAGGCAAGACGTGGTTTATCGCCAATATTGAAGGCGTCTACCAGCAAGCGATCACTTTTGAAGTTTGCGTGTAAGTAACTCAAGTTTTGCTTAATTTAAACCAAAGATAAATGCGAGAATTTAATTGAAGTTGAGTTAAAAAAGTTGTAAAATAAATTCTTACAGAAAGTAGGTACTGTCCTTTCTAGGTCAGTTAGAGAAAGTTTAATTTACCCTTGGCGAGCCTCGAGAATATCGCATTTTTTTCATGTTTCCCAACGTTTATTACATCATAAACATCCCTTACTGTTTAATTGACCTATATTTTTTTGCAGATACGAGCAAATGCCCTGCTTGCTTCCGAGCCTAAGCCTGAATTATCAGACCACTTGCACCCAACGTCGCAACCTCATAAAGCTTCTCGCGTATGATACTGACCGGGATAAATTAAGTTTTAGGACATTTCCAATTTTCAGCACGTGTCTTTGCACCTATTTGAAGAGTCTAAAGTAAATAACACGCCACTGGAGGAAGTTTAAACCAAATTTTGTAGAATTATGTTTCTTGTTCTTGTAAGTGTAACTTAATTAAAATGTGTAGATTTTTCAACTTAATTTTTCTGTTGAGTCGCTTTGATTATTTTGGCGATAGTAGAAAAAAATTACGGTAACTTTGACAGCTATTAATGGTAAAATTGAGCAAATTTTTGAATAAATCTGCTCGTGTCAACATCATTTAAAATATGTTGTTGTGCAGACTTGAACCTTACTCATCAATTTTAGTTAGTAGAATCTGTACCAAATAGCGACGTTTATGAGGCAATAACTTTTAAAACAACGCGGCTTTAAATCATGAAAACGCTTCATTAAACAAATCATAAACCGAGCAAATGGGACAATACTAGTAATAATAAAGCTCATTTACAGGTAAATAATTTAGTGCCTCTCCTGGATCGAAAAAGAGATTAACGCGGTGCCATCGTTACATTTCAGCTCGCAAATGTTTGATTGTCCAGGAGAGGTCCATATATTTTAATGATACTTTTCGGGTTGCTGGTGGTTTTGAGAAAATTTTATTAAAAACGCCTTGTTACTCAACGAATGCTTCTGATTAGTTAGAAACTTTTGAACATTACGTTTCTTCTTCGGTCCGACAATAATTACTCAAACCGCTTCTGAGGATTAAAGTGACGAAGAAAGAATTTTGTTAATACAAGCAATTGTGCGGCTGGGAGAGTGGCTACAAATGGCGGAGGCGCCGGGCGACCGCTTCGAACAAAACGCCAAATTTGAAAACGTTGTTCCCATTTTATTTTCAAAACACTTACAAACCAATTTTGCTAACTGCAAATCTTTATGATTAATCCCGTGCAAGAAGAGAGACAACACAATTCCCTCGAAGTTCCGGTAGAGCTTTAGAAAAATGATCGTGCGATCGAAGCGTTTAGAGACAGTTCGCCGGCCAGCTCGGCCGGCTTTCCCCGAAATCAGGGCGAATTCACCCCCGATTTCCGCAAAATACAAAGACAACACGACGGTATCTCGAACGAGTCGAACGCGAACTTTTCGTCCTCACTGAACACCATTAGTCGTCGTATGACGAACTTTTGCTTGCAGAACGACGTGTAGCCCGTCGGCAGCATGTCGTTGAATTTGCACGGTTTATCCGCCCTGAAAGCACTAAATTAAATCGTTGGTTTTCGTGTTAAGCGATGATAACTCACGCGCACGTTTCGAAAACGATCCCCTGTTTGTGGCCGTCGACGTTCACGATGATCTTCTCGTCGTTGTTGAGATTTCGGGCTTTCTCCGGATAAACGGAATGTTGCATCGTTTCGCAGTAAGAATCCTCGTCGTCGTTGGGCTCTTCGGGCTTGAACCGGTTGTTTAGAGCCACGCTCTCGAAGTAACTGGAGAATTGAGATTTGCTCAACAAGTCGGCGATTCGTTGCTTCGGGTAGTTGTCCACTTCGGTACATAAGCCGTGCATGCATTTCGACTTAGGAACTGAAACTGAGTCGGGATACACGATCTGGCCGTCGTATCCTGCAAGAAGGCAACATCGTCAACATTTGCAGCTTCAGGACCCACCAAAGCCCATATAACTTGCAACAGTTAAGAAAAATAATCTAGAACTAGACTAACTCAGCATTTTGATAACTTGAGACGGAGGAACTGCCAATTGAAGCCGCAAACGGGGCCAAAAAAATGGGAATAAATATAATGTACACCAAATTAAACCATACATCCCTTGCACTGTCCACCAGAAAATTTAATGAGCATCAAAAAATCTAAATGAAACCCAAATTATTATACATCAGAAAATAGGAACATCACCACTAAAATAACTATGCTGCGTATTGTTTTACCATTGCTTACATTTTAAATTCTATATGTCTATCAATTTTACTAGATGTTCACCAAATTTAGAACGCTCAAGTTACGCGTCCGTGCTGTACATAATAAATATTCGCGCTATCCATTTATATTTAGTGTTTCTCAAAAAAACTATTTGTGCGTCAAATAATTATTCTATTACTCCAAAAATAAAATATGCTCGCGCATCTCTCCTTGCCGCTTGCGCTTTCACACAAGAGGCACGCGAAAAGAGTTTTGTACAAGGTCACTTCAGAGCCCTGTAATTTTTTTTTTAAAGCACGATTAGAAATTATCACTAAAAGAAGTTTTACGTTTTACATAATGCAAGCCAATTACAGCAAAGCATTTATATATTACGGAAATCAATATCTTTTTTTGTGCAAACCATTTTTATATTTAATCTTATTTTCCTTGCCCTAGCACATCTACATCTATAATTTTGCATAAAATTATTTACCATTTGCACAACATTTTATTGCTTGTGTATTTTTGATCATCAAATAGTATTTTTAACTGCTAAATAATATAAGACACTATCGAAAATTAAATATCTGGATATTATTTTAGAATTAAATGCGGAATAAAATTTGGTGAACATTTAGTATTTATGGTCAACAAAAGTTATTTTGGCCAACAAAATATATAAGAGGCCAGCATTATGTCAATATTTGATTGTCGTTTTAAGATTATGTATTTTCTTAACTTTGGTGAGCATTTAGTACCTATTTTTGGGAAATGAAAGTATTTTTTTGTATTAAAATATTGGGTAAATTTGGTAGACTGTTAAATACGACCCCAAAAAAATTGATAAGTGACGTCAAAATTTTGGCAATCTAAAATACAGAAGATTGAAACGTGACGCTAATTGATTCAGGAAGGTTGGGGGGTCGGAAGAGAAGGACGAAGAACAGAAAGACCCATCCAAAGATAGACATGGCATTTGAGATGAAATAAACATATCATGAAGATGAATTGAGGGGTCGGAAGAGAAGAACGAAGAACAGAAAGACCCATCCAAAGATGGACATGGCATTTGAAATGAAATGAACATAGCATGAAGATGAATTGAGGAGTCGGAAGAGAAGGACGAAGAACAGAAGCCCCCATCCAAAGATGAACATAGCATTTGAGATAAAATTAACAAATCATGAAGATGAAGGTACTGGGAACCACTATAGAAGAAAAAGTTCAATTAAAGAAAAATTTCGAAAAAAGTAAATTTGAAGGCTACATACGATTAGCTTAAGTATTTCTAGTCTATCTACCTCTAAGTTGTCGGTTATCGAATCCCACCCTTGAGTCAAAGGATACTGGGTGAGTGCAGTTCCTGTCTTCGTTGAACTTCTCCTTGTTCAGAGAATCACGTTCATAGATCCGGTGTCTCATTCTCTTCTGCGGGATGGGTTTTGAGTACAGATCGGCGTTGGTAGCGTCAAAAACTACCTAAAGAAAATTTTTTTTAAAATTTTTTTTTTCTAGAAAACGCGTCAAATTGGAAGACCACCAATCCATCCAAAAGTTTCGAAATTTAACTTTCCGTTAAAACTAGATGAAATTCTCTGGGTGGCTTGAAAGGCCCAAATTGGTCTTTCGCCGCTCGTTGAGACAACTTTGGAAAACCGGAATCTGAATTAAGCGGGTCTTCGAGAAGCTGCTGCAAGGCCGCGAATCGGCATCTGCAGTTTCTGAATTGACAGGTGCTAACGTATAATTATGTTTTTGCCGCTCCTCCAAAAACCTCCGATTCTGGGAAATGGGAATCCCCTTTCTTTGTTGTGGTCGACGTCAATTTGGCGACCGTGAATCACCTGCGATTAGCCAAGCCCGTCGATCCAACAAATTTTTCATTTTCCCAGTCGCCATTGACGAAACGCTAATTTCATAACCGAATCCCTACAATCAAAATTAGCTTCTTTATGCATCTCGTGACAGTTATTTTATCCAATGTCGGAACAATGAAAGGCGATAAATAACCAGAGGCTCGAGCGCTCAACCGTTCAGAATTTACGTAATTGTCGAATTTGATGGATGTTATGTCAATGTTGCATTTTTTTGTCAAAACGTCGGTTTTCGTTAATTACCCGACCATTTGTGGAGAAGATGCGCGCTATTTAGTCTACTGACGTCAGAGAAGTTATTTTTTCACCACTGTTAACGTCTTCGTATTCACTACGATTTGCACGCATTTTTTCGCTTTTTGGTTACTTACAGCTAATTTCTCGCGCTAGTAGGTATCCACTCATTTATAAATAAGCGAAGGTTGCGATTAAAGTCGCGCAAATTACCGCAGGCGCAAAATATTTGTTTCCGTTTATTCGAAATTGACTTGAGTAAAAACAATTGCCTAAAACTTTACCTCACGTCCAACTCACGATTAAAAAATAATTGTTTGTCGGCGATAAAAAATACTAAAATAAATAAATTTTACCTCACGTCCAATTCACAATTATTGTCGTCGATAAAAAATAATGAAATAAATAATTGCCACGTATTTAACGTATTATAGTAAATTCTAACTAGTTACTTTTCATAATTACCGGTTACATTGCCTCACCGCTTCAATGTCTCATTAAATGGCAACAATCGGTCACTATATTCTTCCTCGTAAACTCTCCCCTTCCATTGTATCGTTAACGAAGCAGAATCTGTTCGAAATTGTGCAGAAAGGTAGCAACTAATGTAGTATTGTTGTGTGCTTAATTAATTATTATCGTATTTTTATTTACTCAGGATCCAATAGTTGACCTCGAAATTTAAAAGACAGTTTAAAAGGCTACTGTTGCATTAAAACCAGTTTCTGCAGTCGGTCTCACAATTTTGAGTAAAATTTTAAAAAGACAACTTTATCTATATACTTTAATGTTGTTGACTATAATCAAAGGCACGCAAGGACTTACGTAAGAACATTTATTTCATTAACCACGTTGAAAAAAGACTGAGACAAAAATGTACGTAGGTGAATTAAAGGAAGAACCGAGATTCGGTCGAACACTTGAAATATTTTAAATTGGGGGAGCTTAAGGGGCATTTTCTAACAAAGCTTTGCTACTGATTTGGCTTCAACTATTTATGTGAGCAGTGCAGAGATGAATCGTGTCTATTGTTTTCTGCTGCAACAACTGCAACTTGAAACGCATTGCCTTAAAAATTAATTTTCTCAAAACTTCTGCCATATAAATATTTATGGATACACGGAATCATTTATTGAGAGGTGTGAAATTTTTGCGGCTTATGCAGAAATAGCGCTTGCTTGATAACACGTTTTTAGCAACTGTAATGGGTTACAATTCATATTATTCGTTTTATTGACTAATTTATTATTCAAGTAATCGTTAGTAATGCAAATTTAATCAGCTTACCCGCTATGGAATGGAGAACTGCGGTTTATGTACTGGATAACACCAGTCCGAGAATGCGTTTCGATTAGTACCAAATCCAATTATTATTTGTGGAACTCTATCGATTTCAATTATTCTGCAAATTCTTCGCAAGTATTTGTTATTAAATGCTTTCTTGATTTTTTTGACCAACTTTGACCATTTATTGATCATTGAAAAAATTAGCATAATTAGTAGAAATTGCCTGTAACTAGTCAAAATAATGCTTCTTTATGAATTTTAGTAAACATGCAAATTTACCAGAAAACCCTGCAAGACAAGTTACAAAATTAAATTTTTGTTCAAAAAAGTTGTTAATTCTATTTAATAATTTGATCAAGATGATATCAACAAGGAATATTTAATTTAAAAAGCATTTTAAGACATATGAGAGCATTAAAAAACAAATTTGCCCACAAACCCTTAATAAATGTTATCAATTAAGATTCTACTTGGAGTGTTTGGTAATTAAATTTTTTCTAGCAAATTCTCTTAAAGAAGCATCTAAATAATTTGTATCCTTTGCTGAAAAGCAAAAAAATTAATATTTAAGATTAAAGCAATTATGACAGTGTTTTCACCAGAAAGCAAACGTAACTGTTTCTTTTCAAGTAATTAAAAAAAGTAATCTAAACGCTATGTTTGAAAAATGTTATTCAAAATTAACGGATCGTCCAGAAACGTAATTAAATATTACGTAATAATTTCGTCTTATTTTACTGAATTTGCATTATTTTGATTTTTTTGGTACGATCTCTAGAATTAAATTGGTTAAGTACAAAAAACAAAGTCACCATGTTATTCATCCCTTGCAGAGTTGATTACTTAAAATAATAAATACAATGATATACATATTATCTCAACAATAACTATAAATCTTCATTGAATCAAGTACCCAGAGGCTAATTTGCAACCTGTTTATGTGAAGCATAACTTTTATTATTAACATAAAGGTTAGCTGTAAGTCAAATAAAAATATCTAATTTTCGACAATATTTCGAATTAAGAAGTAATTAGATAAAATGTAGCTGTTTCCTAGAATATTCTCAGTGTCAAAAAATAGGACGTTATCTAAAACTTTTGATGTTATTTAACAAAATTTGCATTTGGGATATCCCCTAAATTAACAGATGTTAACTGATCAAGCGTCGGAAATTTCTGTTCTGTAAAAAGTTGAAAGAACGGTATCACTTTTAGTTTTTTTTTAATAACTAAAAAATTGTAGATTAAAGTGTTACCAATACATAATATAATTTTTTGAATAAATTCATGAAGTAAATTTTTCACGTGATGAATAAATTGGGCGTGTTTAACGTTAAGCTGTTGAAATGCCTTTTGAATTTCACTGTTTTTTGCCCTTATTTTCAGCAATCTCCTACAGAAATCGGTTCATGGGTAAAACCCCTCATTTAACATACGTAATTCGATGGTAATTTTTTTTCGACTGAGCCCATTTTAATTATTGGCTCTTGATAAAATTTAGATTGACAAAATAAATCTCAACGATAAAAAATGAGTAAACAATCTCTTAATGGCAAAGTTATGTCCGAATTAGCACATTTAGAACTAGCCCAAATTTCGTTACCGTAACAACAACTAAATTAAGTAAGTACGTAAGTACTATTCAATTATGCAGGTATGTCATTGCCTCATTAACTCATTAGTGTTTCTTTAATAATACATGAATCACAAAATTAGTCTGTGACATCTATTAAACCACCATTTAGATATAGAATTTAAATAATTAATCCGCATTAGCAAGTAAGATTTTGTTATTGTTTATTAAAACAATTTCAAGTAAAATCTCGAAAAATTCGACGAAATTAGAAAGGAACACTTTGAAAATCTTACCAATAAAACCAGAATTGCGTCCATCAATTGGGATCTCTTCATTGTCATCGTTGAAACTGTAGCCACTTCGAGCAGCACTGTTCAACTACCACCCTCTTCGGACATGACCAGAAGTGCACAGGATCGAACTCTACATCTGAATTTAGCGGACGTCAAGCGTCTGACCACCAACACGTCTCGACTGTACACAGCAACATGGCAATTTGTTGACAAGGACACCAAGTTGACTGTAGTATTGTTGAAGGGAGAAAAACGGTGCGTAATTGACGTACAGTTTGAATTTGTTGTTATTTTTATCACGACACCGAACGCGACCAAATTCCGACTCCAAATGTCGGAATTTTTAAAAATTTGCCGACCAAATCAAAATCAAAAATGCAGTTGACAGTTTCTCGCGCAACATTCCGGAAATGTGGCACTTCCCACTGAATGCGGCAGTGTCGCACGTGAGTGGTACCGATGCATCATGATTCCTGGTACTCATTATGTCGGTAGGCGGGCCAAAAATGGAAAATTTGGGTCACAGTTCAGTTGGCTTCAACGCAACTTTTAAATGGCAAAAAAATGTTAAAATCGACGTTTTGAAATAATAGTTTAAAAAAAGATGTAAAAAAATGCCAATAAAAAATTAAAAATATATTTTGAAAAATAAGGAAATAGGAGAACTAAAAAAAATCGAAAATAATTTTTTGATTGTGATAATGAGAAAAAATTCTACAATCAGAATTTAACGAGAAGGAATGAATAAATTTTAACGATAGGGTGGAGAAAAAATCACCACCATGAATGAATCTTTCTCAATTAATTATTAAATTGTCAGAAACTTGAAGTGAAGAGGAAGAACGTAACAGAAGATGACACGGTACTAGGTAAACAAAATAAAAAATATAACAATATTTTTTTCTTAATTTTTTTATGCAACTACGCATAGGATAGTAGTTAAAACAAAAATTTTTTTTTATGAAGAATGAAAAACAGTTTTTTGACTAAATGCAATTTCACAAAATCACAGATTTGTTGGGCTAGAATTATTATTCCGTCGCTTCCGGATCCGACAAATTTGTTTGCTGACCGTGATTACCGGGTAATTAGTTATTATTGTGGGGTTAATCCGAACGGTAAACCTTCGAGCGTTGAGTATCACCATTAATTGTCAATCTCGCTTTTCAGTTGCAAAAGCTTCCAGATTAATTTCCTCTCATAGAAGATCAAACAATCTAGAACAATGGTGCTGTTTGTTCCCAATTAAAAATAAATTTTGCTTTTCTTGTTTTGAGCGTCAATCTTTAACTAATTCGTATTCATGCCGCAACGTTAACGATTCACCAAAGTCATGCTCTAGTATTAGTATCTCTTCCTGTTTGGGAAAACTATCCACGCAAGCGACGCCAATAAAAGCGCAATTTCAATTACCGAAAGAAGATTACGTGACTATAGAGCTGTCTAGCTGTAGTAGCGCGTAAAAACTGTGAATGATCTCTTCGGCGATGTGCTTCATGAATGAAAATTGCGCGGTCCGGTGCGATTTTGGGAAAACCTGCGAGCAAGCGACATCATTGGCATCTCAAACCGATTTGCGTTATGTAACAGTTCTCGCGCCACAAAAAGTTTGTAAGTACAGAAATTAATGGATCATTTTCAAAGCCCCAGTCTGACTCATGGGTAAAATTTGAGTGCGTGAGTTTGAAAAAATTATACCGCAAAAATTCAAATACACCTACTTTAAAGCATTGTTTCCGAGACGGGACCTGCAATGAATCCCAATAAGCTCGCCGGCTTACCCGGCAGGAATTCGGCGCGAATTTCCCAAAAAGTTGAACCCGAGCCAGCCAAATTTGACGAATTACAGGAGAAAGCTTCGTGACATTTATTGGATTGTTTCTTTCTTTTTCATTTGAAAAAAAAAGGGCAGCAAAGAAATGGCCAAGTTGTAAATGGAAGCTTCAAAGTTTTCAGCATCCGGCCAAAGGTTTCAGGTATTTATCCAAAATTTTGAGACGCTGAAAAAATTTAAAAAACCGAAACAATTATTACAAATTTTTTACATTTAATTTCGTTGATGTCCCAAATTACCTCAGTACTTCTACAGGTGAAGTTGAGGCTACAACCTTGAAAACTCGCAAGAAGACGGTATTTTGGCAACTCGAAGTTAGGCAGCAGCTTCTCACTGCTGTGAGGTAAGTTGCGGGTGCAAGATCGTTTAAATCGTGAAATAGTCAGATTGTGATCTAAAAAGATTATCCTTACCGTAATCGCGATACTCGACTCTTTGAGCAGAACCACTGTTTACTCGGGCAACCGGCTTTGATAAAAAAGAGTTCGCGGAAGATTATTTTCGTCTCATCTTCCAGTTTCTCGGAAGCCTTCGTCGGATGGTCAATGGGTCAAAATTGACAACCTGTTTGCAGTAGAAAATTTCCGGAAATTACAAGTCGGTAAGTTTTTTTTTCTCGACCAACTTAAACCGAATGCATCTGTGCCAAGATCAAGATTATCTGCAGGCGGAGGAAATCGAAATTTGATACCTGTTTACTTAGTGGCTTTCACGCACGTAGCTAATTGCTTGCCTGTCGGTGGATATGGAAATGATTGCTAGTTATATAAGTGAAAAGACAAAACAAGTTTCAGTTTGCGCTGTATTCCCGAATTGATGGCATAGCTGCCGGTTGAATTCGATCAACCACTGGAGCATTTCTGTTTCGACTTTGAGTGGTGCCATAGGTGAAATGCGACAGTGATTCCAATGTCAATAACACATTTACATCACAATTCCTTCCTACATTATCGACATCCGTTGTGCTTAATTCGTGCAGTATCGTGACTATAATCGTAACTCAGGTTGGACCGTCAATAGCGATTTCTGACTTCGCTATGTACGATTTTGAATATTTTTGTCGCTTATTCGGAAATTCATTCAAAAACGAGTGTCCGACAAGCACCTCAGCCACAAGTCTTCGCCAACTAGTGCACGTAACTGTGAATGCGCTTCCTGCAGAACAACAAATACGATGCTCTCGAAAAACGGCCGCTCTTTCTGCATCCTAGTTTTTTTAGGAGTGGTGAGTAGAACTGTTATGTAATTTAGACAAAAAGCCATAATTCACTTGAGTTACGTAAAAGTGAATCCGAGGAAGTAGCGCCAACGAGCCTCAAACTAACAACTAACCTGTTAATCAAGTTTTACGTACTTCGTGATTTTAGAAAAATTATTATAATTACACCTGCTAGCGTATTTACTTGCGTAGCATTGAACCTGCAAAAAGTGGCCAGAGCCGGCTTTATTAATGTCAACTCCCGATTCGGCATCTTTTTACATTGTTGTTGGACCAATGTGGACCATGCAGCCAACATTGAGGCAGGCAAATAATTAATTGTAATTATTTCATTGTTTATTTATGTTCCACTGAAACAGTTACTGCATAAATTATTCATTACCCTACGCTACATTCAGGACGTGGACTCGACCACAGGATTTCTTAATTGCTTCAAAAAGTTATTATAAGAAATTAAAAAATTAAAATTAATTATGGCATCAATCAATCAGCATTATTCATTAAGCCGAGAGGATTAAGCAAACAAAAGATTCTCCCCAAAAAATTTTTTCAAGAAGTTGTCAACAATAAATTTTTGAAAATCTGCAACTAATCTCAAGCTTCTATTTCGTCCAGGTCTGCTACACCGAGGAGCGTCCGGGGGGAAGCCCGGACGAAACCGCGGCGATCGAGAGTTCGACCCTGCCCACCCCGCCTCTGGACCAAAACGTCTCGCTGGAGATCATAACGAGTAACAGGTCCAAAATCAGGATTTTGTCCCGTGGCGGCCAGCATACCGGTAATCAAAACCGGCGATGCTTCCTCCAAAAAACTAACTGAAATTTTCAGCCGGTTACTTGGGCGACTTCGAGGACCACGAAATAATTTTCCCCGACTCCTACCAGGTGATCTTCGAGTCTAACTTGCGGATAGACGGCAAGCCGAGGTGCGCCGCGAGCAGCACTTATTGCGAAAATTTCGAAAGCTACCCCTATCGGCACATCGAGGAAGCCCTGAAACGGCAGCACATCAGAGCCGATTTTTTCGGCAAAGACGAGGCTCCGGAGGAAAAAATCAACATAAGCAACCGGATCGGGGAAGTTGACGAGTACATTTGTACGTCTTTGCAGCGGACTATTTTCCCGAAAGTCGGCAAGACGAAGAACAACAAGTGGAAGTACGTGATCAACCAACACGAGGTTGATGGTTATATACAGGGAGTCAGAATTGAAACTTGCAAAGAGTAGGTCGACTCGCTTTTGATTTTGTTGGTTGATTTTTTTTTTCTTGCAGTTTGGGGTCTCCTTGCAATATTATCGGAGAACTTCCGACGGGTTACGTAACAAGTTGCAAGCAAAAATATATTTATAGGAGATTAATGTCGATAACTGATAACGGGGAGCCTGTTCCTGACACCTTCCAGCTACCTTCGGCTTGTTGCTGTTCTTACAGGAAGGACGTGGCGTTTTTAGCTAGATTCGGGGCTCAAGTGACGCCGGCGAGAACGAAGGTTAAAGGTTGAAATTTCATCCCTGAAACAATAAAAATAATAAATGTGATTCTGTCGTTAATTTTAGGACTATATTACAAATTATTTAAGAGTTTACTGTAAAATGGCTATTGTTTGTTATTTAAACAAAACATTTTGTACAAAGAGGGTCTTGATGGCTTTATATTCTATTCTATAGCATAAACACCTATTTATATTTAAGTAAATGTGCTTCATTAATCTTAAATACGTCATGACATCAATGTACAAGGTTGAGGCATGAATCAAGAACCTAAAAGCGAAGTGGTTAATTTTTGTAGGTGGATAAATTTAAAAAGTTGAACGCCAATTGAATATTAGTTCGTCGTCAGTTCAGTAAATGATGAAGTAAGTAAGGAAAAGTACAAATTTATTCTTGTGCAGACGCGCCTTGTAAATATTTTAATAACTGTAAAAACTGATGAACGTGTTTATAAAAAGCGAAGCTGAAATACGAGCAAAGACATAATTCTCTATAAAAAGATTAAAATGGATTTCCGATAGCTCAGGAGTATTTCTGGAGCTTCCAAGCAATGCGCAAAAACGTGGTTGAAAAAAAAAAACAAAGAGGCAGGTGGTGGGTACTTACAAAATTTGGGACCAACACTCGACTTCCAGTGTAGGAAATGTAGCTTGATAAAATTAAAAATTAATTTTACACTAAAACTTTAAGATTGTTAAAATGACTGATAAAGTGACTTTTTTTTTAATTGTGAGCAAAGCCAAATAAAAAATCGAAATAAGGAAAATAATAATCACGAAGAGATTTAGTATTTTTATTTCACAAAAATACTGTTTAAGACATATTTTATTGCCATTATGTTTTTAGGGTACGTTTTGCTGCGATTGTCGCCGCCAAGTGTTGGTTACATTTATATGTATTTTTTTAGTTTTTATTATATTTTATTTATATCTTTATTCTAATCAGGGATCAAAGTTATATCGTTAATCGAGAAAGTTTATTATTGTATCGACCAAACAGCTAATTAAAATACCGGTTAATATGTTTTTAGGTTACATTAAAAATAAATAAATAAAATTTGCTGCTGCAAGAAACGATTTAAATACCTAAAATACGTTTTTCTCATTTTTACTGGATGAGAAATAAATTGTCGACTTGACCTAAAACGTTTAAATATTTGAAAGAGAGACCACACGTTAGGTTGTACACATAATCTTTTTTGCGGGCAAAACTTTTTCAAAGCTACAAAACCAACAACAAAACAAGATTTCCATCACTTTTTTCCGAACTTTGACATAATCACAACATTCGCAAAATTCGTGTTATCGCATCAATCTTTCTGCTATTAATAACTAAACAAGATGGTTTTTGGGCCAGTTTTCAACGGATGGTTGCGTAGAGTGCGTGCGTGTCAGTGTGAAGTGCAGTGCTATTTCTATGATTAGGATATCCCGCCGGTGCCAGGGTGCTTCACCAGGTAGGAAAAAAATTCAACTAAATGAAACAAAAAACGTTCTAATTAACAAAGTAACTTCTTCTCTTTTCCTAATTCCGAAACAATTTCAAAATCGAAGCAGCAAGTCCTCAATGCATTTTAAACGATTTTTTTTTACTACGCACGTTTCGATTTCAAAGAAAAATCGCGCTGCCTCTCTTTGAAGTTAACATTTTTAAGTTTTAAAAGAATGGGAGTTTATTATTTCCACATCCACTGATAAATCTTAAAATTGACGTTAACTACTTACTTTATGACCATAAAAAATGCAAATTTCAACTTCTTTATTATTAGACTTACGATTTTTGTTCATATAGTATTCGATAACTTTTATGAAATGGAGAAATTTAATGTATTTGGATTTGATGTAAGTCTGTCCGTTCAAAAGTTACAATAGTTTAAATATTATAAAAAATTGAAACTTAGTGGTTATTCTAATTTTATAAGAAATCTATTTATTCTAGCGTCGAATTGATTACGGATTTGAATTCAGGAAAGCCGATTACATAAGAAAACGCTTATTTCCAGCCTTTAGGTGCAACGATGTCAATTTTAGAAATTTTTCGAATTTTTATCGATTGGGGTAGAAAAAAAAAGTCAAAAATATTGAAATCTTTTACATCGATTTTATGACGTAATCTTATAGATTTCAAACCGCTTAACAACAATCTGACCGTAGTTTCCCTGTACAAGTCGTACTTTTTAAGATATGATCGTTCGAATGTTTCAATTCAAAATTTTCGTCAAAATCGACCTAAATTGCAAATTTCAACTTCTTTATTATTAGACTCACAATTTTTATTTATATAGCATTCGATAGGTTTTGTAAAATGGAGAAATTTGATGATTTTGGATTTATTTGTAAGTCTGTCTGTTCAATAGTTACAAAAGTTTGAATATTATAAAAAATCGAAACTTAGTGGTTTTTCTAATTTTATAAGAAATCTATTTATTTTAGCGTCGAATTGATTACGGATTTAAATTCAGGAAAGCCGATTACATAAGAGAACGCTTATTTCCAGCCTTTAGGTGCAACGATATCAATTTTAGAAATTTTTCGAATTTCTATCGATTGGGGTAGAAAAAAAAAGTCAAAAATATTGAAATTTTTTACATCGATTTTATGACTTAATCTTATAGATCTCAAACCGCTTAACACGAATCTGGACGTAGTTTTCCTGTACAAGTCGTACTTTTTAAGATATGACCGTTCGAATGTTTCAATTCAAAATTTTCGTCAAAATCGACCTAAATTGCAAATTTCAACTTCTTTATTATCAGACTTACAATTTTTGTTTGTATAGCATTCGATAGCTTTTGTGAAATAGAGAAATTTGATGTTTTTGGATTTGATGTAAGTCTGCCCGTTCAAAAGTTACAAGAGTTTGAATATTATAAAAAATCGAAACTTAGTGGTTTTTCTAATTTTATAAGAAATCTATTTATTCTAGCGTCGAATTGATTACGGATTTGAATTCAGGAAAGCCGATTACATAAGAAAACGCTTATTTCCAGCTTTTAGGTGCAACGATGTCAATTTTAGGAATTTTCCGAATTTCTATCGAATGGGGTAGAAAAAAAAAGTTGAAAATATTGAAATTTTTTACATTGATTTTATCACTTGATCTTATAGATTTCGAACCGCCTAACACGAATCTGACCGTTGTTTCCCTGTACAAGTCGTACTTTTTAAGATATGACTGTTCGAATTTTTTATTTCAAAATTGTTGTCAAAATCGACAAATTGCAAATTTCAACTTTTTTATTATTAGAATTACGATTTTTGTTCATATAGCATTCGATAGCATTTGTGAAATGGAGAAATTTGATGTATTTAAATTTGATGTAAGTTCGTCCGTTCAAAAGTTACAAGAGGTTGAATATTATAAAAAATCGAAACTTATTATTAAATTTTATTATTTAAGGCTTAGGTTATCGTTTTTTCCTTTATAAGTTACAAGAGTTTTTGACGCTTTAACTTTTAACCAAATTTCAAAATGCAGAAAAAATAATTGAAAATTTAAAACAAAAACTTTTAAATAGTCAACTTGCAAACTTTTCCGGTTTTATTGGCACAAATTTGCAGGAAATGCTTCCTGGGTGTTAACGGTAACAGAAGAACACGTCAAAGATAAATTTATTTCAGTAATAAATCTTTTCTTGCTGAAGCCAACTTGATTTATTTATGAAGTTTGGAGAAATATTATTGTTGATTTAATAATTTTATGTAGCTATATATAAATTCGTATAAATTTCCAATGTTCAAACAATAAATTTTCCGGAAGTACCAGTTACAGTCGCAAACCTTCAAAGTAATTGCAAAATCCATCAGGCCGTTTCACCACCAACGACTACAAGGGCAGTTTGATAATTTAGGGATACGCCCGCTTTACTTTACCTTAATTATCTCATAGCTCCCGAAACAATTCTTGACAGCTAAAATTTTTCTTTTCCAGAACTCCTAAATTATTGGAAATGATCAAATAAAAGTTACAGGAAGCAAAGTTAGATAAATAAGCATGTAGAGATGGCATTGGTATTTTTAGTTAATTATTATTCACAGCCCTCGCCCTTAGTTCAACTATTAAGGAAGGCTCATACTTTGCTGGTGATTATAATAAGCAATCAGTTGAAGTGACTAGTTGGCTGTCGAGGTGATAACCGCCGTTGCTCCAGAACTTGCGACTCCAAAGACTTACCGAGTTTGTTTGGTTACCCGAAGCTTTTGTTGCCTGCTTAGGCCTGAATCAACACTCTACATAATAATTAGGAAAATTAAGGTGTTTAGACTCCAGTCAACTAAATTTGAGGGGCGCGACTTCACCAACTTCGAGCCTAATCCTTAAAGAAACCCATCTCGCCACATTCACGAATTCTAGCACAAAGCTCGAGATTGATGGGGCTTTAAATATTTACGCAATCCAATCTAATTTCATTTGATTTCTAAATATTTACTTTTTGCCAGTTAAACTCGGCGTCCAGCAAAATTAAAATTAAAATTGTCCACATTTGCGGGGAAAAGCGTTCAGTCATCATAGCCATCAGTGATAATAATTATTGCACTTTTTTATATGGCAGCGTTATTGACTTTGAGTCGGTAATAAGGTGCCGTAATCAGATGCAATAAATTTGATCTATTTACCCGAAAGCAATTAACGCTAATATTTACGCTTGGTGGGATTATAAAGGGCTGTAAAATGAGGCAAACCAGGCATAATCTCTTGCACTAAACGGTTTCACTGATTTACTTTAATCAAGTCCAGACATAATTTGGCAAAAGATGAAGTGTTTTTGTTTCATAAATATTTTCGTGTCGGCTTCCTGTTAAACTTTCAACGGGTGCGTTTCGGTAGCGAGATTTGTTCGGGTTCGCCGCTTTAAAGAAAATAATTCTCTGCAAATTAGATCGGCGGCAAAAAAAACTCGACATGATTGACGGACCATCGAAAAGCTCGAAATGCTCATTTGGCATTAGGCCGAATTATCGGCGGATTATGGTGAGGAGCGCGGATCGTCGCTCAAATTTGCTGGAAGGCTTCCAAGTGTTTTAATTTAGCGGATAACGCGCAAATGGGGCTGTAATTCACTTAAAACTTTCAGTTGGCTATTTGCGTGAAGCCCGTTAAGATAAAATACGAGCTTTCTGTAGGTATATCGGGCATGTTGTACACAACCGCGTGTTTACCACTTTTTATTTCCGCCTTTTCTCCTGCTTCCCTCTGCGCCACTTCAAAGGGAGATTGAAGGTCGCCAATTTTTGCAATTAATTATTTGTCATGAAAATACGTAATTTGAACCTACCTCACTCACACCTTTTATCTTCCTTTCAAAACGTTGCTCATCAGTATCTACTCGGAGCATATTCAGAAATACTGTTTCTGTTATATTTTCTTTAACAACTCTTCGATTGCACCCTCTTAATTGGACCAAATTGATTTGCATGTCATGCCTCTGTCAGATTGCAGCTGGAAAAGCTCTTATTTTTCTTTGCTTCTGGAGCAGCTGGAAGAGTCCACCGACTGAAGGTCAGATTGCAGCTGGAAATGCCTTTATTCTTCCTTCCTTCTGTTGCAGCTGGAAGAGTCCACAGACTGAAGAAACTCTAACGTGTAATCAAACTTCGCTGCTCCTGAAGTTGAGCAACAAGTTACGTTGCGGGCGGTGCGCCGCGCTTATAATCGACACAATTTAGCAATTATTTAATGATTGACCGTTCAATGTGGCCGTCTCATGGGAAATTTTCAATTGAAGCGTCGATCACCGCTTTTTTTGGCACCGCGAGCTTTTCTTAATCGCGCCCGAAAAGCTCAGTGTCCAACATTTTCGCTCGCTCTCAATTCCGCGCTAGCTCGCCACCCCCTTAAATTGTCCCTAGTTTACCCGTTTCATTATTAAAGTTCCCGAGTGGTAAAAAACGAATTCGTCGGCTCGGCTGACTCAATTAGTTCTGCAACTACACAAAAACCGCATTACCCTCATTATAATTACATGAGCCAAGGAATATGACAAAATGACGCAGCAGTCTTCAAATGTGCGTGCAAACTCGGCGCGTAATGCTTTGAAGTTTGCGATGATGTTGTCAAAGCAGCCTCTACATCAAAGCTCAACTCCCCAAATACCGTTTATGTACTATCTTAAAATTGGTTTATTCAAGTTGCGTACAGTGAAGGCGCGTTCTTCGTGTATCGGGGGTACCCGCGCATTGCAATTAGAGAAAATTTCTGATTGAAACGAAGGTAAATATGTCAGATTGTTATTTCTTTGTTGAGCTTTGAAAATGCGTCGTTAACAGTAAAGAAAGCCCAAAATTTGCTCGTTAAAATGACGAGTTAGAGCTTTCTGTACAACTATTCAATTTGGTTGCAAACTAAAGCTCTAATTAAACCGGCCAACAGCATCATTTATCACCATCGCTTATCATTTATATGATTTCTGTGCAAAGAAGGCCAACTGTTTGTTATTATGACAAATTAATGTGTACGTAGAGCAGAACCACTTTATTCTGTCATAGTTGGTGATTGATCGAAGTTCCAGTCCGGGCAAATAAAGCTGCGAAACAAAATTAATTGGAAGAATCAAATTTCGTTCGGGGAAGATCCGAAACAAATAAATAAAAACAAAAGAAGATACACGGGATTTTGCGTGTATCGGGGTCAACGAATTTGTAACAGTTACAAGTTATTTTCAGCTAACCTGTCGTTAAGGCCATGATTCCATTAGGGTTGACAGCCATTTGTGTCCATTAGGTTGAAACATTCGCAAGTGAAAAATGTTTGCAATAGCGGAGTCAATTCGGGTGCATTGTTTTATTTTATTTACAATTATTTTAAATACAAGCATTGAAACATTATGATTTAGGCCTAAGTAGAATTACAAAATCTTTTTAAGAGTTTCAATATCTGTTAAAACATCTCTTAAAAAATTTCTGAACTCTGCATGATTGCTTCAATTTGAGAAGAAATTTAAGATCTTTGTAATATCCGGTAAAATATCTTAAAAAATACAGCGGGCCCTCCGGAAGTGGATTCAACATTTATGCAGCTTTTGGAGGTTTTAAAAGTTTTTTTACGGAATTTCTATATTAATTTTTGAATAATATACATCTGACCAATTACTTTTTTGATTTAAAAAAAGTGAAAATAAATATAGTGTGCGAGACCGAGACATTAAAGCTATAAGTAAAGACTGCAGCCTAGGGGTTGGTACAACCCATTTTAACCTTTTATGGATGGAGCGTCGATCTCGCAGGCACTATCAATATTGATACTGACATTTATTTTCTAAAATGCGTGAAAATTTTATAAAACAAAACCAACAAGACAAGGATTGATAGCATTGTAATCAATTTCAGTTCCCATGATCTGAGGCACTAAAACTCTTCTTTATAACAAAAAGTTACATCGCGTAACATGACATATTATTGAAACATAAATTTATTTTCACGCTGACTTCGTCATTTTAAATTATGATTTGACAATTTACAAAAAGCATTCTTTTAGTTGGGTTCTTTTTGTATTAATTTTGATGAAATTAAAAACTCACATCAATGTCATTCTTGCAACAATAATTTTATTTTTATTTTTTATGTTTGATAAAAAATAATTAAAATATGACTTTTTATGAATTTATTTTTTAAACTTGTTTCTAATTCCGTTTACACATATTTCTGTTGTCTAGCATCAATTAAAGAATTTATATATATTAACTTCCACTCATTTTAATTCTTGTTTACGAAACTTATTCAAAGCGCCATCAGTTTATTGAGAAATTCTGAAGTAACGTCATTTCTATATTATAAAGTCATCATAATATTCTCTTACCTTTTACGTATCATAAAATGTTAATGATGTGGTCACAAATTGGTGATCAAATATTAATTTTGCTAATCATAGTAGAACCATTTGATGGTGCGTTAAAATTTATTTGTGCAATTACGAATCAGGTCTTCATTTGATGACCACTATGCCATTTGCCCTTCAGTTACGTGATAATGCAAATTTGGAAAATCGAAGTTAAACATTGATGCGTATTTATAGTTTGTCTTCCAAATTAACTACAGTAGAAGCACGATTATCCGGAACCCTGTTATCAGTTCAGATTTTTCAAATTTATTTTCCGAAGTTGCAAGAGTTTGAAAATTGGCAGAAGTCGTAATATTGGATCGTAAATATTGCGGTTTTTGAAAAATTATAAGAAATCTTTCGGTTTTATCTAAAGATACAATTCCGAAATAAATTCGTCAAGAGAAAACAATTTCGTCGTATTGATTACAACTTTGGCCGCATTTTAGTGGCGTCGATATTTACGATTTTTTATTCCCAATATCCTATAAAGCTGTTAGAAGTAATATGAAATGATTCAAAAGTGGCATCTCGAGTGTTTTTATGCTAGCCAGACGAATTTATGGCTCATTTTTTATTACTGATGTAGCTATAAATAAAGCGTACTTTTTTTGTGCGTAAGGGCGTACAGTTTTATTATGATTTCGAGCGTGTGCAGGTTTTATTAACGTCAGAGATAGGGTTTGTTTGCAAACTGCACCGATACCTCAGATATCGTTTTATAGTCCCGAATAAAAAAAAGAACACGTTCCTAGTCCTGGAATTTGTCACCGAAAGATGTCCTGAAACGTGATTAAATTTCCGATAGCCGCATCAATCTCGGTGCTATTTTTGCTCCTGGAGCCGATGTTGAATCGCAAAAATTCGAGTTGCGGGAAGCTTTTAACTTCGCAGACGCGTGGGAAATTAACGAAATAATTCGCCACTTCGTTAAAAAGGTGGTGGTTTTTCAGCTGAAAGTATTTTAAGCTGCTTACTTCGAGACACAATAAAAAGACGCTTCGACTTTACCTCGGTTATTGTTGCACTGGAAGCTTTTCTCTGGTAGCGAGTACCGGGTGCAACGCTTCCTTCTCGACACGAGACAGGATGAGAGAAAACCCAATTTCTCCCGTAACGGTCTCTAAGGGTGAGGTGCATTACCACCGATGCAACTATCTCCGGCATAATAGCTTCTCCGGAATAATTATTACGGTGGTTATTTTCTGTCGGCGTCTGCGGAAGGCGCTGATGCGAGCTTTCACGAACGCAAATTGACTTTGGAGACAGCACTAAACTTCGATACGTCTGCAGCAATGTATTAATGGCTTCATTGTTTTCACGATGCTGGAATCGGAAACAACGCATAATTTCCATTTTAGGAGCAATAAGGCTTTGCGTCATCCACGTTGTCTCTTATTAGACTGTTGTAAAGTTTGGTAGCTAAAAGCTGCGGAGCTTTGATGAGAGAGAGGTATTTTAATCTACAAGCGTCAAAACCAGAACGATATCGATACGCTAAACAACACTGCTCCGTCACTTCCTGACTGAAATGCTGGATCAAAGAATTTTTGCGGAAGGTCGCGATTTCTCAACTGAAACGTCAAAGAGCTAGCGAGATTTAAAATTTGAAGGTATTTTTTTACAAAACTCGACGAGTTTTAGTAAAGCGTTCTTTATATTATAATGCACTATAAAATTATTTAGAACTCTTGTTCAAAATTGTGAAATGGGGTGAATGTTGCGGAAATTCGGCTACCCCATTATCCGCTCTGAAGCCCCCAATTGCAGGACTTGAAAGCACCGCCTTTGCCAAATTGTCGTCGAATGAAAGTACGTGTTTTACTCACCACTAGCGACTTTATTTGTCGGCTTCCGCCCTTTCCGCTTCAACCCTTTGGGTTAAATTCCGTCGGCCGGTCGATTTTTTGGGGTTATTGAGTTATTTCCTAGACAAACACGAAGGACCGCACATAAAACGATCACGAGGACTTCACTCGGATTAAACCACCCCTATTCCCCGGTCAATAGGTAAATTCGTCCTCGTCCTGCAGAAATTAATTGAGCCAAAATTTACTTACAAGCAATTTTCTGGTAGGTGGACACGAACAGTTTAGAGGGATGAACGCTTATTAAGGGAAAATTTCCCAGCCAATTTCAGTTGGACATTTCTAGTCGTCGACGTAATTTAAAATTTCACGCAGGCCATTTCGTAATTACTTTGTTACGCCACCTGTTGATGTAATACTATACTAATTACATAGCGTGTCACGTCTATTTTAGTTTTCGGACATCTCTAAGAGGCAATTAGTTTTCGTTAATGGACGGCCCCGGTATTGGGGAAAATGGGGAGGTATTGCGACTTCAATTAAGTGCGGTTTATGGAACTAAATGGAGATACTTTATCGACTCCTGGCGTAATTGGCGACAAATTTCGCCGATACGACGGCGGATGTACGCAAATGATTGCGATTGGCACCGACACCGAGCTGCGGATTTGCCGGCTCGAAGGTGTCACGAACGGATTTGCAAATTTTGCTCGAAAAGTCACCGAGATGAGTAAATAACGCAACCATCCCTCTTCAACCGCATCTGCTCCGCCCGAAATTGAAGCAAAATTTACCGTTATGCTCCATTTTGTCGAGCCATAGCTCAAGTGTGTAATAATTGAATCAAGAAAAGTTTAGTTTCTGCGATCTGTGCGTAAGCAGATCTGCAAGTGACGCCACGTCTTGACCGCAGTCCATTGGGAAGTTGGCCGAAAGCTCAAAGCTGGCGCCATAAACTGCGGCCAGCCTCTCTGTCGAACATAAAAAATGTTTGATGTTGCCCAATCGCGTTTCGTGGTCACTTTTTAAAATCGTGCTCTGCCCTTTAATTTCTCGCTCCATTTGCTCGGCCCTTTGGACACGGAATCCGCATAAACGTTACCTCTCCCGAAACAATCCGGGGGGCGTTTGCCAACCCCCGGACCGATTTGTAGTTGCCATCACCGCATTCGTTCCAACCCTTAATTCGCGACTCCGTCTCGCATTCAAACTTTCAAACTCCACACGGATCGTTTGATTGATTTCATCGAAATGCCCTATTAATTGTACTATAGTCTGTCGAAAGCGCGCCGGCGCGCCTTCGACGGACGCTTAACTTGCGAAAGCTCGAAAGCTCGTGAATATAGTAGCGCGCGGGCTTTCCTCAGCTACAGCTAGCGAGGCTGGTATGCAACCACCTGTCGCTCGCATCGGAAAAGTTATTAAAATTTTCCCAACTCCGGCAACTCGCTTACGTGACATGAACTTCCAAAGTGACTTTTTCTCTGGGGTTATTTGTTGCTGGATCCGGCGCGACTGGGAGTAATGAGGTTACGATTTGGAAGTGCCATCAAACTTTGAATGGGGAACGCTGATGAAGAAGTAAGGAGTATGTAATTTGGTCGGCAGGTGGTGGAGGGCGAGCGCGATTTCTTTGCGTAATTGTGTTTTGAAAGTTGTTACGACAATATGGCCCGAGAGCTTCGGGCAACAGCCGCCTGTTTTAATTAGGCGGTAAAATGGAAAAGTTTCTCGTGTCGGACACTTAGTTAAACGCTTACAACGACAAGGAAAATGCATTATTTAACGTGAAAGCTCATGATTCAAAAATAACGACGCAGAGTTTCTATTACCGTCAAGAAAAGTGCACTAGTAAAAATTCAATAATTACAAAAAAAATTTTTTTATTAAAGCGTGATATCGGAATTGCAGAAATTTTTACAATTTGACAAGTTAACTTTAAATTAACAATTTAAATAATAGTTGAAGTTAACTTAGTTCACCAAGATTATCATTAATTTTCCAAATTCCAAATTTAATTTCCAGAATTTTAAAACTTTTTTTGAATTAGTTTATTTTTATTTCTTAATAGTTTACAAATATTATGTGACTAACACATTCAAAATGTGAATTGGCTTTTATACAAATAAATTTTTTACGGCCTTAAATTGCGGTTTTACATAGAGACAAATTTTATTATTTGATTTTTAAATTCTTATTCAATAAAGAGCGCCAACACTTAAGAACGATTTTGAATGGGTGACAGTTATAAATTGATCCTTGGCTTTCAAACGGGTTTTATGTGGAATTTGCCCGAAAATGCAAAGCTCATTTCTGTAAAGTATTCACTGGATCCCTAAAGTTATTCAGGTCACGTCTTACTTTTATAAAATTTTTATTGGTTTAATATTGAAGTACCTAATAACCATTCCTAAATCGTTTAGTACCATTAAAAAAAAATCATTATATTAATTTTCAAACTTTAACTAAAATAATTATTTTTTTGTTGATGAATCTTTAGAACTTATTCGACGTTAATTCGAACGGTGATTGGACAGTTGTGCAGTTAATTAAATGTTTTAACATTTTCATATAAATTTTATTTATTAGCAACAAAGTAAATTTTAATGTTGGTAACTACTTTTCTATATGTGTACGTAATATAGGCATTAATAACAGCTTTTAATTATTTAATTATTTTTTTATGAAATGAAACCAATACTAGAAGTATTCTTAATTTAGTCCTGATTAACTTGGCAGTTATCAACAGTAGGAATCGTTTTTAATAATAATGCAATCCATTTGGTATTATATTTTTATAAATAATATTAGTCATATTATGCTTAATACGGCTGAATAAGGTTACGTGTTACGTGTTACTTTTTATTGAAAATTTTTAAAGCAATCCTCGTACGAACAGGCGGAACGTAAAAAGTAGGATTATGGCGAGACGAAGACAAAGGAATAAAAAATTCACTTGAGACAAGAACTTTTACGAAGCAGGATTGAAAGCTTCACGCTTTTACACAGAAAGAGTTTATTAAATTTTTTACATTAAACTTCAACATAGCACGTTTTCAAATTTCTCTAAGTGGTCCATCGATTATGTACTGCAACGATCTCGTTATGAGCATTTGATTGATTTATGTCCGCCACCATTTGTGAAGTTTTTGTAGTCTGCTGTCTTACGAAAGCTGATTAGAAAGATAAAATAAGCGATATTTACGTAGTTTAAAATATTTTTAAATAATCAAATATTTTTAAAAAAATTTTATTGCCAAGTCATCCTTTTGGAGGATTAACTGGGTTGACTTGATGGACACATTATCCTATTATCGACGATATTAACTTAAAATGACAAGCACGAAGGCCTGGTGGTTATCTAAAATAAGATTATGATATCGAACCCTCTGCAGCGCCGAAAATTATTATTCTAGTCCGCGATCTTCCCCACTAGGTTAACCAACCACGCTGCAGATTAAGAAGCCTTGGAACAACAATGGCCGGGTTTTAATTAACCGCCAGTAATTACCCAAGTTGACACTGCAATATTTAATTAATTTTTCCAATAGTAAAAAAATTTCTATAAAATTTTGATTTTCTCTGACACACTTTACGCAAATTTAAAATTTTGGTTTAACTGAAAAGGATTAATCTTTGACTTTGATACTCATCTTTTACTACGAACTGCAAAAAATTGTTGAAACGTTGTCAATAAGTGGAATCCATCAAAAATTAATGCCGATATAAATTGCGCTTTATTTTTCACAGCAACAAAAAATGTCTTTGTTGATGTACAAAAAACATTTTTGTCCAATTTGCGATTGCGATTAAATGTCGCACCTCGAAAATGAGTTTATTTTTTTCTACTGCGTCACATTGTATTTCATACAAATCGAAACATTGGCCCAAGAATCGCTTTTCAAACACAATGATATTGAAAAAATTACAATTGAATCCTACTTCAATTTCCATCTTTATAAATCAAAGAACACTATGTAGGTATATGCAAAACGGCCGATTTCGCTCTATTTTTTGCTTAGCTCTACATTATATTTCCTTTGAAGATCCCTCCTCAGATCGTGTTAAATACAACTTTAGTCAAAACTAGAAACGCATTTCTTGTCAATATCGAGATAAGTAGATGTAAAAAAATATTGAGACGTTTGTAAAACGTGATCAGAGTTTGAAAACGCGTCGGTTAATTCAGTAACAAAAAGCTCGTTATTTAGCGTCGTCGACTTTTTCAGCGTGTCGCTTTCACACGGGCAGTTAAATCGCATCGATTCCTCGCCGATGAACGTTTTCTATACAGGTAAATTGGCAGGGGCGGCATAGAGGGGTTGTTTTTAAAAATGCGCCGCGAAAAACCTCCACGTTGTATTTAGCGAAATTTTTTTTAATTGGATCTCTCGAACTTTGAATGGAATAAATTAAGCGACCCTCGGTGTAAGTAGGAGCGATGCACCTGAAATTCCGGACCATGCACGAGCTTCCGCTGAAGTTTCTAAAGCAATTATTTTATTCGCTATTCCGCTTCATATTAAAGTTTTTTATTTATTTTAACCTATTCGGGCAAAATTACGCGAAGCAAGCAAACCTGGACGTTGTGCTGACCAAATCGTGCAAAATTTAGTAATTTGCTCAAAAATTATTTTTTTGTCAAACTTTTATGCGCTTGGTTTAGGGCCGATAGTGGCGGGCCTAATTTGCGTTTTATTGCCTCCTCCCGCGGTCGCGTGCAATTTTTACTTTCTTTTATAGGGGCAAATTTATTATCGCCCCGAATCTGTCTAAATTGATTTTTTTTTCCCGAGTCCTGAAATAAATGAGCTCTCATATAAGTTGTTATGCAGTGCCTAGTAATAAAGTTAAACCCGGATTGACTGCAATATCTTTTCCTTAAAGCTGCTCCGGGGAAAAGTTCAAGCTTTGATATGAATGAAAAGTTAATTCGTTTCCTTACGGGATCCGCAAGAATTCATTTTCGTTCGCTGCGCGGGACGGGAAACCTGCAGTTCGAAACAGTGCCCGAATAATTGCAGTTTTCTTAGCATAGTCCTTGCTAAAACTCTCGTGACTAAGGCAAACTAAGAGGAACACTAGAATTGTTCAACTTTAATTATGTTTCTTTTTCCAGGTCCAAAAAAAAATTTAAGTATTGCTAAAAAATGAACACAAAAAGTTAGGTTAATGGTGATTTCTTCTTAAACAGAGTAAGATGACATTAGTTGACAAATTCTAATTTTTTTATGTTTGTGTTCGTTATTTAAAAAAAATTATTATTATTTTACTACATAAATTCTTAGATAAGAGCTGGCGCAAACTAAGTTTTATTAAGTTAAACTTAAATTTAGTTTAATTTGTTTTTAAGCAGTTTTCCTAAGAAATATTAAGTAATTCTACAAAATACAGAAAATTCATAAATGGTGTCGGAGCCTGGTTAGAATCTCAATACAAAAATTCATTAAACATTTTTTAGAAAAATATCTATTATTTTATTTTTTAAGTAGTTCTTTCTTAGATCTTTACAGCCGTTGTGTACGGTTTGTCTAAAACTGAACTAAACAGGAAGTAAACTTTTGGACCTGCTTCCATTTGTAACTTTGTTGGTCTGGTCGTCAGTTTCTTGTCTTTTGCAAGGCGACATTACAGCTTCATTGATAGCTGCGCCGAGAAGAGTTTATCATCCATAAATACGCCCCAGTTATTTCCTAACACGGCCATATTAAAAGCTATGTTATCCTAAATCTCCCAAGTACACCAATATACTTTCCTTTATTCGAGACTCCGCCAAACACCTTAACTAAAGTCACATTAAGGCGCGTTAGAGGGACGTTATTGCCCCGTTAGTTTCGATATCTCGGACCTTTTTTCCGAGATAACAAGATATTTGGACCGCAGTTACAGCGTCCAACTCGCTGAACTAATAAGGACGCGAAAAAATCAGATCAATTGATTCGAAGTTATTTTCTTAAAAATAATTTTTTTATTGGACAACTGACGGGTCTCGTCTTATCTATTTCTGTCTCGGAGGATCGAACATGTTGGAAATAGCCAGTTTGATAAATAACTGAAGCTTTCAATGCAAGTGACGAATCGAAATCGGAAATTATCTGCGACAAAGTTTGTAAGGTTACGACTCGTTGCACGTTTCTCCGTTCAGTATTTGTCGATTTTAACCAAATGTGCATTGGAAGCGCCCAATTAGCAGCATGACGTCATTAGAAGAGCTTGAGGCAACTCGGTCAGGAGCAGCATCTATAATCGATATGGGATAAATGCAGCCTGCAGCTGAAGCTTCACATTCAGGACTAGCATGGCGGTGTAGTTCATTTGAGATAACTGCCGGAACAAGGATTTCATACTCGCATGCACATGCTAATCGAGAAAGATACATAACCTGCACGTCATCCCCAGCAGGTAATTGCAAGTAGCACTACCTAACGAGATTCCGGAAATAAGTTAAAGCAATTTCCTATTAACCATAATGCAAGCATTAGAACAATAATATTAATATCAATTTTATTTTAATAAAAAATTTTTTTTTTTTGTAATTTTCAAAAATTGTTGATCAAAGTTTTATCGTTGCCGAATCGATTTACTGGTCCATTATCTTGTCAACACGGCCCATTGACAAGGTCATTGCACTAATTAATTCCGACGAAGGAAAAACGGAATTTTCCGGAAACCCTGAAATTCCTCCTTAATCAGCGGCGAAGCGGTGACGTTTCGGGAAACTGTTGCTCAATTACCTGAAAGCCTTCGATTTTTGCCTAAATTGTTGCGAAATTAACCGAAAGCCATTAGTAGCCGTTTTATTGGGAGACAGGCAGATGTTATAAATTAGTTAACATTAGAACAACTGTAGCAACGTTATTACTTCGCGGAACAATAAATTGTCGTGCTGATACTATTTGATCGCTATGCAAATGTCACATTAATTACAGTATTAAGTCCAGGTCTAATGCGTAAATATTGGGTTTCATCTCGTAATTACCGGCGTTTTACGATAGTTTGCTGCACTATTTGTTAGTGATTGTTGACCATGTTCAAAGCTTTATTACGCTTCTGTCTGTCCAAATATTTATGAAAGCTAAATTAATTTTATTAACCCACCAAACAGGCGTTGCAAGAAAGTTTGGCAGCAAAATTTTGATAACCACAATAAAAACTCTTCCTGCAAAGACGGAACTTTCCCGTGCAATACTTAAAAATTTAGTTATCCCCATAAATATCCGCTCATAGCTTAACGCTGTGGAGCAACCCTTGTTTTCTGCTCCCGAAGTAGCGGTCGTCTCTCTCAAATCGTGTTATAACCGCCACATAATTGCCAATAAAAACATGGCGACGTTAACAACTGAGGTATTCGCACCAAAATACTTGCGCAATTATAATTGTTGTTACTGTTGCCGGTCTCCAGCCCTAATTGTGTCATAAGCGAAGCGTTATTGCAGTTGCAAGCAACATTAGTTTCTCGAAGATTTAGGGCGGTAGGGAGTTTTTAGGGGGAAGGAAATGTTGGTTCTAAACATGCGCCGGTTTAATGGACTTTAACGTTTTCAGCTATTTACACGTCTCGCGGGTGTAATTTTTTACAAAATATTATGACCGGAGCGCCACTAGAACTCGGCCGACGTGAGTGATGATGCCGGAGGCTTACAGCAGCGTGAAATACTGTCTCGCCATTTAAGTTTTAAAAATCCTTAAAAATTTTGCCGTCGTTTTACCTCATGGAAAAAGCTCAACCAAATCGGTTCCCATTTAAGAAATTTGTTCTATCTGAATGCCAGGGGGAGTGAAAACCAGCTAAGCTGATTTCACCTTCTGCCACGTTATTTCAAACAATTTGAGCGTTTACTATTAGATACAATATTTTTAAGGGAAACAAATATAAAAATGTACACCAAATTAAACTGTACATCCCTTGCACTGTTTACCAGAAAATTTAATGAGCATAAAAAAATCTAAATGAAACGCAAATTATTATACATCAGAAAATGAGAACATCATCACTAAAATAACTATGCTGCGTATTGTTTTACCATTGCTTACATTTTAAATTCTATATGTCTATCAATTTTACTAAATGTTCAACAAATTTAGAACGCTCAAGTTACGCGTCCGTGCTGTACATAATAAATATTCGCGCTAACCATTTATATTTAGTGTTTCTCAAAAAAACTGTTTGTGCGTCAAATAATTATTCTATTACTCCAAAAATGAAATATGCTCGCGCATTTCTCCTTGCCGCTTGCGCTTCCAGACAATAGGCACGCAAAAAAAGTTTTGTACGAGGTCAGTTCAAGACCCTGTATTTTTTTTTAAAGCACGATTAGAAATTACCACTAAAAGAAGTTTTACGTTTTACATAATGCAAGCCAATTACAGCAAAGTATTTATATATTACGGAAATCAATATCTTTTTTTGTGCAAACCACTTCTATTTTTACTCTTATTTTCCTTGCCCTGGCACATCTAAATCTCTAATTTTGCATAAAATTATTTACCATTTGCACAACATTTTATTGCTTGTGTATTTTTGATCAACAAATAGTATTTTTAACTGCTAAATAATTTAAGACACTGTCGAAAATTAAATATCTGGGTATTATGTTAGAATTAAATGAGGAATAAAATTTGGTGAATATTTAGTATTATACGGTCAACAAAAGTTATTTTGGCGAACAAAATATATAAGAGGCCAGCATTATGTCAATATTTGGTTGTCGCTTTAAGATTATGTATATTCCTAATTTTGGTGAGCATTTAGTATTTTTGGGAAATAAAAGTATTTTTTTGTATGAAAATATTGGGTAAATTTGATAGACCGTTAAATACGACCCATTTTTAAGTAGCAGTAAAATGACTGTTGAGGTCTCTTCATTTCTATAATGCACCTCGGCAAACAAAAAATTAAACTCTCGTAAAACATTGAAGTTCTTAATGCAGGAGGAATATTGAAGCAGTCTGAACCAACTGTTCAGGACGTGACGAGTTTACTTGACTACTCGTATTATCCTAAGAACATTGCTGACGTCGCTGGCTAGACAAGCAGTTAGTTTGCAAGAAACCTTTGCAACTCCACGATATTCAGTGAGTAGTTGGAAAACCTTTGAGTAGTTTGTTTGAAGACCTGCGCCGTCAATGGAATTATTGAAAAAGTGACGCGAATTGGTGGATGCTGTACTTGCAGGAATCGCTCTGGTCTAATCCGTTTTCGGACCACTTCGAATTCAGTTCCGGAACAACAAAACTTCTCAAGCTACATCTCGACTACAATTACGTTAGACGAATTTCAAGTGTTTCTATAATAGCTCTAATTGAAGGAAAGCGAAGAAGTTATTTAATTCAGGCCAAACTTCAGTTATCATCTTTAGGTTCTTGATAAAAATCAAAGAAGACTTTCAAAAAAGTTTTAATAATTACTAAAATGTTATTATCGTTGTGTTCTTAATAAAAATCAAATAAAACTTTCAAAAGAATTTTAATAATTGCTAAAATGCTTAGTTTTCTGTTGTGGAGCTAATGACCATCCAGAGACCAAAATTAATAGGAATTGCCATTTACCACCATTACTTCTTGGTGATGTACAACTTCTTGACTTACATTAACCGCTAATTGACTAGAATTAAATTCGGGTAAAATAGTGTGGGCTCCAAACCCTTCCAATTACGGAGTAAATTTAGTACCATATTTTGGGATCTAAAATTGAATATTCTCGTAGCTTTGGTCTTTGGCGAGGAGAAATTAGAAAGTTGTATGAATAACTAAAGGACGTAACTATTTTATAAGATAAGCTCGATACTGCGGTTTCCGAGACGTATTTCAACTCTTTAAGAAAGTTCTGATGAGACATTTATTTCGCATGAAATGCATCAAAGGTCTTCCATAAAATAAGCTCCTCACCTTACGGGTTTAATATTCTACATTTCTAAAAGTTTGCTGTCCAGACGCTTAGTAAATTGGCGTCGCAATTTCAGGATGGCTGTAATAGCCAGAAACTGATCAACACCAAATAAGAGATATAATTGACGCGCTCTTTTACGCGAGGAAAGCTTTTCAAACTAGAATCTTCGGATTATGGCATCTTTTCGCGTCGGGCTTAAGAGATATCAAGAAAAATATCGAATTCATTTTCCGCCCAAGTTCTTAACTGGTTATTTCTCGACATAAGCATTTCAACTTCAACTCGTTTCGAGCAAATAAAAAAATTGAATTTCCCAATAACGTTTCCCAAACTTTTGTTCCATCTTAAGCAAATAAATGTAGCGTTGCCTTCTCCATCGATTTTTCAAACGTAATTTGTGTTCTAGCATAGTCTCCTAAATTACGTAATCTCACGGTCTGTTTGTTAATTCACTTACTTTATCTTTACAGAGCCATGTTGGCGGACAACGACAGGATTAGTTCCGGAAATTGCAGCAACATCCAGGACAACTCTAGGATAATGGCAACCAGGTGCTCGCATTACCCGTTCTGCGACAAAAATCACGTTAATTGAAGCTGTGATCAACGAATCTCGTAATCATGGACGACAACATCACTGAAAACGACACAATTCTCTGCGAGATCATCCACCCCAATCACACCCTGGCTTCCGTTTACTTCCAAAGCGCCGTCTACTCCATGTACGCCATCATCTTCGTGGTGTCGTTGATCGGCAACGGTTTCGTTTGCTACATAGTTTTGTCGTCGCCCCGAATGCGCACAGTTACGAACTATTTCATCATGAATTTGGCTGTGGGTGACGTGCTCATAACTATTCTTTGCGTGCCCTTCACTTCGGTGTCGCTCCTGAAGCAGTATTGGCCCTTTGGCAGCTTCCTTTGTCCCGTGGTTAATTACTCGCAGGGATTGTCGGTGTTTGTGAGTGCGTACACGTTGGTGGCGATCAGCATCGATAAGTACATGGTGATTATGTGGCCGTTGAAGCCAAGGATATCGAAGAGCTTCGCCACGTCCATTATTGCTCTGGTGTGGCTGATAGCGGGCATCACGGTGCTGCCAACGGGAACGTTCGCTTCGCTGTCACAACCCAAATTCGAAAATGATACCGATGAAAAAACCATTTACCAGCTGTGCGACAAGTAAGTTATCGTGTGTGCGAAATGGGTTTTAAATTGTGATCAATGTATAGGTGCGGTGTCCATGATAATGGATTGATGTTTGCTGAACTGAAAATGACCGAGTCATTTTTCATTCATTGGCTAAATTCAAGGTGACATGCAGATACGACAAGTCGTTTGAAGCTCATAAATAACGCCCCTAAAGATTGCAAACGTTAATAATAAAAGTTTGGCTAGAAGACTGATTCTTGATTTTTGTTGCATGTTATGATCAATGATCTTCTGGAAGACATTGCAAATTCTGTAAAAAGCAAATTTCTAAATCCATAAAACTTTACCTAAGCTCCTGATGTTAATGCGCAACATTGAAACTCGCGCATATTTCACATAATTTCAACTTCTGCCCTATTCTTCATACATGAACGAGCATAGCGGCCTTGATGTCTTAACGTAAATTAAGGGGTGTCAAAAAATTGTAAATATTTTTTTTATTTGTTTAAATTATCAAGCAACCTTCCAGGATAACCGACTGAGAGCGTGTTACCTCCAGGAGGCAACAAATTATTAGTCAATCAGCTGGACGAGAGTTTGAGACTTAAAGTTTGCGTAGTTTTCTTCCCTTCATTGAGCAACTTGACATTAAAAATTTTTCACCTTTACAAGGACGCAACCCTAACTTTGGGAAATGCTGAGTCAGGTGATTGCTCGACACAAAAAAACTCCCCTAAGTACTCTTTGTGTCTACCAACCGTACATTGTCAGTTAACACAACAGGCTCAATTATTCCGGTAACCGCAAACACTAATTTAGAAATGAAGCGTGGCTCCTTAGACATGCGAGTGTTGGAACCCGAAACTCGATCGAAGTCAATCAAATTATCGCTAATGAGACGTACGTCATCCATTAACTGTTTAAATTTGCAACATTGCCGCTGTACCGCGCGTCATTGATCCCCCGCACCACACATCTAATTAGAGAAACACTAATTATCAGTTTTGAATTTAATTTCTTAACAACGTCACCCCTGAAAAAGTGAAACGTCGACAGAAATTAAAATTAATCCAAAATTAACCCGAATTACTAAAATACGCGTTCGCCACTTAACCAGATTGCGTTCCCTTAACGTAACCAATGTTTCAAAATTGTTTACGCAAGTTTGCAAAGTGGCGGTGTTAAACAGCTTGTAGCTATACACTTGATTAATTAAGCAGGGGCATGAAGGAAATTTAAATATTTATTGCTTCATTACCGAAACGTGTCTGGCGCGAGGTCTCGATAACGGTCCAATAATGAATTTGTGCATCCTGCAAATCCAAAAGCTCTCCCGAGCTTTGAATTGCAAAATCGACGGCGAGCTTTACACGTTTGGAACTTGTTTCGAGCCGACTTGTTAATCCCTAGTTTTAACGACGTATTTTATTGAAATTACGACATATTTAAGGCGTTATAAATTTTTTAGTTCAGGTTTTTTAGAATTAAATATTTTGTTAGTTTCGGCGCTTTAACACGAATCTGACCGTAGTTTTCCTGTACAAGTCGTACTTTTTAAGATATGACCGTTTGAATGTTTCAATTCAAAATTTTCGTCAAAATCGACCTAAATTGCAAATTTCAACTTCTTTATTATTAGACTAACGATTTTTGTTCATATAGCATTTGATAGCTATTGTGAAATGGAAAAATTTGATGTATTTGGATTTGATGTAAGTCTGCCCGTTCAAAAGTTTCAAGAGTTTGAATATTATAAGAAATCGAAACTTAGTGGTTATTCTAATTTTATAAGAAGTCTATTTGTTCTAGCGTCAAATTGATTACGGATTTGAATTCAGGAAAACCGATTACATGAGAAAATGCTTATTTCTAGCCTTTAGGTGCAACGATGTTGATTTTAAGAATTTTTCGAATTTCTATCGATTGGGGTAGAAAAAAAAGTCGAAAATATTAAATTTTTATATCGATTTTATGACTTAATCTTATAGATTTCAAACCGCTTAACACGAATCTGACCGTAGTTTCCCTGTACAAGTCGTACTTTTTAAGATATGACCGTTTGAATGCTTTAATTCAAAATTTTCGTCAAAATCGACCTAAATTGCAAATTTCAGCTTCTTCATTATTAGACTTACGATTTTTGTTCATATAGCATTCGATAGCTTTTCTGAAATGGAGAAATTTGATGTTTTTGGATTTGATGTAAGTCTGCCCGTTCAAAAGTTACAAGAGTTTGAATATTATAAGAAATCAAAACTTTGTGGTTTTTCTAATTTCATAAGAAATCTATTTATTCCAGCGTCGAATTGATTACGGATTTGAATTCAGAAAAGCCCATTACATAAGAAAACGCTTATTTCCAGCCTTTAAGTGCAACGATGTCGATTTTAGGAAATTTTCGAATTTTTATCGATTGGGGTAGAAAAACAAAATCGAAAATATTGAAATTTTTTACATTGAATTTATCACTTAATCTTATAGGTTTTGAACCGCTTAACACAAATCTGACCGTAGTTTCCCTGTACAAGTCGTACTTTTTAAGATATGACCGTTCGAATGTTTCAATTCAAAATTTTCGTCAAAATCGATCTAAATTGCAAATTTCAACTTTTTTGTTATTAGACTAACGATTTTTGTTCATATAGCATTTGATAGCTATTGTGAAATGGAAAAATTTGATGTATTTGGATTTGATGTAAGTCTGCCGGTTCAAAAGTTACAAGAGTTTGAATATTATAAGAAATCGAAACTTAGTGGTTTTTCGAATTTTATAAGAAATCTATTTATTTTAGGGTCAAATTGATTACGGATTTGAATTCAGGAAAGCGGATTACATAAGGAAACGCTTATTTCCAGTTTTTAGGTGCAACGATGTCAATTTTAGGAATCTTTCAAATTTCTATCGATTGGGGTAGAAAAAAAAGTCGAAAATATTGAAATTTTTTACATCGATTTTATGACTTAATCTTATAAATTTCGAACCGCTTAATTGAAGTTCTCGGTTCGGCCGATGAAGCAGCGTCGTTATTGCGATGTTAATTTTCGCGGATTTACGCGAAAACATATCGAATTACGGTGATAATTAAATTGATAGCAATAATTGACGGTAATTAGAACACCTCAGGTAATAAATTAATAACGTGCCCGTTTTCCGATAGCGGAACTGCGCGTTAAGTCGCCAATCTGCCGGTTAGCGGAAAAACAACTTTGGCAAAAGATTGATAAAAATCACCAAACCAATCGCAACATGAAACGAAACTCCCACAATTAGGTTTTAGCCGTTTTGCTTCCGATTTAATATCGCCGTGCTAACACGAGACGTAATCACTTTCAGGCAGGATTCCTCGTGCTCCTCCTTCGTCCTACTTGGAAACAAAATATTTAATTTCCATTATGAATATTTTCAACGACACGTATTTTCATTAGATCCGAATTCTCTTCTCGAAGAATTCCTGCCGCTTCTCGGCGAGCTTTCAATGATGGTTGCAATGTTATTGTGGTTGGGTTTTCGTTCGAATGAATAGTGGAAATTAGAGACCAGTTGGAAATTGCGCTTTTCATGATCCATGGACGTTTTAAATAATATTAAGCCAAGTTCAACATAACTGGGGAAATAAGGCTTCGAACTATCGAGCTTTTGATTCGTTAAATAACGCGTGTAATGAAATTCCTCCAGCAAGTTTCTGTCATCCCCATGTTATCGGGCTATACGTGCCACCGGATCGAGGATGGCTGATAGAATACATTTGCGACCCCAACTCCTTAAAATATTCAAGCGACACATTTAAATTTCTAAAGTCATGAAAGCTTTTATAATTTTTTTCTATGAAACCGTAACTGGCAGTTTCTTCAGTTATCAATGCTTTTATTGCTAATTGAACAAAACTATCAAGAAGTTTGGTCATCTTGGTCAAAAATGTTCCCGTTCACAAATGGTTTTGTTATTGCCAGGAGGGTTGAAACTAAATAATCGTACAAGGACACTTGACCGGCTCTCGCTTTAATCAAGGCCATTTGTACAAGACTTCTCAAGTAACTTCAAATCCTTTTGAAGCATGGGAGTGCGGTCAGGTGGCTAACTTTTGAGTAGCCCTCATGCGACCAGGTTGCTTAATCAAGTTTCCGTTACAACTATAATTTATAGCCCCACATTTTAGAGTGAGCGCACTATCGAATAACGTCTGAAAATTAAAGTTTTATCACCCTTAAGCCTCCGAGCACATAGAAGAAGCTTTAGGTTGAGTCTCAACTTCACGTTAGAGGAGAAATGCACATTATCGCCTATCAGCCACTTTTAGGTTATCCAACCAGTGCGTCATCAAAATGCAACCAAAGACCGACATAAAACTGTCATTTAGGAATTTATCTTGTTAGGGCCACTTGAAGAACTGAAATTTAAATAATTGCAAATAATTGACGGTGTTGTTGACAGTGGCCTATGTTTCAGCTTGAAACTCGTGATGCACGTACCGGTCTGTAATCAATTAGGGCAGCTTTAATCCATCTCCGCCCGTCATAAACTGACAGACTTCTTATCAGAGCTTCTGCTCCATCCAAATTTAGGACTCTGATTGTTTAGGAATGATGGTGGAGTAACGTCATCGACGCACCTAAACCTTTCACTCCCACTTACTCAGATTGGCATTTTTATTGGATTTGATCCCGAATTAGGACTGGCAAAACGGGAACGTACAATAAGCAGATGATTCGAGAAATCTCTAATTTAGCGCTTCAACCGAAAATAGATTGTAGGCAGGTCGTCAAATTCTATCAAGATCTCTTTCAGTGTCTTTAGTCTTTGAAGAATAATTTTTGAAGTTTCAATGCTGCCAAACGTCGTTTGATTGATTGATGGTAATTAATTTGAGGTCTCTGCCAGGTTTAAGGAGCGGTTCCCTTTCGCTATTAGTAACGTTGCTATATCAATTTCATGTAACTTGGAACTTGTAGAGAAGCACTTGGTGATTTATTTACGGTTGCGTATTGCATCTATCAGGTGAATTTACAACTTTGGAGCTTTCAGATATGCTAATTAGATTTACTTTGCCCCATGTACACCTAACACTGTTTCGAATTAAGAACACTCGGGAGCTATTAATTTCCCAACAAGTTTCCAGCTACAAGTCCGGGCGTTACGTAAATCACACCGAATTTTTCTGATATTGGACACGCATGGAAAGCTCGGTAATAATTGTGGAATTTGAAACGACAAGGCAAAATTTCTTACATAAAAAAAATCTTGGAATAGCTAGATGTGTTAATAACAAATAAAGTTTCCGTAAGAAATTGATTTAGGAACGAAGAGTAGAAAGAAAGAAAAATTGTCTCAATTAACCTTTTAGAAACTTGATTTGTTTAATTAATAAGTGTATTAATAACTATAATATATTAATATTAATTAATATGTGTATAAGTGTAATATTCTTCACACCAGACGAAATGAGTCAATGATTATAATAATTGTCGAGGGTGTCTGCCACGCGTTTTTGGTGCCACTTGACGCGATAACTCCTACATATTTATATTACTTTTGTGATAAATCATAAATAATATAACTAGCATAATAATATACAATTATTATTGTACGATACGGGTGGCCGATAAAGACCAAGGTTAATATTTAATACAATAAAAATGTTAATGAATTCTTATCAAATAAACAACCTGACAACTTTCGGGCTAACAAGTGTTATTGGGCGACTTTCGCGTAACTGCCAATTGGGATAGAAAAAAAAAGTCAAACTTAATCTTATAGATTTTGAATTGCTTAGCACGAATCTGACCGTAGTTTCTCTGTCCAAGCCGTACTTTTTAAGATATGACCGTTCGAATTTTTCAATTCAAAATTTTCGTCAAAATCGACCTAAATTGCAAATTTCAACTTTTTAATTATTAGACTTACGATTTTTGTTCATGTAGCATTCGATAGCTTTTGTGAAATGGAGAAATTTGATGTACTTGAACTTGATGTAAATCTGCCCGTTCAAAAGTTACAAGAGTTTGAATATTATAAGAAATCGAAACTTAGTGGTTTTTCTAATTTTATAAGAAATCTATTTATTTTAGCGTCAAATTGATTACGGATTTAAATTCAGGAAAGCCGATTACATAAGAAAACGCTTATTTCTAGCTTTTAAGTGCAACCATGTCGATTTTAGAAAATTTTCGAATTTCTATCGATTGGGTAGAAAAAAAAAGTCGAAAATATTGAAATTTTTTACATCGATTTTATGACTTAACCTTATAGATTTCGAACCGCTTAACACGAATCTAGCCGTAGTTTCCCTGTACAAGTCGCACTTTTTAAGATATGACCGTTCGAATGTTTCAATTCAAAATTTTTGTCAAAATTGACCTAAATTGCAAATTTCAACTTTTTTATTATTAAACTTACAATTTTTGTTTATATAGCATTTGATAGCTATTGTGAAATGGAGAAATTTGGTGTATTTGGATTTGATGTAACTCTGCCGGTTCAAAAGTTACAAGAGTTTGAATATTATAAGAAATCGAAACTTAGTGGTTTTTCTAATTTTATAAGAAATCTATTTATTTTAGCGTCAAATTAATTACGGATTTAAATTCAGGAAAGCCGATTACATAAGAAAACGCTTATTTCTAGCTTTTAAGTGCAACCATGTCGATTTTAGAAAATTTTCGAATTTCTATCGATTGGGTAGAAAAAAAAAGTCGAAAATATTGAAATTTTTTACATCGATTTTATGACTTAACCTTATAGATTTCGAACCGCTTAACACGAATCTAGCCGTAGTTTCCCTGTACAAGTCGTACTTTTTAAGATATGACCGTTCGAATGTTTCAATTCAAAATTTTCGTCAAAATCGACCTAAATTGCAAATTTCAACTTCTTTATTATTAGACTTACAATTTTTCTTCATACAGCATTCGATAACTTTTGTGAAATAGAGAAATTTGATGTTTTTGGATTTGATGTAAGTCTGCCCGTTCAAAAGTTACAAGAGTTTGAATATTATAAGAAAACAAAACTTAGTGGCATTTCTAATTTTATAAGAAATCTATTTATTCTAGCGTCGAATTGATTACGGATTTGAATTCAGGAAAGCCCATTACATACGAAAACGCTTATTTCCAGCCTTTAAGTGCAACGATGTCGATTTTAGAAAATTTTCGAATTTTTATCGATTGGGGTAGAAAAAAAAAGTCGAAAATATTGAAATTTTTTACATCGATTTTATGACTTAACCTTATAGATTTCAAACCGCTTAACACGAATCTAGCCGTAGTTTCCCTGTACAAGTCGTACTTTTTAAGATATGACCGTTCGAATGTTTCAATTCAAAATTTTTGTCAAAATTGACCTAAATTGCAAATTTCAACTTTTTTATTATTAAACTTACAATTTTTGTTTATATAGCATTTGATAGCTATTGTGAAATGGAGAAATTTGATGTAATTGGATTTGATGTAAATCTGCCCGTTCAAACGTTACAAGAGTTTGAATATTATAAAAAATCGAAACTTAGTGGTTTTTCTAATTTTATAAGAAATCTATTTATTCTAGCGTCGAATTGATTACGGATTTGAATTTAGGAAAGTCGATTACATAAGAAAACGCTTATTTCCAGCCTTTAGGTGCAACGATGTCGATTTTAGAAATTTTTCGAATTTCTATCGATTAGCGACGCTAAATCTCCCACGCAACTTCTAAAGTCACATCAAACAAACTTCATGTCGGTTTTGGCGAATTTCCAAAATTTCTGCACGTGGTTTTGGGACCGCAGCCTGGTAAATGTGGAGAAGTTGACATCACTTTGACAGTTGGGCCCATTGGTGGCGAAGCTCGGACTTCAAATTTATCGACGGTGGCAACGAAGACGTAGAAAGCGTTCGCCGGAAAGCCCGTCAGGTCTCGGTCCTAATGAAACAATTATTCATTATGAATTCCTATAGAGACAACATTACGTAATTAATTTCCTTTCTTGCGAATATTAAAAAGTTCCAAATTAACTACGTTAAATTTTCATTGCCTTCCCAAAACAAGCAGAACGATGAAAAAAAATTGCCCGAAAACCTTTTAATCTTCGAAACAAACCTTTCTCGAGAAAACAACCGGAACAATCAAAGAGTTTTTTACGTGACTCAAACCAAACAACTCTCGACTCCCACAGCGCGATCGATTCCTTTCGGGATTTCTTCCGTACTCACAAATTTTGATTGTGGTCTCTATTTGCTTCCAGGTACATTTGCAAGGAGGACTACACGCAAGTGGGCGAGGAGTACGGGATTCTGTACACGAAGATCCTGATGTTCTTGCAGTACATAATACCGTCCGTGGTGTTGCTGTTCACGTATACCAGCATCGCGGCCGTTATCTGGTGCCATCGTATTCCAGGCGAAGCGGAAAATTCCCGAGATAAACGGATAGCGAGATCCAAAAGAAAGGTAAAAAGTTTTCACACATGAATGTCACGTTTAATATCATTTAGAAGAGGGCGACTTCTGCTCGGGAAATCATAAACCGTTTCCAGATCTCCGAAACGTCGAGGGGTTGTTATCGGGATTAGCTCACTCACCTGTCACAGAATCAATTCGACGGATATCGAAAGTGTATACTCCGATCAAATCGATATTACTGCGGTATATGCTTTGCAGGCCGCGATTAGTCCCGCTTCTGAACCCTTATCACTCAACTTGGATGGTAGTAGATGGGAGTTAGATCTCCTCTTGAAGATCCTCGGTTCAACAGCTTCTGGAAATAATAATTCTCAAAGCAAATACCAACTTTGTTTCGGGTTAGAGGAAACGAGGAGGATAACACAAAAAATGTTTTTGTTCAATAATTCAATATTTGCAATGATTGGCCTTTGCGGTCGCTTAAAGTGATGCTAAAAAATCTTCAATTGCCGATCAAACACCAGCGAGAAATTAACAATAACTTCGACGTAGTTGCGAGTGACCAAATCTGTTAGCTATCTAAAGTAAATTTAGTTGTGCAAAAATTCCAACAACGCCATCTTGGTGGCCACTAATTAATACAAGGAGAGATTGTTTAATCAAGAAAAATAATTGTATCTTTTTCCAGCTAAAAACCCAATTTAACAAATTGGTCCGAATAGCCAGGAGATTATTTAATTAAATCATTTTAATCACCCAGTTGATGATTCGCAATTACTACTTTTCTTAATTTCCTTAATTATTTAGGATAATAATTAAATTCGGAGCTACAACGACGATGGAGGCTAATTAATTACTAATTATCAAGATTTGAATCTGAATTTAGTCGAATCTTGACTTCCTCTCGACCTGGTTCCGAGCTTTTAAAATGCAAATCCTCCGATCTGCATTAGCCATATTCAAATCAGACTTTGATGAAAGCCTTTTTTGCGGCTGGCTATTAGGTTTACATTCATTAAAGGCAAAAGCTCCCCCACTCACGTCCTCATTATTGGCAACGGCCAGATATGAATTTAAATTAAACAAATCGATTGCTCTACCCCCCAAATTGAATTCTAACCATATTCATGTTAAAAGGATGATATGAAGAATTTTTGGGAGATTCGCGTTTTATTGTTCCACTTCCGCTTCGATTTATCGCAGAGGAAGTTGTTGGGGAATTCCCGGTTGATTTGAATATTCCATTAGGAATTTGGCGTGTTTCGTGAAACGACGACAGTTGGGCCTTATCGGGGGATGGGGAACAAAGAGTCCGCATCAATATTTGGCCATGCGAGGCCGGTGAGGTCAAGCGGGCTGACGTTGAGAATGGTACGGAGCAACCTATGGAGGAACAACGTAATCTTGATGTTTACCTTGGATCCGAGCCGAATTGCAGCACAAAGACACTCGATACTAACATCAAGTTATTTCATCTAGACGCGGGAAAATTGCACAGCATCCGTCTGGACCCAGGATCCAAAAGCATCACGTTTCAAAAAATTGCCGGTCTTACCAACGAGAGGGTTCACAAACGACATTAAGGCACTTAACTGAAAGTGGTTAACTGTATCGGAGTTTTTAAAAATTTACTTTATTTAATTTTTTCTCCACGACTCTCAGCTACCGCGATCATTTTCTGGAATGTGTCAATTTTCTCCAGAAAACTTTTTTTTCAAAGAAGGTTGTGATCAGGGGACAAAGACTTTAATAAGAAAAACAACGTAAAAACTTGTCTTTTGGTTAGGTGACTCAGACAGGGTTTTTATTGCTTTCCTGGCGTTTTGAGAGCTTTGGTCTGGTCTGGTGGGCGTTTTGTTTTTCTATAAAACAATTTGTATCGCAGTAAACTGGCGGGTCATATAAATAATTTCCTGTTAAACACGTGCATTCCGGTGGGTTAAAGTATGCGAACAAAAGAGCATTGCTACCTACTTTTCCATATTCCTTTGTTCGCTGGCTAATAGGCGGGTGCTGCTTAATGAAATTTTATTGCTCGCGATTCGCTTCTCACACATCCAAAATGGCGCGCTCCGTATAATTAACAATTCAATTACGCAATCAAATTCATCTGCACAACACACAATTTGATATAAAGCGAAACTTTGCCTAACCCAGTTTCGTTCTTTAGTTGCACGATGTTAATTGAAATTAGCAACTTAAATTGCGTTACCAAAGATTTAAATGGCGAAATCGGGACGTGGGCGCCTTTTAACTTTGTTAAGACCCCACTGACACTTGCATACTTTTATTTGGCGCAAACAATCGATTGCTAAATACAATGGAAACTTTTCAATTACCACAAGACTTCTAGCGACATGCACCAGAAAGGAAGAAAGAACCAGTTGTAAACCTCAGAAACTTCTTTGCAGTAACAGTAAAAAAAATAAATTGTAAGAAAATGTTAAAATAAAAAAATCTGAAAACATTATAAATAAATGTAAAAGAGAGAAACTTATGATTATTCTTACCGTACAGCCTGTCACAATATTCTGTATGTAAAAACAAAATGTGAAGCAGTACGAAACTAAGAAACTCAAGAATCGAAGAGACAAGTGAGATGAGGAAAAAAATTTTCCAAAGTCAAAAAAAGATTTTCAAAGTTGAGGAACACTACAATGAAGATAATTTTAAGCTGTGTCCAAATCTTAAAGCTCGCGTTACTTACTGGAGTGTTTATCTAGAGATGGGATCGTGTCAATTTGTAATTATTGCAAAGTTTGTCTGCGCACCCTTTCGGCCAAAAATGTTTGCTGAACCCCAACTTTGTTGCGCGCACTTGTTGAACCGACTAGCTCCCTCTGCAAAATGCAAATCAGCATCCGTGCAACTTGTTATAAGTTGAGAACGCCGCGTATTGCTGCTGAAAACAGACCCTGGACGAATAAACTTTAATTTTTTTCCTTTTATTCAAAAATTTTCTTGAAAATCGCAGGTACGACCTTTTCACCCTAATGGTGGTGTTAGTTCGCAAATTAGCCGTGTGTCGCGACTCGAACAACCTGAATATTTCAGGAACGCTGCTGTGGGCCTCTTCGTTGCCGACAGGTCCCCAACAATGTAACACGAGAGAGGCTTAAACCAGGCTTAACTCCGGTAATAAATGAATTTGTAAAGATTAAGCCAACGCGACGAGCTGGCTTTTTAAAGGGAACATCGCGGATCTTCAAAGGCGAAGATGCGTGTTCGTGTTTGGCCCGAAAATTGCTCGGTAAATATTTAGGAAATATCGCCTCACACCTCGCCGTGCTAATGAAAACGGAAGGAACGAGACGGACCGGTATCCGGTCTCTAAAAGGATCAACAACACTTCTTTACTCTAACCTCGTAAACCAACTCATAGAATTTAGTTTGACACGCGATTTAATTACGCCACCAACTAAAACAAACACTTGGTTACGAATCTGGTTCCGAAAACGTGCGAAATGGCTGAGACGCCGCGTTAGGGCAATTATTCAGCGGATTTCGGCAAAAAGAGGCCAAAATTGCTTCATTTTCGACCTGAATGTGACTGGTATTGCGCCAGCCTCCTGCCGAGTGGTGAAAAATGGTGGAGGCGCCGGGTGAAAACGCCACTTGCAACTATTGCCGAGTTAAATTACGTGCGTTTCCAACGATTTCATTCGCTGTTTTGGAGGGTTTCGAGGGTTGAACGAAAGAAGATTCTCGCTTGTAGCTGAACACACATTGAATGGCTTTATACTTCGACGATATTAATTTGCGCCGATAAATTTATAGCAATTGAGCTGTTTAGTGGAAAATTGGCAGAATAATTTTGTTGAACGAATTAATGCTCGATTGATATGCCCTGCAAATTTACTTTGAAATTGTTTAATTAGCGTATTGACTCAATGGAGAATTTATTGCTAATACAAGAAAGCAAATATGGATTAAAGGGATTTAATTGGGGAATTTAATCGAGCAAACAGGCAGCTAACTAGTGTAATTTCGGTTTGATTTTTTATATTAGTAAATTAATGCAAAATTATTTTAACTGTTGAAATAGCATTATTTTGGGTAAAGAATTTACTTAATTCTTATTTTTCCTCGGTTTCTTAATTGTCAGGTGTTAGTCTAAATTGTTTACATTTTTACAGTTTCCGCAATCGAGATTATGCCACTGTCTCATCTAAATGCAAATTATTGACACAAAGATGTTTAGCTCTAGCCTGCTACGTATATCTAATGCATTATATTATGTAAATGCATTGTTACGAGAATGCAACTGCAAAGCAGTTAAATTTACATTTTTATGAGCTGGAAACAAGTGCAAGTTTAGATCAGACTCTATTCCTCTCCGTTTCAATTCAATAAAGAAAGCCACTAATTTACAAGAATAAACTACAGTTCAAATAAAACTTGTTGAAGAATAAAAAATTTGTGGCTCCCTGTAAGGCGTTTATTTTTGCGATAGGAGATCAATTAACAAAATTTTTACTTTTTATTTGAAGCTTCAGGGTTCTCACACTTGCAGCTTTGAATAACCACTGAAACACTGTTAAGCGTAATGTGTCTTGATTCAATGTGAGTTTCTCTATTCACAAGTTACAAGCTTTGAAATATTGAATGTGCCCGGTAATCACAACACGTTCTGTTAAAATCACATACTTTTGTTCAATAACGTCCATAGTGACGTTTTCGTTTTGTGTAGGTACAGGAAGTTTCTCGACTTTAACAAAAATATTTCTCTTAAGCTTTATTTTTGTACGATCTCGCCGAAATTATTTCATGCACACCATCAAAGTTCTATTTTAACTCACTAATGCTAATATTAGCAGCGGGTTAAATACCGCTGCACTATAAACGTAATGAAATTGTAATGTCTCCTTAATTTGTTTAAAACTATCGGGCTGCATCGCCGGAGTTCTGGCGATACAAATTATTCAACTTTACCTCAGAGTTGCTACTTGTCGAGTCAACGACTAGATGCTAGTTTTAGCTGTTGATGCTTAAGTTACACAAACAAACGCATACGAGAAAATAGAATTGCTAAACTCGCAAGTAGCTTTTGCATTCTACATTCCGTATGGAAATTTATTTGAGACACGCCATAAGTACTGCGAAAAGTATTGAGCTGACGTTATTTAAATTGAGGGTTTTGAGTAAGAATTTAGCTAATTATTAAGAACGTAATACTGGAGCTTTTAATTAAAAAATATTACACAACAATTCGGGTTAATCTTAAAAAACGATTTCAGGTATAAATTTTATTTAAAAACTCTACTCAAATTTATTGCACAATTCCACTCGACTAAATTGACACTAAAAATACCCTCGAACACGTTGCCGTCGCATTTTTGTTTCGTTGGTTTCGTAAAATTTATATCGCAACAAAGTTTTTACCAAAAGATTAAGGTGCGTTCAAAGGAAGTTTATTATCTTGGTATAAGGTCAATCATGAACAAGAATTAAGAAGCAATTTTTTGTCTTATATCAGTGTTAATTAACGAACCTAAAAAATTTAGTTTTGAACAACTTATTTTCAGGTAAAGGTCGCGAAGAGTTGACTGAAACATTTTGGCACTTTTTAATTTTTGTACCGATGATGATAGAAAGTTATTATCTGCAGCAGTGGGGTGTGGCAAATTGTGGTTTTCTAGCCGCCAATTTGCTATCTTTATCATCCCTTAACATGACTATAATTACGTGATAACCTCGGAATGTAGCGTGACAGCCACTAAGAAGTTCCCCAATTTTCCTGTTATCTTTCTATGACATACGCCAGTGAAGTGCCCCCTTCACTTAACGATTTCAGTCGTGTCTTTTACAAAGCTCCACGTACGTTGACAGGTAATTAGACCCAAGCACACAACAAGAGCTATTATTTAAATAATTACATGTCAACAATTCGCAGGCGATTGCAGCACAAGAAATGTTCGCAACAAATTAAAAATTTTGCCGCAACGCCAACAAAAATATTTATTTAAAATTTTTGCTAATTAACATTTTTCGCATTTTTCCGTAATTAAAAATGCTTAAAAACGTCGTTTAGATAAGCGTCCCAGTGGTGGCGTCGCTCAAATTTTTTCTTAAAATAATATTTCAATCGATTTCGCAACTATCTCACCTTTAATTAGCGAAAGTATTTCGTACCCAGTGGCGCCGCTGCAGTGATTAGGGGTAGATTGCGAGTTCCCGGCCCGAGATAAGTAACGAAACGAAACGCCATTTCCGTACTTTCAGCAAATTTTCGAGATGAACGTTCCGCGAAACGAATTCGATTTGGTGGAGTCGCCAGGACAATGACTGCAATCAGACCGACGGTTTCTGCAGGAAGCCCCCGTTATGAGTGCGGCGTCAAAAATTACAAAAATTTCGAATTGCACACGCTTATTTTTAAAGTTGGTGAAGAAACCGTCGCTACGTTTCGCCCCCGCTTTTCCGGCCGGCGTCATTGGAATCTCTTTAATTATTTTCTTTCGTCGTCGATGTCGTCTCGGTAACGTTGGCGTTTTATAAGAGGTTCTGGCTAAATCCGGGGTTGTGGGACAAAACTGGCGAAATAGCCGGCGTATTATTGGGCGTTGTTACGGGGGCAATTTCGGGCGAGCAGTATCTTCAGATTTGTCCCGCAACACTTATTTGAGGGAATTAGGGTAATTTAGCGGAATTGGGCACCGCGTGAGGCGACCCGATTGAAATAGAAAAATTTCTGGAACTGCGGTCCCAGCCGCAGCTTCCATGTCGAATGCGTTTACGGAACAAAACGGGGAGATCTCCTCCCTCTTGGGACGTCAAATAAACTACAAGAAAATGTTGAATCAACTCGCTCGGTGTCTAATGAAAAATTTCGGATTATTGGAAACTTTCGATGTTGGTTTCGAGCTTCACGGCGGAAGCGGAACTGCGGCGGCCAATTGGAATAAAACATTAATTGGGTCTTGCCACAGATGCTCCCTGTAATGAATAATCGCCGCTGTTAATTTTCTCCCTTTTTTTATTGCCCCAAATAATTTGCAAACTCAGCAATTTTACCTCAAGTAATAACTTCCCAGCAATTGCCCTTAAAAAATTTAATTGGCTTTTCTAAGATTTAATTTAATTTAATTATTTAATTGTGAATATGGTAAATTGCATTAAAACTTTACAGCTGCTGTGTCATCTAAATTGTTTTCTATACAGCTAATTGACTGGCGCATTAGCTTCATTCAGTGTTTGTAAAGCACCGCGAAAGCTCTGTCGAAAGCGTTCAATTTGTATTGCAGCATGCTGCAACCAACAAAGAATAACAAAATGATCACTCAGTCCTTCACCACAAAAGAACAAAATATGGGTAGACTTTGGTTCAACTTGATTTCAATCACGCTACCAACATTTCTAAAAATTAAATAAATGAGCAGGAGATTTGATTTTTTTATAACTTTCACATATTGTTTTAGAAGAATTATTGTTCATCTTATCTTGAAATTTTTAATCCAACGACCGCCTTTCTCTTAGAACGTCCTTCACACGTGTTGCCAAGAGTCCTTGAAAGTGACATCCATTGAGCTTTTGACCCGATTTGCTAAAGAAACTATCCCTCGCTCAATTTCTCCGCCCTATCTTTGTAGATCAGCTCCGCATTGTAATTATTTCATACGGCAAAGCCATTAAGATATCCGGATATCCCCCAATTCCGATTCCGCCTCAATCGAATCGTGGAAGCAATAAAGGAACGACCTGATCCCTAATACCACCAATCTGGTTGAGCATTGCTAGAAGGGTGATTTCCTTTTAAATACGACGAAAAATTCAGGACGTTGCTTTATTTTTGAACGTTGTCGGTAACTTTGCCGAAATATTTCCGATTCAAATGCCGTTCCTGCAGGGAAAACATGCGGAATTTATTTAACCTCGCAATTTGCGGTGAACGATGCAAAACTCAAACGAGAGGAACCAACGAGTCGTTTCATTCAACGAAATTAATTAGCGGCGGGTGGTTTACCGAAATTTTGCCCGTTTAGTTCTATTTTTGACGAAATCGGTCGTATTCGGCTTGCGGCAGCTTTGGCGAGAGCTATCTTTAGATTCGATCCCAAAGTCGCCCTCTGTGCAACGATGAGGTTAATAGGACGATAATTTGGAGAAATTCAGCAAATGAACGTGTATGAAAACCAATTGACAATCACGGGTCGCCGGTGGCTGAATCACGATTGGTCAAAGAGGCTAACAAGGAAAACTCGTCGTGTTTAATTATTGCAAAATTAAACTTGATTGTGGCTGATTAGGGCATTGTATTGCTGGCATATTTATGCGCGATTGGCTCGAAATATTCATTATTAAGTTGTTTGTCCAGATTATCAAATTTCCAAATTTTGATGAAAACGTTGGGCAAATCTGGAAATTTCCTGATTTCTGGTTCAGGTGTTAAGCGAAACTGACGGACGTGGCATGGCTTTTAAAATTTACGGGTTACGTTTTTAGATCATCAATCATCATACGCGTGAAACATTGATCGTAAATCAAGGCGGTAGATCAAAATAAGCCAACGAAGAGCAACGTTACTTCTACAACATAACCAACATTACAGAACAGAAAGAACTGCAAAAGTCACAAATTAATTGATGAAATTTATGGTACATCTACAAATTTTTTTTAAATATCGTGGAAGCATGCAGAACTATTAGATAGAACCTATTAGAAAAAATTGACAAAAAATGTTATAAATAAATAAATAAATGATCTTAATCAAGCCCGTATATCAAGCTATTACCTGCAGGGATGATTGGAGTATTTGATCCTACCATCCTAGAAGTTACTTCATATAGATACAAGGTGATTAAGTTAGGATGTTGTAAAAGTATTGCCAAGTGACAGCTATTTTACAGGCACGTAATTATTATTGTACAAAATTTATTCGGCGCCTCTACCATTGACTACAGTTGCAACAATTCAAAGCTAACCAATCACTCAATGGATATTCAGTTTACTTTTAAGCCTTGTGACCTAAACAAATTATTTGTTATCTTAAGCGGTTTTGAGATACTATGTACAAAGGCAGAATAAATCTTCTGAGAACTGCAACTCGCTTAGGAGACACTTACGCCCTGCGATGCTCTATTTTGAGATCAGGGCAGTTACGGCCCTGGCCAACTTTCCTTCAATTTTCATAATTAAATCTCTTTTTGCATTCGTTTTACCCTACGCAATTCTCGACTCAATCACGACAAAATTATTTACTGAAACGAATTCAGACGCGATCCATGTTTGTTTTCATACACGAAACAGATGGCAAGTTTCGAAAGCTTGAGGTCTGTGTACATAATATTCAAGAAACAATGCGATCGATGAAAAATGTCCGGAGACGGCGTCCCGTCGACATCTTTCTTATTGCAAAAAGCAACGTTTGACGTTGTTGACACTTTTTCCAGACGACACCATGAGGCGATCCAAATAAGTTGTCAATGAAGACAGTTGCAACTTTTTTCGGGCCAAGAAAAATTTAAGTAAAGTTGAGGCAGATGACAACTACCAACCCTTCCAGCTTTTCAACCCCAACCCTTATCACCAAGAAAATAATTGCGTCGTAGTGCTCGTTATTTCGGCCGGATCGCTTTAACGATTCACATAATTTCAGTCAATGGTTGGGTTATTGCGAGTTCTGGGTCAAGACGAGTCCCGCCTGAAACTTATTCTCTCCAGATTGGATTTGCACCGTCCAATCAGGACAATCAAGACCGAGCTTTAAAGAGGAAATGAAACTCTTTATTCGATGCTCTGTCCAAATGCGCCCCAAGTCAAGGATAGATATTTTAAATATTTTTTAACTTATTTGCCATCCTGACGTGACAGGGAAAAGGAATTTTTTATAATGTCAGATTGCAAGTTGGAAAGTGCCATCAATGATGCAAAGATTGATTGAAAAGAACGGAGGCAATGGGTGGACTTTGATGCGGGTTTTTTTACGCAACCACCAACTGCCCCTAAATTATTTATAGCTAGTTGAGGTTTCAATAAAAATAGTTACCAACTTTAGTAATTAGCGACCTAAATGAAAAACTTGCTGACAACGCAAATATTTATTTTACTAACAAAACTGTAGCTTTTAAGTAAAGACACGGAAACGTTTTTGCAACTTCTCTAAAAAGCAAAACTTGGTAACGTCATAGTTTAACGAGCTGATTGAATTTCCGCTCTAGCCGCCTGTATCTTGACACAAATCTTATTTCGGGGGTTGTTGAGTTAACGCAAGGTTTGCTTCGGATTCTACGTCACAGTTCATCTTTGGTTCAATAGAGATTGGCGATCGAAACTTTTCATTCAGCTTTCAGGCGTGACTGTAAAGTTGCCGAAACCATTTCAGCAATGAAGCATAAACACTCAGTCATATCGTGTAACTCGTCTGATAAATTTAGTTCGCTTTGAACGTTTTGACGCAATTTGCATTAAAGCCGCTGTCTGAGCCTACATAACGATAAGAGGTAACCTCAAGAACTGTTGACAAAAAATTCGCATTTTGAGCGCAAGAAATGTCGAGCTTTCAAAATAGAGCAAAGCTATCGTAGTTGCCAAGAGGCGGGATTACCTGCGAGAGTTGGCAACAACTAGAATTGAAAAGATTTTTGTTAAAAATCTCCTTGCAAAGTAAAATTGAGTGACATTTGCCATTTGTTCGCTGTTGCTGGATGTAACGTCGAAGCTTCAAAACGGAATATTAACAGAAAATTTAAAGCTCGCTCTTAACTGAAAAATATTGCTTCTTGAAATTTATGACGAGTCATAAGTTGAGCAATAACTGATTTTGTGTCTTAAGGGTGCAGAGTTTTCTTCGCCAACTGGAATTGAATACATTTTGATTGGGGAGCTTGTCTAAATTGAGTGACATTTGCGCTTGTCAAATGAAAAAAGTTGTTGTGGCAGTCAATTTGTTACCGATGACCTTTCAGCTTGGAACACCTGAAGCGAAATATTATATTTGGGACGAGACAGACAATAGGCTTAGGCCGCCTACTGGAACCATTTTAAGCGTTTAAAAATTTGGCCCGATTTAAATTCGGCCTTAACCGGCCCGCCTCTCAACTGTTCGAAATGAGTATCCCGACATACCTCAACTGAACCTAAACTCCAACTTTTCTAATAATACCAACATCGGTTGAATCCTTCCATGCAACTTTCCCGAATATAAATATTCAAGTTCCCGATTCAATCCAAAGCTCCCGAGCTTATCGAATATGCAATTATGTCAAGCAGCTAGCGCGTGTGTGGAAACTTCAAAGTTGATGGAAATACATTTCAGTGAACCCTTAACGCGAAGCGAATCGTGGGCTTATTAAAAAATACACAATCTGACGCGACGCGACGTGGAAAGGCAACAAGTAATTTCGGATGCCGGCTTGAATACAATTTTGTTTTTAATTTCGGCCCCGATCCGGCGGACAAATCAGAGCACGGAAAATTTTCATTCCCAACCAGCACCTGAAGCGTCTTCGTTACAAAAAAAAATTGCAGAAATTTGAAAGCAATCGATACAACTCAGAAGGAATGCATGTTAATAGAAGAATTGTCGAGGGAAATCTAGCAAAGACGTTGAAGCTTTCTACTGTTCAATTTCCTGAGCGGCTGTCTCGTAAAAACTTAACTGAAACTAGCTGTTGCTACTTTTTTCAGGAGATTTATTGAAATTTCTGTGGCTTAGTAACTAAAGTTGCGCGACTAAAAGCTTCGTTGCGAAAGCTTCAATCGATTCCTGAAGCGATTGGGGTAGCACGAAAAAAATTATTACTTCCGCTCCTTGCATTATTGAAAGTTTTGCGACTTTCCGAAATTACGCGGGCTTTGCAGAAAGCGTTAGCTTCTCTCGAAAGCTCCCTCTTAATCTGCCATCAACATACATGAGCCGGAAGTTTCGATTCCCATCGATCAATCTCGATTTGCCGAATTCAGTTAATGGGTTTAAAGTGCGCTTATCGAAATTTTCGTCAAATTTCGAAAACTTTGGCAATTATCTAAAAGCTTTGATTTCTTCACAGTTGCGACGTTAATTGCAAAACTCGAATCTTTCGCTTGAATAAATAATTTAATTCATTGACGCGTCGACGCTTTTTTCGATTCGGGCTTTTTGGTGCGGCCCGTAAATAATTTAGGACCTGCTTAAATTACCGAGGAACCCCTCCCTATAGGTAGTAAATTTGATGCGAACGTCGGGCTGGCATGTTCATACAGCCACAAGTCAAAACGTAAATATTTTATTTTCCTGGACGTACGCAGCTTTATTTCTTTGATTTATGCTGAAAATTTCCTGGCTGGCAAATAATAGCGGAAATTGGCTACGTACAGTTTTCGAACTTAATTTCGAACACGTCAATTTTAACCGCAACATGTGGTACTAAAGAGAAAGTTGTTGTTATACCAAGAGTCGATAAATAAATAGAAGCGAAGGTAAGCTCCGAGTACTCGTAACGCAATAAGATGTTTCAGTCGAAAATGCTTAAGAGTCGATAAATAAATAGAAACGAAGATTTGTCGAGGTTGCAGCTCTAACGCAATAAGATGTTTCAGTCGGAAAAGTAGTTAAAAATAAAAATTCCTTTCGGCCACCTAAAATAAATCCGTAAAAAAGTTTAAATTACTCCACGTAGCTCGCGTCTATCCACATCCAATTTTCTGCAGTGAATGCCGGGGGAAATGAAATAATAAATTAACCGAGCCCAGCTAAGGGATTGTAACAATTTTATGACTACTGTCAACGGCAAGATGAGTCCTTAAAGCGTCGCAGGACTTGGAGCTTACAATGTTCTATACTTGTGCCGTTGCATCTCGCCTTCGGCGAAACGACTGTTCTTCCGAAAAGTAGAGGGGGCCACCGGCCCATCTACTAAACTTGGACCGTTTGCTTTATTGGGGTGTTGAATTATTACAACAAAATTAGCTTTCATTGCGGCCAACAACCACAAAATACCTACAGAAACGGGGACAATGAGATAATGTCCAAATAAATAAGTAGCTACGAGCATCACTTTGATAAGAATTTGATTTTGCCTTCTAACGATTGTCACGTTCACTGATACCGAGTTTTAAAAAAATCTTAAGTTTCCTAATTCGAATCTAATATTCGCGATAGTCAAGAATCAACGTAGAAATTCTTTTCTCATTACCTCAAAACCATTTCATGTGATGACTTTTGGTGCAGAATGCTGCAGATGCCTTGCTAGCTCTAAAGACGCGGTAAAAATCTTTGAATAAAAATTTTGTTTTTCTCTTGTTACACACATTGTTAGTTTAAATAATTGACTAACAAACTTTTTCATTACTATATTGCCAAAATAAATTAAACGAGAAACTCAAATGTCTCCAGAGACTGCCGCATGGCGTAACTTCCTTTTGAGGAGGCAAAATGTTTTGCGTTGGAATTTTTTGCCGGTGAAATCGAGAGTTTTAAAGCTCGAGCTTAGAGGCGGCAGTTGCTTTATTAATCAAAGTAAATATTATGATTTGAAATTAAATTTAGTATCGGTGTCCTTCAAGTGTGCAGTTCGCACGAATCTCACGAAGATAAACACACGATCAGAATTAAAGTTATACGAGAGTGTCTCGAAATCGAAGACGGTTTCAAAGTCTAACAAATCAAATTCGGTTTGAAACGTCGAGCTTTTCACCAACTCGACAAAACTTCAATAGAAATTGCTTCTTAAATCCGCATGAACCGCAGGTTTGCCAAAATAAAAATCTACCAAATACGACCCCTAATCACACCTCTTCCAAGATAATGGAACTTGGCAGCAAATTTTTTGCGTAAATAGTTGTAACGATCCTTGATTGAGGGCGCAACCTTTTCTTTGGCCAGAGAAGCCGCTTAAAGTGGTACAATTAAACGACAATCCGATCTTCTGATTATCTCAATTCGAGGAGGTTCTTAATTCGGCCACAATTGGAGTTTCTTGCCGCCTCCGTAGCCTTAACAAGTCCCTTATTCGAACCACCCACGTTCTCATACACAAATGCGACTATTTCGGGCGCAAAGACGTTTCGGTATACAAATAAATTATATTTACTTCGGCGGTTGAACTCCATTTAATCAGATCAAAAGCGCTCCCTGTGTAAAAGAAAAACGTCGACAAATTTACCTAAAGAATCCGAAGCGGGCGAAACTCCATCCGCCGTCAGAGCCCATCCATGTTGTTCAACCCTAATTTTATTTAAATAAGTGGGGACAGCCGCGGCAGCGGCCCCAAAATGTGACGATTTAAATATTTATTAGCTTTGTGTGTAAATTTAAGTGTTTTTCGTCGTAGTAATCTGGCAACAGCAGTTCTTTTTAGTAATTCCATTTTGCAATTGACCGAATTTCAGTCGTTGGCAGCGCGCTTTTCCTTTCTTTTTTTTGGCAAAAGCTCGAAATTTAATTACGACCGCAGTTGGAAAAAAGGTGGACGTTTAACCTGGCGATAATGAAATTTTGTGGACTTTTGTCGGAATTCACCGCTTTGATCGGCCAATTACGCGGTCAAGGGTAACGGAAAGGAGTTGGGTTGGCCGGTATTTGAACTGATTTAGGAAGGGCCGCTCGATAAAAATAATACCGTGACGCATAAGACGTCAGACACACCTAACTATAAATCATCGCCTTTTGTTTAGCTTTTGCAAATCCTTCAAAAATTGATTTTTTTTCACCGAAACAATCGACTGGGCGAGGTTTGTAAGCAACTGGTAGATTCATCAAAAGTTACAAAGGTTGAGGATAAATTGCTTGGCGGCGTCTCGATTGTGGCGCAAACTAAAGTGATGCGGCTGCATAATTAACTGACATGATGAGGGACCGTACATGCTACTTTGCTAATAAAGCTAGTTGATATCTAACAAAACTACCCCGCTGCGCCCCACTTTCCACTAAGCACCTTGCTGTCGTGCCAAAGAATTTACAAAACTTTTAATTAAGTCTGGGCGTCTTCCATGCAGGACCGTTAGTGCACCATAGTGCCCTTATCAATTATCGAGCAGACAAAGTTTAGAGGTAATAGCCGCAGTTTTGTTGCTTTAAGTTGCCAAATGGACCCATATCGCTACCTAGTTATGGCATTATCGACGTGATCAGAGGCAACCGAGCTTTATCGGTACCTATTCCAATAAATTTCTTTCGATCTTCCTTTATTGATATCCATTAAAACTTCTCTCGGTTCCCGAATTCATATTAGACATTCCTCTTAAAGGTAGCAAAACTTTTATTCATTTGGAGCCGAGGCGTGATTGAAAATTTTATCTCGCAAAGTCCCCCTAACTTGCCGATGAAATCTCTAGACCTCAAAATTATGAGAATCGCATAATAATTGCTACCTACAGTCTTTGTTTTTTTGCTTGAGTAATTTTTTATTACTATTTTATGTGTTTTCTTGTAAAAAAAATTATTTAAATAATAAGGACAACTTAATTTAATTTACTCACGTATCTTCTAAGGAAGGCATTAACAGTTTTAGCAACAATTAATTTATAGCTTTACAGTGCTGCAACATTTCAAACGGGGTTGCTGCAACATGAATTAAATATTTTTATAAAATTGTTAATCCGTTAGAAGCTTTAAAGCTCGAAGATTCTTCCTTAGCGTCAATTGGGCTACGTCAATTTTTTTTTTTAATTTATTGCTCTTCATTTAATGATTATGCTTTATGTGGCACGTGTTTCGTGGTAAGTCAAGAATTCGTTTCCAATTTTATATTAAATTCATAATTTGAAACCCCTTTCAATGTTCACCAAGAAGGACGGGCGCATGATCCGGCGTTGATATTTATATTTTTCAAACTCGAGTATTGTTAGGTTTTCGTGTTACTGAATTTTATTTCGAGATTATAAAGAACGCAACCCCTTTGTCACCGGCATCCTCATTGGACAAAACAACCAAATTTTCGCCTAAATAAATCACTACATTATCCGCCCCTATATTGTTTGCGCGATGAAATCATTTGGGTGCTAAAATAACAAATTTCTTCCTAGCTCGTTACTGTCACATCAAAAGAACTACTCTTCATTGTGCATCGATCAATCATAGTTACGTTGCGGTAATGCTGAATACAAAGCTTTACGGAATACATCCAGAAGCGTGTGGTAAAATTTTCAATGCGATTACGTCACGTCTGTGCTAATTTCGGCTGGAATTGGCAGCACTGTTGTTAATAGAGATGTTAAAGTTTTGTCACGTCGCGAAATGTCCAAATGCGATTGGAAAACTGCAAAATTAAGGCGAGGCGTTATGGGGTTGACATTTTATCATTCAATGAACGTTTTGACGAAGAGCATCTCTTTGTCGTAAATTAATTCCGTGGACCAGTTATTAAAATGAAGACGATGCAAAAGCTCTTAATGGAAGAAATAGAGATTACCGATATCGGTTCGTCATCAATAGACGGAGTTTTCGAGTATACGAGTCCATTCATATTTTGCGTAAAAGCTGTGACGTCGAGGCTTTGCCAAAAGTTTTTTTTTGCTCAGGAATGTTGAGTTAGTAGTTGGAAAGCGCCAACATATTAAGCTCGCATCGGCTGCGAAACGCGCAGTTGATAAAAAATTTAGGAACGGTGCTGTAACGTAAATAATTTAAGACATGATTAGGGGTTGTAAATTTAAAATTAGAAAAGTTTCGAGCTGGGCAATAAATTTAAAGTTAGAACCGAAAAAAATGTCGCTTTTCTGGCTATAAATAGCAACAGAAGTTCTGTCACCATTCAAAGTTTCAAGAAATTGGAAAGTCATGTCAAGAGATTTACGAACCGCGCATCAATGTTACAAATCGCACGCAGTTAAGCACTTCGAATCCTTCGGGAAGTTTAAAGCCGCGTTGGAATTTGCACAAGTGGAAACCGCGATATGTGTCGTAGGAAAGAATTTTTCAAAAACTCCCACAACTTCAAAGGACTGCTTTAACGTTATTGATTGGGGGAAAAGGTGCGGGAATAAAGCGCGCACAATGTGTGCTTCGAAGGTAATTAATGTCTCCTGGATGGGGAAAGTTTCCGGAAAGTTTATTTTTAAATTGAGAAAGAAACGGCAATGGTTGGTAGATTCGGCAAAACTCATGCGGCCGGATTTAAATAAACCCCGACAATTTGCATATTTTGTGAAACTTTTAATTAGTTTGCAAGTCCTGATTGACGCCATGCCATTGCATTCGATGACAATCGACACGGGTGTAAGTCGCATTCACTTGCATTTGCTTAAATTGCAAAAGTTTAATTGACAACTTTTAACGACGATTGAGCCGAATTGGCACTCCGTTAACTTTTGCGAGTTTAAAGTAACTAACAACTCGTTTTTTCATATGTGTGCGCGCAGTTAACTCGAGCACAAATGGTGGATGCGCCGGGTGAATCTCCTCGGCGCGGCGCGCTCCTCAACACGAATGGGAGTCTAAAGGGCGTAAATCTGATATAAAAAAAGGATGCGACACTAACAAAACGGACAAAACATCAACTCGAAGACGTTTCTGATCCAATATGACCAAACATAGAGCAATTGCGGCCATAGTCTCTTCTTATTTTTATTTTTTCCCTTTTTCGTTTTATTGTTCTGCTTAATTACTATAACTTTTTATGTAACAAATTGTTACTAAATAAATGTTATCTTATTTTAGCAAGATATTATGTACTCATTTGTCTCAAGCTGTTTACCCTCACGGCCGATCCTTCTCTTGGCGGATCACTTTACTTCACCAAAAGCTCCATGACCCAGAATACCTGCAAGAAGACTCGCCAATTTTCCGCAATGCCAGGTAGATCCTTAAATAGACCCTGTACCCCTATTAATTATTGAAAGACAATTAAAATTGTTTTTGATAAAAAGCGGCTGGAAATAAGCCTCTCTTCTGGATTTTTCGTTTAGCTGTCAATCGAGGCAACAACAGCAAAAAAATTCGTAAAGCCCGTTGAAAGCGACGTCGGCACGGCTTGGCAAAGTGTGCTTCGTTCGATTTGTTTTGCACAAATCGACTTGGGCTTTTGCGATTTGCGTGACGGGAGAGCGCCAGAGCGGAGCGATTTTAATACCGCTTCCTCGGGATAATGTGTAAATATGTATAAAGCCAATAGCAATCTTCTGAATTTAAAGTAATGTATCGACGTCAACTTTACCACTGTGCACTATTTTTAACAAACAGTGAACGATCCATCAAGCCACTGACACCAAAGACGTATGGGGTCGTTACTGTAAGTACTCAAACGATAAACAACAACGGCCGCCAATGATTCGGAGATTTTGCCAAAAAACAGCTTCAAGGGCTGAAAAAATTTTTAACGTAACGACTGTAACGTAAAAGGATTTTCGCCAAAACTGAAAGTTTTAAGTTGTAAAAAGCGAGTCCGCCCTCTTATCACTTACGAATTGTCGACGGTACGAATCCTCCCTAAGTACCTAAATCGCTATCAAGACTTTTGAAACTCTCTGAAAGAAAAGCTAACACGTGTCTACACTTCCTCAGCGAAAAAAGATTTGGGTCTTTACGTATTGCTGAAATTTTCTCTTCGAACCACCGCAAGAATTACTAAGTTTTAGTGATGCCGAGGAATTTGTTCTTCTGCCTCCAACTTGCGGGTTTTGCCTCATTAGTCATCAGCGTCCCGAAATTTGTAAGGATTATCCGACGTTTTTATCGTAAAGGACGACTTTACGCCAACCTCTACCTATTTACCCGTTTACGTTTTTTTTAGTCCATAAGTCTTGCTGTAGCAGCGACGAGATCCAGAAGGAAACTTTTGGGCTATTAATGAGACGTTGCAGGCTGTAAGGAACTCTTCTGATTATTGTTTTGTGCTTGTCTTTGATGTAGCGTTTGCGTGTCCGTTTCAAGTTCACTCTTCAGTTTGATTTAGCGTTGCATCAAAGCGCTTGATGGCATGTTATGTTTATTTTGTTACATCCGTTGCGAGTTGCACTCATTCGTTTGGCAAATCGCATTTCCGCTGGAACGGACCGGCGAATTTAATGCGACGTTTGTTGTCTATTTAAAACGAGGCGAATAACGTAGAGTCAGGATTGAAGAGTTAACAGTGCTTCAGGACAACAACATGGAAGTCTCTGGTGAAATAGAGCCTGAAATTATCAAATTTTTATTTGAAAAGTAAATTAACTCTCGAGTTATTGCAGAATAATATCTTTATTTGATGACACGGGAAGATACCGTTGTACCGTTGTAATAGTAACAACCACCTATTGGTGGTTGTTACTATTTTCTTTGTGAAACAATGCCCAACAAAATTGAACCTAAATTTGTATTCAATAATATTAATTTAATTAATTTTTACTAATTAATATTTTGTTGTAGCAATAACTATAATTTTATTTTGCAGAAAAATACGAAGGGAGCAAAGCTTCAAAAACAATAGAATTAACCAAAATTAGCTCTCTAGTTATAGTCCCAACTACATAAATAGTTTTTAAACGTTAAATTTTTATTTATTACATCTCTCGTTACTATTTAACGTTTTAAGAACGTTGCAACTAAATTTACGCACTTTTTGCTGTTGGGAAAATTTTTGTGGTATAACATTAACGTAAATCCAGACGACGTGCAACACCACTTTTCACTTCATTAATTTCGCTGCTGATTCATTCATTTTCACTTCCATCTCTTCGTCAGGTGATAATGAATTTTTGCCGCAAGAGTGGAGCATAAACATCAGCATGATTGCCCTAAAGAAATGGATCCGTTGGAAGCTCTTCATTCTGCAGTCAAAGTGATGAATAGACATTCTGATAAAGTTTTCTTGCCGAAATGTGAACAATAATTTACCTCTGGCAGCTATAAAATTAAAAGTGGCGACACTAAACGGTTCTAACGCTCAATTTTCTTGCAGATGATCAAAATGATGGTGACTGTGGTGTTTGTCTACACCGTATGCTGGCTTCCTTACAACGTCCTGCTGGTAAGTCAAAGTAATTTGCAGATAATTAGTGCTGTTTAAATTTGTGGCACGCTTGTTTTTAAATTAACCTCTTCTATTCAAAAGATGGGTTGTAATAAAAAAAAATTAAGTAGACAATTTTACGTCTCTCGCAGCAGGTCGGCTCTTTGTTTGAACACAAAATTAGAGAGTGCGTGCGTCATAAAGAACTGATATCTATTATGTAACTTTCAAATCGATTAAAACTTGCTAAAATTAGTTTCGAAACTCATCAGTGCCTCAGCGATAACAGGACCAATATAAGAAATTCTAGATTTTTCCATTTAAAATTATCGATGGAAGTTCCAGGCGTTCCAGATTCGACGCAAACACTTGTTGCTAACTAGAAGGAAAGATAACGAATCATAAATTGCCCCCCAACTTGAGGACGAAAATTATTATCTGGGAGGTAAATAAATTCTCGGTGACTGATGTTACGACAATAACGGGAGATTTGAAGGTGTCAAAGAGAATTTGTAATTATTAATGTCTTTGTTAAGCACGAGCCAGAATTTCACCCAGTTACTTGGTAGTTTCACTTAAAAGATCTATGACTCTGCATTATTAAAACGAAGAAGAACTGATTTATTTATTGCCCCAACAGTCGGCGTGATATTAAGGAATTACCTCCATATTTTGCTCAAAATCACCATAATCTCAGGTATCAAGGAAAATGGCGCGTAATTGAGTTTATGGTAATTTATTGGCGTGATTTTCGTCTTTACAGTTAATTCCCAGGTAATTTATTGAAAATTCAAAGGTACCATAATCCCATTACCGATTGTCTTTGAGTAAAATTCGGTTTTATGACAAAGAGTGGTGGAATGCGTGACCTTTATTAGTGGTGGCGAGATCTGTTCAACTGTCGACAACTAGAAAAGGCTTTTAGTGCAGGACAAACTAACACTCCTTTCGTGTGGGTGGCAAAATGAGCATTGTGCATGTAAAGTCTAACGCCATGTTAAAAATGAGTTATAAGCGCTAATGGCAAGTTAAAGCTCTGCTTGTTTGTAGGTGGCGTCCGTGCGAACATTGCACATAATTCACTGATGCCAACTTATCCTTTATCACGAAGTAGTGCTGTTTTCGAACAGCCTTTGTTAAATTGGCACGAGTGCACAATAATTTAATTTGTAGCTAGGGGCAGGATTTTTCTTATCCTCTCTTGTCTGCACCCGGATTTGTCTTGTCAGGTTTATTGAAATTAATTTTAAAAATGGCTACTTTGAAAAACTATGAACAAACTGAATTAAGTAGTTTTCAACTTTCAAGCGCAGCGCAAAATTTTATCCAATTTGCTAAACAATCCTCCCTAAACGCTTGTGCATTCATTCAGAATTGCGTGTTTTTGCAATAAATGTTTGCTCATGCAAATTCGAGTCGCGGACCCAGCAAAATGACGAGTGCTCCGTGTCTACAATAGAATTTGTAGTTTTTCCACTAACAAACTTTTTTTTAAATCATTTGGAATTTGAAACAGCAAGTCGGGTTAAGTGACCATAAAATTTGCCGGATGATTAGAGTTTACGGTTCCACTCCCTGCAGACTGAATGCACGAGATAAAGACAAAGCAAACCCCATGTTCGCATTAAGCCATTAACCCGAACGATTTTCAAGGGTTACTCTCTTTTCGCTACGTTTTTAACGAGAGTAATTAACTTGATTGCGCACCACGTCAAGTTCAATGATTTGATCACAAGTTCAGGTAATTCAGTTTTAACAGCGCAAAATCCGCCCCGGTTCCAATTATGAGGTTCGATCCCGTTAAAGGGGCCCGGTACGAGGGCCAATTCAAAAGATTTTTTACCTCAGTTTTTTCAATGTTGGTGGCTCTACAGCAATAATTTTTCCGATCACTTTCAATGAATCTTCTCATTTCTCGAGCAATTGCTTTTTCCAGACTTGTCACAATAACATTTTTCAGATGAAGGGGATAATTAATTTTATTTGGGGTAACTTTTTCTCTTTGATCAGGAAAATTTGCGACTTTAACGCTGAAACAAATTTATTCGGAAAAATTCGGACTTTCGGGGCGTTCTAGTGAAATATTGCATAACATCTGCTGAAATGAGGTATCGGATATTTTATGGCCAAGCTGCTGTTATGGCATGCGAATTAATCCAAGAGCACAATGGAAACACGACGTTAATTTTCCACCTAAGCAACCTCGTTAACAAAACCATTCATTGATGAAATTGAAAAACCGTTTTGTACCAATAAAGCCCAACACTCACGTGAGCAGTCAGCTATGATTGATGGTCGGCCAATTTCGTTACCATTAAAAAAAACTCATTACCCTAACACCTTAAGATTATTTCCAGCAATACAAGATTTTTTAGTTTCCACCCCTAAATTACGGTTGCTAACAATTAAGATCTCGCCTAATTTCCCGATTCTTCTGACTAAATTTTTAATTTTACTAAATTACTTCCAACCCCTAGAAATGCACGATTTTTTTATTCGCTGAACAGTAATTTACGTAGCGAATTTAATTGCGAATTCGTAAATAAAGTTTACGGGCGCTTTCCCGGAACTGATTGTTTTTGATTGCCGCTCTTGTTGCAGATCGTTAGCGAGAACATCAGCGAGAGGGTGATGACGTTCCTGTATTTCGCCCTCCACGGATTAGCCATGTCGCACGCCTGCTACAACCCTATAATTTACTGTTACATGAACGCCCGGTTTCGGGACGGCCTCATCCAGGTCCTCAAATCCATTCCTTGCCTACGCAGGTGCGTTCCTTCCCTGCAAAACTCATCGGGATTCCCGCACACAGGTGAGAATTATTTTCCAGTCGTTAAAATTTAATTAGTCAGAGTCGGCGGACGGGACCGGAAAGGTCGGGGAGCCAACCGGGCGACCCGGAAAGGGGTTGCGGATCATTCGGTAATCGCCACTAAATTCAAATTTGTCCAACGCTGAAAAGCGACTTCAAGGCCGGGTTGCTGCTCTTCGGTGCCGCCATTTCCGGCACTCCCACGCCGGAGCTTTCAGGATCTTGGCGAACTCAAAAAAATGTTGTACTTTCAAAAAATAATTTTAATCAGGAATTCTATTTGGAAGAACAAAAATAATTTTAATTATTATTTCCATTTTTAAGAAAAGAAATAATTTTAATTAAAGACAATATTTTCTTTATTATTAGACATTTAAAAAAATTATTGTGTCGTGATTCTTTTGAAAAGGAAAACGCGGGCACTCTTGCATGAGTTATCCCGTCTTTGGTTTGAAATGTGACAATTTAATTAAATTACACTTTAGGCTGGAAAAAAAAAGTTTATGAGCAAAAACGGATATTTACCGAATGAATTCGCTTCACTTTCAGTTCTGCTCCGCCAATATCGCTAATGCTTTGAGATTAGCGGGAGTCTGGCAGCGGGTCCCGGAAAGCGTTTTTGAATGAATAATGCAAAAAGCTGCTACGATCAGTGATTACAGACGTTGGCGCACGTTGTTGTCACGGTCCCGAATACAAAAGGGTAGAAAGCCGCAACTCAAGTTTCAAATAATAAAACGTATGCTTTATGCACGCTGTCGGCTATTCTGTACCGATTTTTTGGTCGTGCACGAGAAGTAAGTTGTATCTCCCCAACATTCTCAATTCCCAGGGGCAGGCGTCACGTGGCAATTTTGCCCGCATAAAGTTTCACATGTGCATTATTCGCATTGTCACGAAACAACAACCGTGGCAATGTTTCAGCAGAACGAGACCCTCTTAGAGGTAATAGAGTTTTGGGAGAACGTGACCGCCCTCTCCATCATCTCAAAAATGAAACAATTTTCAGAAACTGACTCCCGTTACTTACGCGAGCGTAGTGAATAGTTAATAACAAATACGTGCTTGTTAAAAGTTTCGAAAGCCTAGAATTGGTCCGGTGATCAAGGGGTTGAAGCGGAAAATGTAAATGGGGTCGTTTTGTAAATTAATTTATCGGAAACTAGCCCTGACTCTGATTTATCTCACCAAATTCACGTAACTAACACCGATAAGGGTGGTATTGGAAAATAAATCAAGCAAGCACCCGCCTCAATTCCGAACGAGCTGATAGTTTCTTCTCGTTGCAGTTTTCCGGGTGAATTCAGCAAAAAATTGAACGTGCATGGAGTAAATTTTGCAACGAAGCTGTAATCGCAACGGGGTTGAAATCGTAGGGGTGGAGAAATATTGATGTTTGCTCACAGAAATTATGTTGAGGCAACCCGCCGCAAATAGACAAAACCCGATTAATGAGCGTGTTTGTTGAGGACGCTCAAAGCACCGACCTCAAGGCGCTAACTAATTGCGGCGTTAATTTCCAAAAATAACCCCGAAAATTCGGCAACAATGTTCGACTTTTAACCGAAAGTCTAATTCTGACGGGCCGTTAAATTAAATTTATTCATAAGGAGTTTTATCAACAAGCCATTTTATGAGGTGGTTATAAAATTTATTACCTATTTAAATTCCAATCTCGTCGGAATTATACCCTGCTCGCTTGTGGTACAACTCTTGCGCCGCAAAAAGATGCGATTATTGCTGGACCCGCAGGGATTCATTTGGCGGGTCTGAAACTATGATAACTCGTAGCTAAATTTACCATTGCGGCTCTTCTGTGGCAAATTGCGACTTAAAACTCAATTAATTAAGTGATTTTGAAAAGTTTCGGGTGGCAGGTTAACGCTTAAAAATGAATGAGGTTCGGAGGAAGTCACAGGCCCGAAAGAAACTAGATTCGTTGATGAGGTTACCGCCAGTGTCAAGAGAGGATCCGTGTTGCGTTACGGTTGAGATTACCGAGATTAACTTCAGCTCTTTACAGCGAAGCGCACAGTACGGGGGTTGAGTGAAAATTTTACAGCCAGAAGCATTTTTTATTATCTATTGACATAACCTTTTGCTGCCTGAACAATGTAAATTCGTTATTTCTGGCCCAATTTTCTGCAAGAAAATCTGCATCTTTAATGCATAAATAGACGGAGACTCCATTTATTATTATAGGGATTTTTACCCTTTGGGCTAAAACTTACTTCTTTCTGTAAATCCATTTTCAACGTTAAGAAAGGGGGTAACAAAGGTTCAGGTCCAGTTCTGGATCGTGATTCAGGAATCACCAACATCAGTGATCTGTCAGTGAGCCATTAGCGCCTGTTAATGTCGCAGACAGCGTAATGGGAAAGTTGGGACAAAAGTGCGAAAGCGCCGAAATCCGAGCTTTCACTTGCTGCACTTGAAGCGATTTGCTCAATCGATTCGATATTTTCATCGCCCGCTAGACTGGCGTCTTTTCGATTTAATTGTGCAACTTCTCGTCAACTCGGCTTTTTCCAGTAAATTGTCGGATAATTATTTTTCGAAATCCTTTGAACTGTTGGGAGCGAATTGAACGCGTAACTTCATTGGATTCCAAATCCAGTCGCGATTTAATCGGCAAGATGGGTTTTGTTCATCGGAGTTATTAAAATTCCCGTTCCTTTCCTAATTGACTACAGGACGACCAACTTTAATGGGCCATTGTCAATAGTTAATACTTATCTCTAACGTCTATTTCTCCAGAGACGTTCTAACGAGCTTTATACGGGCAGCACGGGAATTGCTAACGAAACCTCCAGCTAAATTTCAGCCAACTGTAAGCCAATTGAAAAAACTGCGGTATTGAAATATCACCTGTCGGCTGAAGTTCCATTTAGAACGGACGAGACGGAAACTGCACCACCGCCTTTCATTCATCTTCGTCGCATCTCAAATTAAATTTTATTGCCCGTCCGGATCAACTTCACTTAGTTTAATTTCTTCCACAATTACGTGGTTGAACCTCCCCGATTCAATTATTAAAATTGATAGATTCGTGCCTCTTGCCAACTATTGTCGCCCCATTTCGAACAATGGCAACGTAGCTCGATCCCCGAATCATCATGCATACATTCGGGGCAAACTATGCCGCTTGAAATTAGTTCAGCAGGAGCTGGTGGCGAAACAATAATTATTGTTCTTCGATAAATTCAATTAGTTTCTCGTCGCAATTGTTGTTCTATCTTGGAAGTTCGGAATTAACAATGGTGATTTTGTGCAGGGGTCGAGGGGACGGAGAGCACGGTTCTGCACCGCAACAACACCTCCACCACTTACATCAGTATGAAGAGGAAGAACTGCAATCGAACCTCGACTTGCCACCATCAACTCCCGGTGCGATCGGCCTCGTTGATGAGGAACTCCAACAATCACATCGGGGTCCGGAGGATACGCTACCCCGAAGACATTATGGACGAGCAAATCTAGATGTGAAATTAATTGCTGTACTACCCGAAGAACCTTGATGTAAAACGCACGTTAAGAAAATTGGAGAATAACTGTTTTGTGTTACATGGAACCTGTATTTAATAAAATTTCTTTTGAGAATTTCCGGAAAATTATTGCGAATTGTTGGGAGCGACAAAGGTAATGAAGCGGTGTTGTTGCGAGGAAATTAGAATTAGGTGAACTTCCCGGAGAAAATTTATTTAACTAGATTTATGGCGCAAAGGTTTATAACTGTCACGTATAGGTGAAGATAATGGGTTCCCGGACTGGGCCCGATTGTCCTAGATGACTGCCGAATCCGGGAGAGTAGTTGTTGATTTGTTGTCACGACGGATGTTGGGTTTCGGCACAATTGCTGTTTAAATAGATGGCGGCAACTGTAATTAGTCATTTGCCATCGGGACGCTATCATTATTGTCTGCCGCGCAGCATTTCAAGATTGTGTAGATGCTGGATTAATTTTCATTTCTTAGGACGAAAACGGAAGGAGGGTGGAACGTGGGGCAGCATCATGTGTCATGTCAGACGCACATTAAGTATTTATACCAGCAAAATCCTAAGAAAGTCTCTCGCTGCAAACAGACAATAATTACTTAATGGCTTTTCTAAAACAGTGAATGTCCACCGAAGTTTGCAACAAAACTGATGACTCATAGCTCATAAGGGTTGTTGTTTGACGCCAAAAACGTCAAGTTCAACAAGCAAACCTCCGGATGCAGGGTCCATAATGGTGATTGATGAAGAAAAAATTGTTTTTGTTGCCTAAGTGCCCGGTTATCGTTAAGAAATCAAATTTGGGTTTTGCGGCGTTGCCCAACAGGTTCTTCTTTGTGACGTAAACGTGGGTTTATCGAATTTCCGGCAACAATAGCGTCGAAAATTGCGAATAAAAAGAAAATTGCCGGTTCACTTTCGGTATTGTTACGAATCAAGGTTGTCGAAATAGAAACTTGTCGATAACTTAACAGTTGCCTGCGTAATAGTTGCAAACTCCATAATCAGGTCTCACAACAATAATTAGAGATACAACAAGCAAATATCAAAGGAAGTCATTGAGAGGAATTTCGCGCGTCATCGACTGGAAACGTCCTCTAAGAGCGGACGCATAAATTCAATTAATCCTATGAACAGGTGGTTTAATTTAAACCCAATACCGGCGGCCAAATTTCCAGCCATCACCAAGGGTCGCACAATGTCAAATGGCTAATGCCCACCTCGCAATTAAAACACTCGACATTTAACAAATTGCCAATTGATTTTAGTTTTGCACTTCTTGTTTGACTTTTAGTTCTTAATTAAACTCGTTCTGCGGGTAGTCAGCGACCTCACAATCGCCGTAATTAGCCCCAACAAACTCCAGCTTCCGCCCCGCGACTTCTCAAAATAACTCAACTATTTATCTAGTATTAATTAGTTGGGTGTTTAATACTCATTAGTCAGGTGAAAAGATTTTAAATAAAAATTCATAAATTACCCCTTTTTCCAGATAATTTAATGGGTCGTATTTAACAGTCTACCAAATTTACCTAATAATTTCATACAAAAAAATACTTTTGTTTCCCAAAAATACTAAATGCTCACCAAAATTACGAAAATACATAATCTTAAAGCGACAACCAAATATTGACATAGTGCTGGCCTCTTATATATTTTGTTCGCCAAAATAACTTTTGTTGACCATAAATACTAAATGTTCACCAAATTTTATTCCGCATTTAATTCTAACATTATACCCAGATATTTAATTTTTGACAGTGTTTTATATTATTTAGCAGTTAAAAATACTATTTGTTGATCAAAAATACACAAGCAATAAAATGTTGTGCAAATGGTAAATAATTTTATGCAAAATTATAGCTGTAGATGTGCTAGGGCAAGGAAAATAAGAGTAAAAATAGAAGTGGTTTGCACAAAAAAAGATATTGATTTCCATAATATAAAAATGCTTTGCTGTAATTGGCTTGTATTATGTAAAACGTAAAACTTCTTTTAGTGGTAATTTCTAATCGTGCTTTTAAAAAAATACAGGGCCTTGAACTGACCTAGTACGAAACTTTTCTCGCGTGCCTCTTGTCTGGAAGCGCAAGCGGTAAGGAGAGATGCGCGAGCATATTTTATTTTTGGAGTAATAGAATAATTATTTGACGCACAAATAGTTTTTTTGAGAAACACTAAATATAAATGGATAGCGCGAATATTTATTATGTACAGCACGGACGCGTAACTTGAGCGTTCTAAATTTGGTGAACATTTAGTAAAATTGATAGACATATAGAATTTAAAATGTAAGCAATGGTAAAACAATACGCAGCATAGTTTTTTTAGTGATGATGTTCTCATTTTCTGATGTATAATAATTTGGGTTTTATTTAGATTTTTTTATGCTCATTAAATTTTCTGGTGGACAGTGCAAGCGATGTATGGTTTAATTTGGTGCATATACATTATATCTGTTCCCTAATTTAATTAGAAATTTGGGGGTAATCGTTAAATATCACACCCTCTCACCGGCCAATTGCGCGAATTTTCAGCAACGGCCGTTATCGACATGAAATATTTCAGGCCAAGGGCGGATTAGAATGTGTGAATGGCACGCAGTTCGAAGCTGCCTGGAAGAAATTTAACTGGCTGCATCGATGATGGAACCGGGAGAACGAAGACCGTAAAAGATCACAACGTTCACTCGGGACGTGGTAATAGTCGACATTGTCCTGTAAAAACAAAGGACTTAGTTTCGTCCTGTTGTTCTTGGCTGGCGAGCTGTTTGCGTCAATAAAACCAAACATGTTTCGGAGTTTGCTGAATATGCACTGGCTAAAACCAATGCGGTAAAGAATTCAAGAGCAACAACCGTCTAGACCAGCGTGCAGTTTAGAAGCCCTCAAAATGCAAATAAGATCCTCAGGACCCTTGTCGCCATTGAGTTGCGTGAAGAGAAATGAAAATTGGGAGCTTTAATTGTTGCTGCAGTTGCCAGTTGGATGTTAAATTTTTTTATTAAAGTTAGCAAAGCGTTCCACAATTTAAGTTCTTATCTCGCGGAATTAAATTGTATTTGCATTCAAGTTTTAAAATATATTTGTATTAAGTTACAGCGTCATCAGGGCTAAAAAAGTCGAGTTTTCCCCGCTCGCAGTCAACACAAACAGAAGACGTTTCTTTTGATAAACCCCTTATCAGTTCATCACCCTATCTCTACCTTCAACCTAACCTCTCGACCACGTTTGGTTGAATCCTCGTTATCTCTGCTGTGATTACAACGTTCGCTACATCTTTCCACAACAAAACCGCCATTTTCAATCCGGAAATATGATAGGTCCTCGACCTGTTTACGTGTTTTCAACGTCTTGATTCTCCGTGTATCGGATGGTTCCCTAGTGCATTAGAGGGATTTCACGTCGTACCTTCCTGGAATGTTGAGTTGAGTTTAACGTCAGTGAGTGTGAGCATGGCTGCCGACATTCAAATGCTTCCCAGTTCCGTGACATTTGTTGACAACCGAGTAAGTAATTATTACTATTGGTTCGCGAACAATTTAGTAATAACGTGGAACAAACAACTTTACGGTTATTCGACGGCCACTAACTGTTTATGTGAGTTGAAATTATCTCTTAAGTCCAACATATTGTTTAGTTAAGGGATGATTGCGGCAGTTTCAAGAAATTAATTGGGAATAAAACGTGAAATAAAGCAATAGTCGGTGTGAGTGGAAATAAACTTTATTGTTCTAAAATAAAAATAACGTCACAAGTAATTATTTTTGTTATCAGCGCTGATTATCGAGGGTCGAAAGGTTGCGGCCACTTCTTTTTCTCATATTTATTTAAACAAGTCGTTCACCTTGTTTAATTTTGGTAGAAACTTTTCGTCTCATCAAAAGCGAACTTGGGAAACTTTTTACGATCTTAAATATTCTGTAAATTACCTGCGCCTCTTCATTCATCTCATTCATTAACGGGTGAAACGCAATTATTCACCCGCGCCACCCTTGGTATTTACCAACATTTTTTTATAAATTTAGGATTAAAATTCCCGGTTTTTCTACTAACTCTTCTCATCTTGTTATCGAGCACTTGATCACTTATATACAACGTTTTCAAAAATAATAAGACAATCGAACATTATGCAATCAAATTTTACACCGAAAAAAAAATTATAAGAATTACTATCTTTGACTTTTTAAGCAATTAAGAAAACACAATTTGTGAATAAAATCGAGATAATCGTTGGATAAGAAGGAGGAATTTTGAAAATACTTATTTCAACAAGTTAAATATTTTTAATCAATAATTTAACATTTCCAGATTATTAAACTAATCGTAAATTATGAGTAGAATATTATTTTTAGATAACTGATATTGATCTAAATTCTAATACAATAAATCCAAGTCGTAAAAGCATAAGCTTCGAGTCTGTTGATTTCCAGAGGGTGTAAACCATAAAGCTCTCAAGGATTTTACATTTCCAGATTCCAGGGGAGCAGACGTGATTGTTGCTCAGTAGTTGCGTAATTCCTCAAACTTTCAACTATTATTTAAGCAATACTGTCTCTTAATAACGACCACAATTTTGATAATTTTTATTAATGAAGGAGATAAAGGTGCTCAACACTTTTTAGCCATCAAAATCCAGTAATAAAAGCATTCGATAAACCTTCACCTTCGCATAAATTAATTTTATCCCCGAATGGTGCGACCTCTCTTGCTTGATTGTGGCCGTAGCAATGAACTTGAAAGCGAAATGCAAATATAGAACATTATCGTGGGCCGTTTAGGCCACATCCGACTGGCAACAACAAACACGTTCGTTTAGCGCCAGTTACGCATTCACAGCCGGATAATTCCTAACTAAATTGATTATCATACCCTGAGAACCTGGAGCGAATCCAGAGAAAGCTCCCCATCCTCTGACGGGGGCTGGACGTTAATAATATAACGAGATCCTCGCGCATCAATCAGCCATTGTCTATAAAGCTTTTAAAGCAGTTTTTGATCATCAGCTTGAGAAGGAACAACTGCCATCAATTCTTAATACGCCAGAGTGCCTACGCAAGCTCGCACGGCCACTTTTGAGGAGCTCCATTAATTTCGTTACCTTTCACAATTTTCGAGCCGACATTAATTAGCCGGGGGATAATTACAAGAATCGAGCTCGAGCTTCGGAAAAAATGTTTCGTCGGGGTCTTGCCGCAATTTTACCGTTTTTACAGTTGTAAATCTCGGCGTTTCTCTGACGTGAAATTATTGAGGTAACCTCTCCAATTTCTTACGAAACGAAAAGAAGATAAAGAAATTTTGTTTCAAGAAATGGATCTCCACCCTCAATTCTCTTCTGGGGCAATTCCTTGAACACCTTGGGTAGTTATCCGTTTCCGTTTTAGTTTGCATACGTTACTGTAATGCTTCATAATAAACCCAGTTGAGGGCGGAAATGTCTGCACTACACTGTTTCAATTTGTCGGTCTGCACCATGTGGTGCGTTTAAGAGGATTGAATTTAACGACATTAAAGCATTTTAGCGCTTCTTTTATTCCTCGGTCCGTTAATCGAATTTGTTTTATAAACCGTCGCAATGTGAACGCAGATTAAGAATTTGCGACAGATCAATAGCCAGTGGACGGAAAACAGGAGACGATCCGCAATTATAAACAGAAACCCTTCCATAAACAGAAAAGTGCAGAAAAAGTTATCGGTGTTTACTTAGCGACAACAACACTTAATTAATATAAATGTACGAAGAGAAGAAACGTAAAGCTTCAGTGGTTTTCTTTTATTACAACTGCAACATCGACATCGAGTGTTACGGGCAAGTTGAGAATAATAGGTGTCATTCGCAACTGAGCTACACGATGCAATACAACAACCTGGATATGGTTAAATACGAAAAGGTGAGGAAGGGTCGCGGTTTCAGTCTTTACTGTCTGTCAAGCAATAGCAAGTTTATTACCGGAAAACTCTTAAAATAATTTTAGAGGGGTGGACCGCGTTATTAAATTTGGCGCTTCCAGAACTTTACCTTCTCGAAAATTTCAACTAACACCGACCAGTAAAAGCTAGAGCGCGAGATTTGTTTAAGAATTATTAGGGCTGAAGTAGATAAATGAATGAAAGTCGTATGGGTCAAAATCTGGCAAGTTTTGTATTTTTTTTCAAAAGGTAGGTATCGATAATTATCTTCACAGTCCATAGAGTTATTTTAAAGCAGGATTAAAGGGCTTGCAACAATGTTTTTCTGAACTCTTGTTGAAGATTTGCTAATCTTTAGAAAGGTTATCAATAACTTATTAACAGCGCTAAACACTAGATTTTTGTTCCCTGTTATAAATTTTTAACACCAAAAGTCATTATCCAGTTTGGATATAAGCTTAACTTGTGTTGCAGTTTAATTTTGATAACCATTTCAATGTTGTTGATTCTAGCTTTTTCTGGAGTAATCACTTTCGCTTGTATCGGTTCAACACTTTGTTGCTCCCCATTCATTTTAAATTCTTAACTCGAATCTGAGGGTAGTTTCCATGTGCAAGTCATACTTTTTATGAGATGACCATTTGAAGGTTTCAGCTTTACACGACATAAAGATAACCCTTGTAGAAGATATTCACATCCACATTTAATTTATTTATTTAGGGCTACAGACGGGGAAAATATTGCTGACACGCCACCTAAGCCTGAAAATTGCTGAAAATCAAAGTTCTTCGTCTGACAATAATTGTTTGAACCCGGCACTCTGTGGGTCATCTCATGACCGCAAAGTAGTCGTTGCAGGGAGGAAAGTCAATTTCCAGGTCCTAAGCAAATAGCCAAACAGCAACTGTACCGCAAACAAAATTTCGCACGATTAACAAAATGCAAACAGAAAAATCACGATTTTTTTCTTTAAATTACCGCCAACGGAAACTTTCCTAAGCAAACTTTACGGTACAGCGGAACCGTAAGTGGCACTTAATTTAGGAACAAAAAGTGGTCAAATTAGTCAAATCACTTCATCAGACACGTCGAAGGCAGACCGTTGAATAATGGAATCGATTACATAATCCGGTCAATCGTCGGCCTCTTTAAATAATTCCAACCTGATTTGAATTTAAATTTGTTTCAGTTATGTTACAGCGGACAAAAGTGTCAAAGAATCCCCGAAGCTCTGGTCAAATTATACGGTCCCAAAGTACAAAGCTTAGACCTCAGCTACAATGAATTAGTCACTTTGCGGGGCTTAGAGGGATTCCCATTGTTGCGCGAACTAGTGCTGGACAACAATCACCTATGCGATGCCCTAGTTCTTCCCTATTTGCCTCACTTACACACCCTGTCTCTCAACAAGAACCGAGTAAGTAATTGTCGATAAACATTAAATTGATTTAAGTTTTTTGAGGTTTAGATAAAATGCGAACTTAATTATTAATTTTAATTAATTATTAATTTTTCGGAAACTTTCAGATTTGCGACATCGAGTCCTTAATCGTAAAGATCCGGCATAACGTGCCCGACCTCAACTACCTAAGTTTGTTAGGCAACAAAGCTTGTCCTAATCAGTTGTCCAACATGGACAATGACGAAGAGGATTACCAAAGATACAGGTGAGTAATTAAAACTTTTAATCCCACTTTGTTACGTATTAAAATTTTTGTGATTATGCAACGTGATTAATGGCTTCGTGCCACCAACAAAATAATGATGCTCGTCCCAATTATTTAGCCAGCAAGAAAACAAAAATTACGATTTGGCACAGTTTTTTCGCTTCAGCCTCTGGTCGTTTCAAATATTGGGGAACGTGATTTTTCTCATTAGTGGAATGATTTGTAACTGAAAACCGGAACAAAATGATCGCTATGAGGCGGCGTTACGATTTTCACCCGGCGCATCCGCCATTTCGCAACGCCGACAAACGCGTTATTGCGCGCCCCCAAAACTCGCGATAAATAAGCGAAATTTTCTCAAATAAGGTCGTTAAAATAATGTTCGCTTAATTAAACCTCAGCTTAAGTAACAGACTCGTAAATTGCCCGCAATTTTAATTTAGTAACGAAATTAACGTTAATTGCCTCCCTTTGTTTGTTTTGCCCGTTTCGACGGATTCGCTCGATGGCTGAAACTGGAACTTTTTGCAGATATTATGTGTTGCATCATCTTCCCAATCTGAAATTTTTAGATTCGAATAAAGTGAGGGACGGGGAGAGGGCGGAAGCGAGACGCAGGGGACAGTTTATGAAGATTGTGCGACCGAAGGCATGCAGCGATAATCTCAGAAACAACGCCACCGACGAGGGTTTTACGCCGCTACCCAGGTCCATCAGAGGACCTGAGGATTACAAAGGTTGGTGTTTTCAGCAATTTAGTTAGCTCCTCCACCACTTGTCAAATCGCCACAATTTCAAAATTTTTCGGAGGAAGTCGCTTAAAAATGCAAAATAATAAAAAAATGCAAAATAATAATAATAATTTTTTGTTTAGAAATTTATATAGATAGCGACAAAGTTTTCATTTATTGATAGACTCTATCAAGGCTGGTGTGGTGTGTGGATGAGGAGGTAAATAAAAAATTCATAAGCTCTGAACTAGATGTCACACTAAAGAAGATCCTAGCTGCCGGGTTCCCCTACTATTTGTCAGCTTCCTACATTATTTGCCCCTCTTGTCTCGATTTTGTGCAAGTTCCTACATTAAAGATGTTTTCTTACAGGAGCCTACGGCAAATGCAGATACCGGTACAATGGCAAGCATTCCGAGGGAAACCGATTCATTTCTAACAACGATCTGTAAATACTTTTTAACGATATTTTAAGTACTTTTGTGAATTATTTCTTGTTGTTAATAGAGAAGTTATTTTTTCTTGTCTCTTCATTCGGACTTCCTTGGTGATTGTTACTAATTTTGTCAATTAATCAATGTTGAATTAAAAATTTTAATCTAAGAGCAGCACAGAAATAAAGTGTTAATTTATGATTAATTAATTATAATTAATTAAATCAATATTAAATCCGCACTGTTACAGGTACCTACAATCTAGATATTGCGTGGGTAATTATAATGTCCACTAGATGGCAGCACTAAATTGCAGATATTTTTACGTTTTGTTGGTACCTTGTGGTTTTTAAAGCAGTGCCGTCTCGTCAACGTTAATACAATTAGTTTTTGTCCTTAATAATGCTATTGCAATAAACTAATAGTAATATGGCGATATCGCAAAATACTTTTGCCAATTCGCTTAAAGCTGTGCCGCTGATAGCCGCATCTTGTGGCAAATCTTTGAAAGCTTCACGTAGGGTTCGGCGGCACGCCCCTGATCTTTACATAACCTGTCACGCAGTGACATTTCCTAGGGAATTTAGTGATTTAGTGACATAATACAAATAGTAAACGTAGTTGCTAATGTTAATAAATACGCGATATTTATGTGATATCATAAGGGGTTGGACCAGTTCGTTTTATTATGTCTGATTACAGGGCAAAATAGCAATTCGGCTCAAACAATGGGTACGTCACCTCTCATTCACCACCATTTCCACGTTAATGTTATTGTTGTGATTTGGCAATGTTCTAGTAGAAGTGTTAGTGGAACGCGACTACGTTGCGAAAGAACCCAACGAACTCACCATCGCCAAGGGTGATATCATCAAGGATGTCATCAAGAAGCAGCTCGGCTGGTTGGAGGGAAGTTTGAAAGACAAAAAGGGGCTGTTTCCAGACCACCACGTCAGAGTAATAGAAAAGGAGCCTTCGGTAGTTTTGAGGAACAGGAGGGACGCGACGAGGATACGACAATGCAGGGTCGTGTTTAGTTATAAACAGGATCACGAGGACGAGTTGAATTTGAATGTTGGAGATGTCATCGAAATTTTGGGGGAAGAAGAAGAGGGCTGGTGGCGGGGGCTGCTCAACGGCAAAGAAGGGGTCTTTCCGTCGAATTTCGTGGAGGAAATTACGGTTGCCGCGGCGAAAGGAAAGGGCAGTAGAGAGAACTTGGCTGAGGTGTCCAATGACACAGCCACACCAACGCTTCCAGCCAAACCAAGTAAGTTACTTTGGGGTCAGCAGCAACTGCTTCCTTCTCGGTGTTGGGCTTAAATTACTTTTTTCTTTTTGTAATAGTACTGAAGAGTTGTGACTGGTTTACGGTCAAGATTGAAATCGTAAAATATGCGTAAGTTGAGGTTCCTCCACAAATATTTGGAAAAGGAATTTGCAATTGAACAAGCAGTCGCAGGAAGAGAAAAATTGTGCAGTTCTGAGGAACAAAAGGTTTTGACGCGAAAAAAATGGTCCAATGATTATTAATGGCAATTCTCAAAATTACCCACTTGAATGAATATAGTAACGATTTTTATTTATTTTTTGTTGGGTATACATAAAATAAAAGCAAATACATGATTGCGTAGGTCCTATCTATAAGTAGAAGTGCCCGCTGATAGGTAAAGTATGTTACTTTATGATAAGACAAATTATATGTTAAGAATTATTTTGATAACGAAACCATAATTTTTTGGAAACAAACAACGAATAACTGATTCATGGATCATTAATGGGATTTTTTAATTCATTTTGTAAAGTAAAATAATTTTTTTGTTTTTTGTGAGGTTTTTAAACATTTTTAAAATTAAATAAATTTTTATAACCTGGAAAAAAATTAAATTTTATTGGAGAATGGCCAGGTCACCAAGATCCCTTCATCTTGGTGACCTGACCATTCTCCAATATAATTTAATTTTTTTCCAGGTTATAAAAATATATTTAATTTTAAAAATGTTTAAAAACCTCACAAAAAAACAAAGAAATTATTTTACTTTTTAAAATCACCAACAGTACGTGACATTTTAAAATTTTTATTTTTATTATTGAACTTTTGCAATAACGACAACCTGCATCGTCATATTATCAGATGTGGACCGGTATTTTTTTGTTCTGCCTGCCGCCGATAAGATACGGCAAAATTAATCTCCCATTGTCCCTCCCGCTCGGCCCCAAAACTCAGCTCTCTCACTTCCAGCGAAAATCCTCTGCGAGGTGAAATTCGCCTACAAGGCCCAAAACGACGACGAACTCTCGCTGAAGGAGGGCGACGTCGTCACCCTCCTCAGCAAGGACGGCCAAGATCCCGGCTGGTGGAAGGGCGACCTCAACGGCACCGTCGGCGTCTTCCCCGACAATTTCGTGACAGTTCTGCCAACAGGCGAGGACAAAGCGGCGCGAGACGACCGAAGAGCCAAAACATTCGCCGAACTGGGCTCGATCAAACCCACCACGATAACCTCCCAACAACGAAGATCCCTCGACACTCAAATGAACGACAAGGAATCGACGGAAATCGGCGGTTCAAAAACGTCACCACCCGTTCCTGGGAAAAAACCCGCCATTCCCGTCAAAAAATCACCCTCTGGATCGGGAGCGGCCGCCGGCATTTTTTACGGGTTGAAGAAGAAATTGGTGGACGTGGTGGATGGGGCGTCGGGAAGCAAAAGCGCTCCGTCGCCGAAGACTGAGTTGGCGGGAGATGGGGGGTCGGACAACGCTTTCGACGACGTGGTCAGGAGACCGCTGCTCGGGGATGTCAGGGCCAGCCGGCCTAAAGCGCCAGGTAAGGGGAGCTACCCGGAAAATTTCAAAAATTGAAAGAGGGTGAAAAATAATTAAAAAAAAATTAAATGAGGACCGAGTTGACGTTCAAATTGAGTCTGGCAGGGGTGGCTTTGGAAATGAGTATTGAGGGTTAAATTTGGACGAATCACCTATTTATTGAAGACGTTATACCTCGCGAAAGTTGGGACTGTTACATTTAATTTAAGTAGCAGTTATCTCAATTGTTTGCTCTGAGTACACATTTGAAATGTTTGTTCTAACCGCGCACTTTCTGTAGGTACGTGTTAGTAACCTTCAAGCTCCTGTTGTGTGGAGTGCATGAATGAAGAGTAAGTGATCAAGTTCTGGTTTTCCCCAATTGCGGAAATAATTGTGATATTGCGCTTCGTTGTCGCACCGTATATCTTGTTAAATATCTACTATTAATGTTATTATGCGGATGAGTAACGTCAACATGATGTCATTGCCTAATAATAAATTCTATCAGTAGATGAAATCATAGGTTACTTGTAAAAGTAGCGGGTTTTTATGTTATGCAATTTAGAGGTTTTTCATCCATGTAACAGACATTAAAAGACCTTCATTATTGAATCGAAAGTTTTTCGTCAATGATAACAACCTTTGAACTAGAGAAAAATGTGAATCACCGGCGAAGATTCGAACCTACAGCCCGACAACCCTCTTACACGAATTCGGGATGCTCTCACCACTGAGCTACGAGACTCACGTACTTTCTCTCTGTTTAATCTCGCTCTCAACTTACTCGAGTTTCCCAAGCGTCTAACCCACGACATCAATATTAATTTTTTACGAATTGCAGACGTAGAAAATCTATTTGAGCATTTAATTTTCTATTCAAAACGTTATTTTATCCAAAATGTTGCTGTTTTGTTTTTTGATAACGTTGATATTTTTAATTCACACCTTCGGTTTGTGTTCGTTTGTTTAGCAATATTTATTTTTAGACACAAATTAACATGTTTGCTATACCTGACCCCACCTTGTTGTTAAATTGGTTGCCTATCGCTGAAGTGGCGCCAGAAGTGGAGGCGGATGGGTCAGTGCCCACCTAAAAATCTTCTGCCGCCAAATCGCCCACAGTGCTACAAGAAAGAATTAAAAATAATTAAATTCACTACTGTCAGTTTTTATTAAGGGAGCATAGAAGCGCCAAAATTTAATTTTTTCGGCGAAGTCATCGCAGAAATTAAAAAATTACAAAATCAGAAAATAATATGTAAAAATGAAGCATGCCAGCCAACAGGTACGAATCTTTCTTGGAGCTTCAAATTTCTTAAAAGAAGCTGCGACATACGCCGTTGAGGCACCTTCACCGGACGCCCTGTATACAGATCGTAACGGTTTTGCTTTGCAGGTAGGAGGCTGCCGACCGCCATATTCAAGGAACCGGAGCCCGGCATCGTCAACGGCAACACCGACCACGCCGTCGTGGACGCCTTAACCAACCCCCCGGCCCCCGCCAACGTCAGTTCGTCCCCCGAAGTGGACGCTGTCGACGGCAAGCCGAAATTGCGCGAATGGGAGAAACACCGCGCCCCCTGGCTAGAAGAAATGAAGCTGAACCAGGCGAAGCGCACCTCGACGTCTCCGGGTCCCGAACAGAAACTGAAACTGACCCCGACTGATAAGGCGGCGATCGAGCCCGAAGACCCGAAACCCGTCAAACCTTTCGAGAAGGAATCCAGTCCCGTGGACGCGTCCAAAACTACGTCTCCTTACACCAACTGGATAAAAACACCGCCCAACGAACTGGACAAGTCCGTAATTAGGAATAAATCGAACGTGCCAATGCCGAGTAGACCACAGACAATACATAACATTAACACTAACGACACGAATTTAACGAAACCGATCGCGCCGTTAATCCCGAAAGTGTCGCCGCTCGCCGTCAGCAAAACGCCGTCGCCACTACCGCCGAAATCGACGGTTGATCACAAGCCGATCGGCGATAGTAACGGGGTCGATCACAAAACTTATTTGGAACTGGTGGAGAGAGTTGGTAAGCTCGAGGAGTTGCTTAGGAAAAGTAACCAAGCGCACGAGGTTGCTATTGAACAGCTCGCGGGTAAGTTACAGGTGGAAACTGAAATGAGGATGGAGTTACAGGCGAAATTCGAGAATTTCGTTGCGGAAAGTACGGAAATCGAGCAACTTTAGAGATTCCTTTTGTGTCGGTTAACGCTAAGTATAGTTCGCCATTTGTATTATAGATGTAGGCAAGGCTACTTTAAGTTTACAACTCGAAAACTCAGCGATTTAATATGTACCTAAGATTTAGCTGGTCTCAATCTCGAAGCTGGTTGCAACCAAAGCGCTTACATATCCTCGTAATCACGACACTCGTGTTTTCTTGCGTTACCAAATAACTAAAAGTATAAATAGCAACTGTTGCAGAAATAAAGTGTGTTTAGAGAGTAGAAGCCGGTCCTCTCACCAGTACCTCGAGATGTTTGTGCTCCAAAAGTAACAGAACTTGTCAAATTTGTAGGGGGTAAGCTAAGCTACACATTAGCCATTACTTTCTGTGGGGTTGAACAATTTGCGTTCTCCCCCTACATTAAGAAAAGGGAAAGTGCTCAAAGTCTCACAATAATCGTAAAATAGTTACGCCCCGGATCTACTCTCTATACACACTTTATGCCATACAAAATAATATAAAAGTATTTAGGAAGAGATCTTTATACTTTCTTCGTGTTAAATCATTGCTTTAAATGACAGATACCTGTAAAAGAAATCTATTTATTTACAGTAGCAATCGTGATACTTAACATATCCATTAGCCTGCAATGCAGATAATTACATAATTCGCTACTGATAACTCAAAAGTGGTTTTCTTGAAGGGACACTGGCCTCATAGTTGTTAAATTGTTTTAAAGAAAAGTAATTGCGTCACATTTTTCTTTTGTAAGTTCGCTAATTGTATACTCCGCAGAGTCGTTACTCCATTGACCCTAAAGCCAATGGCAGCTCTGGATGTCGCAGTTGGCGTCCAGAAGTGGCTGGTTTTTACCATAATCCCAATTACTTTTTTACGTGTCAAGAACATTTCTAAGATTAACAGTAAGCCAAAAGGTTGTTTTCTTACCAGATATGTCCTAGGCTCTTATTTATTTGCGTTTGTGTCTCTAGGAGAACCTGTGGTGAAGCCAATCCCAACTTATTTGCTCAAATTGAACCTACGACCGCTAGTAAAATTATTTAGACGTTAAATTCGGCACTTTATTTATGAGAGCACTATTTATTTAAGCCCTAGCAATAGTGCAGAAAATTACTTGTGATAGATTTGTACGAATTTTGCCCCAACACTGTCCATTTCCATTTCGGCGACGTAGTTCGGAAATTTCACACAATTTTTGTGAGCCTCTTAAGACTTCAGTTTTTTTCAATTTTTCTATCCTTGAATGGTGTCAACTTTTGGGGCAGTTTTTGGACCCTTGTGTATTTTTGGTCAATTGTTAATTCCTTTCGTCGCCCCGCTGTTTCCTATCTAGTCAATGAATAAATATATCATGGGTTACCTAGATTAATCTAAACAGCAATTCTACTGCATTGTACCAGCGCGTTTGATGCGAAATTGTTTTTAGTGTTAAGTGTTTGAGTACAAAAACGCATTTGATGTGATTGTGGCGTTTGTTAAATTGCTGAGTTTCTGCGGCTATAAATGAGAGAGAATCGCAAGATTTTATATAAATGAATTAGCTACTGCATTTTTATATAGCATTTTTACCACTCTAGCCTAATTGAGATCGTGTATTGATAAAGTATTACCATCATTCCATTGCTCAGTAGTAGTGAGGATTTTTCACATTCGTCCTATTTATTTTATTCCATTTTTTCCGTGTAATTTTGTTCGATTATCTTTTTAGATGCTATTTTTATACAGTTTTAAAGTTTTTAGTGAGTTGTATTTTTATATTCTTGTATATTTATAAATTGCGTGTTCAAGAAGGTGATAGGATCGCTTTTTAAGTAAAAATTCTGCTGAATGGAGTCGCTTCGTACGGTAGCTGATTTTTTTTTGTTTAACCCCCCATTTTTTAAACGCAAGGTGTATTACGTATTTTTAAAACGATATTTTTCCATTACCTACTTATTAATTTATATGTGCAAGTTAAATGAACTGCCTTATTTTAACATTCCATAATTATTATTACCCACTTAATGTACATAAGATAAAGCTATTTAAAATATAAAATGTACTTAGAAATATTGTTAAAGAATAACAATAAATAAAAGTTTTACGAAATTAAAATTGTTCCCTCTAAATGTGTCCTAAGCCAAAAACAATATTTTAAAAGGTGACTGTAACAGATCAAATAAAAAAACTTTGTGTGATATCTGCTTTTGTTGACCTTAATTATCAAACAGCCCTTGTAAATTATCTGTGCGAACAAGGGAATGTTAAATGGAATTTCGGGGACACCGTGCCTAATCGATTGTAAACGAACCATCTTGCAGTTAGTGCGGGACTCGTTATTAATTTGCATTATTTTGCATAAGAATCCGGAGCTTTCGGGAAACGAGCCCAGGACAGTCACACTTACGTAAATACAGCTTTGATGACTGAAAATCAATTTATTTTTATTTATTCAAATAAGTTTTCGTTGACTAAAATTGCGCCACCCCTTTTCTCATCTTCTATTTCCAGATGAAACTTGCACTAATGACCCGAAATCGTCCTGGTTTCCCACCTGTTGGTGGGTGTATTCCCGTTAGCATTTGCGGGCAATTGTGCAGTCACGTTTACGAGGTGGAAGCTGGTCGCTATAGATACCCACCGAAAGCTTCTGGAGGGGATGCGAGCTTACCGCAGTTGATATCCCGCAACGGTCTGGAGAGTCCGCCGGGCTCCTGTTGCAGGAATCGGGACGACGGGACACGTGTTGAATGTGCTTTATCAAACCGAAACCGACCACTGCCTCGTTAATAAATTTTGTGATCATTGTTATTCGTATAGTTCTGTGATGTTGCGACATGGTTAATGTTAATTCAAACGAATGTGGAGCGACGTCAAGGGTAATTTTGACAGGGCCAGTTTCACTTCTGGCTAACAAAACAGGATTACGAATTAAAGTCGGGCCGGGAAAGTGGCAAATTTTTTGCGGGGTAAAGAAATTGCGCCCGGTTTTTCCGACTAAAATAAAACTGTTTTGTTCAATTTGAGCTCGAGTGGATTGAGTTTTTTTTTTTGAGAATCTCTCGCGAGAGACTTAAATTATTGTAAGATATCTCAGCTGCGCGCCTGAAAGCTCTAGAATTTCCCGACAGAATAAAGCTTTCACTGTAAATAGTAGCGGTGTAGGTAAAAGCCACTGCGATAAAATTATGTGCTTTTAGAACGTTAACAAATAATGAAAACTTCATAATTTTTTGCCGTTTCACGGTTTAAGGGAAAATCGCAATTTTAGTTAATTACTACCCTGCGATGGAGAATCTAGCCTTGAGTCAATCAGTTACGATTCCAACTGCTTTTACGTCTTCTACGTAAATTTTGTTGGGCTGCTTATCAGTTTTCCGTTTCCTTCGAATTGCCGATAAAATTGTTGATTCCGCGTTCCTATTCGAGTAATCAACGTTCAGTGGCTCCAAGTCAGTAAATAGAGAGAAGACCCAAAGTTCTGCTTTGAGCCGTGTCTTTATGGTGCGTTAGAAAAGCTCAAAATCGTGATGTAATTTTACTCGGGGGAGGCTGCGTTTTCATTAGAGGTCGCCGTCCTGGACCATTTTGTATTTTTATTGCGTCATATTTTTGTCCCCAATTTCTTTCAATTTGTAGGTTTCACGACCTTTTTCCAATTCTTATCCATTAGACGGGATCCTTGTCATAAAGGAAGTTTTCTCGAACTCACAAACACAAACAATTTCGTCCGGGATCGCGACTCTTTTTCGACCCTCTCTGCGTCAAATTTAAACGAGGACTCCCATTTTGCTAACTGGGATACAGTTGTTTGGATCAATATTAATTTTTTACAAACTCTAGCAGTTTTTAATATTTACTCTAAAATTGCTCTAAGATCAATAAGAAAGACAATTTTAATTTTTTTCTGGCGTGAGCAAGTTCCAAAAAACGTGTCTTTTGGCTAAAATTTAGTTTGCTTTAAATGTGTTAAATGAACTTGGACCAAATTCTTCTGCCTCCCCTTAAATTTTCTAGAAAACTATTTTTTAACTTTTTGAAAATTACCAAAATTTCTTGCCGGCAGTTTATTCGACGCACCCTCCTGCAATCGTTTAATTAACAATTAATCCGTGCACAACCGCCACCAATAATTCATATATGCGGCGTTATGTCATGTTGTGAAGATCCAGCTTGTTCCCATGCCCTGGTTGCTGCGGCAACGAAAGAAGCGACACAATTATCCGACAAGGAAAGGGAAATCATCCTGGGAGTCCTTGGCCGCGACGAACAACTTCGAAGGGATCAGCAGACGCGAGTAATGTAAGTCGTAAGTTTAGTCTGCTAAGTCGACGTAGGTACGAACAGATTTCGAACTGTGTCAACGACGATAGAGAATTGGTTTAGTTTAAAATTAACATGCACTATTTACCATAGAGTATCGACTCGATAGTGGAACAATTAGCTAAGTGGTAGGTATTGCAGGAAGTTTGCTTTGCTCTGTGGACGATATTCGATTTCTCACTTCTCTTCCATTCCAGAAAATTTGAAACTTACAGAAGCGTCCCAGAATTAAACAACGAGCAGCAGGGACACCTAACCAGTTATGTAATTAAAAATTTTGTGCCTTTCTGGATCTTTTGAACTATTTTATTGCCATACAAAACTGTGCTCCTTGTTCTAGTGTTTATTTGGTTGCCTACTTCACAAAATATTTTTATTTAAAAAAATATTAAATGTTTTGAGGCGCTTTTTTTTCAAGAAATTTTAGGTTTTTGCGGCTAACCAAAACTAGATTACGCAGATGAAAATGATACCTGCTCAGAGGCTGTTGGGTAATTTGCTTGGAAAATTGAGCACGGGCGCTAAAAATTACATAATTTAAATAATAAATTCAAAAAGGCGACAAACGTGTTTCAATCTTCTCATGTTCCATGCCGCGGATCTACGCTTCCTGCAGTTGTTGCTGGCCGCGTTTAAAAAGCTGGAATCCGTCAATTATTCGGCGTCCTGCAACTCCATTAGAACCTTCCCAATTTCTTCCTTCTCTCCTTTTAGCCGGGTACGTTTCAGTTCTGATTCCCGCATTTACATTTAAACGAAATCCGCAACCACTGAAAGTAGACCATTTCCTGCAAACGCCGGCTTGATTGAAAAACACTAGCGCCCGTAATTGCGCCCCCTTCCTTCATCTGGTCCTGAATAATTTTTTGCGCCAATAACAAGAGGCAAAAATTTTCTGCTGAATAACTCCCGCCATTGAATTACGACAATGTGTTATTTTTAACCCGACAATGCCTCCGTGATTCCTTCGAAATTTTTAATTTGCGTCGTGAAGCGATGGTCGATCCGCTAAACTCCATGACCAGCAGAAACGGGATAAAAGTTTCCGTGACTTAATTTAGATATACCCGTGTTCGACAAAACACTCCTAATAATGGCTGAATGGCCCCTTTTTTGCTGGGGGGTAATAAGCGATTTAAACGGAGGAAAATGAACGGATAGAAAATCATTCAATCAGGTATCTGATTCTTTCGGAGCTTCGACGTTGAAAATTTAAATTAGTTACTTGTCATGCCGTCTTCTCGTCGCCAATAACATCTTTTGGATGAATGTTTCCAGTATGGACGCAATTATGAACGGAAGAGACACGTTGCAGCTCGACAGGAAAGTTCCCATTTGATAAAGTTTATCGCTCCCGCCATTACGCGGACAGAGAAACTGGGTGCTGATGAGAATTTTATTCTAGCAATTGATACCTGTTGCATAATTCTATGCAATTACAAGTCTCTACTTTGCGGAGTACTGAGAAGAGAAAACTCTCGTTAATTGAGATTATTAATTAATAGATAGATTATGCTGGTCTTTAGATTGATGCAACCTTTCGAATGCACTTAAATGCACCTAAATTACCAAAATATTACTTCGAGCTACTTTGAGAGTTTGGTAAAAAAGAAAACTGTAATAATTTTCGAAAACCAGTCATCCTGGCATCAATTCTGCGCAATTGGTGGAGGCGCCGGGTGCACCAAAAGTCTATTCTTCTCGCTTTCCGGGTAAGATGATTCATTAGGAAGCACTTTGCATTATTAATAGGAAAAGTGGTAATGACAAGATCCATGAACACGACAAGCATTTGAGGAATTGCTCCTGCTGACGACAACCTCGCGTAGCTTGCATTAATTTTATTGGCATTGGTGGGAATCAGGTTGCCATTAAGTTTATGGTCCAATTGTTTTATTCCCTAATAGGTTTCGTGTCAACAGAAGTTGTCGTCTAACAATATTCCAATAATTGAAATTTTCTGTTTGCTGACGTCGTAATTTCATTAACTTTGCCCCCCGGTCAATCGGCTGATCGAAAATTAATTTCCCAAGAGACGGTCCTTTAATGATAATTTGAAGAAACGAAGAAACCGATTTATTTTCGGTATTTCACAATCGGTCCGGAACGGAAGGTGGGTGTAACAATGCCCACTAGAGTTGTGCAGTCGCCAATGTCACAATGTTCTCGGAAAACCAGGCTCACACCGGAGAAACGGGCTTGGATCAGATTAGAAAGAATTTCTAATATTGCCCGACTGTTATTGAAAAATTTATAGGAAAATATGCGTTGATAAAGTTATGCGTTCATTTCCATACCGCATAAAACTTTATGGCTACGCCTCACGCCGTTAGATCTAGAAAGAATAGCATCCTGCCACGTGAAAATTCGATTCGATGAACTGTTATAAAGAGTTTTATAAGAAAACATACTTTGGTTGTTTAATAAAACATTTATTTACTTACGATATAGAACTTTATGGTTACAAAGTTACGTGCCACAAGAAACTGATGGTGTCAGATACCTACGACAACGTGGGGGCCGTTCGACGTCTTGCCCCCACTTTGAAGCACTTTTTTGGTAGCACTAACGTGGGGGTGCGTCCTCCGCTAAAGCTCCTTTCTTCCTTCCTATTGCCAACCTTCAAACTTTATTTCAAGCTCCGTCGACAAAGAAAGTTCTGAAAAGTCTGATGGATTTGGATCTGGTGAATAGAAACGATGGAGTGCCAATTGAGTGCAGCTTCAAGCAATTGTTGATCTCTGTACGTTTTCTGTGTCTTTAGAACCCCGTCAGCGCATCTGCATTTTGCAGTACTTGGAATAATTTCAAGATGAAATGTCTTCTGGGAGAAGTTTGCGAGTCGTTGGCTCGCCTTCGAAAATGATCAGCTGACAGGCCAATTAATTTTGTTGAAATTTGAATGCCGCCATTTCGGGGAGTGCACATGGTGCGTTTAAAATTATAATTTAATTATTATTTAAATTATGCAAGACTGAACTGGCCATTGTGCGGCGTTGATTATTCGAAACATCCAGTTATGGAATTAAATTAATTGGCCGAAATGTTTGCACAGACGCTTCATATATTTGCGGTTATAAATAAATATGGCAAATCAAATTGAAAAAAAAAAATTACGAAAAAACTGATTGTTACATAAAACAGAAATGCTAGCCGCTTACGGGTAAAACCGCTTAATCGACATATTAATAGTTTAAATTTGCAAAATCTGTCACGGTATCGCCACTAATAGGTAACGCGGAATGATACCAAGAAATCCTCGCAGGATTCGATATTAGTTTTTTCTTATCGTGGCGAAAAATTACTGGATAATTTTATGGCTTCATAGAAGAACTGTTTTTAGGCAGAAATCTTACATCACCGACGAATTATGGGCGAAAAATACTAATTCGAGGGAACCAAAACCTGGCCGCCTCATCTTTAGCCTAACAGGATGGGAATTAACTGTACCTTCGCATCGCCGAAGTGCATGATAGACGTTTTTTCACGATTATTACTAGACGCGATTTTCTTTTGTTGTACGTTTCTGCAAAATACCCAAGTGGTAAGTGGTAGCTATAACAAATTGTCGTGAAATTTACAAATCGAGACCTGTGTTTAAGTTCAGTTATACGGATGAGCACTCGGCAATGCACGTACTTGTTACTTCCACATAGTGTTGCGGAAACGGTGTTTAGACGTCCATTTTCTGAATACACAACAATAAATTGTTGGAACAAATAATAACGCGAAACTTCTCGCAGTTAATCTTATAACCGCACACAAAGAGGCGGCAACAAAGCGAGCTTTATCAGCATTTTTAAATTATCTTCCGCCATAATTGAGGAGGCGATTCAATTAAGACGACAGATAGATCACCTGCGCTGCCAAGCGTTCAAAGTTTCAAAGCGATGTTCGAGCAAGATTCGCGCCATTGTTTTGCGAAATTTACCCAAAGAAGACGGTTCAGTGAGAGTTTTTCCATTTTGTACACGTCGTTATTAACTGCTGACTTTGATGAAGGATAAATCATGGCTTAGCAAGAAGCACGCCTCTACGAGGGCTATTTGATGATTAAGATAAGTAAGACAAGAATCTATCAATTAAACTTTTTATTTGCGCTATCTGTCATTTTGTTGTCGTTTTTGGAAATTTATAAGAAATCCAGCGGATCTAAAGTCAAATTGAGGTCAGATTTGAGCTCAGAGAGGTAGATCACGCAATTAAACGTGAATTTCCAGACCCTTGTAGCAACACTGACGATTTTAGAAAATTTTCGAATTTGTATCAATTGGAGTAGAAAAAAAATCGAAAATATTGAAATTTTTAACATCGATTTTATGACTTGATCTCGTTGATTTAGAACCACTTAACACAAATTTGGCAGTAGTTTCTTTGTACAAGTCGTACTTTTTTAAATATGACCATTTGAATACTTTGATTCAAAATTTTCATCAAAATCGACCAAAATCGCAAATTTCAACTTTCTTATTATAAGGCGTGGGTTTTCCATTCTTGCAGCATTTGATAGCCTCTGAAATAGGGATAAATTTGATGTATTTTGACATGATATAAGTGTCTCCGTTCAAAAACTACATGCATTTGAAAATTGGAAAAAAATAGGTTTTGGTTGTTTTTCGGTTTTCGGTTTATCGGTCCTAGAGTCAAATTGAGGTCAGATTTGATTTCAGAGAGGTCGATTACACAATAGAACGTCTACTTCCAGGCCCTTGTAGCAACGATGTCGATTTTAAAATTGTTTCGAATTTCTATCGATTGGGGTTGAAAAAAAAAGTCGAAAATATTGAAAATTTTTACATCGATTTTATGACTTATTCTTGTAGATTTTGGACCGCTTAACACGAATCTGGCGGTAGTTTCTTTGTACTAGTCGTACTTTTTGAGTTATGACCATTTGAAGACTTTGATTCAAAAATTTCATCAAATTCGACAAAAATCCCAAATATCAAGTTTCTTATTATAAGACGTAGGTTTTTAATTCTTGCATTATTCGATAGCCTCTGAAATACGGATAAATTTGAAGTATCTCGACACGATATAAGTGTCTCGGTTCAAAAGCTGCAAGCATTTGAAAATTAGAAAAAAATAAACTTTGGTGGTTTTTGGAAATTTACAAGAAATCTATCGGTTCTAGAGTCAAATTGAGTTTAGATTTGATTTCAGAGAGGTCAATTACACAAGAGAACGTCTACTTCCAGGCCCTTGTAGCAACGATGTCGATTTTAAAAATTTTTCGAATTTCTATCGATTGGGGTTGAAAAAAAAAGTCGAAAATATTGAAATTTTTTACATCAATTTTATGACTTATTCTTGTAGTTCTTGGACGGCTTAACACGAATCGGGCGGTAGTTTCTTTGTACAAGTCATACTTTTTGAGTTATGACGATTTGAAGATTTTGATTCAAAATTTTCATCAAAATCGACCAAAATTGCAAATATCAATTTTGTTATTATGAGGCGTAGGTTTTCCATTCTTGCATCATTCGATAGCCTCTGAAATAGGGATAAATTTGATCTATCTCGACACCATATAAGTGTCTCGGTTCAAAAGCTGCAAGCATTTGAAAATTAGAAAAAAATAAACTTTGGTGGTTTTTGGAAATTTACAAGAAATCTATCGGTTCTAGAGTCAAATTGAGTTTAGATTTGATTTCAGAGAGCTCAATTACACAAGAGAACGTCCACTTTCAGGCCCTTATAGCAACAATGTCGATTTTAGGATTTTTTCAAATTTCTATCGATTGGGGTAGGAAAAAAAATCGAAAATATTGAAATTTTTTACATCGATTTTATGACTTATTCTTGTAGATTTCGAACCGCTTAACACGAATCTGACAATAGTTTCCGTGTGCAAGTCGTACTTTTTAAGATGTGACTATTTGAATGTTTTAATTCATAATTTTCGATAAAATTGGTTAAAATTTGAATTTTTAACTTCTTTATTATTAGACATTCTTACAGTATTCGATAGCTTCTACGAAACGGGAAAATTTGATGTATCTGGATTTGATATGACTTTTTCCGTTCAAAAGTTACAAGAGTTTGAAAATTGAATTCAGGAGGGTTGACTGCATTAGAAAACTCCAATTTCCAGCTTGTTGTAAGTACCAATGATTCTGAAGTTAGCGTGTAGAAAAGGGTTCCTTAACTATTCAACTCTATATTTTGGTTTGCTTCTTAACGACTGTCTTCAAAAAGCTGCTATTTCTATACAACTTTATTCTATACCTACCATTGACCATTGGTTCAGTAATGATGACTGCAATTTGTCACAGAAGGTATTTCCGTTTAGAAACTTATTATTTTCTTTAGCTTCGTTTGTGACGTTTTCAATTAAACCTAACAGTTGAAAGTTTTTTTGCATAAATACAATTTCATCGACGTGAAGCATGGGTCCAGAAAAGGGATCCAAACATCAATTTTGCCAAACAAACATGTTCCTTCCTAGTCTTTCCACAATTGGCTAGTGTCGTCCATTGGTGGAATTTCAAGGAAATGTGGCGGAGGTTGTCCAGATTCGGCAACAAAAACAACGTGCGGCTGCCGACAACACTTGTTACGCAACAATTTGCATAAGAAGTCACACGGCGTTATCTTATCACGGAACAAACATCGGTTCGGTCGCAATATTTTCGAAAATCGCCGGTGCACCACCTGTTGCTTAACTTTTACCTTGTAAACTTGCCTCAAAGTTGAATAACTGTTGAGCTGCGCGTGCGCCCTTCCCTACACCTTGAGACATCGAGCCATACAATCTCCGAGGTAAAGTGCAGACGCGGTCTCCAGTACACAAAAGTGAAATCTTTGTGCGACCGGTCAGTTTCCGTGACGGTTTTCCAACTTGTTCTTGTTCAGTTCGTTTTCGAGTTCGTTCGCCCACAACAAAGAGGATAAATCGACCGAACGGGGACCGTAGGTGCCGGCCAGTGTCTTGCGGGTTGTTCGTGTGAGTTTGTGTCTTGACCCAGCAGTGATATCTCGAAATAGCGCAAATTTACCGAGGGTCTTTCGGCACAATCGCCAAAGACCACCGAGTTTACGTCCAGGTATCGCCAACCCCGCCCTCCGCGATCCGGAATTCGCCAGTGGCGGCGCCGCGATTTCCAAAAATTAAGGGTTAAACCGGCCGATTCGTCGTTGATCGAAATCGTTGACATTACAGTAATGATGAACTTGCGATCGAGATGACAAGTACTTTCAGTGGTATACAAGTCGGTCTCTTATACCGCAACGGTCAATAACCCCCGTGTAGGATAGATGCAATAAAAGGAAGAACAATTTTACATTACCTATCTGAACCGTAAAATGTCTTTTTTTTTTTTGTCGGGCAACACATAAAATGGTAATTACTGCTGTCTTTGCGATATGCCATTACGGTAACTGCCAGCAACTTTCATCGCTCTTTTTCGAGCTTGTAAAATCGCAGGAAAAAAGTTGTTGCTAGAATGTTTTCATTGACCTTCGGAACTTGGCGCCGCTAAACACAGCCTTAATTACCTACACGTTAATTTAACGAAGTGGTCTAATAGGAACAATACCGGACCGGACCGATATCTTGTTATCACACCGAGTTGCGCAACGATATCGTGCCAAATTCGAAAGTGGGCCATACCGACAGCAATTTTTGAACACCTTTTAAGCATTACTTTGGCAGTTTTACAATGTTTTGTTCGTAGTTAAGACTGTGAACTTTTGTTCGCATAGACAATAGGTCGACATCAACAATGAAGTAACCGAACCACCAGCAATGCAGCACGTTTTGTCATACCCTCTATGGGTAGTCAACGATTCTCGATTGTTCTCTTGCGATACAGAAATAACGAGAAATTTTAACCGAACGCTTGCCAAACGTCGACGCTGCTTTTCCGCCTCTTCCCCATGTCTTGGGCGTCATTTTTACTTAGCAATTTTTTCGAAATTCTTAACATTTTGACTGTGTTTAAATTTGTTTCGTCGTTTCGTCAATATATGGTGTTCAACTATTTCGGGAACAAATATAATGTACACCAAATTAAACTGTCCACCAGAAAATTTAATGAGCATCAAAAAATCTAAATGAAACCCAAATTATTATACATCAGAAAATGAGAACATCACCACTAAAATAACTATGCTGCGTATTGTTTTACCATTGCTTACATTTTAAATTCTATATGTCTATCAATTTTACTAAATGTTCACCAAATTTAGAACGCTCAAGTTACGCGTCCGTGCTGTGCATAATAAATATTCGCGCTATCCAATTATATTAAGTGTTTCTCAAAAAACTATTTGTCGTCAAATAATTACTCTATTACTCCAAAAATAAAATATGCTCGCGCATCTCTCCTTGCCTCTTGCGCTTCCAGACAAGAGGCACGCGAAAAAAGTTTTGTACAAGGTCAGTTCAGGGCCCTGTAATTTTTTTTTAAAGCACCATTAAAAATTACCACTAAAAGAAGTTTTACGTTTTACATAATGCAAGCCAACTACAGCAAAGCATTTATATATTACGGAAATCAATATCTTTTTTTGTGCAAACCACTTCTATTTTTACTCTTATTTTCCTTGCCCTAGCACATCTACATCCATAATTTTGCATAAAATTATTTACCATTTGCACAACATTTTATTGCTTGTGTATTTTTGATCAACAAATAGTATTTTTATCTGCTAAATAATATAAAACACTGTCGAAAATGAAATATCTGGGTATTATGTTAGAATTAAATGCGGAATAAAATTTTGTGAACATTTAGTATTTATGGTCAACAAAAGTTATTTTGGGGAACAAAATATATAAGAGGCCAGCATTATGCCAATATTTGGTTGTCGCTTTAAGATTATGTATTTTCTTAATTTTGGGGAGCATTTAGTATTATTGGGAAATAAAAGTATTTTTTTGTATGAAAATATTGGGTAAACTTGGTAGACTGTTAAATACGACCCAATTATTTCTTAGGTTCTGGCGCTAAAGTTTTGGTCTTTTGGAATAGTTTTTACCTACGTTCTCTTTTTTGCTCTATGTTGGAAGATGGAGCTTGAAATTTTTTTGGATGAGAAATGGCTTGAGTGAGTGGCAATTAGTTAGAAGCGACACTGGTAGGTCTCCTAATTCGTATAGGTAGTTACTTCCCTTATTATTAACGTTTTGGGCTGTAAGAATAAACCATATAATTATTTTAGACGCTAAAAAATGGTGGTAATTTAAATTCACTTAGCCTGCACCCAGTTTTTCTAGACCCGCTGGACGTTACATTAAGCACCAAAGCCCCAAAATAATTACAAATTTCTAGTTTAGCAACTAAGTAATTTGTCGCTTACCATTTTAGAAAATTATTCAGAAAGAAAGGCCGTCACCAAATTTGAGGGCAAACTTTAACTTTATATGAGATGGCTTTTGCTCACGTCTCGTGAGTTGATAAAGTGAGACCTCTTGAGGTTTCTTGGCAACTTGTAACTAACTACGTAAAGTCTCGAAATTCCGCATTTGAGCGTCTCGACGTAACGTGCAAATTGGGTGTTAGTAGATGAAGACAGCATCACGGAATGAGTTAGTTAAGTGGCCATAAATCACAACTAAATACGATTTTAATTACGGTTTGCGCAAATCCCGAAATTGAATTACAATACAACTTTGCCGGCCAAAAGTTCATTAAAAATTAATTAATAAACAGGCACAATAACACGATAGAAACGAACAAACCACTTCAACAATTCCCAAATGTTTCACAAATTGCTATCTCTCACTGATATTAATTGAAAATTTTGCCCCGAGACGCATAAATTTCCGCAATTAGGTAATTATGTTGCCTGCAGTCAAGCTGAAAAGTTTTTTTATTTTTAATTATTTTTTACTAAATGGTTGTTACATAATTTGTTTTCAATGTGTTCTGGAACAATTTTTTTTTTTTTAAATCTAGTTACTATGTACATACGAGGCGTGTCAGGAAAATATTTGCGTTGCCTGATTTATTCGCAGGACTGCGAATATGCCTCCAGGAATACTGCGAGAAGTGGTAACACTCCAAATCACTTAGAAGATGAAACTTTACTCTTCACGCTGTTGTCGATTCAAAGTTCTGCTTCTCGTGCTGAACAATGGCCAGACTAGAAGACTGATCAATCAGTGTATCGAATCTGAGTCACTTGATTAGAAATCATTAAAAGAAAAAAAATTACTGCCGTTATTTCGGAGAACAATTCTGAAAGAAGGATGAATCATCCTGGGTCTTGCATACAGGTGTCAGTGAAGAAGTTGCATAGAGCGTCAGAAGAATCCACAGACACTTTCAATGAAACCTGTCCGTTATTGTAAATCTCTTGTAGAATTAGTTATAAAAAATTCTTGTGCAAGTTCTCCAGTGAACATCTGTTTCAATTGGCGATTCAAATTAACCTACTGCACATACGCGAATATGTAGATACGTAGAAAGGTTCCAGTGAGATTGATTTCCGGCAGAAGAGTAATAACTACTTTCATTTCTTCAGCACCTAATGGTTATTCAAGTAGTCATAAAACGCCAAATGCAATCCATTACTTTTCAATCCAGTGAATGGTAAGTAGCTACCACACACCAACTTTCGGGTCTAATTGAATACAGTTATTATTTTCGCTAGAGGTAAAATCTCAGAGACTTCTCAAATTTCATGCCATCTTCTGGACGTTGGAAGTCAAGACAACTAATTAAGCGGATGCATGTCCAATTATTTTAATGACGTCTACTTAACTTTTATGAAATGTCAGCAGAGGTAATGTCAGGAAATCATCGATTCTTACGATGACAAACTCTGATAATTATTGTTACTCCCGCTTGCAGTAGTTCATTCGCCCCAGTACTCTTGCAAAGCTTCTCGAAGGGTTTTCGGGTTTTCGGGTGGTCGGCAGTTTTGGTTTAGAGCAATGCTAATTACGCCACTAATTACATCTAATTGCATTTGGAATAATGGTTTAAAGATAATCTACGGCCCAAAGAGGATGCAGGCGGTCGGAGGACCGGGCTGTTACCTGATGACGTCTCGAAAACGTCGCTTGCCTCGAGTGACTAATACTGAAAGCTTTTAGTTTGTCGGTTGGGGGCGTCGCGGGAATTCCCGAAAGCTCCGGGAATTACCCCGGGAATTCGTTTATTATGCCGGGACCGATGGACAAAAACGTACCTAATGAACGATTCCGGTCCATCGATGGTCCGTGAATTTATTAACAAATCGTTGTAGTGGTTGATTGAAGCCGCGTTGACTTTATCAGACGAATAAAAGTCGCCAGCCAACTCGCTTAATTTGTTTTCGAAAATTGCGATGGCGCTTTACCTGGACATAAACTAATTTGCAGATGGGATCTCGATAAAATGCGTTTTCATGACGTGGAACAAACATTTTTTGAACAGGACGAACCGTGACGGAGGATGACGACCGTTAAATAACAAGTTGCACAAGTCGGACGGAATGGCCGCCATTACCGCCTTTCTTACACCAGAGGACAAAGGGTAAGTCAGCCGAACAAATCTAATCAAAAGTAAATTTTATCTTTGTTCCTCCATACGAGGTCTCTAACATATCTTTGCTGGTCGTTTCTTCTAGACCTAGACGATCGTTGATGGTCTTGACCTAGACGCTGATGGTCCAGCTTCCTATGAATTTTTCTTCATTGGAATTATGGAGTGATCGATGCCTTCCTGTATTCAGAACTGATCGGGACAATTAATACGGTTTCCAAATAAATTGTCTCAAGCTCTAAGAAAATGTCTGAGCGAACGTTAAATGCGGTTTGCGGGCAAAAACTGCGAACGTCACATCGGTTAGATTTTTGATAAAAGCAAACTAATTGCGAAACTCAAAAAAATTGACACAAGATGGTAATTAAGTTTTAACCGCACGAGTAACAATTTTCGTTAGATCCAAGGCAGCCAATTATTTATAAAATCCGCCAAGGCCATTAAGGGTGTTTTATCCGCTGAACAACAACAGCAATTGTCCCGAAGACCACTTCCTTTGTTCTTTTTTTCTTCCATCGAGGGTTCTTTAAACCAGAAGATTTTTTTCGAAAACGTCATCTTCATCAGCAATTATCGAGACTACAGTAGTAATGAAAACAAATTAGTCTCATTGAAAATCCCGCCTAAACAAGTTATTACATATTTGAAGCGGTGATTGTGCTAAATTGGCCCCGTAATTTGACCGGTAGCGAGTTTTAATCGAATTTTTTGCGACCTTTACATAATCACTGATAATTGTACGTAATGCTGTTTTTCTGAGGCAAATTGTTAACCTTTTGTTGCTGGAGTGACATTGATTTATATCATTATTTAACCAACATTTAGCCGTGCGGTTAAAAGGTTAAAGTTTCGTTAAGCGTTATTTTATTCAGCCGAAAAGTGAAGTGTGTAATTAATTGAATCAACCAACATTGGCGCCCGGTTATTAACTTCACCACCATCAATCTACTCGTAGATCTATCAGTGACGCCAAGTCTCGACCATGTCCATCCATGACAACAACAGAATTTTGATTTTCAACGTCACAAATCTGTCAGTGACACCAAGTCTAACTATCTCCATCCATGACAACGTCAACAGAGTTTTGCTTTTCAACGTCACAAACCGAAAGTGGTGACGCCATCCGCTTGCACGCGATTGCCGCGCCAAATTCAACTTCACTACATTCAGAGAACCAGAAGGGATGTAAAGAAATTTTCGACAACAAAAGATCACAATTAGCACATCTGATTTATTTAGTTGCAATTAAAAAAGTTGCCTCCTTTTTATGGGGGTCCTCCGAATATTGGGGCCACGCGAGGGGGAATAAAACGCGTGCTTGATTTAACTAAACTGCTGATTTAAGGTTTGCCTGTTGGGAAATGTCAGTTGGAGGGCTGCGACAGCCCCATCATTTTTGTTCCCAAATATTTGAGCCAGCTTCCCTCTGGAGCCCATCAGGTTCGTTGATCTGATCAATAATCGCATCATTTATTTGCACGTTCACGACCGGTATCCAGAGAATAATAAAACGCAAACAAGACTGATAGTCGTCGGATAATAAATATTTTCTCTGGTCCAACTGACAAAGCGCAGGCATTAACTGATCTGACGCCGTAATTATTCGATACATTACTTTTTGGGCAGCTTTTACTTCGTTTTTTTTTTCGTTTATTTATGCGACATTCAGTTTTATCTCCACTTCGACCAACGCACACCATAATGCTGTCACGGTCTTTTCTGGTCGTCTACCTACAGTTTTGTGCATGTTTGGCGGCTTGGTCGCCATAATGATTGAAAAAAGTGAGTCATGCATCGACTGATTTGTTTGAAATGGAAATTCAGCGCACTGTCCTTCCTCGCCGACAGATTGTGCAACGACTCGTGCCTCCATCTCAAGCCCACAGTGATTTCAATGAAGTTGCATCAATAGCCAAGTCTCTGGTTTGATATACATGCTATCGTTACCTGGCAAAATATTGCATTGTAGACTTTTACTTTGGGACACCCCATTCATTTGAGTAATTTACATATGTACAAGCGTATGATCCCCAACTAACCAGTTCGTTAATCTGCATAAGTAGATGCAAATGTTTTAGTATCTCTTTTTGGGAGTATTGTATTTAGAACGCATTTGCATTTTGCATAGAGAAGTAACATTTTCAGCAGACTAGGAAAAAGCTTAGAGTCACCTCTCTACAATCCAAAATTGGCAGTAGTTTGTTTGAAAAACTCTTCCTCTAAATTTGACATTTTGACCAATCAGGAAGCAACATTTATTTTTGGAAATTCGGCCTCCATGTCCTCGTGGAATTCTTTTGGCGCACTTCAATTATTGTTGCGTCTGTCTGATGTGTTTGCTTTTTGCCCAAACTCCCCTGAGGAACGCATTAGCGCGACTTGCCTAATGTAAAATGTAAAGAGTTCGTTCAAGAGCAGGATTCCGGAGGCGGCGTGCTGTTGACGTTTCTAACTGGAAGGTTTGAGGTATGGAAATCGAGAGGGTTAAACATATTCTAACTACATATCTGTCACTATCAGGCATTTGGGTACCGAAATCGTGACGCAATAATTATTTGAGATGCTGACACGAAAAGTGGACAACTTAACAAGATAAAACGGATGAAACTCTTAAATAAGACTTGTTTATTGTTTGCTGCCGCAGGGGCTCGAAGCTCACCGCACAAAGAGAACAGACGTTTAACGTTCGTCTGCAGTATAAATTTACAGGTGGATGAAGTGCTTAGGCAACAACAAGGCAAGCGGAACAAGCCGTTACCACTATTGACCCAGGCTCGGCTGCATTTTGCAAAGAATTCTAAAGCAGCTGCTGTACAGCGAAGTTCAACAATAATGAAAATAATTTTTGTACGCACGCAACCAGTTATACAAGCAAGCAATGGAAAACAGTATTTGATTTATCAATATCCATTCACGTGACCATTATTATTATTCTTAACCTCATGTCTACAAGTAGATAAAGTGTTCAGACGAAGTACAATAATCGTGTTAACTATATATCCTATCTGATTTTCTCGCATTTCGCCTAGAAAGAGACAACTTTTAAAACATAAAGTCGAAGTAGGCACCCAATTATACACCATTCTATTACTAGTTCGTTCAAGCTCAGCAGCCTAGTTGCAGGAGAAAACCTCCTTATGCGAGACTAACATATCTATCGTATGTAGTACGTGGATGAAGATAGAGTGCTTCTTATTAATGCAATATAATTTGGAACTTAGGACAATTTAAGACAAAGGATCGTATTTCCTCTACTTGAAGATTGTCAGATGCGGTTAGAAAGAAATATGGTGATTAGCGTCAATAGATAATACTGGATACAATTAGGTGATTTCCCCAAGTATAGTCTTTTCCCTCCCCCCCCCCCCCCATTAATCACCATCTTGGAGGCTGCCTCTTCAAGCAGGATCCAACTAATAAATGCCTTTAATTACGGCGCTCGATATCTCCGACAAACAAGATTAATGCAACCCGCTGGATTTATGGCCCGTTCTGCCAGGCCCATTAATAATTTCGTTTGTTTTGCAGGCACCTGAAAGCGGAACTTCAGAATTTAAGAAGGAAAGGCGCCTTGCGACCGTCCGCCGATTGGGACAGCACCGGACCGGATCCTGATCGATCTTGTGGACGATGCAGGGTGGAACTGGGCAGAGTGATCAACAGAGGCGCCTATTGCCGGGCGTGCAGATTAAAAGTTTGCAAGAGCTGCAGGGAATACTCGTTCAGGACCACAGACTGGGTCTGCACCGTCTGCCACAAACACATGTGAGTAGAAAGAGGTCAGAAATGAGGCCAACGGGTTAACTAAGCGAGAGTGGTCTTTAACGCAATGAAGGGGATGAAAAGCAAACTAGCCAAGTCCCGGTGTGGCTCCGTTTCAACTAAATGACTTCCGGTTCGTTAAGTTTATAAACTAAAATAATGTCGGAGAGTAATAAAGCGGGGCGCCACTTAAGTTTTCTCGTTCTGGTGAGAAAAAACAATAGTGCAGGTGGAAATAAAGAGTTTTTTCACTTAGAACGAAGCTTCATGGAGGGGGTGTCTACGGGCTACTTTTCTTCTTATCATTCCCTGCGTCAAAGCAAGAGCAAGATAATAATTTTAATTATAGTCAGAGCCAGAGCGTCTTGTGTGGGTGTTCCTACATCGATTGGAAGACCCTCTATTCTCGGGAGGGTTGATGCTGGCACCTGCCCAGCTACCGCTAATTTTTGGAAAAGTTATAGAGATTTGATAGGGAAATGTATCGAACCCCAAGATCTTTTTGCAGTTAATTGATATTGATATCAATAAGAGTCGCAGGTTGCAGACCTCATCAGCAAGATTGGCGTCCGCAAATGTTTGTGGCTGCAACCCAACATACAGGTTGTTATGGATCATCAAGTAGTTTCTTGAGAGTCTTTGATTCACCGCAGCAACTTCTCTTGTAGAATAGTGCTCTACTAAATGGAACTAAAGTTGCTTAAATTACTGTTATTTGACGACTGCTTCTGGTTGCAGGTGTCCAAACAACAAAAGTTACGATAATGTATTTTTCTACATTTCTAGAATAAAGAGGTTTTAGACTTTTTAGTCGTCTTTAGCCGAACGTAACTTCGTAGTCCATCGAGAAGCAGGCGAAGAGGTTGAGGTCGGTGGGATAGACGATGGCGTCCGGACAGAGTTCCTTGAACACCTCGGGAGCGCTCCGACAAGAAACCACGTTTCCGCTGGCGTCGACAATTTGATTTTCCTCCGGACAAGCTTGCAGCAAGTCGGCATCGCAAGCAACTCTGGCGCATTCAGGTTGAGTCAGCGATTTTATCTGCGAAAAGAACTTGTTAATATTGATTCAGCAACGATTTCTGTAATGTTCCATACGGATGCTGGCACGTTGAACCCTTCGACGATATCGACGATGAGCATGTCGTAGAAACCGTTGAACATGAACCTTTCGAAAGCCACACTAATTTTAGTTACGGGGAACTCGCATGCCGTTTCCAAACATTCTTTGGGGTAAGCGTAGAAACTACCCTCCCACTCGTTCAGCGTTACTATTTCGGTCTGGGCAAATTGAATGGCTTTATTGTTGGAAAGCAGTACAAGTGATATTATCGACTTACGTAATTACCGGCTTCTAGCAACTGGGGAGTGTCGGCGGGGTGGCCAACAGCTTCCAGGACGTAAAGCAGGTTCTGCGAGCCCGTGTTGTTTATGCGGATGTAATTAGCTTGCGCTAAGGCAAGGAAAGCCGCAATTACAACGAGCTTCGCCAACATTTTTTTGATAATGTTTTTTGGAGGTTCAGATATTTATGTCTTTTGAAGGAGTTTCTAAAATTGTTGGTGATCAAAAAAAAATTCAGATAAAATGATGAGGGGCTTGGGTGCAATTTACTTCAATTGTTTCAATATCTTTACACGTAAAAACGATATTGGTTGAAGATAAAATCTATCATGGAAGCGACCGATTATTTTTTTATAGTATCTTCAAGAACTATTTTTCTTACCGACTGTCACTTGGCTCCACCGTTAAATGCCCTGCGCTATCGTAGACAAGTAATAAAGATCTGAGAATAACTTTGCTGTCTCTTGTTTAATGTCTTTTCTAAAATTTCTTTGAACCCGATATTGTTGAAATCCGGCCGCGTTTTGCGTAGCTTTAGCTGGTGCTGAAGCTGCATTGCGAATCTCCTGATTCTCGCAAGATTTAATGCGCTGCACACCTGTCGACTCAATTATCTCGAATTGACACTTTCGATCGTCTTTCTTGGCGGTTGGTTGTCGCTCGTTTCCGTTTCAATTGTCCACTTTGGTCTTTTTGTCCCCGTCGCCTGTTAACGCTCGTCACTCGTTCTGGTCTAACAAAGCACAAAGCCAATCAATTGCTGGATCCACCCTCGACACTGTACGATAACAATATTGGGGCAACAGAAAACAAGCGAGAAGGGTTTGTCGAGCACACAATGGAAGCTTCCATAGAAAGGAGCTTCTGCTCTAGGCTATATACCTATACTGTTTTGATTTTATCGAATTAAATTTTCAATTCGAGCTTTCATAACAACTCCCTCTCGGTATCGTAAAGCTGGATTTACATTTGAAGCGTGCATTGATATGCAATCGGTTTCCACGAGTTATTGGAACTACGTGCGTTTTGGAAAAATTAACTGATTCGACGAAAACTTGTATAATTGGAGAAATTGAGGTTTTAAGCGAAATTGTTTTGCGATTTCCCGTTCAGTGAGCAATACAAAGAATGTTTTGGAGAATTAATTTCCTCGGAGAAATACTTGAGAACGAGTTTTGTTGGCGACCGCCGCCTTCCGTGCGGTTTGTGGCCGCCTTGATCTTCCTCTTTATTAGAGATTCTTTTTCCGTGCATTAACCAGCTTATCTTGTCATATTCCCCCGGTCGTATTGACCCTATATCCTTAGCTTACAGAATCGTAAAGACACGCATGGTTGATATATTTTTTTTATATCAGTTCTAGAAACGAATCCTCCTACAAGAGTTATGTCAGCATCTTTACCCTCAACCTCAACCAAAAGTTATTGTATAATTGAAACTGTTACAAGGAACGACAGTGCTGGAATCGTCAACAGTTGTGATTACGTCGGGGCACGATTCCTCGAACAGGGCCGGGTTCGAAGTGCAAGCTACCACAGCGCCAGTGCTGTCCACCACTTGATTCTCCAACGGGCAAATTTCATTTATGTTAGTTAGGCAAGACACTGCCGCACATGCCCCAGGTTCTGAAGATGAAACCTGTAAAAGTTCCAGTAACTCAAATAGGTTGTTCTCTACCAACACTGATGTGAAGAGTACCCCAAAGAGCTTGAAACCTTTTCGGGGGTTCTTTGGTGTATAATGTCAAATAGTTACCGTTGCTATCACGTTAAATCCGTTTATTAAAGAAATCTCGTACTCGAATTGACCTTCTCCCAAGTGCTCTATTTTCACTTCTGTGGCTGGACACTGAAGTTCTTGGCACTCTTCAAACTGCGCACTTATAACCCTAGTCCATGGTACGTAATCATATACAGGAAGTTCAATTGTTACCTAGAATCTCGACCAGGTAGCTACGTATTATCGAATTTGAAACCTTCCGAAATTACTTACAGCTCCTCCTCCTTCGAGAAAAATGGTCCAAGTAGTGTCGTTTATAGGGTTAAAGAAAATGAGTTCTCCATAGGTGGTGTTTGGCAGTATGAAGATGCTGGACGCTTGAGTCGCAGCCACCAACAAAATTTGACATAGGATCAACTTCGTAAGCATTGTCAAACAAATACAATGAATTTCTCTAAACCCGATTGAACACTAGGTACTACAGTTTATTCTAACCCGGGATTTAAAGGACTTGATAGCTGATGCTGATAAAGACAACAAGTAACAGATTGTAGATCCTGATAAGTACCAATCAATGATTAACAATATTGCATCAAGTTAGACACTTCTTACATACTTACTCACGTAATTATTGAATTTAATTGGCTTAGGGTAATTGCGGCAATTGTTAAAGACTTTTTAAACGTTTAATATACAATGTAAAACATACTGTTAACAACTTTATGGTAATGCATTGTAATTGCAACCTGAAGAAAATTCCTAGTGGTTTACAAGAAAATAATGGAGTAACTGCTGCTGTCGCAAAGAATGGTAGTACTAGTATCTCCACTGCTCGTTATGGTGTCGGAACAAGACGATTCGAAAAGGTCGGCGTCAGGCTTGCAGGCCACCACCGCACCAGTGGTGTCCACAACCTGATTGTCCAAGGGGCACACTTCGTTGATGTCAGTCAAGCAAGACACTTCTTGGCATAATGTGTTATTTTCCAACGGCCCTACCTGTAAAACAAGAGAGATAATAGTACCGTAGTAGGTACCGATTTGATATTGAAGTTACCTTAACTTGAAGATTAAAACCGTTTAGTAAAGATATGTCGTACGCGTAGAGATTTCCCCCGAAGTAGTCTAATTCGATTTCTGTCGACGGACATTCAAGTTCTTGACATTCTCCAATGTGCAGAGAAATCCTCCTGGACCAAGTTGTGCTGTCATCGAGGGGAATCACAATTGTCGCCTAGAATGAATCTTAGATATATCATCTATTTAAAAAGGTACAAAATATCTCGTAGTTGAACCGCCGGATTAAGTTGGCCACTTACTCCGCTTCCTGCAAAACTCAAAGAAAAAGTCGTTCCATCTTCCGGATCAAAGACTTTAAGAGTACCATTACTGGCATTTGGTACTACTTCGAATTCGGTAGCTTGAATTACAGCAACCAAGAGCGCTAGCCACAGCAACACTTTCCCAAACATTTTCAATCAATAGATCACTTGTTAAAGTAGGTACTTATAAATTAATCAATTTGGTTGACTTGATCATCAGATATCAAAGTTTGGGTAATTACTGAAGTACTTATAACTTGACTCAATTGTTTGGCAACTTCAAGGCCGATGAATATTTGTTGTTATTTGGTTCAATCGACCATCTGTCAAACACCTGCCAGATAAAGTAGCACTAATCTTTGAAAGCTCGAAAATCGCGAAGAGATCTATAGAACTGAAGGTCCCATAGACTATCAAGCATTATGCTAAACAAGCTTGGTGCTTGCACAACATTTTCGGTAGCTATGCGAGCGATGAACGACTTGAAGCCAGGATACTTGACTGTTCTCTAGCTTGAGGAGCGTGTTTGTTGCAGAACCTCCACATCTACTTGTATGTAACCGAGCATTTTTGATAGTTTCTGGTACCCTTAAGGAACGATTCAGTGTAAAAGATTCCAGAGAGTTTCTTTTTGGTTTCTATTCAAATTTTTGTCAGACCAGCACTGGGATCCTCGACAAAGCGTTTTGACCGCGTCGCTTCCAAAGCGACCAAAAAAAGCGATAGCCTCTCGGAACTCTCTGTTTAACCGATAGAAATGCAAGTCGACTTGGTCAACATTGAAGCTTTTCGGTCGCTTTAGAAGCGACGCGGTCGAAACGCTTTGTCGGGGATCCCAGTGCAGAACTCTTATCGGCCTTCTCCTTCGAATATTTGTAGATGGCTGTCCTTCTGTTAAAATTGGTTTTTGCTAAAAAGTTAACGAGGGCGGTTGGTTTCAGGAAAGATACTTTAGGTTTTTTAGTAAAATTAGCTAAATAGATTTAAAAGTTTACTATACAATAATTAACAACAAAACCGTACAATGGTGGAGATCAAGCGCTTAGCCGAAAGTGACCGTGTAAGCCGAAGCTTGGCACGTGAAGGTACTCTTGTGGTCATCGTAGGCGTAGCTGTAGGCGTCTGGGCAGTTGCTCTTGAAGAACGCCGGGTAGTCGACGGGCCAGTCCGAAGACTTGCAAGTTTCGGGAGTTCCGTGATCGCCACGGCAACAGTACTCGTCGGTGTTGAAGACTCCACAAGCGGAATTGCAGGCGATGGCATAACCGTCTCCGTTGATAATCTTCAATTCTCCAGGACAGATGTCGTTGAGGTTAACAGCGCATTGACAACGTTTGCAACTGTATTCGCTACCATCTCCGTTTCCATTGATGGGTTCCATCTACCGTAAAAACGACGATGATTGAAGTAAAAATTGACAAAGAGACACTTACGGCAATTCTCAAGTTGAAACCGTCAACCAAAGAAACGTCATAGTAGTCGAGGTCTCCCCATCCTTTCAGGGTGATTTCAGCCAAACTCGCAGGAGGAGTTCCACCGGCTCCGGCACATTCGAGTCGGTTGCCGCAATCACCGGTTTGGCAATGGTTGGTTGCGGGGTCGCACCAGGTCCTGCCCCAGAACCTTCCGGCCCAGTTGTCTTCTGCTTGGAGGACCGTCTGCAATTGGGGTTTCATTCAGAATTGTTTGGAGATTTGGGGAGAATTGAGGTACTCACGCCTTGGCCTTGGTCGAGGATGAAGCCGCCGTTGTTGAGATGGGTGTGTTCAGGGTTGCCTTGAACTCCTACCCAGACTGGACCAGGTTCGTTATTTTGGACGTGAAACTCCACGGCCTGGGCCGTGGCCAACAAGGTAGCGACTAGGAGCACGAACATTATCGAAATTTTTACTAAGAATCGTCTCCAACGCGGGCTTATATAGGATGTTGACAACCTTATCAGCACTTGAACAAGGAAGATTTGTTGCTGGCGATTACGTACCGGTGTCCTTCAAGTCAAGATCATCAAGGGTAGCGATCAATGCCCAACTTCCAACAACTTAATTTCCAGCCAGACACCACCACCATCATCTAAATTAATGTAAAGAAGCATCTTTTCATCTTGTAATGATGGGATTATTCAAACGTCTAGTCACATAACATTTTTTTTAATTGTTAATTTATTGAAATATCTTAACTTGTGGCAATTATCTTTAAGTGATCTCTGAAAAACAATGCCGAAAAGCTAATAAGTCAGAAAAGAAGAAAAACACTTAAGTGATACGAAAATTAGCGTTTGACGTTGATTAGGACCCGTAATCTAAAACTGCGATTGTCATTGGTTAATGTAATGTTGCTACGGCCTAAAAAGGCTTAACTGAAGTGGGTTGATACTTATCTGGCTCCAGTTTAATTAAAAACTAGAGACTGCGAATGTTTCAAAACCTATCAACACTTGGTGAGATTCTCGATCTAATCCAAAGTCTTTCACAATCTTTGATAGTGAAGCTGGATGCATCTAGTGAATGTAATTCTTTTCTTATGCATCTGCCCAGGTTGTGTCGATAAAACAAGAATCATTTCTATTCACCTAATTTCCACCATAGTCGAAGAAAATGCTTAGATAGCGATTTTTGCTAGTTTTTTTATTATTCTTATTCAAATAATACAAAGCTATGCGTTAAGTGTAGCAACAATGCTTCAGTTATCTTTCAAATTTTTAAACGCCTCAACCAAAAGTGATGCGATACGATTCGGCCCTACACGTGAACGTACTCTTATGGTCATCATAAGCATAGCTGTACGCATCTGGACACTGCTGCTTAAACCATGCCGGATAATTCTTTGGCCAATCCGACGACCTGCAAGTTTCCGGCCTATCGTGGGCACCACGACAACAGTACTGGTCGGTTTGGAAAGCTTCACAAGCCGACTTGCAACCAATAACAGCTCCACTGGAGCCTCTCAGTTGCAGTTCTCCAGGACAGTTTTGCAGAATATTGGTGCTACAAGCTGATTTTTTACAACTGTATTGACTTCCATCTCCACGTCCTCCAATCGGTTCCATCTAAACAACACAATTGAGGAATTAAAGTCTCCAAACCAGAAGCACTTACCGATATGCGAATATTGTATCCATCAACTAATGAGATGTCGTAGAAATCGAGACCACGGTCGCCTTTTAGAGTGATTTCGGCGAGGGAAGCCGGAGGATGTCCTCCCGCTCCGGCACACTGAAGTCTGTTGCCGCAATCGCCGGTTTCGCAGTGTCTCGAGTTGGGATTGCACCAGGTCCTCGCCCAGAATCGGCCAGCCCAATTAGGGGCGGAATTTATTTCCCTCTGTTGGTCAAATCAATTTGGTCAGTAGTTGCCAAAATTTTTCCAAAATCCAGATCTTCAACCAAACCTTTGCTCCAAGCATTTAAGACAACCAAGTAAAAGTAGAAGACATGGTAAGGTTCTTTGGCATCTTTTGCTATATTAGAGCATTTAGGAGATGCCTAAACCTTTTTATGCCAAGTAAAAATAGAAGAGAGTCATCTTTCGCTATCTTAGCCTAAAACCTTTAAAGCGTTTTTGTGAAGGTGTCTGGATAAGTTTTGGTTGATCTGTGGGCTTACCTGTTCATTTTGTTGGAGAGCAAATCCGCCACCTTCTAGATGCGCGTGGCCGGGGTTTCCCTGGATGCCCACCCAAACGGGTCCTCCTTCTCTGTTGATCAGGAGGAATTGTACAGCTTCACCTCCTGCGACCAAAACTGCTACCACTAACAGACCAAACGTCAGCGATGGATGCAACATCTTTACAGCAGTAAATGAAATTGGAAGTCTTTATATAGTTGCTGGCTAAAGTTTTGACTGCCTATGAAAGTCTGGGTTTTTTGCATAATTATCGTAATCGCCAGCAAAAATTTGTTGCGTGCTGATAGAAATGTCTTGTTATCATTGTCATTATTCGCTAGTTGAGTTGCCCGCAAATGCGCAATTGCCGTTTAACAAGTTCTGTTATCACTTTTAGATTTTCATATTTCTCAATGTCGAAAATGTTAGAAACAGTAGTTTTTTAAGATTTTTTTTTTAGTAGATACTTAGTTTATTCAGAAGATTGTTGCGTTACGTAAAGAACCATTTTGGTCTAAAAACCCCATGATTAAACGACCCAAGCATTTTGGTTTTGTTCAAAAATGAACAGTGACTCATGGGAAACTTTGTTTTTGTTTCAGGGAGATACAAGCTGCTTCTGGCGAGTGGATGAACGAGTTCGTGCGGAGACCCAGCAGGAGACGGGACAACAGGGTTTACGTGCCGGCCGCTGACATCATCAAACGGACAATACGACGGTCATGGACCATCTCGAGTTAGTAACATGTTCTTGGCGTTAGTAACCAAAAAATTAATGCATTTGGCATTCGGCGGTACAACATTAAGGATACCTACATGACTGAATATCAAGATTATGACCTTATCTAGATTCGTTATTGTTTGGTAATTCGTGAAACGTCACAGCGAAGGACTTATCTAAGTCCAATTTATTTTTTAGGCATTTTCGATTATTTTTTTATTTGTAACATTTCTTTCGATTGTCCTCTGCGAGTCACTGAGTACATGTGCTTCACTTATTAATAACGGCAATTTTTTAGGCGATCTGTATGGAACATTGTAGTCAAATTACTTGTTGGAATGCATATAAACATTGTTATTATTATATCCTTAATCTAAATAACTTCTGGCTTTTTAGCACTAGAATGGAGTTGATAAGAAGCGGTATTTCTGAGGACTTATCAGTTTGTCATTGAAGCAGTTGGAATAACAGAGCGTCATAAGTCTTAAATTATGAACTTATTAGGTGCATTTTTTAACATAAAAATCAGAAATGTATTCACACCGGCCTGCAATAGAGCACTGTTAACTAAAATAAATGACAGATGGCAGCACTGAAATTTTGTTAAACAAGCACATTTCTACTTCAGTTTGGCGTGTTCCCTATATCCTAGGTGCCTAGTTTGAGTTTCGCTACCCCCTGAAGCAAACGAGATTAAAGTAAAAGCTTGGACGCGGCCGTAAAAACCCAAAAGAGGGTGGGATGCTGTGAATGGATTAAAAGTTGGTGCAGTTTTTTCACATGATAAATAAATGAATTATGTTCCAGTTTTCGCGGGTTGTGTAAAAGCTTTTTCAACCGCGTTGCACCTGCCAAACAATTTTCATAATTACAAATGTAACTCCTTAATATAAAGCTGCTAGAGCGAGTTGCCTTGAAATCGAGCTTGTAAGTACCCGATGAGCTTTCTAACCGATGTTCGTTTCCAGATCCGACCCCGAGATGGAGCGCTTTGCGGGGTTCCCCGGAGTTGCGACCCTACAACAGTCTACCACGAGGCCAGGACATCAACAATTACCCCTCCCTCGCCCTCCACCAGAACTTGAAGAACCAAGACCGACCCAACGAAGTCGACTTATCCCCCCGAAAACATTCCCCTTGCCGCCGCACCCAATCCGAAGACGTTTACGCCGAATCTTCCCCGATGAAAACATCCCCAATCCCAACTTCCACGGAAAGCTCGCCGCCGTCGAAACGACCACCACGCACCAACCCTCTCATGCGTCTCGCCGAAAACAAACAAAACACCCCGAAATCGAACAAGTCGTCGCCGCGACGCAAATCGCAACATGCGAAAAGCGAACCGTCGGAAAGTCCGGAGAAACGGGGAAGCAGCGACGAAACAAGTAGAGATGTGGCGGGCGCCGCGACGAATTCTAATAAGAAATCCGATAATAAGACGAGCGTGGAGAAGCGCGTCAGTTTCGACAGCAACCTCACTAATAAAGCGGAAGAGAAACTGGGGCCTGTGTGCAGAACGCAATCGTTGAACGTTGAAGAGACAAAGAGCAACAAACCGGCGAACGTGCGCTCGAAAACCGAAGATAACGGAAACGAAGCTGCAACGGCGGACGTGCACTTCGCTAAAGAAGAAACAGCTCCCGTGGAACTTTGCGATATCGAACCGCTAAGCGGGACGGTGTTCCGCAAAGTGACAGTAAGAAGACGCCGGCAAGATATGAGGAAAATACCCGCCGTCGACACTGGTGAGTTGATGGCGACAGACCTGCTGGTTATTTACCTTCAATACAGAGTGACTTCCGGGCACGAACCGAATTTGATAACGCAAAAGGTTTAATCAAGAGCGAGTTTGCGAATTGTCTTCGCGTCGAAACTGATAGGATGGACGCTTTCATGGGGCGTCGAGGCGTCGCGCTTTCACGCGTGATTGACTGTTTAATCGAATTTGCGAACAATTCGAGATTTCGGTCGCCTGATTTCGTTGTTCAGCAGACACCTGGGGGCGCAACACAAGCTGAAAGCGCGACCACTTGTTGACGATAAAATTGTTATTTTCACCACTACGCAGGTGAACTTAGTTTGGGGTCCAAGAACTTTATTGTGTTGATTACCCCCATTATTGATTAATATTATATATCCACAAATCCATAAAAGAACGTCTCGGAAAGACCGATCTAACCAAAAGCGTTGAACACTTTTTTTTGTTAAGTTTGTGGTCAGTTGCAACCGCTACAAAGATCTGAAATAGCATGAAGATCGCAAAATCTCGTCCTGGCTTGCATAAAAAAAGAAAATTGTGAATTTAAAAAAATATTTAAACGATACGACAATTGTTTTTAGTATTTTTTTTTAAACGCAAATTGAAAAAGCAATTACTATAACGACGTTACTAACATTAGAGGATCAGCACAGAGGTGCAGTTTTATTCTGTACAGCGGTTTGTCGAGACTTTACTTATTAACCGTCCCCATAAAGCAGATTAACTTCTTATTGCTGCTTCCCTCCGGACGAAATTTTCTAATCTGATCTTAAAGAAAAGCTTTGAAATTCTCATTCTTTCCCTAGAGCGCTTTTCTTTTAAGCGAAAGTACAAGTAAGCTCATGACATTTTATCTCATTAATTACATCCAATCATCTTTTTACGAAAGTCCCCCAAACCCCTCCATCCGTTTCCCATTTGTTGATCACAACTCTCGCAAATGAAAAAAGTTGTTATTAAAAAACAGTGGCAAAAATTGTTCTCGTTCGCAATCATAATGAAGGGTATTAAGCAATTAAACACGAGCACTCTGTATTTAAGGCAAATTACCCGAAATTAACCGGTTCTTAAATTATCATAATGAGGTGGCGGGTATGTTAACCGAATCTCTGGATGTATTGTTGGTTGCCGGAATATGGTAAAATTTCTCTTATTTTAAACATTTTAACAATAATAAATAATTCCTTACTATTATGCGAGTTAGTTATTATGGCTTCAAAAATAATGGCAAATTGGCATTAATAACAATTTAAGTCTATTGAAGAGTGAAGGACAGTTGTAATACCAGGAATATAAGAACAAGTAATTAGGTAGTGGATGAAGCTCTAAAAATTAGGTATCGCAATTTTATATTGACTGCTGCGTTGATAAAACTGTTCAAAATATTATACTCGTAAAATAGTTGCAATTAATTAATATTAATTGTTAAACGAGTAATTAATAATTACATAATTAATTAATATTAATTAATTAACAATTTTGTTGTCTTTTAAATGTGGCAGTTGCCCTAACCGTAGCGGTGTTCGTGTAGTTGTTGGCATGTCCCCCTAGAATGTGGTGTTGGCTCCCGCTTGCATGCTTGATTTGTTGCCGCTAACCGAGGGGGAGGGCGCCGCTAAATGTAGCAACAGCACATGGAGGTGTCCATACTGGCTATCTGCATATGTCCATAACCATCGCCCATGCACAAGTGGGCGCTCGCCAGCTTGAGGTGGAGGCCGCCGACTCTAACAATCCGTTTCTGACCGTGTACCGTGTGACCATCAGGTTGGCGCAGAGCTCCAGACGCGGACCTTCTCGACATCCTTCTTCCCGAAGGCGACGACTACAAATTAGTCTTCATCAGTTCGGACAGTTCCTCCAAAGAAGAGGACGTCGACGACAACGACAGTTCCTCGACCGCCTCCAGTTTCCCGATCGACGAGTGCGATTGGGACTATTTCGAGCCCGGTGGTAGTAACAGTGCGCGACCGGTGCTCAATTGGAGTTCGCCTTTCGGATCGCCGCGCGTTTACAGACGTGGTGTGTTGGAGTCGCCTTTGGGGTCGCCGTTGGTGTATAGGAGATCGCGGGAATCCGACACGGGAACGGATGATGATAATGTGCGGTTAGACAGCGGCTCGCCGGCTTCTTCAGATGGATTGTCGGGGAGGAATCGGGATTTGGAGGAGAACTTGGAAGAGTTTCGCAATAATGACCGAGTTATGGAAGAAGTAGCGTTGCAGTGCGTGCATCAAGAGGGTGACGTGAAGAGGCAGTCGTGTCAGAGTTGCGGCGCGCCCACGCAATTTATCCCGATTCCGGTCCCGGTGCCGATTCCCTTCCCGGTGCCGGCGCTCTGGACGCCCCAGGATGCCGTCATTCTCTACGGAGCGCAGAATTTGGAGCAAATAAGCGCTAGGTTGCGAGTGTTGCCGCGTAATTGGTGGTCGTATATGAGCCAGGCTGCCCTTATCTGGCCGTTGATAAACAACTCAGGTGAGGTCGGCCAGCTGCAATCGGTTCTTCGCGGCAGTGAGTGTGGAACGAGCGGCGATGCCAGTATGCCGGTCGTGTCCGAGCGTGACAATACAACCATTGTAAACGAAAATCCAACCAGAGACCCTGACACGTCCTGCAACAAAGAAGAACATGATTCCAAAGAAGAAAACGCACCGGGAGAAGTCGAACTTTCGGGCTATGTCGAATCTGAAAATCGCTACGCCTCCTCATCGTCGGTTTCGTCGAGAGACAGTGACGCCAGTGATAACAACAGTGATAACGAAAAACCTCGGGTGCACCGGGTCTATAACGTCAACGGAGATGTTCGCGATAGCGACGACGCTTTACCTAGCAGCAACGTCACCAGCGATTGCGACGAGGATGGCGGTCGACAATCTCACAGTTCGGTACGCGAAGACATGACTTCTTCGGGATCCGCCGACACCGACAGCGACGACACCGGCACAGTCGCCGACCAAAAGCCGAAACGCTTCTCCCGCACATTTGTTGTCAACAAGAACGTGTCGTCGTCCTCCAACGCTTCGTCCACCACCAGCCAAACCGACACCTCAGACAACGACACCGACACAGAAATGGACTGCACCGTCATCCTCACCAACATCAAACACTTGGACGAAGATTTCGCCCAGACCGACGCTCCCCAAGAATTAAGTGATAACGTTAATCCTAACACGATCTGTGATAGCATAGAAATAAATGATGTCGAAGAAGAGGAGGAGGAGGAAGAAGAAAGAGAAACTCTCCCAGCTCTCGATAACTTCCCCGACGAAATTACCGGTAGTTTCCAGAAAGTCATCGATTTCCGCCCGGACAAATCCAAACATTTCAAAGACAACGAGTACATTTCCTCGAGTCCGTGTCTGAGTGACGTCAGTGCAGAATCCCTGAACTCCAGCGACGTGGAACAAGTTCGCGGTTACAGCGACGACGCCATCCCCGAGGACGCTTCAACATCGGAAGTGTCTTCGTTGCCAGCAGGCGTTGACCATGCCGGTGAATGGAAAGCTAACGTGGGGATCCGGTCTGGCGAACCCGTTAACGTAGTGGGGGAGTCGTCGAACACGCGCGGTGACGGTGAGCGGGCAGGTGTGCTAGTTGCTGGAGAACCGGACGTTGGTGTTTCACGTCATGCCGCTCGTTACACCAGCCTCGTCATGATAACACAAGAACCCGCCCCCTCGTACCAACAAGTGAGTGTCGTCACGTCGGACACCACCACGTTGGTGCCCAACAATGACGTCATCGTCAGACACACCAACTGGCAGGACAGGAGCAACGCCTCCAACAGCGGACGGGCTTCCGGTAAGTGAGAGCTGGACCCAAACATTGCGCCCCCGCCGAACTTCCGCCACTCCCCCACCTCCGTCCAGCCTCACAACTCCGAAGAGTTGTGAAAATTTGGCAGGGCCTCTTCCGCCCTTTTAGCAATTTTTCCGGTTCCTAGTAGTAGAATCGATAGTCCTCCCCCACCCTTCTGATGCCTAAGGTTGTTTTGGATAATTTCTTTTCTCTTTTATGTCACGTCAACAGTAGCTCTCTTATTTATTTGCCATGGCCTACTCTTCTGGACTGCTCTACAATTTTCGGATTCTTTGCTTCTGGATGCCAATATTCCCAACTGTCACCCTCTGTCTCGTTGTTTTTTTTTTGCAAGCTTGTTACTAAGGTTTCTTCCATTCTGTGTCAGAAGTTGATCTTGGCATTGTAGGGCATTTTTATCCTTACCTTGTATTGTTTTTACTTGTTGGTATTCTCCTGCCCTATTCATTTGTGAGCTTCAAGACATCATAAGATCGAAGAATTTTTGATTTCTTCTTGGCATCTAACCAAATCTTTGAATATTTAGTGTAGCAGTCTATAAGAAGAGAAGACCTAAAATTTGGAGCTCTGAGGAATTTAGATTTTATCAACCTATTTCACCAAGAGTTCTTCTTGCTCCTTTCGACTTTGCTTCGATTACCTTGTTTCTCGTCTTAAAAAAACTTTTGTCTTTCACGTTGTTAAAAGAAATATGTAAAATTAGTAGAAGAAGCTTTTTCTTCCTCATGTCTTCTTATTAAGAAATGAAAAATTTCTTCCTTTACCACCTTAGGTCCTTTTTTTTCCAAAATTGGTCCCTCAGAAATCAACTTTTTGTTGGTGATGAGATTCCTTCTGGCCGAAGCCCAAGTTGTCAATGGCGTTTTTAACGGCCAGTAGATCACTAACCGTTCCGAAAACAAAGAGCGTCATGCTGGCTAACACCGCGGTCACGCTTTTGCTTCCAGATAATCAGAGCCGGCCCGGAGAGAGCGTTACGGTGATAACTGGCGGCGATACTCTATCGGCCTTCGAGGAGGGCCTGGCCGACGACGATTCCTGGGTGGAGAACTTGAGCCACGACGAGGACGATTTCGCGACCAACTCCCCGACCGACGATTCGACCTCCGGGGAAGAAGTGACGTTAACGTGTTCGGCTGCCATAGATCGAGAAGACGAACTTCGCGGTTACCATCGCCAAGCGATCGATTTCACCCTTCACACCATCGTCGAGGAAAGTTGCGAAGAAAGCGAAGTCGAGCAGTCGTTAACCAACAAAAAACCCGTCAACCTCGCCACGGATTTGGAAAAATATTTTTACTTTCGACTGGGAGATGGGGCTACGCAGTCCCTCAATTCGAACCGGGAGGACGCTTTTTCGGAATCCAGCAGCATCTGCAGCGAGGGAATGGATTCGTTGGGGGGTCCCGAAGAGATGCAGCAAAACGACGGGTCGGACCCGGCGGAAATGGCGTCGTCTCGTTTGGAGAAGTATTTCTTGAGCGGATTCATGGGGTTCACGGCGGAACGGCGCGATTCCGACGGCAGCGTTGGCAGCGATAGCGAAGGAAGACCTAGTCCTGAACAGAGAAGAAAAAGACTTGTTAGAGCCCGAGGCACGGGCAGATCTCATTCATCGTCTCTAGATAACCTCCTCGCTAACCCCGATTTGGCAGGAAACGACCAAACGTCCGAAGTTCCCAATTCAGAAAACTCTTCCAGTTCGGATTCCGACACCTACGATGAGTCCAATAATTTCGAGAAATCCGACGGCCAATTCGACACTGTTAAACGCAAGAAGGGTAAGAAACAAAAATCGTCAAACTCCAACGAAGAGGTGAAAGGGCTGGAAACCACACAGGAGGTTAACGAAACTTGCAGCTTATCCGACGACGACGAAGACGGCCATAAGACGCCTCAGCCAGAAATTCTACCCATCGCTTCCAACTTGACTACTAGCAAGAACCAGCAGAGTCGCGACAGCGGCTTCGTTGGAAGTTGCGACGATTTGTTGCGAGAACAACGCGAGAACGGAACACCGGAACTGCCCAGCAGCAACAAACACGAGTTACGAACAGAACTCGAGAACATTGCTGAAGAGAAGAGGATCGATGGCAAATACCAACATTCGACGCCTCCAGCGACGTCCCTAACCCGCAAGGATAGTTTCAACAATTGGAGCTCAGACGAAGAAACTAACTTAATGATGTGCAAAATGCGGCAATTTTTTAAAACAATGGTCGCCAATTCGCAGGGTAGCTCGAAACCGACAACCCCCAACTTGAGTTCGCGAAACTCCCCCAAACCCCTCCCTAGTCCCCGCGTCAAAAACCGATGCAAACCCCCCCAATTAGTGTATTTCGAAAACGAACTGACGCGACTAATGAAAACGGTCCCGGGAATACGCGATGACCAAGTGCGCGAAATTGTTGAGTACCTAAGCAGCGAGGACACCTGGAGCGACTCCTACGACTCCTCCGACTACACCAGCTCGGACCTGGAGAGTAGCACGACGAAAACGGCGCTCCAACAACAAATCTCCGACAGTTGCAAACAAATCATCAACAAATTCGATGGAGTTGGGGAAGAAGTAGGTGATAACGGCATCATGGACGAATCGCAGGGTTTGAACCGAGAAACCGCTTTTGTTTACCAAAAATTAGTTGCGTCGTTCGAGAAGATCGCCGCAGGGGATGATACCAACATCGAGTCTTATCCTCCACATAATTCGCCGCCTTTAATAGCGAAAGTGATGCATCACATTGGAAGCAGATTAGTGGCTTTGATGCACGAAGTTTCAAGTGGCGAAAGTCACGCCAGCAACAGCCCAAAGAATCGTCACTACCACCGGCGGCTTCAACAAAAACTATCGTCGGCTTCGACCACGACAACTGAAGACGACGATAGCACTTCGGACAGCAACTTGCCTGACACTTTCGCGATGAGTGACCATTTAGCACCTTATAACTTATTACCTAGGAGTCGTTCGCACGATTTGTTAGTAGGAGAATCGCGGACTCACCACCAATCCAGCAGTGGAGTTTCCGACATCGCCGAAGAGCGCGAAGTTAGTGATTGTGAACGTTTCAGTTGGCGCGGCAGTTTCGAATCTGCGTTATTAGCGACGGATTCGCGCAACAAATTGTCTTTGTTGGGTGGTGAAGGTTCGTCTTCGGCCTCGGCTTTGGCGTTAGCGGCCAAACGGCGGTCGGCCGGCGATTTGCTTTTCAGCCACAAGAGTTTGAGTCGCGAACAGTTGGATAGGGTGCGGAGTTGCGGCAGTATCGGGGGTGCTAATAGTGAGGATAAGTTGTGGGTGGCTTCGGCGACGAGGCCGACCAGGAGACGGTCGAGTGTTCCGGACGCTACTTGTGGTTCGGGCGGTTCCGCCGATGGCGAAGACGACGATGAAGACGAGGATATCGAGAGTAGGGCGACGTTGCCGAGGAGTTTGCAAACGGGAACCGCCACCACCAACTCCTTACCGAGACTTCCCACGAATGCGCCTTCGAGTAGCATGCAGAAGGCGCAGAGCATGTACCATTTCCTGCCTCCCAACGCCAAAAGCGCTAGGTATCGCCCTCCGGGATTCAGTCGACTTATTACTACGGTTCCTAAAAGGGCGGTGTCCGCCCCCGGGCTGCAGCCGACGCACCAGAGGCGCGGCCGAAGATCTCAACAACCTAATGTTCCTAGTGGTGAGTTTGAAAGGGTTCCGGTGACGGCCGCATGTTCTGTTCGTTGATTAAGCCCACCACCATTTACAGATGTCCAATTTTTAAAGATCGAATTGCAATTTGATAACGATGCAATTAAATAATAGCATCTACGCCTCCAAGCGTCGTCCCTAATATGGGTGGATAGTTAAATTAGCACCTATTAACATGGAGTTACGCGCACATAACTTAACCAACATTGTAAATAATAACAGAAGCCTACATGATGCGGTAGTTGTTAAGATTGGTAAGCGGTGAGTAACCAGGCGAACACCTTCACAAGTTTGAAAGGTTACAAGGTAGAAATTCATTTTGCAGCGATTTAGGTGTCATAACCTGTCCGCTAAAGTTGAAACATGGGTTGTTTGAAATTTATGGGACAAAATTGTTCTTTTTAGCTGTTTGTAACGGCATGACCTTTCTAGCGGTGCCAGCTCGTAGGTGGTTAAAAATAAAGGATGCAAAGGACAAACGGGAAAGTTGGGCCACGGTCAAGTTGGGGAAAAAATGCAACGAGTAGTTAGTAATTTAGTACCTAAGTGGACGAGGAGACAACATAAGTGTGGATGCTAATTCATTTTCCCACACAAATGCTAAGTTCAATCAGCTGATTGATCAATAACCTCTAAGCTACTTTACCAATACCATGGGAGGATCTACAAAAATTATTGATATTTGGTGTTGGACTTTGGACCATTTATTTGCTTGAAAGATTATAACATGGAAAGCTTTCTGTGTTTGCCCAAGACCAACGCAATGTTACTATTGAAGATGTAACTAAATATTGACCATTAGAAGTGGGAAAGATAATTACATTTTACCCAAATTTCCAAAATTTAAATTTACCACTTTGAGAACTGCTCCTGTAGTTCCCAAACCTAATCGAAGTCAGTGGGACGGCCCTGGCTATTTACGTTATTTGCAGAGCTACAAGCCTTACTAGTCGCATATTCCCACGTGAACAAGCCTGAAAACCACGACTCGTAAACCATTCTCATGTTCAATGTTACGTGTAAAACTTAATAATAACGACAATACTGTGTCAGCCAGCACCGACGAGCACACCAGGAAATAATTGCTCAACGGTTTCGAAAACCTTGAACCTGCAAAGGTTAGTTAGGCAGCATAAAAGCCGCACTAACTTCTTGACATACCGAAAATTTGTCGAGAACGCCGGCGATGTGCTCGTGCTGTTATCTTGAATTGTTCAAATTGCCATTAAAGGTTAAGTTAGAAAAAACAAATTTCTTCGCTCCGTTAAACTTTGAGGGGTTGTGTTTCCGGGGTCTAAATGTCGGCGTCAATGTTGGAAGAAGGGTTGGAAGCGGGTCAGCGTTTAGCGGTTTTTTAATATTCCGGAGGTGTAAGGAAGGTATTTGACCTATTGGAAATGTTCTAAAACTGACTGGCACTCCTTGTTTTGGCACTTACTGAGGTTCGCTTCTGAGAATAGAAATAACAAGAGTAATATCGTAAAAATGTGATAAAATCGTTCAATATCTACTAATAAAATCTTCAGTTTCTATTACGGTACGATGAGATGACTGTGCAGTAGCTATAATCTGATTTTGTCTTGTTGCAAAAATTTCCAAGCACTCTAGGCATCCACAAGTCCTATGACTCAGTACTCGTTGTTGGCACGAAAGAAAATTTATACGCTTCCATGACGTTTTCCGCAACAAGTAGGTACAGCGATTACAAATAATGGACGAGCATAAAAAATTTGTTTCTTCTGTGCTGGGGCGCGAGTGAATAGCCCTCTCAAGCAGATTGAGCCTCGTCGGTTGCCGTTTTAATAGAGCTAATGGACGCGAGTCGTAAAAGACGCAAATACAGTTACGACAGACGTTTCTCGCGCGAAGACGCTCGATTTGAACGGTAGTGGGGTAGGTTTTTTTTTGGTTCGGAAAAGTCCGTTTGAAATTTACGACCACTGGCGAAATAAAAAGCTTCCTAGTGGTACTTTCGACGCTTTTTTAAACATTGACCCCGTTTAGTTTATACGTTATCTATGAAACGGCCAGCTGACACTGTAATAGACAATAATGGCACAAGTTTTGATGATACATACGTATGTGAAAGGAAATACGTTAGTAATGGCGTACATTAAGTGTGATATTTAAATTTACATCAATATTAATTAATGGCTTCTGAGAACCGTAATTAATCAATGAATCACGGCCTTGTCTTGTCGCTGCTTAACCGAATTATATATTTACAATAAATTAAGCTAATACAATCTTGTTTAGTTGAAGACGAGTTTGAGCAATAATTTTCGATTAATTAAGTCGAGGAGTCCGCTGAACAACAATGTTTGGTATTTACCAATCGATTTTGATTGCTGTCTGTTCAATGAGTCTGTTGCAAAAGGTACTTGAAAATTGAAATAGGTTCAGATTTGTGACAAAGTGATGATTGCTGGCTGCATGATGAATCGATAAAGTTCTGCGCTTGGATATGTGTGTGACATCCTTTCGCTTGTTCAATCACCACAATTAATTCATGTAACGACATGAAATTAAATTCCGTTAATGCAACCATTTATTTAAACGTCCAACTGTAAGTTATTATGTGAAAACAAATTGACAGTAACATTTGTCTTGTCAATAAATATATAACACGTATTTATTGCAATCAACGACCTCATTCATGGAAATTAAACAGGTATGCTACTGTCCACATGCATATTAATAGAACTAGCGAATGGGTATTTCTTTTGTGTTGAAAAGGTTAAATTTTGCAACCAAGAAGCCCTCTGCATTAACTTTGTTTCCATAACAAAAATATTGCTGGAAAACACAAAATATGAAAAATGACAGTTTTAATCATCAATTTTTGGTAGGAGGTGCCTTGATTGTTGCTGCCATCTCCAAAAAGTTGACGAAACTAGCAATAAATTCGCAAGGGTTTAAATCCGGCAGTCTTACAACATTGTTTCTTTGTCGCCGCTTCTAATTAATCCACATTTTAGAATGCCTTCCTAAACGTTTGCACAAATTGGACCAACCGGCTTGTAAATTCCAAAATTCCCTAATGAGCGGCTAATTGGCCCCCATTCATAATCGGCGTGCGAAGATTGGCAACGTTTCGTCTTAAGGCTGCCGTAAGAAACGGGCGAAAAAACGGCAAAACACGCTTTCGTAGTTCGTGGTTTTAGAGCAACCTAACGATACAATCAAGTTCTCCTTTGACCTATGTAATGACAAAACATCAAAGATTATGCTAAAGACATTTTTAATCGAATTTTTTTTTTCGTTATAAAGTAACAACCCTTCAAAGTTCGGCAACTTTGAAGCCACGTATTACGTAGGAATATTTTTTTTACTGCTTTTATATTTCCTTTAGCAGAAAGGTCAATTCTTCAGCTTTATAATCCTGAAAACAGAAATGAGTTAGGCCTTCCCGTTTTTCGTAAAACCAAGAACTCGTGGAGGGCTACCAAATGGATCCTCTCGACGATTCCGCCCGATCGCGGCAGTCAACAATACGTAAAACCATTATATATTTGAGGGGTTTTCCCGTGTGAGGGTTTTGGCGCTGTTCTACAAGAATTTTGCGATTCCAGCGTGCATCGTGTTGTTTATATTTGAGATTTTGAAATCGGTCTCGGGTTTTATTTCCGATCCGGTGATAAAGAGCTAAATATAACTAAGTAGTTCTGACGTTGCCCTAGTCATCACGTATTTATTCCTTCTTGTTCCACGTCTTTGTACATGGAGAAAAGTGTGGAATGTGATAAGGCCGACCACATAATTAGTAAACCATATCCAAGGGATCTTGCTAATTATCGCGTGCAGCAATCTTTAATTGTCGGATGATGTAGCGGTATGAAGAAGACTGACAAATGTTAATAATAAAAGCCCTTTCAAATTAACATAAATAATATAAAGTACCTACAGGCCCGGCTGTAGGAAATCTAGAGGTATGTGCCGAAGTGTGTGCACTGTGCAAGATAGCAACTGCCGCCCAAAAATGTAGAATATGTAGTATGTATTTTTCAAACTATATCAGTAACATTCACATTTCATTAATAAAAGAAATAAAACAATAAATAAATACATACTATATGAATTGATCTTTATTAACATATTATACAAGGTGTCCGTTTTTCGAGAGCTCGCTTATTCTCAGAGATACGAAGTCGGTTAAATTTAGGCCAGTGAGTAGGTAAAAAATTTAACATTAATTTTAACATTTTTAAAACTTTGCCGTGTAATGGTAACGAATCGAAACGGAACTATAAAATTTTGCAACTCGAGTAAAGGTCGGCATCATTGTAAAAATTGGAAAAATTTAAATTAAGCGATTCTAGTTTTGCAAGCATGTTAATATTTTTGCTGGAAAGTTAGATAAAAAAATGTTTATTAATGACAATTAATTATTATGCCTAATTCATAAGTTCCTGCAAATTTTGCTGTATATTTTGAATTGTTGTAATGAAAACTCTATCGAGTTTGCAACGATGTTACATTTTTTCTCGTCGAGATATCGCTTAATTTAAATTTTTCCGATTTTTACAATAATGCCGACCTTTAATCAAGTTGCAAAATTTTATAGTTCCGTTTCGATTCGTTACCCATTACACGGCAAAGTTTAAAAAATGTTAGAATTTTTGTTAAATTTTTTAGATATCATGCCTCTATTCACTGGCCTAAATTAGGTCAAAGTTGAGCATTTTTATACTGAATATTAATGTAAATGAAAATTTTTCTCACCATTGAAAATTTTAAAAATTAGGCATAGATGTAAAAAAGTATTGTGTTGCAATCAGAAAATAAAAGTCAATCAATAAATGCTAAAATCCAATATAACGCCCATAAGAAAAACCAAAGTTGGATGAATGGCAGATTTAGATTTATTGTAAAAAGTGGCTTGACAATGGCTTCGTTAAAAAGTCTAGCTCCAATGGTTTTTGCTTAAAAAAATTAAAGCTTGAATAAAAATTTTGTCCGTAATTTAAAAACTAAAAATGTGAGAAAATGTGAGATGTATATGTCGTACACACTTAGTGAAATTGACCATTTCATGAAAAGGAGGTCCACTTCATTAAAAGAATTTTTCTTGCCCTAATCCGTTTCATGAAGTGGACATCCTTTTCATGAAATGGTCAATTTCACTAAGTGAGTACGACATATACATTATTTGAATATTAGAACAAAAATGGGTCATTGTTTACTTTACCCACTCTTCGATTTTCAAAAAACTAATTACACCAACGCATTCGGCACCATGTATACATTACGAAAATCAATATCTTTTCTTGTGCAAACTACTTTTATTTTTACTCATTTTCCTTGCCCTAGCACATCTTTTTTTTTCTGTTTCCCATTAATTTTGCATAAAATTATTTATTATTTGCACAACATTTTATTGCTCAAAATGGCATTCTAATGATGTTTTACGATGGTTTCCAAAAAAAACAGCACAAAAAACGAAGAGTGGAAATTGTAAACAATTACCCAAAAATGTATAGCAAGAAAAATTCTTGTAATATTTTGTATAAGTAGGTATACCTATCTAATGAAATAATAATAATAGCTACTTCTGTTTAAAATTTATTTACATGAGCACTTTTTGCACTTTCAAGAAAACTCACTAATTATTTCCTCTACGTCTAACCTGTCTGCGATATCAGTTTCAATGGGAATAATGGCGAACACCGACAATCTTTCCTCTTACATTGTTGAGAGAAATTTATTTTTTTTTATTTTTGGTTTCAAAAAACTACGTTCTCTAGATGCAGGTAAAGTTTATAATATTTGTAGAGTAGGTAATAAACAAATTTGAGCTCGGGGCGTATAAAAGAAGTTGTAAATGATCCGTCCCTTTCAATAAAAAAAAATTGAATGACTGCCACTATCGAAACAACTATAGTGCGGTGGAAAGAGCTCGAAAGTCGCTTAGTTTAGAAGAAAAATTTTATGAAGTAGAAAAATATGAGATCTTGTCTATCTTTTTGAAGAATCTTGGGGCTACCAAAATCTCGTTTTACGACTTTTTTGGTAGTACCGAAAAAATTTGTGGCCCTTTGAATCTGGAAAATTTTTCATAACCTACTATAAATACGAAATTTTGACGAATTTATTTGATCACTTGTTATCAGCTCTTTATGATATTGATTTGAAAAAAATTATTTATGATAATTTGACCATTTTTTCTTCTTACTGAAATTTTTCCGGTCATTAAAAATGCTACGTTGCTCTCTTTGTTCAGTGCCTACGTTTACCGTATACGCTATCTCCGTCGCGTTCACACAACCTGCCGAACCGTAATTAACCGCGTCTTGCATTTCTTGTCCTAGAAACTTTATTTTTGAAACGCGACTAGGGGTTATGCGAGATTATATCATCTTAATACTTGAGGCTATCGATCTACATAAAAAAGAATAAAATCCATATCGTGAAAAAGGAAATGAGACCTATTTGAACATGAAACTTTACTGATTTTAATAGATGTAACTAACAAAATAGTGAATATAAGATTTAATTGTGTATATTCTCTTGTATCATAAAAATGATATTGATTCTCCAATTATTGCTTTTTCGAACAAAATGAAAATCCACGCTGTGCGTTACTTGAGGCCCGAGAAAAAAAATATTGTTTCTGAAGCCGCGCGCTCTTTGGAAATAGCGATTTTTCAGATTCAAGAACCCACAAATTTTTTTGGTACTACCAAAAAGTCATAAAACGAGCTTCTGGTAGTCCAAAATTTTTTTCGTATTTTTCTACTAAAGAAAATTTTTGGCAACTTATCGAGCTTATTCCGCCACATATCGAAACCGCCACACACATCTGTTAAGAGAAATCAGTTTGTTTATGCTTTTGTCACGTTTCAGTCGAGTTAATGGGCTATAAAATTTTGTCTTCAGTTTCAAATGTTCGTTACATGGGCGCCTAGATGTCTGGTGTATGCCCATATGTCTGGTATGAGGTGTATGTTTGGTGATCTAACTAATTTAAAATCTGGGCGGAAACTGACCTAGTCAACTCTTTACGGCAGCCTTAAGACAAAACCTACGTCAACATTTCCACCCGTCAAATTTCTAAGTCCTTTGCCTTGACCCGGATTTGGTTTTGAATCCACACTTTATCTGTGCCGTACAAGTAAACTACTTTCACTTCTTTCTAACCATCGACGTTTTTGCTGCATTTTTCAATCGCAAATAGAACTTCTTAGCGTTTTTTTCCAAAGACTCGAATCGCCCTCAAGCAGTTCCGCAACTAACCGTACGCCTTGATGGTAGTAATTGTGGAGAACAAAAGTCATGTTCTGTTAATTTGCGTGAATTTCGATTAAAATTTATCATCGCAGCTATTTGTTGCATGTATCCACTGGTCGTTGGATTCAACTGTAAATTCCGTTGCGGTTTTGCAATTAGCGCCGTTTTTGGGATGTTCAAAATATTTGGAATGTCGACAACTATGCAGCAGCTTCTGGTTTTGTTACAATGTGTTTGAAAATATTTAATATTGGCGTCCGCTATTTCTTGGCTATTGATAAAATACCTTCTGGTTCACTCGCAAAATTCATTCATGTTACAACAAACAGTTTATTGCTTTGTAGAGCGTAACAGTTTTAGATCAGCAATGCAGCAGTGACCGCTCTGTTTACATTACAAAAGTTGGCTGTTCTCGCAAAACTTTTTCACTCATTCAACATTTACTCCCCCAATTCGCCAATTAATTAAATAGGTGCTCCGAATCCCAAAGATATCAAATAGCGGCAGCTGACCGCGACGTGGTTTGCGGATGAAGAGTCGCGGGGAGCCAAATCTGGCGACTCGAAGGGTGAATTTTTTTTGCGCTAACTGCCATTGTGAGTCGCAGGGAGCCAAACCTGGTGACTCGAAGGGTGAAAAATTGGTTTACACTAACTGCCATTGTTTTTTGTGTTGTGTAGGCGTCCGACCCAAAAAAGACGTAATTGTTGCAGGTTTCCACCACCAGTTGTGCCGTAACTTCATGGGTCAATGTGCACGACTGGAACTGTCAAGGCGCCTGACTCATTCTATTAATTGCGATCGTTAAAGCTCACGAATTTCGTCATGTCGCCATTAAAATCCGCCATGTCCTCCTGGGCGTAAAAGTTTGCATCTTGCTGTAGAAACATAGGAAGTAGCCGGCATTAAACTTGCCGTATTAACGAACCGGAGACACAAAAAACCCATTATCTCCTATTTCACTGAAATTCTCTTAATTATGCACGAAGAGGGCGAGGCACCTAATCTAATTTGCTTTAATGCTCGGTTGTGTTAAATAAATCCGGGCGATAGCGTCGCGCCATCCATCGTTCCGTTTCCCTGTCATAGACATTCAGAGCAGAAAAGAAATCGAGCTTCTTTGCATGGACTGTAAATAGTTTCTTGGGTCGAATCGGTTATCCCTGGATTGATGGCGATGATCAAGGACTCTAATTGACGACAGTTTTCTTCGGCTGGAGGAGCGACGTTATGTCCACTAAAACTAATTCGATGTAATTACGGGGAGTGCTCTTGATTGACGCCTAATTGGAGATGGACTTAATGGTGCTGGGACAAATTACAGGAAATTTGAGCCCTCCTCCAACTTGCTTCATCAAGCATTTAGCGAAGCCAATGGGTAAAAATTAATTCGAATTACGTTGTTGGAACTTGGCGTGTAGGTAAACTGTTAAAACCTTACGAGGCAAGAAAACATACAAATGCGTATCAAGCGAGTCGGTTACGTTACTGTGAAGCAACTATTTCGTTCCGAGTAAAGCGCAATTTCAAGCCGACATTTTTACTTGATAGTTGGTGATTAATTTAAAACGTGTATAGGGTAAAATTATTCTTTAACACTTCAGTTGTTGCTTTGGAGGTAGCGTGCGGAGGAAGATAACCGCAATTTGAGCCTCTTATGCAAAAACCTTACATAAATAATTGCTGCAACTAATTAACTGCAGGTAAATCACCGGGTAGGTGCACAAAGTCCTAATTATGACTGCTCCAGTAAGCGCCATAATCCACAAGCACCTCTTACCTTTATGCAAGGATTACGCCAAGTCAAATTAAGTCGTCACTTTAGATGGTGAAGTATATTAGATGGTAATTAGAGGCAGCAAAATAATTGTCCAAGTGTAAAAAAATTATATTTTATTAAAATGAGATGCTGTAGCAGTTGAAAGCATTTGGTCTTAGCAATTTCAGTTACTGGAGAAGGTTGCTATATGACGATCGATTCGTCAAATAAAACCAGATTACGAAAGATTGCGTAGACGTAGAGTCCGTTGCAAAGGAAACCGGACGAACCTCCACTCTGCACTGGGATCTCCGACAAAGCGTTTCAAAGCGACCGAAAAGCTTCAATGTCGACCGAGTCGACTTGCATTTCTATCGGTTAAACAGAAAGTTTCGAGAGGCTATCGCTTTTTGGTCACTTTGGAAGCGACGCGGTCGAAACGCTTTGTCGGGGATCCCAGTAATATTGGGCGAAGGGTTCGTCTGGTTTCCTTTGCAACTGGCTGTATAGTGAAACGCAATAGCGAAGCCATGTTCTTGAGAAACGCGCAATTTGCGGTGTTTTCCACGTTTTTCGAGAGACACCAATGGCAACGAAGCGTATTTGGCTCGAATTTCCTCGAGGTGCAAACAGCCGTGCAAATCACCGTCCAGTGAATGAACAACAATTATACAACGCAAGTGGACTAAAGTAGAAATGTTGGGAAGTATTTGTCCGTATCAAATCGGCCATTATTATTTCATCTCATGAAATGCTGTACGGGTTTTTGTGTGCCACAAAACGGTAGTTGGACATTGACAATGCCGCTAATTCCAGCCGTAACACTCTCATTTAAGACGTCCTTTCTAAAATTCGGCTCTTGTCGGCCCGCATTTTGCTTTAAACGGCCAAGAGATTATTACAGGTTCCTGTAATCGCCACTTCCGGTGCCGTCAAAGACGCGAATTTCTCCATAAATTGACGAATAACAGTCCGTTGGCGCGGTAGGAAATAGTTAGGTGTCTTAGCTATCAGAAGATTAGCATTTTGCAGGTATGGAAATTAGAGGGAATTAATGCACTGTTAGACCAGCCGGTGTAGTGGCATTTGAAGAATTTGCCACAAGAAGTTCCCACCATCATTTACAAACTAAATGTTGAGTAATGATGACGAATTTACAGTTGCACAACAACCGCTTTCAACCATCGTCATCTTTGCGCCGAGGAGGATGCAAGCGATTCGCAAAGGGCGCGCTACTACAGTTGGCTCCATCGGCTTAGATCTCGAAGTTGTAAAACAAGCTAATAGGCTATTAAACCTAAATCGCCCAGCACCTGCTCTATTATCTATGGAAGTAACGTCAAGGCGAAGCTGAGGGAAAATTCGCCCGGCGCATCCACCATTTGTGCAAGAAAGTAACAAGTGGCAAGATCCGCCCTTCTGAGGGAATGGTCCAGCTTCAATGTAAACTGCGACTTGAAAGTTAACATTTTTTATTGCGCCTGGAAAGATTATTTTCATTAGAAGCCGTCAACACAATTGTTAATATCTTCAACACTTGGAGCTACTGATGGACCAAAGCCCGAATGTGTAATTGAGGCCGCAAACTCGTGATTTTGACGACATTGTTGGAGGTTGAGGTGCCTGGTGACCGAATGTGTGTAATTCAGTCCGCAATTTTGGCGATACTGTTGGAGGTTGAGGTGCTGGTTGGTTGTTTTCTATCAAAGCCGCAGAATTGGCCGTTGCTTGGTTATCGCCGGAAGTGCGGACGGAACTCGGCGATCCGCGATTTTCGCTGGGTAATCAGTCGAACGGTAACTGTGGCGTTGTTAATTCTACGTTCGGTGATAAATCACGAAAAAAATGGCACGTTTAATAAGTTACAAGGTGAAAGACGAGTCGACCTATTCGACATTCGACGACAGTGGACGCCGTTTTCAGCTGGAACGTCTCGAAGAATCGAAAGAAGACGGTTCGATTGACGGCGGCCAAGTCGCTCGACTGTGCGGTTGCAATTGCTTGAGGAATTGCTGCAAGTACGGCTCTGAAGAAAGCGTTTCAGACGATATCGAATTTGCTTTGGTTAAATACGCTCAGGTATTAAGTATTAAGGTCAAGATGCACGCTCGTCTCGCTTTGTAGATGAACAATACGCCGAGGTCGTGGAATTCATTTGCGTTGTTTTAAATAACTGGCGCTGGCTCTTTGCATTCCAGCCGGAAGCTGCGCGCAAAAATAAAAAAAAAAACAACTTTTGTCCATCATATCTCGTTGGTGTTTCAACAACAGTTGCTGTAACTTTGGCCTCTTTGCAGTTGAAATAGACAACATAACTGAGTTGGTCCAGAACGGTCGATTTTTATTTTTCAACGGTCGCAGCAGCGACTACTTTCGCTAGAGGGCACCACGAGCGCATCACCTACTGTATTTTTAAAGATACTTACTTTTGAAACTTTAACCAGGATTTACAAGAGGTTCCATCTTCCACTCCTAAAGAGAAGTTTAGTGTTTTTCATAATATAATGGTTGGGAGGAAACGCACGGTTGAAAGCACCGTGGTTCTCCAATGCAGTAGCAAAACAGGATCTTCCTCTGGAATTCCGGATGAAACACAAATTTTAATTGAAGAAGTCCCGGATTTGGACGATTTTCAACAAGGTAGTTAATTGTCCGATTTGCATGCAGCCGTCCTGTTGTTTTGACATTATTTTGTAACTTGGGTAATCTTGAAAAAATTGCGCAAATTTGGGGCGGCTCAGTGTTACTCGATAACTACTTCCAATCGGACGACGTCACCACTCTTATCTCACTTTACAAATATCTTGATAACTGAAGTGAAATGCTTGTATTTGTTTACAGTTATTTATTTGTTTAGACTTTTTAACAATTCAATTGAGTTGTTAAACCGCAAATCCTGGACTCAGCTTCGGATATGTCGTGGGTAACGAGCTCTTCTGCCGGCTGGCCAGAAGCTCGGAATACTCCTTCTAATTGCAAGATATGTCCAATCATCGAGAACAACATCGGCTTGTTTCTACCTTGAATAAAAGATTTCTTTCTTATCAACCTGAAGCAATCGTTTCGACGAAATTACTGTTTGTTGTCACGATCCAATCGTTAACGTTGTTGTTCGAGATAATTGTTCCCAGATAAAATAAGAAATCATTGTTTTAATTACGACTGGGAATTTGATAATAATATTAGAATCGCCCACATTTAGACAACGCGTCCAATTTATCTACAACTTAATGGGCGGGTAATTAATTGCTATTCCATTTGGAACAATACCGCAGCCGTGTTAATAAACTGCCGAAGGCCATACTTAGATAAATGTGAATCAGCCGATGTAAACTACAGGAAAACGTAAATTAAATCAAATAGAAATGATGCGGAGGCCATCCGGATGCCGCACACGGGAACACTAGCGGCATCGCAAATAATTAAGTTGGCATTACTGCGTTCACTTATGTCCAGGAGACTATGCAAATTTTAAACAGCTCTTTACTGACTTGTCCACGTGAAGAAAGCCAAGCGAGCGCGGGCAGCCACAGAAACTAAGTTTTACAGTTTTTTTTTTAAACGAGAAGGATTAGAAATGACCGTCGTGGCATTGCTTTCAACTATAGCCCTAGAATAGTTTCTGCGATCACCACTAAATTCCATTTAGACAAAAGTAATTACGAAAGTAGTTTGAATGTCAGGATTGTTGTGCAATAATTGGCATTATGCTTAAAAGATTGTTTGATTTTTTTACGACGTTAGTTTAGCAACAATACGCTTCTTTGTCGCGGTGGATGGACGTGCAAGTTACGAGTCTACGCCCTGAAGCCTTAGGTGTGCAGTACCTACTTTACGGATATTACAAGATTAACATAATTGCCTCTACAGTTTGAGCTAATGGGAGTTGACAGGGGCGAAATTAGGAGACCCATCGCTCCAATGACCAATAATAACTTCACATTATTTATTTAAAACGTCCAGGTAACGGAACTCTGTCGTTGTCGGCATATTTCCTGGTTTAATGCCAAATAATTGGGCAATTAATATAAGCACTTGGCTGCATAGTTAAAAATTTTGAGAACTTTCTTCGAGTCGTAATTTGTAAGCGCCGACATTTTTCAAGAATTTCTCCAACCGTAATTTATTGCAAAGCCCAACCGAGCTAATAATGGACGCAGCAATAGATAAAAGGAAAAAGTTTAGCGCTGATAAAACAGGTTGTTATATAAATAAGAGTTATTAATGTGCAAGTGCTGGTTGCGGAATTTTTTTTTATTGATTTCTAGATCATGACTTGACGTCCTGATCCCGCCGCGCCGATAGGATAGTTCACAAAGTTCCCAGCATTCATTTTTCATTAGAGAAAACAAAGAAACTTTATGCTTGACTTTCTCCATAAGGATGCTGGTATTATAAACAATGATTTCGCCTCATTTTACAAGGCAAGTAGGTGGTTTTATGGAAACAACGATATTTGCGCTGTTACATAAGACACCTACACCTCAAATTGTCTTACTTGGAGAAAAACAAATATTTGGTTCAATGAATCTCGTTCTATGCCACATTTTTTTGATCCAGAAATAATTATCGGCTATCGTTTGTGAATTTGCATAACTAGTTGACACTGTAACGGCGATTTTGATTTAAATGTCATCGCTTAAGCGCCTATCTGCAATAAACAGCATAGCGTTTATTTATAGCTGTTTGCCCAAGTATTGTTTGTCGAATTCCTTTGATACTAATTGTTGCGCTTCTTTCCTATTTGTAGATGATGTCAGCATTTCCGAGGCGCACTCATCACCGATGCTCGCATCAAGAAACGGAAATAAGAGCGCTACTCCTAGTCCTGTGGCACCCAGTTCCAGGAGAGGAGCCGGATCTGTTTCCAGCCAAGACTGGTCTAACGTCACTGCCGACGAAGATATCGATAGACTGGTCGTTATTCACCAAACAAGAAGTAGTTTATCTAGTTTAGGGGTAAGCATCGAAGTTTGACGCGATTTACGAGCAAACAAGCGGGGATCGAGACTACCCTCCAGCCGATTCCCCCCACTTGCCACCGGAAAACTTAAGGGTGCCCCAATTCGATACTTCTAACCAATAAGATCCCCCGATATCGAAACCAACAAACTAAAAGTGTAGAGTTTGGTCATATTTCTGTCACCTATATGGGTCACCCTGTATACTGGTCAGTGACGACATTCTAACAATTTGCGATTGTAGATTCTTGGGGTCTTCTTCAGAAAATGTTTCTCTCTAAAAACTGTTGTTTTGCAATAGTCTTCTGGAGAAGACCGCGATGTGGCTATTGAAGCGTCAGTTAAGGCTGAAAATTGCCCGGACCCGAGATCCGAGACGTCGTTCTTAACTCGTTGTCTTGACTTTTGCAGTTGAGATCTGACTCCATGGCCAGCGTGTACTCCGGCGCCGGGGAGGGCCGTTACGGCACCGTGACCGTGCGGGGCCAGGTCGAGTTCGGCCTCCAATACAACTACAAAGCCAAAGCCCTCGAGATCCTCATCAAGCAGTGCAAGGATCTGGCCCCGGTTGACGCGAAACGCAACCGGTCCGACCCCTACGTCAAAGTTTACCTCTTGCCCGACAAGTCCAAGAGTGGAAAGCGCAAGACCAAAGTGAAGAAGCACACTTTGAACCCGGTTTTCGAGGAATCGCTCAAGTTCCACATTTCACTCAACGAACTGGAAACTAGAACTCTATGGTTGACCGTGTGGCATTCGGACATGTTTGGCCGCAACGATTTCTTAGGGGAAGTCATGATGACTTTAGAGAATAAAGTTTTCGATGATGCCACCCCCAAGTGGTACAATCTTCAGGAAAGGGTAATAGCGAAATTTGTGAAGTGTTATCAATTTTGTTTCAACGAAAGTTGTTTCAGACCGAACCTTTCGACGACATGTTATCTTTCAAGGGTGATATCATAGTTTGTTTGAAATTTGTGCCACCAGACATGACCGTTCACAAAAAAGGGAAAAGATCGAGGGGTACTTTACACGTTTTAGTTAAGGAAGCGAAGAGCCTAACCGCGGTCAAGGCAAACGGAACTTCAGATCCTTTCTGCAAAAGGTTCTTTTAGTTGTTTTTTTGAAAATTTTACTAAAATTCTCGGTTACAGTTATCTTTTGCCAGATAAAGGTAGGAGCTCTAAACAAAAAACTCCAGTCGCCCGAAGAACCGTTAATCCCGTTTGGAACCACACTTTCATATATGATGACGTCACCCTTCAAGAACTGGCGGAACGTTGTTTGGAGTTGACGGTTTGGGACCATGACAGGCTCGCGAGTAACGAGTTCCTGGGTGGCGTTCGGTTTTCTTTAGGCACAGGTTGTTGTTTCTGTTTTTAGGGTCAATTCTGACGTTTGTTGTTTTTCAGGTAAACATTATGGTAAACCGGTGGATTGGATGGACGCCACTGGTAAAGAGCACACGTTGTGGAAGAGCATGTTGGAACGGCCCAATTTCTGGGTGGAAGGATGTTTGTCGCTTAGATCAAGTCTGGAAGGTCGGGCGTCATAACAAAATACTCAGTAACCCTGGACCTATTTTAGATTATTTTTTGTAACAAATTGTTTTACTATTTTTCGAAATGGGTTGAAATGTGTAATCATGTTTATGGTAACCAATTCTAACAGATATATTTTCTTATTTTATAGAATAAATGTTTTTTGTACCTTTACTTCCTATTTAATTGACCAATTGACATGGAACAAATTGTTCTGAGATTCCCCCAATTGTCGTAAAAACGGATCGTTATTGAAACTGAAATAGCTTTTCTATGATAATGGACGTAAATTAATTATTATAAAACATAAATCTGATAAAACAAGTTCACGCTGCTTTAAACACGATGAAAGAAGCGTTAAAGAAAGTAGAGCCTCAGGTCTTGACAACGTAACTTACCTGTTTGACTTCAATGTTTAATCACGTTTAACTCTTTCAATATCCGTCGTGGATTTGGTTATGGCTTCCTTATTTGATAAAAAAACATTTTCAGGGCAGCATGTTACTTAAATGCACAAAGAAGAGATTATCTTCAACGTAGATGTACCTATATAATCCATAAGATGTTTTACTCTCAGATTCACCAAGGTTTACATTTTAAACCAGTTCAACTCTTAAGTTAAGGGATGAAGAGAAAACATTCTGAAGTTTCGCTATTTTGATAGTTGTAATAGATTATGATAACTGGTTTGAATGACAATTAACTATTGCTTTGACTAAAATCTGTATGGTTGCAACCAAGATGTACTTAAGTGTAGCAATGTTTTACGTTAAATAATTTAAAATAGGAAAAATTATCTTCAGAAATTAGCAACACAACATAGTGACTTTATACCGCTAGAGAGGTTGGATAAGTGGAATAAAATCGTCACTACACAAAGCACTTGCCAAATTAAGTTTTAAATTAAAATGGCTGTAGAAGTAGGATCTTAAAGTAACTTGGATTTTGAAGGAATTGTTAAAACATTTAATCCCTTGATAGATTTTGTTTGAAGCAAATTTTTTTTTGAGAACTAGGCTTGACCCATAAAAAAATTTTCAAACCAAATAGTGACGATAGGTACATATATTTTAAAAACAAAATATAAAATAACTTTCTAGCAAATATTTCAGTATAAAATATAATTTTATGTATTTCTAGACAAATTTCACACACGCTCACATCCCTAAAAAACTTAACATCACTCTTGCAGAGGTGAAGCATAAAAGTCATGACAGTTGCAAGTGTCTTGACTTTAATTGCTTCAACTTTGTAAATATGAACTACAACATATTAGAGGTACACAAAAATCAAGAAAAAATGAAACTTAAACTACAGTAAATTAATTTAAAAAAAACAAATTATCTAGATTCGGGCTTATTTTTGGGCGGTTTAAACATCTTGATTTTTTTGCTCGCTTTCTTCGCCGTCTTCGAGCCTGACTGAAACGATTGCCAGCTCTCAACCCTGTTTTGCCTAGATTCCTGAAACAAAAGAAAATTTCCTAGTAAATAAAGTTACCAAATTTCCCGAGAAATACCTCAAAATTTTTTTGCCACTCTTTGTGTGCCTTCATGTTCTCTTCTTCTTCAATTTCCGCTTCTCTTTTTCGTTTTCTCTCTTCTTGATCCCTTTCCGCTAAGTCACGCCGTTTCCTTTCCATATCTGCAAATAGTTTCATTGTGAGAACATAAACGGCATGTTTGTATTTATCAGGATCATCCTCTGGAATCTTATCCTTTCCTTCTTTTTTAAATTTCTTTCGTTTCTCTGCAAGCTACAAACATTTTAAATACTAAATTGCCAATATCACACACAGAAATACATCGAACGACCAGGATCACTACCTCTACAAACCCCCAAATCGGGGTTCGACAACACTAATTTAACGTGACAAAAAAACCAAAAACACCCACCATTATGTCAGTTCTGCCTTTAGCTTCCTCGATAACGTCCATACATTTCTTCCTCGTCTCCTCCCCTTCCAGCGCTTTCCACGCTTTGTTAACGGCCTCGAAAGCCTGTTGGGCCCGCTCAACATCACCCTGATTCTTGTCCGGATGCACCAAAAACGACAGTCTTCGGTACTGCTTTTTGATATCTTCCACCGTCGTTTCTGGATCAACTTGCAGAACCTCGAACGGGTTCAAATTTAGATACGTCGATCCGGGACGCAATAGGCGATCAATTTGTTGTTTGGGCGTCAAGACGGAGTCTCGTTTTTCGATTTCTTTGACCTACAACAGAAGTCAAAACACCAAAGTTCATAACCACGATTTGAGGGTTACCTCGTTGAGGAAGGCCTTGAATCTCGTGTCGTTGTCGGGAGGGACGCTCGATTGGGCCATTTCGAGGCTGATTTCGCTAAGAACTAGAGTTGTTTTAACAATTTTACCAATTACTGTTTGTTTTTTGACGCATTTTACCTAACTAGAATGACAGCTGACAGATCGGTGCTGCAGGAAACTGTACGGTCAATCGTCGGTAATAGCGGGCGCTGCGTCACGGCGCTAGTGGCAAAATGGCGCGGAATTTCTTCTCATCAAAAGTCATCATTCTTCGTTTCAGACCCAAATTCTTATTGGAAAAAGCCGTAAATTATGGGGCGCAGCTTTAATACGATGTGGACATTGCGATAAGGGGCTGATAACGAGAGCTATCTAATTGCAGTTCGTCATAACGCAGTTTTAGAGGTCAAACAAAACTGATGACCCTGAAGGCTAGACGTTTTTTTTACGAGGTATTATCATTTTAATAATAATTACTATAATAATAAGCATTTAAATTATTGCAGCTTTGGAAGTTTCCGTTCTGCATCCTAAAGCGCGGAGACACCATATCCTGGTTCCTCTGATGAAAAGAAATACCTCCCCTCCTAGTGCAATCTAGTGACCTGGACCTGGAACTATGAATAATTTAAGGAAAAACCATAAGGGAGGGCCATTTACACCCGTTTTAATCACGGTAATATCATCACTTCCTAGCTTCTTTTCCTCTTTAAATTATTCTTGATATCACCAGGTCTTCATCTGGATCACAGAACGCATCCTAGGCTAACGTGATGGGTAGGTACCAAATATTTTGTATCCATGCTTGAAGGAGGTTCCAAAGGTTCAAATGATGCGATGTTGCTATGGTAGTTGTCGTATTGTTCCTTTTGCCAAGTCTTGCGACCTCTAGTTGCTGGATTCCCTATAAAAATGTGGATGAAACTTGCACCTTTGGTGCCTCAATGCGCGGCCCACCTAAGTTTGCGGCAGAACTGGATTTTCGCTTCGTGCATGTCAATTCGGTTGGGTTAGGTCAGTGTTCGGGTCGCGTTATCTTTTTGCTAATCTGGCTGCGACAAAGTGCATGTTTGCCTAGAGATAGCGTTAATCTGGACCGCCATCAAGCAACTCTCTTTGTGGAAATGTACAATTTGATCGGTCCGGCGGACACCACCACCATCAAAGACTCTTCTGCAAAATTCAACAAATCCAAACAAGGAAGTGTGAATGTGCGGAAATTCAATCATGCGTGCGTTTAATTTTAGACGTGGCCTTCCTTACACATTTCTGCCGCCCCGGGGCTCACACCGTCGTGCAGCCTTGAAACGTGAAGGTTATCCGATTGGGAATCCTTCTCCACCTACGATTCCTAACTGTTTTAATTAGACTCGACAGACACGCCGAAGATATACAATGACGAAATTAAATAATTCATAATGTTATGTAACCGGACGGCTAAATTGCTTGGTAGGTACTTCTTTGGACGCCACAAGGAACAATGAGTGAAGCCTTCTATCTAATAAGTAGCTAACACGAGGCCCCGAGGATGATTTATGCAACTTCTTCGGAGAGTAGGTACTGCCTAGGCACGACTGGACTTCGTGTCTTTTATAAAACGACCTTGGGCCCTAACCTGGAAAATGCGTTTTTATGGTGATTGGGCATTTGGTTACGTAATGACGTCGTTTACTACGGAAATCGACGTTACCGTTAAAACCGTTCAGCGGAGGCGGCGCACGACGCCGCAGCGAGGTGGCCAAGAAGCGACAATCACCAACTCTCAGTTCTCAGAAAATGCTCATATTTGATACAATCAGACATTCAGCTCATCAGTCGACTTCCTACAGTGACTCCCGAGTGGTGGGTCAAGTTGTCAGATTAGAAGAGTACAGTGACGTAGCTGTTTAACGTATTAGGGGAACACTCGGCTTTATGCGACATTAATATATTTATAAGAAGCCTGAAAACACCGCGCAAAGTCACGATCGCAATCAATACAAATTTGTCATAATTACGGTCACGACATTGCCACCTGTCTGTCTCTAGATATGTACTTGTGTTCAGTTCTAACGCCGCAAAACATTTGTCAATGTGTATAGATTCAATCATTTAATACCTCCAGGTCTTAATATAGTTGTGCAGAAGTAACGTTTCAATCATAACAATTAGTTGCTATGTAAAGTCGAGTGGAAAATGCAAAAACACCCAATGACGTTTTAACACATTTCAATGCGTAGGTACTGTTTCCATTCAAATCAAACAAAACACAAATATGTACCTACTATGTAAGTTGCATATTATTGTAGCTGCTGTAGAAATAGTTATGAAATTTATTAATTTCTATCATCTACAGCACGTGTTTAAGCAACCCACGAATCATTCTCAAGATTTAGTTAAGTGCCAATTTTTCCTGTCAAGATTTTGGAGTACTCTCAAGTACTTGCACCAACTTACAAGGGTTTAAAATAGAAATCCTCCAAGAAATCTGATGTGAAAGATAAAATCGAACCATCAACCTGTGAACTTGTTAGCTGTTTGATTACGTCACGCACTGTCCTACAAATGGGAGACAACTGCTGACGGTGAGTAGGGTGTCGTTTATCTTTAACAACACATAAAATGTTCCTGCAGAACTATTTACGTATTCGAATCTAATTTTTGAAAGAATGAATGAAAACACCCCCACCCAAGTTGTTCTGTATTCTACAACTTCTTTAGGGGTCTAGTTATTCTTTTAGTTGTGGCACCACCTGCAAAAATCTTTATCTCGTCGCTTTAATAGGCAAGTTCCTAATAGTTAATTTGATAAGAAAGACGTTATATTTACCCATGATACATCAAGAGATAAGTGGATTACCTAGTGGAATTCAAATCTTCTAAGTATTACAACACAACAGATTTGGTTCAATCAAAATAAACGCGCCACTTCTACTTTTGAACGAATTGTTATTTAAGAATGGGTGGCATTTAACAGTCTACCAAATTTACCCAATATTTTTATACAAAAAAATACTTTCATTTCCCAAAAATACTAAATGTTCACCAAAATTAAGAAAATACATAATCTTAAAGCGACAACCAAATATTGACATAATGCTGGCTTCTTATTATATTTTGTTCGCCAAAATAACTTTTGTTGACCATAAATACTAAATGTTCATCAAATTTTATTCCGCATTTAATTGTAACATAATACCCAGATATTTAATTTTCGACAGTGTCTTATATTATTTAGCAGTTAAAAATACTATTTGTTGATCAAAAACACGCAAGCAATAAAATGTTGTGCAAATGGTAAATAATTTTATGCAAAATTATAGATGTAGATGTGCTAGGGCAAGGAAAATAAGAGTAAAAATATAAGTGGTTTGCACAAAAAAAGATATTGATTTCCGTAATATATAAATGCTTTGCTGTAATTGGCTTGCATTATGTAAAACGTAAAACTTCTTTTAGTGGTAATTTCTAATCGTGCTTTTAAAAAAAAATTACAGGGCCCTGAACTGACCTTGTACAGAACTTTTTTCGCGTGCCTCTTGTCTGGAAGCGCAAGCGGCTAGGAGAGATGCGCGAGCATATTTTATTTTTGGAGTAATAGAATAATTATTTGACGCACCAATAGTTTTTTTGAGAAACACTACTATAAAACTATAAATGGATAGTGCGAATATTTATTATGTACAGCACGGACGCGTAACTTGAGCGTTCTAAATTTGGTGAACATTTAGTAAAATTGATAGACATATAGAATTTAAAATGTAAGCAATAGTAAAACAATACGCAGCATAGTTATTTTAGTGGCGATGTTTTAGTGGCGATGTTCATTTTCTGATGTATAATAATTTGGTTTTCATTTAGATTTTTTGATGTTCATTAAATTTTCTGGTGGACAGTGCAAGGGATGTATGGTTTAATTTGGTGTAGGTACATTATATTTGTTCCCTTTAAGAATATGATTTCTTACTTTTTGTTTAGTTTTCCATCTATTAATGTTGTTTCTTCTAGCCCAAGTCTCCAATTTACTTCCTACTTCGTATATTCTTACCAAAGCATATTTTGAAAATTTCCCTTGTTGCCATATTATGTCTTCTCCCTAATCTTTGGCTTTCTTTACCAAATTTATTTCGAATCACCATTCTTTCTGCGTCTGTGTGTTTTATCGTTTGTTATCGTTCTTCTTCATCCTCATTGAATAACATTATTTTAATGTTCCAATTTTTTGCAAAAAATTTCCAGTTGCATAAAGCCGTTGTCAGTTGCTTAAACGGTTATTAATCGCCTGTTATCTTAATTTGACGTTGCCAACTATTGCAAATTGTTCCGGACCCATTAACTGCCCATCATAAAGATTTAAATGGTACCTACTTCAATTATAGTCGGTGCCGCCAAGATTAGTGATTTGCTGGTAGATTAATTCTTACTCTGCAACAAATGATATAATTGTTGATTATTGGTCTAGACAGCTCGATTGCTGCAGAAAACTGGAAGATAATTTAGGATAAACGTTAGCAACGTTGACGAACATATTTCCGGAACCAGTAAAACGTAACTGCATATTCCCTTCTTTCAGTTGGCATTTCCAGCGATGATATCTGCGTCACAGGGAGGAGCGTAATGTTGACCGGCAGCATTTTTCCAAAGTCTCTTTTGGTTATTAGTCAACTTACCTGCGGAGGAAAGTAATAAAGGGAATTATCGACGTAGCCCGTCATCGGGGAGGTGGCTATTTAGATAAAATACTTGAAACAATCCCAAGTCGCTTGCGAGAGAATTCCAGTAATGGGTTCATCCTCAATACATCTTCATTTATGTCCAAGATTGAAATAAAGTTATAGCTTAAGTTTCAGCACTAGCGATCCGAACCCCAAACTTTCTTACTGTTCGAGCATATAGAAACCTGGAAGATCTATAAAGTGAAAATATAACTGTCATAATTAAGAATCTCGGTCGGCCCCGTCAAAAGCTATACGGTAATAAAATCGGTCGCTGTTTACGATACCTAATCGCGACCTCCTCCTAGCCACAACTCGCATGAAAACATTTCCTGACGTTTGCCAAAAAAAAACTTCCAGAGCAACGAAATCTTGCCGGCATAAGTTCCCGAATTGACTGGAAAATCAAAAATTGAGCGGATTAATTGCCGTTTTCGAGATAACGTTGTTTGTATGTGCCCACAGGCTGCACATACACGGTTCGTTTAGGTACCTATCTAATTGAACATGATTGTATGTATATAAAATTGACCCCATTTGATAACTCGAGAGTAAACGATAAAAATAAGTACAGAATGAGTATTGGTATGAGGTTTGTTGTTGTGAGTCGAGGAGACAAAAATTTTCTCGGTCGTCATCGCGTCATTTTGAAATCGAGCAAAAATCATCACCATCAACGTCCTTATCGGCACTTATCAAATTTACAATCGTCGAATCGGTTCGTCTGGTCGTTAACGCTAATTGAAACGAACCCTCGCCGGGATCACCTCAAGTTCCGTTGTCGTTACGAACGAACGGCCGAATTACAACGTCTAATTCATTAGCACAAAAACCTAATCCATAAAATAAATCCACTTAAACATAACTCACACAAAAAGCGGCAGAGAGTGCGTTACGATTCTGCAACTGATTTATTGTCTCCGGTATTCAATTTACGGGCCAATTTGTGTCGAGTGGATTTAGCGATCGGATCCGCCAGGGGCGGGAGTTGCTAATAGCTTTCACACCACGCTAAGGGTTAACACATCGTGTGAAGTACCACTTGACTCCTGTTAATCTTGGGGGAGAGCGCGGCTACCTTTAATTTAGAGTAAGAAACGGCAGGTTTACTGGATCGGGGGGAGAGCCCCGGGCTACAACCCTCAACAACACCAGCAGATGTGTTGCCCAGATCTGAAGAGAAAATTTTGGTAATGACCCCAACCCTTTGTCAATTTCCCTCAATCAATCGCGAGATTACAAAAACGTATTTTTAATTTTTTTGTTTATTCAAATTAGATAATAAATAAAGGAGTAGCGGCTTGAGACGTTTTTAAGAAACACATAAAGGCTGAGTTTTCAAAATATTTTTGTGATGCACAAGCGCAATAATTATTGGGTCGTATTTAACAGTCTACCAAATTTACCCAATATTTTCATACAAAAAAATACTTTCATTTCCCAAAAATACTAAATGCTCACCAAAATTAAGAAAATACATAATCTTAAAGCGACAACCAAAAATTGACATAATGCTGGCCTCTTATATATTTTGTTCGCCAAAATAACTTTTGTTGACCATAAATACTAAATGTTCACCAAATTTTATTCCACATTTAATTCTAACATAATACCCAGATATTTAATTTTCGACAGTGTCTTATATTATTTAGCAGTTAAAAATACTATTTGTTGATCAAAAATACATAAGCAATGAAATGTTGTGCAAATGGTAAATAATTTTATGCAAAATTATAGATGTAGATGTGCTAGGGCAAGGAAAATAAGAGTAAAAATAGAAGTGGTTTGCACAAAAAAAGATATTGATTTCCGTAATATATAAATGCTTTGCTGTAATTGGCTTGCATTATGTAAAACGTAAAACTTCTTTTCGTGGTAATTTTTAATTGTGCTTTTAAAAAAAAATTACAGGGCCCTGAACTGACCTTGTATAAAACTTTTTTTGCGTACTTCTTGTCTGGAAGCGCAAGCGGCAAGGAGAGATTCGCGAGCATATTTCATTTTTGTAGTAATAGAATAATTATTTGACGCAAAAATAGTTTTTTTGAGAAAGACTAAATATAAATGGATAGCGCAAATATTTATTATGTACAGCACTGACGCGTAACTTGAGCGTTCTAATTTTGGTGAACATTTAGTAAAATTGATAGACAAATAGAATTTAAAATGTAAGCAATGGTAAAACAATACGCAGCATAATTATTCTAGTGGTGATGTTCTCATTTTCTGATGTATAATAATTTGGGTTTTATTTAGATTTTTTGATGCTCATTAAATTTTATGGTGGACAGTACAAGGGATGTATAGTTTAATTTGGTGTACATCATACATATTTGTTTCCATAATTATTTAAACTCTCTTTAAAAGCGTCGTGAGGGGAGCGAGAAAAAGAGAAGTTTAAGATGGCCGTTTGAAAGGTTTAAACCGGGGCAATTTTGCGACAATTTGCTCATAGGTACAAATTGACAAATTGCGGTTTGGGGGAGCTGAGGATAATTTTTCAAGGAGCCGTAGTCATTATTCTGAGGGTGTGCAAAATTTGGAATTGCTCGTGCAGATCTGTGCAAAATTCAAAGATTTTAATGAAAGTAAAATAAATTTTATCAGACCAGGTGAGGGACAATCGTCAAGTTTGCACCCCCTGCACAGTTTTTCCTCTCCAGTTTCAAGCGTGACTTGTATAAAACTTGGTATAGGGTGGGCAAAAATGTGCAAAATTTTGACATAGATATGTAAGATTGGTAAAAGTGGGGTGCAAACTTGATCGACCTCATTAGGAGAATTTGGAAAGTTGTGGGTGATGGTAAAAAGGCGCTTTTAAATTATGCCAACAAAGTTGACTGGCCGTAATTTTCGTGGCCTGCCCAAATCGCATAAATAAAACGGCCTCAACAAGGGTTTTGAAAAACCCACGTCTCCGGTAACGGCACGGGGCCGTTCTCCGGCAGGGGGTCGTGCCATAAATCACCGAACAAAGCGACGTCGCTGCACTTTCAATAAACGTAATTTTCACATAATCTCCTCGAGTGCGGACAAGTCGAAATTAACAAACAACAGGTGAGTCGAGTCCTCAAAACCGGCGGATACTCTCGTCGCGAAAAAGGTGATTTCCGCAATTTGCGGGTAGCAGCGGAGGGTCGGGAAGCGCCCTCGGTGGCGCCTAATGAGAGGGAGCTTTCGCTAATTACCCAGGTATAATGTCACGTGCAGGCTCGGGTGCGTGTGCTACAATTACACAATCAAGTGTGCGTGCGTGGCGCCAGGCATTGCGCATGCCTGAGTGGGCATGTCTTCCAACGCCGACTGCAACCAGAACTCTGCATTTCGGAGCGACACACGCCGTGTGAAAACAGAGGCGTACGTTTGTGTGCGTTCCGAAAGTCGCGCTCGTCGTTACGAATACTGCGCCATAACGTGTTTATCTGCCAGAAACTCGAAACGGTCTTATCTTGCCAGATAAGAAGAGAACGCCGCGCTGGGAATGGGTTTGGACCGGAGTCGCGTCGGTTTTGTTTAGTTCGCAAATTAGTGTCATGTGGTCCTAGTGCGCGGGGCATTCGGCATTCGCGCTTTCCTCGTGGGTTTTGTTTGGTCGCTGGTTCGTTGGGTCTTTTCGCGAATTGCGGCGCCCGTTATCGGGACCTATTGACGCAGCATCTGGAAGCGAGATGACTTGTTGAACTGTGTTAGTTGGTGATTTGTGCGAGGCTCCAAGTATTGCGCCGCAGAATATATTTAGCTGGTCTGTTGTATAACTCGTTGAGGCCGTTGAAGGCTGGATCAATTCACCTGACTGAGATTGTCGGGCCCGCTGGTCCGTAATCAGTGGAGTGAGCGTTTGATTACAACACCGTGACATTGGCACGTTGTTACTTGGCCGCAGGACCGTACCAGGACGTTTTATGCACCCCGGCTACGGAGCTTGGGGCCCGAAAATGAACCTCAACATCATGGAACCGCTGGCGGAACTCGACGGCTTCGAGCCCCAAACACGCGCGCGTTCGAACACGTGGCCGTTGCCCCGGCCCGAGAACTACGTGGAACCGGGCGAGGAGGCAGGCAACAAGTGTGCCGGCCCTGCACCGGCGCCCGTCGCCGCCGCCGCAGCGGCGCCCGCCAAAAAGAACTCGAGCCGCCGCAACGCCTGGGGCAATCTCAGCTACGCCGATTTGATCACACAAGCGATCACTTCGTCGCCGGACAAGAGACTCACCTTATCCCAGATCTACGAGTGGATGGTCCAGAACGTGCCCTACTTCAAGGATAAAGGCGACAGCAACAGCTCGGCAGGATGGAAGGTAAAAAAAAAAAAAACACCAAAGAAAAAAATCGAAAGAATCTTTTTCTTATCAACGCCCAATTATTCGCCATCGGCAAAGAACTCAGCGGCCTTGAGCACTTTACGCTCTCGGAACACACTTCTACTTCTCAATCGCCGGCCTTGACTTCCACGTGGAAGACGTTTTTATAAGTATACAATAATTGTTACGTCGAAATTATTGCGGCGTTACGCCATAATGGCGATACAAACCTCGCTGTGGTTCCTGGGAAATTTATGGGACCGGTTGTCGGCCGTGGGGGCGCCGCGTGTGCAGAAATCCGCCAATTACTCCTGTACCTACGTTTGTTTGTGTCACGTGACGGCTTGTTGTTGTAATCAAAGGCAATAACTGGGGGAATCCCGGATTACCGTCAGATGTGACCTGACGGACGCGGAACTGTAACTAGGGATATACGGTTCTTCCCTGCGGGCAAAATCGGAATCAGTCGAATTTTCTGCGCGATGTAAACAATGATCATTCAATGGATAAACACATAATACGAACGGCAACAAGGTCCGGCATCGAGTCCAGTTCCGAATCTTACGAAGTCACATCCCCGAGCACATCCCACATCGTCCTTTTCTCAAGACATCGTCAAGCCATAATTTTGATTTGTCATGTTTGAAATACTCTTTTAAAATTTACCTCTTAAAATTGCAAATCATAGTTTTCTGATAATATACAGTGCGATAAATAAAAGGGTTGTAATTTTTCGCACTTCAAAATAGATCAAAATAACGTTAAAAAGAAGTGAATAAGCATTAAAAAACTATTTCAAACTTTTATAAAAGGTAAAACACAGAAAAATAATATATATGTCACTTTTGATAAAGAAAACGCACTTTGAAAAAATAGCGTTAGCTCAGTATAAAATCTGTTACAACATAAAAATAATAGCAATGACTTAGAGTAATAGTCACTTTGAAGAAAGAGAATGCACTTTAAAGTATTTAACACGCTCTTTAAATACGGTTTGCACGAAAAACCGATACATATCACTTTGAAACGTAAATATAAACGGGTTAGAATTTTATACACTTTAAAATAAACCAAAATAACGTTAAAAATATATTATTGCACTTTGGAAAATTCTTCTAACTTTGTGCCAATAACTATAAAATGGCAAAATCAAACTCTGCATTAGGTAAAGTGTAACTTGAAGCTTACCCACTATAAAATGATACAAGGAAAAGATTAGAAAAGTTCTTTTCAAGTAGTAATTTTTAATCGTGTTTTTTAAAAAAAGTTACAGGGCCCTGAACTGACTGAAAAACGCGTTAAAGTACCGTCAAACGGCGCCTGTTAAAGTGCCGTTAATCCATATGACGGCACTTCAGTGTGTTAGGGCAAGGAAAAAGATTAGAAAAGTTCTTTTCAAGTAGTAATTTTTAATCGTGCTTTAAAAAAAAATTACAGGGCCCTGAACTGACCTTACGTAGAACTTCTTTTTCCCAAAAAAGTATCCAACCAACGCTATATCGCTGGCGTTAAAGTACCGTCAAACGGCGCCTGTTAAAGTGCCGTTAATCCATATGACGGCACTTCAGTGTGTTAGGGCAAGGAAAAAGATTAGAAAAAGTTCTTTTCAAGTAGTAATTTTTAATCGTGCTTTTAAAAAAAATTACAGGGCCCTGAACTGACCTTACGTAGAACTTCTTTTTCCCAAGAAAAAGTATCGTTTGAACGAGTATTTGAACCCGAAGGCTGTCCATTGGTGCGCAACCTGTTTTCCACGGCTCTATCGACCTCGCTAGTCGAAGCGTGTTCGATCTTTGTACAGTCTCGTCTCCCGTGATGCGCGTGATGCGCGTTGCGCGCGCATTAACGGCACTTTAACCACAGTGACGCTATATTCCATCAGCGGGAATGGCCGTAGACCGGCGGCGGTATCTAACCGCTAGTAGTGCAAAGTGCCATTCTCTCATTTTATAGGGGGTAGAGTTAAAGCTTAAGTGTACCCAATTCAAAGTGCGATTCTATCATTTTGTAGTGGGTAAGCTTCAAGTTACATTTTACCTAATGCAAAGTGTGATTTTGCTATTTTAAAGTTTATTGGCACAAAGTTAGAAAATTTTTTGGAAAGTGCAATTATATATTCCCCTAAATAAAATGGTAAAATTTATTTCAAGGATGGCTTTGGGATTTCAGACTTTTTCATACGTTTCGCTTGAGAAATGTCGAAATGATAAGAATAGCGATTTTATAATAGTGATTTTATTGTTTTTGGACGAACTACAAGAGTTTAAAAAAAATAATTTTTATCAATTGAGATAAAACAAAAATCGAAAATATTGAAATTTTTGATCGATTTTTATAGCTTCTTTCGATCGCTTAACACCAATCTAGCGGTGGTTTTTACGTGCAAGGCCTAATTTTTGAGATATGACTTGGAACATTTTAATTCAACTTATTTTAATTAAACTTCACGATTTTCATTATTGCCCTTTTCAATAGCCCCTGAATCACTGATTAAATCGATGTATTGTGATTTAATATAAGTTGCTTGATTCAAAAGTTACAAGCATATGAAAATGGCATCAATCATAAAATCCTAAATGAAGAAGCGTCATGCGAGATTTTCTAGAGTTCCGAGAGTAATTAAGATGAAATTGAAACTGTTTACCTTGAAGTCTGCAAAACTATCCTATCTTCAAGTATTGTTATGGTTAGTTAGGCTGAAGAATTTCAGTCGTTGTAACCGGGCACCGGGTTGCATTTTCCACTTTATCACCCCGATAGGCCTCGTAGCGTAGTCACCACAAAGAGTTCGGTTGTCCACCATTAGCGGCGTGAAATCACCTCGTCTCGTGACATTTAAAATATCTATTAAAGAAAAAAAAAACTCACCTAATTGGAGAATAATAATGAAAAGACATTAGTTCCGGAAGCTTGACTGTTATTAATTGGAACAGTATTTCGAGACTAGTAGGTGAAGTGAACGCCGACGCCACTGAACTTCACACGTTACACACAAGTGACGTAACGCAGCACAACAAAAACGTGAGAGCGATAATAAATATTTGTCCATTGCACACTAACGTACTCGTCCTCCTCAACTGAACGAGAGTCGAGACCGTGAAAACTTGCAGTCACGTGAACCGTCAACTTTTTTTTTTCCTAAAGGACTGCTGAAATTTTTCAAGAAGATAACGGTGGAGTTTACTTCGAAGCGCAAAGGACATCAGATGGAACTTTTATTTTATTAGTCATGTTCCATTGCCATATGAGTTGGATAGCTTGGCACCGCAATTCGCGTCACGTGTCGCACATTATCGTCCGTTTTATATGCAAAAATAGACGAAACATACTCTCACTTGCTTGTGGAACTAGTAAATTGGCCAACTTAGTTTCAACTTGGACGCTGTAACACGCCAGAACCCAGATCTGCGTCGTTTTTGGCTTACATCGCAAGAAAAGGAATCTGAAAACTATCACCGAGTGACGGACTGAGGTCGTAAAAAGCGCAAAATAATCGCGCCATGGACGCTACGACAGGTGTTTAGGATGTCTCTCTTCAGTCTATAAACGGTGTCAGCCTTGAAGGTGTAGCAACTTCTCTACCGACCTAAAAGTAAAGAAAATTTAATTAACAAATGGTATCCAGAACCAAGGTAGAAGAAAGGATAAAAAGGGGAAGGATAGATAAATATTTAAGAATACAAAATTGTTTTCTCCATTGAAAAAACATTTAACGTTATCGCCGAGGTTCAAGTGCAGAGCCAAATTTACGTAACTCCTTTGAAGCTGCTGGCATAATGGCAGCTGCGACCATGTTTGGCGCGCATGCGTCGCTCGGGTCGGGCCGCCGTCCTAACCTCACTTCGGGTGTTGTTTCCGGGGTCGTTATTGACCCGGATTCGTCGTAATAATAAGGCCGTTTTTTCAGATTGCGTTTCGGAATCGGTATGTAATTTGATGTTTATTAAATTCCCCAAATTGCGTATCGAATTGAAATATTCGATATTCGGTCTGTGGAATGCATGCGGTTGGCTCAAGTTTAAAATTAGGCGGGCCCCGTATTGAGGGCACGGTGACACGTTTCACTTTTAATACCACGACTCGATCTTTCCTGATGCCGATGCTCGTCCGTCGTAACGCATTGCTGCGTAAAATATTAATGCAATTATTAGGTTTTCTTCTCGGTTCGGCCTCGGTACAGGTGCCTGAAAGGAATATGGGTTTACGGCTTCCGCGGGTGTCGCCATCCATTAGGGGTTTCATGAATTATTCTCGATATCGCGTCAATGACGCTTTACAAAATAATCTATGAAATTTCGAATATGTCCAAGTTACGGCCTAGACATTTTTTGTGAAGCGAAAGGTCGAACAATCGATCGAGCTGATACGCTAAAACTCGGTTTTGTCGTCGATCTAGAAGGTTAATGAGGTGCGTGACGTTACGACTTGTCCGCGGTACCGGCCGGATTTTGTCCACTTGACGGCTCTTTTGTGGCGATTTATTCGTGTTGAACAAATAAACGCCTGTAATTGTGCACAAACACGGGACGAACGGACGTCGTGTTTTGTGTTTTCTTAATGTTAAACACGAAGATTTCATGTAACCCGAGTGTTTACCCAGTGAGTAATCACAGAGGTTGCAACCTTTATCCTTATTCCAAGATTATGCGGTTCTACTTGCATTAAGGTTTAATGGCGGTGGAACCTCCTGCATGGTAGATCGTTAATTCTTATCATTTCCAGTAAAACGTGTTTGATGGTTGCCTCTCTAAAACGTTCCAAATTGCAGACGGGCTTCGCCAACCAGAAATTGGAATCGCAAATAGAAATCCAAAAATCTTAAAAAAAAAAATAAACTTATTGAGGGTCACAGGTGTTGGCAATTTTGAGGAATCTGTTACAGGTCAATATTTCAGCATTTTGACATTAACAATATTACACAACTATTTTTTCCATTTTTGAAAAATTTTCTAAAACCAAAGAAATGTTTTAAAGATTGAAAAATTGGGGCCACACTGGCACTTTTTTGTTAAAATTAATTTTGAGTAAGAAATTAAGTGAATTGTGTTCAACAAATGGTGGAGGCGCTGGGGGTCAGTTAAATTTACTTTCGTTGAAAACAGCGGAACTTTCTATCAGTGTAAACTAGAGTCAAAATTGACCAAACAGTCGGCCGGGCTTGATGAACATTTAGGTGCAAATTGTCCTGGAAACGTTGCGTTACGGCCCTGTCCGTTGTCGCTACATAGTTGCAAAATTCATGAAGTTATAACAGAATGATTGCCACCTGCGTGTCTGGACGGCGCTCTTCTTCTCCGCCAATAAATCTCACGTCAGAATTGAAATTAACCGCGAAGACTTTTTGCTCTCTCAATCCGCATCCAGCATCCTCACACAGTCACACAAGCAGCCAACATAGCGCGCATATCTTTGGCCACCATCCATCCATCCAGCGACCCACGCCACTTTTGTGCAATATCATCTTTCAATTATGGACCCACCGAAATCCACCAAAGGACCCATGCAGCGGTAGCCTTCCAGAAGCAATTATCCTGCCACTGTTGACTTTTCAGTTTATCAAACCATCGCTAACCGAAAACCGCTTTAACTCACACGATAATCGCACACAACGATACGGTTCCAAGTCCGGCCCTGGTATTTATTTAAGAACACCGGATCATTATGTAATCAAATCTCGCTGAATTACGGAAATTTCGCGGCAACCCGCCCATTTCGTGACTTTGACCAAAGTTGAGCGGTAATGGGGCGAATCGCCTAACGAAGACGACATCGGCGGGAAATTGGGGCGCAAAACCCAGAAACGGGAGGCTCGTCTTGGAAACATGCGCGTTAGAAATGTTGTGACGGTGGAAATGACATTGAAATTTGCTTAATAATAGACAGCGTGTAATAGACCGGTTGCGTAACGCAGACAAGACTTTACTACTAGTCCAGCGTAATGCGGTCGGGTTAATTAAATTTGACTTTGCGTCTGGGGGACCGGAAAAAATTGCACTGCGCCAAAATAAATGGGCGACGGTCATGCGACGTGGGACACTCATCTGGGCCTTCACGTCGACCACCCAAAAATCGAGTCTTTTGCCGACTCCTCACTGGTGCCGCTAATACCATAATGGAGTGAGTCACGGACTTTTTCCAAAATTTCTTTTGTTGCGACTTCGTATTCTTGTAATCGGCGAGAAAAGTTTGTTGTGAAATCAAAAATTGCAATAAATTTTTTGGTGATGAACGTAAAAATTATAGCTTTGGGGAGAAACTGGAAAAAAGCGGCCGTCCCTCGAGTTTTGCAAACTCAAGTCGAGAAATTCGCGGAGCGGAAATCGGCGTCGCCAAAAAGTTTTTCTTGGCGGCCCGAAATTGGCCCTTGTCGCTTATCAATACGCGGAAAGAATGCAACTGCGTAAGAGCAAAATGTATTATTTACACCGAAAGTGACTGTCAGTCGTCAAACGTTCCACCTGACTTCAAGGCTGGAATAGTAGGTATAGGATTATTATGTGGCATAGCTATGTATTTGCAGCGGCGGCGCGAGATAAACATATTTTCGCGTGCAAAATCCCATTCACAAGTAACAGATTAGATTAAAAGGTAAACAAATAATACACTGGCGTTTCGCAATGCATTATTCGACGAACTGCAATGAGCAAGTGCAATTTTTCGTTATGTATGAAAAAAAATTGCGCCGCGGATGCGATAGCGTCGCATTTTTATTCCGAATTAAATGTTGGCGGAAGAATTTTTTAAGAGAACAACTCGGAATTGCAGACGAAGACAAAAGCGAATCTCGCAGCTTTATTTGGATTGCATGAAAAATTTAATTGAAAAAGCAAATTATATGACAGGGAGCTGGAGCTGAATAAAGACTTAACGCTACGTCAACCTAACTAACCAAACTGACTGCGGTTGTTGCAATTGGATGTCTGCTAGACAATTCTTCAATTAATTTAAAAAAATACAACTAAATCGAACGTTGTTTGAACAAAGCTTTTAAAAGTAGCAGAAACTGGAAATGTCAGTTTTGCAACTTCCTATAAAGATTCCAAGCTTATCGTTCGGTTAAACTGAAGAGAATACGAATTAAAATTTTTGCATCTTATGGGAAAATCCTAGTAGGCTCTTATTAAGGCGAGCAGAGAAAAAAAAAGCAACAAATTAAAGATTGTATACCAAAATCCGGTGTTCTGGTGAAAACATGTCGATTGCATCAATGAAATTTATTGCTTCAATGGTTTAATTCGTAACGAAACTTTAAAGAATGCGGGAAGCAAACATCAGATAATGATTGATAAATGTGTGGCAAGAAAATTGATTTTTCCAGGAAAGAAAAAATTACTGCTTCTACAAAATTTAAATTGCCCATTCACAATGTAGGCAAAAGACAACACTTTTTAACAAAATATAAGTTGTTATAGTATTTTTTTGTAGTACATAATTATAAAGCAGGAAAATTTCCGCTTCCACCTCGATTTCAGTCTGACCCTGAACCAACAGGACTTTTGTCGATAATATTACACTTTCCACAAATTACTGGATACAATAGCACGGCCACTCTGCCATTTAACCTGAAGGAAAAAAAAAGAAATCGATAAATATCACAGAAATGCTTTTCTATACTTATGTTAATTACGATTGCAAGTTTTCATTCAGATAAAAGTCAAGGCGGTTGGGTGTTTATAACTTATTATTTACGACGAATTGAAGTGGAAAACTACTTTTTCCGCGGTCTTTTTCACATGTTTGTATAAGTGGCGTACGTACGATTACGGAACTGTCAAGGCGAGGAATTATCGGAAGACTTGAGGGGCGTCGCCACAAGCAAAGTACACTCGGTCTCGCCAAAACGAACTTTAAACTAACTGGTTTCAAGAAGTGGAACAAGTAGGTATCTCTATTCGGTCGCTAAACCATCTTGGTGTTGGTCAACCTGAATCAATTTTTAAACCTCTCATTTTATGGTTCTCATGGATTATTTTTACTGTCCACATAACCGCCATGTAAAATTTGTCATCTAGTGGGTTCTGGGAAAACCGAGTCAGGTCTGAGCGTTCATCGGATTTTATTATAACCTTAAAATGTCACTTGGGTTGGGAATGATGGATGACGTTTGCTGCGCTCATAATTCAAGTCGATGATCTGAGTTACGACGTACTTTTATGAAAGCTTTGATGAGAGATTTAATTAGACATCATACTGTACTGTAACAGGAGATATAGAACTCAATCAAGAGTCGCATCTCTGTCTGCTCTGATCAAACTTCGTCTATTTTTCTCCTTCTAGTTTTGTTGTGCCGAAAATTTCCATTGCCTCTTTGGTCAAAACGTAGAATGTAGCTGCGACGAAGCTTTCAATGTTTTGATCTAGTGACGTCTTTTAAAATTTTTGCGTGACTCACCAGAACAACAGTGACACATCAAAATCTATAGTATATGTAGCAAAAATTATATCTACGATTTTATTATTACAAGACTATGACAAAACATTTACATATTACACCTGGTTGGTTTTTTCTCCGAACCGGTCGTTTTATTGATCTGCAATCTCTGTAGAAAGAAAAAAGTTGCTAAAATATTCCGCTCATCAATTCGCAGCGAAATTGTCATGTGTCAAACGGATTTCTGACGTGAATTTCTTATTACCATTGGTATTGACCCGGTAAATAATTAACAGCCTAGAGTCATTCGCATGCTAACGAACCCTTTTTTGTTTCATTTAATTATTCCCCATGTGCAACTTAATTGCAATCTAGTTTCGGCCCGCATAATGCAGGTATGTGCATATCGGTGGAGGACGAGGTGAATACTAAGCTGCTGATGCTGCTTCAATTCCACGTGTTCGGGTCTAAAATCGACGCAAACATTTTTGGTCCTTCGAGCCGGATAAATCAAGAAAGCTTTTTAGGTAAAGTGCGAAAGTGGAGATTTTGGAATCTATTTGGCGAAAAAAGTATTTTCTGATAATTCTTTGGGTGGCGGCAACGCTGCCGAGATGTCCTCATACTGTTCGTGGAGCTTCTGCACACTTGCCATAATTCATTCTGTCGATTGGAATTGCCACAAAACTCGTCGAGTCCGTGGTCCAGACGCCTAACGACCTTCAGTAGCGTGACATCAGACCTGTGCCGACAAGACTCATCAATAACGACATATCGAAAATAATTATCGGCGTGATAGCGCACGTAACTACAAGTTAAAAATAACAAACGACCAACATCCGGGCTGTCGGTCATCCAGGCGTTGATTGATCCCCGATCACGGTTCGCGTCCTTCAACCAAGAATCTCCTGGGAAACTCGAAGAGAGAATCGAGCGTGTAATTATGCACACGGCGAAAATCCCCCGGATAACAGCCACCCACGCGATTTCGGCCACGTGCTAACAGGACGCTATCGCGCACCTGAGCGCGATCCAGATCTCCTGGCACCTCCAACCATAGTGCGCCGCAATAGCTAGCCAGATTATTAGATTAACAATCTCGGTTGGTGTTGTTGTCCACCAACCCCTCCCGGAGACGTCCGCCGATCCTCACCGAAGTACTTCCACTTCTAATCTCACCACACTCGATACATACTCACTTTGGTCAAAAATCTTTTTTTTTTTTTTAGGCGAACTTTGCACCGGGGCTGGTTTCTTGTGGTGGCAAAGGTCGATAATTGGCGAATTGTCGTTTTTCGATGGAATCGGTTTTCCCGCGAATTCTAGACGATTCTGGGTTGCACGAGTGGGAGAATACTAATCGAGGTCATCTTTTCGTCATGTGTAGCGAGCGAACTCGTGAGCGGCAAAAATGGGCTATTAAAACATCATTTAAATGCGTCGATGTTGTTGCAATAATTCCAAAAGTCGATGGACCCGATTCGCGAAACTATACGTTAGTTGTTTATCTCTTGCACGTGGAGGCTTTACGAAAAGGTCACCAGAATTCGGCGACGTTTCCGGGAAAGACGTTCGATAAAAATAAAAATAAAAAACGTTGACACCATACCTAAGTATTTTTCGCTAAAAATCGATGCAGACGGCATCGTAGATAACAGGAATCGATAGAGAAAAAAAAACAATAACACACTAGAGTTAATTGGGTTAGTGTCAGAATAGTACTACTCGCCAATTAACTAACGGCGACGTTGCCGCACCGGCACAACTTAACTTACAACACTATAAAGTCATGCAACAAAGTTTGGTGCGTGTTCGTGCGCCTGCCGTACTCACGTTCGAATTCGACCTTCCAATGATATGTGACGTCATCGGGTTAGCATATTACGCACCATTTTAGAGAAGGATTCCTAGTGCAAATTGTCAACAAACATTCGCCTACACAATCGTATGTGAATTACCGATAAAGATTTCGACGAAAACACAAATTGTCTTCCCTCTTTTTATAGCCTCATAATTGTTTGTTAGGTAATTAAAACGTGTCGCAGTCACAACACCGCAATCTCGTGATAAACAAAACGCGATACTATAGGGGTGTAGTAGGCGGGCCGAATTGCGGTTGAAGATGCACTTTTTACTATTTATAGTAAACGTTTGCGTCATTCACTTGTTTATTCCGCGCCTTATCACTATCGCGGTTCATCTCGAACGAAAGGTGGACCGAAAGTTTTCTCAATCGAAATTGTTGAGGCGGGTTAGGGTCATAGTCTCACCCTTATGCCGTTTGTTTTGGCAAACTTCGTCACTTGAACGTCATTCTGGTGCACTGTTCGACGTGAGGCGCTTATCAAGATTTTTTTTCTTCGCGGTTTTTGGTGGTTCAGTTTCACTTGAACTTTACTCGTACGCGGTGTTTGTTTATGAATGCGATTGTTATAGTTGTGGCTTGAATGAATTCACAGACCTAGACCTAGTTATTCCAAATTCAACGATCATAGATGGCAGTGAAATGTTTGTTTCAAGACCGACGCGATGGTGCTGAATGAAGCCCAGTTCCTTCAAGATGCCACCCAATTCGGCGTGCAATTCCTTGCCACTCTTTCCGAAACATGCGAAGAGTCGAGGTTAATAACCCGTGACGTTTTTTTAGTATAATACGTAAGATTTTGTCAAAATTTTCGCAACTAGTGAAGAATAACGTTGAGGTGTGCAAGTGTTGAACTAGATCCAAGCGGCAAAGTGATAGTGAAAAGTAAAAAGACATATACATAGTTAAGAAAATTGCGAACAAAAGAGATGCAATAACACACAATGTAACAATACGATATTGAGTGAGAACGAGAGGATTCTAATTGATTAATTTGGAAAAATGAAATTTGAACACGGACAATGAGAGAATCAAAAATAGAGGAAAATACTAACAAAGAGGAAATTGTGGAATTGTCACAAAATTTACAAAATTGCAGAGTGGAAGCAAAACAGACTGCGCAACGTGATTACACCAGCAGTTTCAAACCATTGCTGTTTTTATAATTTTTTCTATTTTGGTGTGTAGATGCTTCTGAACCATTTACTACTTACTGACCATGAGGACTTTTCTGGAACTTTCTGGAACCTTGGATTACTGAGTTCGTTTGTGACGTATTGCACCGAATTCGGATTCAATAATACCGACCTTTATGTATATTTTTGCGAGCACAATCAATAAGACAACGGAAGTAAATACTTATAACTGCGTAAATTTAGATAAATAAATAATTGAATTTTCGGTCAGCCTTTCCCAATCGCGTATTTACCCGACGACATTATTTTGAAATCACATTTATTAAGTGGACGCGGAACATGTCTGGAAATCGAAAAATTCCGCCACAACTCGATAACCTCTCATGAGAATCCTTGAAAATTTTTCTGCGATAACCCAATTATTGCCGTGACTGAATTTTATTTAAAAGCCATCCACACCCATCCAACTTTTATTCTCTCAATTGACGATTTTCGAAAGCAACATGTAGCTGTAGCGACGCGAGACCAGTATCACAGTATCAACGAACGTTTGAACTTTAACATGACTTTATTTCGACACAAGTCACAAGTGGAGTTTTTCAAAACATTTGATAACGCGATTAAGCACAGAATTAATTCAGTAAATTGGAACACAATGCAGAAGTGCGGAATGGATGTTTAATCTTCGGAAAGTCCATTTTACACGTTAAGTTATTCTGCTAGTCAATGAGGAATATGGGCGCTATGTCCGGTGTAAGTGGCAACTTACTCAAAAGACGTCATGTCATCTATGTGATTCAGATAGTAGTTTGAAAGAAAACATCCATTTAGAATTTAGATGGAGGTGGAATTGAAGAATTTATGTAGAAATTTTGGAAAATAACCAATCACGCGACAGAAAAATGAGGAAGGCACAAAAGTAAGAAAATAGCTTGTGTACAGTTCTTCCAATATGGGAAAAATTTTTCGTAACGATTTCCTAGTTTTTGTAGCAAAGTGTACCCTGCGCAATATTTAAAGGGGGGCGAAACTTTTGCCATCTCGAGGTTAGTCGGCAAACGTAGTTGTAGGTACAGCTACCAGAAAAATCTAAGGGACGATATTTTTACCCAATGTAAACGGACCGCCTTAAAAGTTTGATTGCCTTAAAAGTTTGATTTCAAAATAGCTATTTATGTAGTAAGTTGCAAAATGAAAGTGTTTTTCGCACCAAGACGTGAATATTACCAAACGAGCGAAGCGAGTTTGGTAACACGTTGCATGCGAAAAACACGAATTTTGCAACGTACTACATACAAGATTTTTTATACAATCGTGGCCAGAATTGTTAAAAATGTAAAAAGAAAGAATAAAATTGCACATTCTTACTGCATAATCTAGTTGCACAATTTTTTGTTTCCTATGAAATGCGACATAACAGAATCAACTTTTCATTGATAATTAAGGTATTTGTCAGTTAATTTTACATTTTGTATCTAGTGCGAAAAAGTGACAGTATAGTGAAAAAAAACACGTCATTTCAACATGAAAATGACATTCGAAATGGTACTATTTCGATACGATTGTATAAAAAGGTTTTATGACAACTGTGGAATTGCGGCACGTGCGGTCTGTTCGCAAGATCTTTAAAAGTCTATTTACATTGACGAAAATTGCTAGATTTGGCATGAAGAGTCGTCCCTTAGATTCTTCCGGTAGCTGTACCCTTGGCTAAGGATCGGTCTTTCCAACTCCTAATAAGGTCCGTAATAAAATTTATTTGCCGAATAGCTATAAGTTTAACATTAGTATTTGGCGAATAAATTTTATTAAGGGCCTTATTAGGAGTTGGAAAGACCGGCTCTAAGAAGTCCAAATGCACTTGCGGAGGTGCGCCAGGCAAAGTTTTGTCGTCTTCCCAGGAACGGTAGTGTCTCCGTTTTGCCCCAGGGGGGTGCACCTACTTTCGACTTGTAGAATGTAGATGTTGCCGTATAACTTCTTTGTAATGCGAATTTTTCGGGATTTATTCAAGCCACGTCCCGCTGCTATTCGAGTGCCGAGTATATCTGCCTATTCTCTTCAGCCAGTTTAGCCAACAATCGCTAAACTGTTGAAAGTGCAGTAAACGATAGCGGTTGAATTGCACTTTGAAACTGAGGCCGATTAGGTAAAGTAGTTTTCCACCGGCCTACTATGCACTTTTTAACACAATCTCGCCACGTAACGATCTCGTTCTACATATTTTATTTAGAGACGATTTGGCCCAAACGTTTTTGGGTTTCTGCCCCGAAACCGGCCAGTTTCTGTGAAAAATTAACTTTAATTACGATGTAGCGCAGTGAACTCTTTAATAGGCCATTTCGTAAATTAGCCCATCATTCATTCTATTGCAGCTAATAAACTGCAGCGTGTTTAAATGCAATAATGCTTATTTAGCATCGCGAGTTCAACTCGCCTCGAGCTCTTCAATTTTTGTTAAGTGCCCGTGTTTTTTGGGGTCCACCATGTGTTTCCTCGGGATTCACTTAGATCTAGCGGCGAATTATGTAAAGTTTGTTTTCTGAGCAACGTGAGTTACTCCCTTCGCATCTCCATGTAGGACTTGGAGCAGTCTGGTGCGATAGCTCAAACTTGAAATGAACCAATATGTCAGGCTTTATATACGGGGACCTCGGCCATATTTGGTATATTGCGTCCGCATTTCGCCTTATTATTGTGACCGATATGGCAGATCGACTTTTATTGTTATTTTCGTAAATTAGTAGCGTCGTCATGTTGCCGGCCTTGGATCTGGACATCGCCGAAACGCCCGTTTTAATTACGACGGGGTTCATTAAAAGAGACAATCTGCACTTTCTACTGGCTGTTTATGTTGATGCCAATTTCGAATTTAGTGCAAACAGTTAAATGCGGCCGATGAAGCTGCAATTACCCAGTTTAATTTATGCACATTTTTTCTACGGCTTGTGCGGTTGCACCTTGAACCGGAAGCGGCAATTTCCATTACGCACACAGCCGTTTTTAATGCGCCCATAACTTCAACTCCCATGACTGGAGATGCATAGGATTTCAAATGGACACTCAAAAAAACTAAAATATTGAATATTTGATCGATCGTTGAAATTTTTTTTTTTTTGAAAACCAATTAAAGCGATTTTCAAAATTTTGTCAACCACTGATTATCTTCGTGCAACTCGAAAATATTTACTTCTCTTGGTTTGTATCTTTTCTGTTTCTGGACAGTTTTTCGCTCTTCATTTGAACATGAAACTGAAAGTGTGAGATTCAATGTAAAGGCAAAGTTCGTTTAGAAGAGTAAAAAGTTGAAGGCTGCGCTATTACAGCAGTAAGAAAAATGCAATAAATTAATGACGTTCAAGGAATTAAATTGTATGAAAATATAAATTCTATTCTTAACATAAATTAAAATCCAAACAACGGCTGTTTAACACCATAGTCAACCTTCAATTAATAAAGACAACGCAATGAACTTGGCCCAAGCGAATGACAATGCTTTTGGGTCACACATTAAAGCACGTTTCCTCGATACGAAGTACGCAAATCATTACAGTTATTAACAATGTTGGCAGAGCGGATTCTATTCCAGGACAAGTGCCGAATCAGAATTCCTGTTTGGGTACCGGGAATCACCCGAATTTCACTAAAGCTCATTTTGTTCCAAAAGACCACTCAAGTAAACGACAGTTGACAGTCGCGTGCGCAAATAGGAGCAATTGGCACAATATTAGAATTCAGACGCAGGACCTTGAATTAATTTTTCAGAAGGAACGGGACCTCAGAAACGCACTACTGCAAATTGAGTCGTTAGTTCAAAGAACGACTTCCGATTTTTGGATAGTTTTGCCGCCATAGTACAGTCAGTTTCGAAATTAATGGCCACCTTGTACTTAATTAGCTTATGTAACAATTATGCGGAATTGGCTGAAATTCAGGGAGCACCATTAACATTACTATTTAAATAAAACGTGGTACTAACATGATTGTGAGGTGAACGCGGTTAAATTTTAAAACGTTGACATTAATTTTGGAGTCGGCTGTACGTAATGGAAGTTTTGCGGTGTCGCGACCGTCTTGCCAACTATTTGAATTGATCAATTATTGGTGTTTTTGATTTTGCGCCGCCCCGTAGCATCTTCCGTTGAGGTGGAAAATTTCCGAGAGCCAAATTGCTTGATTACGGCACGATTGTGCATTCTTGGCCGTGAAAGTTGCTAAAAACCGAATCCGGCCGTCTTCGCGAGCTCCATATCCTCGATACCGGGTCTTTTATGGGTAAAAGCCGTTGTTAATACGTCGATAAAAAGTCAAGTGTGCCCGTTCGGCTCTCGCAAACCCGTCAATTAAAAAAAAAGAGGCCACCGATCCCCGAAATCGTAACGTTATTATTTAACAAAACAAAATTAATTAGTTGGATTGCCCGACTTTTTGCGCGACGTCGCCGTCCATGTGACAACGAAGTTTGTAAAATTCCCGACTAATTAATTATATTCGTTTTGCTCGGCTCCCATTAAATTTGCATGTATGTATATTAATAATACCTGGCCGGTTGCTCGAGGAACTCCCGGATACTGGACTGATGACGCGATCCGCCAACAATTTTCGGAAAAGTTCCGACAGAAAAGTGCGCGTCTCAAATAGCATAATGCCGCTTCATTAATAAACCTCGGCGCGGTTTGTTGGTAAACAAGAGTTTGTTGTATGTGCTACGTAATAGTGGCGTAAGGTTGGTTCTGTTGGTAAATAAACGAGGATACCGGTTCCACGACACGTGGCCGCAATTTACAACTACCCCGCCCGACGTTGCTCCTATATCGCAATTTTCCCAGAACGGCGGATCTGGAAGTATCGGGATATCGCGCTAAAAATATGCGGGACGCAATTAGAAATAAACGGCGGCGCCTGAAAATTTTGCGCTTTCTGGATCGAAAAGTGACTAATTGAATCGTGACGGCATTAGGCGGAGTTGGTTGAATTCCAGAATTTTGCAGTCTGGGGCGGGAGGAGTCCTTGAACGAAACGATGGCGTTTTCCGATAGATGTTATCGGGAACTACACGCGGTTTTAGTCGGAAATCTATTAATTGTAGATAATAACCCTTCGGGCAGTAAAGATCTATCGCCATAAACAACAATTTCGCCTGACTCATTTATTAATGGAACAAGTCGTACGGTTTTGATTGATTCGATCAACAGTTGTTGAGGTGAAATTTAAATGTGGTCAGCAATAAATTGTAGTAGACACGAATGTGATGCGCGTCATCATGCAAAGGTTTGCCTGAGCACTTGTCGAAAATCAAACAAAGACATTCAAATGGCTACGTCGAGCAAGTGCAGAAATAATTTTTAGCTCCCTAATACTAGAAGCTATTAAAGTCTATTTTAGCAAAAATTACCATTTTTCAAATCTATATTGGAATTTTTTAGGAATTTTTTGGGGAATATATAATTGCACTTTCCAAAAAATTTTCTAACTTTGTGCCAATAAACTTTAAAATGGCAAAATCACACTTTGCATTAGGTAAAGTGTAACTTGAAGCTTACCCACTACAAAATGATAGAATCGCACTTTGAATTGGGTACACTTAAGCTTTAACTCTACCCCCTATAAAATGAGAGAATGGCACTTTGCACTGAGCACAATGAAACTTTAAACCTAACCACTATAAAATGACAAGATTGCACTTTGATTGGGAACATTTTATTAGTAAAGTACAAACGGGGGAATATATTATTGCACTTTGGAAAATTATACTAACTTTGTGCCAATAAACTAAGCTTTAACTCTACCCTCTATAAAATGAAAGAATGGCACTTTGCACTACTAGCGGTTAGATACCGCCGCCGGTCTACGGCCATTCCCGCTGATGGAATATAGCGTCACTGTGGTTAAAGTGCCGTTAATACGCGCGCAACGCGCAAGTGGTGTCATCACAGAAGACGAGACTGTACAAAGATCGAACACACTTCGACTAGCGAGGTCGATAGAGCCGTGGAAAATAGGTTGCGCACCAATGGACAGCCTTCGGGTTCAAATACTCGTTCAAACGATACTTTTTCTTGGGAAAAAGAAGTTGTACGTAAGGTCATTTAAGGGCCATGTAATTTTTTTTTTAAAGCACGATTAAAAATTACTACTTGAAAAGAACTTTTCTAATCTTTTTCCTTGCCCTAACACACTGAAGTGCCGTCATATGGATTAACGGCACTTTAACAGGCGCCGTTTGACGGTACTTTAACGCCAGCGATATAGCGTTGGTTGGATACTTTTTTGGGAAAAAGAAGTTCTACGTAAGGTCAGTTCAGGGCCCTGTAATTTTTTTTTAAAAGCACGATTAAAAATTACTACTTGAAAAGAACTTTTCTAATCTTTTCCTTGTATCATTTTATAGTGGGTAAGCTTCAAGTTACACTTTACCTAATGCAGAGTGTGATTTTGCCATTTTATAGTTTATTGGCACAAAGTTAGAAAAATTTTCCAAAGTGCAATAATATATTTTTAACGTTATTTTGGTTTATTTTAAAGTGTATAAAATTCTAACCCGTTTATTTTACGTTTCAAAGTGATATGTTTTTCGTGCAAACCGTATTTAAAGAGCGTGTTAAAATACTTTAGAGTGCATTCTCTTTCTTCAAAGTGGAAGACTATTACTCTAAGTTATTGCTATTATTTTCATGTTGTAACAGATTTTATACTGAGCTAACGCGATTTTTTCAAAATGCGTTTTCTTTATCAAAAGTGACATATATTATTTTTCTGTGTTTTACGTTTTATAAAAGTTTGAAATAGTTTTTTAATGCTTATTCACTTCTTTTTAACGTTATTTTGGTCTATTTTGAAGTGCGAAAAATTCCAACCCGAATTTTTTTTATGGCGATTTTCTCCCGGCACCTCCACCATTTTTCGACATTTTACAATTTGCAGAAATTGCTGCAATTTTTCTTAATTATGCTTAAAACAGTACAAAATTTTTGTTAATGAATTTTTTCTGTCCAGATTCAATCTTATTCAAGAAACATTTTTGATTCTTTGATGAATTTACTCAAATTTTGTGAAGATGAGGAAGCTGCAAGGTATCGGAAGCTGTTAACTAGAAACTGGAATAGTTTCAGGCTGTCAGAAATGAGTTGATCGTAATTTTTTTAAGAAAAAAAATACCGTTCTTTTACTTTCACAGTGTAGATCTTAGACTTGGCTAGAGGGGTGTATGCAATCAAGAGTGTCAGTGTTGCTTTCAGGGCAAGAGAAAGCGTCGCAAAAGAACCTAAATAGGGTTGGACCTCAGCTTGCTTAACCTCATTAACTAAGGAAGATGCGAATCCGGTTGAGAATTGGAGCAAAGTTGCAGGGGTTGCAACCAGATGGGTCATTTTGCGATTTCCGCCCAACCGACCTGAAAAGGCGTCGGTTATTAAGTGCAGCAGCACCTCTCGCCAGAAATCGAACAATCATTATTGTGTGGCAGGTCGCGAAGCCGCAAGGAGACTGGCAAACCGGGAGAGAACTGACAGCAATCAGGTATCCACGGCAACTGCTCGTATAAAGCTTCGCCTCGACACATATTCGTTACGATAAATAATTGAAAACCCTGACAATCTCAAAATTATAAAAGAACGACCGCCGTTCTCAGAATAAATCCGGACGCCATTACGCAAGCAGTGACGCACGTATCACTACTATACGAGCAATCGACGCACAAAACACATATTCCCGTCCCATTCATGCCATAGTCTAAGGACGAGGCTTCTGTCTGTCAGGTTAAGAAGGGAGACACGTGGATCGGACGAAGGTGGTGAGTGGCGACACGACCATCGTCAGGAAGTTTTGAGGACACACCTTCGCGGAAATCGCAAATGACTGATCGATTACGAGTTTACTATGAGAGCGATCTATAAATATCGCGGTCGTCGGCCAGAATTAGCCTCCAAATGAGCTGTCATAAAAAATTATTAACGACAAATCTCTCTCTCGAATAGATTTCGGGACAGAAATAGAGGTGTTCACGGAAAATAACTGTATTGTGTTATTATAAGAACCTGTTGAATTATGAATGTGACTGGCTAACGAAGCGGCCAAGATGGGCTAACGAGGAAGATTTATGCAGCGGCCTCGAAAAAGAACAAAGGGCAAGAGATGCCTTCCTGAAGAGATGGGCACACATTGTTGGTACCGATTTCTTCAGCAACGTCACTCATCCTACTGCCATAACTAGCACCACCCGTTAACGCCCCATTAGAAGGGTCACCAAGAGCCCAGTTGGCACTAACCCAAGAAATAATGATTGCTATCAAAACCGTAGATAGCAGTATCGTAATTGTTCGAGAATTAAGAGATCAACGGTGAGTCGTAGCGTTTTGTAGATGGGTTATTGAAATTACTCAAACTAAACCTGGCAATAGGTCATGACTGTTTTACAAGCGATAGTTAGGTCTATAGTAGTAGATTAGATGCTTTTGTAGCTATCTATTTTCTGTTGTATCAAAAAGCTACAAGTATTTTACAACTCATTTCTTACTAAATTGTTGAGTAATGGAAGAAAACTTTTTAATTTTTGTTGAGTTCCGATGGCGCAAGATGAAGCGACACGAAAATGTCATGTTTTCGTATATTGCGAACTTTGAGCGCCCATTGACTTTTAGGTATGAGCAAACATTTCTATAAAGGCAGCAGCCAAGAGTCGCAAAGTGGAAAGTAAGGATGTGTATATTTAAATTTTTGGGCAAACGTTAATGACCCTTTGAACGACGTGTTTATCAACACGGGAAATACCTATGTACGTCTAAAAAATAATTTAATCCAAAGTTTAATTCAGTTGTTGGCAAGCGTACAAATAAAGGAACTTGGCAAAGAATTTAAGAAATCTGTTGTTAAAGCGCAAAAAGGTATAGAAAGATTTTGGTGTTAATCATGAAAAATTCTCCTTTGAGCTCCTTTCATTTTTTTTCTTTGGATATTTAGGTGACTCTTAAATATTTCTTTCCATTTCACGGGTTTCTCGGAACGTGTTACAGTGGCAGAATTTCTTTATTGACGTAGGTACCTCTTCTCTTGTTTCCATTGTTTTTTCTACTATTAATAATAATTATACTATAAAATGCAATTCTTTTTCCTTGGGAAAGTCATCTTCCTAGCGCTGTTCTCATTTCTTGAAACAATTTTTTGACTCAATTTTTAGAATAGTCTGCAGCTACCCCGAAGCATGTTGTAGGAGTTTTTTTTGCTTCAAGGCTTATTCCATTTAATTCCATATTACCTACTGCAGCATTTTTTTAAATGTAAATTGAACAAAATTCTTTCCACCACTTTTCAACAGTCACCACTAACAACACTAAGGTAGATTTTTTTGGCGAAATAAGTAAAAGTGGAACCTTGCCAAAAGCGTTCTCTATCACCCCACACGAAATTAGAAAATAGATTGCGTCATAAAAATTTCTTGGTAATTAGCAATATTAGGCATGTAAACGGGTATACTTGGCGATTAGTGTTAAAGCCGTTAATAATAAAAGATAAAAACCATAAAACCGTTAATGACGCCATAAACTCGGCGAGAGTGCCCCTGCAAGTAGCTACTCCCCGAATCGCTTTACTTCACCATCCACTAAAGCGAGCAGGCGAGAACCGTTTATGCAACGTCATAATTAACCAATCGCGAACCGGTTCAAACAAAAACCGTATTGTTGTCGGGGTCAACTCCTTATCAGTTTCAGTTTTAAACCCCGAGACGAACTAAAGAGGCAATAATTATTATTATGTGCAACTATCGCGGAATGACTTGGCAACGCAGGAGGCATGTGATCGAGAGATAACCCTCTTCAACGCTGGCGTTGATAAGATAAGTAGTGTCAGTGCGAGAGAGAAATGAAGAGATGGGACCAACGTGTGACACCTCGGAAAGACTCCAAAACGTACGCGCTGCTGGCTGGAAGGAAACCCGTTTTGTATATTTATAAGACAAGTTCAAATTATTTAACCCGTTTAACTACTAATCAATTCAATTCGAAACGGTGTAACTTAACATTTATGGCGTCACATCTGAAACGTAGGTTATCCATCCGGACGAGAAATTGACCGATTCCGGTGAATAATGATGTCCGATCGCAATTTCGAAAACATACAGTACCAATGCTCTTATCGAAGATTATTCAGTTGAGAACCATTTGACTTGGTAATCGGCCGGTCGACGGCCATTCATGTTGGACGTTGCTTCTTCGCGACAATAACTGATAGTAGTTTTTGGTCGAAACGTCGTTTTTTTTTTTTCTCTCTTGCCTCTAATACATCACATTGTAGTCGCTGGGCAGGTTCGTAAAGTTTACTATGCAAAGTTGCCGTAAGATGGATCGATCCGCCAAAGGAACATGTCATCAAGTAATAGGACGTCAACTGTTGGCGTCTAGACAAATTATTAAATGCGCCCATTTGATTCGTTTCGATTTGAAAATTGCCTGGGAATTACTGCAGGGACGAGTTTTGCCAGCAACTTCCATTCTAATTCGCTAATGGTCCAACTTTCGCAACTTCCCGACAAACTGCGCGCGACGGAGACGATCTACCTGCAAGTCGCATGGTCCAATTCGGAAATTCGAAAAGCTTTACAAGCACTTTTATTTTGGAAAGATCATAGGCATAACGCTCTAAAAACGTTCTAATAAATTAGAGTAATAATGTTGTTTCAAGATAGATCGCGCAACCCTGCGGTCGAAGACCCCTCGGTAGCCCACTGCCATAGGGGCTAGCGGCCCAATGTCACGCTTAAATTATTTGTTTCGGCGAGTTATCAATAATTCCAATAAAGTTTCCAGTTATCAATGGCACTTGTGCCGGATCCATTGTAGTGCAAATGACCCATTTCGCAGTTATTGCAAAATGGCCATTGTATTGTTTACGTAACCGAAACGCCTCGAAATTCCGGAGGCTCGTTCCGACCGTATTTTTCCTTTATGCAACGCAATCTTGAACTGGTTTGAAGCGTAACTTACTCTTGTTCTGTTTCAGGTAAGCCATTTCTCGTGGTCGTCCGATCGGCCAGACAAAACAGTCGATTCGCGGTAAGCTCGTATTTACCTTATTATTTATAGTGGAATCGTGCGTTTTGATGATGGAGTCACATGTTTGTGTTTGTTTTCATTGTACACTTGCTAAAAATAGTTGGTCCGATGTGAGTTGGGTCGGCGCGTATGCGATGCCCACCTATCATCAGTCAAGTAACTTAACAGGGTTAAGTTTTGGCAAACGCGAAACGCAGGAGATGCCCGCCATGTGCTTACACTAAGCTTTATTAATAGATATGAAAATAAACTTAGCCACCTTCCTGCCAGATTCCAGACGTTTTGCATGGTCCGCACTGTCGTGCGCCATTGCCAACTTTTAAAGATGCTCCAAGGAGTAATGAGAAACTTTTTAACGGTGCAGAATTTCGTCCGGTGACTAACTGTTTCTCGGCACAGGACTAATTCTGTACTCGCAGAGAAGACAATCGAAATAGCCCCGCTTATGCTTAAGTGTATTTATTTCCGCCCCCAAACTTTTTGGATCTCGCCGCCGTTTTCGAGCGCTATTTTGGGTGGCGCAGCCGTAATTTCGGACGTTACGACAAATTTTCGTGATCATTAAAACTCTCAACTGAGGCAGTTGCGGCAAATTTGAAAAACTACGCCGAAAAATCGTGTTATTATATTGACCCTGGTCAGTGTCGCCCACAGTGGCGCCACAATTTTTCTATCTTTACCGAAACTGTTCCTACATTATTTATTGTAAAAGGTGTTGGAAGCGGATATACATATTTAATTATGTTTTTGGTTTTATTGCCCTATAAAATGTTAAATGTTGTTGTCTAGCGTAGTTGCGTGTTGATCTTGTTTTTTGACCCATCTAGTATCCTGCGAGGAATCCAACCGTCACCTATAGGTTATTAATTATGTATTTATCTGTTTATTTATTTACTTGAACTTTAACTAGGAACTTGACTACATCCGCGTTTTGCTAAAATCGACAGAAAAACGTGCACTTTACGCAAGCAAATGCCTATTTAGGAATGCGCAGTAATTGTAGGAAAAGTTGGAAAATTATATAAATGTCAGCCTTCTGTTTTGCACGGGAATTATTTTTCCTTTCTGGTAAAATTTTCGTCATTAATTCACTATCGACACAGAATGTGACGCCCAGTTATCGAAAACAATTGAAAGTCGTTTAGATTTACTGGCACTCTTGAGGTGGATAGTGGGGATACGCAACAGAGCAAACTGCAGCGTAGTCCTTGTATCGATGCGCTGAGTAGGCACTACTCACCATTGTTTAACTATTTACCGCAGGTATTTTGTCTTTAGAAAGGACCAACAAATTTATTGCTCTAATACTAAATTTATTGTATGGTAATTGATCTTATTACCACATGAACTTATTTTTGCAATTGTTTCATCTGTTTGTTCTAACGCACGTAAGGCCGAACCCCTACAAGCCACCAAATCTCCGTTTGGTCGCTGATAATTTTTATTTCTGATTGGCAGAAAAACAAAAATTAGAAAAGAGATGTAAACATGTTATGTTCCGAAGCAACTGCAGATAGCATACCGCAATAACTTCCTTTTTTACTTTGCGATTAGGGAAAGTTATTAATACTGTACTATACGGTAAGTTTACGTAAGTAAAGAGGTAATCCTTTAATTCACCCCTAATAAAATTAGGAGCAGTTATTATTTATTTAATTAATTATTTATTTAATTATTTATTTATTAGTCTAATGTGTTTAATTGGAACGAAACCTTCGATCCGAATTGTTAACGTAACTTTTTCGATTGTTTTCAAGTTAAATGCAAATTTCATGGCCAACATAAATATAGATGGCAACCTCTAACCTCTTAGCAAATTTCAATCATAATGTCGGATAATCAACTGAAAATTAAATAAAACAAACGAGAGCCTTGCATTTGAATTACCCACCAGTACGCCAAACTGTAACTACACCTGCTCCGGACCATGAAATGATAATGTACACCCTCCAAGATGACTGCTCTAGTATAGAATTCCCATAGCCACAGTTATTTTTGGTTGTGGCGATTTTGCTGGGTGGTTTTGCGGAAAGGTGGCGGTCGGTGGTTCTGTGCGGGCCGCGTGGTGCCTTTCTAATTACCGTGTATCAGAAATCCGGCAATCCGGTTTAATTGGCTGGGAAGTTTGGAATATGAGACCCTATTATCCGGCAGGTCCTCTCTAAACTTGTGCCGTGGGGGTGGGGCCCGCCACCCACCTGTTGCCTGGGGCTCCACGCCGGCCTTGCGCTCGTCCGTCCGTCGAGCCGTGAAACCGCTCCTTGCTCTCTTCATCGCAATAACTGCCTTCGGCTCGTGATATGCCAGCAAAGTAAATCTGGCGCACTTACATGATTGTCAACCGCAGATAAACATCGCCGGAATCTTTTTGTTTTTTTTTTTCTTACGCCATTAAGCGATCATCAGGAGCGTGCTTGGGCGCCGTTGATTTGAACATTTTGGGTACTGAAACGTGGGTGGCTAAAGCCGGCCTCAGACGACTGGCGTACTTGACAAATACGCCTATATTAATATACTTGACAAGTGCAGCTCGCACGACTTGTAAGTACCTACAATTTGGTTGATGAATACGCAAGCAAATTGGTACATTGTTGGCCGAAGAGCACTAGAGTCTTGAATTATGATAACAAAATGAATAGTAGTCAAGCAAGGCCCGTGTGAGTACAACCGCAAGTATGAACAAGCCTTTACTTTTCAAGTATGGCAATAATAATTGTAACCCTTTTAGCTTGCGCCATATGATGAGAAACGAATCAGTACTCACTAGTGACAAATAATTCTACATACGATACGCAAGTGTACCCCATTAACAAGTGCACCAGTCGTCTGAGGCTGGCTTTACGGCGGTTGAACGTCGCTCGAAACCTCACGTTTCTTTGCTGCGATGTTGTAATAAAATTGAAACTAACATTTCCAAACACCCACGCCACCAACACGGTTCTCTTAGGGCTTAGAGGAAAACGAGTTTTATTCTATTGCCAAAGCTCAGATTTGACCCAGCTGAGAGGCCCTGGGTTGGAGTTGTTTTTTGCACGAGTCTTTTGCATTATAGCATTTTTGAAACTTTTATCTCTTAATTGTTCATCACAATGAGACTACCACTAAAGCAATTTACAGCAAGGTATGTTTATTATCTTATTTCATTCTTATCCCGGTAACATTCTTATTCCGGTAACATGTCTTATCATAATACATACACATTAGTGAAGCGATTAATAATTATAGTAATGAAATTGGTCGGTAGTTAAAAGATTAGGAAATATCTACCTTTTAACGAGGCATTTAAATAAGTTACATAATGTAAAAATTATTATGCAGGATAGCAATGTAGTTTAGAAACAAGAAAAAGTAAAGAAAGCTTTTTTGGTTTGACGTAATCTTTTTTCGGACTATCGGTTTTGATCGCCCCTGTAACTCATGGGCTTTTATAAAATACTTGTTTAAGTACATGTTTGGAGTTTTTTTCTGTGAAGCAAAATTCATCAACGATAGGAAATAACGCATTATTAGAATGGCTAACGCATTATTGGAATGGCTAATATTAGATTATTTAGTATAGTTTTATCATCTTTATTTCAAATAATAATTTTGTAGCAGTTAGAGCAAGAATTGTGGCATGCTCGGAGCCAATACGGAAATTAGCACAAATGGCGGAGGCGCCGGGAGAATCAGCGTGTCTTCAAAGGAACGGAGTCACGAGTTTCTTTATCATCTTTCTGTTTCTTTTTGCTTCGTAACCTAAATCTTGACTGCAAATTGGAGCTTGTTTCTTTTCTGTTTTTTTATATAAAAATAGTGCAAAACTTTTATTTTAATAGTTAATATGAAGCCAACACAATTTACTACAATTAAGTAGCTTAAATTATTAACTATTTTTTTCTCTTCGAACAAAAAAAAAGTGGTTGTGAAGGTAAAAAAACGGTCCTGGCTGTCATCTGACGCAAAATCTCCATCATCATTAGTGACAGGTGGACCTTGTTAATTTATTCATTTGTGACAGGAGGAAGTCGACGATTTTCCATGGCGGTGCAATTCGGTCGAATCAGACAAATCACAGAGAAACGAAAATGTCAGGGCCGTATTTTGGATTTACGCACGTCTGGGAGATTTAATTTGCAGTTAAAAATCTCACAACTTTTTTACATTAAAATGCGATAAATTTCAACGACCCGTGTCTTACGAGTTTCCTCCCACCACATCCGGTGTATGCTAAATCACAGAGATTACGAAGAAGATTTACTCATTACGACCAAAACATATAATTTGGCCAAAACCATTTCAAATTGAAGGTTTCCTTAAAGCGTCGTCAAGAGTAATTTGGCCACTTCAAGGGTAGTGGGAGGCTCAGTCGAAAATTTCGATTAACATAAAAATTCTAGTCTGGTGACTTTTTTAAATGAGCCTCGTACAGTATTTCATTTCCGCAATTTTTCAGAGTTTCTCTTTACTGTTTGAAGTATAATAGTGGGTAATTTGGACTCTATACCTTATTTATTTTACAGGGTGAGCAAGAATTATTTTTACAGGGTGAGCAAGAATTACGGGGTGGGTGTCTATAATTATATTTGTTCAATCATTCGTTATTATCATTGTTACGTAATTCTTCAAGAGACGTATCACTCATAATGCCCCACTATAATTAGCCGTTTAGTGCACTTAATTGCACACAATCCAGTGAGAGTGTGAAAGTCCTACTTTTTCTGAAATAAAAAAAAAAATCGTGTTGCTCGCCGTCCTTGCAAACGGGTTTCTTTCCAACAATAATTGTCGCCCATTACCTAACCGTCCTTTATCAAACTTATTAATTCACGAACTAATTAATTGCGTTTTTTCGCAAAAAGCCTCCACCGATCTAAATTGATGGCAATTCTTTTCGATTCCAACCTCCGATTTAAACGCCAACTGATTTAATAACAACGGCAATAATGAAATGAGACGGGTCTCTTAAGTAATGACCCGACGTCAATTAAAGCGAGTCAAAAGTCGCTCGGCCACCAAATCGAATCACCTTAATTTTGATAAAGAATCAATCCACTTAAAACGTAAATATTTCATTGCAATCCTCCCCGATCAAGCCGTAATTCTCTCGCTAAATGAGACATTCGAGTAATTAGATGCGCAATCACGATTTTCTCAGAAACTGACAATCGGCCGCTATTAATTTGCGTTAATAACGGATATTATTGGTTATTTGGGTGGCGTGAATGAGCATTCCTAACATTTTTAACTGGTTTCGGGTAAATTATTACGGCGCGTCAATAACCTAGAAGCACCGGCGTTTAGGTAAATTTCTTAATTGGGGAAATTTTAATTTTCAAACGTGCGTAGTTAGAGGGAAATGGTGTGTGTGTGGCGTTTTGTTGGGTACGTGCGAGACAGTGACAAAATCGACGGGTTCCTCGACGGTGGGATGGCTCAATGGCACGAAATCCACAGCTCCAGGCTACAAGTGCAGTTTAATAACGGATTATTCACGTTCTTTCAGCAAGGCTGCCCCACTGGAAGCAGCAAACGTTGTAGCAGCCACAGTGTGCAATTACGTCATAACTCAAAACAGGCCCGCGAGTGTAATTGAGACACCATTGTTAGTGCCGGCTAGAATTTTTTAGTCAAACATTCCATCTACAGTCCTCCATTGTGGCACACCGAGCCTTCTTTTTCTTCTTTTTTTAAAATTGTCAGCCAAACTTCTTAATAAAAATGGGTTCTTAGCTCGGGAAGGTATAACTATACCAAAAACTTGGAAAGATTCGCTTCTGAAGAAAGTGACACTTTTTGGAAAATAGACAAATTTGATTTTATTTTTATCGCTTTTGAAACACTTAGTTTGGACTAATTTTCAAGTTGCAGCTTCTGCCAATTTTCAGTTCGTAACTACGGGTAAAGAAAAGAATGCCTGTGAGGAAAGAACACTGTTGAAAGAGGAGCGGACGAAAAATTGAAGTGCTTATGAAAGCGTCATTGATTTCAGTAACATTTGGCCAGAAATGAATTGTGAGGTTTTATTGGCTATAATCTCAACCGAAAAGTCCGGTACTTGAGTCTACTAGACGAGCACTTCCTATCGTGAGGAATTGTCCGCATTATCTTAGATTAAAGTCTCGATAGGCGACAATTACGTCGAAACTTTCCAGTGTGTGTCGTCCTGGAAAATTTCCAACGATCGAATTTGCACCGGGGGATCGACAAAATTTTTTCAACCTTCGGCCAACTTCCAAACCTATCATTTAAATTAGATGTGAGGCCATGAAACTATGGTAATGACGGTCCATAATTTGACATCGGACGTCTGAAATTAAACTCGCCCCAGCGGAAGGGCCGAATTTTTGTGGAGCTTCTCTTTGAGTATCAGCTAATGGCGATAATTAAAACTGGTCGGAACATCCTCGGCGAAATTAAATGTCACTTGTTTCGGCTGTTGTAATTGAAGCCATAGGAATTACGCGTAGTCCTAGTTAATTAACGGAAATTAATGGATTACGCCTATATTTAATAAGCATTTCAGTAGAATTACACGCTTCCTGAACTAATTTGCTTTATTTCATGCTATTAATTATTTAAATAGAAAGATCGTTATAGCTGTAATCGAGCATCTCTATTTATATCCACCAATAATATCGTCAGCAATTATTAATCGGGTTTAATGAGTTTGCGAAATTTTCTTGCAGTGCGATGGTCGGACGGGGAAAAAGTCGACGTTCTGAATCATTTAAACGCAAAAAACCATCTCCGGCTTTTCAGTTTTACTTTCTAACGCCAATTAAAATTTATTTTGAACAAGGCGGAATAACTGACCTACTCGTGTAGGTGGAACGAGGAAATCTGGATGAAAAAGTTGTGGAGAAAAAAAAATTTGCGGGGGTTCCCCCGTGTTTTTGCGCTACACCCCGCCGAGCAGGGTGTTCCGAGTTTAGCGCAACCTGTGGAGAACGGCGGGAGGCAGGAACAGACGAACATTGTGGTCACATGTGATGTAATCAAACTGTCAATTAGATGGGCTTGTGTTTAATTAGATTCGGGGTCGTCACGTCTGTGAGCTTCTACCCCGTCGCGACATCACTCATTAATTACTCGGGCGAATTCCAGGCCATGTTTCAAAAATTTTAAACAAGGCCGTCATTAGCGCCCTTTAATAATGCCGATCTGGTCAGCTCGGCCATTTTTTCGACCGAAGTCGCCACCGCCAGAGCTTTCTAAATTTTTCCCGCAGATGGCCAACCAGCATCTCGCTATTTTAGAAAGAAAAATTCAAAGAGATCCGGAATTTTTTCTAAACTTGAGTATTTTTAATAATTATTATTGCGTTGAATAGTTATTTATTTCTGACAGTTGTTAAAGGCCTAAATTTTTTTTCTTTCGATTATAATTTTTTTGTCGCTTTGCAATCATCAAAAAGACAGCTTTTTCCCCGATTCCTGGTTGAGGTTAGAGATGAACCGATTTACCAGCGCCAAGCCGGACTTGCGGCTCAAGATAAGAAACCGTGCGTTGTTGAGGTCGAATTTCTCGGTCTGGTAAGCGCTGAAGGTCGCCTCGAAGATGGACAACGAAAATAAAAGAGCGAACGCGAACCGTTATCTTATTACCAACGTCTTGCAACAGCGTGCTGAAGACCGGCTTCAAATCGTTCCATTTAATTTTTAGAAACGCGATTTTAATTTGGGCGTGGACGCCGGTCGATAGGTTCTCGTTAATTTTTTTTTTGCAACATTTTGTTGCAATCGAAAAACAATCTCTTCCTTATCTGGAAAAAACGCCCAGAAGAATTTTTTGCATTTTACCCGAACGTTTGTCGGCGGCAGCAACGTAACGACTTGATCACCGTGTTAGTAATCTTTTATCTATATCTTCTGCACGTTATATTACAAATCGATCCATATTTCCATTTGATTGAAAACGTACTTAAAAGCTCATATTAGAAATTGTTGATCATTATCATGTCAATCAATTGGTTTTCCATTGGGCACCACCGGCACCCATTAATAACGGTCGGCTGTAATGTATTTTTTTTTCACACGCTGTTTGCGCCGTATTTCAAAAACTGATAAGTACAGCGCCAGTTCCTTGACAAATTGTAGGGAACTCCAGCACTTTATTAAACAAATAAAACGGCAGTTTTTGTCGTCGCCTGGTGCTGGACATAAAGCTTCCACGAACCAGTGCTTTTCCAAGCATTAGCTAACGCCCCAACAGGATACGCCCTAAGAGTTTTCTCGCAGCAGTGCATGTTACAAGAAAGACGAGAGGGTGCGCAAAAAGAAGAAATTCTTCATTCTTATTAACAAAAGTTTTGTTTCGAATTTTTTCTTTATTTCACCAGATTTGCTATCAAGATGCAATCAAGGATTGGGGTCTTTAAACGTTGACAAAATTTTTGTGGCACGTAACGCGCTGCTTTTTTCTTCTTTTTTTTTTTTTGTTGAAAGTCCCCCTCGAGCTCGGCTCCAACGTAAAAGTATGGTATGTCGGTTTAGAAAGTGTTCCACGCACCGGTGAAATGAGTATATCGAAAGGCCCTAGGGCATTCGAGGAGTCTGATGGTCCAGGAAGTGACCGCGGCCGCCACAGGTGATGATGTATCTGGCCCCAGCGGCCCTAATTAACCTGCTCTTGCGTAGTCATTAGCGCACTAGTCCCCCCCACCAATCGGCGTGCAGTCTGTTGAGGATGTTGAGGACTTATTTAATTTACTGATCTGTCGCAAGCAGTTTGGCCAAATAACGCAATTTAACGTGTTCATTAACGACGGCTCCAGCTAGGCAACAGCTATTATACGCTTCTTTAGACTTCTTGTGCATCAGGCCCCACGGAGCCCTAATTTTCAATTAATTTTTAAGGGAAGATTGGGAGGTAGAGTTTATGACATTTCAACTCTCTAAATTACTTCAATTGTCATTTGAAGTATTCTTAGTTAAAATTTTAAAAATACTTTTAACTGCGGGAAATGCAAACACGTGGTGCAAATGAGGAAACTTGAAAATTCGATCTTTTAGCTACGAGGTAGGTTAGAAATGAAACGTCGGTGGTTTTTCCACGCGATTTGAGTGGCACATATTGCAAACAAAGAATCGATTGGGTGAAAAATCACGCCTCTGACCTCAAATTTGCCAAGTTTTCTCCGACTAACCCCTTTGGAGGTTAATTGTAAAATTAGGGTTCTCTTCGCCGCCCCCAAGAAATTTTCAGGTCGTCTCGCTCCGGTCTAGACTGCAATTGCCCCGGTCGTAGCTAACGAACTGGGTCTCGTATTTCACTGGAAACTTTGAAGGTGGAAACGTGCGCCGCGATCGAGTCGGAAAAGTGTCGCCGCAGAAAAAGGAAAGGGTGAAACGCGGTTAAACAGCAAAACCGACGACCCATACATCAACGTACCAGCGGACTCTACATTAGCCATTACAAGAAACAGATTGCAGACGAAGAGACAATTCGTAAATCGGATTAAGAGCTGTGATCCCGAACGATCCATTACTCCGAGCTGGCGCCAGCGTCCGGACCGGAAATCTCAGGCGATGTGATAAGCAGCAGCAGCATTGCACTACCTTGCGCTTTCCTCTACTTCTGCGCTTGGGGACGCGGTCTCGAAAGCTTTCGACTAACTTCGCGATCCTTTTAACTACTACATCGCTCAAGGATTACTTTTGAACCCCAAATGAAAACAACCAGCCTGGCAACTTCGCTACCTGTTAGTCGATGCAAGAGATAGGTATTTCGATGCAAGTTTTTTCAGTAATCAAGTTTACGTGTCAACAATCGTAATCGATAGGTTGTCGAAGGCGTTGCGTAATTAATAGTGGAAATTTACTAAAAAACCACATTAATTATGGTAATCGAACTGGAAAGGTTTAAAAGTAAAAAGTCGATACAGTTGCAGTTTTTATGCGCAAAACCCGATCGCCAACTTAGATATACAATGCGTTTACGGCGTTGGACTAATTAAGGAACAAGAGTGATTAAAATGGCAATTAAACAGGCCATTGTGTTGAGAGGTGTTAATTTTATGAGTTATTAAAGTGTACAGGCGATTACTCACTTATCTCGGGAGTTAGTATCGCCATATGAAGTCTAATCATCCTTAATTCCCTGAGGATTCTGTGACCTGAAAATTTTCGTCATTTTTTTTTCGGTTGAAATCCGACTTTCCGACCTGTACGAGGTTCGAGGGAGGCCACGTGCAGGGCCGACTGCGATAATTGGCCCTACTGACAATGAGATAATCTGCGTCGCGGAAATCCGATCAGGCAGTTGTTAATTAACCCAGCCGGTGATTGCCGGATTAAGAGCAGTTCACTTTAGCTTGTTAATTAGCCGAGATCCCTCTACAAGGTGCAACTAATACAAGTGTAATAGCGGAAGAGGATGGGAGGGAGCGCTTAGAATTTACCTGCGAAGAATCTCCGTCGTCGTACAAGATAACGCCCACATTGTTCGGGATAATGGAATTAAATTAATTAGGCAGTCGTTTTGTGTCCTCTGTTATCGCTCGGAAAACGGGTGTTGCACGGTTTTCGAACAAGAGGAAACGGTCATCTTGGTTGTCGAACTCAAGCTGTTAACAGGAAGTTAGGGACAGTTAGTTGTGTTAGAACAACCGCGCTTCGATTATCATCGACAAGTAAGGAAATTGTCCGAAACGAGACGTTGCGGGATTTTTTTAATTGGAGGAAATTGCGCTTTCACCTCGACAGTTGTTCTTTGAAACGGATTTTTGGAAAATTTTACCGCCGGAGTTGGTGACGAGATTGACTCTTTTATCTCCGAATGATCTTCACTATAAAGACCACTATGATTAAACCGCACTATAAATAAAACTTATCTGATGTATATGTTCTTATCGCAGTCCTGTAACAAGTTTCAGAAGTACGGTAGATAAGTAATTTATCAAAAAATAAATGTGTAAATAGTGATAAAATTTAGATTGACTGGTGAGCGCGGATCTCAATAAATATTGGTATGGATTTGATAATGGAATATCTACCCGCGGCCCGAAGCTGTTAACAATCCCATGCACTACGAGCTTTATGAAATGACGATGAAGCCAATTTGCTTTTTCATGTGGATTTGTTTCAACTCCAACTTTGAGAAACATCTTGAGTCAAAATTTTAAAAAAATTTTAAATTAATTTAGGAAATTGTCGATTTTTCTCAAGAAAACTGTGACCAGCCCTTTCTAGACAGCCATGAACCCTTTCATCTTGTTACAAACTTTTTTAATTTTTTAATGCAGTTCTTCATCCCAGCAAACTTTGAGAAAGTCAATCACTGTGTCAAAATATTTTTACTCTTTGAATTTCTAGTTAAAATAAAGCAAATTGCTAGAAAGGACGTAAATTTTACTTTTTAAGTTTTCCTAAAAATTTTTGAACATAATATAGAATTTATAGGAATGGTGGGGGAGCCGTATGAAAGAACTAACATAAAAACTTACACTGAAAATTAACAAATTAAGCCGGGAAAATAGCAATCTATTTTCAAAGAAACTATTATTAGCTCTTTCCAGACAGTTACGAACCATTTCACTACGACATCTTTTTGGAACTTTTCAATTTTTCAAGTCAAAATTCAGAAATCGCAGAAAGAATGAAACTGATTGTCAATTTTTTTTTGCTCGTTCGAAACAGTCGTGAATACTTCTTGTAATTGTCAACTTTTTTTGTTGCTTTTTGTGTTACTTTTATGCATCACAGCCACCCTATCACCGGAAGCGAATAATCGAGAATGGGCATATCGACACCGCCAATTTGGCACCGCCGACCGGATTCCGCGCGAACCCGTCCGCCCCGTTCGGTCGGCATTACCCCGTGATTTTCCGGTAATCATCCCCAATTTGCCGTTAATTCCGGTTCTCGTATGAATTCTCCGTCTGATTTGCCGCGTCTCCGGTCGCGATCCCGGCACAATTAAGGCGACATTATTGTAGCCGGTCTTATTACGGGGTTTATGACGACAATGATTAATTAAAGACGGTTGTTAGTGGAGGGTTAATTGGCCGCTGATGAGCTTGCGTACACGACAAACGATGCGACGAGAAGAGAGCAGCAAGCATCAGGCATTTCGGGATGAAGAGTCGTGTCTGTTTTGTGAAGTCTTTCACCCGGAGCTAATGTATTAATTTCGCATCACACAGCCAGCATAGTCCGGAGAGCGGCAAATTGCTTCCGACGGCGCTCCGGGTAGTGGCGCCAGGTATCCTTGGAGACGTCGACCGCCGGCGGGGTCGCCTGGCAACCGGCGTCGCTACGCTCGCAGCCCAAAATGCCCCACCTGAAAAAGGTGAATTGCACAAATGTGAAAAAAGTCGACAGATATACACAATGCACACATACACGTCGGTTCCTGGATGGAAGTTGCATCGCGATCAGGCGGGGGAATCGACCGGAAATTACGGCCGGACGCCGATCCAGCCCCGGTTTGTTTTCGATGATTGATCTCGTTCGGGAATTGTTTGAAAGTTGTTCAAGAAAATTTAAAAGGACGACGCGTAATTACCCAAATCCATGTACGGGGGTTGTCAAGAAACGCACTTTTTTTTCGGAGTGATGATGCGCGTTAAAGTTAAATTACGGATTTTTCGCTTGAACGATCTCTTACATGTCGATCTCGTGTAGGTACTTACAACTTACATGTTCTTTTAATTATTCCGCTGGAACGGTCGTTGTCTCGAAGCGTTTTAACGTAAATGGTGGCTGTCCGCCCACACACTTGTAACTTATGAGGCGATTTTCTTTGAACCAGCAAAATGCGAGTTCGTTATCAGAAAATTGCGTAATTTTGATGGTCGCCGGATTTTTCTTCCAAAGAGATCCTGCCGTTTTTGCAAAGTTTACGCAATTTCTATAGGAAAAAGAGTTTTAACGAGCCTTCAACGTGCAGCTTACGTGAAAAGAGGTTGACGCTCCCCACAATTTTGTCAATTTGAAAGTTTGTATTATTAACTGATACGGTGAACTCTATACACTGTATTTCAAACAAAGAGTAAAAAAGTACGTATACAAAATATATAAAGAAAACAATCATAACAATGCTGGTAAGATATTATTTTTTTTACATAAAAATAAAATTTGGACGTGAATAAGAAAAATTAAAAAATTGTTCTGAATGTTAGTTTGCTGATGGTAAAGCGTTGCGCTTCGGTGCCTGTTTTGGTTGTTTCTGTACCAACAATTAAAAAAGAATCGGTGTAAAATACAAATAGAAATAATTGGAATCACGGGAAGTGATAGTATCTGATCTGGCCAACTGGCCGGGTATGCTAATTGCGCTGATGGCCGAAAGGATCTAATTAATGCTCGTATAATTTAATTTAAATTTCCCAGTCACGAAAGGTGACCATTTATCATTTTATGGCAGCGATTTGTACTTGAACTTAGAAATTGAGGAAGTTTCGCCTCGCCAGCGCCGCTTTCTGCCGTGGAAAAGTAGAAAATGCAGTTGTGGCATATGTGCCCCACCGCCCATACGCCATTGTCACTGGGATCGGGCAATAAATGAAAGTGAGCGAATGAGTTACGACTGGATAAAGAATGTTAACTAAAGTCATTATGAGCACGACTAACACCTACGAGCGTATTTATGAAATAAATTTAAAATTATTCCCGGTAACCGAGAGTGACCTCAACAACATTCTAGTTGAAAACTCCATACATCGCTCGTTGACAGTCGAGTTGGTGCGGAGGAATTCGCGCGAATTTTTCGAAATCGCCCCTGTCACGACCCGAATTCCGAACTTCTTCGACAACTCCTTTCTGCTCGGGCGGAGGGGCCGGGGCGACTCTTTCACAAATTGCATAAACGGTTTAGGCCCGGGCGACAATACAACCTCATAACGTATTCTGCAAGGGAATATCCGATAGCTGATGCGGACTGGATGCAATGATGCATATGGCAAGGTTTTTGCATACAAAGACGAGACCGGGCCGCTGTTTTTGGACATTTCATCCCGAAATTCACATCTGCGCTCCCGTCCATTGTTGCTTTCGTTACACCCCGAACCCGCAACGTTACGTCAAAGGCTTGTGTGAAAAGGATTATGATTGAATAATGGGTGTATTAAGCGAATAGGCCACTTTCAATACTGACACAATTCCGAGAGAGGAGCGTGCAGTAGTCGTTGGCTCCTAATCATCATTTATCACGCGTTCCAGCTGGAATTCACCAAATTAAGGCAACAATTAAAAACCTTCCGCATAACTTACCGAAACGGTTACACCTCGACGATTAAAACCAGAGGACTACTTTTTGTCCGACGAAGAGATATTCCATCAATCTCGTCATCGCCGACGTCTTCTGCCATGCCGCAACACATGCGGGGACCGATTTCATGAAACTGTCAGCGACAAGACCAACGGCGAGCTGCGTTTGAAACGTGCAAATAAAATGCCATCTTCATAACCAATCAAGAGGTGTCGATAAAGTATTTAGCTGCGTACATCTAATAACTACCTGAATGTCTACGATCAAACAATTAATTTTAATCTCCACCTTTGTACATGATACATAATTACGTTATTGGCCCGAAGCCACGACTAGCAATTCTACGCATCAGAGGTCGCTAGTTTTGATCAAGAAGTTGAAATTAGTGAATTAATAATTAAGGTCCATGGCGGGTTGAAATGATGTTGATAATCGAAAAGTTGGCAAGCTTTTTGGGGTTGCTTTGGAATTTCTAGCTGTATGCTTAAGGCTGATTCAAGTCTAGTTTGGTTTTGTGTATAAGAAAGCGGATCAGCGCCACCCAAACTATAATAATTACCTGCGTCGTGATGTTTGCTCGCCCGGTCGCCCTCATTCATTAATCATATTTTAACCGGTAATAACTGCTAGTAAACACTAGGCCACTTACAAGAACTAAAAGGGGTTCGAAACGATAAATATTCCAGGGCGTGTGTATGCACGATTTCCGCTTGTAGTTTGCTCAGTTATTAGGTATAGCATTCCGTCAGACTTCAGCAAATCGAAACACAGCAACGCTTGCAACACTTGCAAACAACCCCTTCTATTCACACTTGGTGAAGAGCTATCGGTTTCTTGGGTGCCACAATCCAACAACCACCAGGTGTCACATTATAAACTGATGTCTATGAATTTTTTGTTTGCTCCTGTTCTAGATTTTTGTGTCGCAAAACAAAAAGTAATGACGTTAAGAGCACTTTATTAATTGACTTTGAAGAAATTATATCTTAATCACGATTTTAACGAGGAAGAGTCATGATACATAAATTGAATGAAATTTGCTTTGGATTAAATCTAAAATACTAAAATTTTTCTTGATTTTTTTGGCTATTAATCCTATTAGCTTGATTTTGAAAAAGTTGACCATAATTTAATTAGGCGGTTCTCTAGCCCGCATGAAAGCCTTTTTAAGGCCAAAATTAATTGGCAGGCAACTGTCTGAATCAATACCAAAATAGGGAACACGGATGAAAAGAGAATAAAAAAAACGCCATTCATAAAAAAACGAGTGGGGTGGTATTAAAATAAATTGATATAATTTGCGATAAAAGCGCTAAGGGCAAATTTATCGGCTCACGCATCGCATAACAAGAAGTTTTTCTTATCAGATTTTTTCATTTGCAAGTAAATAATGCCTACACAAACCAATAAAAAGCCATTGTAAGGTCGCAACAAAACGAGGCAAGACTAGAGATTTGCTAATACTTTAATGATAATAATTTAATATCTACTTAAACTTGCGTTAAAACATCATAGCGTGATGCGTGTATTCCAAGTGTTAAACTGGCTGCTCTCAAAACGTTAGCCCGAATGTTACATGTAATTATTTTTGCAAAATTAATAGGTGCGGCCTCGAGCGAGCCGGGAGGATTGAAATTTTTGCGGAGCTTTCTTCTTCAGTTTCAAGACATCAGCTATTCAAATTAGCATCGAATCCAATCAGCCGGTGCTGGATGTAACCTCCTCTTTATAGTCGCGACCGTTTAAAGCTACCGAAAATAGTTTTGTGACCTACTCCATATCGTTTACTACTAATTAAACAAACGAGTTTATACGATGTTTCCAGAATAATTTCAGATAAGAACGAGTTGATATTTTTATTACGAGATCGTGTTATTTTATTTGAATAAATAAACAGTCTTTATGGCCTGATAAGGCCTGGAAAAATCCTGCACCTTTTCCACTCCTCCACGCTTAAAAGTATACCATCCGCAACGCAAGTCTAGCCAAAAGAAGTTTTTTTGTATCTACTTACGTAATTGCAAATTAGATTAATAAATATTTAAAACGCGGTTCGTAATCGTAGGAACTTTCCTTTGTTTTGTTTTTATTTTATGGACAAATTTTTGTTTACCTCTATTTTTTCTTTGTAGTTTCTTTTGGTTATCGCGGCTCGTTTCCGGAAAGTGGATGGATTAGATAGAACAAGTCGAAGACGCGAACTTTGCCCATGGAGCTCGCCGCTTTCCCATCGGTTTTATTGAATTCCAAATTAGCAAAGTTGTTTTCACAATGCGTTTACCTTTTCGCCGAGATTTATTGAAATAGAGAAACTTGCCTCTGATAAGTCGCCGTTTCCGTTTCGAAACGTTATCATCTTGTCGGCGTCCCGGCGTTTTCCAGTTGTGCAGCGCGCTTGCCAATTACGTAAAAAGCTCGCGGAGCCGTCCAATAAAGATTACATTTTCTATATTTAGGAGGATTAGCGTCGAAACGCAAAGAATGCGAAAAGGCCACGAAAAATTATTTATTTCACGAGGACACTCCAGAACTCGTTTGAAGCGAACGGATAAGTGCCGTTTGTACGTGTACGTAATACGTAGTCTCGAGTTATCCTGGCCGTGAGCGGCGATACCAAGTGGAAAATCCTCCAAATCGCACCGCTGATCCTTATTCAGTACAAGAAAGCAGCAACTCGACGCGAACTCGTCCTAGTCGCACACTTGTTGCTTTCATTCTCATTCCTCGAAATCTTTCTCATTCACCGCTCCTCGGCACGCGACTAATTATCTCCGACGACGGGAATTTTATGCCCTTCAATGGTTTGTTTCGTCACGCTCTTGCGCCGGAGCCAATTGATGTATTTTACTGCCCGCAACCAACGAGGACTCCCAGATCCCCCGCCGGCAACCGGCGAATTACAAGGAAATTTAAAGAACAACGAGAACGTCTTGTTATTTCGGTTCATGGCCTTTGCAAAAGTTTTGCGGACATTTCTGCATATTTACCTTCCAAAGACAGGCTCGGTAATATCACCGAACCCTCCAGTTCCGCAGGATTAAGCGAAAAAAAGTTAATCCATTATCAGCCCGTTATTTTTGTGCAACTGAACGCGCGCGATCGTTGTGGTTCTAATATCGTTCATTATTCAACCCGCTGTCGTTGCCGAGTGGGTAAAGTTATTTATTAGGATTGTTCAACATACTTGGCATAAAAATTACGCTATACGCCTCGTCGTCTGTCGAAGATTTCCCCGAATGCCCGAACCTCGGATGCAATTACCGTAATTTATGTGCGAGTCGGCCCAAAAATTCGGCATTAACCTTCGTTTCGAACATTTCTGACATTATCCGTTGCTCTTTCATCAAACTTCTCACCGAATTTAGACCGCGGCGTGGGTAGTCGAAAATTTCATCATCTTCGGATGCCGCCGAAAAAGTAACAAGAGACCATCGACCAACCCTTCCGATATTTCCCATGGTCGACGGAATAAGGGCGGTCATTCTGCATGTGCAAATCCACACTCCCACGCACAACAATAAAGCCCGTCCATATCGGCCATCTGCAGCGTGACAGGCACTTCAATAGCTTCGCCGAACCCTTCTTCTCCCACGGTTCTTGCCGAAATCCACAATTCCGACAAAATTTGGACCGCATACACGGCAAGGGACCAAATCGAAATCTCGACAATGAATTATTTTTAATTGTCACGGAAATTTTGGTTGTACGTTCGGAGATGGCATCGGAAACGAGACTCGTTTGCAATTAAGATGATTTGGTGATGAAACGGCGCACGTGACGGTGATTATTAGTAAATTTCGGGGTTTAAAGCATGTAAATTAGTTTTAAACGGACGTTTGACCATGGAATTTAAAATAGACGTACGCATTGCGTGAATGTTTAGTTGATTCAATGACACAACCTTTCCGTTTGTCAATCACGCATAATCTGTGCGTTTACGACGTCGAAAGTGGAACCGCTAATTAGAACGGGAGAAGAAAAGCGACGCGAAACGGGAACGAGGCGAACAGTTGACGGCGCAGGCAAAAGAGACGCTTTTTTGCCAAGTCTAAGCTCGACGCTGCACTGCACTGCTGGGAGTTTGTTATTTTTACTGGTGTGGTTGTTAAAACGATTGTAATAGAAGCTTGCAGACTAAACAAATGGAATTTATAGCGAAATCTGGTATTTGTGAACATGAGCATCTCGGTGACGTGTTCGACAGGGTTGTAGAGCGACGTCCTTTTGCTTGTATGCTTCTAGAATAAAAAATGTTGTTTCCTCAACAGAAATTAAGAATTGATTAAAACCAAAATTGTAATTTATAAAACTAACATACAAATAGCGGAACTGAAAGATGCGGGCAGCTCGGTACAGTTGCGGACAGATAAAAGTTTACGGTGTAACATGGTGCCATTTTAAGCGAAACATTCAAGAACTTTTAAGTGTTGAATTTTAGAAAGAATGACGGTAAACCCCTCAACTCAATATGGAACAAGTCGCATGTAGCGCCAACTGGCAACCATGAAAATTTTTACAATAGGTCGCAAATAATGCAAAGAAAGACAGTTGAATGGGTGATTAGTTACTACCGGTGTCGAAATAAATCATGGACAAATATCATATTGTGGCCAGATGAGTGTCAGAAGCTACCTACTTAGCACAATTCGTACCTGTACCTACGTCTAGTTGCCACAAGTCAAAACAGAAGAAAGTGAGCTTTGATTACAGAAAAGATTTATGCAATTGAAAATTATTATCAACTTTTTTAAGTTTTAAAAATCTCAAGTAAAGAAACTGCAACCTCACTGAGGGAGAACATTGGCAAGTGACTTTATTGCTGTCTAACCTTTATTGGTGAAAATTACTTTGTGCCTTAATTTTTAAAGGAGTTGGCTATCTTGTCAACTTGTCACCTAAGCTGGTTAGAGTAACTAATTGTCAAGTTACGGGTCAAGTTCTATGATAATATCACTTCAGCCTAACATCTTCTTTCAGGATGCTGTAACCCATCGCTAATTGAGTGAGCTAATGGAAATTATTAAGTGTAAATTTGCGAAGGTCGTTTTGTCACACAATTAAAACGATGACGAGATAACTGGAAGTTGTACGCGTATTATACTAATTAAACTCGTATCTGCACACATAAAATATCTACATGAGTAACCTTTCATAACAGAGTAAGCAACGGTTTTACGCGTTCTTTATTGGCGTTTTGTGTCAATGGGTTGATAAGAGCTACCTTGGCGTATCTATGACGAGGTTTCCATTAACCAAAACTTTAAATGTAGTAGGTATATAAATTTCGCAAGGAAAAACCGGTACACACCATCAATTCCCTCTTTGAAATGAAAAGTCTCTGAGGGACTAAATAGTAAGGACCGCAGATGGGTGATTTACATTGCACGAGGACTTCAAGTTCGTCACTTTCCTATTTTTCTAATTACAATTTGCAGGTCTTCAGTTAACAAGTTTTTGGAAAATAAAAGCATTATTCACATTATTGAGGAGAAACTTCTTGTTTGGCACATACATACCCTTAATAACGTTTCCTTTCGCTGTTCCTTGTCCAAAATGATAATCCGCAACGGCCACTAAATTTCGCCACTTCACAAACAAAATAGATCAATTGCGCACAAGACTCGGTGCGTTTACTTGAACGCTACGCAAATAACTAATTCAAAACTGTTTTGGGCGAAACTTGCCCGTGGAAGGTTTGAATAGCGAAAACCTTACGTACAATATTTTGAATTCAGCAGTAAAATATTATTATATGAAAAAAAACATCTTGAAACTCTAGAGTGAAGTAATGAATAGAAGTAACACGTTCGGGATGAAGGTGTTTATGGCTGGTTTCATTAGATAGCCTAGGGACGGACAGTTGATGGTTCTGTCCATAAATGCGGCGTGGCTCGTCACTTTTTTCATTAAAATTCATTCGAATAGCGCCATTACCATTACCGTCCGCAGGTTGAATAATTTTATCGACACTGCAATTGTGCATATTTAATTAGATTGTAACGTTTTGAAGTAGTGCAATCGAATTAATAGGGGTTCATTTTATAACTGCAAGCCATTACCTATCAACTTACGCAACGATCGTCGAGATAAGATGTACACATATGAAGCATCTGATGACCTTCCTGCTGTAATCACGACTTTCTGCAAATACAACAGGTCAAGTCTTTATTTGACGCTATTACGAAAAATAGTAATGTACAGCACACCCCATGTCTAACCTGAAAGTCTCCTAACCGGGAATGTACTGTAAGACGGATCTCGATAATCGAAGCGCATCTTTTCAATTTATTGATATCGCTCCGTGATGACTATTACGGAAATTAAAATAATGTACAATAACTTTACGTTCATCAGCTGCGTTCTCTCATTGCTTTTCCAGACACATAACTTTACGATTATTCAATGCAATTTACCATCATGCACGCAGCACTTATGTTTTAAATATTTTTATTACGGCCATTATACGCTTGTAGCAACCATGCGTTATGGGCCAATTTTGTTTTAATAACCAGTAACTGTGTGGGACACACCAAAATTTTTTTCTGTCCCTACCCCCCACTTTCAATTTGTTTAGATATCCGTTTCCAAGTTTGTGAACGTTCCTTTGCGAATTAACGTTGCGCCCTTGCGGGGCTTTGTGTGTAGCTCGCCGTTATTAAGAATTATACAGTCCAAAGGGTTATTTATGTACTTTATTTTTAATATAATTATTTACATTCGTTTACGTTTAACGAAAAACATGTTGTCTCCAGCTAGTTATACCTGCGTGTAATTATTTGTGCACTCCAGTTATTAAAATTTTATGAACAGTTTTGCATCACAAAGAAATAAAAAAAAATGGACGATGACGTTAATAAAAAGCTTTTTCTAGTAATGCTCGCTAAAACCTTTGGCTTTTTCGTGTTTCGTACACTTCGGAATTGCCATCGAGCTCTCATCTACCCAGAAATTAATTTTTGGGGTTGTAGTCCGTTTAATTGACTAAGTTTTATCAATTTTGGTCGTCCTGTCGTGCCCTTCCACACAAAATAGTTTCTCATTTTTTGAAACGGCATAGATTATCAAGCTTAAATGTGAAATCACCTTCTTTTGCCTACGAGTTTAGTAAGTGAAGGGATAATAATTGATACTCTGTTTTTCCTCGGTGAAAAGAAATTTGAATGCCAGAAATTGATTCATTTGCTGAATTCTTGTGGAGGTCCAGAAACAACCTGTAAAACCGAATACGTACACAAGACAGTCAATTTAGTTACCGTACATCCAACTTTTGAACAATTTGTTGTTTCAATTATTTTTTAAATGAATTGCTGGGCCGACCAATCTTCGAGTTTGTCGTACAAAGTGGTGCGCCAAAACGGTCGCTTAGAGCCTTCTCCCATTCAAATCAGTTCCTTCTTTTAACGAGCGTGTTAATGAGTGCCTGTTACACAAGTGCCACATTATCGGCCTAAATAACGCACCGCCATAAATTTTCCGGAGACTTAAGCTGATTCCCTGAATAAAACACAACAAAGCCGTAAAAAAAAGAAGGCTTGAGGAGCGAAGGCAACAGGGACTGACAGGTACTAAGTAACACTCAGGAAAAGAAATCAACAGGTTTCTGGGCCGTATCGCCATACAGATACCTGTGTTTTTACGAGCTCGTAACATAATAGCTTCCAGGGGGGGTTGTAAAACGTTTAGCGGTTAACGCCACTGATTGTTGCGTGGCACGTGGATTGTCGGCGCTGTAAATGAAGACGTTGGGCCGTAAACACCCCGTTAAATAAATCCCGACACCTTTTCCGCCAGGTGCTACTCAAAGCCGCACTAAACGCCACTATCGGTTATCGACAACAAGTTGGCGGACCCGAAATGGATATCCGTCTTCTGGAAGTCGTCGGGAAGAAATTATTTGCAACGTAAATTATGCAACCACCAATACATTTTTAATGGAGCGGAGTAAGTTTGGAGGAAGTTACCCCGCGAATCGTACTCGCGCCTCTTGTTTTTGCAGTTGATTGACTGCGAGTCTCTTTGGTGTCGGGACGAATTGGTTTTGAGGTTGTCAATTTGTCTGCGCCGATTTGAAGAAGTGACCCAATTTCGCGGCGACGTCATTAACGCGACCGATGTATGAAATAATAAAAGAGCTACAGTTGCGCAGTTGGGAGACAATAAATCTTCAACTGACCTCCCACGTTTGTAATGCGAGCTGGAAGCACACGGTTGGTGCGATGTTAAGATGCAAATTAATCCGGTTATAGAATTGGTATTTGCACACACGCAGCCTCTCTCAATTGGAAATTATGCGGTTGCGGGCAAGATAAAATATCGGGATAATTAGGTGGATACATATAAGCTGCTATTGGCCGGGCACTGGCACAAGTTATCTCAACGGGTAATTAACGCTTCTTTTTTGCTTCATGAACACGGTTAAATTAAGTAAGTTGGCCGATCTACTCGCCTACTGTGCACCGAAGGCGATTTGGGCCCGATCCGTCTTTAACTGCCGCGATTACCGAATTTTATGGGCGGACCCGAAACCCCAGTAGCAAGAAATTAATTGGTGTTAACCGTTAACTCAGTTTCGGAGTTTTTAAAATGCGTGCACAAATTCAGGTTTTTCACATGTCAATGGCCAAACCTATTCGAAATCACCACGTGACTATGTGAGAAAAGCTGCAGCTCCACCGTAACCGATGAAAAGCGAGACAGAAGATTCCGTTACCTACTGAATCGAGTGACGCATCTTCTGTCCCGGCCATTAGTCATTCGTCGAGTCGTTGATTGGAGGCGTAGGGAGCTTCTGTTCGAGCTTGCTTCACCCCGTTATTTGAGCTTTTTACGACTTTTCGGCAGAACCGCGCTGGATCAAAATCGATCATGGATCGAGAAGATCGCTGAAAGGTGATCATAATTATCGCGAAAATTAGGGACGATCCGGCAGCGGCTCGGAAAGCTCGGCAAAGTTGCTCGCGCCTCGCTTCACAGCGGCACAAAGGCAATAACTTCTTTTTGTTGGTGTGTTGAAGATTGTCGCTAAATTGGCACCTACACGCGCACACCTACTTCCAATCTCGCTCCCTAACTTTTTAATGTGCGAATTATCGAAATGTGTAAATTTTCTGGGTATACATTTTCGAGCGTGTTTGCTTGTACAAAATTTAAATGTGTACTTTGGTGTGCACGAACTGCCAACCTTCAAAGATACAACGCAGTTTCTCTCATCTGAACAAATTATGTCGCAATTGCGGGGGTGGCTGAAACTCGCACTCGGCTTTGAAAAAAGTTGGGCGGGCGACACATCAATGTTCTTCCATAAAGTGCCAGCCCCGATGGTGTGTTTGTATCTCGATAACCAGCAGCAGAAGAAGCTTTAGGGCTTAGAACTTGGGAATGATGTGAAGAATGCGGATTTTGCGTTCGAATGTTCATCTTGACTGTACAATGGGAAGGCGCAATAACACGATTATAAGCCATTATTGGCGGAATCCTGCATTTTAAGGTGTTATTATTATTTTTTGCGCGAAAATAAGGGCTTTTCTTTGACGTATTTTTTTCTTTTGTTAGTTTCCGGGGGAGGTTCATAATTGCAATTATTGCTTGATTTTGGCCAAATAGGGGGTTGTAGAACAAGGCTTCTGACCATATTGGCTTGGTGACTTTCAGATACCAAACTACTACAATTACTACGATTCTTCTCTTCCCGAACAATTTTCGTGCCTTTTAGTTTCCTCCCTTTGCATTCGCATTCCTGGAAAGTAATGAAGCGAGACGTAACCAGATCGGGAACACCGAGTTTCTGTGAATTACGTGTTGCACAACCCGGACTTTGCCATGTTGGCGTTGTCATTTTTTTTTTTTTTTTTGGTGTAAGTCGTGCTTTCTGGGGAGTGTGTGATGATTTGTCAGGTGTCGCGAACTGAAATCAATCACCTAAGGGTGGAGTTCCACACCTCCCGCTCTTTGATATCATCGAGTGTCCAGTCGTTTCTTTGTTCGCATGTCGTGCCGGACAGGATGGACGCGGACTGTAGATGACCGGCTCTGTATCGGATGTCAGGGGTGTCTTTTAGCACTTTGCCGTGTTTCCGTTACATTTACTGACATTTGCTAATAAGCAGGGCCGAACGAAGAATCGAATTACCCACCCCATTTCTGGTTAATAATTCGAGGCTCGGCGTAGAATTTTGGCATTTTCTGGTTCTTCCTCCAAAAGCCGGTCTGTGAACTCTCGGTTTTTGCCGGAAATTAAACAACGGCGCGCGTAATTCATATTTGAAATAAACATTGCCGTAGACGTAATGGAGATGTATTGAAATTTAATATGGCAGTAATGTATTTTGATTTGGCGCGCCGAACTGATTGATTTCCCTATAATAATGTATTTTCGGCCATACATTAAATAGATTTATATAAGTAGCGTCACAAATCAATATTAGCCATAGCTATCCCTAAATGAACGTGTCTTCAATCCCGGGTTTCCCTAATTTAAACGTAACGAGTTAATGGACGGCTGGTGTTGGGATTAATGTCTTCCACTGCACCGCCTCCCTCTAAATTACTATTCGCTCCATGTCAATTTTTTCGTTTCGATTTTAATAAAACGTTGGGAGTACGTCGGGTAATTCACGTTTTTCCAATAAATATCACGAATAACGTGTCGCTAGTTGAAAGCATAGTAATTTACTGAAAATTACCGCCAGTTTACTTTCGAGCGCGTTTCCGTTTGTTAACCTTCAGATTCACCTCATTTATTTTACTTAATTACATGTGTTCGACTGTAATTGTAAAAATTGTAGTTTAAGCCCGCGTTTATCGATATATGAATGTAATTTCGAACACTTGACTAACACCTAATCTATACAATCATTTATTATGATTTGTAGGACATTTGGGTTAAGTGAGTTTTAATTTTTAATAATAATTGCCGTATTGTGTGCGACCGGGGCGGCACCATAATTGCCTGTTTTTACCAATGAAACGGATTTAATTCGGTACTTGGGAATATCGAAATCCGTTTTGCCGCCATTATTCTAAGTGAAAATCGTTGGAAAGCCGGGACCACAAAAAATCGTGACTACCACGCGCTAAGCAGGGGTTGAAGTAGCTTCGGCAAAGAACCTCAAATTTAATTTTCTTCATACGTAGATTGCCTCTTTTTTGTCAAATTTTAGCAAAGGTCGCAGGATTATTTGGGAAGCATAAAACCGTGTAGGTTTTTAATAACAATGGCGAAAGATATAACCGCAAATAATTTATGATTCAATGTCAAACTTTGAATGTTGAGGATTACCTTACGAACTTTATTTTAAGTGTGCCAAAGAAGACCTGAATGTGATCAACCTTTTCTTTATAATCTTGCAATTAGGGCTGTCCGATAGCAGCGTTTTGCTAGTGATGGAAGGTCGCTTCCTTGGAGTTATATCACAGGAAGTCGTCGGCGGAATGCAGTTGTGCAATCGGACGTTCTTAATCGAATATTTCAAGTTTCAAACCGCTTAAGCGTCTGATTTGCATTTTCCATTTCCCAAGTACTTTTTCTCGGTACAGATAATTGATCTTCTGTAATCTATGTTGATTGCATTTGTCCTGTACTTATTGAGAAGTCGCCAATACAGTTGAAGACGGAGAATCGAACGAATGAAAGATTCAAGAGAAGTGATCAAACTGCAGGATGAAAAAAAATTAAGATCTTGAAAAGAGGCGCATTCGGTTTTTGACAAGATTTTGTTTAATTAACTTAGAAATAAGGGCCCATCTAGCGATTTTAGATCCACGTTACCAAGTAAAGCGTAGACTGGAAACGTTTTGGCTTGACATGATGAGAACCCCCAATTTGACCTATAGGCAAAAGTGATTTTTTTGTTTTTTGAAAATGCATTATTGAATGGAAAACTCAAATATTTTTGCAAAAAGACCATCGTTGCAAATTTGTGAAGAAATCTGATTCATCAAATAAAAATTTGAACATGCAGAAATTCATAGAATGTAGGAATTGGTCCTAGTTTTTAATTTTATAGAGAAGACGATAAATAATGAGTGGAAAAGTGAGGTAACATTTGCTTGTTGGCCTTTAGCTCGTCAGGGGTCCCACCACGTCCAATAATGGATTTCAGGAACCATCTCAGAAGGAACGTGTTTAAAATTGTCGTCCTTGCCAGAAATATTTTGGTGTGGCTACCGGCACAACCCTGTTAATTTAATGCAAATAGACGGTACGTGTTGCTTCTAAAATCTAGCCTACCTTCTCTTTGGTTGGCAATAGAGAATTTATCCGGCAGCATTTTTTAATACTCGAAACCGCTTCATTATCGATAATTTCCCATAAATTTGCCTGATGGAACTGTATCCACTTTTTTCCGTCTTGGCGTGGGTTCCTGCGGCATTAGCGGAAAATGTAAATGAGGCAATCTTGAACTTGCAGTTTTATTCGTTTTTTCATGCTCGGCCATGCGAAGATAAGTTGTTAGGTGTTTTAACGTTGTTGCTTCACAAAATCGACTCGCACACAACGCTGTAATAACGCGGAATCAATTACGGGGTTGCCGATTCGACCGTAAGTATTTGGTCAATTAACGATCGAGTTTTATAATTGAGATTAAAATACTAAATTCATTACACGCTTCAAACGTAATACGTATCCAATTTTCCATGATAATAACTCACGTGCGAAATTTATTACGGGGCCCCGGAATAGAATTATTAGTGTTTTATTTAGGGACGCCACTCCCAGACTCCCACGCAGGATTTCCCTCAATTTTGCAGATAACGCTATCAACCGATAACGGAGACGATTTCCGAGCACCGAGTCGCTTCAGTTTTGCTTTGGTTGGTTTTCTTCTCACTTGGAGATTTGTTAAAGTTTTTGGTATTTCGTTAAAATTTATAATTGTTTGCGTGGATTTGTTGCAATGAAGCATCGCCGGCACAGTAAACCCTTAAAATAATTTCATAATAAGGGGAGGGTCTCTTAAAATAATTAGCACCTATACTGTGTGATATTGTAGAGCCAGCTATTCTTAGTGGACGTTAAAAATAGCGCCACAATGACCGCTAATAGGTTAATTGTTCTATTGCGGTTTAATAATTCATTTTATTTTAACCGATTAAACCAGTTAATTTAGTGAAGTGTATTTATCGTGCCCTGCCCCGCGATAAAAGCCTGTCAAACAAAATTGATGTCTGCACTAACTTAAAAGGAATTTATTATTCATAGAGCAACCCCCAATTCTTTTAATTACACCGTTTCGAGTTTATTGCATTAATTTTAAATTCTCTCCATAATTTATAAAATTCCCCACGCGTCACCACATATTTTAACGCGTCGTCGAAACTTTTTCGAATATTTTTTAATATATATTTTTTTTTGTTTCAGGTACGTTCCGAATGATTGAAATTCCATAGTGGTGAGAGAACTGCAAAATATGTAGGTATATAATTTTACGGGCACGCATCACGCGAATTGCGTGTGTATCAGTATATCGGTGAAGCCGGATAAATTTGGAGGCAGCGCAGAGGCTATGATGAAACCTGTTAAATGATTCGGAAAATTACCGAAGCACAATTTAATTGCGCAACCTTTATCTGCACCGTCTGGTTGTCCTCATTCATCCGATTTTTATGTGTATATACGTTCAACAAATCGATGGAATTAAAATTCCCCCATGGAAGGCTTGGAGCTCTAGGTATACAGGCGAAGGGTGGATTTTTCGACTTTTTGCGTTATTATTTTAATAACTGGGCTATTTACCGAGTTTTTAACGTAATTAATTAATTAATTAATTAATTAATTAATTAGCCAAGGAGCGGAAAATCCGAAGTAGTTCCCAGCGGTTAATATTTTAATAACACCCACCCTCAGACAAAAAGTAATATTTTTTTTTGGCGAGAATAGAGCCGCAGAAATTTGCAAAATTATTGAGAAGAATGGGTGGAAAGACATGTAAACATTGTCTCTATCATTTAATTTATCTTTAGTGCATAAAATAATTTTCGCAAATTCACTGGCTATAATAATAAATAATTACGTATTTACTTCTTGAATTGGTGCTAATTTCTGAAAAAAAATGTTACATTCTTTCATACTTGAAATATGAAGTGTTGATTTTGAAATTAGGTCATTTAATATTTTTGGCCAAAAATTGGCTTAAATCGGAAATTATTTGGAAGTTCATGAGTTTCTTGTCCTTAATACTGCCGATTTTTGACCGCCGTCCGCCGAAACTTTTGTTGGCCGGGGCCGACCTATTCGCAGTTGCAAGGCTACAAATTTAATTTGCCACTTCTGAAAGTGTCGAAAAGCAGAATCATCCTCCTGCCGTATGTACATGCAGTCGGTAGCCGTTAGTAGCGCCTTTCAAATTAGTTTAAATGCGCTTCTTCAAATTAATGATGACATTTTAACACGAAGTCCAATTAGCGTAATGCCGTCAGTGGCGCTTGCAATACGTTATTATTATTAATTTTTGGCGTACTGGATCTACGAGTCGGGATGGGTGGTGCACGCACATTATATTTAGTAAATGAATTTCCAACGCGCATAGGTAATGTTAAAAATTTCATGCACATGGCGTGCCCGCGTATGTCAGGTGAATATTTATTGTTACATTCGCATACTTTGGGCGGATGCCAAATCGCTAAAATGTGACTGGTTACCTGCCTTTGAATACTTACAAGAATCCTTGCTGGCGCGTTCAATAATCGACACCGAAGATCGTCGCTAATCAGCAATAACTCATTGGCTATAACGGCGAGGACGTTGATTGATTTTCCGCAATAACTTAAGATCGCGGCCGTGGAAAAAAATCTCGTAGGTATGTAGTTAATCTTCACTTTTTTCTTTGGCATATGATATTTATGTGACGGCGTGTCGAATGTCATTTGATGAAGTTACTGTGAACAACGTTATACGAGACAGGCGGCGCGGGTATTTAGCAAAGACGCAGATCGCCTCCGCGAGATGAAGAGAAACAATTCACACAACGATCTGGAAGTGACAAATGGCCGACACGTGCCAGGTTAACGTGATCTGTAAGACGATTACATTTGTTCGATACCAACCTACGTCTTTGTGACTTACGCTGTTTTATAGCGGGCCTTGTCCGACCTCGCCACTCCTGGTTGCATTCTTGTGATTCTCGGAGTTGGCGAGATGGATGGACGTGTGTACGCGGACGGCAATGGAGATCAACGGTGATGTCATCAAATCATGGGATCGCGGGGTTATGGGTCAATCGGAATTCGACGATTACAGGACCTCGGACGAGACGTCGACAAGAACAAAGGCGACATCAACCGACGACTTTGTCGTTTCCGCGTTGTTGAGGAAATCTTACTGCCCACTTTATTAATTCAGTAATTTATCACATGTTCGATGTTGAGGTTTTTCTTTTATGATCTTTAGTTGTAAAGTTTTTATGAGGAATTGTATTATTGAATAACCATCTCATTCAAGAGGTTGGCGGTTGTTGATCAACTTTTTTCCCTCCCATTTTGAGTTGATCTTCATGGATATCACTACTTGTGTGGTTTTGCTACTGTGGAAAGGTAATTTTTTTTATGGAGCAAAACTCGTTAGTGTTTTTCCCAACCGGCGTCGTCTGAAAGCCGATTTGTCGACACAGGCACGCAATAGTGCCTCATGTTTTATATTTTCAAACTAGCAACGATGTCCCCCTATTGACAGCAATCTTTGACGTTGTTAATTTTTTTGAAAGATACTAAATAATAAAAACTAACCTGATCAGGTGAATTTGTAACATATTTGAATGTTTGCCCTTGGCCCGGATCCTTCCAAGACTCGCGGCAGCTGTACTGCCGCCTGACTTAGGTGCAAGAGTTCCGATTTGGGTCTTTGTAACTTCTGGCTCAGATACATTCCAAGTTGAGGAATAAGATTAAAAAACGTGGACGAGTTGAAACGAAAAGTGTCTTCAAAATTGGTTGTTGGCAAGATCTGTGCGACTTCTCAACATGTCATTATACCTGAGTAATCTTTCTAATGCCGTAAAGTTTTCTGACCTTCTAAATGTTTCGTCCAGTTGCTCGAAAAGCCAAAAGATTCTTGGACATTTCTTAAAATTATCCATTTACGATGGTGAAACAGCTGAAAATTGTTTCGCTTCAACTCAAAAAGTGAAGTGTTATCACATGTTGCCGACATATTCCAGCTATAAGTTACAACTTTTTTACGATTAATAAACGTATTCGCCATTCGTGCACATTTGAAAGGTCTTCACGAGGAGAGAAATATGCAAAGTAATATTTGTAAAGTAAATTCTTCAAGTTGACTCATTTTCGATTTCTTGTCATATTAAGTTACAACAGCTTTCGCTGTGTATCATTTTTTTCTTCAAGTAAAAAATTTCGCATTTTTTGCATGTTCGACAGTTTTATCATCAAAATCTCCATCCTTCAATTTGAGAGTTCTTTAATCTTTTGGACTCTGCTGGAGATCGAGTAGGGGGCACAATACCGTATAGAACGGGATCTTCTTCGCATGAGTAGTAATTTTGTTAGAAATTCATGGCAAAGTCCGGGAAACTCGTGTAGGTTGCTAAGAATCTCGTTCTTTATTAAAATCGAGCTGGAGTGTTGGATTTTTAGCTTTGATCCTTTGAGACTGAAGTTACGGGTAGGAAGTTCCTTGGTAACTGCAATTTTCCGTTCTTGCATACACGTGTGGATTTCGCCGAGTCGTTACGATTAATTGCGCAACGGAGTGTTGTGCGGATTCGATTATCAGTTAACGGCGTGGTTTGTTTTAAACGGTCAATTTGACGATTTCAAAGCTGTTCACGGGGTTGCTTGTAAAACGGTGTCGTTGGTCTTGGTAAAAATTAATAAATTGATGGGCGTCGACGCGAGACGTTTAATATTCTGTCCAATTAAAGGGCAATAGTTGGTGCGGCGTCTCGATGATTAATTTAAATTTTTTAAGAAATGGTTTCAATAGATGTTTGCGCGAAATTCCGCCTTATAACTAGCGCTCCCCGCCATTTACCAATTCATATTACAATATTATTATGAAGAAATCCCCCGTTAGCGGGATGATGTACAAAAACTGACGAGACAAAATTGATGCTTTTTGGATTATTGTAATTTGCACCTACTCACGAAATATAAGACGGGAGAAAAGAACAGTATTTCCCTTTGATGGCGAAAATAATTAATAACTCGAGGATAGAGCCGAGGAGAGCCCGCTAATCGATGTTGGTACAATCGCCGGTGATTAATGATGAACGATTCTCCTCGTCGCGTTTTATATCCACATCTTACCACCCCCGATGCCGTAATCTGACCGCGATATTAGCATTTTTAACACGTGGCGCCACGTGGTGTACAGCTTCATTACGCGGTTCTTGCCAAAAATTCGCGATCGGCAATTTACATGCCAAACTTGAAGGCGTCATTTTCATCTTGAAACAGTAGAGAAAGTTCGACGACGCCTCGCCACGTAACTTCCATTTGAAACATGATGGGTACGGTTTGCAACGTCGCTCGGGTGCATCTTGAAAACGCATAAAAATAAAAAACTTTGACGAATAATACGAGTCGTAACTTTGAAATCGCCCAAGTTGCGATGCAATTATTTTAATAACGCCAAGACCTAGCGTCGAATCTGAATTTTTCAACTCGACTTGCACCGTCTCTTTCAGCCAACATCCAAACACACTTAGGGGCGCAATTCTCCAAAGGCGGCGGCCCAGAGTCTTGACTCCCCATTAGGGGGGCATAAATTATGCAAGCACCGAACGGTACCGTCGCACTCAACATCATTTGTACAAGCGAACTCCGGGGCGGTAAGGGCGGTAGCGTTGCCGATGAACGGGGCCAGTTTCCTTGGTTAACACCACCATTTGGTTTTTTTACAAATCATATCTACTGGTGCTTGAAATTTGAACATATATTATGGCTGTTCCGGGATGGTCAAAAAATTTCGAACTTTTCCACCCTCTATTCTGTTCTGTCGCTTTGAGCCTCGCTGATTATTTGGTTTTGGTTACTAGGACTCTGGGGTTAACTGTTGGTCCTTTTCGGTGCTATATTGATGTAGGTAAGGTTTCGCCAAGATTACCGTAATAGTAATTATTTAACTAGCTGATTACGGGTTTACGGCCGCGATCTAGGTGTGCGATAAACCCAAGGCTCCCCTTGACTTGACCGTCCTCAGAGCCGTTGCAGCTTTCGCCTATTTAACATTTGACTTATGAAACTGTTGTCATCTGGCAAACATTGGCGGAGGCCCACTGCAAATTTGAAAAATCGGGGAGCGTGGGCAGGTGTGTCTGGATGGCGTATTTGGCCAAAACAGGTGTGAAGGACAAAAGTACGTTTGATATGGTGCAAAAAGTGTCCGAAAAAACCGAATGCACATCGACCATGACCTTGTCCGTTAATGCAGACGCGACGTAGGAACAACGACTCGCGAACTGTTGACGCTGCACCCAACTTGGACCACGAGGCAAGGGTAGGGGTGGGAAATCTACCTGTAACAAACCTCCCCCGCCTTGGTCGCATGCTTTGTGAATCATTATAGAAGTAGCTCTCTGATAGAGACGACGTCATCTTAAGAAAATAAAGATCTACGCATTGGTGACACTTCTATTTTCAAATCCAACACATACCATACAGTCCACTATTCTCGAACTAAACATTGGTCTATCTTCGAACCGGATTTACTAAAAATTTATCAAATCACGTCGAAATACAATCGCGAGCGCATAATTAAGTGCCACAGTGAACTAGCGGAGAGTCCACCAGCCAGCCCATCAGCGGAGCATCAAGGCAGGGTCAAGCGACATACATCTCCCAACCAAGGAACCCGAGGAACTAAAAGGTCAGTGTCTCGATTCCTTTTCTTTATCGTATATCCCTATTTCCATAAGTGTTGGAAAGCGGATACTTAGCATTTTTTGAGATGGCGGAAACGGAAGCCCTCAAGAAATTAGTTAGTAAGCGCGGTTACATCAAAGGCAAGCTTACGAAGATAAAAACATTTGTAGACACCTTTGACAAGAAAGATGATTTGGAACAATTGCAAGTACGTAAAACGGCGCTAGAAAAGGTTTTTATTGAGTTTGATGATATTCAATTTGAAATCAGGGAAGTCAGTCCTCCGGAGGACACAAGTGTAGACACCGAATCTGTAGCATTTGAAACCATATATTATGATGTATTGGTAAAAATTAAAAATATAGTTAAAGGGCGTTTACCTGCAGTAACTCCGAGACGCGTGTCCAGCCCGACTGGGACTGAATCTGATAATCCTCAAGATCAAGTTCATCAAGTTGTCCAAAATATCTTACCAAAAATTAAGTTGCCTACATTCGACGGGGCATATTCAGAATACTTGTCGTTTTTCGATAATTTCGATAATTTAGTCAACAAGAATCAAACTCTGAACGACTGCCAAAAGCTCAATTTCTTGCGTTCGTGCCTTACAGGCGAAGCGCTTCGGGCCATCGAGGCCTTATCTGTTTCGAGCGCTAATTACTCAACGGCTTTATCAATTTTAGAAAAACGCTTTAAAAAAGAGCGATTAATTATTCAGGATCACATTAACGCTATTCTTTCGGCACCGAATATTATTAAAAATTCGGAGTCATCATTGCGTCAATTGCTTGACACAATAACCATCAATTTGGAAGCTCTCAAGGTCTTAAAGGTTCCGGTAGATTCTTGGGATTACATCGTGATAACCATAATCAATAGTAAGTTAGATTATGGTGCCAAAAAGGAGTGGGAAGCTAAATTGGATAATTCAAACATGCCCACGTTAGCGGAATTTAAAGACTTTTTGGAGAAAAGATGCCAGTTTTTAGCTTCCGTAAGTAATATGTATAAACCTAACCTAAAACAGTTACCTGTAAATAAATTTTCCTCAAGCAAGCCGACGTTGAATGCTTACCATTCAACGAAGGGCAATGTGAGGTGCTACCTATGCAAAGGTGAGCACCCAATCTATCAATGTGCAGAACTCTTAAATTTATCAGTTAATGATCGTAGCACTCAAGTTAAAAGGCTGAAACTATGCTTGAACTGTCTGAATGGTAATCATTTAACGACAAACTGCAAATCTAAATATTCTTGCCGAGAATGCAAGGAAAGGCATCATAGTCTGTTACATCAAACTCAATTAAATGCCCAAGTGGATAGAGAGGTTTCACTCAATGCTATAGATACTGTGAACAGCCATTCATTTGCACCAAACAAATCAGTTTTTCTTTCCACGGCTATAGTATTAATCAAAAATAGTAACAATCGATTTATTGAATGTAGAGCTCTTTTGGATGCTGGTTCTCAATCCAACTTCTTATCTGAAACCATGGTTAAGAAATTAAATGTCAAATTAGAGAAAACCAAGTTAACGGTAGGAGGAATCAATCAAACCGTTTCAACAATAACTAGGGCTGCTAAAATTACCATGAAATCTCGTTTGGAACCTTCTTTTATGGCTGATCTTAATTGCTACGTAGTTCCGAAAGTTACGGATTCTTTACCAAACGACTTAGTTGACGGGACAACCATTTTTACTCCACCTAATGTTAAGTTAGCGGATCCGTACTTCTTGGAGCGTAGGCCGGTAGATCTCCTTATTGGAGCCGAGTTATTTTGGAAATTGCTAGAGAGCGGTAAAATTTCACAGAACGGACAACATCCTCACTTTCAACAAACGAAATTGGGATGGGTTGTCGGCGGTGCAATAAACGTGAATAGGCCTAACAAATCTGATCATAAACCATCCTGCAATTTTACAACCGTAGAGAATAGTTCCTTAGAAGACCAGATAGCACGCTTTTGGGTTATAGAGGAAATGCCTCATAAAATTAACTTATCTACCGATGAGTTGACGTGCGAAACTCATTTTAAACAAAATTTCAAACGCGATCCGGAAGGACGCTTCATTGTCAAGCTTCCATTCAAAACTAGTACCATAAATTTAGGTACATCCTTTGAACAAGCGAGTAAAAGGTTTAACTCGCTTGAAAGAAGACTCAAGTGTAATATGTCTCTGCGTCATTCCTACAATGAATTTATGAACGATTATATTAAGCTGGACCACATGGAGTTGGTACCGTCAAATGAAGTTAGCAATTGCGAATCCTTCTATTTCCCGCATCACCCGGTAGTTAAGGAATCGTCAACAACCACTAAATTAAGAGTCGTTTTTGACGGCTCTAGCAAATCTTCTAACGGACTCAGTCTTAACGACAATTTACTTCCCGGTCCAAATCTACAACAAGATATCTTTTTAATTCTAGTGCGATTTCGCACCTTTCAGTATGTTTTAAGTGCGGACATTGAAAAAATGTACCGCCAGATCAAAATCAATGATCAAGACATTGATTACCAGCGGATTCTTTGGAGGGAAAACGTTAACCTTCCCTTAAAGATATACCGATTAACAAGATTACCATACGGCATAACTTCAGCTCCCTATTTGGCTATGCGCTGTTTAAAACAATTATCCATTGAAAACGAAAACAGATTTCCTCTTGCTAGCGCGACTATTGATCAATGTTTTTATATGGATGATCTACTATGTGGACAAAATAATATTAAAGACGCGCTAGTTTTACGCGACCAACTAATAAATATTTTAGAACAGGGACAGTTTAAATTACGGAAATGGGCGTCCAACGACCCGCGGCTTGTGCCGGTGGTAAACACGGAACCAACGGGCTCGGTCGTCATAAATTTCGACAAAGGAGATGTCAAGACCCTTGGTCTTACCTGGAATTGCAAAGACGATATTTTGAAGTACGCCACCGGAAGTTTACCTGTCGAAAACAAACATAGTAAACGGTCAATACTATCTACAATCGCACAAATCTTTGACCCTTTGGGCTTAATCACTCCCTTAATTGTAAGAGCTAAATTAGTAATGCAACAACTTTGGTCGTTAAATTTAACGTGGGATCATCCGGTACCTAAGGTTCTAGCGGATGAGTGGAATCGATTTTTGAGAGAACTAGCTTCTTTGAACTCATTAAGCATTTTGCGTAAGGTTATCCCTCAAATGCCAGTATCGCTTATCGAAATTCACGGGTTTGCTGATGCCTCCATGAAGGCATATGGAGCGGCGATTTATCTGAGAACGCGAAATAATCAAGGAGAACTCTCAATTAATTTATTGTGCGCAAAAAGTCGAGTCGCACCCTTAAAAACAATATCGCTGCCTAGGTTAGAACTGTGTGCAGCTCAGCTGTTGGCACGTCTTATAAAGAAAACCGTGCCCGCTTTAAATTTAGATGTACATAAACAATATCTGTGGTCAGACTCCAGCATCGTTTTGTCCTGGCTGGCCTCACCTCCAACTACTTGGCAGGTTTTTGTTGCTAACCGTGTCGCGGAAATACAAGAATTAACCTCAGTACAAGATTGGCATCATATTCGCACTAACCAGAATCCAGCAGATGTGATAACGCGAGGCATGTATCCCGACGCGCTAATCAATTCCGAGTTGTGGTGGCATGGTCCTCAATTTTTGTTAAAGGAACCATCTGAATGGCCACTAATCGTACAAGACAAAATTTCTACTGATAAATCGGATACTCCCGAAAAGCGGAAAACCGTATTAATAATTATCACAAAACACGAATTGCCCGTATTTTCTAAATTTTCATCATTCCGAAAGTTAAAACGGGTAATAGCTTATTGTTTACGGTTCATCACTAACTGTCAAAAATCCCAAAAATCTGGCGGACCTTTAACGTCTTTAGAATTAATTAAGGCTCATGACATAATTATCTCTCATATTCAAAAACAAAACTTTTTCGAAGAAATTTTAACTCTTTCTAAAGATAAATTAATCAATCGTTGCAGCAAAATCAGACCATTAGATCCGTTTATTGACCAGAATGATCACCTTTTAAGAGTGGGGGGTCGGATAAGACAAGGAATTTTAACACACGATCAAAAGCATCAAATTCTTTTACCGTCAAACCATTATGTAACGCGACTAATCATCAAACAATACCATGAAGAGCATTTACATGCAGGTCCTCAGTTAACGCTTGCGGCACTAAGGCAAAAATATTGGCCCGTTGCAGCTTCTAGCGTGATACGCAAGATTATTTATAATTGTGTCAAGTGTTTTAAGGCTCGTCCCAGACCCGTTGTTCAAAAAATGGGCAACTTACCCAAAGTTAGATTGGAGCCGGCAAGACCCTTCATAAATGTGGGTTTAGATTATGCGGGACCAATACTTATCAAGCAGGGCAATAAACGGAGTAAACTGCAAGTAAAGGCTTATATTGCGTTGTTTATATGTATGGCGACAAAGGCTATACATTTGGAGCTTGTGGGGGATCTGACTTCCGAATCCTTTTTGAATGCTTTGAAACGATTTATGTCAAGGCGCGGTAAAGTCTTAAACATTTTTTCTGACAACGGCACTAATTTTGTGGGGGGGAAAAACGAATTGGAAGCCATGAACAATTTCATAAAATCAGCGGAATTTTCAGATAAGGTTGTTCAAAATTTAACATCTGAAAATATAACTTGGCACTTTATTCCGCCAAGAAGCCCGCATATGGGTGGTCTTTGGGAATCGGGGGTTAAACTTGTTAAACGACATCTTCGGAAGGTGTTAGGTACTGCCTCCATCACTTATGAGGAAATGTATACCCTCCTAACACGAATAGAAGCTTGTCTTAATTCCCGCCCTCTTATTCCAATTTCTAATCACCCTTCTGATTTCGAGGCACTCACCCCGGGCCATTTCCTGATTGGAGAGTCGCTAACCGCTCCCATAGAAGCCAATCTCCAGGATGTGCCATACAACCGACTCTCCCGATGGCAGCGGATCGAGCAGCTGCGACAACATTTCTGGTCTCGTTGGACAAAGGAGTACGTTAGCTCCCTGCAAAAGGCTAATAAATGGCTAACTACCCCGAACCAAAAAGTGGAGATAGGAACCATGGTCATCTTGGTCGATGATACCACACCGCCTCTGCTGTGGCACTTGGGTCGTATCATAGCAACGCATCCCGGCAGTGACAACCGCATACGAGTGGTTACTGTAAAGACTGCGCAAGGAACCTTCAAACGGCCTATCGTGAAGGTGTGTCCGTTGCCTTCAAGTGAATTATAGACAATTCGGACAAATTAAATATTAGCTTAAGGGTTAGATTAGCTTTGTTTTATTTTATGTAAGTCAGTTAGGTTAGATTTAGCTTAATTTTTTTTCTTTTTATAATTAGGTTAAGTTTGTTGTGTCGCTTCTTTCTCATTTGTACATGCTTTCAGTTTTAATTTGATTTTGTCACTACACTCCAACGGGGGCGGCATGTTGACGCTGCACCCAACTTGGACCACGAGGCAAGGGTAGGGGTGGGAAATCTACCTGTAACAAACCTCCCCCGCCTTGGTCGCATGCTTTGTGAATCATTATAGAAGTAGCTCTCTGATAGAGACGACGTCATCTTAAGAAAATAAAGATCTACGCATTGGTGACACTTCTATTTTCAAATCCAACACATACCATACAGTCCACTATTCTCGAACTAAACACGAACCTTCACTGTTCACTGCAACAACCGTCCACGTGACGACCACATTGCTGCAAAATTCGCCAATTAACTTTTTGCATATCGCGAATTCAGTTGTCCTAGGTCATAGGAGTCTAGTCACGGTCCGGCAAAGGGTAAAAATAAACCAAACATTAGCGGCCTTGGATGGAAACGACCGCTCGGCCGGGAGGCCCCGAAGAGGTGCTGCCTAGCCAGGTACCCCTCGAAGAGGATCAAATCTCCAAATCGGGCCGACGCTCTCCGTGCCCCACGACAAATTTTCGACGGTGTCGCCGGGGTTTGCGGCGTGGCAAGCCGAATGCATAAATACATCGCAAAACCGTATTAATCATGCTGAATGTCGTCTTCTTGTGGGCGCGTTAAGAAATTTATAGCCGAAACTCTCCTGCGTACGACGGCGAGACACACCTCGACATAATTGGATCGGGCTGTCTCATATCGCTGACGCGTGTGTTAATTATTATTAGGTCCTGTTTCGAATTCCGCGCCATTTAACGATGATTTTATGCTAATGGCGGATTTTAACGTTTGAACCGAAGACTTTCAAGGTGCGACACCGGCTGCATTAACATTAATTAGGACGGAAAGAGCCGCATTCGAAATTATTGCCCGCAATCAACGGTGATTGAAGGCGAAATTGCGACCGCTCCGAATGCATGGGAGAGAAGCTCAACAGCCTAATAATAGGCCAACGGCGCGTTACAAAATAGCGGCCAGCGAGTAGCTCTCGAAAATTTCACAAACCTCAACGCAGCAGCACGAAGAGATCTCTTCTCCGGCAGCAGCTTTACCAAAAAAGCGGGACGAAGAGTTTTCCAGCTTTGCCAAAAATTCGGAAAGGATTTTTAGGAAGGACCGAAGAAAATTGCCTGCTTTTTGTCGAAGTCTTATCAAAATTCAAAATGCCGTTTAAATGTGGTAATTCGACCAACACAAAGAAAAACCCACGCGATCCGAAAATTCCGCGGTGTGGGAAAATTCCCAAGAGTTGGCAACAGTGGACTGTACACTTTCAAATGATTTCTTCGAAATTCCGCAAGGTCGAGTACATATTGCCGTGTTGAAGTTGCGAAGCCCGCGCGTATTATGATTATGTAGCCGGGCCTTGCATATTTTAGGCTGATTGAAAGGGCAATGGGGCGCGTAGGTATGCAAATGTCCGCCCTCCGGTCCGGAGAGTATGCGATAAGTTTTCGGAAAAATTGGAAAGGCGCATTTGTGTGCATTGGCAGAAAGAAGCGAGAGCTGGGAGGGGGGACGCGGCCATCCAAGTCCGTCAGAGCTACGTCCAAATGTGATTAGATACAGAGTTATCAGTTCTATCCCAGGCAGTTTTATTTTTATGTACAAAAGTTGGGAAAAGAACAGGACAGTTCGGGTGTATTTTACTGCTATCTCCGTTTCGAGTCCTTGCAAATCGCCGCGATTGAAACGGCAACGATGGGGACCGTCGCCGGATAAACTGCTCGACTTCTCCTCTCTTCTCTTCCTCCCCCCCAACTATGCGTTAGTGCTTTATTAAGAGAGCAGGTAGTTTTGTGCTTTCCCCCGATTAGGCACAGTTCGGGGGGGATCGCGCCAGCCAGAAAGAGAAGGGTTGGCGTTGCGTCGCTCGGAAGGGAAGAAAAATGATCCATTAATCTGAAACCTAAAGTCTGTGTGGCGCCTGTGGCAGTCTGAGGGCGAACAAAAGACTGCGAAGGCGCCGAACGACGGCGGACTGCCGGAGAAGTCCGCCCCCACGCCACGAGGTGCGATTTCAGGTTAAGGTCACAGCACTTCCACAATTATAAACTTACAAGTGGCGCGTTTCGTATATCACTGTTTTATTGTTGTATGCAATGCTACAACATGTGGGTAACTAGTACAAGAGTTGAGCATTGCGAAATTATTTAATGGCTAATAGCGGCGAGTCGAGAGCTTTAAAGCTCGTTCAGCACGGACGGAAGCTAAGCTAATAATAGAGGCGCGGCCGAGTTTCCGAGTACTGAAGAATTCTCCACCAGATTCCCGCAATTCCTTACAGGCGTGACGAAGCTCAATTAGGCCGCCCTCAGAAATTGCTTAATCAGCAGGGTGGCAACCTTAAAATTGCATTTTGTAATTTCACCCTGCACAGATAGTAGAATAGTGTTGGATCACCGGTGACAGAGAAGTGATTTTTCAAGGGCTTGTTACATAGCTTGCCAACTTTGCGAAATATCTGCGGGAGGGTCAGTGGCCGCAAAGTTATAACATTGCTTTACAGCTAGTTAAATTGTAGAATTTTGCATTTTTTTGAATTGTTGCTAGCGTTCGCGTTAAGCCGGCGCCACTTTTCGCGCGGCGCGCGGCATCGCCGCTGTGGTGGAACACACATATTTACGGAGAACGCCTTCCGAGAATACATCATGCGGTGCACCGAAGGCGGCGCTGCCGCGCTGTTGTGCCGCAAGTGTGTCGTCGGCCTTAGCGGCACGAAAAGCGGGGCGCTGGGGGGACGTCGAGATATCGAGCCGTACCTGCTTTGTAGGTGTATTTATTCGAGATGCACTCATTATCGCTAATTAACTCTTTACTCCCCAACATTACGAATGCTAAACTAAACGGATAATTAACGAGCCGCTCCCTTCCAGCCCGCTAATTTGCTAAATTACTACTATCTAGATTCACGTTTCCATTGTAATCGATGTTCAGCCGCGTTCTGTCTGCACAAATTCGAAATTTAATTTTCCGGATTTCTAATAAACGCGCAGCGACACTTTCAACGGGCGTCTGTTAACACAGCCCTGAACATGAACGTACACTATAAATAATTAGTCTGAGCAACCACCTCTTATGATAAATTATGTATGCAAGCGACACATTGACTTGACTCCGCTCATAATCCGCGCGGTTAATCGCTGCTGCCTCCCCCCGAGCCGCCCCCCAATGCGGGCGCTTCACGCACGCGATCTCGACGCGCTCAAGGATACTGCCAGATCCGCCGCCTTAACTTGGACACCATCTTCATTAACATATCACAGTAGCAGCGATTGTGTAACGTGTAAAGTTCATGTGCTGCCGCTCTTCGCCGCGGTGCCAGGCGCAGCCTGCACCAACCTTTTTTTGTGGTTTTGATGAAACCGTCCTGGATGCACCCAGAAACTCGCAGTTGTTCTAAGCAGTTAGCAGTTGTCGGCAATTGCTAATTATGTCGATTTAAGTAGATGTAGATGAGAGGTGCGAGTGGCTTTGAGTAAACCCTTCAGGCGTTGCACCACTTCTCTTCAACATTCTGACTGAACCGTGCTAAATACGCGACTCAGCATTATGCTAAGCAGACTTTTGTTTCTCTTTGTGGACCAACCTGTATAATTGAAATAGGAACCTTGCATTATTGAAAATCTGACAGCAAAATTTAAAACATTTCCAATTTGGAGTTCCACACCGTAAGTGAATCAAATATCAACCAGCATAGTGTCAAAAATGAGTATTCTTAGTTGAAATACTTTGGAAGTATTATCTGATTCACCAAAAAGTATCAAATAAAATATTTGGATTATTAGAAGTACCTACTGATAATTGGTCGTTACATAAATAATCTAAAGTATAACCTGAAGTATGTTGAGGGTAGTTATGAAAAATGTCAGCCAAGCAGTTGAAATTTGAGCTGAATTATTTCAAGTAGGTACATACAGTTTGGAATATCAACTCAAAAATTAGCAAAGATAATTGAAGGACGAACCATCAGCTTCCAACTGCAGTATCTTAGTATGGTAAATATTGGCTTAATTTTCGAGTTCGGTTTACATACATAATTGAGATATCAATAGAAACGTCTGCCGTATCGTTACAGTTTCGCCTTTAACGACGTAAAACTTTGCTTGCTTCATAACTTCCACGCGTAACGCTGAAGTGAAAAGTCTTGAAGATCGATCTTTGAATATGGACTAAACTCCTCGGACTCGTCTCGATCCGAGTTATAAACGGCGTTAAAACGCGCAGTTAGCGTCTCGCTCGTATCCCGCTTTATTGTTATCTCCGGTTTGATGTCGCGAATAATTTACATAGGGCCATAAAGTGTCCCCTTTTGACGTGTTGCATAATATCGACTTCTCATCCCGCTCTTCCGGCCTTATCCATCACGAATACGTAAAAAGCTTGCCTCTCTCGAAAGAGGGGTCGTGCTGAAGGGGTTGCGCTCTCTGTATGCCATGTGGATGGAGATGTAAGAGGCGTGACCTCAAAAAGTTGGTTCACGAAAGCGTGACCAGAGTACGGTCCGAGGTCGGCTATCTTGGTGTAGGTCACGCACGGATCGGCCGCCCTTGAACCACCTGAAAAATCGCAACCGATACGCGTGCAATAATTGCACACTTGACCGCATAACCAAAGTCGGACCAAAAAAAAAAAAAATCAAACCACGTGCCGACCAGCATTTGGAGCGCCGGCGAAGCACACCGCAAAACGACCAAAGCGCCCATTATCCTTCCTGAAAACACTGAAAACGCGCGGATCAGCAAAGCAACTGAAAATCCAGCAGCAGTCCGTAATACCGAGTAGCTTCAATTATGTGCTTCATTTTATCGCGTACCTATAAAAAAGATACCGATAAGTTAGAAGTCTGCAAATCCCATAGATACAACTTTTTTGCCGTTTCAACTTTGTGTTGCCGTCCCACGCATCCATAATTAACATTACCGGTCTTTTCGAGCTGGATCTTTTTCCGAGGGATAGTTCCCGGCGACCTCCCCGTTTACGACCTGCGAACCCGATTCGTGTAAAACACCACAACTCGCCCGAATCGTTCCCCTTTTCTGTTTATCGCATATTTTGTCTATAAACTACAGTTCCGCAGTTTTACTGTTTTAGTTTTTCAACTTTTTTCCTTTCGGCCCTGAATAACAAAAAGGGTGAACGCCACAATCCGAATCAATTTGCATGCGGTTCTGCGGCGTCCGTTTTTTACGTTCCCGCCGCCGCCCCCACGAAAATTATGAATGATCCTCGTTGCGTGTCGGAAAAGAGCGTCTCGATTTCTCCGCTAATTAATCGGTGGTAATGCGCGCTTAATAGGGTGGTAGTTACTTACGTGGTAGGTGCGCCGGGTCCCGGGCGATTCCGAGTGTCGTCCTCGTGTTTTGACCTCATCAGTCATAATGCCCGCCTGACATCTACAATGATGTCCCTATAATCGATAAGACTCATGTTTTTACTAAGCTCTTGCACTAATGATTCTTGTCGGGACATCTTTATAGCGTTTCCGAAAGAAACCCTCGCATGTATGGGTGCGCGAGGCAAAGATAAATAAAGACTGATGCACTTGGGGGGAAAATGGTAAATCAGCCGGCTTGTTGTAGTTCGGGGAGGTTATTCCGGGCCTTTTCAGGAGTGACGGGACTTTTCTCGGATACGTTCGATTATTGCGACATTTGCCCCAATTACGGCGGAAAATGTCGTTATTTGCCTTTTTAACGAAAGGTTTCGAAAATACATGGAGATTATTTTTATTTTTTGACGAAGTTCCCAGGCCAGCACGAATATCTCTTGGAGACTGACAACAGCGACCGCCGGTTCCTTATTATGTTCGGAAGGAAGCGGTATTGGCGAGGTGATTGTCAATCCGCATGATAACAGTTTCCCAAAACCTTGAAAGTGTTTCGGTGTCGTTGTGGTTGCCGACAGATAGAAATATAGACGAAGTCCTGACAATACGCCATGATAACGATGTTCCTTGAGGTTTGCTTATCTCGATCTTTCCCATGCAAAATTCGGATAGTAGAAACGCGATCTTAATAAACTACTTATTTGACGACTGTTTAAGATTGGCAGAAAAGTTCTCTCTTTTACGTACCGCGCCCTTTGTGCTAGTCTTTTGATGTTAAATTTGTCACCTCTTCTTTCAAGCAACTGTTTATTTGGAAATTGGCGACGTCCTTTCAAATACGTCGCAAATAAATACGAGACCGAATTGAATCGAAACGGTTAACCCGTTAAGTGCAAAAAAATAACGAGTTGCAAAGATATCGCAAATACACATCTGTAGGTGAAGTTGCTGAAATAATAAAAGAATGTTTCTTTTTGTGCGGGGGGGCTTTTATTTGGTTTCTGCGGTGTGGGGGCCATTAAAGAATTTTACCTGCTTTGAATCCTTTCGGGCGGTCATTGTCAAGTTTAAAATATGACAGGTAAAAACTTATAATAACCGTGTGCATTACAAAACCAGTGCAGTACGCGTCTGCATTTAGCCGAAACTCGTGGGCGACGAGGCTAACCTCCACACAATGTTCTGCTTCCAACGCATTTTCGTTGTCAAAATATTGACACACAAAAATCTAAATTCGCTTTGAAGAGCTTTGCATTATGTACGAAACCGACATATTACTCTGGATATTGATCTTATTGAATCCCCCTTTTGTTCTTCTTAGAATTAACTATTGGTAATATTCTTTCAATGGTTAAGAACAACAGTCGTCTCTTGAATGAACACCTACAAATCTGTTTTAGGTTTAGTAAATGTATTTTCTTAAAAAATCATAAGTTTTAAACTGAATGTTGCTCCGAAATCATTCCTAGTCGCCTGAAGGGAGCTAATCATTGTCTTTTTAGGAAAGAAATCAATATTTTCGTAATTTTATTTGATAATTTTTTATGAATATTTTAATTATACTTTGCACCCGGCGCCTCCACCATTTGTTACCTTTCTACAATTTTCAAATATTTTCGTGAAATAGCTAGAAATGGCGAAATAGGTTTAATCCACGTTTTGCCTGGGTAAGGTGCTACGCAAAAGATCATAAGTTCTGAACTATGTACTTGTTACTCTGAAATGGTTTCAAGCTGCGAACTTCTGATTAACTCAGTATTGATATTGAAAAATATAATGGAAGTCAAATTTTAAAATTTTATTGATATTAGGAGCCTTCGAAGTAACTTTAAAAAAATATTGGTTGGTTATCCAGTTTCCCGCTTCTATTAGTCTCTGGATGGCGATTAAAAAAGGTATTTTTGCATTCATGCAGTTACATCGAAATGCGACGGTCTGTGTAAGTTGCTATGCTTGAGGGACTTTTAACGCGCTATTCAATTTAAGTATAAAACAAAGCGTCCAACAGCTTCCACCGGACAGTTTAATGCTAATTACATAGTGCCATCAAATGTCATCATACAGTGCATTTTACTCATCAAAATGATTGCGTGGAGACAGTGCAATGTACTGAACAGCGACGTACCAGCATTTGGCTGCAGTCATACCGGCCCTCTACTCACCAATTACACATTTCACCAACCACCATTACATCTATTTAACCTCTTTAATTGATCTCAATTAGTGATATCTTGTTCGATGCGCTCCTAGGAATAATTTATATCTTATATTATGCAGGTTCGATTTATAGGGGGCGCATCGTCGGCGCTCCACAGCATCCGGGAGGACGTGTAAATTTTGTAATTTGAATGTTTACGTAATAATTTTAGTAAAGTGCTCGGTAGTGATTTTTAATGAAAATTTAATTCAGGTTGTATCGGCCCAAATACCGGAGCCTAATTAAATTTCCATGTTGCCATCTCGTGCCATCGACCAGGACAATAATGTCATGATTAAAACGTAATTTGTAGACATGTTACCGGTCGGTGTGTTAGCACCAAAATTGCAGCTGACCGCCGAACGCGTTTTCGGCCTCAATTGGCCTCAGTCTGGAAAAGTGATGGGAGGTCAAGTTTTGGGGCGGCTAATGAAAAGCAACTATCTGACGTCAAAAGTTCTCGAGCTTCCCGTACATGCACGATAAATCTAAAACAAATTACAATCCCCCGAACTTATAACTCGAATTCCGCAACTAATTTAGTTTTGTGGCAGCCAGCGACTCGATGGCCTGCACCACATTCCGCTAACACAACGAACGTTATATCTATTGAATTAATCCGATAACCAATGTCAGATATTGTGGGGCTGGAGCCACGGAAACAGCGCCATCCGCAATTTTCCAGCTTGTTCTGTACGGACAAAAATGTTCTATTGCTTTATGTTCCCCAGTTATAAGATGACACAGCATCTCAGTTCTCTGTTTAGGAATGGCCCTTTACTCATGTTAACCCCGAGGTTTCGCTATCGAACTGCATAGTCCCCTTTACAAACAGCGCTCTCATGTGGAGTTATAACGTGCCCCAATTCAGACTCACTTGGCTCGAGACTCCCTCGCTCCTTGGAATTACTTTCACCCTAACCGAGAGGACAATGTAACAAGCCGGACGGTTCCGGCAAAAATTAAGAACGATTGAAGAAATCCATTAGGGCCGTGAAGCCGGCCGCACCTTGCCGACGAATATTTGCAACAACCCTTCAGACCTTTGTGCGAGCCCACCTGAAGCAGCGGCGGCGCGCCCCCAATTCGCCACCGAAACCACAACGGTCCAGCTCCAAAGTCAGTTTTGGTTCAAATAAAAGTGTCAAGGGTTTAAATTTGACACGCTGAGAGGTGGCATTAATTTTAATCATTTATTTTACTTTGGTAATGGCGTATTACTAAAAGGAAAAGGAGTTATAAATAAGGTTATTTCGACGACGTAAAAGTTGAATAGCCAGGTGAAAACTGCGGTGGGGTCGGTCGGTGTCGATTTTTCTTTAAATTTTCTGCACCCTTCTGTCTGCCATTCAGTTCTGCAAATTGGCGTCGAATGGAAAATTTGGCCTCCGCTTTTCATGGCCGCGACGGCATTATTCATCAGAAATTCGCCCACTCCGGCAAGTAATTAATATAATACTGTGTAAGTAGCTAAAATTGTAAGAATCCACATAGATTAATGAATAATTCATTAAGGCTTTTGACGTACAATGCAAGAACAGAATGTATGAGGGGGGTGATTAATTTCCGACGCGTATGTCGGGATTAAAAGATCAAGCAAGCAGTCAGGGGCAGGCGCCTCGACTTTCAGGCGTCGCCCAGGCGTCTGTTCGCCCACCCTTCGCACCTCCCGCTTCCAAACTCGCACCTTGAACCGGGCGCCGAGTGTCGGGCCACCCTTTCCGCATCAATTTTTCCATATATCGCACCGTTTCGGGGCGGTTTTTGCATCCCGACACTACGTCATCCATACACAACCCTTCCATCGACGCAAAATTAGAAACAACCTCCAAATATCGCCCCCCATCGAATTTCAGGACAGCGCCGATCGTTAGTGTGCCAACTAATTTTGGCAGAAAAAATTTCGTCAACCACTTAGTTTTTAATAATTTATTTGTCTCGTTTTTAGGTACCTATGTCGATAGTTAAGTAATTATTGATAAGCTGATTTTAACTAAGGATTAACGTTATGGGTTGTTTCATAAAATGGCTTTCTAGTTAAACAGACGATTTATGCAACTATGTTTTGAAGATTAACAATCTTCTAGGCAAAACTGAAGTCCCGTCGTGCCGGTGTTCCGTGGAATGGGGTAGGTGCCGAGAGTGGGCGTGACGTGATTTCCGCAATTTTTAAGAAGCCGCCAGTGATAGTGATAAATGCTCGCTCTAGCTCCTAGGTAACTGCAAATTTAATAAAGTGCTCCAACATCTTGAACCTAACAAATCACGGTTCCTCAGAAAATTTTCCGAATTGTCTCCGCTTCTCCTCGAAATTGGTTAATGGATTAATTCCTCCCCCCGTAGTTCCGCAATAATTCAAACTATTCCGCGTTCTGGCGCGTAATAAGCCCTTAACAGTTTGCCGGAGGGACCATCGGCGCCTTGGCAGATTTATTTTTTGAAGTCTCCCGGAATCATTAATCAAGACATTGAATACTTTTCGGGGGCCTCGCGATCTTTGTGTCCCTCTTATCCCCGGGTCCATCATCAGTTGCTGCGTCGCTTTTCCTCCTTCATCATTTTTCGAAAACATTGTGAATAATTCGGGTTGTGGGAATGTATGCAGATTGCAGGTGACCGATTACAGTCACTTATCCGTAATCAGCCAGTGATCTACTCCTAACCTCGACATCAAAAGAGCGAGTGAATAATTCCGGAGAGAGCAATTACTTTGAAGTTGTTTCGAGCCAACGCAGAAAACTCACCAACATTCTACTTTATTAACTATTTAGCTTTCGCGTGCACGAAAACGTGAGGGATTCGGCGATGTGATTATGCCCGCATTAAAACCAGTTAACTGCATTTTGCCCGTGCGCCACCACAATCAAGGCAACAACCGCGCCGGTAGTCGAGGGCGGAAAATGCCCCTTAATTGACACGCGATACGACCGGAGGCCGATCGGGGCATCCTTTTCAACTTACCTGGTGGCTAATTGTCACAAGACCGGGGAAGGAAGCAAATAAGAAAAAACGAACATTGGCGAGAAGAATAATCACATTAAAGCGGAACCAAAATTATAAAGATACAGAGGAAGAAGCTGGGTGGCCTGCAAAGAGCATTGAGAAGAAAAGAATAAACTTGGAAAAGGCAACTAAAGAATGAAAAAAAAAATTGGGAACGGAAATAAAGGGTAAAATTAGTAATAGTAAAAAAATTAAATTGTGGGTAAAAAAATTGTAGATCTTTATTATTTTTGACATGACGTTAAACTTTGTTTTAATTCCAAAATCCTCCACGCGCAGTTTATTATTTTGGAAGTTTTGGCAATTTGATGAAGCGCTGCAACCAGAGATACACCGGTGTCTTTTTGGTTGTGTTGGAGCTTCTAAAACTGGAAGTGGCCGCTTTTGCAGCTTGCAACTTTGTAGGTGTGTGCCAATCGAACTATTGAACTTCTTAATAATTTTATGGAATTCTTAATTCGTGATAAAATTATACGCCGACTCAGTGGTCCAAGTCGCGATAAAGTCGGGGCTTATAAAACTTTGATTGCTACTAGAGCTATTTTCATTTATTGCATTCCACCTCGTTTCTTATTATCTCCCGTTTTTATTGCATCGCGAATTTTTAACCGATAGATTCATATTCGAACCGGAGAGACATTTAAATGTTATATTCTCCCATGCTGAGTTATGGACGCATAAAAGTGCAACTTAACTTTGATTGGTATCAGTTGGAAGTTTGCGGATTTAATTCGAGCTACCCTCCAGGAGTTTTACGGCCGAGATCTGAATATAAAGCACCCGAAGAGTCGTCGCCGACATTTGCATAATCATATGTGGGGGGGTTACCTGGACCAAGCGGTGGCCCGGAGGCGCCTCGAAGGCGGCCGGAAGTCGTCCGCTCTCACTTGCCTGACTCGTTTCCGGCGGGTGACAAAGGGCGCGCGCGGTCAGCGGTCAAGCGTCGGCTGGCCCATTATGCGCTTAGCCTCCCCAGATATTGAGATATGTGCCTCTTGTCTCCGATAGCACTTAGGCGTGACGACGCCAGGGGCGGCGCCGCGAGGTTTCGCCACGACCCCCCCATTCGTCATCAACCGCGAAGGCCACGAACGCTGACGCGTTTCCTACCCCCCAGTCTCACCAACATATTCTTTTCGGGAAGTTGACCCACTGCTTTAGCTGACTGTTCCTAAATGTCAATTGGAAAAGTACTAAGGCCTCCTGTAGTTCGCCCAATTTGCACAGACGAACTTTATGTTCACTTAAACGTGGCAAGAGGATCTCTTCAATCTTAATATCAATTGAAAGCGCTATCAATGCCGAAAACTGCTGAGTTGCCGTCTTGGAGAAAAGACTGTTAACTTCCGCACATTTTATGGTCGCGGTACGAGACAGAAATAAGGAAAGTGCTATATAAAATTTTGTTATGATGGCCACTTACGTCTTTGTAGTAACTTGTAAATTGTCTCCTGGTGACGTTTGGGAAGTAGGTGAACGGGGCTTGGCGGAATTCCTTCTTGCTTTGTTCTTCCCGGTGCCGCCCCTGGTCGCCGCCGTCGAGCGTCTTTATTCGGTCGTAGGGTCGTTACGGCCCTTTTTTATGGGTCGCGCGATTTGAATCTTTGGAGATTTTCGATTGGACGCTGTTTCCTGGCATTCTGCGAGGCGCCGCCGTTCCTGCGTCCGTATATCACCTCGCAGCTATCTTAGGTGAACTGTCTCGTTAGCGACCGCCGGGCGACATAAATCAGTTTGGATAAAAGTGAGGACCTAATGGCCGCAGGTGGGCCATAAACGTTCTTCAGATATTCATAATTCATACATTACGTCCTCGACGCTTCACTGAGGGTTTATGCTAGCGTAATGAAGCGTGGCCCGACTTCGGCCCGTCACGCGATCGCACCACTCCTGATGTCTTCTTTGAGAAATTAGGATGGTGATTTGGTGCTTGATGTCTTCTCTATGTCGGCAAAGCATTTTTTATTTCTTACTAACACTACAATAAATCAGAAATTCTTAAGCCGAGCACTTGAATAAAACTTTCTTTCCCTATTCCTGGGAAGGAGCCACGACAAGCATCAGGAGCAGTGTGAAATGAGTCTTTCTTATTTCGAGTCATGATAGAAACTAATGGAACTTTTGTTAAATGATTTTGTAGACAACCCATAAAACACCAAAGCGTCAAGAAACTTCTATTGCCGCGGGAAAGATTGAATCTATCCAATACGTTAAACGTTTGGACAAACGATAGCAATTTTTTGAATTTCTATCGATTAAGATAAAATTTTTTTCAGTTATGGTCATTTATTTTGTTGTCATAGCTGCATAAAGATAATTTGCGTTCCTACAACTTAATTGTTTCTCGATCCATATTTATTATAGTAAGAGTGTAGTACCCTTTAACCGACCGACTGTCTCGTTAGAGTGCAATACTGAATTCGCTGCTCTTTCCAGAATTCGATAAGACACAACCTGTCACTCCACAACCGCTTCATGCGAGTACAAAACGAGGGCACCGGAAAGTCGTCATGGTGGATGATCAACCCCGACGCCAAGCCGGGCAAGTCGGTGCGAAGACGGGCAGCGTCGATGGAAACTAGTAAATTCGAAAAGCGACGGGGGCGGGTCAAGAAGAAGGTGGAACTGATGAGAAACGGCGCTCTTCCTGACACCACTCCTAGTCCCAGTTCGTCGGTATCGGAAAGTCTGGATTTGTTCCCGGATTCTCCCATCCATAGGTAAATATTGACGTCGTGCAACCATCAAGCCATTAAATTCACCAAAAATTTCACATCATTTCCACAATGTGTTTGACGCACTTTTTTGCGTCGGGGTGTCGCACTTTACGTAGGTAGTTGTTTCCCCTCATTACTCACCGTCACGGGGCACACGCATCACCATCATCCCCATATCGTCCGTGTTAACGAGCCTTTCCTCCTCACAGCGGCGGTGGTTTCCAACTAAGTCCAGACTTCAGACCTCGAGCTTCCTCAAATACGTCCTCTTGCGGCCGGTTGTCGCCGATACCCGCCGTGGTCGGGGTTGAACCCGACTGGAGCTCACCCAACCAGTTCAATTCGGCCAATTATAGTCCAGAAATGCCTGGTAACTATTCACCCGATCAGCTTGCAGGAAACCTAGAACAAGGCATGAAACTACAACCAGACGCCTACATGGGGTGAGCACCCGTTGTGCCGTTCTGCTTCTGCTGTTGCATACTAACGCTTGATCGCTATATCGGTCTCGGTCCGATCTTCCTTTAGTGATTTTCTACGTCTTGCAGGTATATTAACGGACAGACGCCTCAACAGCCTCCACCACCCTACACGGCGCCCTACGAGCAGTTTCCGGGACGGCGGGAAATCAACTCCTTACACGCCACCTCACCCTACGGCCTAACGCAGTGTCCCATCCACCGCCTGCACTCGTGCTCGTGTATGCAAGTGCAGTGCAAAGTCGAGGTACGTCTTCATTTCAACACATCATTTTAGTTAGGTAACTAGCACGACCAACTGTAACGACGGAACAAATAACAAGACAATGAGGTGGTGTGCGGAACTTTGCGAGCAACCCCAAAAATTGTACCGAGTAGGTGGAATGGGGAGAGACACTTTTCAAAACTAATCCCTAATAACTTTTTCTGTAATTCTTAAGTGTGAAGAGTCCCTTTCCACAAATATTGAGTTTCTTCTTCTGTCCATCATGTCTTACTATACTGGGCGAGTTTTAATTTTATAAAAACTTTACCTCATAAGCATAGGGAGTAATCTCACGTATAGTTGGACCACAATTGATCGAAGACGTCATGAAAGCGACGCTAACATTGGAAATCTGCTCTTGGGAGAAATGGATTTGCAACTCCTCGCCATAGAGTCGGTGATTGTTAGCGCCTCTAGTATGGCTTTCCTTCAGGACCTCCACCCAACTTTAATGGCGTGATTACGCTATCTGCGCCTCTGTTAGCTACCAACAATCCGAAAAATTGCCGAAAGACTAATTACTTGAAATTTTTGCAGAGCATGTCGCCGTCGGGCATGTCCCCTTCCTACCCCCACTCAGAACCGTCTCCGGACCCGCTAAGTAGTCAATTCAACATGTTAAATCGAAATTCGATGCCGAGGCCGCCTTCAAGCAGTCCGCCTTTGACGCCTCAACCGACGCAGGGCACGCCTTCGACCATGATGGGTCAGCTGATGGGCGCCTTAAACAATAGCACAGTACTAGACGATTTAAACATAAACGTGGAGTCGTTTCAAGGCGGCTTCGATTGCAACGTAGAAGAACTGATCAAACACGAATTGAGCATGGAGGGCAGTTTGGACTTCAACTTCGCCAACCAGCAACAGAACGCCGTACAGCAACCTGAAACGCTATCGGGGTTAACCAGCAGTCAACCCAGTGCTCCACCTCCATATTCGACGACGGTGACGACGCCGTCGTGGGTGCATTAACGCACATGCAAGTCTGGTAAGTGACCCGTTGCAATTTTTCCGTCAATATTTGCGCGGCGTTTAATAATTAATTTTTTTTTTTTTGGGTGGTCTCCACCCCCGAACCGAAAACGAGCAAACAGAATATTAATTACACGTGATAAATGAACAGTTAATGAGAGTGAGTTATTTTTCGATAAAAAAAAACGACCGAAATTGACCCTTTTAGCATTAATCAAGTCGGTTTTGGGGGCAGAGAAAAACGCGCCGCGGTTATTGATAAGGCGAGGCGAACTTGAAGGATGGGTTCATTCATGTCTGGCGAGCGTAATTTTAATTGTTAGCAAAGTTTTAGAGTAGAACGCCTGGACGAGACGTAGTAAACACGATGTTAATTTGCAGTTTTACACTCGGTTAACCTCGACTCAATGGATCAATCAAAACATTGTCAAACATTATAAATTAAACATGAGGAGGTTGCGGTTTACGATTATCGATCAGAACTTCTCCTTAGTCCTACAGGTTCGAACGCCCGGCTTGTGTCGGTTTGATTGAACAGAAGAACGCATCTTCAGGACGGACAAGAGCGTCGTTATTGCTTGTCGCGCCCCCATCACCTTCATAACGCCACTACAGGTGGGTCAGATGGGTCAGAACGGGTAGCAAGTGGTCGCTATTAAAACCGTCGATGTTCCACTGGCGTCACTGTGGAAGTTGTAGCTTGCCTGTAATTTGTGGCCAACTCCAACAAATGCCGACAAACTTCTATTTTGGTAACTTTTTTATGGGCAGTTGTACTCGCTCCGAATTAAATCGAAACCGCTTCAACTTTCATCTCTTTGGCTCGCTGCAGAAATGGCGGAGGTGCCGGGTGAATTGGAGCGTTTGTAAGCTCCAAGTCCCTTCGTTTCGGAGTCTCTAAAATGCAACATTCCGATGCATTCGGTATAATATTTGAAAAAAACATAATGCCATAAGGAAGAAAAAAAATACACAAAACTTATGAAAGTATTGAGCCTTAAAATAGACAATATGCAAATTAAATGTTAGAAGAAACATGTTAGGAAAGAAATTCTCCGTTTCAGTTTAAACTCTTTGACTGCGGGGTTGCATTTTTCTTGGCGATTTCCCCCGATTTACTTGGAGAATGGAAGCGTTCGGGGCTTTAGTAACCCTTCTCATTTCTGCACAAACAGAGGTGTGTTGTTTCTGTCAATGGCGAACTTTTAAAGCGTTTCTTTTGTGCAGGCAACGGTTTAAGTTCGTCGGACAACATTTGACTAATGGCTCGCCTTGGAAGTGGGGCGTTTCGCCGAACCCCGTTAAGTTTCGCGATAGTTGCGATTAAAAACGGGGGAGTTGCCGTGTCCGCTTTTAATTATCCCCATCTCGCCCCCCATGTGAAAGATTTCCGCAAGTCGCGTTTTCATTAAATATGCAGCGAGATTCCGTTGAAAAAGTCTCTCGTCCCCGTCCCGAGCTCGATAAGCTAAAAGCATTAATTTTCCCGACTTCCTAAACTCTGTCATAAGAATTTCAAAGAAACTTTTTCGCTTCTTAGAGGTTACGACTTGTCCTAGACGAGCGGTAATCAAATTTCTATCTGGGAAAATTGAATATAAAATTTAAAGAGCTGACAATTTCGGGCCTCTTGATAAGTTGACAAGTACCCAGGGAAGGCGCATAATTGAGCAGTAAAATGTGTGGCGGCGTTAAAGTTACACGCGTGCGACGCCGACGCCGACGACGACGGGAATTATTAAAATTTGACAGTCGCCTCGCCGGCCTCCCTTAATTCCCGACGCCCGACGAAATATTGTAATCGCGGTGACAGGACTCGCCGGGGACGGATGATGAATGCGCCGTCTCCGAGTCACCGCCGCCGATTTGTTTAATGCATATCTAACCGAGATTAATGCGGCTGGGGTGCGATTTTCGAGGACCGGGATGCATTCCGGATTATAATGCATGCTCGCCGTATAAAAATTGCCCGCGCCGCCCATAACTTATTTCCATCAAATAATCATGCGACGCCACTGTCTGCACGTCGGGCGCTACCCGGATCGAAGAACACTTCCGCGCAAATATTCCGAGGGTTCACCTGCCAAGACCAATACATCACTATTTTCTATAAATATTGATAGTAAATAAAATTTGACAAATGTACTTACTTGAACTAGTTTCGTCGCTAACCGGGGAACAGACACAATGCGAAATGTGGGGAACAGTGATCGCAACCGATTTCCATAATGGTAGGGCAGGATTTACTGCGTCATGTTCCAACGTCGGGTCCCATTCATTTTCCAGCCAGCCAACGAATTTTTCGGGAAGAAGACCACCAGCCCCGGCCGCCCCACTGACGAGAACTCCCCGAACACGAGCAGCCTCTTAGACCTGAAAGAACCAAATTGCATAAAGAAATAATTGATTCGAGGAATTAGATTTTAGAAGGATTCCCGAATGTCGATCTAAGAAAATAAATACTTGAACAATTTTAAAGAATTTTTAATAAATTGATAGGTTGCAATATGTTAATTTCATCAATTCTGAAGATCTAAGACTGCAGAAGCACTAAGTGAAAGCTATTTAGCTATACAGGGTGACCCAAATGGATAGAACTATATTTTCTTCCTATTTGATGATGTCTCCACAACTTCAATTCCAAAGAAGAATAAGTACCTACGCATGGATGTCTTTAAATAAAACTAAATTCACCTGAGGGTATATCTTTTTGAGAAAATAGTCACATGTTTGGTCTTGCTAAATTTCTTTCTGGAGTGGCTGTCGAACCCTCCGGTGGTTGCTAATTCGGCGATTTTATTTAGCAAAGTTCAGGTATTGTTAGTCCAATTTCCTCCTCTTTCGGGGGTGCGCGTCGCCTTCCGCGGAGCCGTTTAAATTATTCCTTCGCGTCTAAATTGGCGGAACTTGGCAAGTTTGAGATATTCCCCCCTGAAATGTACAATTTGGTATGCACAATAAATCTCATAATGTCATTAGCATTTATAATATCTGGTCTTTTAACTTAGTTTGCACTCTCCGACGCGACTAATAAAAAGGACAGGAACCCCCTTAACGGCGCATAATTTTTTCCGACTCGTCGTTAACAAACAACTTTCGTCGCCGAAAAATCGTCTTTTTCTCTCGTGCATGCCGCCACTTCCGATCTCGCCACCGTCCGAGTCCTTGCAGTGCAAGTAGCCGCTAGTTCCACAGGAAGTGTAACAAGTTGTTGGTCCGGGCAAGCATCAGCACAGATGGTTCTTGAGCAATACAAACAATGCGGACACAACAAAATCATGCCTGGAAATCGGAGCGAACGGCAGATTGAACTGAAACAGCGCTAACTTGTTGCACGCTCTCCTGCCTTTGACCATGTAAACAAGCTTTTTGCGCTCCCTAATCATCGGAATTCATTCCCAAATTAGCAAATCCGACACGTAAACCGCCCGGAGGCGGGTCGCGCACAACTCCGTTTCACCCCGCCAAGGTTTCAGGAATTGCTCTCGTGTTATTTTTTTTTATTGTGCGAATGCGGGACAATTTTTTCGAGATTACATTGTTATTGCGGAAATGGCGGGATCTGCGCTAACAAGCGTCGCTTTCAGCGCCTTCTTCCAATCATAAGAAGACTTTCAGTGCAACGCGAGCGCAACAGTATAATGCAATCAATTACAATTGGCGGAGCTGCCGATAAATTCCCGGAAGATGTCGTTAGAATCTGAAACCGTTCGTCATTTATTGTTGTCGTTCCAATTGGCTGATTGTTCCCATTACGTCGAATTACCGACCGGCCGAAATTCCATCCAATATGTTGGATCTTTGGCAATTAATTTTTATTTCGGTGTTTGGTCCGGCGGGCGGACGACCCTTTGGTCCAGAACTTAATTAGATAAGCATGACTGGCCGTTAAGAAGTTGCTAATATGCACTTGAATCAGTAATAAAAGTCTCCAGATATGGAAGATGCCCTCGTAGGAATCATTTTGACCCAACCGGCTCCCTTTCTCCAACTACCTTCTCAGTCTTGTCACAGAAATAAATTATTGGCGCAATTTTTCTCCACAACTTCAGATTTCGGGGTAGTATTTCTTCAAATGAGGAGAATGTAACAAAAAGTTCTTAAATCGTGGTTTTGTGGCAAATTGAAGGTTTCAAAATTTTGACAACCATTACATAGGGGGGAGCACAAATTTGCAAATTGATCGGCAATCTTGAAAAAGAAGCAAAAAGTCTCAATAAGAGAATCGAATAAAATTAAAATTAGAAAAACGAGGAAAATTTGCGACCGTTTCTCCCTAGGGTAAGGAAGAAGTCAATTTCTTCGTTTGTGGCCAACTGAAGAGTTGCTACCAGCTTCCTCGGGTTTGGATCAACCGGAGCGTTCTCTTCGGCCCTAAAGCGCAGTTGGGGAGAGTTTACAAAGTAAACTGCAAAAATTTAATTACATAGAAAATCGCCGAAAGATATAGATTCGATGGATATCATTCGGAGCATAAAAAATGTAGGCGGCGCGGCCGTAAATAAAAGAATGCACATAAAAACTTTAATGTAGCATTCAATGAAGTAATAAAATTCTCGCCACAAAAGACAGTATTTTATATCAGATGCAAGAAGTAAAATCGATTATTCGGCAGCTATAACACTAGTCACGCCGTTCAATCCACCCTTCTGACATTTACATGTCTAGACCACAAAGATGTTGATGAAGTTATAACCATAGGCTTTCCCCCTCATCAATCCGGTTGATGCCCGGAAATCAATATTGAGAGAACTGTGATTGTTTATTTTTCCTGTTGTGAAACGTTTTTTTTGCTTGGCGAATTAAAAAATGTTTAAGGTTTAGGGGCTCGAATTTTTTGGTTCGAGGGTTTCTGCTTAAAAATTAAATAAAGTTTCCATCACTTTTTGAGTACCAACTTCGGTCGAGTTTACGAGGATACACATAAAAATACAAAATCGTTCACTCGAGGCATTAAAATGTTAACAGAGAGCGGTGAATATATTTATAATATAATTTACATAATGTACGTTATTGAACTGTTGGGAAATATTTGAAAAGTTTATAAAGCGCGAAGGCCGTCTCCAAGCACTTACAGAGATTAATGTAAAGGCATAAAACCCCGGAAAGACAGATAAATTGATATATAGAGATGCGCACGTAGATTGAGATATATAGCACACGTGACGAGCCGTTCCGTGATCGGTCATCATTCATAATCCTCGGCATGTCCGAGCTGAAACTCTGGAAACGGCCATTCAATAATCAATTGGTCACGTCGCACTCTCTCTATTCCTCTAACCATTTTTCCCTCGCAATTCAGGGACCACTTAAAATGCTCTTGCAGCATCCCGCGTTTGCCCGAACCGCTCAACTGAAGGCTAGAGTTAATGAGCCATAAGCCGCAAAGAACCGAATTTGAATTTTTGATCGCCCGGAAAACGCACGTCAAGTAACCAAAAGATAGCGGACCGGCTTACAAATAATTGCCCTTTATTGGTGCAATTGACAAAACAGGAAGGAGAGAAAAAACTAACACTTTGTCCTTTTAGAAAAATTACATCGTTCAATTCTGGCCGATCACCGCTTCCGGCATTTGACTGGTTATCACATTTATCGTTACTTTGAAGCTTTTTGTGATTTTTTTGATTGTAGATTCCTCATTACGCAATTGGGATAAAAGCTTTCCGAATCCCGTATTTTTATTTTCATTAATAAGTCCGGAGCTTTGCACGTGCTCTGGAGCACTCAAAATCTGTACACTTTCGCTTGTTTTGAAACGTTATCCTTTCCGACCTCAGTTAATTTGAGGGCACGTGGGAACTTTCGCTGGCTCCCTGCTGCTCTCGGGTGTAATCTTTCAATAATTCCTCCTCGGCCGGCAGGAGTTTGCTTTCCCATCGCCATAAAAGCTCTCTCCCCGTCTTGACTAGTCATATTATCTTAATCGATTCAAGTGTGTCAGAATAGCGAGGTCGTCCGCCCGTCCGTCCGTCCGTCCGTCCGTCCGTTCGCATCATGTATCGTCGTCCAAGTCCAAAGAACAGCTATTTGCGGCCTACATAAATATCGGCCGGTTACATTTTTAATCTCGCTAGTGGGCCCCTTTTTGTGTGTTGTAACGCAACGTGCACCGTTTTCCGCGGCGGCGACGGTGGCGTCGTCGTCGGTCTGGCCGATTGCCCGAAGAGCTTTCACTTACTAGGTTGGGCGTCTCACCCCAACCGACCGACGCTGACGGCGCCATCTTCACTGGCGCCACGAACAGGCCGGCAACCGTCCTTACTTTTTACTACAGTTCGCTTCGACAAAAGAAAGAAAAACTACCCATTATTGCCTACAGTTATCTTAAGAAGCCACAATAAAACTGTCGTTTAAAAAGTAAGGCTGTCATTAATAACAATTGCTCTGTATCAATTTATGTGCGGTCCGAATTAGGTAGCGCCGATAAAATCTGCCGATAACTCCGGGGACGTTTCGCGTTTTGCCATAAAAGATAAAAAACTTTTAATATTACGTTAGATTACTGCCTCCGGTTTTCGCTTTATAGGTACGAGACGGACGGTCTGGACAGGGCGATAACCAAATTTCACCCCGCGCTATCGACCGGCCGTTGCACTCGAAAACGGCCGTTTTTCCAAATTGCTAATTGGACGGGGCGGCGACGACAATTACCCCGTTCTCCCATTAACCCCGTTCCTTTTCGTCCCGTTAACATTACCAGATTGTCTTAGGTATTATTGCGGAACCGCGCTTTATGGATAAGCGACAGATAAAATTTTGGTGGACCCGCCATCATTTTTTTATTATTATTTTTTACTGCCGGCCCTCCTTTCTAGGATGCCGCGATAATAATAAACGACTGGAATAGTATGAATAATCCGAATAACCGCAACAATATTGCTACCAAATTCGACTTCGATATGTAAATGGGCCATCAAGATTTGCTGAATGGTCCACATGCTCTCCTCCGGTTTTGTAACAGCACTAAGTTAATTAAATGAGTTCGACTACATGAGAATCCACCAATTTTGGTGTCGTTGAAAATTTACGTTTTTAACTTTGATGGGGGGGCCTTCGGTAGTTCTCAACTGCATAGTTACACTAGTTTGCCTGAGATGAAATGTCGCGATAGAAGCGGAGAATCGAATTTTACGACTCTAGATTCATCTGGATAGTGCTATCAAGATGCAATTCCGCCCTGATACGTTCTTGAGGGCCTTGCTAATCTGTAGTTTTCTATTTTACGATCAAAGTCAGGATTCTTTGTGTTAGATATCTTGAAACCTCGGTTAAATATTGAATTGTTATGACTTCTTCTCAGCGTTATTTTTTTGAAACACAATATGATGTTAATTTCACTGAAGAGAAAGTTACAGAAGGCACAAAGGAGCAATTATCATTAGAAGAATTAACTGCGTTTCAAGCATTGTTTAAATTGTATTTAATACGTGCGTTTAGGAAATCGTCTATTTTATTACATTTACCAACTTTTATTTCATTGGAAGTCTTAATAATGTAAATTTGAAGTAAGTCGCCAGGCACCTCCGCAATTTGTTAGGCGGGGGATTTAAATTTTTAGCGGCCTTCAAATGGAGTTTTAATTTTTTTTTATTTTTCGACGTCGCGTAATTAGCCATTTTCCGTAATTTGTTGCAGTCTATCCTGCCAACCCCAAGCTAAATCGGATTTGATCCGATTCTCGACGGCACGTGTTTTTCCCGCTTTTAAAAATCTTTTTATAAAGCAATAATATGACCGGTGTTTTCTCCCTTCGATCCGGTTGCACGCAATGATGCTCTTTCTACAGATCACAGATTACGCTAGAGCTTTTCGCGTGCTTTACGTTCATTTCGCCGGATTACGCTCGTAACATAGACGCGCCGATTTAAATACCTGTAATAGTTGTTTTGTAAAAAAAAAATTGTACTAACTGGATTTTTGTTTGTTTGTTGCAGATTTATCGCAAGACGAAAGGTCCACGCCGGGATCTGCAGTTGAAGTTGATAGTTTCTCCCCGCCGCCGTTTTATCTGTTGTGCAACCGTTGACAATGTAATCTTGTTATAATGATCTCGTGTTATGCTCATTAATAATTGTTTGTACAGATATAAACGCTTTTTATGTCTAAAAATTAACATGATGAAAACGCAATAGTTTAGGTTGCGTTTTAATTCTCGTTTCACTGGTGCCATTTATTACCATTTAAGTTTCATAGATGCCAATTGCTGTATGGTTAGGGTCTTGTTTTCGAAACGGTATAGGTTGGCAGCTCAATTCTTTGGAGAAGAAGAAACACTTGTGTTTTCGATTATAGGAAATTTTTTAAATTTGTAATTTATAATGTAAGGCCAGATTTAATTATAAATAATGTAAAATAAGAGTTAATATAATTAATGAAGCAGCATTGCGAAGTGTTAATATCGTCGACGTTGTAAATAGTGTTAGATTTAGGTGCTTTGCGTACCTTTGTTGAGTTATTTTATTTTTATTAATTTTTATATTCACGATCATTTTATTCTCGTCATATCGGTACTGGTCATAAAATCTACATTTTATTGCCATATAGGCACTAAGGTCATCATCATTTTAGTATAATTTTTTTACTGTAATATTCGTAGTGTTTGATGTATGATTGTACTATTAAATTAATGTTTTTACCGCTTATTTTCAATTTACGAAAATTAGTTCAATTAAAACGATCATGAGTTGAAACATAAGCGCTAAGTTGACACAGTTATTTAAGTTACTTACGCCTATAATTGAATATGTATTGATGTGTATCATTTCAGAGGCAAAATGTAGATCCACTTCGTTAGCTGAAGGGTCGGTCTTTGTGAACATAAGTCTCCATGTACATTTTTTAGGTCCTTAAAAAAATTATTTAATTTATACGGTTAGAAATTAATTTTTAGACAAATTAACGGCTGTATGCGTTAAGACATAGTCAATTATAATGATTTTAAATGCTACATGTCAATTTTCACAATATTGTGTGTACCTCTAACTACCAATGCAAAACACTCAACGCAAACATTTTTCGACATAATAAACGGATATTGTGCATATCTACGGTTTTGTTTTGTCCACAGAAACACTGTACTTACGTATATGCACCCGCACATGCAGTGAGTGTACAGTGATAGCCGCTATGTCAGGTGCCTCAATTTTTCGTTGGATTCGTTAATATATTATCATAAAAACTAATTTTAAGAAAATTATTATATGAATATTATAAATTCACATATTGCTGTTTCACAAAAATAAATGAAAAAAGCATTCTCAGGTTTTATTCCTTCCAATTTGCAACCATCCCACTTTCAGTTCAATATTCGTAAAAGCTGACTAAACTAAAAGTTTCGATAACCCCCCTGAGACTACAAAAATATCCAGATCTCGATTATTCAGTTAGAAATGATTTTACACGGCCATGCAACAACTTGTAAAAAAATTAATAAATAATAAGGGTTTGGTGTTAAAGCAAAATTTTGCAAATTTGAGCAATTGGAAAATTAAAATTGGGCAAAAATTTGCCGAGTTCGACAATTTTGGGGCGGCTCTCCGGTACCGGAACAAAGATCGAAGAGGAGGGCGTGTGTCGACTTGCTTCGAATGGCAGGAGCGTCTGGAACGTTAATTAAATTAATCATCTGTTTTTGCGTGAATATTCCGGATCAGCGATCTTAAATATTGTGGATAAATCACTTTACTTTATGAACGACTGGGAAAAAATTCCGCAAGTTTTCAATTAGCCGATTAATTAAACGACGCGGAGCTTTCGGCTAATGTCCGCGTTAATTCTTTTCAGTGCTCAGCATCCGTTACTGAACCGGGAACAAAGCCTTCGCCCGCCATTGTACCGGAAGTGACGCTGACTGATGATTCCCGGCAAGCAGTTTGAAAAGAATTACGCTCAAAGAATAAGCAGATGGATGGATCTCCGATGGGTGCAATAGTGCTTCTGCAGCAGCCTTTTTGCAAGCTAGGAGAGGCGATGAAATATTGTACTCTTGTATCTACGCTAATGGCGCGTTTGCTTCAGATTTATATATCGCTTCGGATTTTAGCGTTGAAATCAATCCGGAATCACGAGACGCCACCAAACCTCGACACCTACCACTTATGACATTGAAACACTCAATTACACACCCACATTTTTACGCAAATTGTCACCCTGAAATTCGAAAAGTTCGGCGACCCCTCAACGTAAAATTTCGGTATTTAAAGACGAGAACAATAAATTGACCCAGCGCAAAGTCAAGATTTAGCAAAAAAGTACAATATGACGGAAGAAAGGAAAGTTTCATTATAAGAAAGGTTTGTTTTTTGTTCATATTGTAATCCCTTGTAATTGACCAAACGCGTCTGTTTAACTTTCGCTGAGAAAAGCGGGGGCGTTTTTTATTAAATTGCCGAGTAAACGGTCGAAAATTTAATAAACAACATTACCGTAATAATATGTAAGAGTCGTTAGGTGAATTTTTTTTCGAAATCCCTCTTCACGCATCCTTGTTATACCGAAGCGGAGTAATTTTTGAGGGTCTCGGCATTTCCTGCTAGCAAGACGATCTATTTAATACGTTATCCGGGCTATTAATAAATTCCTGGTTGCTTGAAAAATAACGTTAAAACTTGATAATAAACGAGTACAGTTTTCGGTCGCAATAGAAATATAATAAAGCGTTATTTTTGATAAAACGCTCTGAAACCGTCGATATTTCAGGTTTAAGTTTTGCTGATATGAAACTTCTCGCATGGTCCAAGCTCTTATTTTAGTACATCAGTGCAAGGATAAAACGATTTCAATTGCTACGTAAAGTTAGATGGTATACGCGTCGCCTTATCGTCCAGATTTATTAGAAAGAGAATTTAATTCAGGTGGTGGAGAGGTGGGAGATTGGAAATTCCCGGTTTCGGCGGTCGGGCGGTATGGAAATCGAGTTTGAAGATTTCTTAATTAAATTTGTCTCGCATAATTTTCTATTTTTTTCTCGAATCTTTCCGGCCGTTAGTCTCCGATTCTTTTTCTTTTATTTTAAAGTTACTTCCCCCGGCTCCAACTTCTCGCCTGTAATGACGAATTGCATCAGCATAACGAGTTCGTCGAGAATATTACAGAAACAGTCGACTCACAGCGCATTTTTCCGGAAAGCGCCGCGTTATTAAAACCACTCTCGCTAATAAATTTAATTCTCACGTATTTCACTCGCAAGATGCAGGCACCTAACCATAACTCATTGACACCTAATAATTATCTATAGTTATTGTATTACATGTTAAACTTTTGAAGTGAGAATGGTAAATAAAACGTCCATCAGTTCTTGAAAACGTCGTGATCTTCTATTTACTTGATATATTATTTAACAATTATATACTTTCGTTCTATGTACCTACATATATTTTTAGTTACTCAAATTGTTTACAAAGACGTAAATTTGGCGTATTTTGTCTCTTTAAGTTAATTCTGCAAAATATAGAAGTTCGACAAATGGTGGAGGTGCCGGGTGAAAACCATAATATAAAAATGTATAAAAAATTAACGTAGAAAGTGAAAAACTTAATCTTCTTCTCTGAAATAGAATAAGATAAGACCTATCAAGGCAGCTATTAACTATTTGATTGTAACATATAGTTCAGAACTTACGCAGCTTGCTGTCTACATAAAATTTGAAAAAAGCAATACGCTAATTTTTTTAATTTCTAGGATAGAACATATTTCAAATTATTAAGAATGACGTAAATTTGGTTTTTCAAGTAGTTTTCCAAGAAATCTCGAAATAATTCTGCAAAGTGTAAAAAGTTGACAAATGGTAAAGAAATTATAATATAAAAATTTGTAGAAAATTAACAAATAAAATTAAGAAGATGGTAATTTTTTCTCGGTTATCTCTTATCATGCAGTTTGAAACTCTTTTAGTGCGTTACTTCTTTCAAACTTTAATGTTTCCTTTTGTATTTCTTTGCTCACACAACTGTTGAAAGTATCCAACAATATAGTATCCAACAATAGTGTAACATATTTTTACCGAATTTTTACTGTTTAAATGTTTAGATGGGACATTGCTCTCATTATCATAAAGAGCCTCGATTCTACTGATTTTACTGAAAACTATAGAAATACTAGATTTGGCAGTTAAATAAATAAGAATGTAAAAATTAATAGGATCGAATAACATTAATAAGTACTGTAGAGAAATAAAAACAAAAAAATCTTGAATTGAATAGGCAGCCGAGGAATTCTCACAATAATAGTAAGTTACAAAACTTTTCTAATTTTGATATTTTGGCAAAAGCTGTTTGAATCCTAACTGCCCCAACTGAAATCGGGTGATTTTTCGGATTGATATGAACGTAATAATAATAATAGTTCGTTCCTTGTATGGTTGTAAAATCTGAAACTTTATTTTGGCGCAGGTACTTAAACAAGTTTAATAAAACGCTAATCAGTTATACGAGCAATTTTGTTTTCCAGCCAGTTAATTTCTAGAGATTTATAAAACTTGATTCGAGGAAGGGTCAAGTTCAATAACTGCAAATGTAAAACTGATAATAATATCGAATGAGCACAGTATAGCGCTATCTATAAATTTCATGTCCATGCCCATAACTGTTCTGAGGAAAATTGAATGATTTTCTTCTCCCGTATCTACTGATTAAATTTTTATGGGCAACTCTTGGTTCACTGCTACGATAGATTTATTTTTCTACCTCTGCGCTAACGGCAATCACAAAATTAAGTTTAATTAATTCCGTGGCTTTATTTCTTTGCACGTCTCCACTCTGGAAAGTTGCACTTTTATAAAGTGAACAATATTCGAGAAATTTAATGAAGTAAAATGTAACATTTTAATTCTGGCCTCTGCTCTCAGAAGTTTTTCTCATTTCGCCTACATTTTCTGCTTTTAATGTAAAAATATTAAAGTTTGACTTGTGCAACTCTTAAATGAAATTGAGTCTGTCGCCAGCTTCGTCAAAACTTCCAACTTTTAATCTAGCACCTTCCAAATAGACGGCTGCTTTATTCCAAATTGCCATGCACGACGGCCGACCTGCATACAAACGGAAATCACAATCGCAGCAGGGACGTTAAATTTTAATACTATCTAGGTATTTCGCAAAAGACAATTTGCCTTTAACTTCAAAGCTATTCAGGCTTCAGTCAGATGCTTATCACAAACTTATTATAAAATTTTCTCGACGTTTCGTAGAGTTTTTAAACTAAAGTGATCGACTGCTTCTTTTTACGTAAATTGTAACGTTATCTCTTAGGATCTCTGTACAAAGTAAATTTTGCTGGAGCAAGTCAAATAGAAATCTTTCGAGCGATCAAGTAGTCCTTTCGTAAAGGTGCCTCGACGGCAGTTTTCCTCCGTGCAGAAGGCTATTTCGTTGAAACTCCGGTTGGGTTCCGGGATTGGAGATGGCGCTCGACGCAACGTTCGCAAATAATTGAAGCTGCGCAACAGGGTTTTGGGTATTATCCTTATTTTCAGGGTAGTCCTGTTTAGTCCTATCGGAAATATTTCACAGTTCGGTCGAAATTTCGTTGATAAGTCCTTCCAGTCGCACATAACAGTCAATCAGTGGCACAGACTGCTTAGGGGATATTAATGGTGAGAAAAAATGCTTCTTCAGGTCGTTAGGATGCAATTCGCGGCAATTTCGCTAAAAGCAACTTTTGCCCGACCGTTACTGTGTTTTTTAGCGTTACATCTATCAAATCGTTGATTTTTTTACCCTTCTAACTCAATTTCAGATTACGAGGGGAACCAAAAATAATTATCGCGTGATGCCGGAAAATTTATTTCAATTAAAAATTGGACTGTTCCATAAAGAAAATTTTGGGTATTGTGATTAATGAAGGACACGTTCATTTGTGTAGAATCCGGGGATAAAAGCTGTCTTTGACGACGATTTGGTAATTATTACATTGTTTATCACGTAACGCCGACAACCCTTCTCAAAGCTGCTCGCAGGACTTTGCATTAATGAACCGGCCTTTTCGGCGATACAAGAACTTAACAAACCCAGCAACACTATCGACTCTCAATTGACGCATATCCAGTTCGTTTCAAAGCTCTTCTGTAAAACAGGTGGCGCATCCCCGAACCTTTCACCTCTTTTTACGTCTGCTTCCTCGCTCCGGTATTTGCTTAAATTCCAAAGGAAGAGTTCAAGGCATCGCCATTAAAAGAAACAGCTTCTCGTGCAAGCAGACGCGGTTTATCTGTCGAATTCAATTAGTTCATTGAAACTGAAACCCCGTTTCGTTCAGCTGTTGAGCCCGAAAAGGACGCTCTAATGTTTTTTAATTCGTTCTTTCGCGTTCACCCTATAGATAAACGGCGAAATGGCAACGGTACACATTTCAATTTCAAATTAGGTGTTTGGCTGTTTGAACGTTGAGTACCTGGGGATCGTCAAATTAAAACGTTAAACAGGAGTCGCAAATGAAATTTCAATTTTTGCACCCACTCGCTCGACGTGTTAATGAAGCAATTAAATTCGCGTTTTGACGTTTTGTGGAACAATACATCATTCACGGTTTTGTTGCAGAAATGGCGGTTCTAACGCGATTATTAGGTGACGGCCGGATATCATTCTTTTGCAATTACATACAATATTCGGCATTACACGGTTATCCCTATTATTAATTAAACAGGAGAGTAGCTGAATTATACACGATTTTAGATGCGCCCTTCTATGCCCGGCCACTGCAAGTTTTAATGTTCATCCGTAATTTGATTATTTAAATGGACACCACAAAACTTTTCGACTGTGACATGTGGAAGTTCTTGATTTTATAAATTAGGTAAAGCTTATGGATGCGACAGAAATGAATTTGGAAGAAGGTAAATTTTTGCCTTAATATTGTACGAAATTAATGATCTAATGTCACATTTTCGTGTATTTGTAGCAAGGAAACATGATCGTCTTCTTTTAGTTAAGGAAGGAACTTTCGCGAGCATCTTACGTTTTCAAGGTCAGGCTAAGCAATTATTTTTGCAAAATATTTCTTCAAGTGAAAAATCATGATGTTCACTTAATGAAATGTCATACAATCCACCTACTTTAATCAAGAGAATGGCGTAACTACTATCGAGGAAAAGCTAATATAATAATACAAAAAATTGACAAGAATCGTCTGTGTATGATTTATTTCAGTAATTATTGTTCTGTGATTGTTGCTTATTCATACTGTCGTTTTGTTCTACCTACATGTGTATAAATTCTATAATACGTTTAATTAAGAATCTTTTACTAACAAGAACCACCAGTGCTGTTTCACATTTAGTGACTCTCCGTTCTGATGAAATTGTGTGGATAGTGGGTAGCACTCAACAAAATTTAATTTTCCCTTGTGAAAGTTTGTAACCAGACTCCCTCTATTACTATTCTATTAAAGCTGATCACAGGAATTTTGATTTACCACGAATTGGATTACACAAAGCACTCACTTAAGTCAAAAATATTCAGGACAGTCCGTACAAAAGAAACTATTTAATTTCTATTAAAGTGAATTGAATACTTTACAAAAGATTTACATCTTTATATAGTTTGGAAGTTTTTTGATAAACCGTTTGTTGTCGCCAACTGGACAAAATCCAGTTTCTAAAGTGAAGCATATTTTGATGTCCATATTGCTTGCTAATTATTGTCTGGTTTGATCAAAATTTTTATTTTTGTTACATTCACATAACAATAACTAATTTCGACTTTCACGTAAAGTTGGGCTGAAATTTCCACAATCCTCGGCTTAGAGAAGGGTTAATTTTTGAAAGTTAGTGAAATTGTGACTGGCGATGGCAGGCCTGAAAATGTTACGCCCAACCAATTCTCAACTCGCCCTCGCTTCTAACTGATCAATAATTAATAGAAGTTAATTCAAAAGTTAATATCTCAAACGAGCCGGCTTTGAATCTTAATAATTTCATTAATTTAATTGTCTCTATTTGCCAGTTAATTTTCAACGAGCCCAGTAAATTGCTTTATTTGCAGTCTCTGCAGCTGCAGCTGAATTTTTTTTATATCTTTCACTTATAACGTCGAAAACAAATAAATTTCATGTCTATCCGCAGTTTGAAGCTTTGTATCCAACATAAATTTCCATGTATGTTTATGATACGACATTCACCGTCCAGGTAGGGTTTTCTCTGGGGGAGTTAAGAATTTTTTAAAGCACGTAGAATCCCCGTCGTAAAATTTACGCCTGTTTGGATAAGCCGGTGTAAATATTTAATGCAGAAGGTTTATTGCGGCATCCTCGAGCTTTCCCAATGACTATTGTGTTATTCGTTAATTTAACGTTTTAGATTAGCAATCGAACTGACAGCTATTAAGTAGACAGGTCGATAATAAATAAGGAACTCTAAAGGTAATCTTGGGCTTTCTCCGCACCTGTTCATCCCAATTTATTCCTCGGATCCCGCATTTTCTGTTTCGAAGTAACTTTTTTGTTGTCAAACGTAAAATTTCAAATCAAATTAACGTTTCAAACTGGGACAGAAATATAATAAAAACTCCACTTCCTGCTGCCACTGCTAATTAAATTGACTCCCGATAATTTCGTCAAACAATTTTAATTACATATTTTTTTGTCGCTTGCCTCATTTTGGTTGCCACTTGAGTTAATAAAGATAAATTTGTTAACAAAATTTTAGAATACCGACTTCCTAAAAAAAAATATTATTAGCGCCCTGTATATTTTGCTTCAGCTGCCGGGCGGCTTCAAGGGTTGACGTCACGAACCGCAATGCGCATGATTAAAGTTTCGTTTCCTTCATATTAATAACGAATGAGGGTAAATTTTACGAGTTCAGAAACTCACTGGTGATTTTTGGTCACCTCTTGTTTATTCTGCCCACAAATTTGGGAGAGGAACCGCCATTAACTTTAAGTTATCCTTTCAATAAAGTAATGTAAAATAAAAATACCATGGCGTTAATTTTTTTTTAAACTTTACAGCAACGGCTTTACACTGGTGCAAATGATGTTTGTTTGAGCAATCTCTGCCCCTGACGTATAAGTTAAGTAATTACTAAGGTTGTGAAAATGAAGGCAATAATGGTGGCCAAAAATTTCTCAGTTTTGCCTTAGGAAAATCGACGAGAATAACGACCAGGCCGTTGAATTATGCAGTCTACTAATTTAATTGGTTAAATTTACAGCACGTTGGAATAATCCTGAATTTATGTTGTTTCATTAAAAGGGCCTTGCTTATCTGGCTCAAGTCAGTTAATTTCGGCCGAATTGCAGCGAAAGATACAGGGTTGTAAAATGTTAACGGAGGATCGTTAAGCAATCCGAGGAGGTGCAGAAGCGCCGAAACTTGACGCCATCTTCAACCCTTCTAAAGACTGGTCTCTTTTTTATCGCATTTCAATTGATTCAGTTTCATAGTTCAGATAGCAAACCTGCTATTAAAACGAGGTGAGACCTAAAGACAATATCCGCAGCGCCACCTTTTAGTCGAACTGGAAACTGGCCCGCATCGTCATCTATTTGGCGGTAGCGCGGCTCAATTACCGAACTTTGACTGCTATTGAGAATAATTTTTGCCAAACTCTTTAGCAGTTTGGAGGTTTTAAAACTTGCCTTGTTGTAAATTGTGATAACCCTGTGTAAGTAGCAAACTTACCGACAAAGCGGCAAATCCTTTTGAAAGTGCGCCCCGAGTGGCCGCTTCCATAAAGCTCAGTCCAGCAACATGTTAGGGCGCGTCTCTGAAAAACCGTTGCGAGTCCCGAGAAAGGGCCCCAAAGCGTCGGATTTATTGGACCGAACGTACAATTTACATTACATAAGCGGCGATGGTCATCATTGTAACCAGGCCGATATTATCAAACATTTCAGTTTTGTAAAGGTTGAATGTGAAATCGATAGAGCGCGATCATCCGACGAAAGCACTTTAAACCTAATCTATCTGTACTAAACTAGAAGATATCATGGATATATCTCTTTGAATACAATACGTACGTTTACAAATTTCGTGTGTCGTTCCACCGAGAATGTTTAGTTTTTGCTAGTCCCCGAAGCGCACCGACAATCTCCAGATAACCCTCTGAATATTGCCTGCCATATGAAAAATAGTGTTTGTACTTTCGGCGTTGATAAATCCACGTTACGAAGGATATTGAGAAATTTTGCCCAGTTATGTTGATTCTAAAAATGTCTTGCAGCTTCCTCTGGAATATAAATGGGGCAGTAAGAGAAGCGTAGGTCAATTTCTTCCGTGAAATGAGTCGGGTTAGCCGAATAAGTGCAAACAGTCACGTTATTTTAATGAAAAATTTCATAGGGAAAGGGTTGGCATTTTTATGACGGACACTAAAAAAACCAGTAATTATTTTTGGGGAGTCCTTTTATTTGTCAAATTACTCTCCCTTCTCTTTCTTTTCAAATTGCAGAACAGAGCTTTCAATAAATAAAACCAAATCTTGCCTCCCATGAAAAATTTGAATTCAATGTCTCAACAATCAATTTAGGTATCTTAACAAAAAATTATATATAAATAATCTAAGACCTCCATATAATTGAAAACTAGTCAAATTTCCCTAAATTTATCCCACGAGAGTACAAAAGCCACGTAATAGAATGTCGCAAATGGCGGAGGCGCCGGGTGAATTTAGAAATATTCGTTACCTAGCTGAACATTACACCATGCTTGTTATGGATTTTGTGGTTACTCTCCGAGGATTAGGTTGAAGAGACTCACTGGTTTGTTAGTAAAAGTTTAATAGGAATTACCCAATTATTTTCCTCTTTTGACCTGAAACTTTTTTGTTCCGCAAAATTTTGAGGAAAATATTTAAGATGCCATATTCATAAAGCTTCGGTTATGTGTTTAAAAAAATTTACGGACTACCTAACTAGAATTGTTTCAAAGTCTCGCGTATTCAAAGGCGGGGTAGGTCACGGTTGCTACGTTATAACTTAGAAGCCGTAAGGGTAATGGCGGGGAAAATTTGGTGGCGTCAGTCTTGCTTCATTGCACCCCCCAATCCGAAACGAAATTACACGACTAACACTAAAAAGCGCCATAACTGCAATAATCCGCCGTCATTAGCATGAAATTTTGCAGATAAGGGTTTCCCAAGACCCTAATGTAACTATTTAAGTGTAATCTCACCTTACCTAATGTTGTTCTAAATGGAAAGGCAACGACTAAATTAGTATTTTTCTAATATTTGGTTGTAGGCCACTTTTGTCAAAGAACACCCCCCAGACGAGACGCTCTTTTCCCGGTGCCACTTCTGAACAAGCTGCTTCTGGATTACTTTCTTAAACGCGATATTTTCCCTTTTCAAAGCATTTGCCTTTTCCTTTAAAACCAATTTAAGAAACTTTAATGCCTCTCCAAACACATTTAAGTATCGCAAAACCTCAGCAAAATTTAACGTTATAACACCGGCATCAAAGCTACCATTTAAATTGCATCGCGTGTTATTGGAGTATTGACGCGTGGATGGCAAATGAGTGTGTTTTCCGGCGGTTGGAACGCGTTTAGGTTTAAAAGCTCGGCTCCAACAGGAGCAATCAGGACGTCCGTCGATCGAAACGCTAGCGTAAACCGGGGGACAGATTGGTGATGGACGACTGTAATGATAGAGGCGTGACGAGTGATAGAGCATGAGACAGATATTTACGCGTCCTAAAATAAACCGTAACTAGGAATTACCAGCAAATCCAGAGCTTTCAATGGGCTTCCGGTCTCGCCCGAAAGGGTGCAGAGAACGGTTCGATGATGAGAAAGTATGAGCGAGAGGTTGCGGAATTCGCCTCGCTGTCGACTTGTGTTACAACGAAACGAAACAAATTCATCTTCTGCCATTTTTCAATACGCTGCTCGGGACGGGCTCCGTTCCATCAACCTTCAGTCGACCAACAATGAGCAAGTTACGTACGTAGAGGCTCACATCTCCAAATAGGAGGCTCAAAACTTACATTTCGATATCTCTTAATGAAGCTTTTGAGAACCGCGACAATTTAAGACCAGCAATAGGAACTGTTTGCGTGGTTTAAGCAATAAAAGTAAATTGAAAGACCTAAATTTCAATTTGTACCACAAAAAAATAAATATTTGAGCAATAAGACCGCTGCTAGGAGGAAATTAGAGAATAGGCTATCAATGGTAAAAAATGCTTCCAAGTTGGAGTCATTATTGTTGTATGCGGTCACCGACCCTCTGCTTTTACCTGATCCGAAATAAATTGGTTACAAATTACACGCATAGCCGTCTTCAATCAATAACGGAAAGATTGGCAATAAAGCAAACTCGTCCTCTACAATATCTCATTAGCGGCTAGTTTCAGATAACAAACGTGTCAATTGTTATGTCAACACGTCAACAATTAAGAAACAAAACAAGCAATTGCCCCATTTCTGTAGAAGCGGCAAACTTGAAAGCAGCTGCCTAAATATAGCGATGGTGATGTGCGCTTCCTCATTTTTAAACCATATCCGATTTGCGCAGTCGGAATTACTTGTAGGTAAATGAATCTTGGCCAATTTTGGAAACGTGCGGTCAGCGCAAACAGCCCGGAAAGCCCTGACCGAATTCCTCAAATCGTTTCCTTCGACCACAATCCCATTCATAAAAAGTAATACCCCAAATTGGTTGCTCACGCATCTACAAAACTTGCTAAAGTTTCACGAAACAAAGACACGTTTAATTCATCTGTTGGTCGATAACCGAAAAAATCCGGGATCAATACGACCGACACTAGCTTTCAATTAGCCAATGTCGAAAGTACCTGAAGAGCAAGGGGTTAAGCTGCGTCAGAATAAGGGAGTGACAGGGCGCAATGAAAAGCGCTTCGAGATGAAGCTACTGTGTCAGCGAAATCGCATTGTGCTATTCTTAACCCTCTGATTTACGACAGAATTCTTTAAGCAATTTGTCTCTGGGTTTCTGTATTGTTTTTAGGGGTAGCCGGGATGAGGAGAGAATTGGACAACAAGTGGATTGATAAAGATAAAATATTGGACTCGCATTCATGAACTTGAATGAACGAGAATAGCTCGGAGGTGTTGTTGTCCGGTCTGTTTTGTTTATGATGGAGGCCAGTCGGGATAAATCACGTCGTTATTGAGGAAAACCGGGAGAGGGGGGATTTATTTTGGAAATAATCGGTGTATATGCATCACTTTGCCGAACCCTTTTTTGGCTAAGGGACGCGGATCGCTGAGACTGACTACACCAGATATGCACCCTTTCGGCCAAACAGTTCACACAACCTTTCGATCGAATAGTAAAAGAAAAAACCTGTAATGGAGTTTTATAGAAAAAACTACGGCGATGAATGGAAATTTCGTTCTTTAGCAACAGTTGGGAGTTCTGCTCCTAACCAATGGTAAAGAGAAAAAATAAATTACTCTCCTAGAACAAGGTTTCAATTGAAATAAGGGAAATTGTTGATAGATTAGACTTTCATCCCATGCAAATCCTTAGTTGCTGACTTGTTGGATCACAAAACTGTTACCAATAATGCAATAAAAGATTCCTGATTATGTTTTACTTTAGTTTTGCGAAACGACAAAAAATATAAAAACATCGGCATCGACAGCGCACACACAAACATTTCTTTTTTGTTACTGCTGTCTGAAACACGTTTCTTTTTCAATACCTAACACGGTTTTTCGAGCGCTTACGTTATCGCGATAAGAATTGTTCAATTTTTTGTCCGTGTTTCACAAAAATAATGAACTTTTCTAACTCGAACCTTTTCAGCCCGTAACTTTAAGAACCAGTCTCATAAACAAATTAATGGATACTTACCGGGCGATAAATATCTAAATAAAGATTAGGTTTTAAAAATTATTTGGTGTAATTAAAATTTTAATTAGCGCTCAAAACTGAATAGGTACTCATAAACAACATGTCTTGCATTTTGTAAACGTTTAAGCAATGTTATTCTCATATTATATGCTTAATAATAAGGCGAGATGGCAGTGGCTTCGATGTTCAACCAGCAACCTTTCTTTTCATATAATTTATTCTTCTATTTTCTTGTTTTTACCCGGGGCATCCACTAATTTGGCCCTTATTCTCAATTTAAGCAAAAATCCTCGCCGAATTTTTATTTTGTGTGTCAAGAAGTTTTTGAGGTTTGTCGCCAAATTGCTCCAACATTAATTTCTTGCATTTTCAGGTTTTAAATTTCGACTGAAATCGCTGAGAATGGGGAAAGGAGACAAACGAGGAAGTCAGCGATCCGATAGTGGTACGTTGATTTTATGAAACATCGTCCGTTTCCTTGAAACTTTTAATTTTTGTTAACAAAGCGCTCCATTTAATTTCCAGGGTTGAAGCGCGATTTTTGTAGTTCGAGCTTAATCCGTTTGGAAAGCGCGCTTCCGTAAAAGGCCCGTGACTGTAGAAATTTGAGCTATAATGCACCGAAATGACGTGCTATTGAGGGCTATATCAGCGGATTTCGGCTTTCATATAACTAGAGTGGAGTTAAACTCGATTACGCGGAAGTACGTCATCGCGCACCACCTCTCCACCCGCCCCGGGGGTTGGGTCGTCATTTTATCATCTCCCTGCCTTCCAGGGCAAATATTTGAAATAGTTCGCCAAAGCTCTGTAAAGCCTTCACATATGATACTACTTTATCCCTCCAATTCGCTTCATCGCTGCGAAATCATCGCTTTGAACCAGCCACGGCAACTTTTTAAGCGCACGGTCAGATTTTTATTTTAGGAAAATTTGAGGGGCCGCAAGTAAAAATAATTATAACAATATTAATTTATATTTATTTATGGGCTTCCAAATTGAGTCATTACTCTTCGGATAAGTTCCGGTAATTTTGGATAGAAAAAGTTTCAGAAGAAACCCAATGAATCCTACATCTCCTAAACCTGCTTTTCATATTTGAAGATATAAGGTGCTTTCAACAATGAAAGGAGAGGAAAAGATCTTTAAACTAATTTCTTGCCGACGAAGAAACATTTATAACCTTAGTCAAAAATAAGCGCGGACCGTATTTCTTAAAGGATCGTATTTAACAGTCTATCAAATTTACCTAATATTTTCATACAAAAAAATACTTTCATTTCCCAAAAATACTAAATGCTCACCAAAATTAAGAAAATACATAATCTTAAAGCGACAACCTATTATTGAGATAATGCTGGCCTCTTATATATTTTGTTCGCCAAAATAACTTTTGTTGACCATAAATACTAAATGTTCACCAAATTTTATTCCGCATTTAATTCTAACATAATACCCAGATATTTAATTTTCGACAGTGTCTTATATTATTTAGCAGTTAAAACTACTATTTGTTGATCAAAAATACACAAACAATAAAATGTTGTGCAATTGGTAGATAATTTTATGCAAAATCATAGATATAGATGTGCTAGGACAAGAAAAATAAGAATAAAAATAAAAGTGGTTTGCACAAAAAAAGATATTGATTTCCGTAATATATAAATGCTTTGCTGTAATTGGCTTTCATTATGTAAAACGTAAAACTTCCTTTAGTGGTAATTTCTAATCGTGCTTTTAAAAAAAAAAATACAGGGCCCTGAACTCACCTTGTACAAAACTTTTTTCGCGTGCCTCTTGTCTGGAAGCGCAAGCAGCAAGGAGAGATGCCCGAGCATATTTCATTTTTGGAGTAATAGAATAATTATTTGACGCACAAATGGTTTTTTTGAGACACACTAAATATAAATGGATAGCGCGAATATTTATTATGTACAGCACGGACGCGTAACTTGAGCGTTCTAAATTTGCTGAACATTTAGTAAAATTGATAGACATATAGAATTTAAAATGTAAGCAATGGTAAAACAATACGCAGCATAGTTATTTTGGTGGTGATTTTCTCATTTTCTGATGTATAATAATTTGGGTTTCATTTAGATTTTTGGTCATGGTTTACTTTACCCACTCTTCGATTTTCAAAAAACTAATTACACCAACGCATTTGTCACCATGTATACATTACGAAAATCAATATCTTTTCTTGTGTAAACTACTTTTATTTTTACTCATTTTCCTTGCCCTGGCACATCTTTTTTTTTCTATAAATTTTGCATAAAATTATTTATCATTTGCACAACATTTCATTGCTCAAAATGGCATTTTAATGTTGTTTTACGATGGTTTCCAAAAAACAGCACAAAAAGCGAAAAGTGGACATTGTAAACAATTACCAAATTTTTTGATGCTCATTAAATTTTCTGGTGGACAGTGCAAGAGATGCATAGTTTAATTTGGTGTACATTATATTTTGTTCCTTTTCTTAAATCTTGTTTGGAGATAACGAATTTGCCTACAAAGGTGAAGAGTGTCGTCTTTGTAGTTGGGCGATGAAAAGTGGAAATTAAAAAGTATCGACCACCCGACATTAATCAAACGCTCACTTAGGAGAAAATTGTCAGGAAATGGCAAACCGTTTTATCGTTTCTGGGCGATTTTATTACTCTCGTCACGTATATCGCGGTTTTACGGGCTTTTCTGCATATAGTTAGGGGCGCTTTGTGTCGATAGATTTCACGCCGTATTGGCGATTTCGGTTAAAACGTTCATCTTGGCTCCGTCGAAAACGCGACTTTTAATCGAAAAACGTGGGCGCAACGAAACGACCAAATATCGAGCAAATCGCCGGCATTATCGCCAGATTGCAAGACTGTAACTCACGATATTACTGCGGAGTCCCCGCTTTTCTGTTTACACGATGTACGTAATCAACACGGGCGGGGCTCGGCCAAACGTTTGTAAATACTGAAGAAATATTGCGAGAAAGTTGGACAAAAATACAATAGTGTTTGTTCCAGTTGACGGCTTTTTTACTTACGTTACTCGCAAAGTCGTTACTTAACGCTGTTCTTGCGAGCCGGTTCGGCCGACTTCTCTCTGTTGGCAGCGGTTAAGACGAAACTCCATCTCGCGATGGAGGAAAGGAAACACCCAGTAGACGTACTTTAATTTCCGGAATTTATCTCGTTCTGGAGCCTGAATGACACCGGCTCCCTCTGAATTCATAATTGAAGCGCCGCGACAGTGCAACCCTTCGAAGCATTTCTGCAAGCCAACATCAGTCAAAATCTCGAACCTCAGCGACCGCTGTTCCCGCCGCAACTCCAAGCTCCAAGTACCTAGTGCCACTAGTATTTCACCTTCTCTTATTTCTAGCGTCTATCGGTTTTTTTGCAGTGCCTGCTTTGAAAGAGCCTACAGCCGTTTCCAAGATCATCAATTTGAAGTCGACAATAACTACGTTGTTACGACAAAGGAAAGTGAAAAGTTAAAATTTGACGTCTCCTTTAATTTGATCATGGAACTGGCTGTTAGGTCTGATGTTAGGAAGGTCTAAATATAAATTTATTTCTTACTTCTTTGTTGGCCGAGGCGCTGGCAGCCAAACACTTTGGCCAACATTTCGCGATGGGAAGCGGCAATAAAAGAAGTTGTCGGGCACGTCGCGTCGCCGAAGAGAATATGTAAAAGCGGTGCGGTGGAAAAAAAAATTATTAAGCAATGCCAGCTTTGTCGCTTTGGGGCCTCGACAGGCACGCTTCAGCTGATTCCAATTTCAACAATGGAACCTCGAATCTTAAGCGTAGAAACGGGACACTCACTTAATGCACGCAGATCCCAGTTCCCACACCTGACTTGATTCGAATAGATTAAATAAAACGAATTCGCCTGGAGAGCGTCTCCTCGTCAAAACCCTCCAGCAACACTCCTCGATTCCCTCCTGTAACTTGTCGCACAGCGAGGCACGTACAGCGTAGCATGAAAATCAAATAAAAGCAACATTGATAGCGTCGCAACGCGGACCGCCAATGTATGTGAAAATTATTTCAAACAAATCCGAAATGAGTTGAATAAAAAAAATGGGGGAGGGTTTTGAGGGTTGCGGTCACGAAATAAGCTGTTTGGGCTCTAATTCGCGGCGTCCTCCAGCAACAAGTTGCCGTGACATTTTAGAAACATGACGTCTTCAATTTTTTATAAGCTTCGCCTGGAGTTGGATGGGACTAGTGTCGGATCAAAAGGAGTTAAATTTGTTTATGCCTTCAGCCGGAAAATAAGTTTCTTATCGCGGAGCTGAATTATTGAGGAAAATTTCGACCTCCTGAAATTGCGCTTTCGGACACTCAATCTTCGACCGACCCTTACGTGCACGTTTCAACGGATTAACTCAATAAGCGCAAAATTTCAACTTTTCAGTTTGGTACGATGTTGATGTGCAAGATTTAGCGAGCGCGTTACCTCGGAGGCATTTGTTGGATCATGATCTCGGCGATTGCTCTCATCCCCCGCGTTCAAGCCTGCAATTGCGAGTTACTGCAACTAATCCAGTGCGAATCAGCTCATGCAATAAATTAAACCTGTATCTGGATTCACCTGCAACCAGAAATTCTTGCCCTAGCGGAGAATTTGAGTCACGATAAACGGAAACGAAGCCATTACGATTCGCTTTCCCCAATTTATTTAAATCTCCGGAATACTTGAAATAGCGCGGCGTAATTATTTATTCAAGTTGGACGTGCAAAAATCACGGCGCCCCCATTGTTCACTCTACCCCAAATCAACTACGAAGTGGCGAACAACAATAAAACGGTTCCGAAATTCAAATACCCGTCCTCATTCGTCGGGCAATATCGCAAATATGTCAGCATTGCACCCCCCGATCACGTAGACAAGGGGGCAAATCCCGGATCCGATAGAATCTCAATGGACAACGAAAACCACTTCATAAATAAGCTTCCGGCTGGAAACACGATATTTCGTTGTATTTTCAGAAGTTGCAACCCTCGCAGACTTTCACTTACATGATTGCAGCCATCGGTGGCTGCAAACTCACTTAGAACTTTCCCGGAAGCCAATCCCGGTCGCTGCAGTTTTGCGTCGCTAATAAGAAAATAACATGAGGAGTTTGCCACGTAATTTGTTGTCGCACCAACGTAAATTATGCAGGTCAGTTTGCAGTCAAAGTCCCGAATGGAAGTTAATTACCCAAATTAATTTAACGCGTCCGCATACGGACGCTTTATCTATGCCTGCCAAGCTAAATTTAATCTATTAAACTTAGACCATAACAGCGCAGGAAAGTTGAGCTTAATATATATATTTCACCCGGGGGAACAAAAATATGTAAATTTGTACTTCGTTTGCATTTAAGCTGCGTCCGACAAGGAAATTCCTCCTGTTAACATACAGATGGATCCTAAAGAAGTTATCAAACGTACAGCTCGAAACGAAACGGCGTCATTCCCGTTGCAATCCGGTCGCGCCAAATTTCAAACCCCAATAGTGATGTTACTCGAGTATTGTAAACGCACATAAAAACTGTAACAATACAAAAATGAAAACGCGTATTATCGCAGCTTTCAGCGTTCGCTTTCTTTAAGTAAACCCGGAAGAACTGAGGTTTCAATAAGCTCCTTCAATATTCTTGGGGCGCCCCACTTAAGCGGCTGAAGCTCGACCATTGTGGCTTCGGGCAATCTGCATGAGATACGATACGATAGAACGGGGGGGTCGATGTGATTTATTGGCGTATTAAAAGGCGACTCTTGCAGATATCGAATTTGTCGGATACGTAACATTTTTAAAAGTGACAAAGCTTCGAGCTTCACCGAGCTCGTACTACCGCAATCTTGACACATTCCCACTGATTTATATTGTCTGAGGACGAAACATCAATAAAATTTATGAGCTCGTACCGATTCGACCTCTTCTCAACGCTTTTCATAGACGTTCGCCCAATAAATGCAAGCAGGAGACGAAAAGCGGAACGGGAAACTACTAAACGCTGCTCGCTCTGTACTCGACTAATTAAAATGGTGTTAGTCATGACATTCAAGGCGCAAACACGAAGACAAGATTGATGGAGGAGATTGTGACGTTTCAACTACATGGTTGCGAAACTAACGTTAAGTGTCAATACTTTAATTAGTTGGAGCTCACTCAACCTGTAATTACTACGTACCCACCTGTTTGTTGTTCGCAAGCATGTACCTAAAGGGTTTTCCAAACTGGTGCCTCTTCCAGTCATTTTTGTTGACTCATTTGGGTGATAAGGTTTCTCACTTTTTCGCTTTTTCCTAGCTTTCCCGCTCTCGTATTATGATTGGTTGTTTAAGTTTGAGCTTGAAATTGAATCCTCGACTCAACTTCTTCTCAAATCCCTCTTCATGAGCAGAGGTCTTCAGCTCACCACCAGCAGCAAGGTATCAAAAACATTTTGATGTTTCTTCCATATTTTACATTACGCTCATTCTCCCCTACTTGATAAGGCATTATTGATTTTAATTCCATAGAGTGGGTATAGAATGCCAAATTTTCTTTCACGTGCATTTCACGATTTCTTGAGGCAATTCTTCTAAATGAAAGGGTACAGAATCAGTTTTGGTCAATATTTGTTCAAACAATTTCTCTAATGAGTGAATGAACGTTTCATTAAATTAATTTTATTCGACAATAAATAACTATAAATACAGCTTAGTAGGTTATCATTTGAGGTGAAACCTGTATAATTAGCAACAACAATGATAATAACTGCCGACGTTCGTTTCGAGGTCGTTCCGGCCAATCGCTTGCATTTTTTCCCTAAACATCAATCGACCTCCTAGTTAAATTGGTTTCGAGGTCCGAACATCTTTTCAAATGAAACTCTCGGTTCTACATTCAGCAGACATTCGGCAAATTTAATTACCACTGCGGCTGCTGTCAGGAACTGCGACAGATGGCGGTAGCTTAGAGCTCTCCAGTCCCGGCCCTTCAACTACACAACTAACAAGGAGTTTTCTTTTCGTTTAATTGGACGCCGCACGCTATATCAGCCATACATGTCCTCAACACGATGACTTCTGCGGCTGTACGACGATCCTCTCTATAAAGAGACAGCGATTCATCACAGGCTGCCTGAACGATTCACCTAAATAGTTCAATTTGAAACTACAACTTAAATTTGTTTTCAACAAAGAAAACCTACAACTATAAGTACACTGACGCCTTATTTGCTCTTTGGAATTAAGCACCTATTAGCAATTTCTTTAGAAAAATTCCGAAAACATCACAGCTCCAAATTGCAGGTATAGTAAGACGAGTTTGGTTGAGTCTTTTAGGAACGTCAATATATACACAATAATTGTCCCATGTCCCTTTAACGGTTGTTGTTGTAATAGTTTAAGGCAGACGCTATCGCTGCTTTGGCGAAGTCATTGTTGCAAGGATTGTTGTCCCAGAAAGCTCCCGGACAACCGCGTTGATCGAAGCAGTCGTATCGAATTTCCCCATTGGTGGAGCAACACGAGATGATTGCCCAAACGCAATTGGTAGGTCCCGAAGGTTGTCCAGGTGGAGGCGAAGGATCACGTTGTCCTAGTGCCGGTGCAAAACTCGCTTCACTGTTTTGCTGTTGCTGTTGTTCTGCCGTGCCATTCGAAATGTTGTTGTGGTCTCTATGAACTAGAGGTGGATGAGTCGTGGTACGTCCTGGTCTCCTCGTAGGGCGCATCGCCCCTCCTGATCCTTGAGTGGTCGCCGTCGCCGATGAGTCGGGCCAAATCGGACCATCATCCTCCTCGTTGTTGAATCTATCCTTGATGTCAGGCGTGCTGTCGGAAGGACGGCTCGTAGTTCCTCTTGGCGGTAAATAAGGAGGTCCTTTGAAAGGTTTTTTTCCCGGGTTGACTTGAGGCGTTCCTGGATTGAGGTAGAGAGGTTGAGGGGGGTAATAAATCGGGATGCGTCCGGGAGCTCCGTAAATCGGAACGTAATACGGCCGACTCAATTGGTAAACGGGCGGGTTCCAAACTGCGAGACTCTCGTAAGGACTGGACTCGATCACTTGTCCCTGCCAGGGGTAGTAGCTTCTTTTTTGCTTCTTCGCTTCGATTGGGTGTAATTGGGTTTTTTTGGGGACCATGCGGACTTGATCTGTTGCTTCGGCGGCCGGTTCGCGGGCCTCGTATTGATCTACTTCCAAATCGGAGGGATGAGTCCTTGCCGTGCTTGCCAGCAGCAGCGCCGCCACAGCTATCACGCGTACGATTGTCATCCTGCAACAATTGGCGTTGGTCAGTGTCGGGGTTTTAATGGCGAGAGTGGAACGGGACGGGTCAAAAAATACGCTGGGCAAACAGCAGGACTCACAGCTTAATGCCTCGTATCAATATGTGATGATATACGAGTACACCCGGAATTAACATTGAGAATTAAAGCCGACTGATTTATGTGTAATGTCGATATCGAAACCGAACAGGGAAAAGATTAACTGTGAAAGGGTGGAGAAGCGTGGAAATCATCAAACCGGGGGTCAAATGCTGATTTCTTTTATTTTACATTCTGCTTAGAACTCAATGAGTTTCTTTTAGAAAGTGGAGATTATAGGTTTCCAATATTTTTTTTATAGTTACATAAAATAAAACTAGTATCTAATAATTATTGCTGAAGAGGTTCCACTTTTCAGTTTATGATATAAATTGCAACTCCAATCCTCTTAAGTGGAAGTTACTAGATGAATATAGTTTTAACTAAACTAAGGAGTTTCTGCCTAACCGTTTATCTTGGCAGCACTTAGGACAATGAACTGGACCTTAATTAAGCTGAATCTTGCGGTCGAACCGACTATCTAGTTATTACCGGCAACTGCGTCATCTTAGAGTGTTTGTGAGTTTATTGCCGCACGAGACTTTCAGGAAAATTTTGAGGTTCGAGTTATCAATGTTTTACCGCACGTTTTCCTTTATCCATGCGGAAACAAATTCTGATGCAATAAACAAGACCAATCGGAAGTCAGTCACAAGTGTGCGTAGGGTATTTACCATTTTTTAACAATTATCTACGTTACGTTATCTACGTTACGTTTTTATAAATTCTCAGAGAAGTCCATCATCAAAAAAATTTAATAGGAATTAATATAAACAATACCAGTAGAAACAATTAAATATTAATTTACAACCATAACATTAATTTTGTCATGTGGGTCCAACAAGGAAGCTCGCTCTCCTTCATTCAGTAAAAGAAAAGAATAAAAACCAAGAAAAGTTTGACGATGGAAAGAAGAAACCAAGACAAAGAAGGAGATTGAAACAGATTAAAAATTCTTGCAAATTGTTGATTAAGGTTCATTTTATTTTAGAGTTCGTCGCAAATGGTTACCTGAAAGCTCTCAATTCGTTTCCTACTGTGCGGCAGCACAATTAGAAATATAGAAAAGTTCTTAAACTATTCCAGCTTTTAATGTAGGAAAAGGTATCTTTGTTAAAATTTCAAATATAGTACGTGTTTCCTAAATTTGGAGTGCGTTTGGTTGATGGGTAATTCTGAGATAAAGAGTGACGAGTTGATGGAAATTCTTGTTCTCGTTTACACATTGTAGGTCGTGATGTCTATAAAAAGCTCTCCTCTCTACGGCAGAGATTGAAAAACGGATTGGCAAAAAAGTGAAGTGCCTTCGCAGACAAACAATGCAATTAGCATACAGACCCGTTGAAAACAAGAACGGGCGGATAAGAATACAAAAGATGCTGACAAGCTGCGAGAAAGCCAGTTAAATACGGCAGGAAATAAGGACAAGATTGCCGTAGTAAATTGGCGACGCTCGAACATCTGCCCTTAACTCCCTGCGCCATTCGGCGTATTACAATCGGAAAATCAAAAGTGGAAATTTGCGGACTTGCAGCCCTAATCCGGACTTGAACCGAAGTTAGGTGGTCTAAAAATAATCATTAAAAAAAATTAAATTGTCCTTATTTAATTAACAATTTTATGTGCACGATTGTTTTATAATTCCGTATTAAAATTAATACAAATTGTCAATTTCAAGATTAAATCCAATTTTGATTCTGAACAATTTTTTTCAGAAAGATGCAAAATTTTCAAAAATTTTGCAAAGTAAATTAATTTAACTGAGCAGTATCATTTTTTGTAAAAATGCTTAAAAAAATTATCAATGCTATCTAACCTTAAGATAGAACCCCATCAACTTTTGCTCCGGGAAATTATTTCTTACGAGATTAAAAATTTTCAAAAAACTCACTAAAGATGTTTCAAAGTGGTACTTCAAATTTACCTAAAAGATTGTAGTTATGGCACTGCACTAATTGAAACTGCCTTCGGTATGTCACAATCACACTGTCTGCCCACAAGCAAACGTGCCGTATATATCTTAAAACTTATCCGTCGAATTGACCAAGTAGCGTTTCCCCAACCACGTCACACGACAGACGAGAACTATGGAATAGGCAAAAATGTATTTCACGCTTCCTTCGAAATGACTTCAGCGTTCATGGAATCACCGACGATAGTAATAGTAATGCCTCACGTTTCAGTTCCACCTGAAATATGACGTAAAAATTTACGATCCGATAACGCGATAGTGACTGATCAAGAGACAGCCACTTACATCATTTTCCGGTTAGTAGGTATCGGAGATTTACTGACACATCCCGTTCGGATAAACCACAACAACCAAAATCAACATTCGAAATTCGGGTTTGTTCCAATTAAAAAAACGGCCCACTTTAGCCAACATGACAATTCCATTTGCTAAGACACTTTCAAGGATCTGACAAATAAACCTGATATAAATAATAATTAAAAAGTGGATACGCAAACAAATGGTCTCGGTGTTTAGATTGGCCAATTTGGCTAATGGACAAACAAGAAATGCAATGATCGGTAAACTTGCGGATCTAAAAAATCAATGTTGGGTTAGAGATTATTTCGATGAAAGAATTTTCATTATAAACGGATGGATAAGGCGAAATTACGATATTGCCTGCATTTCAGGTAAATATTTAACCATGTAAGTCTAAATTCAAACCGCAACGACAAACAAAGATCAGAAAACATTCTGATGTTCTTTCGTTGTATTCTGTTCGGGTTTTTCCGTTTACTTCAATTACTTCCTTATAAGGAAACAATGGTAACCAATGATTTTCAAAATTCGACGTTTTGTAAATAACTTTTCCGATTTCAGTAGATACTTTAGAATGAGAAATAGCATAGAAGAGCGCTTTGTTGATCTTGATCAGACCGATGCAATTTTAAGCAATAAGTATAAGTAAGCATTCAATTAAACAACGACGCTTTATAGGGTGTAGATAAAGCTCGCAGTATCCTGGTATGTACCATCTTGGATTTTCCTGACGGTAATGTGTCTAGTAAGCGAGACCGCATCCTTAATGACAGTGTTGAGTAATCGACCACATTAAGCCCGGTTTAAATTAGGAAGCGCCGTTTCATAATTTACGTTATTTGGGAGTCAAAAAAAAACTCTCTTTACGCGCCCACAAAAAAAAATTAATAAATATGTTTTTAATTTCGTGACCCAACATCGTGATAGGTCACTGCGATCGACCAAGTTCGATCCGGGAAGATTCGGCCATAGCCACAATCTCACCTCGAATGGCGGTTAAGTTTATTTATTGGATCGGAACGCTACTTGAGTAAATTTCAATCTAGAACGCCGCATGTAACCGTTAACGTTGTATTAGTAATTTAGTTTTTTTCGGTTTGGCTCACGATAACGAAACTAAGAAGTAACGTTTGTTCGGTCGTGATCTGAAATAACAAAAGCGCTTCATGACCATATCGATTTGCAATTGTAATCAGGTAAGTGACGTGGTCCCTTTGTTCTAAGCTCCACTTGATGGCGGGCTTAAATCCGTCATAAATAATCCTTAATGAAAATGGAAATTAAAATCCTTGATTTTGTTGCGTAGTATTTGCTGCGTTTGGCGAGGAGACTCCGACAGCATTGTCCAATACCTTAAAAATTGTAAGAATTTTGGTTTTGACTCATGTATTTTTCCAATAGCTGACATGTGGTCATGTGACTCAAAGAGTGAGTCAGACACGTAAAAAGGCTGTCTGGACTCATCATTTTTGGAACTTCAAATGCGTGAGCGGCGGAAGAGGGTTGATCCTATTTAAGTTGTAATTAAGATTCGCATGGATACAGACTAAGTATACCTCAGAACTCAGCAATATTAATGACAAAAGTTCTTCTGAACTGAGTTTTAGAATTTTCTCGTTACGGTTTAATAAATATTGGTCGTAGCTTTTCGCGATTTGACGTTTTGGTTGTCTTGTCATGAGCTTCAGAAGGTATCTATCTCTCTAAGAAAAGGGGCAAGAAATTTTATTTCAACATCGAGTACTCTCCCACATTTTGGCTAACAAAGTTCACCATATTTTACATAACTTTTGGTTAAGTTTTTATAGGCGTTGGTTAAAACAAAATTTCGAAACAAATTCTCTTTGAAAAAGAATGAGTGGAAACAATGTAATTAACACACTGCCATTATGTTGGTTACTGGTTTGTGTAAGATACAACTTGCGATAAATAAATTTTTGTGTCCTACTTGAATTACATAAAAAGATATTCTGTAATTCTGTAATCTTTGTAAAAGAACACAATAAGAAAAACAATAAAGTCTGGTAATTATGTGAGACAAAAGAGAAGGATATTCAGATGTCAATAATAAGTTTAATATTTCCCAAAAAGTTCACTCCATTCCAGTTCTCTAAAATGATTTGAAGAAATTAGTTACATCAATATGAAATATTTTACAATGGCAGAATGCTTGCCGCAAGCATTATCAATATAGTTTTAAATTTGTATGTTAGGTACCTACTTACATACAATTATCGCATCGCACTTTGAGTCACAAATAAATATCTATATCACACATTTTAAGTCTAGCTTGCACTCTAATTCATTCGAAACTCTATGACGGTAATAAAGCCTTCTTTTACCACCTACTGCCATTTACAAGAGACCGCAATAAACTATAGATGGCACATAATACGTAATTGAATTAAAAATATTTCTGGTATTTCATTCAATTGACACCATAAAAGAAACCGCAAAGAAAAATTAAGTTAAGATCTCAATAGTGGCAAGAACGGTCAAGGCTTTGACCTCCACTTGAACGATTACGTCTTCAAAAGGTAGGTAGTACGTTTATGAACGCCTCCACATTGTTTATAATAAGAAACTATCATAAGCTCTTAAGTAACACGCATATTTTTACATAAAATAATTTGAGTGTTATGAAAATTAGTATTGGAAAAATATTATGTTAAATGTAATTTTTAAACAATCTGTGGTAACAAATAAATATCCATAAACATGTGTACTTTACTAAAAATTGTCAGTGAGAACTCGCATGTTGTTGCAGTTGGTTGCAGGTCAAAAATAGTTTAGCTCATCAAATTAACCGCTCAGTAATAATTACAATTGGTGGTAATAATTAATAAAACAGGTCATAAAATTGAGTTATCGGATTGCAGTGTTATTTCCGCTAAAATTTTGTTTTCTCAAAACTTTTTCAAACAGAACTTATTTCAGTGGATATTTTGTTAAATTTGCGCAAGATAAAAAAATTAAAAAAATCTAATCGGCAGACTTAAGAAGGATGAAAGTTCAATAAATCACAAACTATTTCAATTAATGATTACCTGCCGGTCGTTGGTATGCGATTATGTTGTCTTCAAACAGGGCAATAATTCGGAGCACTTAACCACAATATCTACCAACTTAACTTGTGTCTAATTTGTGGTTAACCACATCAGACGAAATGTAGCGAATAAATGGATCGTTCCTGCCTCGGCTCCGTAAATATACTAAAGCCACCACTGTTCACTAGACGGAATTACTCATCTCGATCATCCCGTGGAACTTAAAGCATGTGGTTGGAGTGGTAACGTCATCCAACTTTATACCTCTTATCTTCAAAAAATAAATCTGGTTTAATTTTACAACTTTTCCCATCAAACACTGACGAGTGTTGACAGCTCCAAATCAGTTGGTGCTTTAATGCAGTATTAAATTAGCGGCATGAACGATAGTAAAAGTTTGTTTAAACTTGAACAAAATTTATTATCTTAGATCAATAGAAAAATCTAGACGATGCCAGAAAAATAAATAAATGTGCACCACCAATTAACCGTTTAGATTTAGCTTCTTTTGAAATTTGTTTTGTTTAAACTTATCGCGTGTAATTTAGAAACAAATTGGGTAACCCTATTAAAATTAGTTTGTATGTCCAAACAGCCTACGTTAATTTTCAAGAACTTTGAGAAGATTAAACGTTTCGTTTCCCGAGACCTTCGTCCTGCCTTAATCGCAACACTAGTGGACAAGTTGTGGGTGCGAATTGTCGGGCTTGAACTCTACCAACATTTGCTTAACAAAATATTCCAGAACTAAGCAGACGCATCTGTTGAACAATTTCCACGAGTTAATTGACACAATTACAGCTACCAGATGTAGGCACATCAAATTTTCGATCATCTCAAGCAACATCAACGTCATCACAACAAGCAGTAGTTTTCCGGCGCTAAAGAAGTAATGCGAGATGAAACTGACCATCGCGATGCTGGAGCATTAAATTACTTGTCAACTTGTGGCTCAAATTGCTTAGTCATTATTTGTAAAAAATAATAAAAATTAATTGATCCATCTCGAGCAGGAAAGCAAACATATATGATGATCGTCGCATCCGTTTTATCTCGCAAATTTTGTAAATAAACTAATCCTGCTGACGTTATGATAATAAAGGTACGGCCATTAACTTTTGAGTCATCTCAACAACACTGCTGTGCGTACATTTTGTGTGTTAAACACAATTCTATTGTTTAGAAATTTTCTACAGCACAATTGGAGAATAATAATTTTCCCTGCTGGCTGGGTGAATGTCGACCGTGACGACGTGATTCTGGGGTTGTATTATTATTAATTTTGCCATATTGTAAAGCGGGTAAAGTAGCGCTTCACCAAGGAGCAATAAATAGCAGGCTAAATGTAATGTTTAATGAAACTAGATTGGCACACATAATTTGCTGGAAACAATGAAGTGCAGCGTGAGGTGTGCATTAAATTTACACTGCGATGGACACGTTGACGGGTTAACGCGGAGAGGGCGGGGATAATTACAGTTTGCGAGCAATCAACGTAATAAAACTGCAGTGGAAAATTGCAATTTACTCCTAAAAGCAATGATAAAGGCGAGAGCAGCACCCAGGATCCGTAACAGCAACTAATACTAATTACGTCGAGGCTGGATCGCCAATACAAAAATGGCGGAGGCGCCGGGTGAATCTGGCGCGGCACCATCCGAATTCTCAAATGCGGCTTTTACGGATTTGATTTCGTTTTGCGACGAACTTACATCATTAATTACTTTTTTAAACAAAATTTTCAGACTAGAATTTCCTGTTTGAGCAGAAGTTATTTTAGGTTAAATCTCGTTTCTTTCAATTTTGTAACGAGGTGAACTTGAAAATGTTGTCAAAGTTGAGAAATGAAGTAACTCCAATTGTCTTCTTACCGTGTAGACTTCATCAACCCCGTTATACGAGTGCGACGCTCCGAGCTTAATGAAGAAAAATATGGCTTTATTTACAGGAGCAAACGGAGATGCTCCAACTACATATCGGTTAATTGAGCTCCACTGCCCCGAGGTACATTCACGTTTGTGTTTACCAAAGGAAAATAAATGATTTAAAATCAAAGCTGTTACTTTTGAACCGCATCCCTATTTCACTTTAGTGGATATTCACACTACAATAATCAAACAGGCAGCCTCTGGCTCGCCAACAACCTTTAGAAATATTTTTCTTTAAAACTCCGAAAGGAAATAATTAAAACTTTGAAACTAGTGGGCAATATAAGAGAACTTCTCCCTTTCCATTTCCAACAAGAGTGAAAATGAGGCAAAATTTGAATTGCGGTAATAATCACAATGATTCAACGAATGCGGCTGTATAGTAATAACTATTTATAATTTGGACTGAGGTACTGCATGTTGCAATTTTTTTGGGTTCCACTGGTTATCACAGACTTGTTTATGCACTATCTGACATAGCCATGCGTTATGGGGATTCCCCATTGCAAGGCTATTAGGGAACGGCGCATAAACCAACCACACGACGACTCACACGTAATTGACTCATTTGTGCTCGGGCTCAATATCGAAATAATGCGATTATTCTAGCCCAATTGTGTTTTTTTCTTCCGGTGCTAAATTCAATTACACGTGTGTATCGGGCATCGAACAACTAGCCGGAATCGCAATTTCGTTAGCGTTGACTTTCAAACGGAAATGCGGCAAAGTTCAACGAAATTCTTGCCGTATTGGACGTTCGGATTTCAGATGACAATGGGGAAATGCAAATTCTCGTGCGGCTGCAATATTAATAAAGAACTGTACATCTTATTTGCCATCTCGCTTTTGTGCGTTATGCTAAATTTCAATTTGAGAAGAGGAGGAACGACTAACAAACAGTTGGTAAAGCCATCACGAGACAGTCGGGAAAGTTACTGCGTGAATGTTTATGTTTATCGACCGTTACGTATTTATGGAAAGGAGACATGTGTAATTGTGTGTTGAAGAAGTTAATTGTAGTTTAATTAAATAATAAATTATCGCAACAAGATAAATGTTATGCTACGGCGATTAAATAAGACGTAGAGAGAAAGAAACCTACTTAACCGTTCTTGGTATTCGCAAATAGAGCGACGATGGATTGACGACTTTGGGATATCAGATTGAAAACAATTTTTTTTTGTAACTTTAAGTAAACTGTCTTGTAAAGTTTTTTAATCTTGACGTTTCAAGTCGTAAAAAAATAACTCATTAACAAAAAGATAAAACTCTCATGAACAATAACCGTCCTGTTCTTCGTTCACCGAAGAAATCGAAAGTTAGTGTTTTTTCTAATTTTATAAGAAATTTATTTGTTCTAACGTCGAATTGATTACGGATTTGAATTCAGGAAAGCCGATTACATAAGAAAACGCTTATTTCCAGCCTTTAGATGCAACGATGTCGATTTTAGGAATTTTTCGAATTTCTATCGATTGGGGTAGAAAAAAAAAAGTCGAAAATATTGAAACTTTTTACATCGATTTTATGACTCAATCTTATAGATTTCGAACCGCTTAACACGAATCTGACCGTAGTTTTCCTGTACAAGTCGTACTTTTTAAGATATGATCGTTCGAATGTTTCAATTCAAAATTTTCGTCAAAATCGACCTAAATTGCAAATTTCAACTTCTTTATTATTAGACTGACAATTTTTGTTCATATACCATTCGATAGCTTTTGTGAAATGGAGATATTTGATGTATTTGGATTTGATGTAAGTCTGCCCGTTCAAAAGTTAGAAAAGTTTGAATATTACAAGAAATCGAAACTTAGTGGTTTTTCTAATTTTATAAGAAATCTATTTATTCTAGCGTGGAATTGATTACGGATTTGAATTTAAGAAAACCGATTACATAAGAAAACGCTTATTTCCAGCCTTTAGGTGCAACGATGTCGATTTTAGGAATTTTTCGAATTTCTATCGATTGGGGTAGAAAAAAAAAAGTCGAAAATATTGAAACTTTTTACATCGATTTTATGACTTAATCTTATAGATTTCAAACCGCTTAACACGAATCTGACCGTAGTTTCCCTGTACAAGTCGTACTTTTTAAGATATGATCGTTCGAATGTTTCAATTCAAAATTTTCGTCAAAATCGACCTAAATTGCAAATTTCAACTTCTTTATTATTAGACTGACAATTTTTGTTCATATACCATTCGATAGCTTTTGTGAAATAGAGATATTTGACGTATTTGGATTTGATGTAGGTCTGCCCGTTCAAAAGTTAGAAGAGTTTGACTATTACAAGAATTCGAAACTTAGTGGTTTTTCTAATTTTATAAGAAATCTATTTATTCTAGCGTAGAATTGATTACGGATTTGAATTTAGAAAAGCCGATTACATAAGAAAACGTTTATTTCCAGCCTTTAGGTGCAACGATGTCGATTTTAGGAATTTTTCGAATTTCTATCGATTGGGGTAGAAAAAAAAAGTCGAAAATATTGAAATTTTTTACATCGATTTTATGACTTAATCTTATAGATTTCGAACCGCTTAACACGAATCTGATCGTAGTTTCCCTGTACAAGTCGTACTTTTTAAGATATGATCGTTCGAATGTTTCAATTCAAAAATTTTGTAAAAATCGACCTAAATTGGAAACTTTAACTTTTTTAACATTAGACCTAGAATTTTCGTTTATACAGCATTTGATAGCCTCTGTGAAACGGAAAAATTTGGTGTATCTAGATTTGATGTGAGTGTCTCCGTTCAAAAGTTACAAGAGTTTGAAAATTGAAAGAAATCGAAAGTTTGTGGTTTTTCTAATTTCTAATAACAGTCAAAAATGAAGCTGAATTTAGTTGTGAAAGAGAAAGCTTGAAAATGACCCTCGCAATTATAAATCTTCAATTATTGCCACTGAATTAGTAGAGTTTGTTCGAAACAGTTCGAGTAATTATTTAAAAAGAGTAAACTTTTCTACAAGATGAATCACTTGGTTTTTTGGCTAATGATCCTTATGGTTTTGGTTTCCAGTAACCACAATCAGGCCAATTAGCAAGGCTGAGAAACCACCTGAAAGGACAATTTTCGGGGTCTAAAAAAGTTGTAATAATGATGTAGAAGTTTGAGAAAGAATAATGTTGAAAATAACATTTTTGCTTCATCGTCATTATCAATAATTATTTGGTTAGTTAGTCGGCTCTGGGAATTGTAAAGAAATCTTTATGATCACAATGTTAAAGAAATGGAAGCGCTCATCAAATCTACAGCAAGGTCCTTGACCAAAAGATAAAAAATCTGATTTACATTTAAGTTGTTGGTCTGAAACCCACAACATTCTAAATTGCAACATACCTTCTAGGACATGCAAAAACCTCCACTGCATAAAAATAAAAGACAGCATGCCTAATCATCTGAAACAATCCACGCTCTTTTTTCAAATGCTGATGACTCAGTAACTTTTCCTACATAACTTCCAAATGAATTTCCTCCATAATGAAAATCATTGTTCAAACCATTTTGACCATTGAACAAACAATTGGGTGACGCTTTGATTCTAGTAACATCATTCATCTTCAACATAAACCGTCGAAGTTCTGCCTAAACCCCATTGAGAAATACCCATGAATACTTGATAGACGCGAATTCAATGAGTAAAAACGCGAGTTAAACGCTTGAATATCAAATTTAACGTCACAGTGCCGGATCAAAGTTCAAAGTAATGGCCGTTAAAGCGCTATACGTGACTTTTAATTATTTCACATCCTGCATCGTGGTTCGCCAATCAACCGCAATCACCCTTTAACGATAACCGCTTCGTCTCGGAATATTGGCAAAATATTATTACATGACTTCATCATCGAATCGAGAGGATCATTGGCTTTTCGCCATTGAACTACTTGGCCTTTTACATTTGATTGGCCCTGAATAACTGACAAGGTTGTCGTCTCGGTTTCGCAGCTAATTACGTGTTTGAGACGAGACAATGTACTTTGATGCCATGTTTTTGTCACATCATCAACAACTCGGATCATTTGATCTCTTTGACTGCGAGATTTTCCCCAATTTTCCTTTTCACTCCATTTAATTAATTCGTGATGCTTCTTAACTACCCCTGAGTTTCCGGGCACGTTTTTATGCCCTATTTAAATATTTGCTCGATGCTGGTTGTGATTTCGACGGCCATTACCCGCATTTGATGAAATTTAACATCCTGCTCTTCCTATTTGGATTGTATACGAAATTAGGTTAGACCGTCCTATTCCGAAATCAAAGCTTTTCAGCGATATCCCTTTATAACCTTATTGAATTTGCAGTTGGAGTTTCATCGCAAGGGCCATCCTGTTAACATGAATCTGTAATTAAACGGTTTCGATGAAACCTTTTGTTGTTTTAGGGTTAGGCCACAGTCAGTCGCCGGGAGCCGGACTCCCAATCCGTAAAAGCCTCGTTAATTCGGGAATTTAGGCACTATTCTAATAAGGATAATAAGAGCAATGCAGCTTTACGCATCGCCTAAACAAATGTTACGTTATTTTCTAACGCGAATGAGGAAATGTGTAATAGGTACCGATAACTTGTTTGGAGAGTGTAGAGTTCGGAAAATCTACGATAAAATTTGTTGGACCTTGAATACAAATTTATTGATTTCGAGGAAGAAAAAGAAAACCTCGCTTGTGACAAGGTTTCAAGTTGTAGCTTCCGCTGATGGGTCGCGTGAAGAGCTTTCAACTAAACGCGCCCTAGGGTCATTGTCATTGACAACTCGAAGATTTGAAAGAAATGCGTTGCCATCGCCATGGCGTCCCGATTATCCTTTTCGCAAAGGTAATGGTAATTTCGAAAGCGAGTGCGCCCTCATCTCCAGAAGGTCAATGTTATTGTGTCGTCGGCATTATTATTAACGTAACAATATCGGCTTTGATAAGGGCGAAATCATGAACAAGAGAAACAAAGGATCGGGAAGTCCAATACGCTAAACGTTTTCTCGCTTTCGCTGCCAATATCCGGTTCAATAAAGGGAATTTGGCATCAAAGTTATCACATTTATTTTGTTCTTTTTGTATAAAATGATTTAGGTACGATAAAATCAGCTTTCTTTATTAACGCTTTGACGAGTAAGCGGAGAGGAAAATTGTACATGCAGGAAAGGAGAAAGAGACCAAAGAAGAGGTTGTAAGGACAGCCATGAAATAAATATAGACTTGTCTAAAGACACTCGAATAGGTTTATAAGAAACTAAAAATAACAATCAAAAGAAAAATTGTAAGAAATAAAAACCAATAAGCTCTATGCAAGATATTTCAAATCACGTTATTCCGTTTTCTCCTCTCAATATAATTGCTTGTCAGCTATCAATAAAATTGTATATTGAAAGCTAAAGACCATGACCATTAAGCACTGGTGAATGTATAAAAGGTAAAAGTAAAAAATAAGAGTCAATAGAAAAATAATTGAACAATAGAATATTTTACAATGAACAATATCAACAATAGTAAAATATGATAAGGTCAAATTACATATTTGGAAAAACAGAAAAATGATAAAATATACAATTAGTACAAAAGTAACGAAGAGTGAAACCACATGTAGTTGAACGGATAACTTACATTTTCAACCCGAGATTAAAGTCAACCTTGGCTGATTATTTGACTTCAAACATGCGATGTTGATGAAAACCAGTTTTGCAAAGGAAGGTAGAGTCTTAAAAATTTAAATTTATTTTGATCTTTTTAAATTAAAGCAGGTTCCAAAAGAGTAAATACAGCATACAAAGCGCATAAAAATAAGATTTTGATCAATTTGATGGTTGATGGACCAGATATATACTACATATTGTTTAGGTAGTACAGGGTGGACATTAATTTTTTCACCACCTGTACCTACTATTTATTGTTTAATCAGCTTCCTCATAACTGGGGCAACGGCCTGTGGAGGAGATATTTATATCCCTAAAGAAGTAATTTCAAATAGTCGAGTTTTTCATGGAGGTACTGTACTGACAATTAGTGAAACATCCTTGTTTCTTATCTACTAAAGAATATATCCATCGTTTTAGAAAACAATTAACTCATAATTGCCACTGCTTATCTACATTTACCTGTATTGTTTATACCTACAACAAATTTGCTATGACCACGTGTCTGCATTCCAAGAATGACTTGTTGATTATACCTACAGAACCTTTCCCAGTTTTGTTAAACACAATAACGCAAATTGTTAAACGTCAACCTGTTAATGTTACGTTTAGTCTCGTCACGTTGTTTGAATACCTCAGCCAAAAATGCCAATAAACAATCATCATCCACATTGCAATCGCGTAACAAATAAGTAACGAACAATGACTACTTTCAAAATTTGGAATGTTGTTCCTGGTCTGTCCTCGGCATCGTCAAACCGGAAAACGACCGATTCCAACTGTCAGAACTGACAGAACTTTAACAATTTTTGTTGAAAATTATCGCATTGTTTTTAGCAACACCTCTCAGGCCATCGAGGAAGAACCCAATTTGTACCAACCATTACAACATAATAATTAACTCTTTTCAACCCAAGATTTCAATTCTTCCTCTTAGTCAACGTTAAGTCGACAAGTTCCGCGAATTTTCTTTCTGACGTCGTTAAAATTATGGTCTCGTGTGTCGGGAATCCCGACTCGGCTCGATAGTAACTGAGTTTTTCGATCAAAGTTTTGCGGTTATAATAACATAAACAAACGAGTCTCGACACCTGATTGCTATTACCGATAGACCTTTCTAACGTTTATTATTTAGACAAACACCTCGACATTTATGTTCTGACAATATTACGCAAGAAACGACAATCAAACATGTAGTACGTTGTTATTACAATACATTGGAAATTTTGCTTACCTAAAACTTGTCCTTTTCAGTCGATTCTCACTACACTCATCACGTTGTTGTAAATGTTTTTGAGCGACTTTGTCGAATTCGCTCGCATCACACGGTATACCTTACGAAACGGTACACAGAGTCGAGCATCGTGTTGGTCTGGGATTCTGCCCCCTCTGATGACAGTAGCCTGTGGTGGGGCCTCCTCAATTACCTTGGCTCTGGTAACCGTATTTGTTGTGATAATTTTTTCGTTAATGGTTCGGACCACATTTTATGTTTGAATTTCTCCTTTATTGTCGAACCAACCACAACTCGACGGATTAAAAACCAAAGTTGGACTTTTTGTTGATCGCGTTCGATGACATTGATGCTTTCATGACGTAGATGGTCATAGAAGGACTCCGATTAGCGGTCGGAATTTTTCAATTAGGGATCTGCTTCCAGACAATTCGTTAAACATTATTCTGGGTTTTCCACGTAATGATTGTGCATGTGTCTTTGAAAAAACAATTGAAACGTCGAGTTTTACGCAGTTACATAAACAGATAGGACTGTTTTTGTTAAATTTTTTGCTATAACGTTCAGTGCCGTATCATGTCACTGAACTTGACACAATACTTTTAGTTCACGTCGCCGATTAAACAAGCACTCATAATTTTATGCAGAAATTCACAAAATTAATAATTAGTCACTCTTTTCTTCATCAAATGAGGGAACTTCTCTGGGTATTGCGTAATGCTACAACAACTTTATTGCCTCAATATATTCCTTATTTAGCATTTAATCTCAAGTCATTGTGTTTTTTTCTCTAAACGCAGCTTCAGGAATTGCTAATAAATTATGTTGAAACACTAGTTTTCTCCTTTCCGCTAATGACTACTTTCATTTCGTGATAAGTATCTAATATTTTTTGGCTGTTCTTCACAAAATCTACAAATAATTTTTTGCTTTGAGTAAACCTTATTGTATACTCAGACTGTCTGGCTATAGTTGATTTAATAAATTAGTTTAATGAAATTAGTCTTAACTGTAGTTGGGCAAATAAATTCTGAATAGCTATAACAAAATGCCAAGATAGGATTAATCCAAAAACAGATGTAAGAAGATTAGCGCACCTGACTTGCTTTGGTTTGCCCCATGAACTTTATTCAAGTTCAATTTCTTTATGACCATGACCTGTCCTGTGGGTTTTTGATTTAGTCATAGATCATATCTTTTTATCTCTGCACCAATCGCAATGGTGCACCACGACGTCGATAGGGACTATAAATACTATACTCACCGCAATGTCAATTAACTCGGGAACGCTCTGACGCTTTTTTGGTTTTGTCATTGCGTTCACACCGATACCTTTTGATCCCGTCCTGAAATAAGAAATTCACAATTAGTGTCACGTAACTTTCAAAGAATCTAATCAAAACCACCAAAATACCCAATTAAAATTAAAGAACGAAGAGTCACGTAATCACCTAATTCTTAATTACTTCGCAACCAAATTCCTCCTTCCCATCTACGGAATCCTTCCTTAAACTTCTTTGTATTTTCCGAGCTTACGATTAAATTTAATCTCATTCCGACATCGTATCCCTCTAATTTCCCATACTTAATCCATCAACAACAAGAATTCGCAGTAAATCTACGACATCGCAACCATCCGCAAGTATTTCCAAATATAACTCGCGATCTTATTGATAGAAACAATGATCACTTATTGGGGAGGTGGGGAGTGATTGTATGTAAATGACGTCTTTGCAGCAATTTCTGTTTCAGTGTTACAGCCGCGTTTTATGCACGATTTCGTCGCAACGTTCCATCCTATTTCATCTCAATGGAATGTTGGCTCAGCAAGGCTAAGCCGCATTGTCTCATTAACGTAATTATTTCGAACTATTCTCATAATTTTCCTTTATAACGCTGCTTCTCGGCGGAGGTGGAACTAGTTCGACGCAGGCTTCCACAAAAATATCGATGCTAGCGCAATTTCCTTGATGCTTTATACACCGGAGGCGCGAAGAAAAGTAGAAATTAAGAAGGATGAGTAAAGTTATGGGGTCAAACGATATTTTATTAACGTCGAATTAAAATGATGAATTTACTGGTAGAAATTCCAGCATTTACGAAAAACTAAAAAGCGGATAATTAATTTATCTTTACACAATAAAATGAATGGTCTGCGGTCTGTTTGGTTTCAAATTTATGGTAATTTTCATTCAGAACAATTCTGTAAGGATCCACCTCCACACAATTTGCGGCTACCTACATAGTTTTTGGTCATTGGCCGCAATGCTGAAGCGTACCTAAGCGCTTCATGATTCACTCCGCGCTCTATGTAAACACTCCAACAATTGAAATAAAATTATTTGCAGGATGTCCATTAGATGCTTTATCACTGGATGAAATAATATCTAGCTGTGTTTGCACGAACTTGGCAAATTAATGACCGTTTTCCTTGAAACGACTAAAATGTGCGGATGTTACGAGCTGAAAACGATAAGAGGCAAAAGCTATTTATAAATTTTACAGGTAGATACGCGGGAGTGTTTAATTAACGAAGAAAAAATATTGGGCAATAAAACAATGCAATTTAAAATTTAATTTGGGCCCGCATCAGACAAAGTGCCATCAATTTCTCCAACAAATTACCCTGGCGTTTTGGGTGAAAACGGTTACATTCAACAACAGCAAGATAAGCGAATTTCACGTCTAAAAGTTACCAAATTTGTGGTCATTAGAACATTTTTTGATTTTTAAATATTCACAAAATTCTTTACATTTATAGTATTTTTAGTTCGCTATCAAAAAGCTGTAATTCGAAATTTTGTTTTAGGTGTGATTGCATACTCACAATCTGCAACAAAAAAAAGTTTACGTCTCAATATTATCAATACTGTCAAATTTGTGACTAAAATAACAATTTTTCTTTACAAAACCATTTTAAAGTTATAAAATGTATGAATTTCAATTTGATACATGACTTAAAGTAAAATATAGATCAAGTCCACAGTTAACAATGTTCACTCCTCCAAATTCCCATCACGTAACCTTTAAGTGTGAATTTTCAAGATTAAACGTTCAATGCACAAGAACATCGAAAGTTACTTTTTGTTAAACAATTTAAATGGGTATGATCTTAATAAAAATTTGACCCTGATCGAATACGCTCTCCTTTTAATTATAGGTATTGCCTAAGCAAGCAACTTTACCATATATGCAATTAATGAAATGTTCAAACACTAATTGAAAGAAGAAGATAAATATTGGAGATGAAATCGTGTAAACAAGCAATCAGGAGAAAAATTACTACAAGTGTTTGCTAACTTAAACAACAGGATACTAATCCATCAAACTCACAGACCATGGATAATTGTACCTGCAATCAGCAGCTTCTGAAGCGTTGTAATTGTTAAAACTGCCGTTCGCTTTAATTAAATCTTTACATGAGAACCAGGTTTTTTTTGCCAAATCATTTAAATAATCTAACTTAGTTCACTGAATGAAAAAATTATACAAAATCCTCCAACCGTAATGTTGTTGTATTTTATTAAAATTTATGCGTTTTTTGATCTCGACCGTTTTTTTTAACAAACCGCAACATTCATTGACTAAATTTTTGTAACTAATACGACAAATTAGTTGTATAACTTGTGCAATTTATTAAGTACGTGCTTGTTAACAATAACTCACGGTCATCTGCATCACCAACAACTCTCATTATCTCTAAATACAAAAGTTTCATTGATTGCAATTATATTTCAATCTTAACAACCATCATCACGACTGCGTTTTAATACCCAAGTGAATGGGTGCGTATTACCTCGCCTCCTTTCACAATGGACCATAATTTTTAATTATTGCAACCGTTGCATGAGATTTTTAATTTCGAATGGCGCAACTGAAATCGGAGCAATAATACTCGTAAATTTTCAGGATTTTCAGCGAAATTTACAGCGACGTCCCAAGTCGTTTAGAGCGTCAGCAATTTTGTGTCAAAATAGTTGGAAGGTCTCTCGCTGAACTTTAACGAGCTGCAGTTTTTGCCTTGAGATGCACCTGGAGCATCGTTTCGGACAACGTGACTAAGTATACATGATATGAAAATATTACTCTATTATTTGGGTCCGTTCTAATCTTCTCGTTTATTTTTTTTTTGCTTCGAGCACATTTGCGACGACAATGCTGGCATAACCAGTGGAAATTGCTGGAAATATTTCATTTTCGCTTTAAGTAACTTTCACACAATTCCAGGGGGATGGTGGCACTAAACAACTTTACTGAATGGCCGCCTACTTGACATTGTTTGCCAGTTATTTATCGTCGGCTGGTTTCCTCTCCATAAGAATGCACGTATAACTAGTGTCTACCCTGTAGCGTGGAATTGTTGCAAACTATTAGATAGGACAGCGGCAACCAGAGCACAACGCTGATAGCGGAATCTAACTTCAATTATCAACAACTAGCTGTAATATTACTCTAGAACTGGAGACTCAAGTACTGACTTCTGGTGACAACATTTGGTGACAACATTGACTTTACAGAAATAATCCTGTTAGCCAGTACCTCTTAAAATACGAAAACTACACTTTTTTTAAATTTTATTTTAATCCAAAGTATCCACTTATAGCCTGTAGTTATAAAATAAAAAATTAAATATTGATTATTTGTACAACTTCCAAAAGGTCGATTTGACTTACGTAATTCAAGGAACTAAAAATACGGAATGACTGAAAATTCTCAAATCAACTATACAACGTAATTGTGACTCAACTCAGTTCGGTTCAGAGGGTGTGATCAATTATTTAAATATTTAAGAAATTTAGTGTCGGTTGACACCTCACCACACCCGGTAGTGTTGCTTTATCCAGTGCTACATCTTCCACGTTTACGCAAGCGAAACAGGCATAAACTCCCAATTTGCATTTAAAGCTAATAAAAAAAGAGTAAAGATCAACCAAAATGAAAAACACCAACAGTGTTTCTTGCTGACCGCTGACCCTGGATCACTTCCGGTGGCCCGGATTACAGCATCATTCCGGGTTTCTTATTGATGCAAGATGTTTGATTAAATGTTGCCTGCAAATTATCCTATAAAAATTTTACGATATGATGTCACCAAGTAAACAGTAATAACTCTGGAACGGTACGTCGCCTCGTCTTGACTGAGAAAGTCAATACGCACTGAGGGGACAATCCAGTCATCAATTACAAGAAAACTCTCCCCGGTGTCACATGTGCAGAAAATGGTTTTTGTGGCAAGAAATTGGTTCAATTTTTCAAATTAGGCAAAGTAAATTGAATTTTTTTGAATAAAGCGTCTTGTACTGTAGGTGCGACTCTATTTAGAGATGAACATTTTTTCACCGAGACAAATTTGTCATAATTAGCTGACATTTCGGGCTAATTAGGCGAGGTGCGAAAGCGAGTCGTTGTATTCTGTGCGATTCCCGACGTTCAACTGAATGTTTGCGGCTGAAGTGGGAGATTTACTGTTTTATATGCTTATAGCGGGCTCGAACTTAGGACTTGAGGTTTAGTTTAGATTATTTTGTATCCCTCGCCAGAATATGGATTAAGGGTGGCAAATCGTGTTATTACAAAGTGCTCCGTGCTCGCTCCCAATGCCCCATTCATATTTGATTAATGCGATTACAAACTTATCTTCGTCCAGAATCAATCCCGTTTTTAATAATTATCCCGAAACGAAATATCCGTCAAATTGCTTTCCGTTCTATTCTCGACTTGGATTTCCACTAGCATTCTCGACGTGTTACCGTAGACGTGCTTGATGAGCGCAAATTTCCTCCTTATTCGTCGAGAAAAAGATAATTAAAATTTCAGACTTTTACAAATTCTCAGTTTCGCTACGCTCCCGCGACAAAAGCATAAATATCTGCTAAACAACTCCGCAACTTCATTTCAATATGATTTACAACGTCACAAGTACAGTGTTGCTGGAGCAATAAATCGGTTTAATTAGGGATATTAATGCCCTCCGAACGGACCATTAATCACCGTTATATTAATTGCGTTTGCACTGTAATATTAACCTGATTTATGACACCTCCCTGAAAAGTTTTTATCTTCCCCGACGTAATTTCCCCCGTGATATGCACAAAGCCACCCCCGGTAAGCCGCTTTTATCGTTGTTACAGGCTCGACAAATCTAGTCGGCAAATTTACACAGAGCGTGAGAAGGATAGTGCAGGACGTCAAAGATGAAGGAACGGCCAGCGGACAAACAAAGGAAGAGGTCATCGAGACGAACGAACGGCTGCGAGCCGTCAGGGTGCGTCTGGACGAGTCCTACGACACGGCCAAGAAGGCGCTGGTGACGCTCATGGGCAAATACAACGACAGCAAGAGCGTCCACAACATCTTCCAGCGGTACACTCTACTCAAAACCATGATTAAGGTATTTACAACCCACGCTAGGGATTATTCAGAACAAGCTACCAAAGTGCGATCCTCTTCTTTTATAAGTTGCAATCTGAGGAACTAGTCTTCAATAGAAATTTGCCATCAACCACATTAAAAAATTTTAATAACATTCTTATCAGACGATAAATTTCCTAAAAAACTTATCTTGTGAAGAAAATCGCAAACATCGTGGAAAAGAACAATTTAGTAACTTCTACATTGTAGATTTATATTTTGGCAGATCTCCATTAGAGTTTTGATCCTGGATGCGTTATGTAAAAACCTCATTTTTTTGAATTAGCTTTATAATTGCACCAAGAATCTACCAGTCAAATCTGTAGATCCAGTTGTTTAGCTCTAAGATATGACCGTTCGAAATTTTTGTCAAAATCAACCTAAATTGCAAATTTCAACTTCTTTATTATTAGGCTTACGATTTTTGTTCATATAGCATTCGATAGCTTTTGTGAAATGGAAAAATTTGATGTATTTGGAATTGCTGTAAGTCTGCCCGTTCAAAAGTTACAAGAGGGTGAATATTATAAGAAATCGAAACTTGATGGTTTTTCTGATTTTATAAGAAATCTATTTATTCTAGCGTCGAGTTGATTACGGATTTGAATTCAGGAAAGCCGATTGCATAAGAAAACGCGTATTTCCAGCTTTTAGGTGCAACGATGTCAATTTTAGGAATCTTTCGCTTTTCTATCGATTGGGGTAGAAAAAAAAGGCGAAAATATTGAAATTTTTACGTCGCTTTTATGACTTAATCGTATAAATTTCAAACCGCTTAACACGATGCTGACCGTAGTTTCCCTGTACAACTCGTACTTTCTAAGACAGTGGTTCTCAACCTTTTATCAACGGCGACACCTTCTGGAGACTTTCAATTATACGCGACACACTTCCAAAAATTATCTTATTTTATATGCTTAATACTTATACAATTCGAATAAAGACCCAATATGCAAAGTAAAAACAAAATGGTTTAAATTTGAAAATTGGAGAAGGCAGCATTTTTTTTTTGTTTTACTTTTATAAAAGTTACTGACAACGCGACACACCTAAGGACCTTCCACGACACACCTGTGTGTTGCGACACACCGGTTGAGAATCACTGGTTTAGCCAATATATTTCTAAAAGACTTGACTGATGTTCCTCAAGACTATTTATTGTGTTCACTTTTTACAGAATTTCAATTAGACCAACTATACGAGATGAGTAAAGTTGCGCTCCCAGTAACAAATTTCTTACCCAGAATGACGCTGACGAGGCGCGGGAACGTTTCCAACTTTTATAACTAGACCAAATGGCGAGACAGCTATATTGAAACATGCAAAGCACAATTAAAAAGTTCTGTTAAATTATTGTGCATCGAACTGAAAACTAGAAACAGCTGAAGCGAGCGCATATCTCGTTTTTGAACCAAAATGGTTGGCAGCAGCGATTTCATGTGAAAACTGTCCTTTTATCAAAGTTCATGAAATGCATAATCTGGTTTGTTGCAGAATAGCCCTTTCAGCTTTTGTCATCTAACCATTTGTAAAATATCATGTTGTAGCGAGCCAGATCTGCATAGATTTCTGACTCGATTTGTAGTTTGGCGGTTAATTTGGTCTTTACAAACTAACAAACTTCCTTGCGCGACACCAAGTGCAGGCCCCAATTATCCCTCATTAAAATAAATAATAATTATTGAAGTTTGGGTGCAGTAAATTCCCAATCGATCGATCCTGTCGTGGTTCAACAAATTCGAGTTTCTCAATTCAGACGATTAATTGTTGCTTTGAGGCTGGCAATAACTTTGGCATTATTGGCGGGTCGAGTGACCGAACAACTAAATCTCGAGCGTTTGGACGCAAAGAAGAACAACACACCCCTTATTTGATGTTGCGTTGCCATTATTATAAATCCCCGGTAACTTGTGTCGGTGTTTTGCAGGAAGTGATACGGTTGGAAACGCAATACTGGACGTTAGTGGACATCCCCAAGCAGGAGAAACAAGAAACAGTACCCGCCTTTGTCCTGCGAGCGTGTGCCATAATGGAGAAGACTCAAAAGTCCGGGGAGGGCGTCAAAACCTCCGCCAAACTCGCGGAGGAAGCACAGGACAAACGGGAACGGATAGACCGACTAGAAAGTAAGTCGAAACCGCCACTTAATGAAAGACAACACAAATATTTGCGAAAAAGTGGCTGCTGTTGCGATAAAATCGAGACTCATTCAGTTTTCCTCAAATTACAGATATGACAACATCTCAGATAGACGCCGAAAACACACAAATGACGAACGATTTGTATAGACTTCTTAAGAAATATTCAGGACTCAGAAACTTGATTCGACAATTAAAGGTGAGTGTTATTTTTGTTCGGGTCAACAAGTAAGGTCCAACGATGTTCGAATCTTCTTTTATTGTTTGTTTTATCGACCTTGAAACTTTGGAAAATTACTCCCCAAGGACAGTTTAGGTAACTTCATAAGCACACTCCCGCCGACTTGTTCCGCGTTTCATGTCAATAAATGTAGCGCTATTAAAGGATGGGCAAAAACAAAAATAGCTTAGGAAATTCCAAAAACGTTATTTAATACGCGGAGATGATGCAAAACCTTGTCGCAAAAATAAAAGTTAACGTGTTAAGTGGTCGTTTTGATTGGATATGCATATTCATAGATTTAAGAGACCGAAAAATTTGCATAAAAAATCAAACACCTGCTCAACCCTCTCGGGTATACTTTTAAGCATGCCTACACTTGTTCAAAATTTAACTTGGATACTTTTATGATCATTTGCAATAATTTACTATAAAAAGATATAGAGACGATTAATTATTGTAAAGTGCATTTTTCGACGTTTTTAGATTATTGGCTTCCTGTTTTTGCGACATAAAATCTTATGCAGCCAGCAATACTTCTTGGGTAGTTATTGTCAAAGTAAAATGCCCCCGGACCGTGTTGAGGAAATTGGCTTCCCATTTTGTGCAAAGTATCAAGTATTAACATTTTCAGCCCGTGAAGCCCGGTTCAAGCTTCATTTCAGGGGATGGTTATATTACGTAATCATGAGCTTCGCGCTAAGAGCTTTTATTTTACTAACCATCGCAACATTATTTTGTATGGAATTTTACTGTTATGCGGTGAACAAATCCCGAAATAAGGAATGAACCGACTCTACTTCACTACAAAGAGTCTAAAATCGGGGAGAAAAGGGAACTTGCTCTTTCAATGCTAAAAGCAGAAATTCTCCAAACAGTTTCAGTGAGTTTTAATTTTTCTTTACGTTGGAATTCTCCGCTGAAGCTATTGTTACCGACATTTATTTATTTTCAATAACAATTAACTTCTGATAATTCCACACAAAGCATTCTCTTTGAACATAACTTTCAAGAACCAAATAAACAAAATTGAGCTACTTTACAACTTTTTCTAATCAATGAATTTGTACCAACTCAAACTATTAGGAAAATCAAGACAAAAAATGAAATCTACACGGAAAAAGTTCCTTTCAACTTCGGGAAAATATTTATTTCAGGAAAATATTTTTAAAAAAACTACAGTAATTAATTAAGAAATTTCAATTTCGCGCCGGTTTTATAAAATCGAGCATCAGTTCAACTCATGCATTATTCCTTTTCACACTCCTCCCGCGTTTCCAGAAAATTAATTATAACCCGCAGCTTTACAATTAATTACGTTAAAATAGCCAAGGTGAACTGAACCCTATCCATGTAACCTGCGACGATCCAGGCCGGAATGAACAGGCACGTAGAAATCAATTTGAATAGACCCCTGAGATATTTATGCTGATTGAGATTGAACATATTGCTCCCTATTCTCCGTTACATCTCCACAGTCCAATTCCAACCTCCCAACATAGTTCCGACTCATTGGATTTTTGCGTAAACAATACTAATTAAAATCGCCGAATAGATCTCACTCACATAATTCAATTAATCCAGCTGGGAGCAGTCGCTTAAATTCCAAACAATTCAGCAATTTCCACCCGCTCATAATTCGTACAGCAATCAACAATTTTAAATGCGGTTTTCACTTCTCGGCTTTGCAGTGCCTAATGCGAATCTAACGGTAGTTTTCATGTGCAAGTCGAACTTTTTAAGATATGACGATTTAAAGGTTTCGATTCAAAATTTTCGTCAAAATCGGCCAAAATACTGAACTTCAATGATTACTTTTTTTCACCCAGTTTCCTAACAAAAAATGCTGCAACGCTCATGCTTTTGTTGTTTTTTCGCAGATCGAATACACCAACGCCAAAATTTATCCAATGGTGTTGCGCTACACGATGCTAAAGGACATGATCAAGGATATCATGTTGCATCCCGATTACATGGAGGTCTGCCACGAAGTGGACGCATAGCCCAAGTCGTTTTCCTAGATAGGAAACCGTCGGAGAAGCCTCAGGACGTAGTTCTCCGCTTTATTAAGAAATTGACAGTGAAGTTCGTTTCGAGCAACATCATATTGCGATCGTGTTTTCGACAACTTAATCGATGTAGTACGTTTACAAACTTGTGAGACGTGCTGGATTATTACAACGTCTTTTTTGCGATTCCAAGAAACAACGTCTACTGAACTCTGAAGAATGAGGCTCGTTACTTACTCATCGCCAGCTTAATTGTTGTTGTGTTGTTGCATAATTGTGTCAATATTTGGAAAAAACGACAATACCGCGAGGGGCTTTAGGGGAAGAGGCGCAATATCACTGCCAAACCGGGAGATGGCGGATGGTAAAGTTTTTAATGCGTTGCAAACAAGACGACAAACACGTAACGACTCCATTGCCCATAAACTTCAAACGGAAACCATCTTTTCCATTAACACCGTAATTAACTAACGGGCAAAGTCTTAACTTGAGCTTGAAGCCTTGAAGTGACATTTTGGTTAGCGCGACCTGCTCGCCAACTTAGTAATCACCATAGTTCAAGGAACCTCCATCCTCGCCGAGCCAATTATTATTTATCCGTAACGGCGACAGGAAAGAGAAAAGAAATGTTGAACGCTTTTTGGTCTTTATTTGACAAAAAGCTCAAAACGTAACAGTTTTGTCACTTGCGGTACGCCATGCAACCTCGCGTATCGTAACTCACCCAAAATCTTTTTTATTGTCGTCGTTACGTAGGCCTTCGTTTATGAGAAAAAAGTTGGCGTTGATCCAAATTTAAGAGGCATTAAAGATTAAAGCAACAAAATCGGAGAAGGATGTACATGAAGCTGTAGTTCGACGCCAAATTTGGGATAAAAGAAAGAGTGACTTCCTACCACCAACAAGTTTGTTTCTGTGGAACTGTTGGCGTCGCGATTGTTTTTTTAATCCCGCAAGATCAATACACCTAACGACAAAATAATGAGACACAAAACTTCCAATTGGCTTTATTGCCTTGAAATTTTTTTGGCATCGGCAGCGGAGTGGCGAAAATTGAAAATCTCGGGGTATAAATTGCATTTGTGCCAATAGACCGAAGGGTTTGATGGTGCAACTAACCAGAGCCACTCCGACGGGTTTGACTCGCCCTCTTGTTGAATCATTAAAAATTGCCTACTGTCCCGATTCCTGACGACTAGACTAGTTGCCATTATTGTAATAACCATAAGGATAAACGTGCCAGAATTGCATTTACCGTGTAAAATATTGATCGGTGTAGTGTTCTGCGGTCTGTAAACGCCTCATTCAACTGTTCCATTTCAGCTAAATTTAATTAGCTGATTCGCAAAGCTGCCTCTATTTTGATTTAGAACTTGGTAGGAAATTTGCCTCAAACACCAAGCCCGCCAGAAAACAGTTTGTTATAGTTTTGTGTAGCTATAGTCGAGAAAGGCATTCCGCCACTCAACAGCCACCCGTAATCCGCGCTGCAACCCGTGACGTCAGCCGCTAAAGCCGGATCGAGTTGCATGCAACCCTCACAAGCTAACATCACGCTTGTAACCTTCAGGCACTGTTTTCTCAGTTGTGGTTGAATATACATTGTCTATCATATAAAGTCATATTAGAAAGGTGGCTGTTGAGATACGGAATAGCGAAAAACCTGTAAAATATCTGTTAACTTTAAACACTAGAGGTAATGGAATAAATGTGGTTTTGTTGATTTTATTGAGTAGTTTGGTTGATTAGCTTTAAGTAGGGAGTATAAACGCGATTAAATAAATGTTTTACAATAACTGAGCGCCATAAATGTCTTATATTGCTAAAGGAAGGAGATGGTTGTTTATATGTGATGACTATAATGATGTGTGTAAAATAATAGCAAAAATTATGCGCTAAAATGTTACAGGGTTGTTGTTAATGCTTTCTCTTCAATTAACATTTAGATTTGAGTGAGCTGGGCTTCTATATCAACATTTCAACTGAGACTCCTTTTACTTGATCATTGACAAATTTTACGAATTTATTATGAAATATCAAAAAGATACGTATCGCCCTGTTGAATATCATAAAATATTGTTATAAGGGAACAATAATTATTATTCAAAAGTTATGACAAAATTTTATTTTGTATAATGTCGCAAATTGTGTATAATATATATATTGTAAATGTAATGTACAATAATGTTGCTTTGTTAATAAATTTTGTGCCAGATTCCGCGCTTGATTTAACGCTGTAATGAAACTGGAACGCGTGGATGTTAACAGTTGTTGTGCAGAAAAAATCTGCGGGTCATTTGCGAAAGGAATTTGAAGTAATAAAATTGTTCCAGCTTCTTTGGTCGTAAAAACATTACGGCTGCACTCGCAAATTACACATGCTCTTGCTCCACTGTAACGTACTATTTGCATTGATTTCCTTGCTAGTCTCATCCATTAGTTGCCCACATTTTTGCCTCCATAAGCACCGGATAACACCCAATTCCTCGTTTTCTAACACGTAAAGTGCCTTCTTTGACCACATTTAATCTAAAGACATTATAAGCAAAATATATAATTTAAAACCTAAAAACCCAAAAAAGAAAACTGAAAACTGGATTTTATGTTTTTGTGGTTTTTATTTTATTCATTTTGTTTTTTATAACTTAGTTAGTCAACTTATTTTACTGTTGCAAAGTAAACAAATGAGTGAATAAGTGGTCTTTCGATCATTTCGTTTTTTTCCAGATTTATAACTAATCTACTTCTATTTCGTCAGCATCTAGTTAATTTTACTCATTTAATAGAAGTTTTGTTAAACTGTCCATGTCCAAAATGCAGTAAGTTATTTTTATTTCTCTTACTTTCTCTACAACAAGCTGACAGAAGTTTTTTTATTCAAAATCGGAGCAGCTTTTGAGCTTGGATTTCTAGAAAGCACTCTAGATTTCTACATGTTAAAGCGCCATCTCATCAGAGACTTCTTAAAGGTTTTGATAGTAAGTGATCTGCTAGTTTCCACAAGGCATTGCAGGAGGTTGTTATTCTGAATTGTGAAGTTCCCGGTGCAATTCATAGATGTCGCGACGCTCAACCGCAGGGCTTCACCCATGCGCACGGCGTCCATTCAAAAGCGATAACAGCGGGAAAGCTTGTAGCTTGAACGCGAAGCCGGTGCTTCCACGGCGACCTCGTGCATTTGTTTGCCGGCTCTCCACGGTCGAGGAGGCGCGTTTCATCGGCGCGCACCAACAACTCGAACCATGGCAACTTTTTGAACGAGAAGAACTCACCGGGATGTGATGAAACGTGAAAGTGAATTCGGTGATCCGAGTGTTAGTTAAAAATGCAGTGTAGTTGAGTGAAAAAAATGCCTTTCGTGCAACGTATCGTCGAGCCGAAATTCCTCAGTCGCACCAGCCTCTGGGACGACGATGGCAAACCCCGTGTCACCGACGACGAACTGGAAGCCGTCACCAACAACACCCTCAGTAACGCCCTTCGACAACTCGCCTCCTTGGTGCTGGTCGCCGACGACATCTTCACGGAGTTAGGAGGGCAATTGCAGGATATCGGGAAGAGAGCGGAGGAGCTCAAGGTGAAGATCCGGGCCGTCGACGAGAAGGTGGCCGGCTACGATCCGAAGAAGGTTACAGTTCGTAAGTATCGCACTTTTTGTCATCAGTTCAGGTAAAATCGAGGTGGTATCCTTGAAATGCCGCGAGATTTAATGCCCGGTAAGCTCAATCGAGATCGATTGTTCGCGATGTTGGGGCATATAAATAAAAATACGAAACGTGCCTCCGTTGCCTCGGCGTGTTTTGTCTTCTTTGTAATTCTCCTCTGGCGTACAGCGAACAGCAAGGCCGATCAACCACCTCAATCCCGCAGCTTCAACTCCGAAGAGCTTCGCTCTTATTATCCGTTTTTTGGGCAATTTCAACCAGTTGGATGGTCAAAGTTGCAAGTCAACGTTGCTCCCGCGTATTATCATTCTTCCCAAAAAAAAAAAAAAAATTAAAAGCAATTCTCGCTTTTGTCAATCGATGACCGGTCGGAATTCGACTGGCGTGAGAGGAGTGTTCAAAAATCCTCTTCAGCCGGTCTCCATTGAGGAAATTGGTTACAGGTTTCTCAGCAAACAAACAGAAGTCGCATTTAATGCAGGTAGAAATGGTCCATACATACCTTTTAAAAGCTGCATCAGACCGAATAGCTTGCCGTATATTTTTCTCTCAATGGCGTTACGGAGTGTAGATCCAGCGAGGTGAACACTGCACTTCCGGTTTATTCGGAACAGAATGACATCACTGAAAAGTCGCAACGTTGGCGTGAAATCGAAAAAGCGTGCAGAATTCGGCCAATTAAGGTCATGGCGGATTTCTGAAATAATCCAGCTGATTGAGTTCTTTGGTTCGCCGGTCCGTGACAAATTGCCCGAAAAATCCAACAACCGTAATTGTACCATTTAATAAGTGATATTTTTTCCAAATCCTCTTTTTACACCGCCAAATCCGTTCGGACCGCTCCCGTTTGTCGCGAAAATCGTGGATATGGGGTCAAAAAACGTTTAATGCCAACTTGAGTTTCTCAACAATCAGGGCTGTGCGACTTTAATTGGGGGCGACACATAAAAAGTTTGTGCATTTAGTGAACTGCCCGATAAAGTCTCCGTTACACGTTAAAAGTGCCGTTTGTTACAAACTTTCCTGGCAAAAGGATGAAAATAACAATTGAAGGGGTGTTCCATGAAATAGGACAAGTTGGAGCCGTTGTTTACAGCTCGAGCGAATCTGCTCATTCCGCCAAAGCAAATAAAAACAAATGACACGTAAGATAAATAAACTTATGGGAAAACATGCGATAAATTATTGTTTATGTAATAATCGAGGTACACACGCGCGATATGAAGTAATTAATCTTTGTTGATCGAGAACACTGGAACTGGATGCAAGTAGTAGCGTGGGTCTTTGTGCAATTGCCTCATTACCTAATTCATTTACAAAAATTGGACCACTTCAACACGAAACACGATTAGGCGAGAGACCAAAATGAATTGAAGATAAATAACAAAGAACGGGCTTCTTCCTTTTCGAATTACACAAGAGTTCAACAAAGAATTTTGTTGTTTGCTCGAAAATTATCAAGTCTACACAGACTGTCAATGGCCCGGTGCAATTTCCTTATTTGACAACTCATTATCGTGACGCTTCAAAGGTGCGGTTCTTGCTGCATGGAGACTCCAAAATAGTCTAAAGCGCCCCTTCACTGTTTTTATTTTTACACCCCGTAGAGTTCCAAGCGGGTAAGTTCAACGTTCAAAGACACTTCCGATCAGCTGTCGCGTCACGTGGCCTCACGCTTCCTCACCCCTGAAATTCCACCAAAACAACTGGCTCATGACGGTTACGCAGACCGGAGGTAGGCGCAGACAAGGGCCTTATGCTTTCCGGTTTCATCATCGGCATGCAAAGCCGCACGAAAGGATTGTTGGCCAATGGTCGCTCAAAGCCGCAAATTTTTATTGCCCCACTTGAACCTCAATTGGGACCGCCAGTGCAGCTTATGCGAAACCCAAAAGACACTAAAATAATACCCACACAATACATTCTCTGCATAATGTAAGGGTTGCGCTGCAAAGGGTGGATATCCTGGCGTCAGTTCGAAACTGATGAACCAGAAATTCAGTATACTTTTGGAAAAAATCTCGAGACCAACTACCTTGATTGGGTGTTGGTAAGATTGACTTGTCGAGGCAAATGTTGTGTGAATAACGTTGGCTTTGATCGTGACAAATTGGTTGATTAATTAGGAAATTTGGGTGGCTGCTCGACAGATTACCATTAATTAGAGAAAAACACATGAGCTTATTCACGGTGTGCATGACCTCCCGCTTTTGATAATTACGCTCATTACACCGCCGGATGCTGCAAGTGATTTACTTGAGCGCATCAAGAGACAAGTCCAGTTACACATTTCTGGGGTTAATTGAAATAGATCAAGAAGAGGGCGTTGTCGACATATCATACTATTAACTCACCGTGTAAGTACGAAGGAACAGATTGTAATTTGTGGTGCGTTCAACGAGGATGCATCGGTTAACCGTAATGAGTACCGCTCCTCCGAAGCCATCCTTATTTGGGCGAGAAACCCAATATGAAACTACCTATGCATGTATTGTGCGGCCATATGGTCGAAGAAAGTCATAACGCTAACGTGTTTATATTTTTATTGCATAACGTTGTGTTTGTTTAACTATCTGCAGTTATTTCGGTGGAAGAACCACTAATCAACTGTCGAGCACCTGCGCAAACAAAAAATTCATTTTCATATTCAACGAGTTTAACAGTTGCCGGGAATGAAGAGAATTCCGCAACTCCAAACAGTTACCTAATCTTCAAAATGAGGAAAAGTGACGTTATGCATGCTAGAAGATATCAAATTCTTCCAGCTAACTCTTTTCCCGTTCAGGTATTTGCAATACTCATTCTCTTTTCGGGGTTTCCTCCGCATTTTTTTGAAGCCTTGGGATAGGTCAAGGCATCATAGAATGACCACCCCTTCACTCGATTTAGCCCCGGTAGACTTTGTTCTGAGATATACACAAGCTATAGGCTATAAGATCGAGTGTACACCAATGGGCCTAATAACTTAAATATACCACCTGTATAGGTCGACGTTCCTCCCTGCTTGTTCTTTCTGTAATTGATCTGTGATTTCGTTTTTACTTGCTCAATGCCGTTATGGCCGTTACGTCGTGCTTGCTTTTTTGACACTTCCCGAGCATAAGTTGCATTATGTGTTAATCATCTGGAGGAAAAACGCTATTGCGTGCTATGAAAGACGGAAACTATTTCCTACATTATCGAGTTTTTACTTTCACTTTTTGTGCGGTAATATCGTCGTCTCAGTCCATTCGAATCTTCGATGTTCAAACTATTCAGCATCAGGTCAGAAATATTTTTCCCATCTCACCTCTCTTTCTACTCCCCAATGTTGGTTAAACAATCAATCAAGATAAATCGTTGAATTCACTTAACCCACAGTTTTTGAAAGTTATGATGTTCATTGCCTCAGACAGTTTTTATCTTTGTTATTGATTTATTAAGTTTATCAATATAATGTCTGGTCTTGGTGCATGTCGTAGGGGCCAACGCAAACTTGCGTGTGCTCTATTATATTGATCACGGAATTAGAGGGCCTCGGGCCTCAGGTGTGGTTATTCAGCAAAGTACTGGTCATTGCATTGTAAATAGTTCTTTAATAGGGTTGAACGTTATTTACTTGGACCCAAACATTTGCAGGTGTTAGACTGGACAACACTGCCGTAACCGTCAATTCTTTCATCGCAGACATCACCAGGGAACATTTATTAGGGACGCAATCCCCCGCAGATACTAGTAGAATGTCTTTCGTCAGTTGAGACTTTTATCCTCACGTCAGTTAACGTATTAAAATTTTACGACACCAAATTAATTCTAATTAATATTTTTATTGCCCTCTATAAGCACGTTTCTTTGAGGTTAGGAGGCATCAAAGGCGAAATTTACCTTAGGGCACCGGCCGTATAAAAAGTTATCTTAATTTTTACGACGACCGCACTTAACCGGCAGTCCTCTCTGCTAACCGTAAACAGGGCAGCCCTCGCCCTTTAAATTTAATTTAGATCCAAAAGACACCAAGATCGCGGCTCTGTAGAAAAATGAAAGTAGCAGAGGGAGGAAGTAATTGAAATGTTGAGAGAGTTGTTCGTTTCGTGTTTGCGGTTCAAAATTACGTCGAGTGAAACTTCTCGCATCCCCTTTAAGGTCTCTCCCTTAATTAAGTGTTTATTACCCGCTCATTCAACGAACCGAACCACGAAATGCATAGCAATCTTGCTTCTTGTAAAGTTGGGGCGGAATTTGGAGCGGGACATTTATTAGATTGAATGTCAAAAATTGGATGAATTATGGGTAATGAGGAATGCGGCCCGGGCAGAAAGGGATAACGCGGCTTCTTCTGTTTCTCGTATCAAGCTCGAAGCGGGTCGGGCAATTTTCATTTCGTCAAATTAATTTCCACCCTTTCAGGGTAGGTTTAACTTAAAATAAATTTCCTCAGAAAATGTCGTGTGGGTGAGAAAGTCACTTAGGATGTGTAATAGATTTAGTTTTCTTATTTTCTGCAAGGTTAACAGGCTCGAAGTGCAACTTGATTCGCCAAATTGGCGTCCATTCACCTTGCCGGTTCTCAAATTTACAAAGTGAGACTAGACTGGACCTCACCTTTGTTTAGAAACTCCCACTGGTAAACCCACATCAAAAGTCATTATAAGATAAGAAATCGCTATAGAATTCATTAATTTTGTTCGAAACTATGGAAAGTAGAAAGTAGGTCAAAGGTTGAAAAAGCATAAAGCTTCTTTTTGCAAAGTTACTAATGTTGGCAATTTTTTTCTAAAACAATTCCAGTTAGTTGGAGCGGAAGCAGTTTTCCCTCCCCTAAAAAGAGAACGAAGTCGCTGGTAAACCCATTTTGTTTTACAAATTATCAAATTAATTGATTTTTGAAAGATTAAATCTTATCAAAGTTCTTTAAAAAAATTAAGATTTCTGCACAGTCTACCTGCATCTTATCGTCAAACACTGCACCCCCACATTTTCGCCATTTGGTCTTGTATACGCGCCACTTTCGCTTGTTGTTTATAAATGTGACAGACACAAAATAAGAAGGCATAAACATGTGATTATTGACATAATCAAGAAAAGCATATCTTATCTATTGATTGTAGTGGGCACCAAGGAGGCGTCTCGTCTAAAGGTCACCACAAAGACGGTTTCTTTTCCATTTTCATCATGATCTAGCAATTTTCGTCCGCCTCCTAATCTAAAATAGCTTCGCTTCCACTATGGCCAACATTACGGGTTCGCCCCTATAAAATTCCACATTTCCCACTATAACAGTTCCATCCTTGCCACATTCCCGTCAAATATCTGCGTAACTCGCTTTCTTCGCCTCGATTGTTTCAGTTAACAGCTCCGTTATCACTTTTCCGACTCGTCGGCTGAGCTTTTTACGCGAAAGCTCCTCGCCGGCACTTAACCCGATTTTGCGCCCCCTCAAAAATGCCGAAGTGATAATGAATTTAAAGCCGCGAGAACATTATCCTCACAATGGCGCCGGACTACAAATCCCTTTCAGCTTTCCGACCCCTAACAACCGCGTGCAGATATTTATAATGGGAAACCGTAATAACGCCACCTCAAAGTCGGCGGTGATTATTAGTGCGAGGGTATAGCTAAGGTTAAGCTACCCGGTGGGCCGCCGCCCCGGGGCACAAAGACTGGCTCCACGGCCGGCTCTCAGCTCAGCCTTCGGCCCGCCCGTGACGCTAACAGGGCCCTTGACTCTGTGGGAATAATGGCGCTCTTTCCGCCACTTGGAGGAACGGCGACGAGTCTTCGGACCGCGCCCCCTCACGATCGCCTTATTAACACAGGGTGTGCGTGCCTTTGATCTCGACAACAAACAAAATTTCCTCGACATTCCGAAATTTTACCGAAGGTAAATGAAGCAACCAAGTAACAATCGAAAATTCGAAAAAAATTTTGGTAGCTGGTCCGTCTTTGGTATTTAGCACGAGTTTAACCCTTGAGATATTTTTGCCAATCCTTATCAGGCGTTATCATTTGACTAGTTTCTTCTAGATATAATCTGGCAGTGCCACTTAAGATTACGGTCTGTCAGATTTGAAATTACGTGGCGCCCCGAAAGATCCTTTCATTTTCTTTTATCTCTAGACGTTCATACCTTGTTTATACCACCGTAACAGACGAGGTATGGGTGTCAATCATTTATTAGGCAAGAAGTTTAGGGAAATGAGCAGAAGGTCCTGCATGGCGAGTGATGTATCGGTTTTTAGAAAGAAAAAAACCACCTGATGGAGAATGGTTTTAGCAGACGTTGACACGACCAGACATAAACAGGGTTTACATTAAAACCAGTGATGAATGACGTTCCATTCCGCTGGTGAGACTCCTGCAAGCACATATCCAATTAAAAATCCTTATTTCGCTCACCGGTTGAATTTTTTTCCTTTGGTAATTGGCTTACTTGCATGAATTATGTTCGAAAAGGTTGATGACGTTTAGGTTTATTAATGCGATGCAATTATTTTTCAATTAGGGTGCAGCCATACAATGTCGTAAGATGTACCCGGGTTTACTGCGTTTTTTATGGTGTCTTCAGTTTTATTCCGTTCAACAGAACGTTGAGATGAGATGATAGTAAAACCCACCTCCGAGACATTAAAAATACATAAATTTCAACCGCCCATTGTTCAGGGCTTTATCGTCTTCGATATTGAAATTCCATTGGGGTATACGGGCGTGTATACCAACACAATTTTTATAAGGTGAAAATATCGAGTTTACAGCAGGTGAACACAAAACTCAACAGAACTATGGGTCGTTAAACATAAATTTTCATTAAATTTTTATTATGTAGATAATTTTATGAATGAAGATCAAGGATACAGTTAACGCTGGATGTAAAGATAGTAAAACACGACAGGTACCATAAAGACACCAACTTTGCTGACCGGACAAGTCGTAATAAGGAGAGTTTTTGTGTTTTGGTCAATTAAATGGACCACCTACACATTTTGTTCTCTCAGAAAGATGGGCGACGTGTACTTGACTCGACCGGAGCCGTCCGGGGCTAAATTACTTCCTGAGTTTTACAGTAGATAATCGTCTATACTCTTATCCAGACACCGACGAATGACGTCACGATAGCGACGCAAAACGGAAAAACTTTTCACATTCTTATCGCCTGCATTTAGTTTACGTCACAAAATATGGATGTAACCATTATTTAACCAATATGTTGCATATGTCTATTTGAAGACCGATAAAAAAGGCGATGAATAAACATAGACAGAAAGTAAAGGTAAACAATTTGCAGACTTACCCAGCCCTCGAAAATCGGTGCATCTGGGGTGACCCGGGCAGTGCTAATCCATTTACATGATGCCAAATCTCTTGCATATGTCGATTTTGGACCTTTTTATGCCCCTATACGCAACAGCTTTTCCTTCTCAATGAATTGCAAGGCCAGTTTTCACAGATACAATGTGCACATCTGCCTATACCTTTTTAACAACTCATTGTCAAGTGCGCCCCTTGAAACCGATCCAACATGCGAAATTGAACAACTGTTATTAATTTAATTAACATTTAGGCGATCGCCCTAATCGCGATGATACCCTTGTCTTACAATCCATTATTCTCGCTTCAGCTCAACATGTGCGCTCCTCATTTGAATGTATTCAAAAATAAATCTTTTGAAGAAAAGTTATCTCGAACTAGGTCAACTGTTATGAACTCTTCCAGTGAAACGTTTGAATCATTTCAAAATTCCTCCCGAATTATCCCGATTGTGTTCACTCCAGAAGGGGCCGGGGCGTGTTAAATGGAGCGTAACGCATTTTTGGGCTTAGTAAATGCAAAATCAATCCATGTCGGCTGACATGTGCCCAGAAGGCGGTTCGCTAATACAATAGAGCCGGATTGAAGGCATAAAGGCTCGAGTACAGCAGGATTTGTTCGTTTACCCGGCCCTACCAAGGGTGTTCTTGAATTAATCGCACATGCTTTAACCAAACAACTTCACTTATGACAGTTTTGAAGTAAATGTGTCACTGGAACCCCTCCCAACTGGGCTTGTAATTATTTTAATTCCGGACTGTAATTTCAAAAGTTCGTTGCGCTTCAGCGATAAATAATTTTGTTGGGACGTTTCAGCCCTTTAATTTTATTAACAGTCATTATTTACTCCTTTCAAAATTTGATCTTAGGAATGCTCGCCAGGGTAAGGACCTAAAATTAATTTTGTTGAAGGAGGTAATCAAGAGCTTTATCCGCGTCGGTTCTCTTTGTGCTTCCACCTACATTCACAAAGGGTGACGGTTTTCAATTATGGTTCAAATGTCTTTTTTGCCAGCTCCAACGACCAACTGTTTGTTGTTCCAGTTCCGGGGTGATGTCGCTTATTACGTATCTGAATTTTAAAACCGAACTGGACGCATCTGGGGACAGATTTACGGTTCCATCGCCAGATTAGAGCCAGCGGACTGCATGCTAATTAAAGTTCCCATGCATATTCAATTAATGCGCGAAATCCATCGGCAACAGAAGCTCCAAAACGCCATTCAACGGAAACGACCGTTTTGGTCCAGCGAGACCCGCATACAGGGTGTCCCACCGTCCACCACTCAATTCGTCAACAAATGGGAATAAATGTACCTTAATACTTTATTACCTTAGGTCTCCTCACTAATTTGGCTTAGTGCTCGGGCTTCTTCAGGAATTCCTTTGAATAGGTACGGCCCGCGGTCGAGAGCAAACACGGTTCCGTGTGAACCTGCGCTGGGGTCCTGCGGGCCCGTGGGATGAAATTCGACCTTTCATATCTCCCTTTTTATAGGGACCGGGGCGGGCCTGGCAAAGAACACTGATATCCGTTCACTCGGGTCGGATAAATACACATTATCTTGGAGACACATGGCTTTAAGCACCACAACTCGCACTCTTGTTGTATCCACGTTCACCACTAAAACCTCACCCTTCTTCCAATTAAAGACCGCACGCTTTGCTGTTTCATTCAACCTCAACAGCTGCCTTCAGCCGCGGGTCTAATCCGACAATTAATAATCATTTAAACCTTGTCAAAGAATTGACATCGACGTTAATAATTTTTCTCGATTATCGTTAACCTCCAGAGACAGATGTTTTCTCGATTTGGGGCGAGTGTTGAATTTTGACAATTCCTCGGTCGAAATTTTGATGGCATAGCGAGTTCGCTGCAGGACATAAAAACTCGCGAGAAATTCAATAACGTTAACCAAGGGGGACCTGTCCGGAATGGCAATTTTTAACATGCTACAATATGTAACTTACAAAGTATGCCCAAATAACACGTGGAAATAAATGTCCTGCGTCAAACAACAATTTGCCGGAACGCTCTCGACTCCTTTGTCCTGAATTTTTAATGGGACGCGCCAATTTGACTTTCAATATTAACTTCAATCTTGTTGCCGATCATCATTTCCGTGCAGAAAGGTATTTTAAATTGTTAACTTTGCATAAAGCGCTTTAATCAAGAGGCGGCCGTTCGAACGAAACAAGTAACGAGACGGAACCGTTTGCCATAATATTGTCAATATAAATGGCCATGCTTCCGTAGGGCCCAAGTTCGTTATTGATTTTGCAATCACCGGCCCGTGCAAGGACTTCGTTATTTTGTTTGAGTTTTCCTTATTATCATGTCGGTGCACGGACGGAAACCAGGGCCGAAATAATTTGAGGTTAGGCGTCGCGACGCCGGGCCAATGTTCAATCAATCGAATTCAGAAGCCGCCGCACCGATAAAAGAACGCTTAAATCGATATTTTCGTGTGTATGAAGGCTCGTAAATCAAACTAAATTACGGTGCAAAAAATTTGCAACAATAGAAAATAATGATTGAGGTAATAGTCCACCTCTAAAGTTTTTTTCTCTATATCTGAAAATTTCCAGCGGTCGCGCCCTCTGACCTGATTTGATGGAGTAAAAAATTTAGAAGTCCGACATGTGTGACTGCGACCCATAAGTAAGCCCGCAATATCTTTCTCCCGAAGAGAATTACACTGATCTCCATCCGAATCACGTTTATCCCGGTTTCACGGCTCCTTCCCCCCGAAGTCGTCTGGCGAAAATCACCAACAGGCATCTCAGCGCCCCCCGCACCCTCGAGAAGATTATCCGATGTGGAATTTATATTTCTTCGGTTCCGGAGAGAACGTTTATCGTGGAAATTATTGCCGACGAGTTGTAACTGTACTGGATAAGAGACCAATTAGTTGCACCTGTAGAACTTTATCTCCGCGTATACTCGCCAGTTTCCTTGGTAGCGCCGCAAGTTACGCAGATAAAACAAACGGTGATAATAGACGAGGAGATTCTTTATTTTCGACTCTACACGACACGCGTTCTCTGAAGCTATAGAAATTACGTTTGGAATTTTCACAAATCGTGGATTAGTTGTGCCAAATTGCTCGTTTTCTTGGTATAAAGGTAATCAGTGAAAAGGGGCGCGAAGAACAATGCAAATCTTTGACATGATCGTAAAAGTGTCATAACGCACGTTTTAAAGAGGTGCGAAAGGTGTGAACACAGCTTTCGTTTAAGTTATGCCGTTACGGGTGGCCTCCAGGAGGTTTTCTCTGCGACCTCCATGACCCATGGGTATTTATTTAACAATCGACGCGGCACTGCAGTTAAATACTCCCTGCGCCTTCCTTTTCTGCGTATTTTTTTAAGGTTATCTTCGCGAACCTTCAGGTCGACTTGAAGAAAAACTTAGTTCTAGCTTTCCTTTTTGCGTACCATCTTTTGACTTGACCCTATCAGCGCCCGTGGGTGCCCTCAAACTTGTCTCTCATTGTATTGCAATGAAACGCTGAAGTTCATCAAACACGCACGTAATTGCACATTCCTTATTTGGACTCCGTGGGACGAGGTTGCTGGCGGTCGAATGAAGAGTCGGAATAATTAAAAATAATATTTCGGCCGCACCCGAGGGAGAGAAAGTGGTTAAATTTTACCGTCGAACCCGGCATTCCTCGAGGAAGAGCTTTCAAGCATGTGTCTGACAATAAAATCGTTTTGCTGCAATAAGTAAACATGCCGTCAAGACGTTTTATTAGATTTAACCGACTGGAAGAAGACTTGGCAGTGGCAGACCATCATCGAGATGTTCTCTTTACGTGCGCCGGGGAACAAACAATAAATAATCTTCCAGCGGTTTCCCAACCACATTACGAACCTTATTAAAGGATACACACGTTAAAATAAAACGTGATGGCCAACATTGCCTCCTGTAAATTATTGCCATGTAGTTCAAGTCGAAGGTGAACATGCAAAAGAGCGGATACTGCTTTTTTGCAGAACCGCCTACGGCCCCATTGAATAATCAATCAAAATTTATTTATTGCCGTGTGGGAACCCGTCGCAGTTGCAAAATTATTACTAAACCGCGACTTTTCAGACGGAATTTGCATAATAATTCCACATAAATTGCAGAAGTCCATTTTTTCGCCTGTTTTATTAGATTTCCCCGTATTTACAAAGTGTTCAATGTTGCTTAATTGCGGCGAGCACCGCACCGTGAAGACGACTACATGCGTGGTCCGGATTAGGGAAAATTATAGCAGAGTCAATCTAGTGGGGTGCTTTAAACGCTTTTTTGCCCGCGCCAGCTGTTCCTCCTTTTAATTCTAAATAAAGCTCGGCAAAACCCACCCTGAAACATTTATATTCACCAACTGATTTGGCATTCAAAACCTAACGCCGCTATTTCATTCGAATGTGATGAAATGTTTCGGAATTTTCTTACATTATCTCTTCGCGTTTCCAATAAAAATAACTCTTTTTTCGCCAGAGGACACAATTTCCTAAAAGGTTCGTAAATTCGGCAAGTTGTCGGACGGGGTGATAAAATAAAATTGCCGTTTGTTTTTTGGGACAGTGACGGCGACCCAAATTTTATTGATCGCGCTCACGTGTTATCGATATTTGATACGTAAATCGCGGAAGGCGCCTATTCAAGGGCGGAAGTGCACCGGTGACGCTCCCTCCACGCACTTCCGTTACGTACCGATGCCTGGGCATTAACATAGATAAACGCATCTAAATTTAACGCGGAAATAGCCGCCCAAGCCCTAAACGGCCCAAAGTCACCGTATAGTATACTGTTAATTCTCACTACCAAAAATGTTACCTCCTTTCACTCTTTTTCGCCGTTTGAGTCTTATTTAAAAAAAAAAAAAACGCTTAATTAAAATTAATGAAATTTAAAAATTCTCGAAGTATAACCATTTTTCTAATTACATACCCCCATATTTCTAACTTTTTGTAAAATTTAATTTACGTGCGGGCAATTTCCGCCACCCTCACCTGAACAAAACTATTTTTGGAGGTTCTGTTGGCAACTGTTTTGTCGTCGTCCAACGTGATGTCAAATTTTCTTGTCGCTTAGTCTTAACAATTTCCTGCAATTCGATCTTTCTAATATGTTTGAAATTAGGTGGATGAATCACATCGGCGACGGCCTCATGCGGGGATGCCGATAAACCGCAAAAGCACTTTCCCTCCTGCCTCTCGTATTTCAGCGACGTCGAGAGACAAGCACGTCAAGTACCACCGCAGTCTCCACCGCAACTTCCTGAACAGTCAGTTCCTGGTCGAGGCGGTTTTCGCGTGAGACCGCCGGGTTTTTCGAAATTTTCATCAACTCGATGCGATTTTCCCAGCAGGTCACGACGAAAACAATTCGAGATAAGAGACGTCAGAGATGCCCCATCCCAAAACTGCTTGTTTGCCTCGACAACGTTACGACACCGCTCGAATGATATACAGCTTTTGTGTGGCGAGACCGACAGCAGCTTTATTATCAAAATGCATAAGAGATGGTGCAGTTCCGTCCGCCGTAAAACGCGGAATTAAAAAACGAAAGAAAAAACTTCTTATAAGAAGCCATCTGGAATAGAACGGCATCACCCAAATAATCAAGACGTAAACCACCAGTCACTCAATCATCATTTTTTTAAAACTTTCTAAAAACACCGGCGTATGAGGTTTGATGTTTGGTGGATATTTTCAAAGTCCACAAATATTCTTCCATTGAACATTTCAATCTGGGAAATGTCCAAGGAAAGACAGAACCTCGAACACCTGATTGATTGGATTCGCGATATTTCCAATAAACAACGTTTTTGTTTGTCAGTCTCTTCTTTCGCCTGGCCCCTTTTTCGGGTTCGAGATAACAAATGGCCGCGATAACGCCATCCCAATCGCTTAAGAAAAAAACAGTTTTATTAAGCAAATTGCCGGTTTATCGTCACGGATTGAAACCCGACAATTAACACAACAAGAATGGAGAGAGGTTTGCGGAAGTTCACTCCTACTTGCTCAAACTCAATTTGCATAGATAATATTTGCATAGACTCCAACAGCAGATACATACATAGTTATTTAAGGCAGTGCAGACAGGTTTTATTCCTTTTCGCCGGCTTCTTCAATGGTTATTGTACTAAAACCGTGTTATTATATTTTCAAGACGCTGTGACTTGACGAACGCTAATGGATGTTTTAGGGATTTGCCGGCCAACTGGGAGTTCTTCCTTTGAAGTGTCTATTACACTGTCATGCCACCTAGTCATATCTGAGTCGATAGGAGAGATAGTTTAATTATAAAAATACGGCTTCAAGCAGGGTGTGCCGGAGATAGATACGGCGACTTTATACCGTGAAATGTGAGAGGAGGAAACCTCTTGGACGTGGCCTGGGCTTGGTGGGTGGAAGGGATCATGTGATACAGTGTTGTTTATCTGGATTACCATCAGGACTGGCCCTGCTTACATGATTGGTAAATTTCGACGATTTATCCGGATCACAACAGTAAAAAGACAACCACGTACGCATTGGGCATCCGATATCTAATATCATCTTGCATCTACATTCAATAACATAATTAAACGTATTTATTTTTAGATAACTAGTAAATACTATCAATTTCTTTTGAGAGCCTGCGCTCATTCATTATGCGGTAATGGTTCGCAATGTTTGAAGGTTAAAGTGGCCATTTATCAGTACCTTACGAGTTTATCTAAAATTAGTCACTTGGAGGTTCTATTACTTGAGTCTTTGCATGAATGCGTCATTGTGTTTGATTGGGACAATTGACTAAAATTACAAAGGAAGCGCGGAAAGACATAAAAAGCTTCGTGACAAGTGTCTATTACACTTGCAAAGTATAAACTTTGCTAGTTCTCTTTTAACAACAATGTTAGAGTGCAGAAAAAGAAGGGAACGGCCTTAAGTTATGATGGTTGTTTGAACGACAATGTGTACATTTATAAAACCAAAAACCAACATCCGCTGTCTCTTTCGATAACTAAACTATATAACCTTAATCCAGATTTGACCCCATGCGACTACTTTCAGTTTCTTAACTTTGTTGGCATAATAGTTTCTTCGCAAGAAAATGGCTCAGTCGGATACGTTGAGGGTAGCAATTTTTCAAGGGTTTAGAAGATTCAAAATGCTACCTAATGAAGCTAATTACGTATGGAAGTTAATGGAGGACATGAAATGCGAGCCTTCACGATGTCGTAAGCCATCTCCGCAGTTGTACGGTCTTTACGCAATGTATGTAGTTCGACGATATCTTGCGTGGCTCCTGGAATTGACCTGACACTGCGCTTGATGCTGAACCCTCATGAACCTAAAATCCCACAACTAGCAGTGACTCACCTGTTGGAAGAACCGAATCGCCCGACATAATTTCGAATCGTAGCTACTTTTGACGAAACAAAAACTTTATTATTTAGGCAGCTTTCTGGCTGGGGGCTTTAATTTAATGGCGAAAGCGCGGTTGTATCAAAATAAAGTTGTCGGGGGCGTTTCGACATTGCGCCGGCAGGCCTGAAAATGATACAATAAATCAGTTTAATTAGCGCCATCGTGCACGTCATCCGAAAGAAAATTCAAATTCCAGCAGCAGTCGGTTGCAATAATAAAGCGATTATCGCGTTGTCCCCCGAAGGACGACTCTGCAAACTCTCCAAACACCGCAACCAACTTCTCGCTAATTTGCCAATTGTGCACTTGCACAATAGAACAAACGGACATCAGAACAAGACTCACAAAGGCTTTATTTCGGATTACTCGCTATTTGCTGAATCTGCGTATGAGGGGGGGCGACAAGTGTTTCTCCGCGAATTGTTTTACCTCCGCGTTTCGCCTAAATCCGTATGAATCATTTATGTTAATGAGAGCGTTTAGTATTCGCGCCGCCGAATTCATTTTACACGCACAGAATTAAACGGATTAGCGAGCCCTGTGATAACGATAAATCGGAGCCCGGCAGGCCCTAATTGTAAAAAAACACGACGCATATAAACGACGTAATTGGAACATAAATCCGACTAATTTTTACCAATTAATTTAAAGAGGGGAATTTGAGCAACAAGCAAGCTACAAACTTATTGAGACGCGCCTTGAGTTACAAGCCACAAATCAGTCGTGGAAAATCGAAAATTGAGCTGTAAATGTTTTACGGTTGGTGGCTGCAAGTTGAGGGACCCTTTTAATAAATCGCGAAGACGAGCAATGATTTATCGACATTTAAAAATAAGACTTCACAGTACTGCCTGACGGCCGCGATTCTTCCGGCAACATGTGTTGAGCAGAAGCAACAAAATGAAGCCCCAACAATTTCCGGGATAAAAATTGCGAGAAAAACGTGCGCGTGCTGATTTTTTTCAGCCGCTGCAGGGCCAAACTCGCCCAATTAACCGCTTTTCATATTCCTAGAACAAACTGTCGTACGAAAAGTGTAAGCCGGAACGAAGTTTGATGCTGCCTATCAATTATCTTGTCACTCTCAATTGCACTTGATTATTTCTCCAAATTTTGTCGCTAGTACAGGTCAAACCTTAATTCTCTCTCATCTTAGGAGTCTTCAGCTGTCAGTCACGCAATTTTATACACGTGCACCTATCACTTCAGGCAATTATTTGGGCTTTTAGTCATTTGTTTACGCAATGTCCATTGCATGTCAGGTGAAAAAAACTGACAACACTATTTTATCGCTTTTTGTTATATCAGGGACGTGTCCGTAGCCTGAACCTAGAAGCGCCATCTGTTCGTTAAGATCAACACTGAGCTTTTTCATTACAGACTCATAAACATGCACCTGTTTTTCCTCCATCCCCTATTACTCTCCAAGGTGAGCAAATCTTAAGTGATTTTGTGTGTCGTTTTGTACAAATAATTTTGTCTGGAAACTAAATACCGAAATTTGCCACCTGAATCCACTAATTCGTTGCCATACCATCCCAAATTGTTTTAACCTTTTCCCTTGCGGTTTCTCTACGGAGCGTAAGAGGATTGAAAGCAAACACGAAACAGCGATACCATCAAGGGAATGTTTCCAGAAACTCCTTGTAAGCCTCGGATTACATTGTAACGTTCTTTTCGTCATATTTCCCCGTTTCAGCCCATCGATCATACAGGACCGCGATTCTAAAATCGAACTTTTATGTCGCTCTAGTTTAATTTCGCGCGCGGTAAAATCGTTCCGGCCCGATTGGTCGTCGTAAACATGGAACTCGTCAAGCTGTCATTTTAATGTCGTCGCCGGTAGAGAGGCGTAACAAGAGGGTTCCAGTTTATCTGAAATCTATGTTACACATTTTGTGTAATATATCCCAGTCACGCCCTTAATGAAGCAGAATGTGAACTGTTTCAAGAGCAAGGAGGCGCCGACCACACAATCGCCTTTTCATCTTGACGGCCTGTCATTTGTTCTTGGCACTCTGTGGTCGGTCCAGTGGTGTTCTAATCCAGCAGAGACACGACGGGTCTATGCAGATATTCAAATTCCTGAAACTCATTTATAAACATCAGGATGTGGGCTTATTGCGATTGTTCACTATTTAGCCGTATACGTTCTCTCAAACAACTTCAAGGTTTGATTCAAGGCTGTCAACCAGGTGCGATTGACATCCTTTTTGGTCGGAGACGTCAAGGGAGCTCGAATCACTTGTCACTCTGTGGTTATCCTTATCACATTACGTATCACGCGTAATTAGCTGATGTAATGAAGTTTTGAAGGTAGTTTTGAACTTATTCTATTTCTTTATCCCGACTCATCCGAACTTCATACAGAGAAGTTACAGGGGCTAAATCTGGCGCGTAGAGCGATATCCAGCGAATTTTAGCAGAAATCGTATGTCCTGTCTTCTAAGGATAAACTTTTGATTTCCGGAATTTTGCTTGATTGGCTATTAGGTTCAGATAGAAATCTCCGCCATTCGCATACCCTCGTAAAATTAATTGCAGGCAATCAATAGCATTGTTTCTATTAACAATCGTTGACCTCTTATACGTTTCACGGTCTTTTAAAATGCTTCCTTTAATGGTGAAAGTTAATTAGAACTAAATAATAAAGCCGCAACGGCTCTCTGCTTAAGATGGAAGGAACGCACTACACACAATTGCTTTTTACTAACACGCGTTGAATGAGACATAAATATTTTAAATAAAGCAAATAAACTGTACGAAATTCGGCGACAGATTCAAGTTGATTGCTTCGATGAAAACAACGCTCAAGAGTGGCGATTAAAACAACAAACGTAATGGCAGTCATTGAACGAATTTGACGATTGAAAAGCCCAACCCGGACAAACCAAGATAGGTCCTTCGAGCCGGATTTGATTTGCAATGACAAGCAACGTTCTCCAAATTCGCAACCATTGCAGCAAATTTAGTTCCCAAGGGGAGATTTAACCTTTTTATTCAAATATTTATGAAGAATTAGCGTGGAAACGCTCCTAATTCATTGGCGGTCGGTCGGTCCCGTTTTATTTCAAAAGATAAGTGGGTAATTTATCTCGTTTAGTCTTTGCTGTTGTGGTCTTTGAGGAGTTAAAAGTGGGAATAAATAACCTCTCGCGTGAATAGCGCCATTGAGTGAATAATCGTTAGCGTGGAAACCCGAACCGCATCCAGAATTATAAATCTATTAAAGCCGGGATAGATGGGTGATTGCCGCTAATATATCTCGAGAAGAGTTTCCAAGCCTCGGCGATTGCGTTAAGTGAATTCGTACGTTTTCTGTTTCTAAATTTAAGAAGTGGAGGAAAAAGAAGAAATCTTCCGAGGTTAACGGTTGGATGAGTTGCAAGGTTGCAAAAAGCCCAATGCACAAATAGAATCGCGCTAAAAATACTGTTAACAAGTAGAATTCGATATGGCGGCCGCGATAAATTTCGTTTTCGGGCTTTAACAGGATTTATACCGAAATAGCCGGCTGGTCGTTACAGAGTTGTTCGACGTGAACGTTGAAGATCGGAATGTGCATTTTATTGATAATATCGACGAGTCGCAACTTCGAATAAAATATGAACGTTATCTGGACAATTGCATGAAAATGTTCAATGATCTATTTCAAAGATTATCGAAAGCGCGCCACGAAGTCCGACGTGGGCGGTCTGATCCATCTGAATCACGATTTACAAGCCCATTTCAAGTCGATTTTTCGTGGGGGGAAGGCCGTTTCTGCATATTTCAAACTTCCACCACCACAACCGAACAGATGCAGACGGTGTTTATACGGATCCAGTTGCGATTTCCTCGTTATTTTCAGGAACTACACGTCCAGAACTTGGAAATTTACACAGCGGGATTTTTGACCCGGCAATTAATATCGTTTACACCCATAACTTAATATGAATATCCAAATGTTCGTTGCCCCATGTCTGCATTTATAGATTTTATGGCGCAAGGCGGGGGGCAATTAAAAGAGTCAATGTTGCAACTTGCAACGATACTAATTTCACGCAGATATTTCAAATGGGAAATGAGCGTTCTCATAAAATGACTCTGAAAATGACAAAGCCTGAGAGATTTTTTGACCTGTATCATAACAGATAAAAACCGTCCATCAAGATGCACGGGTTACGTTAGAGGTTTTTGATCCGCAGCTCTAATTAAACACATAATTTACATAATGTAATCACACACGTGTTAAGCGACAATATGATTGTGATATTTTCATTGAAACGTCTACCTTATTGATCACCAGAGGACGCTCGGGTAATGTCCACAAGTCGCCGATACTTTTTCCAATAATCCCGGCCCTTTCTGCTAACTTTAGGTCTGAAAGGGTAATTTCATTTGGCGCCCAGCAGGTTTTGAATTTTTAGACACCTCTGCGTAACTTGTTGAATGTTGTTCGAAAAAACTGGAGTTAAGCTCTAATGTTCTCGTCGTCTTTTATTTATCGTGCCGTCTTGTGGAAACTGAGTGCTGCATTAAACGAAATGGAAACAAATATATGTTAACTAAGCTAAACCCTCCTTTGGCTCGATATAAATAGCCGTGGGGTGGTGCAAGAAAAACGTGAATGCAAACAGGGCGCCCACTTGACAGTCGACGTTTGAATAACACACTTATTTAGTGCCGTCTTGCACAACAATAAAACAATGGAATAATTACATTGATTGAAACAATAGTGTCGGGCCTTTTCGTGTTCTCTACAACCGTTCTTTAGCTCTGTAGTACGTCCATTCATGTAATATTCATGGACATGGAGAGCGCGTCATTTAAACTGGCAGTTTGAAACTGCCATCAACGAAAAAGCTCAACGTAAACGACCCCACACCCAACAGAAACCGTCCACCTGATGCACCTGTTTTCAGTAATTCAACTTAAATGCGTGTGTCGCGTGAAATTGAACATTGCCCGACAGAGTTCCGCAACGGTTCAAGTTAACGGAATGATAAATGATTGAGAAGCAGAAAAAGAGGTTGAATTTGGGATTTTTGCGCAAAGTTAGCTTCAGCTGCCAAACACGTAATTAATCGAACAAATCACCCCTGTTGCCGGAAGGGTGGGTTTTTGCACAGGCGAATATGAAGCTGCCACCTCCGACCAATAGATCAGTTAAGGCTGACAGCACTATTTACCTGGCTAGATTTATGTTCGTATTCTGGATGTTACCGCACAGAGTAATGTCAGCTGCATAACGAATCACATTTAGCTATTAGATAATCCTGCCGTTCCTTCAAGAGCGACTTTCAGCTTTATGATTGATGCGTTTTCTATTGGGGATTATGGTCAAACACGTTATCGACGGGTATGGGTAAAAATTTCTTGTTTAACATGATTCGGTAAAGACAGTAGCGTGTTTATGGGCAGTCGATATGAATTATTCAATTTATCCGTACATTGTCGGGTCTTCGACCTGCTTCATACTCTCGACAGCCTCCAGGCCGGCGAGAAAACACTGGACATGGGCCTAATATGGCCGAGGCCGTTATCATCGGCGACTGGACAATGCCCCGTTCTTTATGGCACTCGTTCCTTCCCAGAACAGATCGATTATTGCTTCGTTACCCCGGAGGAACGCAAGAGATGGGACAATTAGAGATCGAGGCACAAACATTCGTCAGCCACAAATCCAGTTACCGTCAGACTACCTCTAAATCCTCTACCCTACATGACCTGGAAGGGGTCCAGAAACTTTACATTCATCCAAGTATCAGGATTGGTTCTGCAATTTCTTTTTAGGCCATTCAGTACAGAGATAAACATTACTTTGTTTTATTTATTCCTTCTTCCTCTCCACACCTCAGGCAAATTGGAGGTTGGCAAGTACTCATACGTAATATCTCGTTATTAGTGGCAGTTCAGCAATGTGGCGTAAATGGTTCGGTTTCTAGCAAACGAGGAAAGCGTCGCTTGCTTGGTGATTAAAGGAATCGCGTCCCCTGCAGCGTTATTGAAGCTACGCTGACCACCGCGGCCGAGGGGCTCGTCCGTGCACTTTTATCAATGATGATCCCCAAAGGGCGGGCGGTCACAGAACCAGTTATGTAAATGCACATATTTGTTTTTTGTGTCTCATCACGTAATAAGAGCGTTATTGTGTTCGGACCGTTGCCGGTGGTGAATTGAAAAGAACCGGCAGATGCCACTAAACGCTAAACCGTACTTGCTTGCGTGCACGTCGAGGTAATGCTTGGCGGTTGCGATAATGGTGAATAGTCTATTGCACATCACGCTTTTTTGTCGGTTCGGAAACCAACAGCGCGAAGCCATGTAAATTGTAGGTATATCGCTTTAATTCGGAATTTATGAATGGAACAATAAACCTATCCAATTTGCTAACTTTACAATCGCAAACAAAGCCCCAAACTTCCGAAGTTCCATGTGATGAATAGCACGCGAGAGAGGACGTGTCCGGGGTTACATTTTCGGTGCCATAACTCGCATTCGGCTTAATTATCTATGGCCTTCTTGTTACGCAACAGGATAAGCGGACGTTGTACAAGTTTTGTGCGACTGACCAGAATGGTAAAGCATTCCTTTGAAGTCCACCGGCCTCCTAACCTTGCGTAGGAAATCAAATGATTGTCCGCCACGATCGAAAATCGTGAAAAGAACTCCTTAACCGGAATTTATTGAAGGACTTCCAGCTGTTAAGAGTTGGAGAAACACCGACGAGATATATCTGAAACACGTTACGTACCGGCGCACCGAGAAAATAAAAATACGAGTCGAGTTTTCACGCGAAGACACTAAATTTTATCTCTTCTCTCGATTCACGAAACCTCTTCGCCACATCATTTGCAGCGAGTGTATTTGTCGGAGCAGCGCCGGGAAAAGTTTCAGTTTCGTCGCAGATGTGGCTCACTGGATATCTACGACACAGAAAACTGAAGCATTAAAATCGCCAGCTCGCCAAGCAAATTCTGGACGCCCTGCCCAGTTTTATTGTTAAATCAGACTAATTGCAAGATCACCTGCATTATCGAATAAGTTAAGAAAAACGCCCCCAATATAGTGACTCACATAGCGGTGGCGCAATTTTTTACAAAGAGTTACGTAATCTCGATTGCGCGACTTTAAAGAAGCCACCCAAAGCGTACGATCAAGTCGAAATTTCATTAAAGGTCTTTGTCCGGCTTCTCAAAACGCAATTTTTATTTTATTTTGCATTCTGCCGTAATTGCCGGTGCTCCTTCACGTTTAAAATACGAAATCTCGCCCGCAGTCTTGATTGCTGTGTATTTACCGATTTGACTTGGCCCTCCAATTTGTGTTGGAACCACGACAATTATTTGTAATGAAATTAACAATGCCTCTCTCTGACTCTTTAATTTCCTTCAGCATAATTCATCGGTTTGGATTGTACGTTAATAACAAGTGACAGCCGTGATTAGAACTTATTACGTTACGACTATTAAATAATGCACGTTATCTAAACACTCGGAATTGGTGTGATTGAATGGGTTCTGTGTGACTGCGTCACATGCGGGACCTGAAGGAGAAAGCATCACCTTAGGGTTCGATGGAAGCTTTGCAATGTGGCGTGTTCGCATGCAAACAACCCGACAGATTAAATTGCAGGTTAAATTTCATTCCACTTGTTCTACGTACAACAGCACACCGACAATGTTGCTTTTTAATGCGGGTAATTGTGGACGTTCCCCAAATGCGGGGCGTTTTAATAAAATATACGTGAGAAGAATTAACAACATTACTGGAAATACAATTTCGTTCCCAAATGGGCAAACAAAATTAAGCAATTTTTAATAAATAACAGAAAACAATTGTGGTGGTAGCCAAAAGACGTTAATTTGGTGGTAAAAACCCCTACTTCCCACTGCTAGAATAAATTTAAACTGCTGAACTAAAAACAAAACACCACCTATCGAATAGCTTCTTCTTGGGGTGATCATTACCTCTGAAATATTGATTTCGTAAAGAGGACTTCATAATATGTAATTGAAAACTCTTTGATTCGAAGCCAGTAGCAACTGTTTCAGTCGTCGCCAGCGCGTATCCATATAAGTTATCGCAGTGAAGCAGTAAAGGGCGCAGTGCAGGGGATGTTGGGGCGCTTCAAATTCCGAGCCAACGAACGTTTCAGGAGGCCGTAATCGTCCAAAGAAGCGAAGGAATCCATGCTGTTGATTGTGACTCCATTTTCCTAAAACAACACTAAAACATAGCCCTATTTATTTTTGGGTCGCACCCTTTGCTACTTAGGTACCTACTTTCGCCTTTCGGTCAGGTGTACCTATGTATGTCTTTAATTTTTGTTGTTAAAGAGGTTTTCGAAGTTGTTTACAAATTCAAGAATTTTGTTCCCAACTCCATTAGTTTTTAACCTTTCACTCTGCGACTCGATTTGGAAACTTGGAAGGTTGATTACTGACAATATTAAAACTGAATTTGCCCAAACTGTGTCCGTTATCACTGACTTAGGTCAACGCACTCCTCCATCTGTTTCCATCACTGCTAGCTAATTATAATTTTGTAGATATTTTTTTACAAGCCGTAAATCGGCTCTTAGCAACTTATCAACCATCATCTTAAAGTTGATACGACATCTAAGTAGGAAGCACCCTATATGGAGGTCGTTTCGAGGCCGAAAGCGGCGCCACTGTGGATTAGCGGATCGCAGTGTTTATTTTCGATTCAGGTGCATCAAGGCCTTGAACTTGTGACACTGTGCATTGAACTTGGGTCGAAATATGTTGTTGGCAGCTGCATAGGTGAGTGAGTGTGGGCATCATTTACTTTCTAGCGTGGGTGGATGCGTATGTGTTTTATTGATGCGACTACGCAAGTTTGACACTTCAGCAGTAACACTGTCTGAGGACGACTATTAACCGGGACTAATGTTTTCTTGATCGAAGATTACTTCCTGTAAATAGCCACATAAAGTGGACGATTTTTCATTGGTTGAGAACAATCAAGAACTTGTTGCACCTACCCGGAGGAACAAGGGAGCTTTGTGTGCTGCAATTAAAGCTTTCCGGCCCACGCCGGAAAGTTCACAACAGTAAATTCATTTGTCCGCCCCATTCATTTTTCTGGTTGATGCTTATTTTTAGCTTTTAAGTTTAATTAGTTGTAGAGAAAAAGTTTCTTGAGCCATGTCCATTGTCAGCCGCCTGTCAAGCACCACATTATTGTGCTGTCACGGTCATCTGTTGCAACCTACCAGCATTTTGACTTTTGTTCGTATTTAATATAATTTGTGTCCGTCATTTGCATGACATCTATGTGTCTTTGAAGTTTATGGCAATTGCCTGGCGCATCTGTTACTGGCTGAACTTTAAAACTTTTTTTCTCGAGCTCAGAAGATTCTCCAATTTCGTAATATACATTTTCTTCATATCTGCATTAATTTTATCAACCCTTCTTATTTTACCATTTCACACGCGATTGTTTATATGTTTTTTGCAACCCTCTGCCAATTTTTGTCAACTTTTTGCAATTTAATTCTACAACTTTTTTAAACTTTCACTTCACTATCTTTGGTCTAATTAAGTCGCCGTAATTTTGCTAATTTCGCGCTCATTGTTTACGCTGTTTCTATTTTTTGTTATTGCCAACTTTTTCTTCTTCCCAATTTCGTTTTTTTTATTTCATCATTTTGTTCAAACTAAGTACTCTTTTTATTATCAGGTCCATTTGTGGAGGCTAATTTATATACACCCCCTCTGCGAGGTGCCTTGGATTCTTATTGGAATTTGTTTATCGGGCCTTGGCTGCGTTGTTTGCAGCGATAAAACTGCGAATTTTATAACTTTAGGTCAGGGAACTTACTGTAAACTTGAAGCACACACAGATGGATGTTATTCCCCCATTTTCAATCTCGTTACTGTCTACAAATTCAATTTAAACGAAATTTTACTCGTTACTTCCGCCTCAACTGCTGTTTGCGTTTAATTATCTACATTCTCCCGCTTGCACCAACACCCCCGAAAAAGACAGTTACACGTACCATATAACATCAGGTAAAGTATTATTAGATCCTTGTTATAATTAGACGCTATAACTATAACAAAACATACGCGAAAACCGTTACGATTTTTAACAATTAATTTTAGAGTTAACTTTCATAATAATTCACCGCCGTCATGGAACATGAACTTCAAGTTGGAAATAGCTCAGATTCGTTTATTTACTTTAATCTAAGATTAGGCGCTGTATTAGTAAATGTTCCGCACCGATTTGCCAGTAATTGAGTGTAACGTTACGTGAAACACGTGTAAGTGCACCCGAAAGTTCTGATCGGTCGGAACTCGTTAATATTCATGACGCTTCGGGGTAGTTTTTTCGGCATAATGCCGCGATTTTACATCCCCCGGTTGATCAACAACTTGCGCGCCAAACTCATAATATTGCAGCTTTATCGTTATTTAGCGAGGCGTCGGAAAATTGAAAGAAAGCACAATTTTCAATGTGGCAGGAAAACAATGTTTAGGGCTGTTCAACGCAAAAAACGTTCAGGGATCGTTGACTCGCCGAGTATTTATATGGATTGCCTTTTCCACGAGTGATTCCGTCCGGAAAAGGAAGTTTTCTCCGGAGCCGGTTTGGTTCTCGAGACCCGGTCTGTCGCCCTGGAGGAGAATACTCGGTATAAATTTTAAAGGCTTTTTAAGTGGATCAGGAGACGTTTTGTGGGAATTTCATCAGAGAACACTCGTTAAACGCCACGGTTCATCGGCTTCCGATCGACGGACTCGAGATTCAACCAGGGGTTCCACGCGCTCCCGGATCCAGGGGAGATTATTTATGACACTTCAGAAGTCTTCACTTTCCCCAAGTGAACTTGCAGAATCTCCTGAAGTGACTTTGGTTACTCTTATTATTACTATGCCCCGTGGGGAGATATTTAATTATGAGTGAACTACCCGACCAACACCTGAAGCTTCTGATTCGACGCAATGACCAGCACAGCTTTTGTTGTTACCTTCAATTCCAAATGAAACTATTGTTTGTTGTCGACCATAAATGACGAATGGTTATTGCCAGTATATTCTAATTGAAACTGTTCGCAATTAAAACGCGATAAAAATAAATAGTTAATTTAGTTCTTGCGGAAGCTATCCGACTCACAATAAATTAACCGATGCTGACAATAATCCTTTGGGAGGCTGCCTCGCAATTTGTAGGTGGCAGCATGTGGGTGTCCGAGCCGCAAGAACCGTTTCAAACCTCATAATGCCATCCTCGTTCCGTAATCGCCAAATCAGATCGTAATGAATGCCACTAAATTAGCTCCAACGTGCCCTCATCGCCTCATTACGACGATAGTCGCGAAATTGCGATTGCGCGATTAAGAATGAAATACGATGCGAAAAAGGCTCGCGTCAAATAATGATCAAGATGCAGTCAGTGTCTTCGACTTTGACACGAAACAGCGAATTGGTGGGTCTGCACTTCTCCTCTATGCAAATAAGTTTCATGAACGCAACGTTAACCCTGACCGAAGCTTAATTAATTCCTCTGGAAGCTTATCGCCAAGTTAGATTTCCGATTAATCGAGTTGTAACTGTCGTGCAGGAAAAGCGGCCACACAAGCAGCAAATCGGCACAGAAGGGAATTGTTCGCAATTTGTTGATTGGCCACTCGTAGTTTGTAGTTATCTTTTCTACCCACAAGTGTCGCAAATTTCGCCACCTTCCCTTTCCGTTTTCAATTGTAGGTCAATAACTTCTCAGCCCCATTCACCGAATTTATTTTTGTCCTTCTAATTTTGCAATCATCTGTTTACATTTTTTGGAGAATAATAATTACTGCCAACATTAAGAATCAGGTTTTCTTTCGATATTGCGTAATTTGAAGGCCTTTCTCAAGCGACCTTGTCTGTCGATTTTTCTCAATTATCGAAATCAGTGGTCGAGTTCAGCGCGTCAATAACCCTAGATCAAGTTTTTAGCTGCATCCGCTCATATGCAACATTTTGAAGGCCTCCGACGTAAGATTCCCTATAAGGTCTTCACTCAAAGGCCGGCTGCCTGGTGAGGTGCGACCGCCTCGGCACGTTTACTCGCATTGTCATTGTGCATCACCAGCAACAATCCGTTGACTCCGTACTTTTTATTTCTTAACCCGGATTTTTCTATTGTTCCAGCTGAGAGCGATATCTGCACTTTCGCGCTTTTGAAACGACACTTCGCCGCCAAACAAGATGCTGCCACCGGTCTGTTCACCTCCGAGACCCGACCGAAGGCTCTGCAAGCTTTGTACGAAGCTGCCACCAAAACTCCGGTGCATCTCATGCGCCAAATGGATCGGTGGCGGCGAGACGGACATCGGTCGTCTCGTTTCTTCCTGTGCACGCCGGTGCTGGGGGAGAAGAGACGAAAGATCAGGAGTAGGGTGGACATCGACATCGAAACTCGCATGGTGAGTACCTCAATTAACCCTATTAAGTCTTTTTTATTTTTCGTGTAAGTAAATTGAGTTATTAAATTTGGAAAATTAATAATAAACGTCAAACTACCAGGTAATTTGTTTTTTCCACCTATAATTACGTTTTAATTAACATTAGAATTGAGGTGCAAAAGTTTGAAATGAGCTCGTTAACCCTCGATTAGACGATAACGCATAGCTGTATGTGAAGAAATAAGCAACTTGAAAGCTTCACTTTTATTTGAATTGTAATAACAAATTTAATAACCAAGAGAACTAAATTGTTGTAGAAAAACTTGCCCAATTACCCCACGCTTTGTGGTTGTCTGACGTTGACATCTTAATATACCAGTTGCGACGACTGTTTACCTAAATTTAAACTTTCCTAGGAACAATCTAAAGGTTCTCATAATATATTTTTTCTGTTTTTATTGTGAAATTTCTGTTTATACTTGTCGTTGCCGAAAATTAGCAATGGCGACACTTTAGAACAATGTACTAACCTGTTTGGTTGCTTTGACGAGAAAATCGCGGTGTAAAGTCACTGATTGCACCATCATTAACACTAATCACCAAGGGAAAAGCGAAATTGTCGTGATTTACATCACAGCTTAAAGAGTTACCGCGGATTGAGATTATGTCTCATTAGAAACGGCATCTCGTTTAATGGTTTTATTTCTTCCAATCAAGCAGGTTTAACAGCAAACAACCCACGGTTGTGCTCACTTCAATTGATTAATCGAAATTTAAAAGCCCATTTCTTTACTTGAGCAATAAGAAATTTATGTAAATGGCAAAATATTTTGAAATGCTATTTTGATTGTGTAACAATAGAAGTTCGATTTATGACCTGTAGAGAAACTGATTGCTTTAGATTTGCAACAATGGGGGTAATTAAGAAGATCCTTTTTTGATTAGGCCTCATTATTGACAATAGCGGATAAGTAGCATTAATTATTTAATCAAGTTTTATTAGTCAGTCAATATTTTTGCAAGTTCAAGTTAGTCGAGTTTGAAAGAAAAACTTAAAACCCAATAAAAACTTACAAGGTTTTAAAATTCTTTGCATTTTTTTAAGTTAAGAAGATAAAAAATTTGACAGTTGTTATTGCAAGCTGCCTTGTTACAATTAGCAGGACTCAGGATAAGCTCGATTTTCTGCCGGCCTTGTTTGGTGGCTTCCCTTTATTAAACTTTGTCATGTAAATCCGAATCGTAAATTATATAAAGGTTTTCCTCTTCCCGACGCCAGCCGACACAAAACTGAACAAAACCCGGCGGAGCGCCTTAAATGAGAATAAATGACGGTCGACCTGGAAACCGAGAAAGTATTCATCCATTTTTCTTTCAAGCGTCCCGACGCCGCCTGAAATAATGACCAAATTTCCTCGTATACCTCCAATACTTCGTCTCCGTATAACAATGAATGACTTTCCGAGTATAAGAGAACAAAAGTCCCTCGAGACATCATTTACCAAAAACCTGTCCTAACAACAAAAATCTAATCTCCAATAGTTTCACGGCCAAGGCGTTGAATAAAATATAAACTCGAACCTTGGTTGATTGCGCCCTCTAAATATAACTTTGTATGGATCAGTTACGGCACAATTACCGCGGTACCAAGTCACAATTCAAGTGGTCAAGTGGTGCTCTTTATTATTGTCCCTTTGGCGTTAATTAAAATGTCGCTTTGTTGTGTGCCTCGCGTTCGAAACATGCAGCGAACCACGCAGGTATATGAAAACGTTTCAGCACGTAAAGTGTGATCGGATTCCTCCACGGACCTTTCCTCCAGTTCTGTCTCAACAATTCCAATCGGCCATCGCGTTACTTCCTAGCGTTATTTAACACCATAACCGGAGTCCAGTTGGTCCGGTTTTAGGAACCAAAAGCTCGCCCAGTAAAAAAGCAGTCTAGTCGCTATTACCATATTTGACATACTTACTCAAGCCACTTTTTTACGTGAATTCTTTTTTCGAGGTGCTATATTTGTTAAATGAAGCCTGGAAACTTCCTTAATGTCTTCAACTCCAGGAAGCGCTGTTTATAAAGCATAAGTAGTAAAATACCAGTTTATCTAACTTGGTCGTTTTATAGCCTGCCGCGGTGAAGGAATTGCGGAGATGGACATCAAGCGAAGCTCTCGGTGACATAACAGTAACTCCTGATTGCCTTAATCGCATCGCACCCAACGCCACTGTGACGGACGGCGAAGCCACCGATGGAACCATCGGATCCGATGATGAAGGCATCGACCATAAACTGCCATCGCCCGAAGAACAACTTCAAGTTGTCGCACTCAAGTACGTTCCGATTATCGGCGATAACAGCGCCTCCTCTGAGCCGGCGGCTGAAACTCGCGTCGTTTTTCAGGTTCCCTGCCGAAATCGTGGCCGTCGACGTTTCAGGGAGAAATTTCGACCGGATGTCCATCCAGAGGCGGTCGCTGCTACACGGCGACGTCAGCGCTCGAGGGGACGAAGACCCCAACTCGATCAGGAGAAGGACCCGCATGCGGAAACCGAGGAGCCGGAGAAGGAACACCCTTGCAGGAACCGACCAGAAAGAAATTAGAAGCGCTTTAACGGCAGGGTGAGTTTTGTTAATTCCCAACCACCGTCACTAACCGAATTTATGCAAAATGGAGCAAATTTAATCAAGGCACTTTTGAGTTGACGATATCTAACAACGACAGTTCTGCATGTTTTTGGCTTAGTTTGTAAATATTCTTTTGGAAATTTTGCATAATACACCCTATCGACGTAGCCTCGACCGGACACTAATTGCCGTTGCTTAACAGGGAGGAGCCATGCTCTTCAGCTATTAATCATGAGACTGAATCCACAACTATCGGTGCTGTTAGTCGCAGTAAAAGCAGCGACATCTTGCGATCAAACAAAAAAGACTCTCCAGACAAAAAATCACACTTTAACACACTCAAACAATGGGGCAAGAACCGTTACGATCGCTTCATGAACAAAAGCTCGGAACCAAAACAGGAAGCCAAGAAAGACATCGACGATTTCAACATCTACGAAACCGTCACAATGAAGCGGAAACGCAGCGTCGAGAAACGAACCCACGAACGAAACCCTTCCGTTTCCTCTTCGGAAAAGTCCAGCGTCAATTTAGCTGTTTCGAATCCATTAACTTCGGTTATGAACATAGCTGTGAAGTTGCGGGAAAGCTCCGCCCAAAGGAGATTACGGCGGTCGGGTGGAAGCAAAGAGGAACAGCCTCACTCTTCCAGTGGTAACTGGAGCGCCAGTTCGGAAAGTGGACGAGCTTCGATCGGATCAGAATTCACTTCCACAACTCAACCGAAATCTTCAACGGCCACTTCCAGTAACTCCCTCAATCAGCAAGCACCCAATTCCGTCAATAGCCGAAGACGCTTTAATGTTAACACGTCGACTTCAAGCAGTATTACGAGTGAGGGAACCCTCACTCCCGACATCATTCACGATTTACACGAAGATGGAGAAACTAGTTCCGTGTATTCTTGCGATACTGAAGGATACTATACATCTTTCCACATGGACAGCGGTTTGAAAACCCTTAAAGAAGAAGAATTGCCTTCGACTCCCCTACATTCCACTTCTGCGTTTTCCAACTCTAGCTCCAACAATACCGTGTTAACGGCCGAAAACGAGTATGAGCTTTTCGGCAAAGGTTCCACGTCTACTACTACCAGTTCCGCTGGTACAGTGTGCACGACTCTAAGAGCCTCCGATAGGTCTTTGGCAGCTTGCCCCCCTCCTCCCGAAAGAAAAAGTTCCTTATCCAAATTTTCGGACAAATCACCACAAAGTTCCTTGGAACGAGACGAAGGCAGCGATAAAACCGGAACAGTCAAACGGAGTCCTGCCGGTAGCAAATCAAGTGTTGTAGCTATGATCCATAAGCAAAACAACGGCGACGTCTCCCCGGACAGCGGTCATAACACCTCCAGTTCCCCGATAGAATCCATCAACAGCCCCAACGGCGTCAGGAGCGGATCCGAGTTTGAATTTTCGGAATCTTCAGACATGGAAGGACCCGAACGAATCGAGAGGATAAGAGTGAAGACCACCATTAATTCAAGTAGAATACCTTCAATGTGCGTCATTACCCCTCCTCACAGCGATGATGAAAGTATCAAAAGTAGCAACTCGAACCGGGCGAATTTGGAGCAAATTTCGAAGAATTTCGACCGGAAGAAATTAGATTTGAATCTCAAGAGTGACGAAGTCGATAATAATTTGTTGAAATCCAGCGATTCCGACAAGGAAAATTGCAATATTGCCACTAACGTACCTAGCAAAGTCCAAGTGATTAACGTGAATCCTCAATCGGGTTACGCTACGATCGAAACTGTTGATGTTAACAAGAACTCGAAGACGTTGAGGTCGGCTTCACCTAGTGGCGGTTGCGTCATTGTTAACGACACTACTAAAGCTCCGGCGCCTACGCAGCCAATTATCAAAGCCTCGTTGTTGCCTTACAACGTTTTTGGTAAAATTAAGAGTAATTTCGTCAATTTTACCCATAAACGCGAAAGTAAGTCGCCTCAAAGACCCAACGATGAAGAGATTTTAACCGATTGCGGCGATTACGTAACTCTCGCTGACGTTAGGAATAACAACGAAAAAGTTTTACCCAAAGAGCTCGTCTATGCTAATGACGTTGTTAACAAGAACTTGAAGATTCTGTCGGGGAAACCTCGAGAAACCGAGTACGTTTCTCTTGATGAACTTCCTTGTAATGAAAATTCGCCGGCTCATGCTGCTGATTCTTTGGAGAGGAAGACGCGTCAAGGGGCGAGAGTGACTTTGGATGCCGAAGGAAAAGTTGTTTATAGTTCGGACAGTTTGAAGAGACGAAAAGGGGCGCACTCGACTTTCGAACCGGGTCCATTTGTCAAAACCGGGGATTCCCCCAACCAGAGCCCCCTGCCGACGCATCGAAACCTGAAACCAGTCCGACCTGTCAGCAATCAAGACTACAATCGCCCTCTTTCGCCTCAACTAGGAAAACTGGTGATTCGAGCCACTTCCGGAATGGCTTCGCCTACTAGTGAAATAGTAAGGGTGCCGCCGTCGACGATAGTGGCGCCTTGCGTCCGTCCGTCGAAACCACGCGGCGGCGCCTACGTCCACGTTCAAGATACTGGAAGACCCCTGTCGCCTACTCAGGAAAAAGGTAAGATCAACCACGTCCTTCCCCAGCCTCAACCACATACCAAAATCTCACAAAACACAAACAATACGATCAACTCGCGCAAAATCCGTCGCAGGAACAGTTACCGAATCGCGAACGCCGCCATCTTATCAAAGATCGATATCGAAGATCGAATCGAAAAGGAGATAGCGGCGGAATTGTGGCGGGAAAGGATCAATTATCCCGCGACCGTTTCCCCAAAGTTGTGCGAACGGCACATTTACAGCCAGAGTCACGCGCAGGAGATCCTGTTGGCGTCTCCCAAACGCGTCGTCATCCCCCCGGATAGCGGGGAGCATCGCGCTCGCGTCCTCTCAGTATCTGTCGTCGACACGGAGATTTGGTAGCATTCCCGCCCCGCACGTGCCGACGCGAAAATCAATGAAACGTTCACCCCCGAACGGCGGTCTTTAGTGGTGCCGGACCATGTTAGCTGGTAGTGGGTTCCTTCTGTCCGTCCTTCCCTGCTTTGGTGATTGGCCATATTCATGATTAACGCCTGGGTGGTAGCGCTGTAACCATCTATGAATATGGCTGATTGACATGGGACAGTGTACGTAAACATGTTGTCAATTAGATTGCACTGACGAGCCGTAAGCACATGCTGTTGAATTGTCTTCCATACTCTAGTGTTTCTTCTGAGTGAGTTTTGTGATATCGTTGTTTTAAGACTGAATCGGGCCTCTAGACGCAGAAAACTAGCAGCAATAACCCTAGAGACCCGATCTTTCGATTTTATCGAAGAGAAATCCATGTATTTATTTTATTGTCTGACGCATGGATGGCCTGTTTGCAACTATACCTATATAGTTTTAGCACTGTGTGTTTCTGTTGTGCATATTTTTTTTATTTCCTGTTTGTACATAGTTATAGAGTGCATGCAATGTTTTATTATGTTTAATTATCGCCGCCAATTCCAGAATTGTGATGTACAAAATGAACTGCCCGAAATGTATGTGACCGATGATGCAATAATAATAAATAATTTTAACTTTTCTACTTTTGTGCTAATTTACTAAACAGAACTTTCCAAATTTCTAACACGGGTCGTGTCTGCCTTACTTGCCGATTGTTTATAATTACCGTTTATTAGATGACCCATAGGTTTGACGGAATTACACTTAATTATTAGTCCGCTGAGTTACGATGGTGAGTCATTGAAGCGACCACAGTACAAGTGGAAACGCTTAGTTGGACTTTTGCAAGTTTACACCCGGTATGCTGTGTTTTGTGTCATTCGCATCATATCTCGTAACATCAGCGCTTACCAGCTTCCATCTGATGTCGAACTTGCTTGATATTGTTTCCGACAATTGTTGCACTACTCGTACCTATACGCACACATTCACACTCCGGCGGCCTGACACCCTGCACGATAGCATGAGAAGCACACTGTAATCATTGACCATAAAGTACGGCGTTCGATTACTAGCATTTGTGTCGCATGTGAAGACTAGCCAGGTGAGACTTTACAATCAGTGTTTGTTTTTATTTAATTGTGCACTTTTTATTTTTTTCAAAAAGCTTCAAATTCTACAGAAATTTTGTTCATTGCCGAAAATTAGTATTTTTGAAGATTTTTGAAAATTTTTAATTTTTGCATGTTGTGTCGCATGGTTTTCGTATTTAGAGTCAATCCTGTCTAATTTTGACTATTTACTCTTGTCGTTCAATAAATTGAAAGACTCTTCTCAGCTACAACCCAACTATCTATGAATATTTTCTTTGTTGTTGTGAAACCCAGACCCCAGAATTTACAGCCGACTTAATGATGTCCCTCACAATTTATTTTGTTTCAATAGGAATGTTTAGTTTCTCATATCGATGTACTTAATTAGTAATGAAAAAACACTTATTACGTAATTCTTATCAATCTGTCCCTGATACCTGTAATCACCTAAAACTTGTTTTGTCTACATCTATTTATTTCGATAAGACAATGTGACCGAAGAACGGTAATAGACTAATTTTGATAAGAAAACTACGTCGACAATTTAATGATAATGTGTAATGGCTCTAAAACTGATACCTGAACTGTGCACTAGAAGAATTTTTGTAATAATTACAACAAAGGGGCATGTACACCCGGATGATCTGTAAATGAGACTCTTGAATCGCTGGTTTGGCTGATTTGGCAACATTGTAGACTGGTCTGGTAAGATCGAAGGCACCGAACCGACTTTGCCCGGCGTTCGGGTCGGTTCGGTGTGCCTTCGATCTTACCAGACCAGCCTACAATGTTGCCAAATCAGCCAAACCAGCGATTCAAGAGTCTCATTTACAGATCATCCGGATGTACAGTTCAAAGCGCAGGCGCAAATCGGGGAGTGTGACAACCACATGCTCTGGCCTCTATCACCTATACCGTGTACTGCACTGCGCATGCTCCCAAGAATATCTAATTTGTTTATTAGGGGAAGAGGAAAATACGAATTATTAATGTGGTACGACTAGACATTTTCAAAGTCCCCTGTACACTCGCAGTTTGATTTAGACTACAACATTACATTTTGGTGCAGTCACCTGTTGTCGAGCTCGGGCCTGGGCGTCATCGAACAAAGAAAATGTTAATAACACCTGCCATTGACCGTTCACAGCTAAAATGTCCATGGTTTTTATTTGCAGAACGAGTACCTTCACCATCTAGCTATCCAGCATATCAACTCGAAAACCAGCCGCACTTGTACAGTCCGGCCGAAATGTATAATAACAGAGGTGTAGCTCTGGCCGAGAACATGGACCGTCGAAGATACTTAGAAAATCAGTATTACTTCCAAAAAGGCAACGCATCGTACCAAACGTTGCCATCCAAGAAGACTCAATATTTCCAAACCGAAGCCAACCCAGAGAGATCAGTCACCCCCGATATCACCCGAGGTCTAGAACGTAATTACAACTACAACAGTGTAGATAGGAGAATGATTTATAACTCAGTGCCGTTCCAACACGACCCGAATTTGTTGCACCAAAAACTGGGAATTCCAGTGCAAATTCCAGATGTTAGCAATTTTAAAATGCAACAAAAAGTGCCTTTGTTTAGTAAATACAGTGATGCTTACTCGCCCCCACCACCTAGAGAAACGATGTATGAACGGCCTAACCACTCCACGTTCGCTCACATATCGCCCCATAAATCACGTGAGGACAATAACGAATCCATGCGGATATCCCCGATTGATCCCAGAAACACCGGCGGCTTCCAATCGTCGACTCCATCCGGGAACCGGCATCAAGACTTAAAAGCCGCCATCAATCTAGAATCGAAACTTCTCTCCCCCAAAAAATCGACAATGAGTAACGAGGAGCTTTACGCGATGATCCATAAAAGCAAAAAGAAATTGAACATAACAACTACGGACGAGGCCAGGGCATCTCCTGTAACTGTGGGGTCGCCGGTGAACGTAGGCTCCCCTAAATCCCAAGTGAGGTCCCCCGAAACGGGTTATATAGGTGGCAATAAATCGAGGTCTCGTCTCAGTTGGTCGCCAAGTAAAGGCGAGTACGTAGATTTTAATCCGGACATCGACAAATTATCGCCCCCGAACGAGACGAGGTCGCGCCAAAGTTGGGCTTGCAGCGACCGAAAAGGCACAGTTCAAACTTCAACAAACGACTTCAAAAAGTTACTTTTACAAAAAAGCAACGTGTTGACCAGCGGCCCCAAAAAACTTTCCGCCGTCGAACAACTGAAACTATCGAAACAAAACCCTCCCCAGGCGAGTTTCGATATTTTAGAATTGAGCGGTTCACCGCGAAGTCTTGTTAATCGGAAATACGCCAATAATCCTCAGAATTCCCCCAGAAGCACCCCGGAGAAACCCAAACCCGCCCCCAAATTAATGTCTCCGAAAAGTCACTGGAGGTTCGCTAAACCTAGAAGCGACGTTCTCTCTTCGACAATACTGGAAGATTGTAGGGAAGACGAGAGCCCGAATAATTCTATGGAAAAGAAGAAGGCTTTCGAGAATAAGAGCAATACTAACCGACCTCTTTTTAGTAAAACCGAAAGTACAAAACCCACCCCTCAAGTTTCAAGCAATACAGGAAATCAACCGTTTTCGTCCATATCGCAGAGATTGCAGGCTCGAAGGGCGCAATTTTTCGACTCGGGACCCCAGTCCAGCAAGGAGCAGCAGGAAAAATGCTCGGCGCCGCCGCCTACGTTAGAAACCGCCTTCTAATCTTTAACTATTTATTTTGTACATATCTCTACTGTATTTATACCTGTGAGTTTTTTATTTATTTATTGCAGTCTAGTCGAGAATTGTTAGGTATTTTATTTTTTGTACATGCTCTTTACTCTTTAGAGACGAGGGCCGGCTTTTTGTGTAGGGATTTTTGCTGTGTAGAAGTTTTATCTCGAGCTTTACACTCAAATTTATCAGTTGACACAGGAAGAATTATCACAAATATTAATATATTGGATTTGTAAATAAAAATTCTCTTTTCATAAAACGCTTTTCATTTCAAATAAAAGCAATTCTGAAAAAAAATTATCAATAATAATTATTGTAAAGAACCCAATAGTATAAACTATTTTTTATCGACCATACAAATCGCGTTTTTAAATTGCGGTAGTGGGTCAAAAAAAACTTGTAATTTTTTTCTTAATTATCTAATTTTATACACCTTATAAACAAATTCTTAAAATTACAGAACTAAGCCTACGTGTGCAATACCTATTATAAACGCTAGTTCTTCATTTGTGGAGGCGGATTGACCATGGGCGGCCGCACGTGTCCCATAGGGCCCATATGTCCCATAGGCATCATCCCCATCATGGGCGGCCTCATCCCCATCATTGGCGGCATAGGTCCATGAGGCCCCATCATCATAGGAGGCATCGGCCCACCAGGTCCCATTGCTAAAATTACAAGCAATTAGTTTAAAAAATCTCACATTTACTCAAGTAAAATACTTACTGGGTGGCATCATACCAGGGGCGCCGGGAGCACCAGGTCTTTGCCCCATCGTTAATTGTGCTGGGGGCGGTATCGCCACCCCTTTACCGGCCTGCGCAAACGGGTTATTAGCAATTTTACCCGCTTTAAAGGCGGCTGTTGTGGCGTCAATCAAATGTTGAGCCTGCTCCTCCATCCATTTTTGGTAGTAAAATTTAACATTGTCCTTATGTTTACGTCCGGTGCAGTGAGTCTTTCGCACACTGGGGGAGTCGTGGGTCAAATAAGTATCGCAATAATCGCAGTAGTACTTCGGCATTTTAGGTTATGTTTATCAAATTTCCAAAACACTAGTTTTCGGGTAGGAGTCAAGTGAAAATTCACAGACGTGGAACGGTTACACTTTTTGAACTATATGGTGTGGTTTAAATCGGTTTATCTTCTAGAATTAATAATTTTCTACACGATCAAACAAAACGTCAACACTACGTTCACCAAAGAGCAACAGCGCATGTGTCATAACGTAGGTCACGTGTATAATCAATGTCACCAACGCAACGGCCCAAAATAACCAGAATTTGGAAATGGCACAAAACACTTCCTGCTTTTATTAACATTACAAAACCAGAAATGGACAAACTGGACTTAACTATTTTAACTTAAATCTATTATTAAAACGTAACTGGTATTTTATTGTTTAAATCGCTATTTTAAAACGCATAAAAAATTGATCGGTCAATTAATTATTGTTAACTAGGGCATCTTTTCCTGAAACGTAAAAATTTGCGATGTTAATGTTGGTTTCCGGCAAACAATATAATCAGTAAATTTCTACGCTATCAAATGAAGTAGGAACAGAAACATGCACAATAATAAAGTGAATGTGTAGTCAAATAACAGCATGCCAAAGTTTCTACTTTAGGATTCAATAAAGAACCTCATAAGTAAAAATATTGTAAATCAGGTTTATTATAAAAAAATAAGTGTGTTCTTAACTAATACACCAAACTTAAAGGTAGGTAATAAAAATAACACTAACTAGTAATTTTTTGCAAGCCCATAAGTAACCAAACATTCTTCACTTAACTCTACTAAAAACAACTCAAGTAAGTACTACTTTAAAATTAAAACATTGACCAACAAACTACAAATCATGCCAAAACATTTCCTTTCGTGTTTTCTATTTCACGTTACCTGCGAATTTGATTTCGTCGAAAGCTTTACGCGCACGTTTCAGCTCTTCATTCATTGTGAGCAAGTCTTTGACACGAGCATACTTTCTGGGGTCTTTTCGCACTAAAAATACAATATCTTCCACTTGCACCCTACCAGTGCGACCGATTTCCATGGACCTGCAACGTTAAAAATTAAACAAACAATATCAACGAGATTCGTGACGTACTTGTGGGTCATTTCAGTAATGAACTCAATGACTAAATCCTCAATTATGTCTACGCTTTCGGTGTAGGGGTTCTGGTCGTCTCCAAAACCGTACATCATGCAACGTAGCTCCTTGCTGAAGAGGCGCTTTCGCCCCGCACTACACAGCGCCAAATTGGCGTCCGCCCCATCATCCTCTTCAAACTAAAAAAAGAAAAATATGTTGAAGGATGTGGTAAAGTTTTAAATGAGAATTACCTGTTCAAAAGTTTCGTCGGTTGCTGCCATTGTCGTAAATTATTGTAAATAAAATGTTGTTAAATACCTGTAGCTCTTATTTTATTTTGCATTCAACTCTAACCTCAATTTACACATTTATTGTTAATAATGTTGGTAGCACTGCAAATTGGAAGAAAGTGAAACTGTTTGACAACGCACACAAGGTCACGGTGGATTAGCCAATTCTTGACCATTTCTTGATTTGGCAACACTGTAGGGCGCAATTTCCATTTTTTTTTCTTTAATATAAATACAATTTCAGCTACAAATAAAGTTGTAAGCCGTTGCAACACACATTACACCACAGAAAAAAAGAAAAATAACAAAAAATTTAAACAAGAATTTATTGCAACCTTTATTAAAAACAATCACAATTTGTCGACGACATTTTTGGCCGATAAAATAACATCATTAACCCCCACTCCGTAATAGGAAGCGCCACACAAAGAGAGAGGTAATTTTTGTTCTTCAATATACTTCTCAATCTTCCGCAAATTTTCGCAATGTCCAACAACATACTGCGGCAAGCACTGTTTCAAAATGTTAACCTTCCACATGGTCGGTTTTTGGTCGATGCCCAAAATATTTTTAAGCTGACTTAAAGCAGTTTCTAGCAACAAACTTTCATCGGGGTCTTGTTTGAAATGTTCCTCAAACCAAAATCCGCCCATCATAACAGTTAGAACTGTACTGTTGTCTTTACTTGGAAAACAACAACTGTCGTAGATGACGCCCAAGATCGGCAACTTTTCTTTGGGCGCTACCAAGAATCCGAAAGCTGGACTTCGTAACAAATCTCCGTCAAATTTGAGATTAACAACAGCAACTGTTACGCTTTTGATGCGTTTTAACAAAGAACCTAATTGCGGGTGTTGTTTCTCTACTAACGACCCTAAAGCGTAAGCGGGAATCGCGCTTATTAAATGATCAACAGCAGTTGTTTCGTTATTACTTAAGTGTAGAACAACTTTCTTTTCGTCCATCACTAATTCTTTACAAGAAGTGTTTAGGTCGAATTGAACATTTTTTTGAACTAGATATTTTTCTAACGCTAAAGGCAAACTTTCACAGCCTTTAATGAACGAGTAAACATTCCACTTTTCTTGTTTTGCTTTCAGCCCTAATCCGGTAGGTTTTGGAACCACTTTTAGTTTAAACAAATTATGAACCAGCCCACTTGATATACTCCCATGTTTTTGTTCCAGTTCAAACAAATTGCTCAACAGAAAATTAACGCTAATTTCCTTAGCGTTTCCCGCGCAAATACCGCAAATTAGGGGACTTATCAAATAATCCGCCATTTCACCTCCAAATCTCCTACTGACGAAATCATAGATAGACTCGTCTTCAACCGATTTCTTGGGCGACGTTATATCGTTTAGCAAAAAGTGTATGAGAGGTTTTGAAAACGGTTCTTGGCGTTTAAATATACTTAACAAAGAAGAAGGTAATAACTGCAAATTTCCTTTAGCGAACACCATTCGGTTTCGAGCAGCCGGATGATATGATGAGATAGGAACGATTTGGTCGCCTAAACCTAGTTCTTCTATCAACTGCAGGGTGTTGGTGCCGGCTTCCCCGCGATGCCGAATGGTTCGGGGGCCCTGCTCGAATAACGTTGTGCCGTCTGGTTGCAGATTCGACACAATCCAGCCGCCCGTTCTTTTCGACGATTCAATCAGTTTCAAGGGCTGAAGGGGATTTTTCTTGAGCAAGTAGTAGGCAGCCGAGAGGCCGGTCAGGCCGCCTCCAAGCACGGCTTTCGTCATTTTGGGACAACTGCACCACTAATTCATTTCAACAAGTCACTGTGAGGCTGCACATTTGTTATCGTGAGTATGAATTGTTGTTGCTAAGTAAGTGGGTAAAAGTGAGGTTAGAGTAATAGAGTCTGTGACAGATAAAAAATAAACAAAACAAAAACGATTCCAGTCGTAGCCAACCTAAGCGGAGATAAACCTAAAAAGATGTATTTAAATTGGTTCTATTAGTTTAAGTACCTAAGTCAAAAGTTTAAGCAAACATGACTCAATAGCCTCTAAAATCCAGAAAGCTACTTCAAATCAGCATCAGGCCCAGGCCTCTAAATTTCAACCATTTTTCCTTATTCGAATTTTAAGAAAATGGCGGCGATTTTGGAAATAAATAAAGTAGGTACTCACGTTTTGCACTAAAACCGTAACGTTCTTCGCTTCAAAGAAAATTTAGCACTCACAGAGGTCTATTTTTTGGTAGTTCACGAAAAATCCAAAAAGTCGTTGGAAATCGAAGGAATTTCACTACTTTTCACTCGATTATCTGGAGAAGAAATCCCACTCACTGTTATTCACAATTAGGACAAAAGAAATCAAAGCCGCCTTCCGTCTTAATTTTAAAAACAATTGCAAAAAAGCTAACTTCGCAGCTGTCAATCCAACTTCAACATCAAGACTCATGCGCTTCTTCGTCTAAATTTGAAAATTTTTAAAGAACTATCGTTTCTACCTCTAAAAACTCATCATGACCCCGAAAGAAGGGCGCAGCACTATCTCCGACGAAATGCCACTATTTCTGGCAACAAAAACAATTGAATTTAATGACCGTGCAGAAGTCTCTTATCAAAATTTTAAGAAAATGGCGGCGATTTTTGGAATAAATGGAGTTCTCACGTTTTGCACCAAAACCGCAACTTTCTGCGCTTCAAAGAAAATTTTGCACTCACAGGGGTCTATTTTTTGTTAGTTCACGAAAAATCAAAAAAATCACTGGAATTTGAAGGAATTTCACTACTTTTTACTCGATTTTCTGGAGCAAAAATCCCACTCACCGCTATTCACCATTACGACAAAAGAAATCAAAGCCGCCTTTCGTTTTAATTTTAAAAACAATTGCAATAAAGCTAACTTCTCAGCTGTCAATCCAACTTCAACATCAAGACTCGTGCGCCTCTTCGTCTAAATTTAAAAATTGTTAAAGAATTCTTGTTTCTACCCCGGAAACTCATCTTGACCCCGAAAGAGGGGCGCAGCATTGTCTTCGACGCAATGCTACTACTTCTGCACGTTTATTTGAATCCATTTCTTGCCGCTAAAAGGTGGCGGTGGTTCGAACTACAACGGGAATGACGGACGCCACTGGTCCGATACATTACACCTACTGTCACTGCAGGGGGCAACGTCCAATATTATGCGGCTTTGTTTATTTACAACTCCTTCGTCGCAATGATACTTCCACGCAATTCGTGAAGGTAACTTAAACGTTTTGCCAATTGCCATCTCGGTGCCAGTCAGATTTTTCTTCCAGGCTCCTTCCCGACAATCAAGCTAATGCAGCAGTTTTAGAGGCTTCCGAAGAACTTCCAGTTTAAGTGTAAAAATGAAATCCGCCGTGCAACAGGGGAATGTTATCGTTGACAATTTTATAATACATTACATGCTCAGTTTTAAGCACCTTTGTCTCGTAACCGTGTCATGTCCGCTGCTAGCGCTCGTTATCTGTTTTGTGACCGCATACATCTTCCAGGGGGATGACATACACGAAACTCACTGTAGAGTAAGTAGGTAAAATTTGGCGATCAAAACTTGACCAGTTTCATTGAAGGTTTACAACATAATTCCATCAATAAGTGCCATAACCGGGATAAGTCCACAAAGGTATTTGTGGAGGATCAGTGTCGCGTTTCATATTGGACCAAGGTTTATTATCGCCGCCGTTCATAGGTCCTACCATTTAAATTTAATCAACGCTTCTTGCGAATACCAGGTAATTGCCATATCTTCCTCAATTTTTTTAAAAAATATTTTTCTCAACCAGCACCAGTCAAAAGCGCGTTGGTGGTTGAACTTAGCATTTTGGCTGAACGTGGTCGAAATCGGATCATTATGCGGCGTCACCTACATTTCCAATCGAGAGAATTACCGTAAGTTGCCACATCCTCCTTGGTTTTTGAATATTAACACCCCAATTTTAGCCATTCACGAAAAATTGTTCATAGTTTTTATGGTGAGCAGTTTGCTGCATATGTTAGCTTGCATCAAAGGCATAAAGTGGGTCGCCAAAACCAATAACGATCTGGAGAGCGTCAGGAAAGGGTTGCTAATAAAGCAGACCCTGCTGATCCTTTCTCTAGTTAGCACAGTCGGACTAGTCGCTTTCTTCCTGAAACATCGCCTTCTCTGCCACGATATGGGTATTTCCTACTAATTTTTCGAACCATTAACTAAATAATTTTTTCAGCTTTCAGTTGGTTCGCGTTTTGCGAATATGTCATCGCGCTAGCTAACATGGCCTTTCACGTCACGGTAATCCTGGATTTCCCCACCGAACATTTAGTAGTTGCCAAAGGTATAAAACCCATTCAAGACTACTCCAGTCATATTAAATTCAATTGAATCTCCCTCTGTAAATTCCGGTGCTAGTCAATTATACTCTTTTTTAAGTTGTAACATTGTGCAACATTCCCTTCCGAAATATTTGCGTGTTGATCGTTTTTACCGCCTTCAAGGCGCTTTTACTCCCGTTTTAGGTGCGTTTTGAATTAAAATCTCGTAATTGTTGACGCTGTGCACTTGTTACAAAGTCTTGTTGTTACTCGTCATTGTTCGTATGTCCTTAATGTGTAACAAACGACTAGGAGACAAAAATTGGAAAACGATTCGCTTATTGCTCAATTTCTTTGCACTTGCTACACTTTTTTGTTGAGACTGACCGCCGTTATGCCATACGATATTAGCGTCAGTCAAGTTAACGTTTTCGGAATTTTGACAGAGTTGTTGAGGTTGATGGCGTTCGCTTCGTTTCTCTATTATGGATTTCAATGTTATTGTGAGGGGCCCATGGTAGCGAAACGAACAGTTAATATCAATTGTCGCCGACAGATGGCGTCGCGAGTCGTTTTTGTGACGTCACCCCGAACAACTACTGACTTGGCTGATTTACTTAATGAAAACGTGATTTTATTACCCACAGATTTTAACGATGTAAAATAACTTTTGTACAGAGTACCTTAACTAATATTTTTAAGATTTTAAGAGGCTGATGGGTACTGCTGTGATTTTTTAAATTCCTGTAAAATGTTTTAACTTGTGGGACTAACTAATTTAAGCAGAAATACGGCGAATTCAAATTCATGTAAATACTAAATAATTTTTTCATTAGAGACAAATTAATACTATTTTCAAATAAAGCAACGCCATTGTTGAAACTTTCGGTCATTTTGCGCTTCGATATTCCGTAGTTTTCAATTACGAACCGACTTAAACTTCAACATTACTGAAGTGATAGTTTTCCCGTAGGGATTAGAGTTTTCATGTTGTAATACATGATTTTTGTGGTAACTCGAAAGGTTTTTAGAACAGACGCGTCTTAATTCATGGGTTTTAAGGGTGCGCGTGGCTCTTTAATAAACCTAAAATAAGTAGCAGTGGTTATTATAAATTTGTACTTGATTGTAGACGATAGGAGCGCTTCAGTCATGCGCACCAAGACTTAGTAATAATAATTGTTAAATCGTTTTACGAATAGCCATGTGAAGTCATGAAATTATAACTAGCTTCTCGCTCGCGTTACTCACAACCTTCACGACCTGACTGTTTGCCGATCATCGCGGAGTAATTGTTTCCAAGCGAATGACGTCACCACCATCGGTTCTAATCGCCAGGTCGGCCACTGTACATAACATGATTATTTAGATTTAACTCCGATTAACGCCAACTGATGGCGATTAAGAGGAGTGAAGCGATTCATGCGAACTCATAAACTATCGAAGATTTTTATTTCCCGTCCATGTCCTCATGACCTCACATACTTTTGTAGCCAAATATACTATGACATTGTATGTTTTCGTTTAACATTTATTATAGGAATTATTTTGCTTCCAAAGCGATATTAACTAAGATTGAGCTAGTCATTTGAAATGTATACATATCATTTGTTCCAATAAAACGTAACATTACAGAGATTCAACGTGTTTTACTGCCCACTGAAGCTGGACCAGCTGGATGTTTCTAGTCTAAGATCTATGTGAACGTTTCCTTTCTTGGGCCCATTAGATACGTCTCCAAGGGGCGTATAGGGGAAGAGTGGGGAGGTTAACAAGACGTTAGAAAAGCAGAGGGTTTAAAATGGTCAATGGTGCTCTTGTCGAGCGTTGTTGGAAAATGAAAGTCTGTTTATATCAAGTTTTATAATTTCCATACAAATTATAAACATGATTTAAAATACTGTACACATACAGAGCAAAGTATAAGATTCAGTTAAGTTCCATGTTGATATGGCATTTCCAGATATGAATAAAAAAATCTCATTAAATATAGCACACTTTGTAAAGAACCTTATAATAAGACGATAAAAATATTTATAGCCGCCATATTTTTTAGAAATATATACAATCTTACTTTTACACTGACACTCTCTTTAAAATAGATCGTTTTTAAAGTACAAATGATATTTTACAGTAATTATTGTTCATATGTAGTGTTTCTTATCTTAAATTTTACGTTTCATAAACCTAGCGATTAAGTAACGAAAATGGCGCAGCCTCATGATTCCAACAAAATTATGAACCGTTTACCTTCACAGAAGGTAAGTCTCGTGTGCCAGTGCAATAAAAAGTTTTGCCTTCGATGCTGTTGTAAATAGATGTTGAGTAAAAATAGACTTAATAACAAAATAAAAGCTACCAAAAATTGCCGACTCGAATCAAACAATTTCCAAAGACTAAATCAGAGATCAAAAACATTGCCACTTGTATTTAAAATTACATAATATCGATGAAGTCACGTCTCCATGTAATTTTCAAAATTGCACCACGCAAGTATTGAATCAAACTACAAATTATTCACTCAGAAAATAAACAGTAATTCCCTAACGTCTAACTGGCGAATTTTAGACTGCCAAATTGAACACAAAGGCTACGGATTCTCCACGAAACCGGCCGGGTTAAGTAGCGGAGGAGTTTCGTGGAAACACCCCGTAAAGCTAAATAATTATTGGCGAAAAATCATTAAAATACTGCGTATTTTAACTATAACCAAGAATCTATATAAAATGTTCTAAATTATCATCACAAACTTTACAAACATAGGTACCGTAAATGGTCTACGTAAGTAACTAAGTAAACATGGATGGTTGTAGCGTTTAAAATGGTTCATATCGTTGATCGATTTTGTTAAATAATAAATAATCTGAAAAAATTGCCAAAATTTGAACCACTTTATCCCGTTACCCGAAACACCCGGACAACGCCCAAAATTGTCGCGGATCTTGGGGCAACCGGTTGGACGTAGCTGCTGATCGGTCACGTGATTGCGTTAAGAAAAACTAAACAAATCTACACAAAGCGTTAAAATAACTAAAGTACGATGAGAAATAAACTTATAAAATATAAAAACAAAACATAAACCTCTATAGTATCTTATACCATAAAAGCGGCAACTCGACAACTCAAGTTTACGCAAGGGCGACATAAGCTCAAATTCCAAGGTAGCTTTCAATGATATATCAAATGGCAATTTCGCTTGTAATTTACCTAGCTACTTCTAACGTATTTATGTAACCAATAATAATAATACTAGTATTGTGAGGGTGTAGGCACTGAAGTGAAGGGGGTTGGCTAGCCCTCGATTACGCTAGTCTTTCACGAGCCTGTAGATGTGGTGCTGCGCCCCGTGTTCAGACGTTGACACCTCGAACACGTACGCCGTACACAACAGAGTCTCTTGCGTGTCCCGGTTACTCACCACCTGCAAAAAACCAAAATCAGCATCTACGTTAACTTCAAGTCGGTAGCTGCTGGACCACGAGCATAACTAGCAACTAGAACTAGTGACTGTACCTGAAGGATCGTGAAGTTTTCCAAAACACTGTTCATCATGTACTTTTCAGGCAAATGTTTGAGTTTGTGGATGAAGTTGATCATGTATTCGCACATGGGGCTCCGGTGGATCCTGTAAACGAACCTGCCGTTCTCGTAGCGCGCGTACTCCGTTTCCACCTTTTCCACAACTTGTTTGCCAAAAGAACAAACTTTCGTTGAACAGGTAATGGTCATATTCTCGTTGCTTTCGTACCTACAAAAAGCAACAGTCAGAGGTTGACGAGGAGGTCAGGCAAAGCAACTAACGAGCTCGTGACACCGTAAAAGGCGCCAGCTTCGTCCTGAATGTTCGAGTTGAGGTCGGCCCAGAATTTCACTAGGAAAAAGGCGTTTTGGGGACCTTTGTCGTACAGCTCCTTCAAACCGCCCTTCTTCTCCGGGAATTTGTCGTAAATCTGTCGCACGTCCACAGCCTGAAACCGGATTTAGTCGCTAAATTGAGCGCTCGGCGGCTTCACCAAAATACGCACCTCTAACAGGGGGTCCGTGTAAGACAGCGCTGGTCCGCCTATGTGTACGAATAAGTGCCGCTGATACTAGAAAGAGAGACAATTTTAGACGGCGTTCCATCAATGTCGACAAAATTTCTAATTGGTCACTTAAAATTAAGTACTTATTGAAACTTCTCGCGAGTTCTTCAAATCTACGATCTAACTTAATTGAACATCAAATTTTAGTGAGGGAAATCAGAGAACAACACGCTGTCGTCTTCGGGGATGTGAAAGCTTCTTTTGGGACTTACTGCTTCGTCCCGGTTTTGCGACTCCATGAAGGCGGAATACTCGACGAGCCTCAGCTTGTGTGTGGCTATCGCTCTGCCCTCCCATACAGGTGGCGGCGCTGTTTGCAGAGCCCCCACTTCTCCGGCTGACACCGCCGTTGCGGGTTTTCCGGCAGGATACGAGGATTGCGCGAAGGGTTTAACACTGAAAAAACAAAAACCCGTTAAAAAATTTTCTTTAGGTAGTTTTGAAACTTACTCTTGACTCGTCCCGGGTTGAAGTCCAGGTTGCCAGAACTGCTGTAAAGAAACGAAAACGTGACAATTAGCCAGTGAACGCCCAACGGATCAACAACAAAAACGAGAAGCTATTGGGAAGACAACGAAATTAATACAGAAGCCTATAGCGTCGCAACACACAGCAAGTAAGCCGAAATTGTTATTTGTATAGAAGGAAATCATATTAGTTAGAAACCACAAATAAAACGAGTACTTATAGCGACTATGCAAAGCTCTTTGACACGGTTGTTGGAAGACGAACGAGGGGGGGTTGCTGCAGGATTGCGTAGGACCAACTTACCGCTCCAGTATAGGAGACGGGGGGAGTTAGACCGAGGCTCAGACCTGCTGACTTGCTGTGCATTGCAGTAGCTGACACTATCTGCGCACTTGACATGCTCGACATCGTTTGGAGAGCCTTCTCCTTGGCTGCATGGTCCTAATCAAACATACCGTCACCAAATATTACCCAAAGTACCGAATTTTTAGAGCTACGACCAGGAAAGGAGAAAACCCAAGTGACTGCAGGCCACAACCTCTAAATTTCTACGTCCGGCTTTTCCAGAAAGCGAGAATCGCGTCTCAACGTTTATAAAAATACAAAGAATCATCGTTTACAAATCAGCGTGATAAGTCATCGCCATAACTAATATCGCAGATAATTAATGAGTGTTTATTACTGATTGTAACTGCTGCAAGAAATCCCTGTTTCGTGCTCCAGTTGTTGCACATATCAAAACGAATATGGGCAAAACTTTACTTTTGAAGCAAGTAGCACCTGGATACCGATAAGTGGTATCCCGGAGGTGCGCCAAAAAGTCTAGTTTGAGATGACGTTAACGTTTTTGAGAACCGACTGAAATTTTAACTGAATAAATACTTACTACCTTCAATTTTGCCTGGATTTCCCGTAATTTTCGCCTCGCCAGAACTTGTATGTGCGAACTGACTTGTTTCCTTGTCCGTGTTTTGCCTGTCCTTAATTTTATGTAACGTGCTATTAATTCGTTGCGGCCTGAAACAAAGGGAAATTCAGTGACAACATCCAAGCAACTTGTTGGCAATTAGTCAATTTCGCGCTTTAGGTTCGTTATTTGTATTTTCCTCAGGGCGTCGAGGAGCTGTTCGACAGTTAAGTTCAACAAGAAATAAGACTACCACTCAAGTAAAGTCCTATGCATTTTTCTTGATAGAGTTGGACCGGCAATATTTAAGAACAATTTATCTAAATCCACACAAACCGTTCTCAGCAACAATGACCCGTTATCGTCTTAGGTGCGCCATTGATGGACGTCGCAAGGGGCCAAATCTGGCAACCGCATGACGTCACGCTTGCAACGCGCTGGATCAGAGATCTTCGGGGAGACTTCCAAGATGGCGAAGTATTATGGCCACGATTTAGTGAAAGTAGACTCGTACGTTTTATTGGACTAATGAAAAAATGAGTAGTCACGCTGCGTAACGCGCCAACTCGGGTGCAAATTTATTGTTTATTCCTATTAATTGCGCTCAAGTCAAGTGTCGCTTTTAGACTTTCAAGTTCCTGCTGACTCAATACTTATTAAACTTGTGTAACTTTCACAGATCAAATCGTTAAATATCATTCGTTATCTTTAGCACTTTTGAGGTAATTGCACTTTATAGTTTTGGCAATTCAGTCGTTTTTGCCAATTTTACTGCCAGTTTCACTAAAGTGATGTAACTATCTACCTGTTCTATCAAGATCAAGATAAGAGTTATTACCGCTGTCATTAGAGATAGTTGCAATAAAACCTTGAACTTCAGAAGAGAAAAAGTTAGATTCGAGCCGAGTCGGCTAAGGTTGGGTGTCATTTTTGGACAGCCTCCTCGCCGTGTGATTAAAACCGGACCCATGAAGTTGCCGTTTATAACTGGAGTTTCTACGTAAAACACGAGCACCAAGTGTTTTGGGTCGGACAAATAGCACATAAATACGTCGTAGCGACGGACAGATTGCAGGCTACATACAGATACAGGGCCGCGCCACTATAATTAATGCTCGACTCCATGACCCGGCTTCTGTTGGCGTTCTCGCTCTCTCTAGTTTCGTGTCGAGAACAAGCAATCTCCTATGTTGCAGGTTCAACTCATTTTAGGGCCTGTTTACAAGTTATGCTCGGGCGATTTCAATTTACGGACAAAATCCGGCGCTTTTTCGATATCTTCATTCACGGAATCCAGCGCTGTTTAGCGGTGCCTATCTCGTTTTTTCGACGCGAATTAAAACCATCATCGACCACCCATTTCCAATTTCCATGCGGTTTTTAGGCGGCCACCGGACCCACCTGAACTGGCCCCCGGCGACCAGTTAATGTCCGGATGCTGTATTACTGGTTGCCGGCCGAAATTTCAAAATTCCGACATTTTTCTCTTGAATCAAAGAACAGTTAAAAAGCATATCTTCGATTCTGATACCTTTACTAACTTAACTAGTAGTAGAGGCTGAGTTTGGACCTCCGCTAATTGGCGCGCCAGGGGGCGCTGCTGCAGGTCCGCAGGAAGCCAATATTGCAGGCGCCGCTTCTTGCGTCCCCGGAACCTCCAGTAAACTTTTACAATTAATATTATTAGTTGAAGCCAGCAGCGGATATCGTGTCGTGCAGTGAGTGTCCTGCCATTATTGTAAAGTTCATCCATGATCGATTAGGGCGGCGATACCATCGAAGTTCCAAGAGCCATATTAAAGCTCCTAATTAGAAATTGATTGATTTCGGAGCGCCAACACGTCCGCCCGTTGCCGACTTCGAACAACCAAAAACCATAAACCCCATCGATTCGACGATCAAACATCGTAATTTTTATTTATTTCGACCGATCGCTGTTATCACGTCGTTTGTGGGTTTTACAGAGGGTGGATCGCGTGTGGCGCCAGAAGAAATGCGTGACGATATCAAATATGCGAATTCACCCTCGTTTATCTATCGTTGCGCCCTTCCAACATTTCATCAACTTTACATTCGTAATTAAACGCTGCTATTTTCTGGATTAGCCTAAGTAAGAGCATCGACGTTTTAATTTGAACGGCGTTATATTTGATTAATGACTTTGAGCGGCATCCGCGAGCGAACCCGTCGACATCAATAATTGGGGAGCGCCAGTGGTGCACGGGGAAAAAACTAGAGCCTCCACGATTCCAATAAAGGGCAATCTATTACGAGTTATTAATGTGGGAAATCTGCGATTCGTACTTAATGAGAAAATTTCCTGGAAAAAAACAAACTTTCAGATTTTAAAATCGAAAAGTATTTCCCACATCCACCCGAAACTGTCTGGAATCGTCCAGGCACTCTTGATGTCAATTAGATAACAACCGCATTTGGTTGAGTCCCGCAGGATTTGCCCGCTGCTCCTGTTTCAATAAATAACTAAAATAATTTCGTTTAATAGGATAAGGAGGCAACCAAGCCAACCTTATTCAAGCCTGAATCTGACGATCTTTTATAGGCAACCCTCATTCAGTAATTCCGGGTCTTCCGATGCCAATAGATGTCGCAGGACCGGTCCAGGTTCCTGTTTCATTTTGTCACGTAACCTCTCAATTTTAGCTCAATTTCGTTTAACCATCCCCTAAATCCACTGCCAAAGGGGAATTCATGGTATTTTCTCCGCTCAACGTTGGTAAGTGGACCGGATTCCTGCAATTTTCGATTAGGTATTTTTATATAAAAGTTGCTAGAAAAATTTAAGTATTCTTTCTGTTTTCAATTTTTCAACATTTTTTTAGCATTCAGCTGAATTGCCATTTTTCTGACACTATCTTAATTTTTCCCTTCAGGATTTAATTTCTTTACCACTAACTCCATCTACACTCTGTTTTTTATTGCTTATCTAGCCCGATCACTCCTTACTCTTTCTATCTTTTTGTATCTGCGAGCCTTGACAGTTTTGGTTGGACAGTTTTATGTCCTCCATTTCTTTTGTAACTAGGTACAGTATTTTGAGATATGTTTGTCAATTTTATTTTCTTGTGAATACTGTCTTGCTTAGCTCAAACCTGGTTTAGCAGCTATTGTCGTCCTGTTTATTGGAAAGTTTTCTGCGCGTTGGCCATAATCTAAAATCTGTATAACTTCAAGTTCCACATATCCATGCTCCTTCCTGTTCCTTTTATACGGCATATTCTGCATTTCTTGTCATGCGATTTGTACCTTTGAGTTAGTTGCTGGAGGTTTTCAGCGACCAGTTATCTGCAACATAATTCCGAGTTTCCTCGAACAAAGCCAAGACCGCCCTTGCATGGTCACGTCCGATCTAACAAACTCGCCGTCCTCCTCCTCCTCCTTCTCCCCCAACCACTAAACCTCCTTTTATGGCAAAACCGCAAAGTATTTATGAAAAATACTGGCTTAAACGACATATAAAATTACTCCGCCGTTTAAGAACTGGCTAGATTGGCAAGCTCTTCATTCGCTGATGCCGCCGCCGCCGCCGCCGCGAGAAGCCACCCTTCTTTATATTTTCTTCGAAGCACACAGCCAGCCCACCCTAAAGCGCGCTCGCTCACTAATTGCACATTCTTGACATAGTTTCGGGCCCGAACCCTCACCCCCTTCGGGGACCCCCCTCGCAACGCTCCGCCGCCCCCAGTTTAACTCTGATCGTCGGGTTTGTGCACTACTCTCGCCAACTCATTCCTCTCACTCTCTCACGGCCCCACACCCCCACAGACGGTCGTCCTGCCGCCCCCGCCCCATTCAAACCGCGCCAACGACATATAAATAAAGATGTGACAAGATAACAATAAAACCGCCGCGGCGGTTCACAATGCCTTATCGGGACCGCAAACTCGACTAACTCATTTTCCTGATAATAACAGTATTAACTGGGGCGCACGGGGAAAAAATAATTAGGCAAACGGAGAAAAACACTCATATCGGGAGGCGAGGGGTGGCGCTATTTTAACCGTAAGAGAAAAATTGAAAATTGGCCGGCGAAGATTTTCAAGTGAATTAAAACCCGAAGAAATTGAGAAGTGACGCCTCTGGTGGCGTGGCCGTCAACTTGGGCAGATTTTGACGCCCCTTGGACGATTGGTGGTCAAATAGTTCTAAGTTGAGGGGGCGAAATTAAGACGGGGTTGGGAGACTGCATCAGAAGAGTTGACGGCTACTGACAACGCTCCTGGTGAAGTTTTATTTTGCAGGACCGCTGGGATGATGGGCGCGCTTAAAGTCAGGGTGCATTTTATTCTGCTGTATACGTGCCTGATACGATCGGTAACATTAAAATATTCTGCAGGCTTTATTAAGATCGTAACTTCGCGACCGAAATTAATTTTATGTTACGAGGAAATGGAACGCAAAACATAATTATGACAAACAACGTTTTACTATCTTATCGTCGAGAAATTACAATTGCAAATCAGCACCGGTCGCCACGCAGAAATGTTGAAAATGTGCGTTTTTCGCCGAAGCCATTTACAGAAATATTTGAAGGAAAATGTGAATCACACCGGCGAAACGTCACAGTGGCCGCCCGCAACCGAATTACTGCATGAATAAATTTAAATGTAATTTCAACAGTTTTCTGGCCGAAGTGCAGAAGGAAACTCGAACGCGGCCAAGTCGAGTGGCTGAAACAAACGAAACTGCAAGTGTTGGGTGCAGCACATCCCCCAACTCAGCTGTTTGGGCAGGTAACTAGCCCCCCTCCTGAACAGGTAGCTAGTTACCCCTATTTAAGCCGCGCCCGACCTAGCACGGGCCTCTCCTCCGCGTCAGAGTGGAGGCCCTTAGGCAGTCCAAAAGCAAAGGGCAATGCTATCGTTGCCAACTCTTCGGCCACTCCCAGAGCAAGTGTACGGCGCCTTTCAGGTGCGTCAAGTGCGGGCTCGGCCACCAAGCCTTCAATTGCCCCATGGCAAAATCAGATCCGCCGAAATGCGCAAATTGTTCTCTTGCGCATCCGGCCAGTTACCGGGGTTGCTCAGCCTACCCCAAACCAAAAACCTCCCTGGCTCCCATCCCAAAAACATCTTCGGCTCCCATTCCCAAAACCTCCGCTTGGGCCAAACCTCTGGTCCTTGCGGCACCAACCCTAAAGCCCTCCACCACCATCCCAAAACCGGCACCGGTGCCAAAGCCTACCGCGAATCCGCGCGAAAACTCCGGAAACAAGTATGCCAAAATTTCGGCCGCTCTGGCACAAATGCTACTTACCTTCAGCCAAACAAATGCAACAGACGACCAAACTAAAGAATTTGTCTTAAACACCCGCGTTATCTTAGACAACCTAATTTAATTCAGTAACTTTTTATGCTGCGCAAAATTACACCAAATTCCCTTTTGATTAGTTTTTGGAACGCGAACGGGCTTCCTAAGAAGAAACTCGAATTGGGCGAGTTTATGAACGAGCACGATATCGATGTCATGCTCATATCCGAAACACACGCGAGACCCTGCAACGCAATCAAAATTCAAAATTATCAGCTTTATCGTACCGATAGAACTACCGGGCAGGGCGGTGGAACCGCGATTTATATTAAAAATGAAATCGAACATCACGAACTACCCAATCCGGCCGCGATTAATATCGAGACAACCGCGATCAAAATCGAAACCACATCCGGGCCGATCAAAATTATTTCCGCTTACAAACCGCCGAACAATCCCATCCAAGACCTAGACCTCCAAGCCCTCTTCCCAGACAACGCCCCCACAATTGTGGCTGGCGACCTAAATTGCAAACACCACATGTGGAACAGTCGCACCGTTAGTAATAATGGCCGACTGCTGCATGACTTTACGCTGAGAAATGACATCACTCCCTTGGGCCCCCGAGAACCCACTCACTTCTCGACCCATGGGACCTCTGATGTCCTAGACATAGCTCTTTTGAAAAATGTTCCCCTACACCCTTCTATCTATGCACTGTCAGCCCTTAGCTCCGATCACAACCCTGTGATACTCCAAATGGGCACAATTCCCAACGATCGACCAAGTCCGCTACAATCGGTAGCCTGGAAAGAATTCAAAAGCAATGTTGGTAATTCACTGGGCCCCGTTCCAATTATAAATTCAATTCCGGAATTAAATTCAACCGTCGGGCAGTTAGAAAACATCATTATTCAGGCAATAAAGTCAGCAGAATTCACAAAACCCGCGCAAAACAACCGTCCAGCTCTTCCAAATTTTATAAAAAATTTAATTCGTGACAAAAATCGGGCAAAACGGCGATATCAAAGGACTTTAGCTCCTTTAGATAAAACCGAATTGAACCGACGACAAACCGAGGTGAGAGACGCGCTCTCAGTTCGCGCCAATGACTCGTGGCAAGACAAACCCACTTCTTTAAACGGGCAAAATTCGAAAAGTCTTTGGAGAATGACCCGCGTTTTTAGAAATTCCGCTCCTCGCAAAATCCCCCCGCTTAACGGACCAACGGGACCCGTGTCCGCGCCAGTTGACAAAGTCGAACTCTTTGCAGATTCACTGCAAGAGCAATTCACCACCGACACGACCCATGCCGACCTGGGCCGTGTTGGCTTCATAGAGAGATTTGTTCAACAACATTTGGAAAATCAAGTAGAAAACGACGTCGGAAACGTCAATCCGATTACCCCTCAGGAAATTTCGAGCCACATTAAATTTTTTCACAAACGTCGCGCGCCAGGCCCAGACGGAATCACCAACTTGTCAATGAAAAATCTGCCAATGTTAGCAATCATGCATCTAACCGCAATCTTTAACGCCTCTCTTCGGCTAGGTCACTTCCCACAAACGTGGAAAAAGGCGGACGTCATTCTCTTTCAAAAACCCGGCAAAAGTCCGAAAGAGCCCTCAAATTACCGCCCCATAAGTCTTCTTTCGACCATTGGAAAGCTTGCGGAAAGATGCATTCTCCATAGGCTAAATATGTTTACGACGGATCATGGCGTTATCCCCGACACTCAGTTCGGTTTCCGCGCACAACACTCGACAACACAACAAATCCTTCGGGTGGTAGAGCACTGTTACACCAGCTTCGACTGGAAATACAACACCGGGGCCGTCTTTCTGGATGTCTCAAAAGCTTTTGATCGTGTCTGGCACTCTGGGCTCATATATAAGATGATCAATTTGGGCTATCCGGGCAAAATTATTAAACTCATTTATTCTTTTCTTTCGGACCGTAGCTTTCGCGTCAAAATTGATGGTATCAGATCAACCAGTCGCCCCCTGGCGGCTGGGGTACCACAAGGATCAGTACTCGCGCCACAGTTGTTCAATATTTACATCTCAGACATGCCTCAGCCCGCGACAGTTGAGTTAGCTCAGTACGCCGACGACACCGCTATACTCGCGCGCGCCAAACATGCGTTCCAGATTTCAAATAAGCTCGAAAGAGCTTTGGAAAATCTGGAAACATGGTATCGTGAATGGCTCATTAACGTCAATGCAGCCAAAAGTACTGCAGTCCTTTTCACACGTCGTAACCTAGTAACACCTGATAGAGAATTGAGCATCTTTGGTGAGCCCATCCAGTGGCAGGCATCAGCCAAATATCTGGGGGTCACTCTGGACAAGCGATTGACGTTCGCCAAGCATATTGAGACAGCCAGAAACAAGGCGCGAGGATGTATCGCCCAACTTTATCCACTGCTCTGCCGAAAGAGCAGATTGTCACCGCGAAGTAAATTACGACTTTTTACCACAATTATCAGGCCCATAATGACTTATGCGTCTCCCGTCTGGAGTCACGCAGCGTTTACGCATTTAAACAAAATTCAAGTGGTCCAAAACAAGTCCCTCAGATTTGTTTTCGACGCACCCTGGTTTGTTCGAAACAACCAGCTACATAAAGACGCGAGTATTAAATACATCAATGAACATCTCAAAGATGTCGCGATAAAGTTCTTTGCAACAGCAGCTGACCACCCGAACCTCCTCGTTCGTAGAGCCGTCGACTACGGCGAGGAACCACCCTATCGATTAAAACGGCCGAAAATGGTTTTAAACGGGTAAAACCATCCGCGTCAACTCGCGAACCGCGAACCGCGACACACGACATTGACTTAGGTTACACACATTTCCACACCGCGAGCGCTTTCTCCAGAAGATAACGGGGTGAAGGGACAGTGTCCCGGCCCGTCCGGAGGGGTTTTAGCCGGTTCAAGTCCGGCACTACCCAGCGTGATTGAACCAAGCGCTGGGTGTCCGAAGGGATTTCCCCTCCCTAAGAAAAAAAAAAAAAAAAAAAAAAAAAACACGGGCCTCTTTACCCGTTTTTACCTTACGTAACTCTTATCTGTCTTTATCAACTCTTTACTCAATCATTTCTATACCTATTACCTACTTGCTCGAATTCCTGTTTAGTCTTAAGTTTAAATACAGTATTAAAACCACGTGGTGTTTGTTTACAACCGAATCAACGAAGCTCTTCCAACCGAAACCCCATGTAAGGCCGAGTCCTACATTTGGTCAACCGAGTATCTACAGTTTGGTAATCGAACCAACATTTTGGTCACTTCGTGCCGGATATCAACCGGAACCGACATTTTTGGTCATTTTGTTCCGGATTATAACCAGTTAACCAGTGCTATCGAAATCAATCAAATACGGTCCTTCGCAACCTAAACACCCGTAAAGTCTAATCAGGAGTCAACCAACAACGAACATCAACCATCAACAAACACAAGTAAGTCGCATGTTCTTATTGCTCGTGAGTAGTGTAACTAGTGTAGTATCTTTCCTTGAATTTGGCGGCGGATTTCACAAAACTCTCAATTAATGTGAAGTATTAATTAAATCAAAACCGCTTATTAAACTCTTACAACAATGGGTAAACCGAAAGAAGCTAAATCAAAAGAATTGGCAACCCAAAAAAGCATTTTACAAGATAGACTATCAAGATTTGTAGAATTTGCTGAATCGTTAACGATACCGGATCAAATCGACGAGCTTCGGGAACGTTTAACAGATTTCGATGGCATCCACAATCAGTTTCGGGATATTCAAAGCGACATAATTCTCAATAGCGACGATAATGCAATTAATGAAGCAATATTCAAGGAAACAGACGAGTTTACATCTAAATATTTCAAAGTCATAGCTAAGGTAAAAACTGTAATTAGCAAAAATCAACCTAATAATCAAAATTCGAGTTCTCTAAAGTCACAAGATACCAACAACTCAATGCGGGTAAATTTGCCAACTATTGCTTTACCTAAATTCACGGGATCTTTTCTAGATTGGACTGCGTTTTATGATCAATTTCAGTCATTAATTCATAACAATGATTCGTTACAAAACGTACAAAAGCTGCACTATTTAAAATCATGTTTAAATGAAGATGCACTACAGACAATCAGCAACCTAACCATAACCGACAACAATTACGATGTTGCATTGCAGCAACTTAAAGACCGGTATGAAAACAAAAGATTAATCACACATCACCACATTCATTCACTATTCAATTTGCCTTCAGTCAATAAAGAATCTGCTCAATCAATTCGATCATTGCAAGATCAAGTAAGTTCTAATCTAAAAGCACTGAAACAAATGAATAGACCGGTAGACTCGTGGGATGATCTACTAATCTTTCTAATGACAAGTAAATTTGATTATTTAACAAAGCGCGAGTGGGAGACATCAGTCAAAACCGTAGCATCAAATGACCTTCCCACAATGGCCCAAATGAACAAATTCTTATCGGAAAGATATCAGATGCTCGAATCATTAGATTTCAGTAACAAGTCAAATCGCAATAATTTTTCGAACATCCATAAACCTAACAAATCGAATAACATTCTGACAAAGCTTTCAGGAAATAAGACTGCATTACACATGTCTAGCGCAAATCGAGTAAAGCGCAACAAACCTCCGTGTATTTTGTGCAAAGAGGATCACTATCTAAATCAATGTAACCAATTTCTTGAGTTATCTGTCGATGCGCGAATTAACGAAGTCAAGAAATTGAAACTCTGCAGCAATTGTCTCAGAAACAACCATGCAACCAATAAATGCTTTGCCGGCAACTGCAAACAGTGCGGCAAACGACATCACTCTCTTCTCCATCGCGAAGAAACCGAACCGATAACAGCAATAATTGAAGAACCTAGCGCCAGTAGTTCTCTTATCACAAATAGCGTAATAGCAATGCAATCTCGTGTTTTGCTATCCACGGCGTTAATCCACGTCTATGACAAAAATCGGCGTTTGTGTCGATTAAGGGCTTTACTGGATTCGGGTTCTGACAGTAACTTTATAACACAAGAAGCATGTAAAAGATTAAACCTAATTATGAAATCGATTAGAATACCAGTCACAGGTATCAACCAGTCATTAACAACAGTCAAAAATTATGTTAACATCGAATTTAAATCAACAACCATTAAGTCACATTTATCTTGCCTCGTGTTACCAAAAATTACTAATTATGTCCCATCAACCCCATTCGATATTTCTCATTTAGAAATTCCAAACGACATTACGCTAGCAGACCCCGGTTTCAATAAACCTAACAAAATTGATATTTTACTGGGTGCAGGTGTCTTTTGGGAACTGTTGGGAAATTCCAAGCGGCGTTTGGGCCCTAATCTGTATTTACAAGAAACCTCTCTAGGGTACATAATCACAGGTAAAATGAATTTTAGTACCATTGCAAATGTTGCCGAACAACCTAGCACGTGCAACTTATCGCAAAACTCATTAGAAACTCAAATTGCCAAATTCTGGACAATTGAAGAAGGAAGCAATAAAACAAATCATGCCCCCAGCGAAAGGTTCTGTGAAGATCACTTTGCTGAAACTCATAAACGAGCCGCCGACGGTCGTTTCATTGTCAACCTACCGGTTAAAAGGGACCATAAACCCCTTGGACTTTCCAAACAGACCGCCTTAAGACGCTTTAAATCTCTCGAACGGATATTTAACAAGAATCGGCAACTTCACGCGGATTACAGTACTTTCATAAACGAATACAAACAATTAGGGCACATGGAACTAGTGCCAACAACCGAATTGAATGAGTCAACGAAAACTTTTTATCTTCCCCATCACGCGGTAGTGAAACCAGGAAGCTCAACAACCAAGTTGAGGGTAGTATTCGACGGTTCCGCAAAATCGTCAACCGGTAACAGTTTGAATGACGTTTTATGTGTAGGTCCAACTCTACAACAGGATTTATTTTCAATAATCCTCAGATTTCGTACGCATAAAATAACTTTAGCAGCAGATATTGCGAAGATGTATCGTCAGATCATTGTCAATCCAGACGATCGTAATTATCAGCGGATCCTTTGGCGTGAGGATCCCAATAAACCAATTGACACTTATAGGTTGACAACCGTAACCTACGGATTAGCTTCTTCTCCTTATCTTGCCATCAAATCGCTACAACAGTTAGCATACGACGAAAGAAATCAATTCCCTTTAGCTTATCCTATAATCATGAGAGATTTTTATGTAGACGACTTATTGACCGGTGCAAATAGCTTGGAGGAAGCAATGTCATTACGCGATCAATTAATTAAATGTCTAAGAAAGGGAGGTTTTGACCTACGTAAATGGGCATCTAATCAACCTTATTTATTTTCAAAAACCGAATCTGACTCTAATGCTAACATTAATCTCGATAAACAAGACGAAATGAAAACTTTAGGATTAATATATAATTATCAAAAGGACATTATTAAATATTCAATAAAACCATTCCAGCTTCAACAACCTATTACAAAACGATCAGTGTTGTCAACCATTGCACAATTATTCGACCCTCTAGGTTTGGTCGGACCTATATTAATCACACCAAAAATTTTGCTGCAAAAATTGTGGACATTGAAACTGGAATGGGACGAACCTATTCCTTCCGAATTATACAATAAATGGATTAAATTTACAAGTCAATTGAGCACTATAAACGATATCAAAATTCCGAGAAGAGTGACACCCGACAAGGCTCCTGCACACATTGAGCTGCATGGGTTTTGTGATGCATCATTAGTAGCGTACGGGATGTGCATTTATTTAAGAATTACCGATATCGATAACAATAACTTTATGTCCTTATTATGCGCCAAATCACGTGTAGCGCCATTGAAAACCATATCGATACCAAGACTCGAATTAAACGGAGCGTTGCTTCTAGCTCGCTATATGCAGAAGGTATCAGAAATATTAAACTTGACAATCAACAAGAAATATTTCTGGACCGACTCGAAAACCGTGTTACAATGGCTCAACGGCTTGCCCAGCAAATGGGTAACGTATGTCGCAAATCGGACATCCGAAATACAATCTCTTTCTGATGTGGGCGACTGGCGTCATGTAGGTACAGAAGAGAATCCAGCCGATTTAATTTCGCGAGGAGTAGACGCTAAGCAACTTATTACTTCTCCATTATGGTGGCAGGGCCCCGAATGGTTAAAATTTGATTTAATACGTTGGCCTAGTCACGAAATTGTCTACAACGATTTAGAAACACCGGAAAGACGAACCACTTGTTTGATGTCCACTCAAACTTCATTAAAATTCGACATTTTATACAAATTTTCTAGCTTCTCTAAACTACGGCGAATTGTGGCTTGGTGTCGACGATTTATCAATAATATTAGAAATTCGTTAAAAATTAAGTCTAGCAATTTGTCGACAACCGAACTAAATGCAGCTATGATAATTATAATCAAACTAACACAGCGGGAAGAATTCAATAACGAAATCGAAAGTTTCAAACTAAACAAGCCATTAGACAAGTCAAGCCGTTTATTATCTCTTAACCCTTTTATAGATTCAAACGATGTGATTAGAGTAGGAGGACGGTTGGATTACGCGCAACGCATTAGCTACGATACCAAGCATCCAATGGTCCTACCGAAAAACCATTTCATCACCAACTTAATTATACAGTACGAGCACCTTAAATTGTTGCATGCCGGTCCGCAAGCTACTTTAGCTGCAATGAGACTCCGATTTTGGCCTCTTTGTGGTCGTAGTGCAGTTCGGAAAACGCTGCATCAATGCATAACTTGCTTTCGCGTCAAACCTTTAAATAGTCCAAATCAATTGATGGGCAACCTACCCGTTCAAAGAATAGAACCTTCACGTCCGTTTATTCATTGTGGAGTCGATTATGCCGGCCCAATTACAATCAAGGAAGGTTTAGGACGTGGTCGCAAATCAATAAAGGCATATATTGCAGTATTTGTATGTTTTGGTACAAAGGCAGTTCACCTAGAATTGGTCTGTGATGCCAAATCAGAAACATTTGTTAGCGCGATAAACCGATTTATATCAAGACGCGGCAAGGTACTAAACATTTATTCGGACAACGCAACTAATTTTGTGGGTGCCAACCGAAAGCTAAGCGATCTTGTGAAACTATTCAAATCATCCAAATTCAAAGACAATGTGGTCACCCAATTATCTAACGATAACATAACATGGCATTTCATACCACCAAGATCCCCGCATTTTGGAGGACTTTGGGAAGCTTCAGTAAAATCGGCCAAATACCATATTAAGAGAGTTTTGGGAAATACGCTGTTGAATTTTGAGGAAATGTACACACTCCTCACTCAAATCGAAGCATGTCTGAACTCGCGGCCCATCTGCCCTTTATCGAATGACTCTACCGATTTGAGTCCTTTAACACCAGGGCATTTTTTAATCGGGGAGCCACTCACTGCTCCCTTGGAGACCGATTTAACTCCATTACCAGCCAATCGACTCTCCCGCTGGGAACACCTCCAAAAAATGAAACAGCATTTTTGGAAACGGTGGTCATCGGAGTATCTCCACACCCTGCAGCAACGACCCAAATGGAACCGGCAACAACACAATTTGACCGTGGGAACCTTGGTTGTGTTACGTGAAGACAACCTACCGCCATTATGCTGGAAACTAGGCCGCATCACCGACGTCCACCCTGGAAGCGACAACTTGGTGCGTGTGGTGTCAGTGAAAACCGCAAATGGTGTTGTGAAAAGGTCAATTACAAAAGTGTGTGTGTTACCTCTTGAACCTCTGTGATCGAACTCTTGTGCTCAGGTTGCAGACCGGAATTGACGACGATCATCATAAGAGACATTAACTAACCATAAATCTTTTTCATCATTTTATCAATTTGTTACTAACCTAGTAATGTAAGTTCATTTTGACTAACCGATTTTCTTAGCTATTAATTTTGTTTACCATTTTTATCAATTTGTTATTTGTACTAACTTAGCGATGTAAGTTCATATTAACCACCTAACCGATTTTCAACCATGCTAATTATTGAAAGTAATCCTTTCAAGGCGGCGGAATGTTGGGTGCAGCACATCCCCCAACTCAGCTGTTTGGGCAGGTAACTAGCCCCCCTCCTGAACAGGTAGCTAGTTACCCCTATTTAAGCCGCGCCCGACCTAGCACGGGCCTCTGTCGAGTGGCAGCGCTAGATGTGACTTGACGTGTTTCCAAACGGTGAGAGATTGTGAACAGTTTTGCGAAAGTGAATCAGTTCGGGTCTTGTGAGAGTTTGCGAACAGCCCTAACCCTAGTCTCAGTGGTTCGTCAGAAAAACTGCGGCAAACGGTTAGGAAAATCCACGTGGTTTTTGACCAATTCAGTCCGGTTTCGGCAGTTCGTCAGAATAGCTGAAGCCGACAATCAGAAGAATTTGCTTGTGTGGAGTCGAAATCGACTGCCAAGTTTTTATTAAAACTCGGCAGGAGATTGATTACAGGAACAAGCGATGGAAAAGTTAGCCACGTCCTCTGACAGCTGGTCTATCCAGGAGCTGAGGGAGATAATTCTCCATTGCAGCGCCCAGATAGAGCGGATGTCCAAGAGACGTGCAGAATCGGACAACGACGAAGAATTTCAGGCCCCCAGAAAGACCGCCCGCCCAGCCTCCCATACAACCCCAATGGAAGTCGCCACCGGAAATCCGTTCAGCCCTCTGAGCGGAAACGAAGAGGAAGCAGAAGAAGAAGCAGAGGACGACAACAACGAACAGGAAATTGATTATGACCAAGTAAGCATAACACCGCGCATGCGCCAAACACCGAACACAACTAGGCCCCGCCCCTTAGCTGCCACGCGCACACACGAATGCCCGGAACAAGAACAAGTTGACACCGACAACGCTGTAACTCGCGAACGAATTCCTCCCATTATTATGCGCAACAAGAGCATTTGGTCCCGCGTGTCCAACGATCTAAAGAGGAGAAATATTATTTACACGAAGGCTCAAGTAACCCACGAGGGGATTAAAATTAGTGTTCCGGACGCTGACACACATCGCGCGCTCACCGCTCTTTTTGACAAAAACGAGACACCGTACCATACGTTCACTTTCGCGTCGGAACGCAACCTAAAAGTAGTGATACGCGGACTTCCGGAAACGACAAATCCGGAAGACATCATCGACGATTTGACACAAGCTGGATACAGACCGGTCAAGGTTGCGCCAATGATCCGAATGGATAAGACTCCAATGCCCCTATTTATAGCCATTGTTCCGCGTGAGTGTCGTAAGATCTACGACCTCACCACCTGTGTCGGCCTCCGCGTCAGAGTGGAGGCCCTTAGGCAGTCCAAAAGCAAAGGGCAATGCTATCGTTGCCAACTCTTCGGCCACTCCCAGAGCAAGTGTACGGCGCCTTTCAGGTGCGTCAAGTGCGGGCTCGGCCACCAAGCCTTCAATTGCCCCATGGCAAAATCAGATCCGCCGAAATGCGCAAATTGTTCTCTTGCGCATCCGGCCAGTTACCGGGGTTGCTCAGCCTACCCCAAACCAAAAACCTCCCTGGCTCCCATCCCAAAAACATCTCCGGCTCCCATTCCCAAAACCTCCGCTTGGGCCAAACCTCTGGTCCTTGCGGCACCAACCCTAAAGCCCTCCACCACCATCCCAAAACCGGCACCGGTGCCAAAGCCTACCGCGAATCCGCGCGAAAACTCCGGAAACAAGTATGCCAAAATTTCGGCCGCTCTGGCACAAATGCTACTTACTTTCAGCCAAACAAATGCAACAGACGACCAAACTAAAGAATTTGTCTTAAACACCCGCGTTATCTTAGACAACCTAATTTAATTCAGTAACTTTTTATGCTGCGCAAAATTACACCAAATTCCCTTTTGATTAGTTTTTGGAACGCGAACGGGCTTCCTAAGAAGAAACTCGAATTGGGCGAGTTTATGAACGAGCACGATATCGATGTCATGCTCATATCCGAAACACACGCGAGACCCTGCAACGCAATCAAAATTCAAAATTATCAGCTTTATCGTACCGATAGAACTACCGGGCAGGGCGGTGGAACCGCGATTTATATTAAAAATGAAATCGAACATCACGAACTACCCAATCCGGCCGCGATTAATATCGAGACAACCGCGATCAAAATCGAAACCACATCTGGGCCGATCAAAATTATTTCCGCTTACAAACCGCCGAACAATCCTATCCAAGACCTAGACCTCCAAGCCCTCTTCCCAGACAACGCCCCCACAATTGTGGCTGGCGACCTAAATTGCAAACACCACATGTGGAACAGTCGCACCGTTAGTAATAATGGCCGACTGCTGCATGACTTTACGCTGAGAAATGACATCACTCCCTTGGGCCCCCGAGAACCCACTCACTTCTCGACCCATGGGACCTCTGATGTCCTAGACATAGCTCTTTTGAAAAATGTTCCCCTACACCCTTCTATCTATGCACTGTCAGCCCTTAGCTCCGATCACAACCCTGTGATACTCCAAATGGGCACAATTCCCAACGATCGACCAAGTCCGCTACAATCGGTAGCCTGGAAAGAATTCAAAAGCAATGTTGGTAATTCACTGGGCCCCGTTCCAATTATAAATTCAATTCCGGAATTAAATTCAACCGTCGGGCAGTTAGAAAACATCATTATTCAGGCAATAAAGTCAGCAGAATTCACAAAACCCGCGCAAAATAACCGTCCAGCTCTTCCAAATTTTATAAAAAATTTAATTCGTGACAAAAATCGGGCAAAACGGCGATATCAAAGGACTTTAGCTCCTTTAGATAAAACCGAATTGAACCGACGACAAACCGAGGTGAGAGACGCGCTCTCAGTTCGCGCCAATGACTCGTGGCAAGACAAACTCACTTCTTTAAACGGGCAAAATTCGAAAAGTCTTTGGAGAATGACCCGCGTTTTTAGAAATTCCGCTCCTCGCAAAATCCCCCCGCTTAACGGACCAACGGGACCCGTGTCCGCGCCAGTTGACAAAGTCGAACTCTTTGCAGATTCACTGCAAGAGCAATTCACCACCGACACGACCCATGCCGACCTGGGCCGTGTTGGCTTCATAGAGAGATTTGTTCAACAACATTTGGAAAATCAAGTAGAAAACGACGTCGGAAACGTCAATCCGATTACCCCTCAGGAAATTTCGAGTCACATTAAATTTTTTCACAAACGTCGCGCGCCAGGCCCAGACGGAATCACCAACTTGTCAATGAAAAATCTGCCAATGTTAGCAATCATGCATCTAACCGCAATCTTTAACGCCACTCTTCGGCTAGGTCACTTCCCACAAACGTGGAAAAAGGCGGACGTCATTCTCTTTCAAAAACCTGGCAAAAGTCCGAAAGAGCCCTCAAATTACCGCCCCATAAGTCTTCTTTCGACCATTGGAAAGCTTGCGGAAAGATGCATTCTCCATAGGCTAAATATGTTCACGACGGATCATGGCGTTATCCCCGACACTCAGTTCGGTTTCCGCGCACAACACTCGACAACACAACAAATCCTTCGGGTGGTAGAGCACTGTTACACCAGCTTCGACTGGAAATACAACACCGGGGCCGTCTTTCTGGATGTCTCAAAAGCTTTTGATCGTGTCTGGCACTCTGGGCTCATATATAAGATGATCAATTTGGGCTATCCGGGCAAAATTATTAAACTCATTTATTCTTTTCTTTCGGACCGTAGCTTTCGCGTTAAAATTGATGGTATCAGATCAACCAGTCGCCCCCTGGCGGCTGGGGTACCACAAGGATCAGTACTCGCGCCACAGTTGTTCAATATTTACATCTCAGACATGCCTCAGCCCGCGACAGTTGAGTTTGCTCAGTACGCCGACGACACCGCTATACTCGCGCGCGCCAAACATGCGTTCCAAATTTCAAATAAGCTCGAAAGAGCTTTGGAAAATCTGGAAACATGGTATCGCGAATGGCTCATTAACGTCAATGCAGCCAAAAGTACTGCAGTCCTTTTCACACGTCGTAACCTAGTAACACCTGATAGAGAATTGAGCATCTTTGGTGAGCCCATCCAGTGGCAGGCATCAGCCAAATATCTGGGGGTCACCCTGGACAAGCGATTGACGTTCGCCAAGCATATTGAGACAGCCAGAAACAAGGCGCGAGGATGTATCGCCCAACTTTATCCACTGCTCTGCCGAAAGAGCAGATTGTCACCGCGAAGTAAATTACGACTTTTTACCACAATTATCAGGCCCATAATGACTTATGCGTCTCCCGTCTGGAGTCACGCAGCGTTTACGCATTTAAACAAAATTCAAGTGGTGCAAAACAAGTCCCTCAGATTTGTTTTCGACGCACCCTGGTTTGTTCGAAACAACCAGCTACATAAAGACGCTAGTATTAAATACATCAATGAACATCTCAAAGATGTCGCGATAAAGTTCTTTGCAACAGCAGCTGACCACCCGAACCTCCTCGTTCGTAGAGCCGTCGACTACGGCGAGGAACCACCCTATCGATTAAAACGGCCGAAAATGGTTTTAAACGGGTAAAACCATCCGCGTCAACTCGCGAACCGCGAACCGCGACACACGACATTGACTTAGGTTACACACATTTCCACACCGCGAGCGCTTTCTCCAGAAGATAACGGGGTGAAGGGACAGTGTCCCGGCCCGTCCGGAGGGGTTTTAGCCGGTTCAAGTCCGGCACTACCCAGCGTGATTGAACCAAGCGCTGGGTGTCCGAAGGGATTTCCCCTCCCTAAGAAAAAAAAAAAAAAAAAAAAAAAAAAACACGGGCCTCTTTACCCGTTTTTACCTTACGTAACTCTTATCTGTCTTTATCAACTCTTTACTCAATCATTTCTATACCTATTACCTACTTGCTCGAATTCCTGTTTAGTCTTAAGTTTAAATACAGTATTAAAACCACGTGGTGTTTGTTTACAACCGAATCAACGAAGCTCTTCCAACCGAAACCCCATGTAAGGCCGAGTCCTACATTTGGTCAACCGAGTATCTACAGTTTGGTAATCGAACCAACAGCAAGTAAGTGCACAACTACTTTTGTAGGTGAAACGAGAAACTGGAACATCTGAAAGTTTCGCCAATTCACCACCGAACCTTTTGCGTTAATTAATTCGACTTTAACAAGACTTTTATTTCCGCGGCGATTATGAAAAATGTTGGAAAAAAGCGCCACGTTACGAAATCCCCGCATCGTTACGTCTCGATTACTGTAACACGCTGTATACAATTAACTACCTCCTCTGTTGCATTACATTAATTATCTAACGGTAACGCTAACAGCAGATAAGTTTTTCGCACTTGCACGCATGCACCTACATATTAGCAAACGACGCACCTAGCTGTACCGCTTTATTATTGTTATTAGCAAAGCTCCCACGGCCGAAGAAAGTCCCATTACAAATAACAAATAAATAAAAATTTTACTTGGACGGTGAAAAAGTTCGTGTCGAACCCGGAGGAAGAACACGGGAAAGTTCCGCAATCTCGAGGTGTTTGTTATTCAAGTGGGAGTGAATATCAGACACCCGCAAAGTGCTTTTTACGTTGCCACCTGTAGATACGTCTGATTCCGATCGCCAATTTGCCCTCTACGTCCGGAAAAGCGGCGGCGGAGGGCCGCCCCTAAATCCGCCCGCCGCCGTCGCTCGAGCTCTCAAAGCTCTCGCACAATATAAATTTCCGAGGCCAGTCGATAAAGACAAATGCACCCGGGGTGCAGGCGAATCCGGGAAATCGCAGATGGAAGCGACTCCTGCCAGCTGACGTGGTGTGAAATTTTACGGCCCAAGATGGACAAAACAAATAAATGCCTCACAACGCAATTATCAGTGGTATTTTGTTCGCTACCTAAGTGCACTATTTTCTAATGTAATATGCCCTTCCATTACTTCGGACTATACAGGGTCTTTCTGGGAGTGGCGGGAGCGCCTAAGAGTTAGAAATTTGAATTTTCCAGAAATAAACTTTAATAAATGCGCGGTATTCCTAGAAAGACTCTGTATACAATAATCCCACCACAATATATGTCCAAATAAGACGTCTTCCTGAAAGTCATACACACTTCTATTTAGTTCCCTAGGTAGATACTTAGAGATAACCAAGAAAGGTTTAATTGAGCAAACTTTGATCTATGTTACATTTGGGTCCATTTACGCAACGAGTTCAAGAGAATGAGAAAAAATCTCTTCAGCTTCCTTAATCTTATAGATTTCGAATCTGACCGTAGTTTCCCAGTACAAGTCGTACTTTTTAAGATATGACCGTTTGAATGTTTCAATTCAAAATTTTCGTCAAAATCGCTCTAAATTGCAAATTTCAACTTTCTTATTACGATTTCTGTTCATATAGCATTCGATAGCTTTTGTGAAATGGAAAAATTTGATGTATTTGAATTTGATGTAAGTCTGCTCGTTAAAAGTTACAAGAGTTTGAATATTATAAGAAATCAAAACTTTGTGGTTTCTCTAATTTTATAAAAAATCTATTTATTTTAGCGTCGAATTGATTACGGATTTGAATTCAGGAAAGCCGAGTACATAAGAAAACGCTTATTTCCAGCCTTTAGGTGCAACGATGTCGATTTTAGGAATTTTTCGAATTTCTATCGATTGGGGTAGAAAAAAAAAGTCAAAAATATTGAAATTTTTTACATCGATTTTATGACTTAATCTTATAGATTTTAAACCGTTTAACACGAATCTGGCCGTAGTTTCCCAGTACATGTCGTACTTTTTAAAATATGACCGTTCGAATGTTTCAATTCAAAATTTTCGTCAAAATCGACCTAAATTGCAAATTTCAACTTCTTTATTATTAGACTTATGATTTTTGTTCATACAGCATTCGATAGCATTTGTGAAATGGAGAAATTTGATGTATTTGGATTTGATGTAAGTCTGCTCGTTCAAAAGTTACAAGAGTTTGAATATTATAAGAAATCGAAACTTAGTGGTTTTTCGAATTTTATAAGAAATCTATTTATTCTAGCGTCGAATTGATTAAGGATTTAAATTCAGGAAAGCCGAGTACATAAGAAAACGCTTATATCCAGCCTTTAGGTGCAACAATGTCGATTTTAGGAATTTTTCGAATTTCTATCGATTGGGGTAGAAAAAAAAAGTCAAAAATATTGAAATTTTTTACATCGATTTTATGACTTAACCTTATAGATTTTAAACCGTTTAACACGAATCTGGCCGTAGTTTCCCAGTACATGTCGTACTTTTTAAAATATGACCGTTCGAATGTTTCAATTCAAAATTTTCGTCAAAATCGACCTAAATTGCAAATTTCAACTTCTTTATTATTAGACTTATGATTTTTGTTCATACAGCATTCGATAGCATTTGTGAAATGGAGAAATTTGATGTATTTGGATTTGATGTAAGTCTGCTCGTTCAAAAGTTACAAGAGTTTGAATATTATAAAAAATCGAAACGTAGTGGTTTTTCTAATTTTATAAAAAAAAAGTCGAAAATATTGATTTTTTTTATCCTTTTTATATTAACGGGTGTTGTCCGAATGGATGCAGTAAGTGAAATCATCGACCATTCTAAACATTTTCTTCTTAATAACATCAACTACTGGGTAATAAGTTAGAAGCCATTTTGCGTCTATTAGTTGCATCTTTAACTATTTTACTCTGATCAACTGTTTCTGTAACAATTTTTTCACTTTCGATTGTTCTAAGAGCCCTTCTCTTATTTACAACTGGAACTTTACTGTTATCCAATAACTGTATACAGTTTTATTGTATTACTTTCAGATTACATTCTTCTCAAGTTTCATCTTAATTCAATCCTGCTTATTCTTATCTTTCACAGTGGGTGTCTGCCATTTTGGTACCTCCTTATTACTTCATGTTGGCTTTAGGGTCAGGAGTAAGAAGTGTTTTTGTGGCCCTCTACCCAACGGCCACCCCGTTCGGTCATTATTGGTTGCCTATCTCCGCCATGTAACAAGTGGCCAAGGTGTGAAAAAAAATTGAAGTGGTGTCGAGAAGACAAAGAAGCGGAAAGACGGGCCGCGAAACACAATCGTAGATGCAAGGCGCAGGCTGTGAAGATATTGACCGTGTTGTCCAGTGTCTGTCCAGTCCCGGAAACGTTCCGGAGAGCGTCTGGGCAGTAGGAGGAGTTCCTGACTGCGAATCGTGGATGACAACTGGACACTGGCACGTTTCGGGCCAGCTCACCCGGAATTGCTCCGGATCGTCGGCGATTCAGCACGTCGTCGCCGTCGTCGTCGTCGTCGTCGCCTTCGCCCTCTCGCGCTAATAACGACGACGGGACAACAGACGGGCAACACTTGACGTGAGCGAAATCGGCAAACACCAGCAATAATACGCCGAATTCACACACATTACGCCCACCCTGCCGCCGGTCAACCGGAAACCAATAACGCCGGCCCGCTCTTCCACATTCAAATCGACAAAGAACCGGACGCAAGGCCGCAATTGCGGAACTCGCAAGTCCGACGCCTTCCGACTACTTCAAGAACGACCGCCGCAGCGGGAGCTTAATTTGTTCTAGAATTAGCGAAGTCGGTCCATCGGCAATCTGCTAGTTCCCGCAACACGTGTGCCTTATTCTACAGTTGGAGATGTCCTCTTAACCCTATCGCCCAGATCTGGATCCCTACGACCATCACTTCTCCTCTCCTAACTTAAAAAAGAAAAATATGAATTTGTTCTTAGAAAGTAAAAGTTTTCATTGAAAAACTTTTTTAGATTTTAAAGGGTCTTCCGAACTGCGACCAGTAAGATCTTAAAACGTTAACTGATCTGCGAAAGAGTCATAAGGTAAAAAAAGTACAATCTATTGTATAAGTCATCTTTTTGCTTCTTTAAAAACTAAGTAATTTAATGAATGGTCGTTGAGTGTGATTTCGAAGCCACCACTCATCTATTTAAAGATTCAATGTATCCCGTTAACACAATAACTAATCGTGCTGGAAGTGCTCGGGGGATTTACGGCGGATTCATTTACAATTCAGATTTTCGGGGGGCGAACTCGAGCCGACTAAATACACGCGCGCGGAAATAGTTTCGGATTCTTTTGTTCGTGGGGTTGATGTAGACAGATAGGTGAGTTGGATCGCAGGGTCCGTTCAATTTGTTGCGGGAGTTGTTTCGTGGAGAGAAAAAAAAATAAGAAGCAAATCTACTTACCATACATTTTTCCTTCATCCGATAATATGATTTTCCGTCGTCCGCAAGGGGGATATATGGCTAGTGCTTCCTGGAAACTTTGTTCAATGTCCGGACTCCAAACTCCTTCCGCATCCGCCGCTGCCATGTCCTTTTCATCCTGCAACCCGTCAAATACGTTTGATAAGCGGGCTCAAGGAAAAAATGCTAATAGACAATTTTGCTTCGCGTCACCCTGAGATAAACTACAGGAACAATTTACAAAAAATTTACAAAAAGTGAAACTGTCACAACTTTTTCTTGTTTGCCAGCACACAGGGAGGCTGGACAGCGCTTTTACCAGCAGCACCCCTATTAGTTACGCCACTTTTCTCCAACTTTTCTAAAAATTTACTGCTGTAAAGAGGGATGAAAAAAATTCTTTTTCTACCGGGTGGACCATCACTTGTGGTCGAATTTTTCCCGCCCAAACGATAAAAAATTTGAATTTGAGCTTCCGATGATATGATCAAACCATTAAAACCTACTTTTCAAAAAATTTTGAAGTTTTTTGGCCCGCCCCGTGCTCGTCTACACGGTGATTCATTCAAAATTGTAAAAAAGTTGACAATAAAGTTGCAACTTTTTTTATACCGTTGTACGCAGAAAATTTTTCAGATTACGGCGGTCTCTCTTCAGAATTTCGAAATTTTGATTTCTGGGGCCGTAGTATTTTGTTGAAAATTATCTGAGGCAAGGGAGGTATTCCATGAATCAACTTGGCTGTTGCATTTTTACGAAATACTACGGCCCCAGAAATCAAAATTTCGAAATTCTCAAGAGACCGCCGTAATCTGAAAAATTTTCTGCGTACAACAGTATAAAAAAAGCTGCAACTTTATTGTCAACTTTTTTACAATTTTGAATGAATCACTGTGTAGGCGCGTACGGGGTGGGCCAAAAAAATTCAAATTTTTTTGAAAAGTAGGTCTTAATGGTTCGATCATATCCTCGGAAACTCAAATTCAAATCTTTTATCGTTTGGGCGGGAAAAATTCGACCACAAGTGATGGTCCACCAGGTATAGGATGATTTAGGCAGTTGATCTCTTATTCAAAATTATAAAATGATTAGTAGCTTCTCCTCTTAAACTTGGTTTTCCAGAACAAAAGATAAAGCTATCAGACTCATAGAACCCTCACGTGACCGCTCTGGGCCAATGTTTTATTCAATGCTTTATGAACTGGATATCTCTCGTTCTAGAAAGGGACATTTAAGCTGTAAGTTATTTTGACATGTATCAATTAAAATATCTGAGATAATTTTACATCTCGATAACTACTCGGCAAGTTAAGAGGAAACTGGCAACAATTTTTTGAAAAGGAATAAATTATCCGCTGCCAATTAAGAAAAAAATTGTTTATATATTTACATCTTCTTAGAGAGTGTTTTCATGTTCTATTAACATTTTAATTAAAATATTGCATCAATCGGATTATTAAAAGTTCGAAAGAGTCTGAAACGCTTCTCATGAAAAGTGAGAAAAGTACGTACAAACAAATAAAATTAGGAACTAGCGGTTATTGTAAAAATTTTGTTTAGTTCCGTTCCACTAAAAATATATTTTACGTTAATAGCAAAAAACTTACATCGCTGACATCTCCAACATCCAGGTTTTTCGTATCCGGGCCCGCGCCGTTGGAGTCGGCAGGCGGGCCGGGTACGGGGGTCCACGGCGAGGAAATGGTGCCGGCTGAAACCACGTTGCCTGAAAAATAAAAAAATTAAAATCAAAAAGTAAAATAGGAAAATAAAGATGTTTCAATGTTATTCTCTACTGAAGCTTGACTTGGTATTTGAAAGCTTTTAGCTCGTGTTGCCAGCTGCATCAGAGGTTGCAAACTTTTCGAACGACCCTCGTACGGATAGATATTGGAAAGGTTGGCACCTTGCTCTTCGAGATTGAGCAACAGCTAGGTGACTGTGATTAGTGACACTTAACCTTTGGTGCTCGTCGTGAGTATTAAACGTAACATTCAATTTGAGCCTAATTGAAGCACTTGTCCGTCCCGCTCCTGGCCGGTCCCGAAATTGGTGCTTCGCTCCCCATCGCCGCCAAGCGGTATCAATAGAGTGCCAAGCGCGGTTTGTCCTCTTAGTCTTGCACCACCCCCGTCGATTAATTATTAAAGGATCCGAAGTACGCAGAGACACATGGGTGTGTTTCCCCGCCGTTATAATGGGCTTTATTGTTATTTCGCCAAGATCCGCCGATATGCAAGGAATGCGCAGGTAATATCAACCGTTAACAATGTTATTGCTAAACTATGACTACGTGCCACCTGATATTAAGTTATTACAAGTTGCAGGAATTTAATTTTGCACTTAAATAGTTGCTTACGGCACTCGAAGGAAGCTCGCCTGGCGTGATGAATTTATCCGGTTTGGTGTTCGATTTCGCCCCCGCCCCGTCAGCCCCTCAAGACTAAACAACCGTAATTAATCGCATCAGTCAATCGGTATGACGGACACAAATCGAGACCCGCAATAACCACCCCCGAACCGCGATTACGACCTGCTCCATATACCTATATCCAGTATTCCGTATAATGGTGTGCGATATTAGAGCGGCATTCCAGCGATGTCAGCGCCATCATTATACAGAAAATTTACAGCGAGGAGGGTCCGGCCACGTCCAAACAACACGACATAAAGTCCTTCCTGGCGTTCAAAGTCCCTCCTCGGACCGGGGCGAACCTTCACCCTGATGTACTGCGTAATTTCAACCTTTATTGCCGGCCACTCCAATAACCACCCCTCTTCGGGGCGCTGCATAATGCGATATTGGATTTTGCATCGAGCAATAAGAGACGAAACAGATGGTGCAAAACTGGCGGCGGCCGCCGTTTTTCACAGATGAACCTTCCTTTCCCGAGCCATGTTACCTCTGAAGAAAGTTCGAGCTTTCAGAATGCTTTGATGATGTTCAAGTTAGTTGGGATGGAAAACTAAGTAGGTGCACTTTATATTGTGCCACAATTACGGACGGCTTGCTTGGTAAATAACCACCGCCACACGCGGAACCAGGGGTTGGAAGAAGACCGGAAGTTTTGGCGACAATTGTCGCGACTTCTGCAGCCAAACTCCGGTTACCATCAACAACGTCGCAAGTCCCCGGAATGACGGGCGGCAAGTCGGGAAGTGCAAGAAAAAGAAATTTTGGCAAAATCAAAATTGTTTTTCTAAAAAATTTTTTTGGCAAAATCAAAATTCTTTTTCTAAAAATAAAAGAATGTTTTAGAGAGCCGGTTTGACCCCTTTGGAACGAAGCAATTCTCTAGATACATTGGAGCAGCTGACGGGAACCGCCGAGGGTGCAGGAGAAGTAGTCGACTTGCTTCCTGCAAACTTTCGACTAACCCCCGTATTGCGCTCGCATCTCTAATGTTTTGCTTGGTTGTTCCAGCAACTCGGCCACCTAGGAAAGCCGTAAACGAGGAAGGTGAATTGATGATCACAAATTGCATCCCTGTCGTTGCAGCCTCTTCGTAGCCAATAATTGCCCGAGAGCGGAACAATTTGTACGTTACAAATTCAGTTGGCTACTTTATCTCTTTCTGATCTCGGCGGCGAGTCGAAAGTAATTAGGGCGGTAAATATGATCAGTCAGCATAAGTGGCTGAACGTTTAGTTCTCTGCATTAAGATTGGCTTTGTCGAATTAAACGACAACAGGTATTTTACGGCGTTTAGTGCATTAACTCCGGTATCCGGTCGCGATCTCCACGTCCTGCAAATTGGACTTTATTGTTTTTTAATTGTTGCCGGGAATCGAGATAATAAATTGGATTTAAGCGGCCCTTTTGTTTGCGGAAAAACGGCGATGTAAAGTCGTGAATGCGCTTGCATCGTTTTACGATGTGAAAAGATCCAAGTTGAATCGTGGAGGTGAGGAGGGTACGTGGTGGGTGAATGGATGTGCGTATAATGCTATAATGAATGCATTTCGTATTTATTTAACGTGTGCGCTTTTGTCGTACGAGCTCTATGATTCATGGATTTTATTTTAACGAAGTGTATAATGCTTGACTGCTATTTATATTCGGTGTAAATGTCAGCGGGAATTGCGATCGTTTCCAACTATACAACTACTTTTACATTCGCTCAGTCAACATTGTTGTAAAGCCGAACGTCGCTGTTGCAATCTCGTAAATAGCAAATTACGTGTAAGTACACGGTAAATGGTTACACGAACCCATGAAACGATAAAGTAGCAGCGTTCTTCTTCTCCTATTTACGTTGCTTGAATCTTTTATTGAAGTCCTCGCCGTTTCGAAAGGAAAATGGATAAAGGAGGGACTTCAACTTTGCCGCAAAGTTCATTGGGAAAACCATTGAATAGTTCAGGGTTCAGCGTTCGATACCGACGGTATCGCTAAAAACCCCTGAATCATCAAGACCTACAAATTAACAAGCACCGAATGTTGCAGATAAAATCAGAAAACACTGTTCTTAAGAAATTTCACAATACAAATGGGGTACTTGCAACATGTTTAGGAAATATAATATTTAGAAAATGTAGGCGATTTCATTAGACCCGTATTTTTTTATTTTGTTCTAGGGTCAATATTACGCCCAGAATTAATTTTTTAATTTTTGGAGTGGGAGATTTGCGACGTAGCCGGCCCCTGCATGGCGTAGTTCTAAAAGATTCCTTGCGTTCTCTTTATAAATCGAATGCCAATCCGCTGTACACATGTCGCGTCCTCTGTTAGCAGCGCAGCATAGTAGCCAAAAACAAGAATCTATTCAATATAGGTGTGAGTCTTGGATACGGGGGTCCAATACGTCATCAAAAACAAAAATTGCAAATATTTACAAAAATATGAAATAAAAAAATTGGAAAAAAATATTTAAGCCTCTTTTAGTTATTTCCATGCATCTAGAGAATAAAAAGCGCAATATTTTTTTTAGGCAAATACCCCATTGTAGAAAATTGCAAAGAATGGTGGAGGAGACAGAAGAAAATCATAAAATAAAAAAATAATAAGTAAAGTTGAAAAAATGATGGTTTTTTCTTAAAGAGGCTATGATCAGGTAAATTAACTAAAAATAAATTTATAACTGCCAAATACATACTTTAAATTAGTAACAATGGTGTCAATTCCGTTTTTTTGTCTTTTTAAGCACCTTCTCTGAAAATTCTGAGCAAATTGTAGAAAGTTGATGGTGATGGTGGAGATCATCGTGTAAAAATTCATGAAAAAATAACAAGAAAAATTAAAAAACAAGACTATATGATTAGCTCTTCCCAAGAAAGTAAAGTTATTCCAGTGCCACATTGAATTCAAAAATTATATTTTATAACGGTAGGTAGGAATCATCAAGACAACGAAAGAGAGTACGATGCTTACTACAGAAAAAATTATTATAAGATTTTGTAGTTTTTTTAATTTCTTCGTTGTCTTCATTCGTGTAGATCTATCTATTTTCGATAGCACGGTACAATTTTTTTTTTGATAATTCTAACTTTCTCAATTAAACTGTTGTAACGTTTTACCTTCTTCACCGTTCTGCCACGAACGAAAAAGTACTTAACAGTTTCTTAACGATCTTGATCGTCTAAAGAAAAATCGAGTTTTCAAGGCCTCTAAATCGCCATCACCTGCAGAACGGTGTCTTCCTAGACCGTGTCAATTGGGTCAATTTGTGCCTTAGTAGCATCAAAGTCAAGTCGCCAGAACCAGGCTCATAGAGAGGTAACGTTGTCGCTCTCACAGCAACACCTTCTAATGTTAGTAAACAAGCACTTCCGCCAAGTGGTTGTGTACCGTTCTTACAAATAAACAACCAAATCGCCTGCTTATTGTCGGGTTCTTCGTTATGAATGAAATTTCTTGATCATCTCGCCGACCCACGTAATCGCAAAGTTGCTAGCACAGTTCTCCAACCGAACAGACCTTCGGGCAAACAAAGACCTCTCACGTAAATGACGTGTGTCTTGGATTGACCATCAACCAGTTTCTTCTGGGTACACCTTGGTTGTGTAACAACCAAGCCAGTGGTGTAGACTGCAGCACGCTACCATCTTTCGGAATAATGAACGGGGAAATGGAGCGACAAACATGCAGGTGATGAATTATGCCCGATAGCGGGCATGGAGGTGAAGGGAACACCCTTAATTGATATGCGTTATGATGTATACAAAAGAGTCGTTACCATACAATGGCGGCGCCCATAACGATTAGCGATTGCGACGAAGAAAATGTTTAGTACGGCAAACTACAAAAAATGTAATTGGGTCGGTAACGCAACTCAAAAATGGCCGCCATATTGGTCTAATGGCCGCCGTCCGAATTGAGTATGGTAATTACGCGCGTGTCCCCCAGTTATTTCCCGCTTCCAGTGATTTCCGAAACCGGTCGTCCACTCACTCCTCCATCGATAACGTGGAGCTCCTAGTAAATTAATTCAACGTGGAAAGCAAGCAACACATCTCGCTTCAATAGTGTTTGATGGTCATCTCTCTGCGGCGGCGTTGCCATTTAACCTCTAAACCGACATCGCAATTAATACCGGCGCAAGCTGTGACTCACACAAAAACTTGTTCCGAACCCTTTTCTTGTTTTGCTCTTGCTTTACCGCTGGTCTATGAGCGCGGTCACCAGTGGCGCCTCGTGGCCCGGCACTCTTCGCCGCCTCCACGCCAGTGTTGATTCAATAATTGCACCGCGGACGGAATCGGCAGCTGCCAATTATCGGCAACAAGCTTCAACTTGATTAACGACGGCCGAGCGAGGCTCAACTGGCAACTGGCAAAACAAGATCCGTATTGCACAAAGAAGCGATCTGTCGGAAAAAAATAATCGAAGAAGGAAACTAAAAATTGGCGACGAAAAATTGCGAAACAGGAAAAGGAGGAACTAGAAGCAGAATTCAATCAAGTCTGAAGTAGCGCCTTCAAAAAGAGGATTTTAGCAAAAAAAGAGGGGAAAGAACTAGAAGCTATAGAGTTGTTCAATCAAGAGACTTCGAACTAGCGCCTTCGAGAAGAGGATTCTGGCACCTGGGTGGCAACAATTAGTTGCTGGACCATACTTAGAGATGGGGGAAACCTAAGTGGTTAAAATTTTGTGAAAAAGTAGCAATGTGCGAGGGAATATCCGCGACTCTCGGTTACCTCGGCAAATCTGCTCGTAACGAGTTCAGCCTTCTCCCTATGTTATTAACCGATTCTGGCCGCTCCACGTCTTTTTAGTGCCTCGCCTAACACCTCTCGAGGAAAATGAGCGGCTAACACCACTTTAATTGCGGGTTTAAAGACATATAATTGCAGTGACATTCAATTCCTGCATTCATAAATTTTTAAGTAGTCCGAGTAAATACGCAACGTCTTTTTTCAGCATCAACCACATATGCAGTCGCGGAAAGTTGTGCTGCTTATTATACGAAATTAAACTGACTCTACGTTATTAGCAAGTTATTTCTCTAGCGAATGCCACGACTTTAAATAATTTACCCGTAGAAGGAGAGCGGATCGTCGATTAACGACTGTTTACTGTGATACCAGTCGGATGGATCTCGAGAAATTATCCGATCTCGACTTTTTTCTCTTCGCCGCATCGGTAGTCGGGGAAATTTCACTCTTGTTTACCAACATTGGCGGCAAAAAAGTCAAAACATTCTCAGCGGATCAATGGATTAAACAAAACTGAGCCAAATGGCGAAAATACCTTGCCGATGAGCCTTCCAGAAGAACCCAAATATTTTGGCTATAACCTATTAAACAAACTTGTAGGCATGGAGTTATCTGAAGATATGTATCCATCAGATAACGAATTGTTACTCTATAGAACGAATTGGGTAAGTAATTGATCATTCAGTCATATTTTTCCTCCACAATCATAAAATTAATTAATTTTTGAAAAATTATGAAAAATTATAATTTTGAAAATTATGCCTAATGCGAATTTCTAGAATAAGGACCCTATTTAAAAGAAGTTTACTGGGTGGCTGACAGCAAAAATGCATTGATGCGATCGACTTTTGTGTTAAGGAAAGGCGAATCATTCAAAAGTGAAAATTGAATTGTGATTTCTCTTTCGAGCATTTTCACTCAAATAGGGGGGAAAAGACTTCATGTTTAGAAAAGGGAACAAATATAATGTGTACCAAATTAAACTATACATCCCTTGCACTGTCCACCAGAAAATTTAATGAGCATCAAAAAATCTAAATGAAACCCAAATTATCATACATCAGAAAATGAGAACATCACCCCTAAAATAACTATGCTGCGTATTGTTTTACCATTGCTTACATTTTAAATTCTATATGTCCATCAATTTTACTAAATGTTCACCAAATTTAGAACGCTCAAGTTACGCGTCCGTGCTGTACATAATAAATATTCGCGCTATCCATTTATATTTAGTGTTTCTCAAAAAAACTATTTGTGCGTCAAATAATTATTCTATTACTCCAAAAATGAAATATGCTCGCGCATCTCTCCTTGCCGCTTGCGCTTCCAGACAAGAGGCACGCGAAAAAAGTTTTGTACAAGGTCAGTTCAGGGCCCTGCAATTTTTTTTAAAAGCACGATTAGAAATTACCACTAAAGGAAGTTTTACGTTTTACATAATGCAAGCCAATTACAGGAAAGCATTTATATATTACGGAAATCAATATCTTTTTTTGTGCAAACCACTTCTATTTTTACTCTTATTTTCCTTGCCCTAGCACATCTACATCTATAATTTTGCATAAAATTATTTACCATTTGCACAACATTTTATTGCTTGTGTATTTTTGATCAACAAATAGTATTTTTAAATGCTAAATAATATAAGACACTGTCGAAAATTAAATATTTGGGTATTATGTTAGAATTAAATGCGGAATAAAATTTGGTGAACATTTAGTATTTATGGTCAACAAAAGTTATTTTGGCGAACAAAATATATAAGAGGCCAGCATTATGTCAATATTTGGTTGTCGCTTTAAGATTAAGTATTTTCTTATTTTGGTGAGCATTTAGTATTTTTGGGAAATAAAAGTATTTTTTTGTATGAAAATATTGGGTAAATTTAGTAGACTGTTAAATACGACCCTTTAGAAAACAACTTGATAGACTAATCTCATTAGACGTTTTCCTGAAATGAGCAAGAATCAAATCTCATTAGACCTTCTCCTGAAATGAGCAAAAATCAGTAACTGCAGCAGTTGAGTAACACTCTGTTGATTAGATTCTTTTTTTCAAAACTGGTAAAGGGCAATAACTCTTTCTTAGAGGTTAGAGGTTGCGTCACCCTGCTGAGTGGTGTCGCTCTTGCCCTACCTCCATGAATATGTAATGTGTAAGTATGACATCAATATTGTTAAAAGCGCTTGTTTCGCCATTACTACGAAACAAAGGCGGCCAGTTTGCAAAAAGCGAGTTCATATTGTTGCAGGCAATATTGCCGGAACAATACGGAAAACGCAATTTAATTTTCCCAGTAATTCATTTGTCCAATTAAATCAAAGTGTGCCGCAGTTCAATCGCGAAATTTCCATTAATGCAAGCGCACAGGTGAATTAATAATGCAGGATTACCCCGTCGGCATTTGATTCAGTCAATTGCAACTGAGTAGTTTTCACTGATGGGCGGCGTGAAAAGGGGATGGTGGCCGAGTTTGAAAAACGAACCTGGAGGATCCGCCTTATTATGCCAGGACACGTCTCGACCATCGGGAATGGGACGATCGTGATCGCGCCGTTTTTTTCCGGATTTCAACCGCCGATTTCGGGGCTGAACCGGCAAATCGGCTTAGAGCGCCCTGCATTTCCGGATGGAAGTATTCAATTTGGCGGAGGTCAAAAAGCGGGCCGAGATATTTCAGAAAATCCCCAGCGAAAACCCAACCCCCCAGACACCCCTAACCGACTCAAATTAGATCTTTACCTCCTCTTATAATTATCTTTAAAATGAAATAGAGGGAGGAGGTTATGTAGTCTTCTTTGAAAATTTGGTATTTTCCTAACAAAAAAATCTCTTTTGCTAAGGAATAGAGGGAGGAGGTTATGTACCTAGTCTTTTCTATAAAATTTTAGTATTTTCCTAACAAAAAATTTTTTTTTCAAAATTTTGTGTCGCATGGCCCCAGAATCTCTTTGCCCTGTTATTAGCCCAAATTCACCGGTTTGGCTTTGCGGGCCGGGCTTTTGGGGCCCATCGATTGCCCGTCCTCCGCAAAAACCGTCCAGCTTTCGAAAAAAGACGCATTGCGATGATCAATTGGTTCGGTTCGGCATACGCAACAGCACGCCGCCTCCAATATTACATTCCCATAAATGTTTGAATAGCAGTAGCAAAAACAAAGGCTTGTTTTTCCCGGGCGGAATCTGGCCCGTTGATCGTGCAGTGTATTGTTTGGGGCTGTATTAATTATGGCTGCCGATTGGATTCCACTCTGTGTTCTACCTGGCCATGGCGTCATTCCTCGCGTTCCTGGTTTCCCCCGTGCTTCCAGCCCGGCCTCGTTACTGCTTGCCGATCGCCCGATTCGGGGGTTGCGATTTAATTTATTCCGCAATTGTGTGCTGTCGCTCTCTCCCTCGCTCCAACCGACCTCTCGCTCCCGCCACCGGATCCACCGGGATTTAATAAATTTGATGGAGATATAATGATGACGACATTATTTACTTACCGGGATAGCCGGATGCTGTTCGGGCGCGGATAAATCACCATAGCTCCAGAAATTTTCAATTCGCGAAAAGAATGGACGCGTCACGGACGTCAAAGGACTCAAAAATCGGAGAAATGGCCGCGTTGAGTGTTTTGACCTTTTGAAGGGAAAATCCTCAGAGACTTCCACCTACAGGTCGACAAATAAACACAAACTACCTGACCCGATCGATTTATTCATCTCTAACAAAGTAGGTATCAGCAAACTGCATCAACATTGAAGAGAACTTTTATCTGCGCTCTTATTACTCTCAACCTTGATGTAAACAACAATCCAAGTTCTATCAATTGACTCTACGTATACCGGGTGTTTCAACGAGAACCGCCGGTGCCAAATTGCGTATTTCCAATGGAGTTAAAAATTTGAAATTTGGCGGAAATAAACTTTAATGAATGCGTTACAATGTGGCGTCATTGTTTGGTCCATAATTCCATGCGCCGTCTGGACGCCATAAAGTGCTTTTACAGAAATTTTTAATATTTTTTTTTTATTATAATTATGTTCGTAATACCGCCAGGTAGACGTTCCTGTTGTTAAAAATTTGAAATTTGTAGTTGAAGTATCGCTAATTGTGTTTTTAAGAAGTTCGCGAGATTTTGATAAATTTATGACACGACTGCTTTATTGAAGCAGTCAAATTTCATGACAAAGACCGCCTAAACGGCTCGGTTATTTATGACTTAAAAACGGTACTACTCAAAGATCTTTGCAGCGCAGAGACCATCATAAAATCTAATGTGGTTAGCCGCTAGGTAAAGGGACACAAAGCTGTTATGCTGTCAATCAAAAATACCTTCAGCGCTGAAATTTAAAAATCCATGTAATTCAATAACGGTTTGATCGGCGGTTCTGGTTGAGACACCCTGTATAGAAGCGACTAATGGGAAAGTTCTTTGGCAGGACTAGATTTCTCGAAACTTATTTTCTGACAATTTAGCAACAAACGAAAACTGGCCACCGCCAACTTGTGGAGGCCAGACGGCGGGCGCCCTGCCAACTCGGTTCTTAGGCCTATTAGGCCCTCGAGACAGCTTTAGCTAACGTCATGTCCAAGGGTGAATGCCTGCCCTAAATGCCATTTTTCGCAACATCGACTTCCGCTTTTCGCGGTCAGCCGGTTATTATCGCGCAATTGAAATATCACAGTTCGCTGTTAATTCCGCGTTGCCAATATGTTTCCAATTAATGTGCGGAAAGAGGAAGGGCGGTCATAGATAGTAAATCGCTTTGCGGGTCGTTGGTTTGAGAGTTCCGGCAAGCCTCTTAACAGCTTCTCTCCGTTTATAACCCTCGTTAATGCTCGCTGTATCGGTTTATGGCTACCTGGCCGGCCCCAGATAGGGACCACGCAACGATAATCAGTCAAGTTGATGATCGCCGCCAAGACAAGAACGCTTTTTGTCCGACGAAATTTTGGCTTATTGAACAAGTCACAATGTCGGTTGCATCGCCGGTAGCGGCAACGGCAAATTGATGGCGATTCTATTTTTTCCTAACGTCACCGGGAGATTGAGTTTAATAAGATGATTCACTTGTAATTAATTACGAAGAAAAACTTTCAGGGTGCGTCCGAAAAACATAAATTACGAACTTGTTCTTTATTTTCAGCGCGCAACTTCTGCTGGAAGCCGAGTAATTACAAAAGTTATCAGTTACAACCGGAGCAGTGCGGCCAACCTTAAGAACTTACTTAATTCCGGAAGTTTTCAGGAGCAGTTCGCCTGGCTGCTTATATTTTATTTATTATTCCCCCTAATTTAATTCGCCAGGAGGCGCCTACCAGGTGGATCGTTTGATCAGAGAGAACCAGGGGCGGCGGCGGCGGCTGGCTCTCTTTGTAATTTCGGCGCTATCCATATAAAGTTATATCTATGTAACGTAACTCTAGCCTCGACGCGCCACAACAAAGTTGAAAGCTCTCCCCAGAAGGAGCAACGCCACAGCGTCTAATGTAAACGACTCAAGTAATTCTATGCTACATCAAGGTAAATTGGAATTGTTTTGCCGCCGTTGACGAAATCCGCGACTAATTCGCCAGCAACCGAAGAGATAGATATTCGGGGCGATCGGTCAGGGCGGCCAATTGCGACAGAACCGGGCGCAACGCAATAACCTATGCAAATGCGATAAACGAACAAACAGGCGCCCGCTAGCAGATGATTTTTGCATATCGCAAAGGTCAGCGGCGCCGAAAAGAAATTAGCCCAATAATTCTCCATTCAGACCATTTTTTGCGTCCGCCTATGCTAATAATATATGGAGAAAAATGACAGCACCTACCAACTGCCAACCCAAGGGTTATTACCTGAAGTGACTACTTACACAATTTCACATTTGAGCACACTCTTCAGGGCTAGTTTAGCCCTGGGATAAATAGTGAGAAGAGGGAAAAAAAATGCTATAGTAGAATTTTTTTTAACAACTCCACGATCGCTTTTAGGTTCGTCTCGCTCACTTCAGTGAATAAGAACCAACGGAGGCGTACCGGTCGACCACGAGTTTAAATCAACTGAAGCACGTCACGTCGAGAATACTCGGATAAAATTATCGTTCTCTGTGAGTAAGAGGGACAGTCGATACAATGCGCGTGTTGCAACTGATTGTAGCCGGCATTCTGACAGTCTTATGCGTTCGTGGAGTTGTTCGAAAAATTCTACTATAGCTTAGCCATGAGAAATGTGTCAACTGTGTGGTAGTAGAGACAGAAGTGCCACCACTTCTTTATTATTAGACTTTTTGTTTATATAGCATTCGATAGCTATTGTGGAATGGAGAAATTTGATGTATTTGGATTTGATGTAAGTCTGCCCGTTCAGAAGTTACAAGAGTTTGAATATTATAAGAAAACGAAACTTATTGATTTTTCTAATTTTATAAGAAATCTATTTATTCTAGCGTCGAATTGATTACGGATTTGAATTCAGGAAAGCCGATTACATAAGAAAACGCCTATTTCTAGGCTTTAGGTGCAACGATGTCAATTTTAGGAATTTTTCGAATTTCTATCGATTGGGGTGGAAAAAAAAAGTCGAAAATATTGAAATTTTTTACATCGATTTTATGACTTAATCTTATAGATTTCAAACCGCTTAACACGAATCTGAGAGTAGTTTCCCTGTACAAGTCGTACTTTTTAAGATATGACCGTTCGAATGTTTCAATCTAAAATTTTCATCAAAATCGACCTAAATTGCAAATTTCAACTTCTTTATTATTAGACTTACAATTTTTGTTCATATAGCATTCGATAGCTATTGTAAAATGGAATAATTTGATGTTTTTGGATTTGATATAAGTCTGTCCGTTCAAAAGTTACAAGAGTTTGAAAATTGAAAAAAATCGAAACTTAGTGGTTTTTCTAATTTTATAAGAAATCTATTTATTCTAGCGTCGAATTGATTACGGATTTGAATTCAGGAAAGCCGATTACATAAGAAAACGCTTATTTCTAGCCTTTAGGTGCAACGATGTCGATTTTAAAAAAATTTCGAATTTCTATCGATTGGGGTAGAAAAAAAAAGTCGAAAATATTGAAATTTTTTACATCGATTTTATCACTTAATCTTAAAGATTTCAAACCGCTTAACACGAATCTGACCGTAGTTTCCCTGTACAAGTCGTACTTTTTAAGATATGACCGTTCGAATGTTTCAATTCAAAATTTTCGTCAAAACCGACCTAAATTGCAAATTTTAACTTCTTTATTATTAGACTTATGATTTTTGTTCATACAGCATTCGATAGCATTTGTGAAATGGAGAAATTTGATGTTTTTGGATTTGATGTAAGTCTGCCCGTTCAAAAGTTACAAGAGTTTGAGACGAGCATCCGTCAAATTGGGTGAAAAAAACCGCTGGAGAAGAAGAACGTTGTGCGAAGACCAAAAACTGAAACCGAAAAAAGCAAAATGGCGGGTGAAAAATCCACCGATTATTTTCGGCTTCAGTCCGGCGCCTCTGCAAGAGTTCGCTCCGAAGGTGATTAATGGGTTATTACGCGGCCCCGGTCGAACGCAACTGGGCCGGTCGTTAGTTGGCGTGTTGCAACAACTTTATAAAAATACCTCTTGCAGAGCGTCGCGACGCAATCCTCCCTCGACGTCCGCACCGAACGACACCTCCGCCCGCAATCCAATCTCTTCGCGGCCGGCCCGCTTGAGGTATCCACTATTGTTGTCGCTAATTAATCGAAATTCGGTGACAATTCCGCAATAATTAAATTTAGAAATGCCGGCCGACGTCGATCTTCCTCGGAATTGGGAAAGACCCGACCAAAGATGATTAGAATAGAAAGTTTCCTGAGTCATTCCGTTGGTGGTTCGAAAATATTCTTGGATGTTGTCGCGGGCAGGAAGTCGCCGTTAAAAAAGTGCGCCTACGGATGCTTAGAATGGTTTTCCAACGAGCTGAGCGATCTAATGAGGGAAATATTTCGAAATAAATGTGGTTCTCATTAACTCGAGCGTCCATTTTGCAAGAATGCCGCCTGGATGATTTACGGCAATGAGAACCGTGGCAGGTTTTAGATATTGAGTTTTTTCCGAGATTCTGCCACACCGGGAATTGTATTTATTAATTAACCGAGAGAATTCCCCGATTCGCCTTGTTGTTCAATAAATCAGATTTAGGAAAATTTTCTGTGGCGGGCCCGTCCTTCCGCGATCAAATGTCATTGACAAATTGGTTCCCGGGCCAATGTTGTTTATCGATACACGCACAAGAAATTCTCAATGTGTTATTGCTGTTATTATTACCGCCATTCACGGGCAAAAATGTGAATGTGAAGAAAAACCTGAATCCGTATAGGAAACGGGTCGGCTGGGGATCGCAAAAAATTTAACGTGCACTCAATTTGGAGCCATAAAAGTTATTTTTTAAGTGAAGGCCACTAAAGAGCCATTGTGCTAAATTAAATGAGTTGGCTCTTATTTGGGTAATAAAATTTTTATTGATTGATTACTGATGGCCACAATTGATTAGGAGGGCAGTTGGAGCCGAACAGATCATCGCAACCAAGCGGACCACCCGTTTTGGGCACAGCTAAAAGTTCAAATGCAAATAATCGAGATACTGGCACTGATGGCCGCCCACCCGAACCAAGGAACTGACTAGAGTAGAGATGTAGATGGTTTTGGAAATCAGAGAGAGTAACAAAAAATTAGGAATATTCCTGAAAGTCTTTGGAAACTGCACGGCGGGCTCCAGAAGCACAAGATAAATTCAGAAGATTGAAGAACAAAAACGTCAATTTCTCGAATGTCCGCAAATGATTTAGGGTAGAAGACCATAGAGTAGGCGTTTGAAAGAGAATTTTGAACAAATGGCCCCTTCGACTTGATGGGGCAATCTGGAGCGACTTGATTAGCGGCCCAAAGAAAATTTCGGACGGCCCATGGCCAAACTGGGACTTGATTTACGGGCGCGAAAAACTGGTTGAATTAACCGGGGCCGTTACGCCGAAGCGCTGTAATCGGTGCATTTGTTCTCCACATTGCGCCGACACAAACAATAAAATTACATAACGATATCACTGAACTGTGCAGCGTAAATAAAACAAACCGAAATCAACATAATAAACATGAATGCTGCAACTGAACCGGCTTGCCACTAGAGCGTAAATTCAAGCACTTTCCCTTCGGGCACAGCCTCCATACCGCAGAACTTACACATACACCACACAAATCCACCCATACACCCAAAACATGGCAGCAAAATCTTTTTTATTACTAAAGTAAAAGTCTGTTGCAGTCAACCGTCTTGCGGCCGAAGCCTTCGTCGCGATTGTTATTCAAGGGGTGCAAAAATTTCTAAATAGTTATTCTCGTTTTATCTATCCTCCCTGGTTGTCGGCATACTTAGGAAAGTTGTGTGTGCGGTTTTCTTGGCGCAAATTCAAATTGTAGCTCGACACGCAACGGGCATTTTTCCGGGCAATTACGGCGCAGCAATCCACTTCAATTTTTAGATCCGCGATTAGCAAGACCCTGGAAGGGGTGAAGCGCCCCGCCAGAGACCGCCATGAACTTCACTCGTTAGAAAAATTCGCGATTTGCGAAAAAAACGAACGACACTTGAATTGAACCCAATCTGTCGCGAACGATTAGTGTCGTTCGTTCTTTCCGCAAATCGCGAATTTTTCTTCGTTCCCGAACGGGTCCGATCGGGCGCTCCTCCTGCAGTTTGCCGGGTTAGCGGGGGTCCGCTTCCTGCTTTGTATAATTGAATAGATTATTGCTAGTTCGCCGGTCGTCGATAAAACGGTCGTAAAATTCGGTATCAGCGGCGTCCGTGGATGCGGTATAAATTACGCAAATTAACGGCGTAAATCACATTAGAAATGAAATAAAACGAAACCAGTTATCCTGCAATAGGGAGATGTTTATCGGCACAAAACGATCACCGAGGAATTAACTTCGTTATCTGGAACAAGTATTCCGAATTCCTAGGAAATTTCAGGCTTTTTTAATTAAAGACACCAAAGCTTTGATACACCGAAAGTATTTGACCTTTGCTGTCTCCCTCTCCGGCCAACCTCTATAATGAACGTGTGAAAACGTTTTAGTCCTTTTTTATATCTCGGCGCTTACGTAAACACCTGTTACTTAACCTTTCGCATTTCCATAAGCCCCGTGATTCCAGCCGGAAATTCACGGGGATCACCGCCGAAACCGTTGATCTATATATCGTGTTTTTTCTAATCCTCGAGGAAGCGCTTTGTGCTCTCTCCCATCTCTTTCGCCACCTGTACCGGCCGGTTAACCCCGCGAGGAGGCAACTTTTTAGAATGTCCAGCATGTGTTCATTTGGCGTCGACCGGAGCTTTTTGTCTTGACAACAAGTGAAATAAAAGTGGAATTTTATATGGTCGAGCTTTTGTGGCATCCCGGAGGGAAATACTTCAAAGCTCTCAAAAATAAAACAGCATTTCATTCGAGATTTTATTTCCATTTAAATGTTTTCCGCGAGAGTGCTTTCACGAAAATATGTATCTCAGAAACACGTTCAATTTAATCACGTCTTCTGGACCGGTCGCAGAGGACAGCCGAGGGTCGCAAACGACAAAAATCGCCTCACAGAGGGAGGAAGAAATTCGAACCACCGGGAGTCGCTTCTTCAAAACTTGCATCATTCGAAGCAACATCGACGAGGCGCAACTGTGACGCAATTTTGTTGTTTTTAATTAATCGTTGCAGAAGTTTTCGTGTAATAATCGAAACTCAATTTCTAGGAAGTTTGTGCAAACTTGTTGGTTTATGAATTACACAAAGGATATTCCTTGCAGTGCACAATTAAGTTACTTAATTATACGGCAGTGCTATGCTCATTGTTTTCAGAATTTTAGAACCTGTCAGATTCGCGTTGATACTCTATTTCGCTCGCAACAGCTTAATTATACCGTCTCGAGCAATTATCGCCAGGAGGAAGAAACTGGAACTTATCATCAGTTGGACAATAACGCCCGCTCCAATAATTTTACTAAATACACATCTCGGCGCGCCCATAATCTTAAGCAATTATGTCACCAACACCAACCTCACCATTTTGTTGGTGGTATATATTCGCAGTTTTTGCCCCCAAAGAGTCAACCGTGTCTCTATAGTTCAGATTTGGCCTCATGTGACTTCTTGTCATGTTACAGAAAAAAATTGAAGAAGAAAACAAATTAGTAGCACCTTACGGCATTGCATCAAAAAAGAAAAATTACAATTGTTGCTCAATCCCTCCATCGCGTCAATGAACGAAATAAAGTTGGGGAAAGATACAATATTGAGAAAAAAATCTATTTATACCCATATTAAGGTTCATTAGATAAATTTTGGCAATTCTTGAACCCTCTACGGAAATGGAAACTGTCCCAGCGAAGCCCAATTTTTCCATCACTTCGCGATCACGGAATCTTATTAAACCCTTAAATCCACATTCTTTCCGGGCTGATCAAGTTCTAAAACTCGCGAGACATTTATTGCGGCCCTCCCAACATCCTAAATCACCACTTTTTCCATTCTCTGCAAGCATTATGGCCGCTTGTGTAAAAATTACTCGAAATTAATTTTCGTCGCTGGTGTTTATAGCCCTCGCCTGTTTTATTTATGACGTCATTAGATCACCCTTGCTGCTCGTCGTCCGGAAGCGAAAGCTTGTGCCGTCGCCGCCGCCGATCAGTGTGACTATATACCTTTTTTTTTAATTACGCCGCCATCATCCCCGAATGGATGTCGCTTAACCCGGCAATGGGGAATTAATTACTTCGTTCCGAGTCGGAGTCGTTGTCGTCGGTGGAGAGGAATTAGTTAAATGAACACGCGTCTTTTGTGATCGTCGGGATCTATGGATTCGAACTGGGTCCATTGAAGCCGATGGAAGTTTAAGTACAGTTTTGGAAGAAACGAGAACAAAATGCCCGTCCGTTGTAATGTGGGGGCGGGGGGGGGGGGGGGTTGGGATGGAGGGGAAGCAACAAGTAGCCAATTCCATTTAACGATTCCCAATGGAATTAACCCGCCGGAAAAAGATGTCAGCACTCTCTCCAGGACTGGAATTCGCAAAGCCGGCCCGAACTATTCCGATTTTTAGGGCGCCATTAATTTGCGCCACCCAAATTTTACCGGCGGTCAAGCACACCTACCACCCCCGACCCGTTCGTTTTAGCAACTCGCCATGCATCAGCCGCCCGCCAAACCACAAGCTCAAATTCGCATATCCGTCGCGACACTTTGGGGAAACTTCTAATTTAAAAAAAATCATAATTGGGTCCCTTGCAATACTTCTGCTGTTCATTGGATGCGACTACGATCAAAAAACGAACCCTTAATAAAATCTATCAAGAGACACACTTGAACAAAAAATGACGGTTGCTCTAATTTTGCGTTAAATAATTTTTTCAAAAATCCCCAATTTGCCCCCCCCCCCTCAAACACATTCTCGAAAAACTTCATGGTAATTGTTTACAATGTCCACTTTTCGCTTTTTGCGGCGTTTTTTTGGAAACCATCGTGAAACATCATTATAATGCCATTTTAAGCAATGAAATGTTGTGCAAATAAAAAATAATTTTATGCAAAATCTATAGAAAAATAAGAAAAAAAAAAAGATGTGCTAGGGCAAGGAAAATAAGAGTAAAAATAAAGTAGTTTGCACAAAAAAAGATATTGATTTTCGTAATGTATACATGGTGACGAATGCGTTGGTGTAATTAGTTTTTTGAAAATCGAAGAGTGGGTAAAGTAAACAATGACCGACTCCATCTTTAATTATATTTTTCACGTGGATGCAACAATGTCGTCCATGGTGCAAATGTCATAGAATGACCGAAAATCGATCGATCAATCAAGAGTCCTGTCGCGTTGTTAAAACCACAACGTGACCACTTCCAAAAGGGATGTTGTTGCACTAACAGAACAATGGAGGGACGGCAAAGGGTCACCAAACTTGGAGATAGTGGGCGTTAATGGGTGAGTCCGCCGGATGGGCACCGTGCCCCTAGACGCGGGTGTCATTTGGATTAGTGTAGGTAGGACGACCACCTGACATTCATTCAAAATTCACCAATAACCAAACTATGATCCTCATATTGTTGTAAAAAAATATTAACATGTTATTTAGTCGAGGGGTAGTCAGGATCATAGAAGTGGGCGGCCAGGAATTTTTTCGAAAGAATCTATGGGCCCTTTTTATTGTTACGCAAGGAAAACCAATACGATTTCTTCAAGAGAACAAAACCAATAGAAATAATTAGGTATAATATAATGATTTTAAGGGGGGGCAGTTAGAAGCTGGCCGTTTCCATGGATGTCTACACCACGTCCCTATATTTAGTCTTTTCAGGGTGGTGCTTCTTAAAAATTTATTTATGGAGAAGAGCTAATCTAAGGCCCTTGTGATACAAATTTCGGTTCATCAAGTGTCAATCTTCAGTTAAAAAGTACTGTGGGCTAGAAGTGCGGACCCCAAGAAGACAACTTTAGCATTTTTACTTATTGTTAAAAGTGAGACGAAAGAATAAAATGTTAAAGTTAAAACTACAACTGCACTTACACTTATAGCATAGAAAGCTGAACTAGACGACTGGAACTTACCTGAAAAAAAACAAGTGTTAGGGAAAAAAATTGAGCAAAATTAAAACTAAGGCCTTGCTGAAGTAAACTACAGACTTTTTGAGTTTAGTGTTCAAGGTTCGGTTGCTAAGACCACAAAGCGGAAAATTCTACAGTATCAATTGCTCTGTCCCAAAGTGAAGAACTCTTCAGGTTCTGGATAGAGTTATAATGTCCAACGTTTTTGAAGACGTTGTGCAAAATGTCAAACTGAGGCGTCCTATTTTGAGCGAACGCACATATACAGGAAAAATAGCTAGTGTCCGACTATTGACTTCTTCACTTGGACAGCCGCCAGATGAGTTAATGAAGTGGACCAGTTGCACACATCCGATTTGGAGATTAGAACCGCGATCGCAAAATTTCGGTTTGGTTCTTGATTTTGACAAGCGCTAATAGTTTCGTGAGTATAAAGTATAGCGACGATGTCGAGAACGCTTCTGATGGATGTCGACTTCGGAAGCGGCGATTTGGCCCGGCGGGAAGCTCTCTCAGCATCCGCGCCCGGCCTGTGTTGGGTTGTCTCTCCTTTGCTCTCCGATGCCACGAAACGAGTTTAACAACTTTGTAAAGCAATCTCACAGGTGTTTGACGTTTCGTGTTGTAGGAAACCCACCAAACTTTCCGCACTCACATACTGCCAGTGTGTGTAGTAATCCAATAATATCCACATGTTATCCGCCAGTATATTGAAATCGCTTCGTCTCTGCAGGAGTTTCTTTTTGTTTCCCCGCGTCCCCGATTCAAAAGGATATTGAACAAGAAGAAGACTCAATTTACGTTAATAATGGAATGGCGAACACAATAGAACGAAATTTGGTCGGGGAGATTAGACGAGGATGCGGAAGTTAGATTCTGGTGCGTGGAGGATGCTGATCGGTGTTGTTTGTTGCTGGTGGATCGAAAACGTAATAAATCTGGACGGTTTGGAGATGTGGACTGAACGCACGACGGAATTGCCAATAGCGGCGGCGGTTCTGTATAATTTATGGCGGGGCTTTCGATACAGTTTTATCTAGGTACACAATGGTCGTGCTGATGTCGCGGCCCGGACTTGATTAGGCTCGGTTCCGCAATGCCGCTTCCGGAACTCCGATAAAGCAACTCGCAGATTTATGGATGCGCGCCGAAAATCTGATCCTGTAACCCCTTTGTCTTTCGTTGAAATTTTGGCAGTTGCAGCCACCCCCATAACATGAAAACTGAACCTTAACTTCTTCGTATGACCACCTCTTCATTCAACACGTCCAGCAAGAAGACATCTGTTGTCCACTTCAATTGTGCACTTGCCCAAATCGGCTTCTGGCTGTTCCCAGTTGATACCGTTGCTGCTTCCTTCTTCCTGGCCGGATAATTTTCATATCTTCCAATAGTTCCCCACTGTCCCGTGTCTTCCGGTGCCTTTTCCCTGATTACCCTCCTACGCTGCGGATCAAATTATCACCAATTGGCCGCGGAGCGTGGAACGACCTGTCCCAACATCTATTTTCGCCAAGGTCGCGACCCGGCCAAATTAACCTCAACTGGCCCGTTTCCGTTCTGCCACCCCCGAAGGGGTCGGCGTCTTCCCGTCTTGCTCGAAGCGAACGAACTCGGAATTAAAAACGGTAATAAAAATAAACAAAGAAGACAATGGCATAACCACAAGCCAACAAAACGCTTTACAATCATGAGTCAAGGCACAAATCAGGCAATTGTTATTCAGCAAAGACACTTGTCGTTTTTGTGGACACCGTTACTTATTATTATACAGTGAAAGGTGGTTAGTATATGAACAAGCGGCGAAGAAACATTCTTGTCCTTCGGATGCAGCAGGAAAAGTAAGGTGACTAATGAGTCATTGACAATAGGGCAAATCTTCTTCTCGACGGATGCGATAAGATTTCGGCAAATAAATCTAGAAGATAGGATCGCGACGTTTCGACGCGCCGGAAGTCGGAGGAGACGATTTCCGAAAATTCCCATCCGACTCTGCGGACAAGTTGAGCCGGACGACACCGTAATGGTTTTCGAAGTGCCAGAAGCTTTGACGACGACTACTTATGCTTATCTTCCTATCTCGGTTTTTGACGTTTAACAAGACTGTTTACGAGGTTTGAAAGATGGTCAACCTGCTTTCTAAATTTGTTTTATGGACCCCAATGCCAATTCCCAGAAACCAATTTTGGGTCAAAAACCAACAACAATTTAAGTCAAATCCTTTTTTTTCTAATTTGATGCGACCATCACGTTTTTCATTTTTCTCGCTCTTCGGAACGAAACGTCTCTTAATCAAATTTGTGAGATTGGTCTTCTGTATTTTGTGCGATTGCGAATTCCCTGCTGTTCCTCGATTTCCTGATTCGGGACGCCCGTTAATTCGGTTTTAACAAAAACTGGCCGATGCTAAAAATACGAATGCCCCAAAAAAAATTTTAGCGTTTGTCGAAAAGCGCACCTGTTCCCGTTTTTAATTGCTAATTGTTCCAATAAAACGAAAGAAGAATTTCAATTTGTGAGCAAAATTCGGTCGTTATTCCAGTAATTCGTCGGATGGAAATGTGAAATATTAAAATCAAGTTAACTCTGTTTATTTCGAGAATGTCTCTCAGTATCTTGCAATCCGAACGGCATAATTTGATTCTGATACGCCGCTTGGAGCAAATTCCGAATAATTACGTTTCCTGTTCCTTACCTTTTGCTCATTTTCCTAAAAAATTAAATTAGGCCGCCGGCGCCGTAATGAAGCGCCGATTTGTTGCCGACAACACTCGCAGCCCAGCTAATTGGACCAATTTTACTTCCACAGTTTTTTTTTCGAATCTCACAAAGTACAGATATGATGAAAATCAGCAAAAATTGAAATTAAGGCAGCAAACGGTCGTAAATCTACTGCGGACGGTTCGGTCCAGCAACAGTTTCAGTCCCAACAATTAGATGCTGCGAGTTCACAGGCTAATCACAATGCCACTGCGGGCGACTGGGTAAAAATAAACGATACACTATATCAAACGATTCAACTCAACTACAGATCGAACGAGTTCGGTGAGAAACTACCGCCGAGAGCTAATCGTTAGATCCCGATCTTACGCCAAAAGTCATTATGTTCTTGGAAGATGATTCAGAAAATCTTTTTTCTCCTTGTTCTCTTTCAATTTCCCATACTTCTGTTAATATTTGCTTTAAGAAACTCCTCAATCACGCCATGTTCTAAATAAGGGCGGGAGATCGAAAAGTGCTGGGCGGCTGCCTCCACCTTGGAGGTCCGGTTTTAGAAAGACGCGCCTTCGGCCAAAGTCAAAGGTTAATTCTTCGTCGTTAATGCAAACTTAATGTCCCTATGATTGCAACGGGTCGCCACCTGTGACCGTCGTGCAGTGTTTACAAGAAGAAGCTGAACGAAGAAACCCAGGCGATAAGATGACACGAGAAGATACATTGGACAGACAGTGTCCCGTTACTGCCGCGCCCGAACACGGTGCTCGAGGCGGACGCCATCTCCGTCGGCCCCGATGGTTGCCAACACTATTTTCAGATACGTCGCAATGACGCATGGTAATCTCCAGAACCTGCCGTCATCTGTAGCGGGCGCTTCCTGGGAAGAGGAACGGATCTGGATAACGGACGGTTCATTTCGAGGTGTTCAAGGCCAAAAGTTGGGTAATTATGGAACAACTCCTCAATGGACCACGCAATTTTCGGCCGGTTCAGATTGTCAAGGTCAAACTGATAGAAGCGCCAATAGAAGAGGTGTAAGAGCAAAGCTTCTAGATATTGACGCGTCGTTGCTTATTTCTAGTAGGTTCCAACAGCTATTAGATGTGTGCCTGGTTTCACCCTCGGGAACAATTTCAACCCGGTCACCATATCAACAATCTTTACACCCTGTATGGACAAACTGGGCGTTTCAGCTACTATTTGTGGGAAAAGTCGGATCGGCAGTGAACTTGATAATGATTTCGAGGCATGCTCCATTGTGATGCGACTGATGCGCAAAAAGCAGATGTGCATAGCTTGGTTTCCGTCAAGGAAGCAACATAGTTTTAATGAACGATATTGCGAACTCTCGATAATTATAGAACGCGTCTAGTTCATCGAATTAATGTAATATTAGAATGATTCGCGCTTGTTGCCGGGTGTGGGCGGCTTTTCATGTTTTACATTAATATTGGTTGCGGCTCCTCGTCTAGCATACGTCTACTGCCAACATGTTTACGGCTCTATTTCGAGTCTCCTAAATTATTCTTATTGAAACAGAAGAGGTTCAGTGGGAAATTTGCGCTGTTCCGTACTTCAACGTTGTTTAACAGCTTTGGTAAAGTATTTACATTGGCAGCGGCGTTTTGTGTAATGAGAGTGTAGGAAAATCATTTTCCACATGACCAGATCCTGGCAAATAGTTGCCAAAAAGGCTTTTCTTAAATTTCGCCAAAGCCGCAACATAATCGCAAACCTGAACCGCCTATCAATAATTGATAAGATTATGATCACTTTATCTCCAACAGGTTTCTAGATTAGTTCTCTAATCAGAAGTATCAAGATTCGACACTTTTCCTTTGCTAGCCAACTAATGAAACGTCAATTGAGCCTCAAATTCTTGTCCTCTGCATCCTCCACGTCTTCCCAATCTCAAGAACTTTTCTACCAGCAGTTGTTCTAACGTTACGATCTACGCAAGAAAAGTATTCTGCAATGAACACTAGATTAGATACACCTACGATAAAGCTCCTGAAGAATATTTGCCTGTAATCTTTACACACTATTATACCTATATGGTAGGTCATGAAAGTATTCTGCTGTCGGCTTTGGGAAAGATATAGGTATATATAAAATTAAGCAAAAATCTTCTGCACGAGGAAGTAAGTCAGATGTGCTTGTCGCTCTCAGCAAGTAAGAGAGGGACGGTCGATAGAACGTCGCGCCGCACCTGACTCCAGCGGACGTCTCTTGATATTTTGATGACTTCGTGGGCTTGATTTAAAATCTTCTTACAGTGTGTCCAGAATAAGAATATTAAGCATGGGTATCTTCCTTATTTGAGGGTGGCGACTTTGATTAAATTACCCCAGCTAGAGCCTATTTCAATACGATAATAACATTTGACATGCTTAATATGCTTAACATTCTTATCGCGGACACACTGTATAGTGTTCTAGCCAATTCCCAAATCCAGTTGAATCCTTAAATTCTATTGGGGCACCAAAGCTCATTCTTGAGAAATCTATTTCCGATACCCCAGTGCTTCTCAACCATTTTAGAAATTCAAGTGCTGAAGACTCTTGGTGCTTGGCAAATTTTGGGATTGCTTCATTCTACGTCCCTTTTGCCTGCCAAAATCATCAAGTTTTGCTTAATCACAAATATGTTCTTTCATGATTGGTGGGTGGTGCCTTTCTCTCATCTTCCGCTTCGACGTGATGTTAGAGTGACCATCTTCAGTTTCGTCGGTAGGACAACCACGCGGTTGGTTCGACCTTGAGCGCTCATAAGGAAATCGTGGAAGAGTTTGGATCCGAACCCATCATGGTCGATTGTGATCTGGTCGTGCAGGTGGTCGTGATGTCGTCTTCGCTTTATGGTCGATCTAATTCTTCCCCCAGTCCCCCGAAATGCTTTAAATGTTGATGTTGAACGTCCGGATCGAAATGGCACGATTTTTATCGACCCACACGGATTCAATCAACGAAATTAATTAGCGGCGTGCACGCAACTCGATTCCTTGCTAAATTTTTGAGATTTTCGAAGCCGTCTCCGCATTCAAACATATCGTCGGTGACGCAAGTATAAATCTAGACTTGTAATTTGTTCCAAGCGGATCCCAATTAAGTTAATTGATTTTGGCTATCAAGCAAAAGGTCACATCAAATTAATTCGGACCAGCAGCCCGTTTTCATAGCCGCACACAACCTTAATCTTGATTTACACCTGCCTTATTTATTTTTATGCGTGTGAGTAATTACAACGTTCTCGATAAGATTCTTCGAATTAAAAATGATACCAGGCGATTAGATAATGTTTTGTATACCTACCTAACCTACGTCACGTAATTCTTCGCATGAGATTTGCCAAGCGACATAGTAAGCAATCATCGCCCTTGTTGATTTTCCATTACTGGAACGCGACAAAATCGGCAATTTTCCAGAGAACAACAAACACCCAAACCGATTGCTGCGACGATTCTGTGCAGCCATTGCACTTTCGTCCAACATCCGCAATTCAGGTTCCATGGACAGGTGGAACACTGATGCATGATCTAGTCGAGTAGTCGCGGTCTCTTAATTTATCTCAGCTTTTGTAGTCGCCGCTCCGTGGGAAAACGGAACAAAGGACCCAAGATCGACGCCACGATCCGACCAAATCCATAAGTCGCAGTTAAAACAATAAACTTGCGGTCGTGTGACGCTCTTTATGTTCGGTGAATCTCTGCGTTTTGTTCACGCAGGTGCATGATGAGTCATATTGGTCAATAACTAACCAAACACTGAATCACACCATCAACAGGTCGACCATCTTCCGTTCCGGTCCCATCAAATGGTTAGTTACCCAACAAAGAACCCGTTCTGGGGCTGCCCCGGCTTCTTGCGCGAAATGTCGCAAGAGGTCGCCGACGACAGATCGATTATGGGCACTCCACATGCGAAAGGATTTTGACACAAGAACGATGTTGGCAGAAACATCTTCTAAACCTCAATGTTGACATAGCGACAATGGCGGGCGATTCGCAACTGTCTACTTAATTACTGCACTTTAGGGAAGATCAATTCCAAATTTGACTAGAACGGAACTTTCACGGCTCGTTATATTTTAACCTCCTAACGGCCTAAGAATTACCTCGACAATTAGTCATAAATCAGTTGTTTATGAAGACGTGGTAGGTGAATGTCAATTGATTTATGACTCACTGCGGTCAACCAGTGGAACCGTCAGCAGTTTGGGTGGTGGTAGAACGCCGTTTCGACCCTCCGGCGATGGTTTTCTTTCCAGAAAACCATCTTTTCTTCCGGTATTTTTAGTCGCGTAAAACCGTCGCTTATTATTAAACTTTGTATGTTTTGTAATTCTAAAAATAACAATCCGACACTTGCGCGTCTAAATTAAACGGGGCAACATTAAAAGAAGACGAGATCTAGTTTCTCTGTTGCACATTATAAAACCGTAATAGACACCGCTTTCACTCTTCTTTAATTGCCCGAATATTAAGTATTACCATAATTCCTCGCATCGACAAGAACCTTCCTCTAATTAAAATACGAGTTCCGCTGATGAGAGATAGGTACGGTTCGAACTTCAATAGGATTTCTAATCGGACCTGACTCGAACAGTTATGAGGCAGGCGCAAGACCCATCTCGCGAGATCAGACGATAACGGTAATCGGGTCATGATCGACAATTAAGAGCCAGAAGAACTAAATTAATTTCGGAAACTGGGAAGCACTAATCTGCGGCGTGTACTCGAAAGTTTACATATTTAGCCAGGTGAACTAAAACTCTCGTTAATCATCCTCATCTCCAGTTATTTACGATAATTTCCAGTAGGATTTCTCAAAAATCTAGCAGTTGGGCACAAAATGATTTTTACACAATCTGTCCAAAACCACTCCCACAGGAATCACGTACGAAAACTTCTGCAGAATGCCTTCCTATTCATAGTTTCTTTATTCCTTTTTCTCTATGTATCAAACTTTTCATTGCAAACTACTTTCATTTCATTTTTACCTCCTATTTACATCTTCCTCACGTTTTTTATACATTCAAAAAGCTTTGGCTGCCATGGAAAAGTGGAAATTTTAAAAGACCAAAAGATCACTGTATATACCCAACGATAGAGCAACGATCCATCTATGTCCCATCTATGTGTATTATCGCTCCATACTGCAGATAGAACAAGTGAGTTAGATGACGCCGCCAATGAAGGTGTGAGCTAAAGGGTGTGGATTTGGTATAAGCTTCACTCACTGAAGCACTCGACGGTTACGACACTCGGATAAACTTGTCGTTTTTTACGGGTGAGAGAGACAGTGGATACAAAACTGGTGTTGCAGCTGATTGCGGCGGCACATTTTGACGCTTGTATGGTTTTGTGGGGTCAGTTCAAGTTACCTGCCGCTCCAGCGCCATCTGGAATAGCCCTTTCAGCTCATTCGCTCGAAAATAATCAGAGTTTTCATGGAACTGCATGTCCTGATGGCGTGTGCCCCTGCATGGATGTGCAGACTGTAAGGGCAGGTCCGGCATACCGGAATAAAAGCCCCACCGTTTACTACGCCCTCATTAAAAGTAGCAACCGTAAAACGGCCGTAAAGCCGTTTATTAATCTGCAATTAAAGTTTTACGTGGAAACCGATAACGAAAAAAAAACGCAATACGTCGAGAGTGGTGAGAATTCCGCCAAACCGCATTGCTCGATTCGCACACACGATTCCATCACTAAATATAACGTAAAGTGAATAAAACCGAGATTTAATGGAGGCACATAAAACGGCGATCAAAATATCTGGCGGTCGTTTCAAAGACTAACTAGACGAACACGTAGGCATAAAGTTTCGCAAATCGAAAATCGCGCCGTAAGCCCAAAATTCGCGAAAGAAAAACAAAACGGGAACGCGATTTGGAAATAGATTTCGGCGAAATTGCCATGACACCACGATCATCTTTAAACAAGCGCCTCTAATCTCGTCGAGAGATAAGTTCCACAATAAGTGAGGAGCGAGATAACCGATTTGACTCATTGGTGTTTGTGAGGCAATTAATCGGGAATCGAAATGAATTTTTTCCAAATCGTGAGGTAACTCGGTGGCAGAGATTGGGAACGAACTTATCCTCTCTCTGCGAACGGCGTCGGGATTTATTTCCATCCCATCTAAAATTACCCGGACAGGCTTAGAACTGCACCGTGGAGATGAACGTTGTTGCACACAAACACAAGCGTTTTCACACTTAGATACATGACTGGGTACATCGGTTTGTTCCGTTTGTGCTTATATTTAGATATAAGATTTATACTGCAGACGACACAATTTAGTTTGGTGCCAATAAAACGAGCCGCCCCTCTCGTTACTGTAGCGAAAAAGAAAGACGTCGAAGGGAAAAAAATCAAACAAACGCCGTCCTCCGTGGAATCCGAGACGAAGAGGCTCGCAGAATATGCAGCCGGAGAGCGTCTCTGATGGATTGCAGAGGCCCGTAATGGCGCGCATTTATTTAATGCGGATTTGAGGGAAAAAAAGGTTAAGTGCGCCAATGGCGGCGGGTTTGGCCGGATTTTTGGTAATGCAGGTTCAAGCTTTTTTCAGTAAACAAAATCGGCAGATCAAGGAGCACCGGCCGAAATTCGAAAAATGTTTGGTTTTCGGCAAAATCCTATCGATTACTTGCAACACGACCAAGAGCGGGTTTGGAAAAAAAATTGAACGTCGCCACCTGTCACTTGCTCATCTCCGAACTGTCATTTGAGCTGTCAGCTGTCAATTATACTTTAAGATGGCAGAAGAAAGTTTTATTCTAGTAATTCGACTTGGGCAAAAGTTAACAAATATAACTCTTTCAGATTCTTTGCCCTCCAAAAAACTATAAATTATTCTCATGGCAGCATAAATATAAAGATTTGAATGAAGCGCGGCTTTAACAACATTAGATGTATCCACTTGTCTCAAATGTTTATATACACACCTATTAAATTATCAAGTGTTATTCTACATCAGGAGCCAGAGGAAAAATTTATTCCAAATTTAAGAAATTTATTCTAAATTTAAAACAAAGTTATGATGTGCTATTTTAACATTTAACATTTCTGCTGTAATACTAAAGTGATCAAAAATAGTGAAATGACATTTTCCATCGTCATTTTCGAATTAGAGCGGCAGTTCGAAGATCTGATCAGTGTCAAAAAAGATATAATAAATTCTTATTTCCATTGAAACGCCGCCTCTGGTCACCTGAAAAAATCTAAAATCACCTAAAGAAATCTGTACTAATTCTCTTTATATAACGCCAGTCAATTTGTTCAATGATTTATATTTTAACAGAACTTGTATTGTTTTTCTTATACGTGTTAGCTTTGAGGCGTAGAATTTAAAATAAAAAACAAGCACCTTAAGTGTAAATAATGACTGGAAAACATCATTTACGCTTTAATACTCCATTATTCTTATCATTTTTTATAAACTTCTTGACGTCTGCCTCAATGTCATCTAAATGTATTTCAACATTTGCTTCTGTAGTTGAGGTGACCGTTCATTAGGAAGCAATATTGGGAAAATTTTATTTATAAAAATTGGAGATGATCAAGTAAAACATAAAAATAAGGCAAAAAAAAGAATATTATTTTTACTGTTAAATCAAGAAATGCTTCAGTAATTTTTTATTTCGAACAAATCTCAATAACAACACCACTGATATGAAAAATATTTTAAACATACATTTTAAACATGAATGGCTAGTATTTAAGCCAGTTTTTGAATGAAAAGAAATAAATTGAGGAAAATAGAGCGTAAAAATGTGAAACAAAAATTTGGCCAATTTTAGGAATTTTTTATGCAGTAACTATAGAGATGGCATTAAAGAATACTATCTGAAGCACTTTTCCCATATTTTCTCTTTCTTGTGGTATTTTTAAATTTTCTTTATCACATCCAGGAACGCCAATTTGTACGAACAAATTTACTGCAAAATTGCCTCATTTAAGCCTTTCAAACGACCACCCATTATATTGTAGCATCTAAAAAGTATGTCTAATCTCCCATAAAAAAGTTGTAATCGGGGTGTAAAGACAATAATGCATTTAACGTCCCAATTTTCGTTTGTGGAAACTTCATTTACAGAATCTTTAGCAGCATAGCGAAAACAAACATGGACGGCTGGTTTAACTTAACTGTTCGATATTCGATCCACTGATCAAATAAATTGTGCATCAATTTGTCGACTGAGTGGGCACCTTTAGCGCCTGTTTCCCGTTCTAAAACCATCATCTGGTTGACCTTCTGAATGCTAATTTAACGTTGCCACTTCAGGTTCCTTAATTCAAAGTATAACGTGTAACATAAAGTTATTACATAGTTACCATATTTGTACTATAACAACCATTTACATATTGTTGTGCCTACTTTTGTGTCATTCATTTACGATTACCACCAGAAAAGACGGATTTTTCGGAAATTTTCCAAAACTGACGGTTGACCCGACCGCTATTAGTTAAGAGGATTTAACTGGGTTAAGCATATTTTAAACTATGCACATTTTTATGTTTCTGAGATAGCGACAATCAGGATCTTGAACCTTCGCCAAGCCAACACTTTTCTTTGAAGTAAAATTACGATTGACATAATTTTCCATATAATTTCGTAATGGGGCGGGCGACGTTAAAAGTCGCGCTTTTATAAATAAAGAGGGATCCTTGAAAATCGACGCCTACTTCGATTGGGTCGCTGCTAAAATACACTTCGCAAATTTGAAAAATAATATCCAATGAAGAAATAGAAATAGAAACGATCTGTCAGTATTGTCGACCATTTAAACTTTCAAGTGATGGCTGAACCCAAAGCTCTAAAAATTTTCCAAGGCAGAACGATAAAAAACTAAAAACGTCAGTTTTTCGGCAAATGAACATTCGTTGTCACTAGGGGTCACTGCTAGTATCAAGCCGCTATAAGTCTCGACGCATGATCTATACCACAGGGTTCGTCCATAAAATGTAAACAGGTATACGAAGAAAAAGCGTTGGAGCATTCACCCATTTATAACCTTATTATGAATATGCAGGTGAAGGCAGCCGACTAATCAGTCCCCTCATCACCCAACAATAGAAGTCTCTGTTTGTTGAAAAACGTAAAAAGTTTACTCACGCTATAAGCATTATGCTAACAAATTAATGGTTAAGAAAACACCCCACGAAAACATTAACAAGAAACAGAAAAATACACAATAGATGTCTCACCCAGTCCGATTCCAGAAATAGTGAAAGAACTAGTCCGTAAGATTGCAGCAAGCAGAAGATCACTTGCAGAATGTAAGAATATGTTTCAAATGTTTGTTTACGCCAGAATAAACTACTTTTGGATGAATCTTTCGAGCTGTCAATATTATGAAAAATATTAAAACAAATTAATATGAGCAAAACACAGAACCAAAGTATGTATGTATCCGCATATTCATATTTCCTAAGATAAAAGTAGGTAGTTGATCAATACCTTACGCAGAAACGTATTACAGGTGTTTGCAATACTATATGTTTACTGCAATCCTATATGTTTACTGCAATACTATAGACTTGCTTATAGTTATAGCAGATAAGTAACTATGTACTTAATTTCTATTTGTAATGTTGAAACTTGAAACACAGGTTGAAAGTTATCAGAAGAATAATGGCGGCAAAGTTTTGTCACTTCCTATAACTACATGTTCCTTGATTCTCAAAGAATATAAGTTCTTAGGGCATAGATGGAAGATCAGGTTGTATAATTAAAAAAGTACGACTGGCTCAAAATTCACAAGCGCCAAGTCAGTGGCAGCGTCATCAATTTTCGTATAAAAGGAACCAAATCGCAATTGAACTAAATTGTGGGTAGAGTTTTGCCGGTAAGTGGAGTTTGGTGGCAAAGAATTTGGCGGTAAAAAGTCTGGTAAATTCTCGGTTTTGCGTTAATCCGCAATTTTTACCGTTAACCCTTGCAAAAGCTCAAATCGACATTATGCACATAATTTACGAGCGTAGTGCAACTGATAATTGCAGGAAATTCGAGCATAAATTACCGTCAATTAGCAATTACAATTTTAGCATTTGTTTACGGAGCGATTTATACCTTTCCAATCGTTCGCTTTGTACAATAGCAGGCGACAACAATAACATTTACAGGGTAGGCGTCACCGAAATTATCGCGGGTGCAAATTTCGGCAACTGGTTACATAACGCAAAAATGTGCAAAAATTCCACCGTTTTGTTTACATAGATGTCACGGTTGCAGGTACGGATTTAGGGTGTTTTTACGATACCTAAATACATTTCCTCACTGTCCGTTAGCGTCCGGCCAAATCGTGCGTTAATCCATCAGAGTCCGTCGGCAAAATCACCACAAATCACCAGTAGCGTTCAATTAAACGTAACTTTTCGATCTCGTTCATTTTCGCTGGCTGCCACTGCACAAACACTCCGCGGCCGATTGTTGTAAACAAAGTGCGAAGGCGGCGGCGGCGATTGTTGTTGGTGGTTGTTTCCGTGTCCTGCGAGCGCCAACATAGCCAGTCAGTTAGATATTGTCCAACACACGGGTTTCACAGCACTTTGCGGTCGGTCCGATCAATAGGGTTAGCAATAAACACGCGTTTTGTTCGAAAATCAACAAATTTCAGCGATTCCCGTTCAAAATTGCAGCGGAACCGAAAGCCGCCGACGACGGCGGTCGTCAGAAGTTCGTAACAGCAAGCATGACAAGTATGTAAAGTATTGGAGGAATTGTGGACACATTGCTCACATTCTAACGGATATTTAGCCTAAAACACCGCATAAACTGTATGAAAACTGGCCTTAAACTGATAGGTACTTACCAGAAATATTGGTGCGGGGCTGTTCGCCGACTCTTGGGATAATTAGGACGGATTTTGGTCCGTAAATATGAGGAGTTTGGCTGTTATTGGTATGCCAGGAATGGTACAAAGAATCTAGACAACGCAACGACTACAGCGCACCTGAACCGCGCATGGTAAACGTTCTAAAGCCAGTTTTCTTCCACGCCTCTCCGCTCTAACCCAAAAACATAAATAAGACTACCGAGCCGCTACGCAGCGCCATCTACCCGGCAATAGCGCCGTCTCACCACCACTGAACAAAGACGTCCTTACCACAAACTGGAGGTAAATTTAAAAACTCCTTTACTACAAATTGATTTAATAGTTGCATTATTGTTTATTTAAATAAATTTAAAAAAATGGGAATAATGTGAGTTTTGAAAAATTATTAATTCTAAGGCCTAATTGATATCAGATTTGAATTCGAGAAAATTGATTGCAACAATGACGATTTTGCCATTTTTCCGAACTTCTATCGATTGAAACAGAAAAAAAATCAAAAATATGGGAATTTTTGACATCGATTTTATAACTTATTTTAATTGATTTCGAACCGCTTAACACGAATCTGGCCGTCGTTTTCCTGTATGTACAAGTCGTACTTTTTAAGATATGACCATTCAAAGTTTCAATTCAAAATTTTCGTCAAAATCGACCTAAATTGCAAATTTCAACTTCTTTATTATTAGACTTTGATGTTTTTGGATTTGATGTAAGTCTGCCCGTTCAAAAGTTACAAGAGTTTGAATATTATAAGAAATCGAATTTTCAAATATGAATGATTTGAATTCAGGAAAGCCGATTACATAAGAAAACACCTGTTTCTAGCCTTTAGGTGCAACGATGTCAATTTTTAAAAAAATTCGAATTTCTATCGATTGGGGTAGAAAAAAAAAGTCGAAAATATTGAAATTTTTTACATCGATTTTATGACTTAATCTTATAGATTTCGAACCGCTTAACACGAATCTGACCGTAGTTTCCCTGTACAAGTCGTACTTTTTAAGATATGACCGTTCGAATGTTACAATTCAAAATTTTCGTCAAAATCGACCTAAATTGCAATTTTCAACTTCATTATTATTAGACTTACGATTTTTGTTCATACAGCATTCGATAGCGTTTGTGAAATGGAGAAATTTGATGCATCTGGATTTGATATAAGTCTGTCCGTTCAAAAGTTACTAGAGTTTGAAAATTGAAAAAAATCGAAAGTTAGTGGTTTTTCTAATTTTATAAGAAACCTATTTATTCTAGCGTCGAATTGATTACGGATTTGAATTCAGAAAAGCCGATTACATAAGAAAACGCTTATTTCTAGCCTTTAGGTGCAACGATGTCAATTTTTAAAAAAATTCGAATTTCTATCGATTGGGGTAGAAAAAAAAAGTCGAAAATATTGAAATTTTTTACATCGATTTTATGACTTAATCTTATAGATTTCGAACCGCTTAACACGAATCTGACCGTAGTTTCCCTGTACAAGTCGTACTTTTTAAGATATGACCGTTCGAATGTTTCAATCTAAAATTTTCATCAAAATCGACCTAAATTGCAAATTTCAACTTCTTTATTATTAGACTTACGATTTTTGTTCATATAGCATTCGATAGCTTTTGTGAAATGGAGAAATTTGATGTATCTGGATTTGATATAAGTCTGTCCGTTCAAAAGTTACTAGAGTTTGAAAATTGAAAAAAATCGAAAGTTAGTGGTTTTTCTAATTTTATAAGAAACCTATTTATTCTAGCGTCGAATTGATTACGGATTTGAATTCAGGAAAGCCGATTACATAAGAAAACGCTTATTTCTAGCCTTTAGGTGCAACGATGTCGATTTTAAAAAAATTTCGAATTTCTATCGATTGGGGTAGAAAAAAAAAGTCGAAAATATTGAAATTTTTTACATCGATTTTATGACTTAATCTTATAAATTTCGAACCGCTTAACACGAATCTGACCGTAGTTTCCCTGTACAAGTCGTACTTTTTAAGATATGACCGTTCGAATGTTTCAATCTAAAATTTTCATCAAAATCGACCTAAATTGCAAATTTCAACTTCTTTATTATTAGACTTACGATTTTTGTTCATATAGCATTCGATAGCTTTTGTGAAATGGAGAAATTTGATGTATCTGGATTTGATATAAGTCTGTCCGTTCAAAAGTTACTAGAGTTTGAAAATTGAAAAAAATCGAAAGTTAGTGGTTTTTTTAATTTTATAAGAAACCTATTTATTCTAGCGTCGAATTGATTACGGATTTGAATTCAGGAAAGCCGATTACATAAGAAAACGCTTATTTCTACCCTTTAGGTGCAACGATGTCGATTTTAGGAATTTTTAGAATTTCTATCGATTGGGGTAGAAAAAAAAAGTCGAAAATATTGAAATTTTTTACATCGATTTTATGACTTAATCTTATAGATTTCGAACCGCTTAACACGAATCTGACCGTAGTTTCCCTGTACAAGTCGTACTTTTTAAGATATGACCGTTCGAATGTTTCAATCTAAAATTTTCATCAAAATCGACCTAAATTGCAAATTTCAACTTCTTTATTATTAGACTTACGATTTTTGTTCATATAGCATTCGATAGCTTTTGTGAAATGGAGAAATTTGATGTATCTGGATTTGATATAAGTCTGTCCGTTCAAAAGTTACTAGAGTTTGAAAATTGAAAAAAATCGAAAGTTAGTGGTTTTTCTAATTTTATAAGAAACCTATTTATTCTAGCGTCGAATTGATTACGGATTTGAATTCAGGAAAGCCGATTACATAAGAAAACGCTTATTTCTACCCTTTAGGTGCAACGATGTCGATTTTAGGAATTTTTAGAATTTCTATCGATTGGGGTAGAAAAAAAAAGTCGAAAATATTGAAATTTTTTACATCGATTTTATGACTTAATCTTATAGATTTCGAACCGCTTAACACGAATCTGACCGTAGTTTCCCTGTACAAGTCGTACTTTTTAAGATATGACCGTTCGAATGTTTCAATCTAAAATTTTCATCAAAATCGACCTAAATTGCAAATTTCAACTTCTTTATTATTAGACTTACGATTTTTGTTCATATAGCATTCGATAGCTTTTGTGAAATGGAGAAATTTGATGTATCTGGATTTGATATAAGTCTGTCCGTTCAAAAGTTACTAGAGTTTGAAAATTGAAAAAAATCGAAAGTTAGTGGTTTTTCTAATTTTATAAGAAACCTATTTATTCTAGCGTCGAATTGATTACGGATTTGAATTCAGGAAAGCCGATTACATAAGAAAACGCTTATTTCTAGCCTTTAGGTGCAACGATGTCGATTTTAAAAAAATTTCGAATTTCTATCGATTGGGGTAGAAAAAAAAAGTCGAAAATATTGAAATTTTTTACATCGATTTTATGACTTAATCTTATAGATTTCGAACCGCTTAACACGAATCTGACCGTAGTTTCCCTGTACAAGTCGTACTTTTTAAGATATGACCGTTCGAATGTTACAATTCAAAATTTTCGTCAAAATCGACCTAAATTGCAATTTTCAACTTCATTATTATTAGACTTACGATTTTTGTTCATACAGCATTCGATAGCGTTTGTGAAATGGAGAAATTTGATGCATCTGGATTTGATAGAAGTCTGTCCGTTCAAAAGTTACTAGAGTTTGAAAATTGAAAAAAATCGAAAGTTAGTGGTTTTTCTAATTTTATAAGAAACCTATTTATTCTAGCGTCGAATTGATTACGGATTTGAATTCAGAAAAGCCGATTACATAAGAAAACGCTTATTTCTAGCCTTTAGGTGCAACGATGTCAATTTTTAAAAAAATTCGAATTTCTATCGATTGGGGTAGAAAAAAAAAGTCGAAAATATTGAAATTTTTTACATCGATTTTATGACTTAATCTTATAGATTTCGAACCGCTTAACACGAATCTGACCGTAGTTTTTTTGTACAAGTCGTACTTTTTAAGATATGACCGTTCGAATGTTTCAATCTAAAATTTTCATCAAAATCGACCTAAATTGCAAATTTTAACTTCTTTATTATTAGACTTACGATTTTTGTTCATATAGCATTCGATAGCTTTTGTGAAATGGAGAAATTTGATGTATCTGGATTTGATATAAGTCTGTCCGTTCAAAAGTTACAAGAGTTTGAAAATTGAAGAAAATCGAAAGTTAGTGGTTTTTCTAATTTTATAAGAAATCTATTTATTCTAGCGTCGAATTGATTACGGATTTGAATTCAGGAAAGCCGATTACATAAGAAAACGCTTATTTCTAGCCTTTAGGTGCAACGATGTCGATTTTAAAAAAATTTCGAATTTCTATCGATTGAGGTAGAAAAAAAAAGTAGAAAGTATTGAAATTTTTTACATCGATTTTATGACTTAATCTTATAGATTTCGAACCGCTTAACACAACTCTGACCGTAGTTTTTTTGTACAAGTCGTACTTTTTAAGATATGACCGTTCGAATGTTTCAATTCAAAATTTTCGTCAAAATAGACCTAAATTGCAAATTTCAACTTCTTTATTATTAGACTTAAGTTTCTCGTTCTTACAGAATTCGATAGCTTCAAAAATATGGAGAAATTTGATATATCTAGAGTCAATATAAGTGTCTCCATTTAAAAGTTACAAGAGTTTGAAAATTGGAGAAAATTGTAATTTTGTGGTTTTCTTAAATTTGCAAGAAATTTATCGATTCTAAGGTCAAATTGATTACAGATTTCCATTCAAGAAGGTCGATTACATAAGAAAACGCCAATTTAAAATCTTTTGGTGCAACGAAGCCGATTTTGAGAGTTTTCTGGATTTTTCCAATTTTTTATCGATTGAGACAGAAAAAAAATCAAATATTTATATTTAAATACATTGTTTCGTGTTCAAGTCGTACTTTTTAAGATTACTTGAAGCATTATATGCTTGAAGGTTTATAATATTTTCGTCAAAATCTTAAATTTCAACTCTTTTATTGTTAGTTTTAGACCTTTTTATTCTTGCAGCATTCGATAAACTCTAAAATGCGGATAAATTTGGTATATCTTGATGCGAAATAAGTATTTTCTATGCAAAACTACTTGCAAGAGTTTGAAAATAGGAAAAAAAGTTATTTTTGTGATTTTTGGGAAATTTACAAGAAATTAAATTCTAAATTTGAAATCAGAAAGATAGCATTCACAATAAAATGTTGATTTTTTTACGCTTGGATGTGCGATAACAATTTTGGAAATTTCTCGGGTTCCTATCGTTTGATCAAAAATATTAAAATTTTTGATGGGGATTTTATGACTTATTTTTCTTGATTTCGATCGGATTAACATAAATCTAGCGTTAACTTTATATAAGTTACATAATCAAATTGACTTTAGATTTAAACTCAACTTGTAGATCTCGGTCAGATTAATGCGTTGGGATTCCGCAAAATCAGACTCCCTAGTTTCTCAAGTCACGAGTCGTCACTGCATCATAATTATTTGAAACTTGGCTTTTTCTCAAATTGCTGACGAGTACCCCATCTGTGCTATCTACGCCCGCTACCTGCAAACTATTTTCCGGCCTCGTCGCCTTTGTTATGCTAAAGTCTTTCTGGCTGGACCCAAGCCCAAGACCCAACCACCATTGCAGTCATTGCACCATTCACCGACAAGTGCGAACGTTAGTGAACCGAATCAAAAGCAAGTTTTGAAATTCAAATTTCCTCAATCCTCAACAACAATCAATTCAAAATGGTAAGCTCACATTTTAAACGATTTAAATAGGGTCATTAAGAACTGTTTGGGGTCTTGACCTGGGAATTTTACTTGAGTCGAAAGGGAGGCCTTGTTGGTGAAATTGTGGCTCTTCCGAAATGAAGAGGCTGCGTCTAGTCGAGAGTCTCTTCTCAAATCTCTTCTCATGAGCGAGGTGGTTTTTCACAAAAAAGGGGGGCAAAACTCTGGGGTGTGTTCAAACGTAGGTTACAATTCTCACAAAAACGGGGGCCAAAACTCTGGAGCGAACTTAAACGTGACTTCCAATTTTTCGACTTTTTTTTGTTGTTATGTCATTGTTATGTATTTTGAAATTTTCGTTTTAGTTTTTTTTTTTTTAATAAAATTATAAGCCATTATTTTTTGTTAAACTTCAAATCATGGCGGAGGCGGAAATGACGCGCACAGCTTGCGCGGGAAAAAGTTTCAATAATGTTGGACAGGGGGACGCAACAAGAACTAGCGGACCCATTATCTTGTGTACATAAAAGTTTCTGGTTCTTTTTGAAATCCTAATATTGGTGAAATTGTACTACAACTTAATAATAATAATTTATTATTATAAGTATGTAGTCATTTTAAACGTGAATAATCCAAAGTTTTTTCGGCACGCCACTGCTTCAAAAAACCGCTCTACGGGTGTAGTTTTAGCTACATTCTACATTAAATTTGTTATAAATTAAACTGAAAATAGTTAATGTAGATAATGTTAAAACGTTATCAGTAGCTAATTGTGTAGTTATTACCCCATTCTCATGCCCATAAAGAAAAATTCAAAAATGGCGTAGATTTGGTGCGTCTCCCGGATAATCAGCTGCTTTTGACATGTTTTGATTTTCTGACAGTTCCGTAACTTCCGTAACAAACTAAAAAACATGGCTGGTGTTAGTAGTGAAGGTTCGCCAACAACTCCAAATAATTCCTCAAATTACGAAAGAAGCGTCTCAAGATCCCCTTCAACATCCTCCAAGGACTTCCAATGGACCTCGCTGTTAGTTTCCAAACCTTCAACCAGAAAACTGCTCAAACGCAAAGGTAAACAAGTCCGTTTTGTTGTGTATGGGGGCTATCAACAAATTACGTAAAAACTTTATTTAGCGTCAGCAGACCCTCGATAACTTTGTTATTTAACGATTCCCAATGGCGCTGCGGTTTTTAACAAGATTGTCAGACACTTTCGAGTGCTTGGAACCAAAATCGAAAAGTGGGCCAAATTTTGAAAATTTTACTGCTTCTTTTGGAATCGGAGCTTGAAAGGGTTGCGTTTGTACAATCAACGCCTAAATAAATTACTACTTAACTTTTGTTAAATTTAGTTAAAATTAGAATATTGCGGAGGGTTTGGAAACGTTCACAGAAAACGTTTCAAAAAACTGTTGTAGATTGTAGAAGGTAAGTCCCTGCGCGGTCAACTCGGTTCTAACCGTCGGTTCTTCGTCGCCAGATGGCGGTGCGGCCGCTATTGATCCGAGGGTGGTCGCTCTCACCTCTCACCCTCGCCGAATCAATAAAGTTAAAGTTTCCCCAAATACGTGTTGATCAGATGCAGTAATGTGCAGAATTTAGCGAGAGATCCGCGTAAGTTGCTCCCGGCAGCCCCCGAATGTCCCAGCAAAGTGTCTGTTCTCCTCTCAGAATCACTCCGTACTCATGAAAGTCCAAGAGATAATCGAGGGCGGCAATAACGCCATGGAACAAGAAATGGCGGGGGCGCAAGACACTATTTATCTATGCAACTTCCGGGTGTCGGTCGACGGCGAATGGTTGTGCCTCAAAGAGCTGCACGACGTCGAGTTCAACATGCAGGACTCCATCACCCAACCCCTGTCGACACCGTCGCCGGAAATCCCCGTTCAACCCTTCGGTATTTGTTGTCTTATCGACCGCCACCGAAAATGTCACCATTTCGCCCAACCGACCTTTCCCCTACGTTTCGAATCTTATCTTTTGGTGCAGTTCGAAACGTGATGGAGAAAGGTTGGCGAAATTAGGAGTGTGCCGGTCGAGTAATGCGTTTTTTTCTTGTTGTTGTTGTAGGCCGGGATCCCGTTGTGATAGAGAGGAGTAACTTAGTTAACATAAGTAAATTAGTGGTCAAAGAGCTCATCGAGCAGTCGTTGAGGTATGGCCGAATGTTGGACTCTGACCACATGCCCCTCCAGCATTTCTTTATAGTTTTAGAGCATGTGCTGCGGCATGGGCTACGACCGAAAAAGGTACTTAGGTGGCATAAATGTAGGGTCAGTGGGCTTAATGTGCGTTTCAGGGACTTCTGGGGCCCAAAAAGGAACTTTGGGACATATTGCAAATGGTGGAGAAATACGCTCCGGAAGCTCAAGATATCACAGCAAGCGTCCGAGATTTGCCGACAGTTAGGTCAGTTTTCAAATTTCAAAAATTAAATTTTCAATATACAGGGTGGTTCCTAAAAACGTCTCAATCCGTAACTCTGTTAGTTATTATCCGATTTGAATGAACAAAGAACTCCACGAAATCATTTCTTAAAAACTACAAAGTGGCCCTAGTGACGTCTAAAAAGTTGAACTTAGCTTAATGAAGGCTACTTGGTTGTGTTTAAAAAATAATTTTGAGAAATTTTCTATCTATTCAAAACATTAAAAGTTAAGCGTTTTTTAGGAAACACCCTGTATAATCTATCGGGCCCTCACGACATGTTGTTGACTTACTTATAGTGTTGTTTGGTTCCCCGGAGCAGCTATTGCTCAGGCCAGACCAATAATAAAGACAGTTTTATTAGGAAAAAATTTCTGCTTGCTCGAAGTCTTCATATTTTTTGTTGTTGCTAGAACGCACATGGGTCGCGCCCGCGCTTGGTTGAGGCTAGCTTTGATGCAGAAGAAGTTGGCCGATTACCTGAAAGTGTTGACCGACCACAGAGACGAGGCATTAGTGGAATATTTCGAGCCCGACGCTTTGATGTTGAGCGACGAAGTTATTGTGATAATCGGTCTGTTGGTAGGCCTGAACGTTATAGATTGTAATTTGTGTGTCAAGGTACGGCCCTCGTCGATGGCGATCATTCCGTCAATCTCAGAAACTTTGGTTTACAGGAAGAAGATTTGGATTGTCCGCAGGGCGTGATCGATTTCTCCCTCTATTTGAGGTCCTCAAACCACGTTTCCACCGATTCGAGCAACGACGAACAAGGTGATAACATGATAACCGTTTTAGACCAGAAGAACTACATTGAGGAGCTCAACAGGCACCTGAAGTAAGCCAAACTTCCGGTTGTAACTGGTTTTCACACCAACTAAAAAATACAAAGGTCCAACATACTACGTAGTGGGTCAATTTCAGCTCGAGTTGCGCCTGGAGTAAAATATCGAAGCAAAATTTAAGCTGCACCGCCGCTTAGCGTTACGCGATTTCAATGAATTAATTCGCAGTTGAAATTGAGCGCAACCGATTTGCGCTGCTCCGCTTACTTACGCCCGGCAAAGTCGAGCAGCGCAACCGATTAGCGCTGCTCCGCTTACTTACGTCAGGCAAAATCGAGCTGAAATTGATCCATAGCAATCTTGAGAAGTTAGACGGCTTGCTTTAGAAAATTGATACAACAACCTTACAATGTCTTAGGTTTAAACTCTCGCCCTTTAAAGATTCATAAAATCTTTTGTTCGATTCGTTCTTTAGCGCGGTTTGTTTCTATTTAAAGTACTGTCATTAAAAATAAATCAGCGGCTTCCTGTCGATTTTTCTATTGCAAGTAATTGACGCCGCTTTCAGCGCCACCGTGACGAATTTGCAAACCAAAGTCGAATCGCTGACCACCATGAACGCCCTAATGAAAGAAGACCTGGCCATAGCCAAAAACAGTTTGCTTTCCCTCTACGACGAAAATCGCCAACTCAAACAGGAACTGGGCAAAGACGTGAGCGGCTACCGCATGAGTTCCAGTGGCGTGCAAATTACGAACGTGACCGATTCGGAAAACGGAAGAATGGTCACGGGCGAAGTCGAAGAACTCAGACAGCGACTGGAAGAGGAAAGGCGATTGAGGCAAGAAGCGGACAAAGAACTGGAATTACAGGTAATTAATTTTTCGGTTGTTTAGCGGCAATGCGTTAACTTTCCCCCGCAGATGTGTCTCAAGGCCGAAATGGAGGTGGCGATGAAGCTGCTGGAGAAGGACATCCACGAGAAACAAGACACGATAGTTTCGTTGAGGCGGCAACTCGACGACATCAAACTGATTAATCTGGAGATGTACAAGAAGCTTCAGGTAATAGTTGCGGAGAGACGATTCAGTAGATCTTGCCATCGAAGTGTTGAGGCGCAGGCGCGTCTAAATCGCGATGTGGGTACGTCATAAGTTTGTGCGCATGCGCTGTCGACTGGCTCCGGCCCGATGGGGAGGTTTATGTTGGCGTTGCGAGTCGGGTTGGTTTCACAGAGTTTTCTTGCGTTTTCTTTTTTGCTGCTGTTGTCCCAATAAATCGCTGGTTGATTGTAGGAGTGCGAGATGGAGTTGACGCAGAAAGGCGAGGTGGTGAGCCGGCTGCAAGCGAAGGCCGGCCAGATCGGCAAAATCCTGAACAATCTAGAGAAATACAATCATTTGTTGAAAGACGATAAGAAACCGGCGGAGAGGAGGAGCACTAGCGAACGCAGATTCGTCCCTCACGCGAGAACGCAAAACAGAGAGAACGTGCCGAGAAAGGCGACGAACGAAACGAAAGCGGAAACGACCGGTAAAAGCGAGACGAGTCCTAAAACTCCACCGCCCAATTCCGATTCGACGGATTCTTTCGTCAATCTCGAATTGGACCCGAAATCGCTCGATGAGGCCGACGGAGCCAAGTCTTCTTAATTCGCAATTGCCAATTAAAGCTAATTTTGTTTTTTGCCCGATTTGGTTGGTTTCAACTTAGAGTTTAGCGCCGAACTCGCGATTTTCTCTGAAGACCGAAAGTAATTATCGCCTCAGCCGCTGAACTGGTCAGGCAGAGCGCACTTATTCCTGGATGTATGTGCAAGTAACTTATTTAACAGCACCACGAGAAAGCAAAATGTGGTCTCATATCTTTGTGGTGTCCTCTAGAACAATGCGGGATTCCAATCGATCGCTATCCTAGTCTCTCTCGCGTCGCCGTCGTTTACGCTACTTGCACTCGCATGTCCACCTATGTCAAGGAATGATGTGTGACATGGTTTTAACGAAGGAACGCAAAGACTACGAAGACACCTTGACGTCCATCTCGTGATCTTCTGTCTATTGTCTTGATGCCGCATTACTATAGCGGTGTAGTTGGGGTCATCTTTGCGGCACGTTAAGAAAAACTGCGCTATTTCTTTTGGATTGTCACTGCCTCCTGGCCAAGTTGATGTAAAGATTTTAACTTCTCCATAACTAATTTTACGTCAATTTTGGTTGAGAAGGCGATAATGGTTAAACTATCACGCCGTCTGTAACGCTACTTTCACGACCATGAAAACCAATGCACAATTTCTTCTTGTTTTCCTGTATTGTAAGATAGGACCGAAACGCGTAAGACTGAGAACTGTATAAAAGTATGGCTTATTTCAGGAATGTGAGGCATCCTTAAAGCATAAAACGGAACTAACTACCAAGTTAGAGGCTAAGGCACAGTCAATGACAGATACTATGCAAGCCCTTGAGGTTAAGTAGGTACCTTTTTCGTTGCTTATGGTGGTGGTTTTGTGTTACTGTCGTTACTAAAAAGCTTTATCTTTTCGTTAAGCGGTGTAGCTAATTATAACTAATTAACTGTAACTTTTGGGGCATTCTACAATGATGTTGTTGCCTACAACAATGTTGTACAATGTTTTGTAGTAAATGTAGTTTGAGATATTTATATTGGAAATGTTGGCAAACCTTCACTACAGCAGCTACTAGTAGAAACATGTTTTCGATAGCCAATTGTTATCGAGGACAAAGGATGTAAGTGTTATATTCTTATAATTGTATATGTTAATATTCTTGTAACGTTACTAATGAGAACAAGATATCAATGTCCTGTTTTATAGCGCAGTATCAACTTATGAAACCTTCGCTTGTATACAATAAATCGTAATTGACCAACTTTTGACTTTGATTCCCTTCTTTCCTCTATTTTTATTTATTAGTAGTTTTGTAGCAGGTTTGCCATTTATTTCGTTGTATAAATACTCCGTTTGAGTTCTTACGTTTTTCCTTCTATATGTCCATATTTAATAATTTACTAACACTCAATCAATAGCGGCGATGTAGAATTTTAGCAGACTGGGCCGCAACGTGCAATTAATGTTGAAATCCAAAACACACATTCTGCTAGAATTTCCTACGCCGCTCCTATACTTAATAATAGTGCTTCAAGCTCAACCGGATTCTAATAAAAACAACTTTAACTTCGAACAATAAGTCATAAATTAACTGGAGCAGTTAGCTTACGACTCGTTTGTTAGTCTAATTCTTGTAGTTATTGTAGCTATCATAACGCAAAAGACATGTACATTATTGTGCTATAGAGCAGAAGTATTTTATTTGAGTCTCGGCTGAAAACTGAGTGTTGAGCGTGCTTTGTTCCGATCGAATGCTGCAGCAAATTGTTTAACGCCGGTAGCTTAGAGCCAAAGACTTGAGTAATTTTAACTTTAGCATTACTAAAAGAGCGTTGGCGTTAAAGGGTGCTTATTGTAGATACCGAGATAGCGAGGCTCACCGCGCCGCCACCGAGCTTTTGCGGCGCGAACTCGACGTGCAAGCCGCCCAACATGAGGAACAGGCGACTAACGTCGAGGGCGACCTCAAGGTGGAGCGGGAATGGCGCGTTTCCCTCCAGGAAGCCATGCAGCAGGACCGCGAACGCATCTCGAAGTTGCAAAGTGAAATAGGCCAGCTAAAAGTTATCGCACAGGTATGTAAACGTTTCTTTGCTAACGAAAATTAACAAGTTGTCGGCGCAGAAATATGCGACTCTTCAAGAAGATTATTATACCCTTAAAGAACAGTGCCTGGAACAAGAGCAGACTATGGAGGAATTGGGACTTCAATTGAGTATGTCCAAGTTGCAAGTTGCTGAGATGAAAGAGGAGGCAGATGTCAATCGGAGTAAAAGTGATGGAGCCTGGGCGGAGGATAAAACGACTACACATTGTAAGGCGTGCAATAAGGAGTTTAATTTGACAAGGAGGAGGGTTGGTATTGTTGTTCTATGTTGTTGAGTTAGAAGTTATCGATTTTGTTGCAGCATCACTGTCGAAATTGTGGCGAAATTTTTTGTAGTTCGTGTTCGGATAATTCAATGATGCTACCGTCGGCGGCTAAACCCGTGAGGGTTTGCGATGACTGCCACGTCATGCTAATGGGAAAGTACTCTGTGATGTAATTAAGTTTTAACTTCAATATTTACAAGGCTTATTGTGGGAAATATTTTTAAAACGACGTACAAAATATTTTATTATATACAATTTAGACAACGCTTTAAGCTTTTATTTATTCCTTGCAATTTTCTGAACTATTAACAATTCTTTGAAAACAGCGCTAGTAGTGTCGCTGCTACAATAACTGGTATCGCATAGTTCAAAGCTGGAATCAAAGACGGAAACGCGCAGAAACTAGAAAATGTTACTATGCTAAAAAATAGAGCGTTGTTGTAAAAAATGGCGAAAGTGGCGGCTTCAAATTCCGCGCTTCTCCTTTTCTTCAACTGAATTTTTTCGTTTCTTTCCTTCCTGCTTAATTTAGGGTCTTGCATCAAATTCTTGATAAAATCGGTCATAGCCGCGTTCTTTCCTTTGCCAGTAGTTTTATAGATTAACTGGGATCTTTTATTAGCGCAAGCCAGCGTTAACAAATACGCAGACAAAGCAGACGCCAAGATTGAAACGACGTCTATTTCGACCAACTGAATTTTCCAAAAGAACCAAAACGGTAAAGCTAACACAATAACGCTATTGACGTAAAACCAAACCCAAGATTGGTTGCTTCTGCAATCGCGCAACAACTTTTCATTCTTTGCCAACCTTCTTGCGTTTGACTTGGTCATTTTCAAAATTTGGCGGCAGTTGTCACCTAATTCGCTCTCAAACCTTAGATGGCGCTTTGTCCACAAACTGCATTACCGTTACCGACATTTAATAAATGTTAATTTGACAGGGCGTCAATTAGGTTATGTTTGTTACTTTTATAAACAATTTTTGTTAACTTTCTGTTTTCTGTCTATGTAATTGTTGCTGAAAATCTAAAATGGAGAAGGTATTTTTGGTGGTAGTTTTAACAGCAGTCTTTGCCCAAAGTAAGTTTTCTGCGGTTTACAACAAATAAGAAGTGGGCGTGGTTGTTGTAAACATTGCATTTAATCACCTTGTTTGCAGCTTCCGCTCTTTGGTGTTATCAGTGCGTGTCCAATCAACCCGGTTGTGGAACCCCCTTTAACTGGTTGTGGCACTGGACAAAAATCTGTCCAGAAGATGACGATGTTTGTGTTAAAATTGTTGAAAGAAAAGATGGTACCCACTTCACTTTAGAAAGGTCTTTTAATTGATGACTCACTTTTGTGGTTTTTAGACGAAGTGGTTATAACCAGGGACTGCTTAAGTTACTTGCAAGGAATCCGCACTGACATCCCAGCTGATCATTATGAAGGTTGCAGGCCAGCCGCTCTAGATGTCAAGTTAGGACATTATGTCAATAACTCTATCAAAGAACTTGACGTTCATAGGTACTAATGCTGAGCTGCATTAGACACTTTCTAATTTTTTTTCCTTGTAGGAACTATTACGATGAAACTACCTTTTGTTTCTGCTTCCTTGATCACAGGTGTAACAGCGCTGGGCTGACTTATCCTTCCATGATATTAATGGCAATAGGGGTCGTTTTTACCGCAATTACTTTGCTCTAGTAGATAAGGATAAAAGGTGCAACTGCGTCCGTCCATTTAGTCCATTTTTTTAACATGTACAATTTTTTTAATTTACCTGTAAGTAGCTGTAAGTTTTTTAAAATTTATATTTACACTTTATTACATTGTTATTTGTATCTTTAATTCAACTGACTCATCTTTTAGATCTGATTTAATAATTAATATATTTTTTTTATATTAGCACTTTTGTTTGGAAATTACATAAATAAGGAAAACTGGTCCCTGTCCTCCAGAAAATTGCTTTTTGATACTGCAAAAAGTTGGGGAAGCACTCAAAGAACCGCAATTTTAATTAATGGGACCGCGATAACATTCTGGGGGTGAAAATGAATGGTGTATTTTATTACTAGGAGATTGTAATACAAATTCAAGCAGTTAACTGTCTGTATAAAAATATTGCTACGATTCATATACAATAAATATAACGTTTTCCATGCATGGACGGACTAGACAATGTTATCAAAACTTCGAAAAAATTGAAGTTTCCTAACAGGAAGTACACTTAAAACTTACAGCAAAACTATATCTAATTCTGAACTGATGACCAATACAAGTTTTCTCATCGTCCTTTCAACTTGCAACAAAGAGAGCGATTGGTACGAACGGTCTGCAACCTCTCAACCGTCAAACTATTCTTTTTCAAGCTTGTAATATTCGAAGGAAATGTCGTCGTAGAAGTTGCCGTCGTTGATAACTTCGCCTTCGGTTAGGTGAATGCCCAGAGCATCCGGGTTTAAGTCGGTGATGAGGAAGTCGCTGCCCAGCCCGCATTCCTGGACAATTTGCTGTTTGGACACTGGAGGGGAGAGGAAATCTAGAAAGAACGGAAATTAATATAAATTTTTCGAATAATTTTGCGAGATTTTAAGACTCAATCAACGTACCTAGTGTTACTTATTGGCATGCAAGAGAGTGAAATCAAGAACTAGTTAGTACAGAAATCGCAGAAATCAACGAAACCAAATCATCACATCTGGATTCATTGTATTTAATAGAACAAACAACCTAACAAAATTTGATCAAAATCGAAGTTACCTTCCAACCCGTTCTGCACGTCTATAACGTTGATGAACTCCACTTCGATATTGGGTGGTTTACAGTCATTGCCGCCCTAAAAACAAATCGATCAATAATTTTTCATAATTTTTGTTCACGACTACGTTTTGGTCGAGTTTGTTGAAGGATTCGCCTAAAATACTAGCGGTCGCCGCTTGCAGTTCCATATCGAAGGCCTCTTGTTCCTGGAACTTGGTGTCTTTGTATGCCGTTTGAATGAACTGTTGCATTCGTTGTTTCTTTTGATGCAAAAATGGTTAGTTTGGTTGTTAACAGTTGCGGGAGAGACACTCACGATTTGCCATGATTTCTTTTCATCCCTTTGGGCGATCGTCCATAGATGACCAGCTCCATGGACCGCTTTACCGCCTTTCCTGAAATGGGGGTTGATGGAGAGGTTGTGCCGCACCGAGTTCTTCCAGCGATCGTCGTTTTGTTTGTAAAAAGGAAAATGCTCCCTGAGAAAATGACACGAATTAATTTTCAACCAAAATTAAAAATTTGTAATTCCAAGAGAAGTGGCTGAAGAATCAATTGAGAAAGTTTTAAGTGGAAGGATGCAACGACTTGGAACTAGTTCCAGTTAGCATGCGGCATCCATAAATTGCTTTCGGTTTCGGCGTTTCAAGCTCTGGTTGATCGGGGTGCCAGGTACGGGACCTGTAGAAGGTTGCGGGGTCGGTTGGTCGTTTCCAACAAAAGCGTGTGTTCTATTTTATCCGTATTATCCGTTTTGCATAGACATCTAACAGACACCTGTGAGCATCGAGCCGTGTCCTGGTGCACCCGACGTGATAATAGCCTCGCAATTATTTTAATTGTCTCATCTATTCATGGCTGAATTTCACGGGGGGCTGCAAGCTTTAATTTATGGGAATTAATACTTTTTGGAGGGGCAGTGTGGATGTGTTGCGGCCACCTTGCCCTTTTGTTGTGATCGAACATAGGCCCATTAACAATAATCAAATCGAATCGAAAATGAGGGAGAGCCTATGGAAGTGAAGAGGTCTTAGCACCCAAAATGTACAACCAAAAACTTGTATTTTGCCAATGTTCATAGAGGTATAAACACCGTCTCGATTTCTTAAGAAGAGTTTCTTTCGTTTTGTTATAATATGAAGAGTCATCTGCCCATCAGCATCTTCTAGAACGTTTGAGGTTTGAGATAATAGGAATTAAAGTTTCCTGCAGCTTCACTCCAACAGAAGAACTAAACTTCCTTTATTGTATATTTAGTGCACATTTATGTAAATAATAAATACATAAGGCCTACCTACTCGATTTATTTATTCTTCAATATAATTTTATACTTTGAACTGAAAACATTTAGTCAAAAAATTTGGTGTCCTTCGAGCAGTTTATTGAAGTTTGAAAACGTTAGAATTGCAAAAAAGTAAATTTATACACTCAAACCTCAATGTTAGAAATTGGTACTGCCGCACTGCTTTAGTACCAAGTACTAGCCCTTTTGAAACAAGCATCGGTGGTTCAGTGGTAGAATGCTCGCCTGCCACGCGGGCGGCCCGGGTTCGATTCCCGGCCGATGCAGTCATACATTTTTTGTTTTTTTTTTCAATACACCCCTCATTCTAAGAAGTATTCTAATTTAAAAAAAATATTAAATGCGATTAATTTAAATTTAATTAAATTGAATAACAATTTTCAACTTATGCGTCTTATATTTTATGCTTGGCAGCAGTCTCAAAATTCCCTTTAAACGAAAAAATCTGTTCCCTGGGCCGGAACTCGATGAGTGATCCGGAGTTGATGGAGCGCATCGACAATTTAGCCCCGCTAATTGCCGAAAATGGATCACGTCGTACGACCAACCCCTAACCGACAGGTGGGGTGAACCGGGTCCGCGGCCGCGTGTGGGCACCTGGTGCCAGGCACGGATTATCGACGATCTCCCCGGAACGATTCATAACCCCCGTTTGATCTCCACAAATTTACTTTACTACCTCGATCCGCCACATGCAAATTTGTCAACTTCCACCCGCGTCACGAAGTCAAAAACGATTTATCCGCCCCCTATTCTAGAATTTTACGAAATACTTACGATATCCACTGGTAGATTCCGGAAACGGTCAACTCCCCTTTTTCGCTCAGGGCATGCTCGATCAGTTCGGTGTAAGTGAAGGGCGGCTTCTTGGGGCCGGCGTACCGATAGGATTGACCACTTTTGGAACCGAGGCCCTCTCTGGCAATGGGGCAACTCCCGGTCAATCGCGATAACTGTACACAAAGAGAAACGTGAACTACGAGAGACGGAAGAAATTGACCAAATGGCTACTTACCTTTTGCGCTTCGTCGTCGAAATTTTCTCTTAGAATGAGCTCTTGGTTAGCTGATGGTGAATTGTATAATCCTAAATTGTCAACTGAAGACGAAGAATCTGAAAGTGTCAGACATTTATGCCCATTATTGGACCGTTACATCAAACATTTATATATGTATACAAGGTGCTTCAATAATAATTGTACTACATCCTTGAACAAGATATGAAAATTAAAACCTAAAACGAAAACCGCTAGATAAAATATGTCTCCTTACTGAGATACAGGGTGTTTTATTCTTTATTTTTGTCCATTATTTTGATACTGTTCAATATTCTAAGGGAACAAATATAATGTACACCAAATTAAACCATACATCCCTTGCACTGTCCACCAAAAAATTTAATGAGCATCAAAAAATTTAAATAAAACCCAAATTATTGTACTTCAGAAAATGAGAACATCACCACTAAAATAACTATGCTGCGTATTGTTTTACCATTGCTTACATTTTAAATTCTATATGTCTATCAATTTTACTATATGTTCACCAAATTTAGAACGCTCAAGTTACGCGTCGGTGCTGTATATCATAAATATTCGCGCTATCCATTTATATTTAGTGTTGCTCAAAAAAACTATTTGTGCGTCAAATAATTATTCTATTACTCCATAAATAAAATATGCTCGCGCATCTCTCCTTGCCGCTTGCGCTTCCAGACAAGATGCACGCGAAAAAAGTTTTGTACAAGGTCAGTTCAGGGCACTGTATTTTTTTTTAAAGCACAATTAGAAATTACCACTAAAAGAAGTTTTACGTTTTACATAATGCAAGCCAATTACAGCAAAGGATTTATATATTACGGAAATCAATATCTTTTTTTGTGCAAACTACTTCTATTTTTACTCTTATTTTCCTTGCCCTAGCACATCTACATCTATAATTTTTCATAAAATTATTTACCATTTGCACAACATTTTATTGCTTGTGTATTTTTGATCAACAAATAATATTTTTAACTGCTAAATAATATAAGACACTGTCGAAAATTAAATATCTGGGTATTATGTTAGAATTAAATGCGGAATAAAATTTGGTGAACATTTAGTATTTATGGTCAATAAAAGTTATTTTAGCGAACAAAATATATAAGAGGCCAGCATTATGTCAATATTTGGTTGTCGCTTTAAGATTATGTATTTTCTTAATTTTGGTGAGCATTTAGTATTTTTAGGAAATGAAAGTATTTTTTTGTATGAAGATATTCGGTAAATTTGGTAGACTGTTAAATACGACCCATATATTAACGCAATTTTTTAACTAGGTACAGATTTCGACATAATTAATACAAAAAATAATCACTTTATCGTTGAAGTAAGAGTATATTATTTCTGTAAAAAATGTCTAAAACCAGTGGCGTAGAATTTTAAGGAGGAAACTACTTCTACGCCCGTGCCGTACGCCTTTGATAATAACGGAAAACTTTATTTTAATCCAGTTTAATGTGTTCTGCAAGACTCAAACTTTCTGCTGAATATGGATAAAGAAGATTGAACAGTATCAAAATAATGGTCAAAATGTCAAAATAAGACACCCTGTGTATCTAAGTAAGGAGGCACATTTCATGTAGCGGTATTAAGTTCTTCATATCTTCATATCTTGTTCCAAGGATTCTCCAGTTATCGTATGTACAATTATTAATGAAGCACCCTGTAGCCTGTAGTTGTCTATCTGGGAAATGTAACGCTGTCTCAGTAAAACGCGGTTCAGACAAAGCAATAGTTACTTTTTTTTAAGATGCTGTCAATTCAACCAATTGAGCTTTGGATACAAGTTTTACACAATGAGAAAGATATTATCCCCTGAAAATTTGGTTACATTACCTTCAAGCACAACAATTTCCTCTATTTAACAATCCCCCCTCCAAAATCCAGTTTAAATTTTTGGTAATTGTTTACAATGTCCACTTTTCGCTTTTTGCGGCGTTTTTTTTGGAAACCATCGTGAAACATCATTATAATGCCATTTTGAGCAATGAAATGTTGTGCAAATAAAAAATAATTTTACACAAAATCTATAGAAAAATAAGAAAAAAAAAGATGTGCTAGGGCAAGGAAAATAAGAGTAAAAATAAAGTAGTTTGCACAAGAAAAGATATTGATTTTCGTAATGTATACATGGTGACGAATGCGTTGGTGTAATTAGTTTTTTGAAAATCGAAGAGTGGGTAAAGTAAACAATGACCAAATTTTATTCTCGCGTTTTTCATGATGATTCTTATAAAATCTCAAATTTTTCCAAAATTAGCTTAAAATTTTCTGCCTACGCCCCTGGCTTGCCGCCTTTTCTAGCAGACTTGACACGTGCTTGACATTTCAATTAAAAAATGAACGTAGCATTCCTAAGCGATCCTCGGTAAAACAGGTGAAAAGTATAATAATAAATAATAAACAAACGTTTAGTAAATAAATTTAGGGCACGTTGCCAATTCGCGTCGAAGCCCCCAAACGAAAGCAATGAAGAAACGACGTACCCGGCACCGGGGGTAGCTCGTGAATTTTGTAGTTCAACAACCAGGAGAGGTTCCCGTCAGTGCAGTCGGACTCGATCCCGCTATCCGACCCCCTCGGACTGGGATTCATGAAGTCGCAGGTCTCTCCGGACGAGCAGGTATTTTGCAGCGCTTTAATTTCATCTGTGCGAACGTTGTGCATTTCGGCGATGATGTTTGGAATTTTATTCGAAGTGTCCCAACATCCATTTACAAGAACAACCTGAAAACATTTTTTGAGTTGAGCCGCGCCAAAGTTTGATTAATGGAGACGGTAGAAGACATACGTCAACGGCTCAATGGTCTAGGGGTATGATTCTCGCTTTGGGTGCGAGAGGTCCCGGGTTCAAATCCCGGTTGAGCCCGCTTTTTATTCCCAAAAACCACTTTATTTTTGACAAAAACAGTGCCGTTTTGTCTGGTTGTCGCAAAATAGTCATAATTACCTCGTTTTTGATGGTCCTCGACCTCCGGTCGCAGTTTTTGAGCGCAATTTGAGGCAACGCGTAACCGTGAATGATTTTGGGGTTCTGCGAAAATAGTGCGGGGGTAGGTTTTACTTCGACATGAGGGTTGCACTGGCCGACACTGTTGCGAATTATCAGATTGTTGTTGCTCATTTTTATTTTCTCTTTAAACTTTAACCACGAATTCTACCAACTTTAAAGGTTATAATGACGGAAGACAAGCCTACTTTGACTAAATATTATCAAGAAGAGTGAGAGATGACAAGAGATTTGGAATTGAGGGAGGTGTTCAAAGAATGATCTAATGAATTAACATACGAAGAAAATGATAAGTTGTCAACCAGAAAACCCTAAATGAGCACCTGATGGTAACACCACTTTATAAAATTTATTTGGCAGGTTTCACATTTTTATCGTAGCTAAGATAAATTTAAGACAAAAATAAAGATCCATTATTTTACTGAGATCATATAAAGTGCACTGTCGATAGGAACAGTGGTAAAAATTGACTATACTCTAAATTTTTAAAAGATTAAAGCGTCGCTTTGATCTCTCATCCCTAAGAACTTCTTCACTTCTTCCAGAAAATTCGTTATTTGTACTCTACTCTACTGCACATTGCGAACTAACAGAAGCATTGCTTATGTATAAACAATGGTAAATGGTAGAAGTATTTATACCAAAATTTATGGACAATTATGAAAGCACCTTTATCTTGAACCAATCAAAAAAGGGAAAAAAGTATTTAGCACTTGAGACTAATAAAGAAAATGTGCAGTAGTTACCTTAAAAATGTTCAAAAAATTCCCACAAAACCACCTAAACGGTTCGTAATCACTTTCCACCAAGAACTTCTTAACAATGTTTATTGGTAAAAAGGACGAACCCTCACTAATTCCGCATTTGCCTGTGGCGCCAATCTAATAACCCCTAACCGGCGTCTGCGCCGTAACTGCATCATTACCTAATTTTGATCCTGTGCTTCCTTATTTAATTACGTAAATTATAAATAAATAATATAAATAATTATTTGCTGGTTTTTTTAAATTATTATTTAAAAAACAATTAATTGTTATTACCAGTTATCGTCTTTACCGGCTTCTGGTTGTTGCAGTTTTCGCCCCTAGACGACGCCACTTACTAAAGTGACATGGACAATAGCAGATGTGTAAGTCATATCAGCTGTCAAAGTGTCAAAGAAATTAATGTGATATCAAATTAAAGTGCTTTGTAAGTAAGTCGCCTGGTTGTTATTACCGCGAATTGATTATCAACCGCCCCAATTAAGTCCCCCGCCTTGTCAATTTCGTCCCGTTAAAATTTGAAGGTTATGTGGTTGTCCACACCATTTTTGTGTCATTGTTTGGATTTTTTCTTTGCATGTGCTTGTTTTAGTTGGCTCGAAATCGCGTTATCTCCTAATATGGACGTCGACAACGGTCCTTCTGAAGGATCTGGAAACACTGGCTCGATGGACATTGAGCAATCGTTATTGCAACAGTTCAGTTGCATGGGGACTACGGATAGGGAGGAACTGGTGCAACAGTTACAAAAGTTGCTTGGGAGCCACCTCAACTACTCCACTGCTGTCTTTTTCTTGGACATGAACAACTGGTTCGTTATCAATTGATTCCTGCAACTTTTCTATTGTTTTGGTTTTGTTCCCAGGAATCTTCAAGCGGCTGTTTGTTCCTATTTAGATATTGAATCTTCAACAAAGCTACCATCGATGGCTTTAGTACAAGATCCGGTGGCGAGCGAATCAGAAAGTATAGAACCCAACACAGGGTAAGTGGTCAGGAAAACAATGGGGAGCAGTTGGAGAGGTTTTGAAGTTTTTAGGTTTATTAAAGTCTGGCATGTATTTAATAACGGAACGGAACAGTGGCCTGACGGGGTCTACATTCAATGTTCAGATGGCGACCATTTCAATGGGAGCAGAGCTGCCATTGATAAACTTAAACCGTATGAAGATGTCCATATCGCCATTCGAATGACGAGTCCCTCTACACCCGGGATTTATCAAAGCAAATGGAGGTTGTGCACCGAAAAGGGGGCCTACTTTGGAGGTGATTGGCACTTTTGTCAAAACATTTCAACTGACTTTACAGTTTCCTTTTTTTTTAAATTACTTGTCATTGTAAGAATTTATGTTTTTTTTTGAAATTAGGACGCTAGTACAACGTAAGCTCTAAAACTGCCAATCTTCAGTTATTAACTGTCTAATCGAACTTGACAATTTCCCTTCAATGTTCTTGACCTCATTTCAATCACTATCTGGCCAAGCTGCATCACTTTTTGCAGTTAATGTTGTGTGCGATTTTACCGTCTACCCTTTACTATCGAGGTGACGTTGAATCTAACATCTTGTGGTAGCTGCGGGTCGACAAATAGTTGAATTTGAAGTCACTACCAGTTGCCCGGCACGCAGATACTAACTGTACTCCTGAGGTCGGTAATACAGATTCCTATAATGGTTGCAACTACAGAAGATCTGTAGTCTTAAATTTTGTTTTCACGGTATTCAAGATTTCTCATCTAATAACGTACGTTGGTGTTTAGATCCGATGTGGGTCATCTTGACTGTAGTAGAGGAGGGCACAATGGCGCTTACACAACAACTGTCCCATTTTACGGAATTGGGATCTTCGCCGCCCCTACAAGCTTCACACAATCCATTTGTCCTGCAACGATCTCAACTAGAACAAACTCAGGTATTTTTGTCACCGTATTTTCTCTTATTTTTTTTTTGTGACGCGCGGCCACCAAAACGAGTTCTTTCCGTATTAAACAGTGAATACAAAAGCGGAACAAACGGGTGGTGACTCAGTCGTCCTAAAATATCTCGTTAAGATGTGACGCTACAGATTTTTTTCTGTTCAGGAGCAATCACATCCGCCTGACGGGAAGAACTCCTCCATGTGGTAGTGGCAATTTTAATAACAGTTAGTGCCAAGCAACAACACCACAAGTGATTTTCTGACTGTATGTAACGAAACTTTGGCGAGTATGAGAAATTTGCAGCAAACCTCCGACAATTGAAACAGAAGTTTTCGGTTTTACTAGTTTTTGACGCGTTACTGACAAATGTTGGCATCACTTGAATTTAGTTCAACATCAATGTCATATGAATTTAATTAACCATCGCTCAGTACAACAGTTGCGTTTGATTCCGTAAAGCGGTGCTAACAGTTGTTTGTGAATTAATTATAAATTTTATAATAGTTTAGCTCTAGAGTTATTGGATTGAAAATATACCGAGTATCGATATTAATACGAAATATTTTTTTATCTAAAGTTTGTAGACATTCGTGATACTAGGCTCCAAGAAAGACATGCACGAAAACAGTTATATTTTTCGTCTATCACGTGTTTTTTGTGCAACTATTTGCATTTATAGCTTAAAATATGTAGTGCTACGTTTAACAAACTATCGAGTTATGAATTTGTGATACATATAATTAAAATTAAATTTACAGTTACATAGCAGTTTTTTTGTAATGTAAGTACTTCTCTAGTGTTTTGTTGGTTCTACTATGCCGATTGCTGGTTCTCGTCGGTAATTAGGAAGATTGGTAAATGGGTAGCCGAAATTACTGGCGGTGCAAATGTTGACGCCGTCACAAACGGGCTCAGCAAAAGGCTTCTTACTCGTATTGTGAGGAAGTATTTTGTTGATTTTTAATAAATTTAGTTTATTTTTTCAGTTGTGTATTATAGTGTGCCTTTGTTTTATAGTTTCTTATGTAAGATGAAAAAACGTTACACAATAAATAATTTATTAAGAAAAAATGTTTTAACGCATCTTAATTGCTGATTTGAAGTGCACAGTAGACTTACCTTACCCACCTATTGACTTAAACTATTTCCCTACAATTTGGAAATTGAAAACAAGATGTTGGCGTTATGCTGTATACAATGTTGTACTTTGATGACAAGCAGGTGTCTCGCTCGCACCGTCGGACGAGAACCGCTTCCGACGCCGGTCGCAGGCTGGACTCAAAAACGAAAGCCGCTTTTGTTCTTTTCTCGCAAATAGAAGGTATCGAAATTCTCCTTCGGTACCCTTTTTCCTTGAAATCCGGGACTTTGAAAAATTTTGGCGAGATAATGATGCCAAATCGGACGTTTACCGAGTTTACGCTTCTTATGTGCAAAGATTTAGTTATTCGCAGGTCCTCCGTGTTTCTGATTGCCTAAAATAAGGGAAGTGTTATTCAAAATTGACTTTTTTTAAAAACTTACTAGTTGGTTTTGCAAGTCGGCGTTGCCTAATTGTTCTTTATTGTGTTTGTCATGCAGTTCTTGAATTTATTTGTGGTTCTCTTCATTTCCTCATATAGTTTTTTTATTTCATTATCTTTTTTCTCATATAGTTCTTTTATTTGTTTATGTAGATAAGAGATTTTTTGATCGTTTTTTTTATAAATTTAATCCAATATTTAGCGTCCATCTCTGTCATTTCTGCGGGACAGATAAATGTACATAAGTTTTTTTTTGTTAGAGCCGTTTGACACAATAACAAATTTTGTATTCTACAATAATGAAGGCGAAGCGATAAGATGTGGTACCTCCGCACCACAAACCAAATATCCGCAAAACGTAAATAGACTAAATTCAAAGAATTGGAAAAACAATTGGTTAGAGATAGAGACCACATCCTATCTAAGACCGCTAGAAGCCCATTGGCTCCAAATTTGTGCAACAACCCTATTGGTCAGAGTGTTTGAAAATTACATGATTTAAACAGATTTCAATCGCTGGTAAAGTCAGTTGTTTCAGTGTTTGAGGTAGGTCTAATTACAATTTCCACAAGTCGCAACAGTTCCAAAACCTTTAGGAAACCAGAAGTTGTCATTATGACGGATAAAAGGAAGAATTTGCTGTTGATGTTCGATCGACCTAAAGAGCCGATTTTTATGCCCAAAGGTGACGAAAAAGCCGCTTTCGAAGTTCCCACCGAATTTTTGGTAATATTTTCCTGCCATCAAAATTTCTCTACCATTTTTTTTTTCAAGTTGGACAAATACAAACCACTCGCTGTTCAATTGGCGAACAGATTCGGCGACGACGCAGGCGAAAAAATCCAGGTTAACGATGTCGCTCCCCCCGATTTAACCGAGATCCTGGAACTGCCAAGAGACGACAACTTTTCACTTTTCATACCGAAACACAGGAACATTTCCGGAAAACTCATCAGAATATTTTTAGGTAATTTCGTAATTTTTTTGAAAACAATACAATTTTTTTTAATTAGGTGCCAAAGATCCGGACGAATTATTGTCTATTGCTGCGTACGTTAGGGATCGCGTCAATCCCTATTTGTTCAACTATACGTTATCCGTGGCTCTCCTCCATCGCCCCGACACCAAAAACTTGGACTTACCCTCCTTCATCCACACTTTCCCCGACAAGTTTGTCGACAGCAAAGTTTTTGCCCGAGCCAGAGAAGAGGCCAATATCGTTCCCGAAGGTTCAAGGGTAAGTCCAATACGGCCAAAAAGGCAACAACTTTCAAACGAAAACTCAATTCATTAAAACTTGCAAATTTTTAGACTCCAATCGAGATTCCTCCCGATTACAGTGCCTCTGACCTGGAGGAAGAGCATCGCGTGGCGTATTGGCGTGAAGATATCGGCCTCAACCTCCACCATTGGCACTGGCACTTGGTGTATCCGTTCGATGGTACCCGGGAAATTGTCGCTAAGAACCGTCGTGGAGAAATCTTCTACTACATGCACCAGCAAATGCTGGCTAGATACAATATCGAGAGACTCAGCAATAAGTTGAAGCGTGTCACGCGATTGATTAACTATCGCGACCCTATTCCCGAAGCCTATTTTTCAAAGTTGGACAGTTTGGTCGCGAGCAGAACTTGGCCAGGGCGTCCTGCCAACATGGTTCCTCAAAACTTAAACAGGGAGGTAGACCAAATTCGTTTAGATATCGATCAAATGGACAGATGGCGCGACAGGATTTTCGACACCATCCACGCTGGAAGCTACATGAATGTTGGTTTTATTTTTTGGAAGTTTTGTAGAATTAACTTGGAAAATTGCAGGAACAAGGGCAAAGGATGCCTTTGACTGAATTCGAAGGGGTCGACGTTCTGGGCAATATTATCGAGGCCAGCATTCTTTCGCCAAACAGAAGCTTCTATGGCGATTTCCACAACATGGGTCATGTTCTTTTTGGCTACATTCACGACCCCGACCATCGCCACCTCGTAACACTTCCCACTTTGATACTAGCAACGATTCAACTTAGTTTTTAGGAACCTTTCGGCGTTATGAGCGATCCCGCCGTAGACGCTAGAGACCCGATTTTCTACAGATGGCACGCCTACATCGACGATATGTTCCAGGAGCACAAAGCTACTCTTCCCCGCTACTCCGAAGCGAGAGTACGTAACGTTACAGCACTAAAGTAACGTAACTGTAATCCCGTTTCTAGCTTAATTATCCCGGAGTTACCGTCTCTGACATATCGGTGCAAAGCCAGGGAGGTCGCCCCAACATGCTCAGCACGTTCTGGCAACAATCCGATCTCGATTTGTCCAGAGGAATGGATTTCCAACCTCGAGGCGCCATTTTTGTCAGATTCACCCATTTACAGCACCAACCCTTCACTTACACCGTCACCGTCAACAACACAGACAACAGCCGCATGGGCACCTGCAGGATCTTCATGGGGCCCAAGTTCGACGAAAGGGGGAACCCCTGGCTCTTCCGAGACCAGAAGGACATGTTCGTCGAAATGGACAGATTTGCAGTTTCGCGTTAGTATCTTGTTTCGGCAATCTAGTAACAGAGCTTGATTTAACTAAAAATTGGATACCTACGCATTTTAAAATTACCTAATTAAGTTGTAAATAATTGAAGATTCTAATGTCAGCAGAGGGGTAGTTTTAAATTGACGCATCATTGTTTCAGTGAAACAGGGCAAGAACACCATAACTCGCAACTCTACTGAATCTTCTCTGACCATCCCCTTCGAGCGCACCTTCAGGGACTTGAACACCGGCCGCCCCACTGGTGGCGACGCATTGGAGCAGTTTAATTTCTGCGGCTGTGGATGGCCACAACACATGCTGTTGCCTAGAGGATCACCTGAAGGGTATCCCATGCAGTTGTTCGTGATGATTTCTAATTACGCAGACGACAGGGTACGGGTTGAAACTTTTTTTTTATTTTTATTGATTTGATGTTGCAGGTGGAGCAAACTATTGAAGGTACTTGTAGCGATGGCGATATTTTCTGCGGTATCAAGGATAAGTTGTACCCCGATCGTCGGTCCATGGGCTATCCTTTCGATAGGCTGCCGCGAGATGGCGTTGACACTCTGCAACAGTTCTTGACTCCCAACATGCGCGTGCAGGATATGACGATCACCTTCTCCAATCGCACTCTGAGACCCAAACCCCGCAACTAAAACCAATATGTTTTTTATCAATTATACTTAATAATCTCTTTTCCATGTAATCTGCTCAATAAAGTGATTTCCAGCAAATAATAATTGAACCGAATGTTGAAAACCGCCACAAATTCCTGAAAACGTTCCAATCTCAAGCAAGTACTTAAGTATGTGACGACATACCAATCGGAAGTGTGATTAGTTTACCTACTTCCGACAGGCACTTCACTTGGTTGAAGGATCAGTTGCGCTTCTACTTACTTTGTTAGATAGGTGACATTGATTGAGGGCCAGATGGTCACAGACCACGTAACTACAAATTACAAATAAGAATTAAACCTTATCAGGCCACAACCGGTTTAAATTTTTTTTTGATATAACTGCAATCAAACCACGATTATATACAAGTATCATAATAAGTAAATAAACTTGACTTGCTGGATCTGACATCAAATCACGTACATCAAAATGTGATTCCAAAAGACATAATATAGCAACAAAATTTTTTTTTTGTGAAAATAGGAAATAACAAATTACGAAAAAACAATAGAAGTGGAGTACAAAATACATAGTAATAAAATTACAGATTAGAAAAAAATTAGTAAGAAAAAATGGAGGTGAGCGACGTAACAGCCGTTCATTATTTTTTTTAAACAACAGTGAATCACGGCTAAAAAATTGTCAGCGCTATATTTTCGTACCAGATCCCACACATGGTTTAGCGTCATTATTAGCGTTCCTGAAGTACGGAATTAACGAATCAAACCCGGATTCCGCCCGTAGGTAGTTTTCTTTCTTCAGAACACAATGCAGTAAGTGGGCAAAAGGTCTCGATCGGGGTTAGAACGTGGAGAACTGTGGCGAACCATTGGTTAAAAAACAATGGGGCGGAGCGGCCATCCTTGCTGGGGGCATTTTCGGCATCAATCAGGGTCCTACCGGTCGTCCTCTCACCCATCAGGCCCACACATCAGAGAAAGACGCAAACTCAACCGAGGTGGCATCCGACGAAATTGCCTTCTTTGTATGGGGTCCGTTTTAATAGGTACAATCGACGAAACAAACCCAACTGGTTTCCTACCAGGCCCCTGAAAAGAAACCCGACACTGCTTCAACCGGCCGACTGCAATAACATGTGTTTTTTTATAATTTGAAATGAAAAAAGCTTAACACCACTGTGGTCCAATGTGGCCGGGGACACAGTTTTAGAAAATTTGTAGAGCGAAGTGGTCGCTAGTCCCGCCGATAATTCCCCAAAAACCATTGGTATGTACTTGGTTAATTTTTTTAATTAACAAAAACTTGCGATTATTTAATTAATTGGTTTAATTGGAAACGCGCGGTTCTGTTGCGGCCCCGGGGGGTCTCCGTGGCTTCCGATGCCACCTACTTCAGGTGTTCCAACCGGTCGGTTAATCACGAGACAATAAATATTAAAAACACTTTAGCGTGCGCCAAACTGGTTCTGAACAAACTTTATCACAACCTCCTGCAGAGATTGGCCGCCAATGGCGTAGCCGAAAGGTCAGGGGTTGGGGTTTCGATAATACGAACTGGATATAACCCAACTCTTGCCCAAGTTTGATTGCCAATATTGCCGGCATATTTTCGGAAATATTGAGACACTTATCGGCGACAAGGAATGATTTATTTTATTTTTACGCTGCCCAACGACCAGCCAAGGACAGATAAGGGGGCAACTATAGAAGCACAACAAAAAACACAATTCGCCAGAAACCTCGAAGATAATGAAGCGGTATCTCAACTCGCTTCGATTAACTGTTCAGAGATTTTTATCAAACATTTGATCTGGATCAAATGACGATCTGACAAACCGCAACAATTAAAAATCCGAATTCTTTATTATTAAATTTTTTTAGAACTTGAAGCTACAAATTACTTTCGGTATCTAACTGGCAGTGGCGATTCGGCAATGTTGCAATATTGTTATTTATTGCTTTGACACAACTGAGTGTCCTTTTTAGATTATGGCGTAATTACCGACTGTTCTTTTTTTTACAGTGAATGCTCTTTGGTATAGAATTATTCTAGCGGCGCCTATGGCATGGGACCCACTTAATCAACTCTCGCTGTGGGGTCCGCAATCGAAGTGATAGACGATCACGCGCAAAGATACCGAAAAGTGTCCCTTCACCCATTATCCAATTTTTATTAATAATTTTTCGATTTTTTTGTAATTGATAAAATTACGGTAAGGGGCGCATATTATTATGTACTAATTTTAAAGTAAAAAATAAAGGGGGCGCATATTATTATGTACTAATTTTGGAGTAAATAATGAAGGAGGGGCGCATATTATTATGTACTAATTTTGGAGTAAATAATGAAGGGGGCGCATATTATTATGTACTAATTTTAAAGTAAATAATGAAGGGGGCGCATATTATTATGTACTAATTTTGGAGTAAATAATAAAGGAGGGGCGCATATTATTATGTACTAATTTTGGAGTAAATAATGAAGGGGGGCGCATATTATTATGTACTAATTTTGGGTAAATAATGAAGGAGGGACGTATATTATTATGTACTGCTATGGTTGTTTAATGTTTAGGATTTTGAGAGGCGCTGATAAGGCGGGAAGTAGGTTGAAATCGGGCCAATCGCAACACGCCAGAATTCCGCCAAAACAATTGCTACGCGTTAGTAAACAAAGTAACAACATATTTTAGATAGATGAGCGAACACCGTTTGTTTAATTGCGTAATCTCTTTGAGTTTTAATGTCTTTTTATTATTTGGTAATTCTTCCAGACAACTAAAAAACTAATTCCTCGTTCCAGGACTAGTCGCGAAGAGAGTACCATTGGTGTACAATTCTTGGTTTAAAAAAATTAAAGTGCCCCCTCGATCTTCCAAATCAAAATAGATGTGGTAATGCAGCTTTACAGCCCCCTGGTACGAAACTCCCCGACCTCAGTGGGATATTAATAAAAAGATTATTCTCGTTCTACCTGTGTGGCTCCCTTTATCAGTACTCCACTGCTGGGGGCCTCGTATTTAAATCCGTCTCGTAGAACTCCAGGAGAAGTCGGCAATTTCGAATTTAAAAATAAAATTTGAGCTCAAGTACATTTGAAATCTAGAAGAATTCGTTACAGCAAAGATCTAGATTTTCACATTACAGACCAAAGTTTTCTACTTTTACATAAATCCCCATCGGGTAAAGTTATTAATCAATGCAAACATGTACGTGCTATCAGACATCTATGTCAATAAGTGAGATTACACTGTAATGTTTTGACCCCGCAATCAAAAATTAGTAAACTGGTTATTCCCGGTAGGTACCCCCGAGACGGCCTCCTGCACAGTACTTTCGAACAATGTAAAAAGTAATTTACAAGAAAACAAAAACAAGAAATTATCACCTCCTTAGGTCCAGGTTCAAGCCAGATAAATTCAATACAACGATATTATGCAATTTTAAGTTTTGCAACAAACTTTTCGATTGTTGCAATTGTTTATTTCCTGGAAGTTGCACCATCATCTTTAGGTAAATAAAAAAATTTAGCGGTTATCGGCACGCGGTTAAGGTGCATATCTACAAACATTTTTGCGATGTTTTATCGCCGATTTCATTGAGGAAAATCTAAAATTCCGCTACCGATAAATCGATTGTTTACATCCTGTGTTTTTGTTGACAGCAAAACGCGTAATTGTTTATACCTTTATGTAATGCATCACAGGAAGTCGATAAGGATCGCTAGTACAAAAATAAGTTTTCGAGCACCTCGCCTGCTTGTGTGCGAAATTTCGATCGGATGTCGCTGATAGCAAAGTACTCGAGGAAATTCATTCAACAAGTAGCTAACCAGTGCAGGGGGCAGCAATTCTATTATTTTGGTAAATAATTGAATTACTAGCGACAACAGTTTAGAAATTTGTCAAAAGTTCGCCACCTCAGTGCCTATTATTAAATTGAATCGGAACATCCTGTCTGAAGAACTCTTATTTCCTGGGACTTGGAAGCAATAGTTTTGAATAGAAGGAGTTGAAAGCTGTTCAACAAAAATACAAAATTCTGGGAATTTTTGTAGCTGTGTCCACATATCAAAAAATTTGTTGCATTCCATATCACGACAACATCGCAGGAAGTTGATTACAATCACATACTTGAAGCGTTTGTATCTTGACAGAACCAGTCGGATATAAGATCTCTGAGTTGAATCACTCATTCAGTAATCAATTCGAACCACCATTAAGCAGGTGCAGCAAAGTGTTGATGGTAAGCGCAGATTTATTGAAAGCGGCACCCTAGAAAGAACTGAGGATGGCCTTTGGAGTGTCCAACGCGATTGTCTCGATTTGTGTTAACACTTTCATTTTTCAACGTTTTTATCGAGTTCGAGACGCATTAAATAATTTAAATACATGTTATTCAGGATAATGACCTCAAATAACAATCTGAAATGCAGTAACTTCGTTCAGGTCTATTTGTAGGGCTAAGAGAAATGGTCCGTTTCGGTTTAACCGAAACACAACCAATGAAGTTCCGGTTAAACCGGAAGTTGTGCGGAAAACGAGCTTCATGTTTGCTTTTACGCAATGCCTGCAGCCTACTTAATAGCGAAGAGTACAAAGATGAATCCTAGACTTGACAATAAACTAACGAAAAACGTTTATCAAATTCCACTTGGAACTGGTTACGGGGTCAGTCAATGCTCATCGCACTAATCCTTATCATGCCCCTCTGACCATAAAAACCTTATAACTAGATTTTACCAGATCATATTGACATTAATATGACTTTCTTTATTACTTATCTCGAGCCTACTTTGCCCCCCATCAATCGCAAATAGAAGAGAGACAACGACATCCCCTAAAGAAGCGTGGGACGAAGACGGCGGACGTTATCGCGTACGATTAAAATTTACACAACTATTTTGTACTTGAAACAAAACAAAATTTCAAGTGTCTTGTTCCTCGTTTCGAGTCCGCGCGAGCGAGATAGTGAATAGCTGCATGTTTTCTTATCACGTTTTACGTTATATAAATCAAAAATCCCCCGATTTGGTTTATTTCAAGTTAATAACTCCAGTCGACAAGTCGTCGATACTAAAATGTTTCATTTAAACCACAGGATGGTAGAAGGTCAGCCGCTCCACTACTACTACCCCTACCTGCAACCGGAATTCGGGTACTTCCGCCAGTTCGAGCGGTTCTACCCGGCTATGGAAGAAGAACTGATGATACCACCCTCCCCCAACAGCACACAGGTAATACAGCAAACCCTAATAATACCAACAAAAAAATAACAATTTTTTTACAGAGCGACAGCGATAATTCGCTTTCGAGCATTGAAGTTTCCCCTAAACCGATTCGAGCGAGGACGGTGATTCAACACACCCAAAAGAACGAAGTGAGGTGTTGCTGGCGGTCATGCGGGATACAGTTCGAGTCACTGGACCAGTTGGCTAGTCACGTCACTAGAGTGCACGCCTCTAGCGGACCCGGCGGTCTCTTCTATTGCGGTTGGGAGGGTTGCTCGCGCAACAGCAAAGGTTTTAACGCAAGGTAACGACAACCCAAATTTCCAACAACCCGTTCTAACGACGATTGATTAACAGGTACAAAATGTTGGTACACGTCAGGACGCACACGAACGAAAAACCCCACCAATGCTTCCAATGTGATAAATCGTTTTCGCGGGCCGAAAATTTGAAAATTCACTCGAGGTCCCACAGCGGTGAAAAGCCCTACGTTTGCCCCGTCCCCGGTTGCAACAAAGCCTACTCAAACTCCAGCGATAGATTCAAGCATACCAGGACCCATCAAGTCGAGAAACCCTACCAATGTAAAGTGCCCGGCTGTCCTAAACGCTACACCGACCCAAGCAGTTTGAGAAAACACGTTAAAACTTACAAACATTTCGTCAACGAAAACACCAAAAATGTACCGAACAGTATTCCCAACAAAACTGAAGAGAAAATCGCCGAGGTCCATTCGTGCGACTGCACCCACTTGTGTTGTGTACCGGCTATTGACTACAAGCACGAAAGTTGGGGGAAGTTAATGGACCCCTTAACGCCTCAGAGACAAAACGTTTACGTTTCTTACATCCATCAAGACATCATGGACGTTGATATGCCATTAGATTTAAGCACTAGCCGCAAAGTTGTTTGATTTATGAGTATTTTTGTGTTTGTTGTATTTATTTATGAACGGCAATGACGAAATGTGATAATTGTTAGATATTTATTGTATCGATAAAAAATTGTATTATTAAACAATTAACAATTACGAAAGTTGTCGCTTAATCGCTCGTTGTAAATCTAGAGCTTTAATTCATGGCGTTTTTGTTTTGAAGCTGATTGATACCGTCTTTGATTATACTCAATGATCTCATGTCATCTTTGACAATCTCAACCAGCTTCGTTATACCGTGCTGTTGAAGCTGCAGAAATTCCTTTAGTTCGGCTTGAGTTTCGGGAACCAACTTGTAGCGAGGTTGAGGAGGTCTCGAGGTGTGGTCCATCAGTCTAACAGTCGAAATCAGCTCGTTCAGTTGGCCCTACAGATACTTTCAGTTTCGGAAATCAAGCAACTTAACTACATACCTTGAATTGGGTGGGCACGTTGAGGTGAGCGTACTCGATTTCCAGCTTCCCTTTCAATTGCTCCTCTTCCGGCTGGATCGCCAAGCCTGCCTTCCGAATGGTCTCCTGTCTCACTAGAACCTAACAATTTGGCACAATATAGATAAAAGCTACAAATCAGATTGCCTTGAACAATCAGAAATCACATTCATCACGAACAGATAGAAAACTGTTTTACCGACATTCGTTAACTACGTTATCACTCAATATGCTCGTCAGATAGGTGATCGGTATGTAGCGTAAACAACTATTTGGGGAATATAAACCATAAAAAGAATAATTACCCTTAAAGTTCTATGTTGCAATTGCAAAAACCTGTGCTTGAGCTCGTTGATGCGTGCAACCGAGGTGATTTGTTTCTTCTTCAGCTCCTCCAATTCATTGTTGATTTTCTCCTCGAAAGCCTTATGCAACCCAGTCTCGTGTTCTTGTTTCAACTTCCTAGCCTTGAGATCGTTAAAACCGTAAATGGGCACGGGCATGTATTTGTTCGGATCCGGGTTATCGGCAATCGCCGCCCTCCACATCTGAGGGTCGAAACCTGATCAAAACAATAATAATTTTCCTCATTACAAAAAAAAAAAAAAACTGACCGTGTGGTACTGTTCTAAGATATTCTTCCAAAGATGCCCTAGAAGGCTTGACGTAGGCAACTATTGACGTCACACCAACGTTGGTGAGTTGTTGTCTTTGCGCCGGTTGGTTCAGATACGTCGCCAAATCAGTGGCGGGTATCTTGCGATTCACTCCCGTCGCCGATTTTTCTATGACCACAATCCTGATTTCAGCCTGACTTTCCGACACTGCTTTGATATGTTGAACGTCTACCTTAATGCCGGGCCTGTTGCCGAGAATTCCCCCGATTCCGTTGATCAATACTTGTTTCTGATTACTGAAAGACTTCACAATCAACCAAAATGTTGTTGGAATTGAAAAAAAAAACTTACCTCAATTCGGAGTATTTGCGATTAAAAACTAACTTAACTAAGCCTTCGGCGTTGTCATGTTCCGGAATTATGTTATAACCTATAGCTTTGAAGCGGTAGAAGGGGTTGTAAGCGTTGTATTCTACGGGGGGTGCGGCGGGGTTGTAATAACCTTTACCCGTACCCCAACAAGCCTGGAGCATATTCCATTTTTTCAAAATGTCGTCCCTTTCATCGTTGAATATACTTATGGAGTAAATCGAAGTCATCACTAGCTGGTGCTGCTGCTGCTGTTGCGTCAGCTGGTTCTGGACTGGAACTGAAACCGCAAGCAGAAAATTTACAGATTCCTGTAATTTCAAAGAGTTTTGTACAATAATAATTATTACTGTAGAGCATGCCTCGCATGTAAATTTACAAATTTCGTTATTCTGAATGAAACTAACCTTGTGCGTTAGCGGGCTTTGCCCCAAAAAAACTTTGTTGCGTCCCAGCGACGCCCCCTCCAAATCCCCCGAACCCGCCAGTACCGCCTCCAAACCCCCCGAAACCCGTGGAACCCTGCGTAGTCCCGAATGCGCCAAACAATCCAGGCGCGGAACTACTCGTAGTCGAGCCGCCAAACAGTCCGAATCCAGGCGTGGACGCCCCAGTACCCCCAAACAAACTCGGCGCCGACGTCGTCGCCGCCCCTCCAAACGACGTTCCGAACAAACTCGGCGCCGCAGTCGTCGTCGTTCCAAACAAACTAGGCGCCGTACTAGTACTGACATTCCCGAACAATCCCGGTGCTTGCGTCGTAGTTGTCGACCCGAAAAGACTCGGAGCCTGATTTGCGGGAGCAGAAAACAAACTAGAACCGGAAGGCGTCCCGAACAAACTAGGTTTAGTTGTTGACGTCCCGAACAGTCCCGAACCGGCTGTGGCACCGAACCCCGTCCCAAACGAAGGTGCCACCGTGGCGGCGGGAGCGCCGAAAGTACTGCCGAAAGCCGGGGCGGAACTGGCCGGGGCGCCGAAAGTGCTCCCGAAAGCCGGAGCGGCCGTGGCGGCGGCTCCGAATGTTGAACCGAAAGCGGGGGCGGCTTGTTGGGGAGTAGAGCCGAAAGCCGTGGCGGTTTGTTGAGGAGTCGAGCCGAAAGCGGGGGCGGCTTGTTGAGGGGCGGAACCGAAAGTTGGGGCTTGTTGTTGGGTTGCTGCGCCGAACGTCGTGCCGAAGCCACCGAAGCCGGAACTGGCAGTGGTGGTGGCGGCGCCGAACGGAGTGCCGAATCCAGCCGCTGGAAACAAAAGAAAAAAGTCATGTTAACTTGCCGGTCCTCATTTTTGGAATGAACAAATTTCGATTTGACAGAAAAACTGGAGGCTGAAGAAATAGCGTTCAATCGGTGATCACAGATGGAAGCTATAACCATTGACTAACCACTAACTAGACGAACAACCGGTTGTTAAAATGGACCTTCATCGCTAGATGTCGGGGAACTGATTTGTCTCGTACAAATTTAACAGCTAAAAATTCTAAATGCTTTAAATTTAAAAACAGTGACTAAGAGTTGGTATTTATTTTTAGATTTATATAGTATAATTAATCGAGTCTCAACATTTTGCTATTAAATTTGTACGAGACAAATTAGTTCCACGACATCTAGCGGTGATGGTCCATTTTAACAACCGGTTGTTCGTCTGAATAGTGGTTAGTCAATACTATAGCCTTCTTGTCTTGTAGTTGCTGTTAAATGCAATAAATTTTAGAAAGTCGAATAAATAAATGGCATTTTACAATTAAAATTTGTAAAGATCTAAGAAAATCAATTGAAATATTTCAAGAGTTTTTATTAAAAAACTTTGTTTTACTAGTTCATTATTGTTTAATAATGGCTTGGATACAAGATACTCTATGCTATTTATAATGCCCGCGCGGGCCATAACGTTTTATTTTGGCCCGTGGGCCATAAAGTAAAATACATAACGAGCTTTTTCAAGAATTTTTTGAGAAATTTCAATAAACGTCGTTCATTTTGACAGTAAACCACTTTCTTAACAAAAATAAAAAATAAGTAATTTTACGTAACACTTTAGCAAAACATAAAATTTTGTATGCACCACGGCCATTACTTGATGTTTATACCCCTCGGGCAACTTTAAAAGTCTCGAGCCAGAAGCCCTCGGCTGTTACAGTCGCCCTCGGAGGGCATAAACATCTACATAATGCTCTTGGTGCATAAATAACTATTATGTTCTGGGATAAATAAAGGCATAAGATTATTCTTTAGACAGTTGTTGTTTCTTATCAATAACGAGATGGTGCGTTTCCTTCCTGCGAATTCTTAACGATAATATATGTTATCGTCTATCGTGAACCAAGTAATGTCTGCGAGTCTGCTTACAAATATTGTCACAGAAAACATTTGGTTGTTGCTGTTATTCCCAGAAACACAGGAGATTATGTTAGTTCTCGTTGCTTGATAAGCAACCCTTGGTCATTGTACTTCTGCTATAAAATTGGCCGACTCGCTGGTGGCGCAACCACCAGAATGCGCAACACATGACGACAAAAAAAAATATACAAACTATTGTTTAGTCAATTCCCTTGAGAATTACCAATTCCTGTGTTTCAACGAGAAAATTAGTGACAACTCAGATTGGGAGATTCCCATTTGCCAAATTTGTTAGTAACAGATCACTTGCACAAATTCGGCACGAGACTTGGTCATTTTCCTTTCCGGCTAATGATGTAAATCTTATCGGAAACAACAGGAAGTGTGAGGTTTGGTGAACCCTGGAGTTTAGACAAACAAATTTAACTGACGTATAACACTGTCTCATGCGTGCAATAGTAAAATCATTAAATACAACAGGTAAGTTTAAATGGCAACGCAGTAGTCAATTTCGAAAATTAGAATATTTGAGATGAGAGATCTCGAAGTAATTTGGCAAAATGTAGAATGTCGACAAATGGTGGAGGAGCCAGGTATAAATTACAATACAAAAATTTATAAAAAATTAACAAACGGTATTTTTTTGCTTAGAAGACTTTGATCAGCTCATTCCTGGCACCTTGAAGCTAGATTCCAGTGCTTCCCAAACTTTTTTTAAAGTAGCCCCTGACCTAAACAAACTTAGAGAAGTTGATCACGATGCCAGAAATATTTACCACATTAGTTAGAAAATAGCTCCAATCATTAACAAAGATGTTGAAATAGTTTATTTTAACTGTCTGAAGTTTTCTTAAAAAACATTAAAATTGCTGCAAATTTTAGAACTTTAATGATAAAAATCATAATAAAATGGGAACAAATATATTGTACACCAAATTAAACCATACATGCCTTGCACTGTCCACTATAAAATTTAATGAGCATCAAAAAATCTAAATGAAACCCAAATTATTATACATCAGAAAATGAGAACATCACCACTAAAATAACTATGCTGCGTATTGAATTACGATTGCTTACATTTTAAATTCTATATGTCCATCAATTTTACTAAATGTTCACCAAATTTAGAACTCTCAAGTTACGCGTTCGTGCTGTATAAAATAAATATTCGCGTTGTCCATTTATATTTAGTGTTTCTCAAAAAAACTATTTGTGCGTCAAATAATTATTCTATTACTCCAAAAATAAAATATGCTCGCGCATCTCTCCTTGCCGCTTGCGCTTCCAGACAAGAGGCACGCGAAAAAAGTCTTGTACAAGGTCAGTTCAGGGCCCTGTAATTTTTTTTTAAAGCACGATTAGAAATTACCACTAAAAGAAGTTTTACGTTTTACATAATGCAAGCCAATTACAGCAAAGCATTTATATATTACGGAAATCAATATCTTTTTTTTGTGCAAACCACTTCTATTTTTACTCTTATTTTCCTTGCCCTAGCACATCTACATCTATAATTTTGCATAAAATTATTTACCATTTGCACAACATTTTATTGCTTGTGTATTTTTGATAAACAAATAGTATTTTTAACTGCTAAATAATATAAGACACTGTCGAAAATTAAATATCTGGGTATTATGTTAGAATTAAATTCGGAATAAAATTTGGTGAACATTTAGTATTTATGGTCAACAAAAGTTATTTTGGCGAACAAAATATATAAGAGGCCAGCATTATGTCAATTTTTGGTTGTCGCTTTAAGATTATGTATTTTCTTAATTTTGGTGAGCATTTAGTATTTTTGGGAAATAAAAGTATTTTTTTGTATGAAAATACTGGGTAAATTTGGTAGACTGTTAAATACGACCCATATAAAATTCCATACAAAATAAAGAAATAACACAAATAATTGAGAATTCTCGTCAATAAAACAAAAATTTATTTCTACAAAGGTCTGATCAGAAAATATCTCTGATTATTAATAAAAGCATGGACTGCGCTTCTTTCGCCTTTCTAAACGGCGTTTCTCAGAAAATTTGCGAAGATTTTGTAAATTACACAAAGTCCAGGTATGGAGGAGACTGGTAAACAGTTGCAATTCTCCTACCTTTCTTCTTCTTTTTCTTTTTCTTTTGTTGCGAATTGCCGCACTCCATGTTCATGCTCAAATCCATTTTGGGAAAGCACTGTTTACAAATAGTGCATGTTTCGGTGACGCAAGTCTTCAGACCAAAGATGAGTAATTCATTAAAACCCCGACCTCCGGACGGTTTATGCTACCGGGAAAACGTCGACTGCATAAAATAAATAAGACGCGAAACCGACACCTACAAAACCTCAGTCGTTGATAAGTTTTTCCACAGTGCAGACCTACACCAGCTATACCATGGCACCACACAACGACTTCGAGGTTAGTGAAACCTTAGCAAAAAAAAACAAAATTTTGCTTATCAACAACAAACTCGACTTCCTATTGCTGATCAATCGAAATTACTGCGATTAATCACATCGTACGCAATTAATAATTTTTTTTTCTATTTTCAGCAAGCCCCAGATTTTGCTTGGCCCCAACTTGAAGATACCGAAACCAATCAAGTCGTGACCACAATCAAAAACGTGGTCAACGCATTTATGAAAAACCAAACCCAATCGAATTCGACCCCTGTGGCAGCCACTGAAGCTACCGGAGCTGGAGTGCAAGAAACAACCATGACGTCACTCATCAACTTGGTTACCGGTTCCGCCACCGCGGGCGCTGGCGGGGCTCAAACTCCCATTCCGGATATTCTAACTGCAACTACCCAAAACAACGACACCCTCTTGACTGAAATGGCCCAAAACAACAACACCATCCTCACCGATATGGCCCGCAATAACAGCACCGTACTGACGGAAATGGCCCAAAATAACAGCACCGTATTGACCGACATTTTCCAAAGTAACAACACAGTTTCGATGATGGAAACTGTCGAAAACACCATGGTCGACAATGCAACTGCCATCACTGAGTCGGTTAGAGACGTCGTTGTTACCACGACTGAAAATGTTGTGACGACAGTTTCGGAAGCTATAACTTCGCTGGCGCCGGGCCACCCCAACGAAACCGACCATTTTGTAGGTGGTTTCGAGGATGGGTCCGTAGACAATACGTTGTATATTGTTGTGGGGACGATTCTGGCTATCTTCTTGCTGATCGTTGTGGTGCTTTTGGTTATTTACAAAAAGTACAAATTGGGAAATCTCCGGTCCAGGACCAACGCCTATTGTGTTAACGACTTGAAGCAAGGGAGAGTTTCGAGTGGTCATGATAGGAAAGGCGGGAATTGTTAATCGCCCACAACGCAATCACCTTGAACAGTACTGTATTATCATACCATAAATATCCATTAAATTATTTTCTATTGTATACTTTTATTGCTATTATTAATTTCCTATTGCGACGTTTATAGTTGGGTATTTGTTAACGGATCTTGCACGATCCCCCAATAAAATAGTTGCAAATTAATTCCTGCAGTTTTGTTCTAAAAACCCAAAAATAGTCTACGCTGATCAGAACTATTGTTTCCACACAGCCTGAAACGCCGAGGAGACTTTATGACCCCCCTTTTTAACTTTTAAGGCACCTCATGGCTAATTTCAGTGAGGTGGTAAAGCTCTTTTACAAATTTTACAAGTATGAAGAACGAAGACCCCAAATTTTACTTAAAAAAGACAAAATTAGAGAACTGCTGGCAAAGGAAAATTGAAATCATCATCAAGTGGGATGTAAATATTGACATAACCTCAAAATTGCAAAAAAGAAATTCACTTACGTTTAGCGGCTGCGGCCCCAAAGGCGGGTTGGGTGGTGTTTCCAAACGAAAACATAATTTGTGTCTACTTTACACACAATTTAACTTGATTTTGATGGGAATTTAAAGAAATAAGCAACATTGATGTTCACGGAACCGGCCATTCGATCATCACCTATTAAATTAAATGTCAAGTGTCAAAAAATAAAAAATGGAAGTTGTGGGGTGGGAGAATAGCCGCAAATGCCGCCAACCTAACGCTAATTAGATTTTGTAGAAACTAGCAGTATATCTTTAATTAAGATCTACCCGCCAGTTTTTTAACATTATCTTCTTACTTGCGTCTGACTAAGGCGATTCCAGTATAAGAAAAAATTAAAATCTGGCTCTAACAGAATAATTATATGGCCGCCACATTGGCGCCCCTGCCCAGGTGTCTTTAGTCTTGATTGACATCTCTTGACATTTGACATTTCTAGATTTTGTTACTGGTGCGGTATTTGTTGATTCTTCGTACTTAATTTTTGTTAAAATTGCGTCCCATGTACTGTTCGCGTTAGGTAATTACGATCCGAAACTCCTTTTTATCGGTATCACTGTTCCGCGATTAATTCCACACTTGCAACCCCTTTCCCCTTCATAGGATTTATTCCTTGAAATGGCCGATAACAGCGGAGAAATGGGCGACGATATCATTATTAACGACCAGGACGGGTTGCCGAACGTGCACCCCAACCTCATACCTGAAGCCGACATCGACAGTCCAGACCATGCTTCAGATGACGAGTTCGAAGATCTGCCCACCTCCCTCATCGTTACCAACATCCACGACAGCGTGTTCACGGTTCCCGGTGAGTAGGCCACGAGAACCACCCTTTGGTTGTGTTGTCATGGTTACCGCTTCTGCCATTGTCTTGTATTCCTGGTTTTGTTCAACCCTTAAATGCTAGAAGTCTATCGACACCCAGTCAGTGTCTTAAGGCGCCTTAGCGGCATTATGTGCGCAAGAGCAGCTTAATTGAAGAGTAAGGGCAATGTGGAACCAAATTGCCGCCTATTATAGCAATATCTAAATCCACTCTGCAGAGGTACTAATAGCAGAGGTAGAGGTTGTCTCAAATGTCTTAGGGCAAGGGAGAGCATAGGGAAAGGAGGTACTTGCCTCATGTTTGGGAAATATAATATTTAGGTGATTTTATTAGACCCTTATTTTTAATTCTTTTCTAGGGTTAATATTAGCCCCAGAATTAATTTTCTCATTTCTAGAATTGGAGATTTGCGACGTAGTTCTAAAAGAAATCGTATGATGGCGCCACTCAAAAATCTCAAATTTCCAGCCCCTGTCAGTACAGTAGTTGCGATCAGAAAGAGAAGTGTGGAGGTTGTTGCTCTAATTAATATCGATATTCTGGTGATTGTGTCCGAGTCGTTAGCAAAATGTAATTGTATTTGAATTCGTTTTACACATATAGCGCTCTCTAATGGCAGCGCAGCATAGTAGCCAAAACGAGAACCCATTCAATATAGGTGTGAGTCTTGGATATATGGGACACATACGTCATCAATAGCAACATTTAAATATTAAAAAATGACACAAAAAAATGGTAAAAAAACTAAGCTTTTTTTAGTTATTTGCATACATCTAGAGAGTAAAAATAGCAATTTTTTTTAGGCAAGTACCCCATTTTATCAAATAAAACTAGTTTTGTCTGAAATTTTCAGTAAAAACGCAAATTGTGAAGAACCTAAAAACTTTGGGATTTGACTAGTTAAAACCAGTTTCACCCGATTCTAGGGGCCAACGTTAATATAAATGTCGGTAACTTTTAATGCTTTAGGGCACGAATGAGGCAAAAACTGGTCCCTTCTGCGTATAATTTGTTGCATATCCGCTCCTTCGTCCTCCGCCACTAATAATTTTTTTAATGATGCCGTGCCTTCCAGACAAAAAGGACGAGCTGGAGAACCTATTTCGCATTTACGACCCCAAAGTGACATTTCATTGGTTGCGGAGCTTCCGACGACTTCGCGTCAACTTCCAAACCCCATTGGCGGCGGCCAGCGCCCGCATTCAACTTCACCAATACAAAATCAACGATTCGGTCATCACCTGTTATTTTGCTCAACCCGTCACCCCCGTGAAAAACAGCACCCTTCAGCCTCCGGCTCCGTTCAAACAGTTCCTGATTTCTCCTCCGGCGTCGCCTCCTCTGGATTGGGAGCCGCGACCCGAAAGCGAGCCTCTCATCAACCACGATCTTCTCGCCGCTCTGGCGACGCTCACTCCGGGAGCGTCGCACGAGCTACATCCCCCTTCCCCCGGCCAACCCGCCATAGTGGTGCACACGGCGCTGGGGGTGGCGGCCGCTACCGGCCCCAAACCGGCCATCGTTCACACTACGTGTCCGGAGCGGAGTTAATTGCCGCTGTAGTGTAAATACTTGGAGGCAATCGTTTGCTCGGAGGTTTTGGTGATGCTAGAGCGAAAGTAGTATATTTTTCTAAGGCTCTTAAACTTTTTTATTTTCAACCAAATACTCGCCGGTAGTTTTGGACGATCCGAGGAAATGGTCTGAGGCACAACTAGCTGTCAAGGTGCTGTCAGTTGGGCCGTTTCCGCGGGTCTTCGCTGTACTTACTTGGTTTTGTTTTGATAGTAGCGCCGGTTCTTCTAGGGTACATCCATCGAAACCTCTGAGATTAGAATGTTGTGATAATTGGTTGGATTAGTTGATTAGCTTTTGTATCTCATTTGTATGAGAAAGTTTTGTATTACAAAACATCTCCGTTTAGTTTTTGTAGAATTTACACTTGACAATTTTGGCTTGCGCTTTCGTTGGGGCAAGATCAACTCTGGTCGCAGAACTTTGACTAAACAAGATGGTTGAGTGAGGAGACTTCCGAGATCTGTGATGCGAACAGCTCAGATTTCCCGTCTGTAGCTTTAGTTCACGTTTTCAACTAACGGATTGATTGTGTTTAATAGTTTTTGGTGCTTACGTTTCTCTAGCAGCATCTTCGTCTTACCTTAGGTAATTTCATTTTGAGCCTAGACCAAACCACCGGGTTGCTGCTCGTTGGAAAATGATGGCGCAACCGGAAGTTTTGGCTAAACTTCCTTGTTTACGAGGACAACGAATTCGTTTGAGAGTTTTTGACTAGTCTTTAAAATCTGTGATTGTTTCGTTCTTTTCTCAATCGCGCAATAGTACATTTTTCAAATTACTAACAGGGTTTTGGGTACTTAACCACTTTCTGGCTGCTGCGTCAAGTTTGTAAATACAGGTCGGAGATAATTTAAAGACCTAAATATTGTAAAATGTATTATTGCTGTGTAGCTGTAAGTAGAGGAATTTTATTGTTTAATGTTACTTGTATTTTGCAACTACGTTCTCTCTGTAAGTTATTTACTGATCATAACATATTTATAACAATCACGATTAATGTGGTCTTGATGGGTTAATCAAAACTGTACTCATTGATGTTAACCTGTGCATTTTCGTGAATTTTTTCTGCATATCACTTTTACTCTACAATCTCCCTCTTTTATAAGTTCATACTTTCACACTATCCCTATTTATATATTTTTTTAATTTATGTAAAGAAGACGTTATGTATCTATGTGTAAATAAAGTTATTCGTTAAATAATCAGTCAGTCAAGCAATCGTAATTGGTAGGCGGTCGGGCCCCCGATGAACAATAGGCAATTACAGTTCAACCATTATTACCTTTGAGCCACCGCCCAAACGATTATCGCTCCGCAATCGACTCAACCATACCAAAAGACAATCTCCTACAAGGTAAGTTAAGTACAGTACCCATATTTAATAGGTGCAGTTACAGGTAAGTACTCTTGGTACTTTTCTAACTTTGGACCATTGTCTCAAGATTGCTACAAATGTAATCTGAATTTGGTCTTTATAACAAAGTAGCCTCATGTCGAGTGATGATTAATCAGATTGTTCTGTCCTATTAAAATAAGGATCGTATTTAACAGTATACCAAACTTACCCAATATTTTCATACAAGAAAATACTTTCATTTCCCAAAAATACTAAATGCTCACCAAAATTAAGAAAATACATAATCTTAAAGCGACAACCAAATATTGACATAATGCTGGCCTCTTATATATTTTGTTCGCTAAAATAACTTTTATTGACCATAAATACTAAATGTTCACCAAATTTTATTCCGCATTTAATTCTAACATAATACACAGATATTTAATTTTCGACAGTGTCTTATATTATTTAGCAGTTAAAAACACTATTTGTTGATCTAAAATACACAAGCAAAAAAATGTTGTGCAAATGGTAAATAATTTTATGTAAAATTATAGATGTAGATGTGCTAGGGCAAGGAAAATAAGAGTAAAAATAGAAGTGGTTTGCACAAAAAAAAATATTGTTTTCCGTAGTATATAAATGCTTTGCTGTAATTGGCTTGCATTATGTAAAACGTAAAACTTTTTTTAGTGGTAATTTCTAATCGTGCTTTAAAAAAAAATACAGGGCCCTGAACTGACCTTGTACAAAACTTTTTTCGCGTGCTTCTTGTCTGGAAGCGCAAGCGGCAAGGAGAGATGCGCGAGCATATTTTATTTTTGGACTAATAGAAGAATTATTTGACGCGCAAATAGTTTTTTTTTGAGAAACATTAAATATAAATGGATAGCGCGAATATTTATTATGCACAGCACGGACGCGTAACTTGAGCGTTCTAAATTTGGTGAACATTTAGTAAAATTGATGGACATATATAATTTAAAATGTAAGCAATGGTAAAACAATACGCAGCATAGTTATTTTAGTGGTGATGTTCTCATTTTCTGATGTATAATAATTTGGGTTTCATTTAGATTTTTTTATGCTCATTAAATTTTCTGGTGGACAGTGCAATGGATGTATGGTTTAATTTGGTGTACATTATATTTATTCCCTTAAAATAAGGTAGGTCATAAAAAATGTCTTTTTTTGTATTTTTAAGAATAAAGAACGACGTCTCCCTATTGACAGTGCTCGTTGACGATGATTGTTTCATTGAAGTTTTTTCTCAATTTATGTATCAATACCGGGTCTAAATTTTAACCACACGCCGACTTCCTCGTTCTTTTCGGCAACCCTTCAATTGTTGCAAAGAATTGACTACAACAATTTAGAAAATAAATTTATTCAATAAATAAATTTGTAACAAATTTCACTCTACGGTGCAACAATTTCATCGTCAAAACGTATAAAACGCTACTAAAAATTTGTGGTCCATCCAGTTTTACCTCGTCAGCCCCAGAGGCTCCAACTGTTCGGAGACTGGGGCTTTCGTCGTGACGGGTTCTTCGAAATCGCCCCTCTTTCTCTTGCGATAGCCCGTGAAGCAAGTGTCGCCAACCCCGAAGTTCTCGCCGTCCTCGATGGATTGCGGCATGGGTTTGTTGAGGGTTTCCGGCAGGAAGAGGGTTAGGAACCCGCTGATTAACGCTATGACAGCGAAAATGATTGAGGGTAAAGTTGGATCGAACGAGTCGAGAAGGGTGATTAGAGGCGTTAAAGCTCCTGAAGTTCTCGCGCACATCGAGCCTAGTCCCAAAGCGGAATTGCGAATGACTGTCGGGAAGAGTTCTGCGGAATAGTTGTAGACGATGGCGAAGGAACTGGCTATTAGGAATTTGCCGGCAACGACGAACGAAGTGGATTCGGTGCTTCCCATTGCAAGATTTGCGGCGATTATGCAGCAGATCCCCCCAAAAATCATGTTGAACGCCATCAAAGACCTCCTGCCTAGTCTGTCCATTAAGTAAACTGTGGCGATGTAGCTCGGAATTTCGACCAAACCCATTACGAAGAGGATGAGGAATGGATTTCCGCTCATTTTGCCGGTGCTTAAAGACAATCCGTAATAAACCAAAGAATTTGCGAACCAAGCCAGACAAACGTTGAGGGTCTTCTTCCTCAAGTTGGGAGTTTTGAACAAATCGGCCATTCCGGCCTTATCACTTTGGGTTCGAGTTTGTGCAGATCCTTTCGAAACAAATTCAGCTGTTTCTAGATTGATGGGACTACCGTTCATCTTGAGAGCCTTCTTGACGATTTCCACAGATTCCCTAACGCGTCCGTTAGCCCACAACCACCTCGGAGATTCATCCATCAACCACCAATGGCCAATCATGACGGCACCGTGGAGTCCGTAAATGATTTGGAGAAGCTGTCGATCTTTGATAATCGCCCCCCATCCAGCCACCAACATAATCCCGCAAGCAAATGCCGCCTGGAAGGCAACTCCACACATAGATCTCTTACTAGGTCCCACCAGCTCCATCGTCAAAACGAAAGCGGGGATGTAACTGCCAGCAGATCCGAATATTCCGTACAGATAACGCAGGACCAAGAAAGAAATGTATTCAGGGGCGAAAGCCACCGCTACTCCCAGTACCAACTGAAGAATCGCCGACCAGTAAAACACGGGTTTCCGGCCGTACTTATCGGCCATGTTCCCCAAAGTTACGGCCCCGGTGAAGACTCCAAACATGTAAACTGATTGAGCAACGGCCCCCATCCATCTTTTGTCGCAAACCAAATTCCATTCGATGGCTCTCGATGATGGATGGTAGGTGGTGTTGTAGACCCAAGAGTTGCATCTCGTGGTCGCGTTCGAGGTGCTGTTGAGATCAAGAAGCGAACAACTGTCGAAGTCGCCGCTGGGTAATGTCGGTATGTATGTGGACAATAGTCCATCGGTCAAGTTCGACATTGTTTTGTTGAGGTCGATGCCTGGGATTTCGCATCTGAAACGAGTTTGATGAGTGACGGTCGTTGTTTTTGTAGGTCTTCGCTCACCTGTGGTCGGGCACGGCGGCCACGGTCACCAGAGATAGCATGTGCAGACCGGCTGTCACCGCAGCCAGGATGTGGAGGGTAAACTGCCAACATTGATATTTCCCGAAATCCCCTGCAACGAAAAGATTGCGATTAAAAAATGTGTTGAAAATAAATGTAATTTTTAATTATTTAATTAATTATTACTAGCAAGTAAGGATAATGTTGAAGTCCGTTAGGACACATACTAGTAGTGTGTCCTAATAGGCTTCAATGAATCTAGATAGAATCGCTGGTACTCGGAATCGTTCTCTTCATCGGACAATCACAATTTCTCCAATAGAAAAATAAATTGACCTTTCCCCGACATACTTTCTTATTTTTTGTATTTTCTTAATTAAATTCTGTATAGGCGTGAATAATTAGGCTAGTGTAATGGTCATAGATGAACCTTGTAACGTTGTCATTTTGTACAATTTTTTTTTATAATCCCACTTTTGATTCGTAAGTTGTCACCTTCGGTTCTTAATTAGATACAGTTATTTGTCCACTTTATTTTTTCGTGAAACTTAATTAGCTACTGGCAAAATATTAATTTGAAATAAAGCGAGAAATTAGATTATGTAAACCTTGACGGTGACATAAATTGTCCTTGATCTCAGAATCGCGTTCTCTCATAAATCCTAATTTTATTATTGCCGATAATGGTTTAACCTAAACCTGTAGTTAAGTCAGTTGCAGTGCAAATGATTTTCCAGCAATTGTTGGAGTTCTCGTTCTTCTTAATTTCTCCTGGTTCTATCAATTTATATTACATGTTTTATATTATATCTTCTTGAATGACATGATACACGCAATCTACGCCACTTAGTTAAAATGATGTAGCATTTGAATAGATATTGATATAAGAAGTTATGTCTAATTTATGCAACTGTTGGGGATTTGAAACGTCACAACAGGTTTTATCCGTCCGATTTATAATTTATACAACTTTGCTAATATAGTTACCTCCTCTTATCAACACAGGATCATAAAAATATTAATACTTTTTCTTAATAGTGAAATCTGAATTAGGTTTTGATGTTATAATTGGGGCTTTATCAAATTTTTAAATATCTACACACGCAAGCAGATTTTATCTTGTTTAATGAATTTATGATTCAACCTGTTCAATTAGACATTTCTAATTATTTTTACAACATTGAACAAAAATGTAGTAAATTACAGACTTATTCAAAAAAACTCGACTGTTTTAACGACCTTGCAGTTTTATGAAAATTGTAAATGTCACATACGTAATGAACTATTCCAGTGGGATTAAATTAATGGCTAGTTTCGAAAAAAAAAAACTTGCAATTGCATCTACCTCGATTGTTTCCTTCCGCTGTGGCACGCTAGCGTTAAATTTAACGACTTCTTAGGTTTTTATAATTTTTTTAACGTTACAATGGGGTACTTGCCTCATGTTTGGGAAATATAATATTTAGAAAATGTAAGCAATTTCATTAGACCCGTATTTTTTTATTTGGTTCTAGGGTCAATATTACGCACAGAATTAATTTTTTAATTTTTGGAGTGGGAGATTTGTGACGTAGGCGATCCCAGCTCGACGTAGTTCTCAAAAAAATCGTATGATGGCGCTTTACTCAGATTCCTTATAAATCGAATAATAAACCGCTGTACACGCAGATTCAATATAAATGAGACACTTGAATAACTGGTTGTCTACCTTTATTTTGTAACCCAAGAAATTTGACAACACTGTAAAGTGGATAGTAAGGTCGTAGGCACGGAGTGACAGAGCTGACGGAGGCCGTTATTCAAAATTCTGAAACTGAAACGCACGTGGACGGGATTGTTTGGTTTGAAGGCTCCCTCGAACCAACGAAAATTACACAAGTCGTCGACACGTTTTTTGGATTTAAGTTTAACGAAAGTTTGCTTTTAATTTATTATAAATTATTATTTAATTTGTATGAAAATTGCACGACACTGAAAAGTAGCCAATAGAAAAATAGAATTTGCTGTCATTTGTATGACAATGTAAAAATTTCCTGGAAATTATTGCACCATGCATAAAATTAATAAGTGGAAATTATTTCAGCCAATCAAAATTATTTATTTATTAATAATGATATCATAATGACATAATGGGCAAATGTCTGTGTCGTTGCGATTTTCTTACGCCCTCGTGCATTGATTAATATCAGGAAATTTTATTCTCATGCATTTCCAAAACGTAATTAGCCCGAGTGGAACACGAGGGCTAATTAATATGTTTTGGAAATGCATTCGAAAAAATTTCCGGAAATAATCAATGCACTAGGGATATTATAAGTGACAATAATTCAACTAACATAATCATAACTATGTCAAAACTAATAAAATTTAGCAGTTTCGACCCATCAGAAAACAATTTAATGGAAATCTCAATGCACTTGGAAAACTACGGTCTCTTCGGGCTATTCCGGAAAAATCTTTTTTATATTACTTATTTATTCCTTGCAATTGAAACACAAATTTTGAAATAAAAATAGCGTGCTTAGAAAACTAGATTCATAATTGTGAGTTTTTTTAAATTGCAGTTTTAGTTTAAGTTGTCATGTCAAATTCAGCTCGAGACTTTGCAGATTCCGGAAATTTCCGGCTTTCAAAGGTTCGTGCTTGTCGGATTTTTAAATGACTACTCGCGCGCGCGTTGCGCTCGTGGTCATTTCACAAGCCAAAAAGCACTATTGTAAATTACTATTAAGTAAACAAAATTTTTTTTTATACATCCTGAGTCATTTTAGCCTGTTAAAACGAGGAACCGTTTTTCTGTTTCTTCGGAGTGTTGCATCTATTTTTGATGTTAAACTTCATCTTATTATTAAATTCTTTATGTTTTCTATATGGTTTTTGAAATGCTTATAATTCCTCATTCTATATAAATTCTTCCAATGGCTAAAGCCGATAACCAAAAGCAAATGACTGATAAAATAATACAGAATAGAGAACTCGACATAGTAAAGGAACCATTTTTGTTCAAAACATTTACCATTTACTATTTTAAATTTGTAAGAAAAGGATAATTAACAGACAATAATTATTTACGGCCCGAGTCTTGAGAATTTATTTCTTAAATGCAGCACAGTAGTTACCCAAAGTGCATTCACCCGAATACGCAGGTAAACCTTTCTGAAAGCACAAGTAACTATTTGTTAATGAGCTGGACCATAAAGTTTATTGAGGGTCGCATAGACAGCGAAGGGTTCTGTCTGATGCTGCCAGCTGGTGAAATGTGTAGTTTACCCTATGAATTTAGATTTTGCAAATAACAGGAGAGTTATCGCTTTGCTCACAATTTTTCTGGTTTACTGTACCGCCCGCCGCCCGCTCTTCTGGCACTATGAAAGCCGCTTCACCAAACGCTCAAAATTGTCGAGAAACAAGGCAGTTATGAATAATAGGATGACTTTAGCCACGTGCTAGAGACGTTTAAAGGACGCCAATTATGCTGGTAAAACTACGAAAAACATTATAAATCGGTGAAAAGTGTTAATATGAAGAGTAACGTTAGTTTATTTACAACGCTGGTAAATTTTATGAATTTTTATAATTAATGTCAAAAGTCCAAAAAAGAAGAATACGAAACGAAGAAAAGAAGAATAAGAAACTCACGATATTGTTTAAAATTTTTGCAAATTGGAGTTTTTTGCAATTTTTGGAAATTTGAATTATTATTCCTAGGTTACATTAATAAACATTAATAAACAATATATAACTTCTATTTTAATTGCGATTTATTATGCTGACACGCATGCGGCAATGTCAGTGGTGCAAATTTTTTACTTAATTTTTTGGTCTTAATAAAATATAATCAAATCCTATACAAAATAAATAAGTGAAGATAGAATTGTCGGGGTGAATAACGGCCTCCGTCAGCTCTGTCACTCCGTGCCTACGACCTTACTATCCACTTTACAGTGTTGTCAAATTTCTTGGGTTACAAAATAAAGGTAGACAACCAGTTATTCAAGTGTCTCATTTATATTGAATCTGCGTGTACACATGGAGCGCCCTCTGCTAGCAACGCAGCATAGTAGCCAAAAACAAGAGTCTATTCAATATAGGTGTGAGTCTTGGATACGGGGATCCAATACGTCATCAAAAACAAAAATTGCAAATATTTACAAAAATATGAAATAAAAAAATGGAAAAAAAATATTTAAGCCTCTTTTAGTTATTTGCATGCATCTAGAGAATAAAAAGTGCAATATTTTTTTTAGGCAAGTACCCTATTTTGCTTCCTGGCTCACCTTAATTTCTCCCGTCCTCAAAAATAAACAATTCTTTCAACCTTGCACTTCAGGAACCAGAAACATCCGATTATAATTCTATAGCTTTGCATAAATAAAAATTGTTTTTAAATTTCGAGATTTATTAAAAAAACAATCTTTGGTTCATTTGGATTATTGCACTAATTGAGAGATTATAAAGAAAAAAATTCTTTGATATTTTTTTTTGAAAAGTTGATACTTTGTCACCAAAAAATTGTTACTATCATTTATGGGGTAGAGATATAGCTATTTCGAGTTGGAGGTGAAAAGGCCAACGTTAAATAAGTTAGCTGTTAACAGTTGACTGTTTCAAACTGGAAGCTGGAAACACTACCTTTTAAAGCTTTCGAGATGCATTCCTACCTCTAACCCAGTTACTTCGTACTTCAATCGGTTTCATATTTTTACCGAAGATAAATTTTGGATAACAGATAAGCACTAATGGAGTTTTATAGTCATATTGGTAATTGTTTACTTGTTTAGCAGTTATAACATTGTTATAGTGGATCAACAATAATAATAGAAACCTTCCAAAAAATATTTTTGCTATCTTTATAACATTTTTGTAGAAAATAACTTTATAATTGGCCAACAAATAGCGCACCCCATGCAAAACGATTCTACGCGGTTTTTTAGTACAACTGTCCCATTGAAGACAAATTCCCCGTAAATTGCAGTGGTCCACAGAATCCTACTTAATAATTAAACGATGTCTAATTAATTAGAGTCAAAGATGTCACGACCGGTTATTAGCACTTTGAAGAACTCAAGAGAACTTTGCTCGAGATGAAATATTTGGGTAATTGAAACCTTTGGTATAACCTATGTGCCAATATACATATTTGCCCACTTAAGCTCCCGAATATGGGGCTAATGAAAGAAGTGAGGTAGTCTATACTCGTAATCAATTTGATAAGTTGTAGTAATTTAGACAATTCGCACTGTTGAGCAACTATTTATGATTTTACGATGTTTCAGGTTCCATCGAAATAGTTGACTTGTTGTGACATCGCGGATGCGGCAATCGGACAACTTCCTGTAAAAATAGCCTTGTTATCTTAGGCCTTCGATATTGATCACACATTTACCAAATGTAACCGAAAAGAGTGATATCAGTTCACAAGACTACTAACTACAGTACGAGCGGAGATAATTGCTGTGGACTATTTCGAGCAGACACTTCCAAGTCTTCGAAAAATGTGCGCAAATACTGATCGATAGCTAATTTGCAGAGCCGGAAAACGAGACAGACATCGTAACGTTTCGAACACAGGAAGTGACTTGTTTTGTTTCTTAGGTCAAATTGATAATTCGAAAATGACCAACGAGCTCTAATTCGTGGGTTTAATTCACTTTCACTTGCATTGTTGCTCGTTTCGCCAATTATTCCACGGTTACTAACCGAAACGGACCACTTTTTGGTTGTTGCACGAAAATCTACTATCTAACCATTTGATATGATAACGAAGACACATATTTTTGTGTGCCGAGTTAAGCAAGTCAAACAATGGAAGCCTGTTTGGTTTGGTTACGCGCTTGTGTAACCCCATAAATCTAAACCAAAATAACAGAAAATAGCCGTAAATAGTTCAAGTTGCCTCCACAAGCAGTAGGTGTCTCTTACACCGTTTTTCAAAATTCCTAGAAAAAAAAAGATTTCTGTGAACCTGCAGAGGGGTGGCTGCCCCCTTTAGCGATATTGTGAAAAATATTTGGTATACCAAAATATTTGGTATATTTGGTAAACCAAATATTTTTCTGAGGTCCATGTACAAAAATAAAAATTCTCCGACACTAATCAAAACTGAAACTCTCTTTTTAGAACTTTGCGGTGGTCTGAGGGTTGCACCCTCGCCTCGCGCCATGGGTGGCCGATAGCCGAGGATTTCTTGGTGAAGAAAGTGGACATACCCAAGTACCCCATCATGGTGTCCAAATCGTGGGCCCCATCCATCTTGCGTTGATTTACTCAGTTCGCCCAACTAGCCACTAACACTTCCTGAGGGTAACGAGAAACTCGGCAATGTTTACCTTCAACACGTTCACGATCACAACGCGCCGCCTGAGTCCAACTTTTACATTTCATGTGGTTGAAGCGACTGCGCTCCACGGCCAAGGAGATAGTACCATATATGTGATAGGAATACGTGTCACGTGTGGGGTTCCAGATCCACGTGGTTTTTCCTGATTACAACCGAAACCGCCTGATTCTTCGAAATACGAAACTTTTCTTGTTGACTATTCTGTTGAGTTATTTTTAATTGTTTGCCATGACTTAATTTGATTGGCCATCTACCAGGCCAGCTCAGGTAGGAGTGGAAAGATTTAGGTCTCTAATTGTATGCTAAACGTTACTGCAAGGCGAGCTGCCAGACAAAAATGAACGTGATAATTTAATTAATGCTGGCTGGACCGCGCGCTTTTTAGAATTTGACAAATATGACCATTACGGCATATGGCAGAGCGAGACCAATAAATTGAACGAGTCCATAAAGCCTAATAATGTACAAATTGCATACCTAGCTTTATGACCAAGTGCGAGAAGTAGTTAATTTAAAATAAAGTTATTTTACTAGTATGTACTATAAAGAGATACTTTATGGCCGGAAACACTATATAGGTATAAGAAAAATTTTTGAAATAATATTAAAACCGATTAAAGGAAAAAAAACTGTGGCAGAAGTAAATTTCCAGAAGTAAATTCTTTTACATTAAATTTGTTTTATTTACTTCTTGCTCAAATAGTAAATTTACTCAAGTAGATCGGCTGAAGGAGGCAATTTTCCACTAGACTGATCTTCAAGAAATCACGTACTTTTGTTGTAATGATACTGTAATTTAGATGAGATTAAACCGGGCACTTTTGTTGACTTTTACATTTCTTTACGGCATTTTAATATAGTTTCCCGGAAATTTGCTTGATTAATGAGGAATCTTGGCCACCAGGCATCTCTCCGACTTTTGATTTTAATTGGACGCTTCACGTCCTTGATGTTGAAATTTATTATTAACTTATCAGATGATTGTTTTATTATAAGTGTAGATCAATATTTGCTATTGTGTTCTTCGTTTGCGTCTGCAATCAGGAGATTTACAATTAAGTCACTGCCACCAGTTGTTAATTTTGAAAAAATTGAAAATTTTCTCAAAAATCTTATCGCTCAATATAGGAGCTGCATTTTAAATTTTACAAGTTCAATAAACTTACAAGTGCAATTTTGAAGAGGAGAGATATCGCAAATGGAACGAATGACGTAATTGTGGATTTTACTATCCGGGAATAATGAGCAATTTTTTTGTTTTTGAAAATCTGATTCGCGCATTAATTGCTTCTGATGGCTATTTAATGTCATTATGTGTTTGCCATTGTTGACTTAAATCACTTCAATCATGGCCAATTGGAATTTGCTGTTTTGTTTATCGTAACAAACCGTCATAAAAATTTACGAATAATTGGTACCAATTTGCAAACTTGTCGCTCGATGTTGTTTATCGTACCTCTTGTCCACGAGTAATCAATTGCTACCATCTACTTAATACTTTGAGCTTCATCGAGTATTAATTAATTATATCTAGCGATAAATTTAGATAAGACGTCGAACGAAGCTGTCTAATTTTCAAACCTCGTCACACCGTTGAAGCAAATGTAGATATACATATACTCTTGGAGGATTAGCATCGATTATTCATTTTGCTCATCCAAATTTACAATTGAACAAGTTGGCATTTTTAAATTCTTGAAACAGTAACAACAACTTTATACTTCTTTTTGACTCCGTTTCTTTAATCGGTTTTAACAATTTTGTTAATTTGTTATGTGTTTTGTATGTTTGCATTTCAAAAATAACTAGCCCTGATCACTGGGAATTTGTTCCACCAGTTTTCCTTCTGTTCTTTAACAACCTATTATTAAATAAAAAAAAATCTTGCTGAAGAATTTCAACTTTGTGAAACCACTAACCACTAACAATGCATGGAGAAAGCCGCAGCTACACATTACCTATATCTATGACTCATATGGGTAATCTATATCTGTAATAATAGTACCTATGTAGTACTTATGACATAAGAGTATCTATTTGTTGTATTTATTACTTTGTTACTTTTACTGACATCTATCGCGATACTATTGTAATACCTACAGATTTCTTCTTTACCGATCCGATACGTCATATTTGATTACTTGTCATTGTGACATTTGTCAAAACAGACATATGTTAGCTGTGTTATTATTATAAATAAATTAGTGAACGTAATTTATTCAGCGCAAAAGATTTTTGCACAAATCCCCGCAGTACCTTCGAAAACTCGCCGCACTCTTGCCCGCTTTCCTGTAGCAGCAGTTGAGCAACTTTAGCGAAAATGGCCGATTGGGAAGAAATTAAGCGTCTAGCCAGCGATTTCCAGAAGGTCCAGCTCAGTTCAACGTCGCAAAAGTAACACTAGTCACCCCTTAATCAATCCCGTTAATAATGTTTAAATGTCAACAGGTTGTCGGAGCGAAATTGCATTGAGATCATCTCCTGGTTGCGAGACAAGAAACTCATCAACGTAATCTTCACCGTTGACGGTAAAGAATTCTTAACACCATCTCAACTGGTTCAGGATATCCGCAACGAATTGTACGTTAGCGGTGGTCGAATTAATTTCGTCGAGTTGGCGCGAATTATTGGCGTGGATCTCGCCCACATCACCACCCATTTAAAGGAAGTGCTGAAAGGCCAGAAAGACGTCCATTCGATTCTCGGTCAACTGATTGACGGATCGTACATCACGAAAATCGCGGGCGAAATTAACGAAAAGTTGACGCAACAGGGACAGATCAACATCAGCGATTTGACCATTCAGTACGATTTGCCGGCCGAATTTTTGCAACAGCAAGTAGTTGAGCGAAATTTGGGGAAATTGATCCACGGCAAACAGGATAGTGCGGATCCTCGAGTCTTTTTCACCGAATCGTTCATTGCACGGTGCAAAAGTAAGGTCAAGGGGGCGCTGGGAGGGTTGACGCGGCCGACACCTGTTGCGTCGATTTTGAGTCACGTCGACGTCAGCGAGAAGATGTTCTTCGCGCTGTTTGACCAAACTCCCAATTACGGAACTCTGACAAGTCGAGGAACCGGGGCGCTGTATATTCCTAATGTCTACGCTCGATCGCAAGTAAGCATTTGTTTCGATATTAAGGACTAAAAGTTTTTCTAAAACAAACGCAATGTAAAAAAATACAGTCCACAATATCTAGAAATTAATGTCTAACGTGTTTTCAGAACGAATGGGTGACGAACTTCTACAAACAAAACAGTTACGTTGAATTCGACGCCTTGACCCGTTTGGGGATTAGCGACTACCGGACTTTCATCAAGAACCAATTGGGGGGCAGCGAGGAAATAACGTTCCTCAATTCTTGCGCGGCGTCCAAACGGATCCTGGAGCGCGTCGAGGCGGACGTCGAGGAATGTATTTCTAGCAAATCTTACCTCGACCTACAAACCAATCTTCCGTCGGTGTTCAACGAGAAAGACATCAAACTAATCCTCGACGCCGTTTTGACTAAACAGAGAAAACAACAAACTGTCGTGATCGACCAGTTCATAATCAGCCAAGCGTTCATTGACAATTTGTCGGAAAACTTCGACAGTCTCGTCAAAGACAAAGCCAAGGCGGCGGTGGAATCGGGAAAATACCAACAGCACCAAACCGACTTGGCGGTTGCTTCCAGCCGGCCCCAAAAGTTTGAAGAAAACGAAGAGAAAGTCGACAAGAGAGAAGAGAGGAGGAAAAAGGCCACGGGAGGCAAAAGCGGGGGCGGAACTCAGGGGAGGGAAACCAAAACGAAGTCGGCGAAAAAATCGAGCCGCGCCGCTAAACATCTTGATGACGACGTCGATTTGGTTCCTGAAAAGCGGCACGCGTTAGAAATTGTCGCTAGTAGCGATATTCAGGAGATAATAGGCAGCGAATTGGAGGAAGAGGGTCTAGATGAGTTAACGCTTCCACTAACGATGTATCTATTGCCGAAATTGAACGAAAAGGGTTTGGAAATCGCCAGCGAGATTTACTCTACGACAATCGCGGACCGTACCGCGAACCGACGCCAGACTCACAACGAGCTCCAAAACAAGCTCAACGCCTTAATCGGGGACGTTCGGTTGTTTGAGAAAGGCCTCAAGCTACTCCCCGATGATCTACAAACGCAATTAGTCAAATATTTGCTAAAAACTCTCTGCACCGATGTCGTAACGGAAATTCTTAATTACGTTTCCGTTGAACAGAACTTGAGTACCGTAACTGACGGCTTCAACAACGATCAGAGGTTGAAGTTCGTCAACGAATTAGCGCCGGAATTCAAGAAGCCGCTGTTGCCCCTGACGAAATCTCTTGGCGGAAGCAGCATCGATGATTTCATGACAGCTATTGACGACGGCCTTGCTGCGTGTAGCATGATTATGAAGAAGATCGACAAGAAAAAAGACAGAACGATCGTCATGAACCACAAGCACGAATTGCTTGAACAATTGAACAAGTGCGAGGATCTCGCTTTAGTTCTGCATTTGGCCGTTTTGGCTATTTTCACTTCTGCCACCCAATGCATGTTGCATGCGAGTGGACGCCATGTTGCTGCGATTTTAGGATTTTTAAAGCAATACTTGAGCGAGGAGGAAACGACGGAATTGACCTCGTATCACGGTAATGTTGGTGTTGGTTAAAAATTTCAAGTAAAACTTATTTAACCGCGTAGCGTAAAAGTAAACGCAGGATACCGCGCTCTTCTTCGCATGAGTTTGGAGTGTCATGCTAATTGTAACGAAAACACTACCAATGCTCTCCAATTGGTTAGAAGTTTCACTTCTATTACGCGAGATTGTCACGCAGTTTCTTTAATTATTTTATTTTGCAGATTTCGTAACTTTAATGTTGAGTGGAGGGAGCGAAGCGGAGAACGCGAAAGAAAAGTTGAAAGAAAAAATTTCGGTCGTTAAGAACATTGCTAATGAATTCAAGAAGAAACCTGCAGCGGAGAAGAGTTAATGTCCGAATTAACTGGGGAGGTGAATGACATACGTACCTTGCTTTTTAAACAATTTTAATTTTGTGCAAACATAATTACGAGGAAAATGTACAGAGAAAAAAAATACAAGCAATTGTTTTTCTTCATCTTATCAGCCTTTTTGCACCTAATGGGATCTATATTAATTTTTGGGAACAAATATAATGTACACCATATTAAAACTTTAATGAGCATCAAAAAATCTAAATGAAACCCAAATTATTATACATCAGAAAATGAGAACATCACCACTAAAATAACTATGCTGCGTATTGTTTTACTATTGCTTACATTTTAAATTTTATATGTCTATCAATTTTACTAAATGTTCACCAAATTTAGAACGCTCAAGTTACGCGTCCGTGCTGTACATACATAACAAATATTCGCGCTATCCATTTATATTTAATGTTTCTCAAAAAAACTATTGTTGCGTCAAATAATTATTCTATTACTCCAAAAATGAAATATGCTCGCGCATCTCTCCTTGCCGCTTGCGCTTCCAGACAAGAGGCACGAGAAAAAAGTTTTGTACAAGGTCAGTTCAGGGTCCCGTAATTTTTTTTTTAAAAGCACTATTAGAAATTATCACTAAAAGATGTTTTACGTTTTACATTATGCAAGCCAATTACAGCAAAGCATTTATATATTACGGAAATCAATATCTTTTTTTGTGCAAACCACTTCTATTTTTACTCTTATTTTCCTTGCCCTAGCACATCTACATCTATAATTTTGCATAAAATTATTTACCATTTGCACAACATTTTATTGCTTGTGTATTTTTGATCAACAAATAGTATTTTTAACTGCTAAATAATATAAGACACTGTCGAAAATTAAATATCTGGGTATTATGTTAGAATTAAATGCGAAATAAAATTTGGTGAACATTTAGTATTTATGGTCAACAAAAATTATTTTGGCGAAAAAAGTATATAAGAGGCCAGCATTATGTCATTATTTGGTTGTCGCTTTAAGATTATGTATTTTCTTAATTTTGGTGAGCATTTAGTATTTTTGGGAAATAAAAGTATTTTTTTGTATAAAAATATTGGGTAAATTTGGTAGACTCTTAAATACGACTCTTAACTTTTTCGAACTTTGGGAGATACTGGTTTGGCTAGTAGATCACAAATTACATCAGCTCTACGGTTTGTTTCACAATGTATTTTTACTTTTTGGATTAACTATCTGGATACAACATTAATCCATATTATTAATAACTGTCACAGAAAACGTGTTGTATGGAGTTCAAATTAGTTGCACATTTCTTTTATTTACCCGATCTGATTCTTTCAAATGAGAAATTTTAAAGGTTCTATGATGTAATAAAATCATTAAGAACTGTTTGCAGCTTTTATTAGGAATCTGTCAAAACGTCCTTAATTTTATTTAGCCAATCAATAAGCACACCTCGGAAGTTCTAAATAAACACTGACCTATTGTTGATTGTTCTTCCTAAACTGCCTTTGTTGTTATTCTCGGAAATGTTTGTGTATGGTTAATCGTCTTGTTATTTTGTTTACTAATTAAGTCCCGGTAACCTACTCTTCACAAAGAACTGTAAATAATTTCCTGGTAAGTATATATGAAATTGACTCCTTGGCCAGCAGTAATCAGTACTCCACTATTTATCTACGATTTTTGTTCTTCTGCATAAACCTTTGTTGTGAGCGGTCGTTGAACTTAGACAAATGTTCACTTTATTGATAAACTATCGACATATTAGGTTAATTACGAGTTTTCGCGCACCAATTGGAAAGATTTAAATATTGTTTGTGTACTGTTACGCAGCAATGTTAACCACGTGAAACAGGAAATGCAAGCAACAAAATCAATTCTATCAAAGTCAATATTGAAAAAATTAGTAATCTCTAAATAAACTTATTAAATAATAGTTTTTACTTAACTATTAAGGGATAACCATACTTTCTTTAAAAAAAATTGCCACTTTCTATTCTTTTTTTTAGAAAAACTGCTTATTTAAGAATTTGTGCCTTACAAATTTGTATGAATAGAGGTACTTAAAAAATCATAAGTTCTGAACTAGATGTCGCACTGAAATAGCTTCTATACAATTTTTTTTTTCTATGTACCATTTTTTCAAAATCGAATTTTTTAAAATCATTTTCTTCCCTACAAATTGACGAACCTTTTATGAAATGCTCCAACAAAGAACAATAATAATACAATTAATTCATAAGGTAATCTTGTTGATTAGGTAACGTTGCTTCCAGTGGCGTGTAAGAAAATTGTGTGAAATTTTAAAATAATTTTAACACAAAAACTAAAACGTTTTAAAAAAAAATATATTAGAAAAAGTTTTTGATCTTGAAGAGTTCTACTACCAGTTAAAATTAATGCACATATTTCGCTTACACTCTGTATAAAAATAAATTTTTATTTTGATCGGGCTTCTCCACACCTCTGTTTGTTGCTACAATGGTTCTAAAAACATGGGAAAGGGTCGGTAAGGGTCGAACGAAAAGGACAACATATGTAACGTTTTCATAATCATTTATTAACAATTTTACAGTCGTTCCATAAAATATTTGCATTGATATGTATAAGTTAACATAACCACATCGTAATTTTCGATTCCAATCAATTTGGATAACACTCTCTCATTTTATATAAATAGGTACAACAGTTAGTTATTGTCCAGTCGGTACTATCAACTAAAGTAGATTCAAGTTTAATTGACAACGCAATTGTTAAAAGATCGCGATCGTATAAAATTACAAAATAAATGCATTTACAATTAAGTTACATAAAAAAACATTAAATAAGAAAAAACGATATAGCCAGCAGAATAAATCAAAGCAAGAACCTAAAAGTTACTTTAAACTAAGTCGAGTCATGTTTTGCAAGTCACAAGGGACCGTCCTCTTCCTGGTAGTCCGCGGGCTCTGCAAACAACAAAAGCATTAGGCAGGTGCTTGGTCTATTCTGCTCGCAACATCTTAGCCCCATCAAGTCAAACTCCACAACTTTTTTAACTTTTTGCCGGCAACAGGTTTCAGTTCCTTTATCTAACCCCTCCTGACCAACAGCGGTCAGTGGCTCTTTTCTCGACTTTTTCTAATGGTGAAATTGAGGTGAGCCAACTCGGCACGTGCCACTTACTCAACTGAAGTAATTACGTTATCATCGGAGTGCGTAGTATAGTATTTTATCGAGACAATTGACCAATAATTGTCCATTCTAGACGATAGTAAATAGTGGCCGCGTTTGTCTAGTCGCAAGTCCGCCAAAGCAATTGCACTCTTAATTGCTTCAATTGGATCTATGAGTAGAAGACGTCATCCTCTATTAGATTCGGCTAGATCAAGTTCGGGACGTTATTAATCTGAGCTTAATTATACGCAGACGACGAAGATTAAAGAGCCGACTTTAATTAGGTTCTGTAATGAAGTTATTTGAATCGTTAAGACGGATTTTTTGTTGGTTTAGGTCGATTGAAGTTGGTTGTAACGTTAGAAGCGAGCCAGAGGGGCGAAACTGATACCAAATGCCATGCTCTATCGACAACAAGGTCGTTTACCTTGGTTACTGATAACGAAAATGACCGCTTTTTATCTTTCTACTGGAGTTTGGACGGGTAGAGCCGTTGGACCCCCAAATGAGATAAAATTCCCAAACAAAATGATAAAACTTTGGTTGAAGCTGTAACCATGGGATGATTTATGATTGTTTAATTTTAAGTAAAATCACGTATTTACATATTGCACCAAGTTATCACAGTTTAGTAATGTGTGCGGAATTTTTATTAACGATAATTTATTATTAAAAAATTGAGATTCTTAGAGATCGTTGTGAGCGTTTTGCATATGTGCATTTATTATTACAAATACGTGCAGATTTGGTTCCACAATTTGGCATTTCTCATTTTTAAGTAGCAACATTTAGGGGTCTTCGAGTTTTCACCCGGCGCATTCGCCATTTTGCATACGCCATGGAACGCAATTGAAGAATAGAGTAGACTGATCACAACGCAAAATGCTTCAGTTTAGTTTCTAATGAGTCTATTCTATGTATACCTACACATGTAGAGATGACCTATCACTAGCCTTACGTTTTTCCGCAGCAAATAATAATAATATCACAGAATGGAGTAGCTGTAGCAGCGTTGATTCGAGCAATACTGATCACTGGTAGACATGGTACTTTTGGGGATGAGCCTACCTGAAATCGTGAGTTTCTGGGTCCCATTCGAGTTTTTGAGAGGTCGATCGGTGTCTTCGGCCGGACGCGCTTTAACACACCTGGTCAAGAACATAACGAAAGCCCCCACAGTGGGTGGGATGCCCGCCAGAACCAGGGGCAAAGTGTAGCTTTTCTCGTGTTCGTAAATAACACCAGCGACGTAAGGTCCGACAGTCAACGGAATCGAGCAGATGCCCAACAAGAACCCAATAGCTTGAGTGGCGCCACTATGTCCACAAATATCGAAGGCTATAGGGCCCAACAGCGAAATGAAGCAACCATCGAAGAGACCCATGCCCAACGCTATCGCTATCAGCATAGGAAACGAGGCCGTCGACGCCGGTAGGAGCATGGTCAGAACACCAATGCTGAAGAAAGCGAGTTGTTGGAGAAGAATCCTGTTAACTCTGGGAAAATCCGCGATGTAGCCGAAAATCAACCTGCCGATCCCCGACGTGATCCCGATGCATAAAACGGGAAGCTTCCCGTCGACACCCACCGGAAAATTACTTTGAACAAATTTCAACATGTAGACGTAAGGGACGAAGTAACCGAACAAACACCCTGCTATCACCAACGCCCAAACAATATACTGCCGGTTCCTCCACACCGACGTGTTGAGGGCGTCGCTCAGTTTCGTTTTCTTCACCGCCCGTCTCTTGGCGGGCTTGAAGAGGAACGCGAAGCCCATTATGAGACTCGCCATTAAGGCCAACAGTCGCAACGTCCAGGCGATGCCGAAATTCTTGAGGAGAGCATCGATGACGTACGGCATGACTATGGTGAAGACGGAACTGCCCGCGGTGACGATCCCGTTGACTATACCTAAGTATCGTTTGAAGTAGTGGCCGAGAACGGCGAGAGAAGGGGTGTAAGCGAGAGCGCCTCCTAGACCGTACATGACGCCGAAAGTGACGCAAAGAGCCACAACGTTGTCCACGCAGTAGGAGGATAGGAACATGCCGCTGGAAGCGATGGCGCCGCCGAGAAACGTGGTTCTTCGCAGACCGATGGCGTCGGTGAGGACCCCGGAGACGGGAGACACGAAGAAGGTGGTGCCCATGGCCAGCGACCCCACGAGAGCTGGAACAAAACAAACCGTTCAGTAGCTGTTGGCGGCTTCACCGATGTCCAGAAATAATTGATTAATTCTTTTTGCGCCTAAAAAAATTAGTCGATGGACAAGAAGGTGACGAGTCACTTTGGGGAGCAAAATTCAGAAGGTAATCGTGGAAATGGAGGCGAAGAACCCATCTGTTATCAGCTTTGCTTGGCGACAGTTGTTAAATAAATTAATTAAAAATAGTTTTCTTGGTTGAACCGTTCTAGTATCTACGTGAAATTTATTACTGTCCCGTTGCGTTATCGTAAGGTTAAAGAAGGTCGCTAATTTATAGAAAAACATGAAGCAAACGTGCTCGCATTACTGTTGTTGAAAAAAGTAGAACTCCTTGCGATTCAACAAAGTTTTAACGTGCTGTACAGTTGATCTCTACAATTTGTTGAACTGAAGAGATTGATGATCTTTCGGGTAAAACCCAGGACCGGGCAGTGTTGTGGTCCTGGCATCCGGGTGGGGTCATACAGTTGAACGTCATTGTCGCTGCGGAACCTATCGCAGTTTCCTTCAAAGGCCGTGCCATTTGAATAAATTAAAAAACAATAAAATATAATCCGGTCAACTGGCTAAATTTATTAATTCTAATTTAATATCCGGAATGCTTGGCAAATTTCTTTTGACTGATCGTTTTAAAAATAGAACTTCATATCTCCACTGGTAATCATTAGGTACCCTCGCAGAGTACATAACGCACAACAATTCAATAGACAATATTGGAGTGTTGTAGGAGATTATCAGAATTGACAGTGGATGGCTCGTTAAATATTTGACCGATCGACTACTTCATTTAGACGATGTAATGATTCAAATACGGAGCAAAACGACGTTTACTCAACGGTACTAGCTAATGCCCGGTTACGTCATTGCCCATTAGGCCATGCCTTTGTGTAACCCTACAATCCACTTTTCTTTTTGAGGAAGAAGTACAATCGAGCGCAGAGTTCATGTCCACCCTTCATTATTCAAATACGTACACAAATCAATAATACTAAGGTAAATTTACTTAAGTACAATGTAAATGGAAACTTTATTATTACGGTGGACATGACTTTGTTGTCGATTGTACTGTACTGGAGACCTTTCGCTTTGCCTTCTAAATTTTTTATTAATTATGTAAACATTAAAGGTGGTTAACGAGAGTAATGTTTGATTGCGGCTGGAAAAGGTTATTTATTTTCTTCTTGGTGCTGGTGCAACTAACTCAACCAAGACTTGATGCGATAAGATACGTGGCGTTATTAAAAATTGAAAAGGGTTTAGAGGTAGACCGCAGAGCTGCAGTTGTCGACACGCAGAGCTAAAGTCGGGGCTTTGCTGCATTTCTTGACACGCAAATGCTAAAGTTGGGGCTGCTGTTATCAAATTGCATGCGCCATATTCCCACATTTAAGTGGTAATTGCAGAAGCTTTACATGAATATCGAAATTCGATACGCGTCGCATATTCAAGAAACCCACCGACACCACGTTACCTCTCTACAGGGTGTTTCAACGAGAACCGCCGGTGCCAGATTGCGTATTTCCAATAAAGTTAAAAATTTGAAATTTGGCAGAAATAAACTTTAATGAATGCGCTACAATGTAACGTTATTGTTTGGTCCGTAATTAATTCTATGCGCTGTCGGGACGCCATAAAGTGCTTTTTCAGAAATTTTCAATATGTTTTTTAATTATTATTATGTTCGTAATATCGCCAAGTATACGTTTCTGTTGTTAAAAATGCGAAATTAGTATCGCTAATTGTGTTTTAAGAAGTTCGCGAGATTTTGACGAATTTATGACACGACTGCTTTATTGAAGCAGTCAAATTTCATGACAAAGACCGCCTAAACGGCTCGGTTATTTATGACTTAAAAGCGGTACCTACTCAAAGATCTTTGCAGTACAGAGACCATTATAAAATCTAATGTGGTTAACCGCAAAAATGGCCACAAAGCTGTCAATAAAAAATCTCTTCAGGGCTAAAATTTAAAAATCCATGTAATTCAATAACGGTTTGATATAAAAATATTTCAATTACTCGTTATCAATCATGAAGGTCGTGATCATTAGCTTGAAGAAAATCAAAGAGATGAAGTGAATATTTCGATATGAAATCGCAATCGAAAGTGAAAACTGACACCGTTTAAAAAATGAAAAAAAACGATAATGTCATTTTGTAGTGCATTAATTATAATTAATTTTTGCCAAATTTCTAATTTTTAACTCCATTGGAGATACGCAATTTGTCACCGGCGGTTCTCGTTAAAACACCCTGTATATTAACAGTCTATTCGTTTTGAATCTAAACAACCAAAGTAATTGAACAGATGTTTTCAGAAGCCTTACAATCAAGGAAACCCCCAAACAACGTCTTCCGGTTGTACTTATCACCCGAGGACCAACAAATTTCCAGGGCTGATTCTCTGCATAAATAAGTCTACTGTTGATATCTTAATGGTGGTCATTCGTGTGGTGCGACATTAATAAAAAAAAAAATCTCTTCTTGGACAGTCGAGATTTTAGAGAAAAGGTCCAAATTTGTTAGTTAATTAATTTTAAAAAAAGGGTTGGAAGGTGGCAGTATTTTTTTATAGCTGAAAAAGTTTCGTGAAAGTGTTGAATCGTTCGGTCACGATTCGTTCAATTTGACTATATCTTAAAATTGAATCACTCTATAAAAATTAAACTTGAGAGTTTAAATCCATTGAGTGACAAACAGTGAATGAAAGTTCTGTCAAACAGGTCTTAGAACTGGTGTAAAACCAAACACTCAAGTTCACGAACGAGATAGTAACTTTGACTCGATGAATCATAGGTTCCATCAAACAAATCTCAAAAAATATAATCATTGCAGTAAGTTGTTTTATCGTTACTATTTCCTTTACGTCAAATCTCACTGGGCCAGGGCCACCCGGAGGAATCCACATTACTTAGTATCATCTCCACTAGTATTATTAGTTAACAAAACTGTATTGACATGCACTCTTGATAGATTAGTGTGATAACGCTAGGAGGTGTCAAGTTCCATAAAGTGGAAAAATGATCCCTTATATAAAAATTTTATTATAACAATAAGACAACTAAATCCGTCAGCATGCATTTCTATTATTGTAGTACGTTGTTTGCTTTACTTTGTCTATTGTTGCGATGAGATAGTTAATTCGCAAAAGTACTGTTAACGTAGCACTACCTAGAAGAGTTGGTCGTAAATTATCGCAATTGACGCAGACGCCACTTAACAACAATCTGGTTCCCCATAAGAGAACAAACCGCCATTTATTATTACAACGCCCCTAATCTTCTCTGAAATGTAAAGAATTCAAATTACGGAACTTTCGCCATTTTCCTGACTTAAGGTGTTACCAATAAAACTGCGACGTTCATTCAGTGGGATCGCGCGTAATCATGAATGGTGGCGTAATTAAAAAACGTACTGCACTTAACATTGCGAGATTCGGTAACGCAAGTGATAAGCCTCTGTACACAAAGGAAATTTGGTGTGACGTAGTGGGCATCAACATGTGGCGTTCTCCGAAAATTAAACGCAGGTGCGACAAAATTAGTTGGTACCTACTCCTTCCTACTTATTACCCATTTGGGAGGTTCCTATCTCAATTTTCGACTGATTATAGATTTTAAGTGGAGGTGTAAGCGAAACCACGCTTGCGAGAGGTTTTTATCGCATCGCAGTTCAAGGTCGCGAATTACGCATTTAGGTTACAGATTTGCGATTTAACGAAAATAAAAACAATCTCTTCCAACCATTAAAAAACGGCAGAAAAATTAAAAAATTTTCCTCGAGTTGGTTTTCTTCGGAAAAATTTCTGGACACTCCCAGTTTTGGAAGCATTTTGGACGTCGTTTTGAAAGAGATCTCAACTTTAAAGACAGTTACAAATCACAGGAAGTCAAGTTTGAATTGATGGATCTAGTATCTCATGTAGGGTGTTTGGTCGAACAAATTTTTTCTAATAGGGCTGGTGTTGCTTACGATCTTGGTCAAGAACTTGAATGTTATTTGTTTGGTGTTCACAAAATTTATTATTAATTTATTTATATGAAAGTCACCCAAACTGGTCGATCCTTCCGGTTCATTTGATTCGATCCTTCTAGTGAGTGATGGATTTAATCATTCACTTTCAATTTTCTATCATATAGAACAAATCGACAAAATTGAAAAAATTCTGAAATAACTGTATTTCCACGTATAGCACTCTTTGGTGTTTGTTTCGCATTCTACAAAACACGTGTTAACAAATGGCAGCAATGATAACACAATTTAGCCGCATTATTCGGAAGTGTCGTATTCCATGTGGTTAGATTAGATACTGATTCGTTTCTATGACTAGGCAGTTGAAAAAACGAAAGTAAATAAACAAGTTACGAAAGCAATTAATTTATACACTTAATTAGGGGAAGCTCTAAAAGTTTTTCCCAGCGCCTCCGCCATTTCGAACAAATGCCAATTGGCGTGTTGTCGCAAAATGTTTTGATTACCAGTGGAATTTTGCAATTAAACTAAATTTAGTTGATTGGTATCGTAGGTAAAGTGTCCATCTGCAATTCCTGATGAAAAAGTTTTATCTCAAAATCGGTTCCGGTTCCAATATCGATGATCCCGCAATATAAGTATTAATAAATTTGATAACCCCCGGAGATTTTTGCGTAATTTCTAAAATACAGTCAGAGGTCCACTTGAAAGGATATTATTCCGTCACTGGTCATTGATAATAACTTTTTCTATTTGCCTGACTTATCACTAATGGTAGTTGACCCATTTCCATTGCTCTACGTTTGTTTTATTTTCTTCATATTTTTTTGGTTCACACACAACAATCTTGTTTACAGATATCCCTCTCTTGAAAGTCCTGGTCCTGCAAGTTTTTATTTATTCAATAGTTTTTTCTTGCTTTTCTTCCTTTTCATTTCTTCAAAGTCTCATCATTATTAGTTCTCTATTTCACCGATAGTTTTTTTTAACAAAATGGTCACTTTATACTCCTATTCAGTAATTGTTATTTATTTCTGTCTGATAAATACCATTTACGTTAAATTAATTTTATTTTTTAACAATTCGTTAGTTTTACGTTAAAAAGAATTTTAAAAAGCAAAAATTTTATCAACTTTTGTCAAGTTTTTTGTATTTTTTATCATCAAAAGCTACACTTTTGTTTTGATGCATAAATAGGAGGCGGCAAAAATTATGGTGCATCGAGTTACTTTTCATATCATTCGAAAACAGAATCGTCCTATAAATTATTCAACATTGTTATCTAAGTAATGCGGTTATTTACAAAGCAAGATGCCACTTGCAATAATTTTGTAGGTCAACAAATTATTCTCCCAAGTGACAATTCATAAGATAAGCAGTCTAAATTTTTAAAAAACTTTTTAACAGTACCCGCGCGAGCAATATACAGGATGGGGCAATAATGCGTCCGACTTCGATAGCTCGAGTTCTATGATAGGTAGAAACTTGATTTAAAAACACAAATAAACTAGAGAAAAAAGTCTATAACAGGAAATTATTTTTGAACATACAGGGTGAGCCAAGACAATTATACAGGGGCAACTGACATTTTTTTAAATGGAATGTGGTGTGCAAAAGCAGATTTTTCGGAGCCTCTTTTCAATCCAGTATTATTGCTTACTATTTTCAAACCACTTGGATGTAGCGATTTTTTTTTGTGCAAATAATGGCATCTGCATATGCATGTTAAAAAAATCACTACAGTCACAATTATGAGCTCTAAGAAAAAATTAGGTAAAGACTAGTTATGAAACATCTGTGGAATGTCTTTGATCCGGTTTAACTTTTAAAAAATTATACAGGGTGGCTAAATTAAATTTTTCAATTTAGAACTTTTTGAATTGAAGTTTCTCCATTTTTTCAAATGGAATACCTTGTATATTTTTTATCGGTATGATGTAGAAACTAAATACAAACATTTTTTGTATGTACACCCCTATGGCTATTTGTAACCATTTTCGATTTATCGCCCAATAATTACAAAAATCAAGAATAATCCTAAATAATTAGATTGTTTTTTAAATTACTCGACAGATAAAATTGTAGTAAGTGCTCCAGATGTTCTGTTTATAAAAACAGCATAAATTTTTGTTAGTAAGTTGACTTTATGTTTGTATCTTGATCATTTTTTGCATTTTATATTATCGGACAAGAAATACACATTTATCGCAGTTACCTGTTGTCAGTTGTCATTTTTGTGTCTATTTTGAAACATTTGAAGTTTTTTGTCGAGTTATTTGGAAAACGATCTAATTTTTTAAGATTATTCTTGAATTTTGTAATTATTTGGCGATATTTCGAAAATGATTACAAATAGCCATAGAAGTGTGCATACAAAAAATGTTCGTTTTCAACTTCTACATCATATCGTTAAAAAATATATAGGGTATTCCATTTGAAAAAATGGAGAAAATTAAAATCAAAAAGTTCTAAATTGAAAAATTAAATTTAGCCACCCTGTATAATTTCTCAAAAGTTAAAACGAATCAAAGACATTCTACAGATGTTTCCTAAGTAGTCTTTACATAATTTTTTCTTAGAAGTCGTAATTGCGACAGTAGTGATTTTTCTAACATGCATCTGCAAATGCCATTATTTGAACAAAAAAAATCGCTACATCCAAGTGGTTTGGAAATAGTCAGCAATAATATTGGATTGAAAAGAGTTTAGGAAAAGGCTCCGAAAAATCTTCTTTTACACACCACATTCCATTTAAAAAACTCTCACTTGCCCCTGTATAATTGTCTTGGCTTACCCTGTATATTCAAAAATAATTTCCGGTAATAGACTTTTTTCTCTAGTTTATCTGTGTTTTTAAATCAAATTTCTACCTATCATAAAACTCGAGCTATCGAACTCGGACGCACTATTGCCCCACCCTGTATGGCACGGTGTTTCTTCCCAGTGTAAACCAGCTCTATTCGGTAAAATGGCAAGGGCGTTGCGACCCACCCACTTTCAGGTAATTTGCGGCCGGACAAGGGAGGCAGATAACCGTTAGGAAAGCAACGGAAATAAATATTTATTAAGGCGATAAGGAGTTGCTGGACTTCAATAGAGCAGACTGTCAGGTTTGCTGCCACAACCACTCCTACAGCTTGATTTACACAACTTCAAAATCGCCAATTTTGCTTCACGAGTTGTGCCTTAAATTTTACTCGCAAGTGTACAACCAATTCTGAGTAGTTTGGCCGAAATAGGATTTTGTTACAAATTTAATGGGGAAAAAAAAGTTGGGTTGGTCTCTTCCTGGAGGTAGTTATAAATTCTGGTAATTTTCTAGTTTTTCTCCCATTATCGAGAAATTTTTGCTAAAGACGGTAGAAGTAGGCTTATTTTAGCAGATTCTGTAAAAATCCAGATGCGGAAATATTTTTTTACAAATGTCTTAGGGCAAGAGAAATTCTGTGTTGACTATGCTTTTCCTTGCCCTAAGATTTTTTTTGTAGAAAAAAATCTGCATCTTGATTTTTATAGAATATGCTAAAATGAGCCTTTTTCTACCATTTCTACCAAAAATTTCGCGGTAACTGAAGAAGGGCTAAACTAGGCAATTACCTAAATTTCTTTTAAGGGTTCTATCTCTAGGTAACTGGAAAATTCAATATTGTTTCACGTGGGTAATGTTTTTTTAATACCGCGGTTCGAGGAGGCGAGTAAACTTCCGGCAAAAAGTGTTAATGGTAGCATGATGAAATCTTGGTCGAAATTGGCCGAACCTCCGTGGCAAATAGCTGTCCGGTGTCGGCGGAGCACGTGGATTGATGGGGCATGCCCGCACCGCTGTATTCAAGCACGCAACGCAACTCCTCAATTGATCCCTAAATTACAATTCTCGTCGAAGACGGCCTAAAAATAAAAATCGTCGCCTCCATCCCATACAAGAACTCCTCATCTATTTCCGTCAGCCGCCAAATCTCTCACCTGCTTTGCTCGACGGATTCTCCACGTTCATTTTCTGGAGATTATCGTGAAACTCCGCGTACAGCACGCTGTAGGAGTTTATGACCCCGAACAGGATCCCGTTGCAGAAGAAGGACGCCACCAGCACTAACCAGGCGCGGACGCCGCCGTCGGGCGGCACGAAATCGTCGTCTTCGTCGGCGCCGACGTCTTTTTTCGGCGTCGTCGTCCCGTTCTGGATATTCTTGGCGTTGATGATTTCCACTTTGTGATTCACCAGAGTTCTCTCGACGTCTTCTACCATTTTCAATTTATAAGTTGCAAGGCACTTGTCACATTACCACGGGTCGGTTAGTTATTGTTATTTTTTTTTTTTTTAATTTAAGGCAATATCGAAGACCGCACCGAGACCTCACGTGGACACCATCAGCTGTGCCGGGCGAGTCTGATATACGCTGCGCTGCGGCAGACCCGGTGCGTGTGGAACAGTGAATTACGAGCACGACGTCGACGACGACGCTTGCGCTGTTGGAGAATCCGAGATAATCGCTTTCGAAAGTATGGGATTGGATTATTATTGTGTTTTGCTGAAGCGTCGCCCGACTTCCGGGTTAGCTTGCCACCAGGTAAAAATAGGTGATAGCGCTCAGCAATGCCATCATCACTAAGCCTCGTGACGTCTGCAAGATTAGTCACAGACCGACGCCGATTTGAGCGTGTTAGAACGCAGGACTGGAGTTTTTCAGCAGACAGCATCAACCCCAACCCCAAGGTCTCTTCTTAGGTTCCTCTATAAACAACACACAAACTTTTTGCGAACAGTTTAGAGGAAAGACAGAAAATGTCAGCACCTGGAAGAAAGCGACAACGACGCCGACGCCAACGAAGACCTTGATAAGGCAAAAAGTAGAAGAACTAAGACGGATGAAATAATTACGATCATATTTCTGCTAAATTCTAACTTCCCTCCCTAAAGCCAGAAGCACTTCAATAGTGGTTCCAATTTTTGGTGTAAATTGGGGATATTGATTCAAAGTAGTTTCAATAGATGAATCCGTTTAAAACTCCAAAATAGGATTATCAGTTATTGATAGTAGGCATAGTTTATTTTCTAGGGTACCTATAACCTTCTTTTTCTATTGGATTATTTATTTAGGGTACAGCTAATATTGGTTAAAGGTTTATTGATCTTAAGTTACAATTAATCTTATTTCTCTGTTAGATGCCATAGATGTATATGCCATAGATAACTGTATGTTATACAGTGTTAGTAAAAAATATGAAACTTTTCTGGGAGAAAATAATAGTCTAAGACCTTTTTCATTCCAAATTGTGCCAACTATACTTTTACTACTATGCAGTCTTCTTCAATGAAAATTCTATATTCTTCCATATTTCTATTCGACTAAAAGTATACAGGGTAGGGCAATAGTGCGCCCGACTTTGATAGCCCGAGTTCTATGATAGGTAGAAATTTGATTTAAAAACACAGATAAACTAGAGAAAGAAGTCTATAACCGGAAATAATTTTTGAATATACAGGGTGACTCAAGACAATTATACAGGAGCAAGTGTCATTTTTTTAAATGGAATGTGGTGTGTAAAAGAAGAAGCCTTTTCCCAGACTCTTTTCAGTTCAATATTATTGCTGACTATTTTCAAACCACTTGGATGTAGCGATTTTTTTTGTTCAAATAATGGCATCTGCAGATGCATGTTAAAAAAATCACTACAGTCACAATTACGAGTTCTAAGAAAAAATTATGTAAAGACTAGTTAGGAAACATCTGTGGAATGTTTTTGAATCGTTTTTATTTTTGAAAACTTATACAGGGTGGCTAGATTTAATTTTTCAATTTAGAACTTTTTGAATTTAATTTTCTCTATTTTTTCAAATAGAATACTCTGTATATTTTTTAACGATATGATGTAGAAACTAAAAACAAACATTTTTTGTATGTACACCCTTATGACTATTTGTAACCCTTTTCGATTTATCGCCCAATTTGATTGTTTTTCAAATTACTCGACAGATAAAATTGTAATAAGTACTCCAGATGTTTCGTTTATAAAAACAGCATAAGTTTTTTTAGTAAGTTCACTTTATGTTTGTATCTTAATCATGTTTTGCATTTTATATTATCCGACAAGAAATACACATTTATCGCAGTTACCTGTCGTCAGTTGTCATTTTTATGTCAATTTTGAAACATTTGAAGTTTTTTGTCGAGTTATTTGGAAAACGATCTAATTTTTTAGGATTATTCATGAATTTTGTAATTATTTGGCGATATTTCGAAAATGGTTACAAATAGCCATAGGGGTGTGATACAAAAAAATGTTCATTTTTAGTATCTACGTCATATCGTTAAAAAATATACAGGGTGTTTTATTTGAAAAAATTGAGAAAATTAAACTCAAATAGTTGTAAATTGAAAAATTAAATTTAGCCTGCCTGTATAATTTTTCAAAAGTTAAAATGGATCAAAGACATTCCACTAATATTTTCAAACTAGTCTTTATACAATTTTTTCTTAGAACTGATAATTGTGACTGTAGTGATTTTTTTAACATGCATCTGCAGATGCCATTATTTGAACAAAAAAAATCCCTACATCCAAGTGGTTTGGAAATAGTCAGCAATAATATTGGATTGAAAAGAGTCTAGGGAAAGGCTCTGAAAAATCTTTTTTTACACACCACATTCCATTTAAAAAAATGTCACTTGGCTCTGTATAATTGTTTTGGGTCTCCCTGTATATCCAAAAATAATTTCCGGTTATAGACTTCTTTCTCTAGTTTATTTGTGTTTTTAAATTAAATTTCTATCTATCATAGAACTCGAGCTATCGAAGTCGGGCGCACTATTGCCCCATCCTGTATATCAGCATTCTTCTTTTTTTCTAAATCTGCTAAAACCCCTGACCTAGCACATTTGCTGAAAGTTTAATTTGACATCTTCAACGTGTGTACAAAATGATCAACAGCTTTGACCTTAAACAATATTTTCTTATCTATTTTATAACTTCGAGAATTCCAAAATTATCTTCTAGTACTTTCAAATTTCGATAATCCGAGGTTAGTTGCGATTAATCCGCAATTGATACTTGAGATCTGTATCTGTATCTAGCATGTATCCAGATGGTGCAGGAAGTGTGGGAACCAGTTACGTAACTTTTTGTGTTCCTCCAAATTAATTCCAACGTTTACAGCAGGTTCCTAAAAATATAAACCAGAACGCGGTTTCTGTTTACTTCACGAGAAAACAATTGACAGATGCTACAGATATACATATGTATACGTAGAATTTTAGAAGAAAACCAAAATTTTTCCCACGTCTCCAAGCAAAGAGTTGAACAAAACTTTTGACATCAGCAACTCTAACACAAGTTCAATTTAACAAGAATACGCTAAAAATTATTCCACAATTTAGGGGTGAAATTTTTGGGCTTTTATAGTAATATTTTAAGGTCAGAGAGAATAAGAGTGGATTGTCCAACGACCCCTGAGGGACCGCCAATTGACAAAACCTACTGCAGCTTTTTACTACTCCAAATTAGCCGCACGCTACATATACTTTGTAGAATTTTTAGGCCTTCAGAAACTTTTGGTCTGCTGCGGATGGGGGTGAGTGAAACAGCCCCTACGTTAACAAAAACTTTATTGAAATAGAACTACCGATATAGTGAATAGATGAATAACTAAACAGTAAACATCAAACGTAGCTATAGCGTATAAATATAAATAATATACAAAAAACGTCAAAGTATGGGGGTTGGGGTCACGTCACGTCTTAAAAATGCGTATACCAAAGCTAACAATTAACACCCGTACTTGGGCAGCGTACCAGTGTCGACATTTCGGTAGCTCAACGTGTTCCTCTTCAAGGTGTTACCTTTGTGAGGGTACAGGTTAAGCGGGGGCAAGTTGGGATGTTCGATGCGCGTAGGTGAGGAAACCCTGGGTCGTTCGGGAACACCCCTTCGCAGCGTGTTCCCGGAATAGCCCAAACTAGCGCAACGCATATCGGTGTTCCCCCCCAAAACGGGATACTGGACCGTCTCCCGATTATTCTCCATGTCGCTCAACTGGTAGCTTTCTATCAACGGTGTTGGGTCTTCGTAATCGTAGTAATCTACGAACCCAGAATTATCAAAACTGGACTTTTCGCGGACGAGTTTTATTGCCAAACCTTTCTGGTAATTGTAGGTGGTGGGGTGGGAGGAGAGCACCGGTTGGATGTTGAGGTTGTCCACGGTTTCGTAATGGTCGTCGGTGTCGTTGTAGTCGATCAAATCGCGGGGGTAGTTCTCGGATATGAAGTGTTGAGTGCCGTGAGGGGTGAGGGCTGCCCAAACCATGCGGTTGTCTTGGATGTTGGGACCCCCGTGGTACAAGACCGTTTCTGTGGGGTGCACGAGTTTGTTCCCGTTGAGGTTGGCAACTGAAGTGCATTCGCGTGGCTCGTGGTGGTTCTTCGATTGGCGGTGGTCGCGAGAGTGGATGGAACACTCGTTGCCGTCGAACATGTTCATTCTAAAACACCAACAACATCGCAATTCGGTCCATTTGACTTAACAGCACTCACTCTCGACATTTCAGGAGGAACATCGCCAGGAGAGCTCCCAGCAGCAAAACCCCAATGGAGGACGCCACCAGCACCAACAACCAAGTGTCGTCGATTCCTGTCATCGACCAGGTTTCAATATCTAAAACAACCAAAGATCTTCAGTACGGATCTCCTCAAGAACAACAGGAGCTAAAACAACCCCCGACCGGATGGATCCAAATAATTAAATCATTTCCAAGTTCTTGTTCTGGGCTCACCTTTTCTGGACATCTCCACGTAGTCGCCGCTGGTCTCCGGCACCCGGTTGGACGAGGGGAACGACTCGCATAATTGCGTTGCTGAGCATGGGGTTGTGTTGAGTAGTAGATCGGGAAGAGGGTGTTGCAGAAAAGATGGGGCTGGAGGCGGTGGTAAATTGAGGATGCTGTCAGGTGGCGGCCCCACTTCCCAACATTCCCCCAGGCAACCCATCAAACTGTAATCGAATTGGCGCAATTTATTAAGAGATAATTAAGTTTTGTTTTTGTGTTTGAACTTGACACGAATGTTGCTAAAGTGGAGCGCGATAACGTTTTTTTTTGCTAAATTTAATTTAAACAAACAACATGTGGAATTGGGTTCGGGACGATTTAGTTCTTGTGGTTGACAGTTTCCTCGAGAGACAATGGGGGATTTCCGAGATGAACAATAAGAAACGAGACGTTGATGCAGAGATGTCGCGACTTTAATAGTACAATCTCAGATAACAACCAACCAACAGTTATCACAACATGAAGACATTTATAGAGTTCAGGAGTACTTACTTGGGTATCCTCGAAATCCGAAAATGAGCAAATAACAAGATATTGGAGTCCTCGACCATTCGCTTTAAGACCAGACTTAACCCCAATTTTACGCAGATAGTAAAAATTAACTTAATAGTCTTTTGATCTTGGGGGTAGCAAAACCCAGAAAATGTAAATTTAAAAAACTGAACATTGTTTGAAATAAAAGACTTTAAGAAGAAAAATTATCTATAAGAAGAACTTCTATACAAACACAGACACATCAACTGCGAATAAAGAGAATTACTGAAGGAAATGCGCAAAAAAGGGAAGGAAGAGATCAAATAACAGAACACTTATCCATCGGGGTCTTGAAGAGACAAAATTTAAGAATAGGGTTGGTACCAATTGAAGTAGGTTAAAAAAGGACAAATTCCTCTGAAAATAAAACTACAAATCATAGCAGAAGCTAATTAATGCAAATTTGGTTGTTTCAGAAAAGTATAGAAAGATAAAAATGCTCACGAAAAATCCAGGACGAGTTAAAGATATGAGATTCTTTAGGAGTCATGGGGGAATTTATTGGAGATTAAGAAGAGAAGTTGCACCCCTGAACTTCTAAGTGGTCCAAGGCGGTATCAATCTCATTAAAGGGGGCTAAATCGAACAAAGATAGGGCATAGAACAGAAAAAAGAGGAACTTCAACAACAAAATAGTTCTAAGGAATATTTTCAAAATCATGAATGGAATGGCGGATTCCCAAAATTTGAAGAAAATAAGTAGTGGGGGAAATACTTGTCCAAAGTGAACAGATGACTCTGAAAAAAAAGGAAAATCGTAGCTGTAGCAGATTTAAATGAATAAAGACCTATCTGTTTAAGGGGTGCGAGGGAGGAGCATTCTAGGAAAAGGATTTGTAGAAAACGAGCCATATATTAGCAAAATTCTTTACTCTTGGACATAATTAGAAAAATTTGGGGCCAATAGTCTAATCCGTTCACTCAACGGCATTGCCAATAATTACTTTCACTTGTCTTGAGTAAAGTAATTCAAGGTATTTTAATTATCGTGGCAAACAAGATTTGTTCGACCATACGCGAACACGGCACTTGTTAATTTGTCAATTTTACACTAGAGAAGATTCCATTAATTAATTTAAGATTCGTAAAAACTTTGCTTGAAACAATCTTGCAAATTTCAAAACAAAAAACAAAATTAATAATGCACTATGGAAAAACGCAAATCGCGTTGTCCCATTGTACATCTTGAAGTGGGCACTGTCCACCACCCTTTTCCTCATCACAACAAATCTAACCACAAACAACTTGTTGTTCCTTACCTTTATTAAGCAATTATTCGAAAACAACAATGTTTAGCCACTGAGACACCCTATTGAGATAGGGGTGGTATATGAAAATGTGTGCTATCGATTTCGCTGAAACGCATGCGTCGCGACGCCAACCCCGTGCGCTTATTGATTCGGGGTTGAGTACGTAAAACAAGTGCGAGCCGAATGATTTGACACATGTTTAGTCGAGAGCGTTTGAACCTTTCACCCGTTGCCAATAATCGCTAATTGAATGCAGAACTCCAAAGCGTTTCGACAAACTCGCAAACAACAATTTTGTTTTCGACAGCGCTTCCGAAAGTTACTCGGCAATTTTGCCAAATCGCCGGAACAAAGCCCAATTAATTTCGGCAGGAAAACCTCCTAAAATCCTTTTTTAGCAATTTTCATTAGGTAAAGTTTTGTCAGCCAAATTGTTTTCACACTAGTTCTACAGACAACGTTGTATCGATAGTTTACTGTATCTACGTAATTTAATAGTTATAACGTTGCGGCCCGGTTTAGGAGTCTTCTATAAACTGACTAGATAATAAAACAGTAAACAATAAAACAACGTTTGCTAGCGTCGTATTTAGTAATTAGTAACGTATTTTAACAACAATGACTTGTAGCATCAGGTAAGAGAAGACCACTAACCGACTTATGATACCAACTTAAAAGTTTAGTTGTTTAAGATACTTTTGTAGTAATTGAAATAAAAAAATGTATCCTGATATCAAGAATGGAGTGTATGCAGATACATGCAGAATTGATTTTCAGCTGCACCAATTAAGTCCAATTAATCTATCGATAAGCTACCTCAAAAGCCAAATCAAAAGATGAATCTTTTTCTGGTCAATTTTCCAACCTTGCGCAACAATATGTGCCTCGTGAGCAGCGTTTTCTTTTTGGCCCGAAGCTCCCGAGTGCGGTCCTGCGTTTGGTGCTTTAGGCAAGCGCGTGGCAGCGAAGTGTGCCTGGTTGCGTCGTGCGTCACGTCCACAGGTTAATACATCATGTCCAGTTGAACTGAACGTTTCGGTCTGGACGAGGGTGAATTGGGCGATCGAAAAAAATTTTTGGTCGTCAATTTCGTTAGATTAACTTTTAGTGGCGACGTTGTCATGACCATCACCTCCTCAAACATGTAGATAACAGGTGAGATTTTTTTTAAACATTCAATAACTAATCGTCTGATTTTCACGCAATTCTACTTTTGTCGGAACGAAATTCAAGTTTAATTGTGCATCACGAACTATGTGGGTCAGTTCTTGTAATAAATTATTCATTTGACTCGACTGAATCGATTTGGCGGCTAGTACTCATTGCTAGTACCTACCTTATGTAAATATCCAAGCACATAATTGCGTGCGTTAATGTTAGTGGTTATCGAAAATTGCGGTTTCCTGGATATGACTCATTTAGGGTTGATGTCGGGAATTTTTTTCCGTTTCTTCAATTTTGGTGGGTGGCTCAATCTAAAAATAAAGGGGTTGAACAATTAAAAGTTTGTGTTCGCGCATATTACCCTCCATAGAATATCAACACAAAAGACAGTTCATTGATTGCTTCAATACTCTCGTTACAGACGGGAAGGATTAAAAGGAGCTAAAATTGTTGGGTTCGTAAAAAAGGTAATTGCTTTGGTATTGTGACGACAATAAAGGGCGCAAAATGGAAAATAATAGCTGTTGAAACTTTATTGTTGCCATTTCAACGTAACACCGATTACCTAGGTAATGATCATGAAAACAGTTAATTTGGTCGTTAATTGTTATTGTGAACAACGAAACAAACTGAAATCGAGTTAGTTAATTATTAATCAAAATTGTTTTAAGTCTTCCAGAAAATTGGTTCATAATTAAGAAAAAAAAATTCAGATTCAAATAAAATTTGTAGCTTGTCACCCTAAAGACCAACGATTTGGAGACCGCTGGTCCTCCAATTATTTATTATTACAGAGTGTCAAACATAAGTCAAAATTCTACACTAAAACAGTCCTCGTACTCCAGGAATTTTGACGGGTCTTTACTGAATCTCGTTGTTTTTTCTATCGATTTTTTTGCAACTCCAGTCACGACTTTATGCTTATCACCCTTTAACGCTGAGTAGATTTGAATCTTATGCTAAACCAAGTTGTGAGCTTGAGAACAATTTAAACAAAATAGCAGCGCTAATTGCAATTAAAACTTTGTCAAGACACCTAACTGAAACGAAAATTTTAAACTACCCCTAGTTGTCGATCTTTTTTACTTATATAAGATCTGCAAGAGTCTCATCAACTAACTAAAAAAAAATTGAACTACCCTTAGTTGTGTACAAGATTTGCTTCATTTTTGTAAGTGTCTCATCAACTAACTGAAAAAAATTTGTTTAAACTACCCTTAGTTGTCGGTCCTTTTCATACAAGACCTGCATCAACTAACTGAATTTTTTTTTGAGCTATCCCTAGTTGTCGGTCCTTTTCATACAAGACCTGCTTCGTTTTTGTAGGTGTCTCGGAATTTCAAAGAAGACTCTCGAGCTCTCCGGATTGTTAAAATGTTGCCAGAAACGGAAATGCCAACTTTCCCTTTGTGAACGGCCATATGGCGAGGTGGTTGCAATTTTCGAACGGCAAAAGTGGCGAAAAGTTATTCGGAAACTTTACAATCGGTCGCCACCGGGCTCGGAATAACTGAATACGAGATTGAAAGAATGGTGGAGGCGCCGGGTGAATTTAAACGAGAGATACAGCGACATAAATCTGGAAAAGTTTAGAACGACAAACGCCGTCTGAATTGATTAGAAGCATCGATCTTGACAATTCGCAATTAAGTTCGGAGATAATAGGCCTAGAACGGCAATTGCTCCAAAGATCCAAGTGCTTTCCTTGTTTACTACGTTCATCAATTTAATTCTGCGCCGTTATGGAAAAATTACTAGCAATCGAGGAACTGTTGCAGATTGTGAAATTAGGGTCGATCAATGGACAAATAAGATAAAGCGAGAACGAAAAAAATATTAAGCAGTTGATATGACTGTTAAATAAACATTGATATTAACGTGTCACGTAACCACCTTTATTGAACGAGGTTCTCAATCACAATCCGTCCCTTGTCCTTTTCACAATTTTTCAAAAGTTATGCAAAAAGACACAAACTCAATACTACGATAACCCCAACGTCCAACACCATAACTCTCAAATTGTTGAGCTAAATTAATTTTTTTAGCAAATCCTGACCTCTAGACACACCTACGTCATTAGTGGCGATAAACCCGAATAAAGAACGGGTTAATACAAGTATGTAAAAGGTTGTGTGGTGAAGGGATGTTGCTTTCAGGCGAAAATGGTGTTGACCAGCCGCGGGGTGCTCCGCTTCCTCCTGTTCATCGGCGGCTACACCTTATTCCTGATCCTGGGGGCGGCCGTGTTCTCGGGCATCGAAGGTCCCGAAGAACAGCAACAAGTCAAGAAGTTGCGCAACTTACGATCGTCGTTTTTGCGCGATCATCCCTGTGTTTCAGGTAAGTTGGAAATTTTCAGTTAACCCTCGACTATATTTAAATATTAACGAAGACATGTCGCTAATGGTTCGACCGAAGACTTGATGGATCACCGCCAACAAGGGGACGGCATAATAATTCTTTTTCGAGCCCGAACACCGACATAAATAGCGGATAAGTCCCGCAACGGTTTCAATAGCGACAATTTCATTAAAGCTTTGCTGAACAAAGTTGCCAGCTAAACAGCGGAAAGTTTTGGGAATTTCATTATGAATTAAGCGCGTCACTTCCGAATCCCATTACTGATGCGTGAAAGATTACGCCCAGTGTAAAAGGGGGGGCGGTTAAATATGATAATTTTTTTTAATAGCTAAGAGGATTTATTAGAAGAAATTCCGCGTTATGGCAATTTACGACTCATTGCCAGATAAAGAGTCTCATTCTGCTATTCCCCAGTTCCAGAGTTTGCACAGAAGCTGTAAAGTGGACCGATTTACTTTTGTTTCTGTTACAGCTTATCTTTTACACATTCTTCTCACGACGGCCCAAAAGCGTTCTCAGTGGTATTTGAGAATAATACACCTCCACCCAATTGCAGCGCCCTCTCTGGGCGGTTTATACAAGTGCTTTCCTGAACTAATGAAAAGTCCAACTTTTATTAAAATCTAAGATCTATGTCAATTAGAGGCCTGCAACCCCTTCACAAATCATTATCGGCCCGACTCAGAACTGCCTCTTTAGTTAGTTGTGCTTAAATGGCCGAAATCAAATGGTAAAGTCCACCTCTAGAACTTTTCGATGGAGACGTAGCAACATCAATAAAGTAGAAGTGGTTATTTAGTTAATTAACCTAACAGCTTTAGATTGTGCGTTATCCGGTTTAGGATCTAAATCGCGCCCCGCACATGACTACAATTGGATGCCGTGTTACCCCTAATTGGCGTGCCACCCCAAATGAGCGTCACGTGTCTCGCACGCAACTCGTTAAATAACCATCCCGATTGTGGGGCATCGAAAAAATTTGTTTACGTTACGGTCAACGGAACGGTGATAACACAAGTCAAGGGGGTTGCGTTCGCGATAAAGCGATGACCCCACCAGCGGAGTGGCACGATTGATGTTTCATGTAGAAATTTTGTTTTTTTACCATCGACCCGAGTCCTTTTGATCCTCGTTTCGCTTGTAGTTCAGTAATAAGTGTCCGTCTTCTCCATTTACGCGTCCACCCACGGCCCGGGATAATTCGGGAAGGGTAACGCGGTTATAAGGGCGAAGAGGTCCGCTGGTAACGCTTGTCAATCAATCATCGGTTATTATTAGAAATAATATCGTTGGCGAGGGGGGCGCATTATCTTCGCCAATTCTGGATCAACAATAAAACGACTCGATATCACCTATGACCCGCAACAGTGAAGAAACCAAGTCGGGGTAATTAGCCGCAGTTAACTCCATCTTTCCTAAAGCGAGTCAAGTCAATAAGGAAAGTTTCATTAATGCCACAAACAATTTTTTGAAATTTGAGCATCTTCTCCATCGACCTAGCAACGCAAGAGGCGTTGCCAAGTAATTTTTTTCGTCCTTGCTGTCACTTTGAAAAAAAGTTAAAGTGACGTCGTTTCCCAAATTCCCGTAGGTCTCCCTCTCCGAGACCATGGCAAAAAATGGTGTTGGCGTTGCTGGGAATCTTGCGTCATGGCGCTAAAGTTCTGTGGAGGTCCTTCTACAAGTCGCTGCTGCAGGAAATCGAGTCGAGCCAGGCGGCCGCTCGCATCAGATACGAGCAGCCGGATCAGGAAGTTTCCGTTTTCGCTCTGGATATGACGCTGGAAGAGGCGAAGCGAATTCTGGATATTGACAAACTGGACCCGTCTGAAGTGGAGAACCGGTACAGATTTCTATTTGAACTGAACAAGACGAGCGGCTCGTTTTATCTGCAATCGAAAATATTCAGAGCCAAGGAGCGACTGGACTTGGAAATGAAGAAGAAAATCGCGAACGGATGACACGAGGTCGAAATTAATTCAAGGGAGAACCTCTGCAAATTAGTTATTAACTTGGGAGGTGCGCTAAGCTTCCGGCATTAATTTAAATTCCCCGGCGCCGCCGGAGTTTCGATGCAGTTTTAATGGAAATTCGAGAATTGGGTCATAGTTTTGCATAGATCCTCATTCGTGAAAAAAAAAAATCGTTTCGTTGGAGGACTAAATAAAGAGTTTGGTTGGAGTTCTCGTTCTTTATTTTTAGTTATTCGCGAGCTTGTGTCAATAAAGAGAATGCGAACGTTGAATTGGATTACTTTCGCGATCTTTTTGCGCCTACAAAGAATGGGACTGATATCGGACTTTTTCTCTTGTGGATAAAACATAAATCAGTGTTTTCCGCTTGTGTTTTCGAGATGGAGCAAACAAATAATTCTCTGGGCATTTCTGCCATAATCAGTATTTGCGACCTTCAATCGGGATTTATGAGATTTCCGGGATATTGCAATTTCAATGACGCGACCAAATCAAATCCAGGGATGAGACCGCCACAAACAAGGAGCCAAAGATAAACAGCCTCCTGCAAGCACCTCTACGTCCATAGAACTTTGGTACAATTTTATCAGGGAAATCCCAAACTTCGTAAATACTAAGGAACGTAGAGCACTACAGGAATTTGGAACTGTTATTAACGTCGTTAGAGTGCTGATTCAATCAATTTGTCTCATCTTATTCATTTTTGTGCCCAAGAAGACAATATACCTTTAATAGAATTTTGATCAAAGGTTCCTGGATCCTGTCATAACAAGTGGCTAGGGAAAGAGGAAGAAACTTTATTACAATTTGATTGACCAAAAGATACTGTCAGTGGAGTCAGCAAAAGGATAAAATTTTATTCAGTTCTTGACTCTTGACTGTTGAAGCGAGGAGAAAGTCCGTTGATCGTAACTAAGTGACAACTTTGCTTATGTGGATGTCTTCCATAACGATAAAACTCTTGACCAGACTAGGCGGCATCAAGAATCAAGATATGGCGTGTGGAGTGCGAAAAGTTATCTTTGTTTGGTCGCAACACTACGTCTAGATCGTTGGTCATTGGCTGGAACTCGGGTTGAAGAGCTTCCTTGTTGTCCTTTCCAGTTGGACTTAGCAACAATAAGCCTAGAGACTGGAAATATTGGCAATATAACAGTAGGTCCTTTCTTGTTGACGGGTCACTATTATAAATTTAGGTATGACTCACTGAGACAGAAGATAATTTGGAACTTATCATCCACTGACCTTCTTCTTTTAAGTAACCAACGATAAGGTGGGTAGTTACTGCTACAATTAGGCTAATTGACTGATTTGAAGTAATGAACCTGGGGCCTAATTAGACAATTGTCGTTCTTGGGCATCCAAGAAACACCTCAAAAGCAAAACACGGCCTCAATTAGGAAGTGGGATCAAACGACACCTAACGAATCGATCACGTGTCGTCTTATCACAAGCAAACAGATAAAGCATTCAAATCCTTGTATATTTAAAATTTCTTTCAGTATTTCAACGACTACCGTTCAACCTGCGACTCGGCCGGTTTTCTCGCCCCTATAATTCCTTTCTATGTTCTAACGAAATGGAGGTGCGGACTATTTTGTGGCGTAATTTTAGTGCTAAAAACGAGTGGTTCTTTTTGGTGCGAAACGACTACAAAAGCGAACACTTATAACCATGGCCGTTATTGACCTAGCCAAATTGAAAATGAATCGCAAAACTACATACGGAACTGTCATGACATTGTTGAACAATAATACGGAAAAACACTTTTTGCATCCGAAGTTTTCGCGACACTACAAAGGAACCAAATTGCTGGGGATGTGCAGAACTTCGTTCCTCTTTTCCGTTTATTTGCTCCTCTACGTCATGTTTTTGGTTACTGGGGCTGCGGTTTTTAGCGTTTTGGAATCTCCGGAAGAGAGGGCGATTAAAGCCAGAGTTGACGGGGTTGTACACAAGTTCTTGAGCGACCATCCGACCGTTTCAGGTTAGTTACAGTTGGTTCAAATAATCGTGTTGATAGCAACAAATCTAGAAGTCAATAAACATTATTAATAAAGATATTACAAAGTTGGCAATCAAAGTTCAAAATGCAAGACTCAATTTTAAAAAAAAAATTATCGAAATTGTAGATACAAATTATTTCTGCAGAGACTTTTTGGAATTTTTTTGGATTTTAACATTGACTTTTTAAAACTTTTATGTAAATCAGTATTTCCAAACTTTTTATTCTTTTGATGGTTTTGAAGTTATTATTATTATTTTTCTGGTTACCTACGTCACATAATGCATCAAAATAGATTTCTATCTCTAGGCGGAACTGAAGTATGCGCCAGACAAATCATTTCTTAGTCCGTATGCACCAACCTGGAACTGTGATCGTCTAAGCCTAAGTGTTTACCCTTTTTCAAATTTGACTATCAGAGAAATGTGAGAAACTGCACGAAGGCTCTATAAGTAAAGTGTCTTGACACAACCCGACTAAAGTAATTTAATTTCCTACCTTAATTAGATAGCGCCCCACTCAACGCAATTATAGCGATAGTAATTAACAGTTTTTACAAAGGTTAGCGGAGCACTCTGTCGATTCAAGTAACAACTTTTATTATCCCGTAAAGCGTCCAGTACGGTTAATATAGATTTTTCATTAACTTTGCCATCACTATTTTATTTCTGGCGATGCGCTGCAAAACTCAATTACAAGCGTCAATTAAAACTTTATTCCAACAATACTGCGAGCACGTTTTTGTTTCAAGACAGAACAAAACTAATTGTCCGCTACCCTCCAGATTTGCTGCGGCAATTACCTTCCGTTCTAACAATCTCTTCAACACTCAGTCGGACGTTTCGATTCCAATTTTTATTGAATAATAATTTTATCTTTTTCTTTGTAGATCAGCAACTGGAAGATTTGTTAAATGAAGTGGTGAAAGCCAGCAACAGGGGAGTCTCCGCCGCCCGCAACGCTTCCGGGGAGCCTAACTGGAGTTTCGGGCAGTCGCTGTTTTTCTCCAGCACCGTAGTGACCACCATAGGTAAAATCTAACAAACCCCGATCACTGTTGAAATATTTGTTTGTAGGATATGGCCACGTAACGCCTCTCAGCAGAAGTGGGAAAATCTTCTGCATATTGTACGCCATGATCGGCATTCCTTTGACGCTAGTTCTCCTCTCAGCTTTAGTTGAAAGACTGCTAGTCCCCACAATTTGGCTACTGCAATGGCTGAACTCCCGGCTAGGGCACCTGTATCAGCCTTTCAACATCCGGCTTTTGCATCTTTTCATCATAGGTAACCAAAATTACGTTGTCATATCGGAAGAAGCATGAACCGCTATTGATTAGCGGTTAATTTCGAAACTCCTCAGCAGCTTATCCGTTGGGCTTATCTGACCTTGAAACTAGTTCATGTAGTATTTAGTCTTTCGATAAGCTGAGGGCATTGCATCTAGAAAAAGACACGGTTCTGTTTATTCGGTATCGTTACATAACACCTTCGCCGTTATCGCTGTAACTATGGCAGATAACGAGTGCGAAGACCGGAGCTTGAGGTTCCAGTAATTGCAACGGTCCAATTATGTTCCAGTATTAATCTTAATTGTGGCGTTCCTGCTGGCGCCAGCAGCCGTCTTCGCATCGATAGAGCCGGATTGGGACTACCTGGACTCGATTTACTACTGCTTCATATCCTTGACCACGATAGGGTTGGGCGACTACATCCCCGGTGACTCGCCCGACCAACCATACCGTCCCCTCTACAAAATCGTTACGACAGGTAATTCGTCGGCAACTTACCGAAAAAAATCCTAACGAACTTTTGCAGGCTATCTCTTCTTCGGCATAACTTTTATGATGTTGAACCTGGCGGTCTTCTACGACATCCCTCAACTGAATTTGGGTTTGTTGTTCTCGAGCACGGAAGAGGCCAATTCTGAAAAAGTCCGACTGGCCGGAGCCGGGTTGGGGCTGCAATACGGCGCGGGCGCCGCTTACAGTCCCAACGGCGAAGACAACACCCACCGACACGTTGTGCGGGTTAGGTCGCGAAGGGATGATAGTCCCAGTCCTGAGGAGGCGGCGCCAGTTAAAGAGCTCAGACTTCCCTGATTGGGCACTCAGTAATTTTTTTTTACCAACTGTCGGGTTGGGCTAACGATGAGAGGAATTGAGTTTTGTTTGCTTGAAACAAATTTGACTGATCGACAGGCGCTTTTCGATAAATTTTTCAAAGTTGCGTTAGTCCAGCCGTTATTCTTGTAGCAATTGAATGTTCGCAACACCAAAGCTTAACAAGCCTACATAGATTCAACACAATTCGCCATGTAGTTCAATGCACACACTGACTGTTAACTTATTTGAATAACATGATATCTTATGATCAGTACCTAACTATGTAATAAGAATAATTTACGATAATTTGCCAAAAATTATAGAGTATTTTTACGAAATTTTTAAATATACTTTATTTTTACAAATATCATAGTTAAAGAACAAGTGTATACAATCAACAGTGTTACTTATGTCCTATGTGTAGCTCATAAGAATATTGGATATCATCTGTCTCAATTATTATTGTGGACCAAATAAACGTAAACGTCTGGAAGCCGGTCTATTGCCTCCGCCTGATCAAGAAAAGAAGTGGAATTTTCGAAATTTTATTCAAAAACCATTTATAATGTCATAAATAATAATTTCAGGAAATCTAACGCTTCAGATCGAATTTTGACTGTTCACAAAACTACATCAACATTCATTCCACATGATTCTTAATACTTAATTTGTTTAAGCACAACACATACTATTCCTACGTAACTTAACTCAATTGCGCCTGTGCTTTGTCTTGTAAAGAAAATAATTTAGTTTTGGTCGCGGCATATTCGCATATACCCTTTCACGTGTCACCTAATATCATTGAAACAATTTCTTCATAGATTAAATCTATATTATAACGCTCACATGACTTTACATCTACGAGCTTTAAATGTACATACAAAATGAGTACTGATATAAAACATAAAATAATACTAGTGCTAGTAGTAGAAAATTATTTTAGACTGATCTAAAATTATATTAGCAAAAGATGAAAACAAAAAACTCTGCTCTAACTAGACGGAGACACTTTCTATATTTACAATTAAGGCTCCACAAAACCAAAGCCGGTTTCATTGTTCGCGCCACTTTCCCACCTGAGTTTATAAAGTAACACTTGTATTGCAGTGGCGCGAATAGCGATCTTTGTGCCTACTTCGAAACTTCCGGCTCCGTCAGGTGAGAACAATGCGAGTTTAATGCGCCGACGCATCCCCGATTCATCAAGAGATGCGCCCAAAATCGAACAAAACCTATTAAAATGACACAATGAATAAATAATCAATAGTCTTCCATTATAAAAAATGGCCAATATATAATTATGTATAGCTATGAACATTGCAACGTAATAAAGAATGCTATCAAGACACATTTCCATAAATAAAATAAATATAAGAATATGTTTAAGGCCTAAAACTGTATATATTTTTACTATTTTCAGTACGTATAAGTCCAGAGTTAATTGAACTGGTCGAAATATGTATTGGGAGCAATCTTTCCTTCAATAAACGTTAATCCAACACACCATCACAATCTCGGAAAGAGTCGCGGTTGTACTTGAAATTCGATCATAGGTGAATTGAAAATATAAAAAATATACATAATGAAACTTTATGATTAACCTGTGAATTGTACGATTACTTCCGTGAAGAACGCTTCGTCTTCCGTGTAACAGCTGCTTTCGGGGGTGGTTTTTGAACTTTCGACGAAGACGCCGTCGCCTTGGGCGCCTTCACACCTGCAAACAACCACCTACATCAACAAAATTGACATCAAGCCGATTCCGAACAGCACGAAAAGAAATAACCGACAGTAGTTTTAGCAAAATCAACTCGTTTCCAGCATCATGAATTTTTTATTATTAAAATTGATCACAAAAAAAATTACAGATTTCTATAACAAAGTATTGCACTGGCAGATTTTAATTTAGTTTTGGCGTGCCGGTGGGAGCGTAGCGGAGTAATGTCTTTATTTTGTCGTCCTCCGCTCTGTCAAAGCGGAGGGAGAGTGGTGCCATCCTCCGCTTGGAAACGGTTGCTTCTCCGCACTTTTAAATAAGCGCAAGGTTTTACTACGTGAGTAGTGAAGGCTAATGTTAAACTTTATCTCACAACACCTCTAAAAATCTATAAAGCAACTTTGAAAGCAATTAGTGAAAGTAATTAAAATAAAGCAAAAAGCCAACGTTGCGAGTCACATCCCCTGTGTGTTGTTCAATGGAACTCTTTTATTGCTACAAAAATAAAAACTTCTTTAGTGAAACCTACTTTTAGCGGCTGGCTGATTCCTGCTCAGGTTGCTGCTGGCCACCGTCGTCTTCCTGGCCATCTTAGCCAGGACCCGCGCCTTTTTGGCGTCGACAACTGGGCTAATTTTGTTGTGATTTTGATTATCGCTCCTTCTCTTAGCTCGATCCATCCTGGTGGAAGCCGTCGCCTTTTTGGGCGACGACGGCTCGACCACCGGCGTCGTCACCTTTTTCGGGGGCGGTCGTTTGGGGGCCGATTTTTTCGGCGTTTTCGCCGCCACTTTCCTGACCTTCGCGTCGTCCGGCGATTTGGACGTCGTCGCCGTCGCCGCCGCCGGCTTTCGACCCGATCGCAACGCCGACGCCTTGCGTTTCGTCCCCTTGCGCTTCTTCAGCTGGCTTTCTTCCTTGTACAGAGACAGATCTACTGAAATAATTAAAGCGCAACTTGAAACTTTCAAAAGTGGCAATTGGGTAATGGCGAAAAGCGGGGCTCAACCGCGGGCCGCAAAATTATAACACGTTGTAGCAGCGAGCTGCAGGCAAAATTCAACCGAGTAAGTGGCATTTCTACACAACTGCTACTAAAAATAAGTTTTGTTCAAGCGACCTCATCGGAAAATAAGGGTTGATAAAAAAATTTCGCAACCCTACATTGACTCCAAAAATTTACAGGGACCATCACAAAATCTAATATGGTTAGCCGCAAATGGACTAGGTAAACGGCCACAAAATTTAGAGCAGTTTGGCTGTGGGGTACCCGAAACAATGCTTACTTCCGTCGGGATGTTCCTCGGTCAAGGACGGTGACGTCACTTCCCCTTTCTCGACGGCAAGAGACCTCTTAAGAATACTGTCGGTTCGCTCGTGTTCGGCCGGCGGCAATCTGTATCTTCCTTTATCTACACGTTCTAAATTTAAATTTGTTAATATACAGTCAAAATCTGAAAAAAAAAAACAAGTTACTATCAAAACTTTCTTTTGTTTTAGTGCTTTTTTTACCCGTGTTGTCATAAAAATCGGGCGTGTAAACCTCGCCCGATTTCTCGTTTTTGTCCTGAGATAGCCAGCGAATTCTGATTTTTGGAGAAGTCCTATAAATATTTTGTACAGCTTGACATATATAAAAACTGCCTTCTGAGTTTCGCACTGCCAAAAACTCGTTTCTGGAAAATAACAACAATAATAACAGGAAACTCGTTACGTTGACGTCACGAACTTGTAAAAAACGATTAATTTGTCGTCGCTATTTTTCGTTTTCGGAGTTGAAGAACTGATTTTAGTGATAATTTCTATTTCCGGCAGAGGACTCTGGTAGGGCTGAGTTCGTATCCGCATCCGCTTGCTCTTGCCCACCGCACTGGGCGACTTTTGGGTCGACGAAGGTTTCGCGTCAGATTTGGAACTCTTTGGTGATTCACCATCGGACTTGGGGGTTTTGGACTTCCGCGTCGGCGTCCGGGGCGTCGCCGCCGCCGCCGCCTTCTGCACCGGAGTGGTTTTCTAAACAAAACAAAAAAAATTAAGTAATTTCCCAAATTTTTTGGCACTCTTCAATCACTCACTTGTTCCTTTTCCTTGGCCTTGGGCGTTGTTTCCGTCACCTCCACGGTCGGAGTCGCTTCAGTCGCCTCACCGGACGTTTCTCCACCCTCAACTTCCTCGCTCTTCGTTTCGCTTTTCGCGTCTGAAGCAACGGCAGCGTCCGCACTCTCGGTGGCGTTTTTCGCTGCGACACTCGGCGCTATACTGGGTACCGTCTTCTCGACTGGGGTTGGTAACGACGCGGAACTTTCCTCTGCGACTTTGGCGGGTTCAGATTTTTGTTTTTGCTCGGATGCCGGTGGCGGGGCTGGAGGTGTTTTCTCTTCGGGTTTATCGGCGGCGGGTTGTGGAGGCGTTGGCGGTACCGATGGTTTCTCTTTCGGGGGAGTAACGTGGTTTTCTTGAAGTTCAGGCTTAGTTGGTGATTTCGTTTCCGGCGTTCCGTTGGATTGGGGCTTTTCCGATGGTTCGGCGGGAGCCGGCAGATGTGTGGCGGACTGCGGCTGAGTGGCGGGTAAAGTCTGACTCACCGGGGGTATCGGGTTCTGCTGCAGACACAACCAAAGTAAATCGATAACATCGACGCTCAGCAAGAAAGTAAAATGTGACGTCACACGAAAACCATGTTAAATGCTCACTATTGGTATTTCGAAAACTCTCCAATTAAGTAAAATTACACCAAAACACTAAAAATATTTTTAGCCTAAACAAATAAATACAATCAAGATATCTGAAATATGTGAGAGCGACATACGGACGTCGACCCTAATTTTAATAAAATTCCAGAAAAAAAAATTGACGAAACTTTATTTTATTGGGTCTAGTTTGCGAAATACCGGTGAATGGTACTTAATTACGTTGGGGGGGTGTCCGAGGTTTGGCTGGTATCCGCCCGCGTAGGGCGCGTTCTTGGGGGGTGTGTACGTTTGTCCCCCGGCGGCGGCCTGGCTGACGTTCGGTACGGGATGGTTGCTGGCAGGTATTGTCGTCGATGGACTGTTCGTTGAGTAGTGTTGGGGGGCGTTGGGCACGTTCAATGGGGAATAGTGGTTGGTTTGGTGAGCGGGATTGGGATGGTTGTGGGCCACGTTGGGATTGCCGTGAGGCAAGTTGACTAAGCTCTGAGGCATATGGGTGGATGGTTGCCCGTAGGTACTTGGGGTGCTCTGAGGGTGCATCGGCTTGTTCAATTGGCTCGCAGGTGGATTCTGCGGACCTGACGACGTCAACACGGGCTTCAACGCTGAATTCATTATGTCACTGATTCAACATCTGAAAACTACAAAAAAACACTATTTTGAAAAAATAATTTAATTCCAACAAATTAGTTCTCTACTAATCACGCCAATTGTGACGTCACGGCCCGTTTCTTAAACCACGCCCACTTTGTCGAGCCTTTCAAGAAAATTCCTCCAAAAGTTTTCATTCGATTTTAATGCCGTTCTCACCAGTAAATTAAGTAAAAAAAAGATCTTGTGCTAGGTTACTGCTTAAAAGAAAAAAATATTCATATTTTTAATTTCGTTACAGAACCACCGCAAATTTATATGCCTAGCACATTAAACAAGTATATTATATGTAGAATGGATAGACACTTATAACTTTATTACACTAAAATGTATTTATTTACGAGCTAGAAAAAAACATAATTCGTCGTGCGTACAGATAATAACTAAATGTTCGCACGTCTGGTTCATTTGCTTTATTAGCGGAAAGTGAGTGGCGGAGACCGGCCGATCAGCTGATGAACAGGGCTCTTAAGGGCTATAATAGTTTCTGCTAAGGGCGCCACGTCACCTAATTAAATTCTGGGAACTATTGTGAGTTATGAACTGACGCGATATAGGTAAATGCACTAATTGATCTTCACGGGTCACTTCATCGTTCCAATTTCCCAATCATTGGTCTTCTATCCGAGGTCGCTTGAATGTAGTAAATTGCCAACTTTAATTTTCTCAATGTAGATATTAATAACGTTTTCGTCCATATCCGGTTTGATTAGCAATTAAAAGAGTTCTATCTGCGTTGATTAGAGACCTTCCAAACTACCTTATTGTTGTTGTGACAGAGTAACTGTTGCACCAACATTATCAGGATAAACCTCAGAACTTTAACAATCATAGACATAGTTCAAGTGTTGACGTCAATGTGTTGTTTTAGTGTCACCATTTAAGCAAAAAATAAGGCACGACTCGTGAAGCGAAATCGACGACTTTGAAGTTGTGTATAACGGGCTGTAGGAGTGGCTGTTTCAGCGTAGGGGTAATAAATATTTATTCCACTGAGAGTCTATACGTACCCGAAAGGTCACCCACTTTCCTCGCCCGACAGCAAATTACTTGAAAATGGGTGGGTCTCAATGCCCTGCCCGTCCTACCGAATGGAGTTGGTTTACACTGGGAAGAAAGATCGTGCCTTATTTTTTGCTCGCCATTGTACCGGGCGGTCCAGAGTTCACTCTCAAAATGAACACAGATTTAGCAAATATCTCTTTACTGACTAGTATCCACAAAATGGCCACAAATAATCATTTATGGTAAGGTATACTTGAATTAAGGGTGAAAACGAATGTATAAAGCGTGTGCTATGCAAACCCTTCCAATTTCCAGACTTTAAGAAAAACTATATCACATTATGAAATGGTACTTTAGAATCTTGTGAAGCAAACTATGATCTGTGCCTTTGGAGAAAAATTTATCAAATTGGCCCCAAAATTTACTCATGAGATAAAACCTCGGACGTTAAAAAAAGTGTTCCAAAAATAAAAAATTTCTGCCAAAAGCACAAATGTTTTGTCTTAGTTCAAAGATTGTGCAATTATATTAACGAAAGCTATTAAATAAGACTAAATGTCATGTAACAGGTTTTGTTACCATTGCCCATTTTTTTTGAGGAAGTTCTGGACGTAAATAGTTCAGAGCCTGTGAAATAGATGGCGCGTTTCCAATTTTTGTTATTAGTAACGTTTTCGCGCTTTCTCCCCATGACACTTTCTTAGGGCCGGTTTTACAAAAGGGGAATTTACCAGGTATAACGCTATTCCGGAATAACTCGCGATAAATGCGCTTTTACGAATATGTAGTCGAATAAGATCCAGGTATAAACTGTGGACCGAAGGTATGTAAACAGACCCTTAGTCCGGAGTAGTTATTCTAGTGCTTATCCGACTTTTGTAAAACTTGCCCTTAGAAGGGCGTTTTGGTAGGCGGCAAGAATATAAGTTGCAACGGCAACCCACTACAGATTTCGTTCAAGATGTCGCATCCTCTACCATGACATCTGCCGGTGCGTAACGTCAGCAACCGATCAATTAATTATCACAAAGAGTGTGAAAACAAACTAAATTTCCGCCCGTAACGACGCCACGCGGGAATTTTTTGAAGTTTGTCAATCGGTACCCTTAAAATTAAAACCTGGCATATTTTTGGACAAAGCAACCAAAGTACTTTTCACAGTATTTTTTTAAGATTACTTGTTAATTAGAACTTTCATACATAATACCATCCTATAAACCGAGGCCGGTATTTGCAAAACTACGGCTACGCCACTGCCTTAAAGCCGACCATTTGCAATAATTATTGGAGCACTCCACAGATGGCGCTGCGCAAATCAAACACGTGCGCTTGACTAACGATGTCGGGCGATTATAAACAAAGAATCCAATGTACTGAAAGCAATTATTTCATATAAATTAGCGCATGTAAAACAAATATTAAATTTTAATATCGCGGCAAATTTTCAATTAAAAGGGACGCCAAAATTTGACGAAAATACGTCAAAACTTTTTGTAGAGTATGAATAATCTAAAAACCGACCTGTCCAGTACTTCGTCCACTTATTGTAGTTGAACACTTTAATATTTGAACATTACTCGCTCGTTGAAGATTCTGCTGTGGGACTAGATGACTAGAAGGTTGTTTGCTTAACTTGTGTTGTGGCCCCTCCAAAAATATGGGCCGGACCAAAAATGATTGACAGGTCGCTTTCTAGATTGCTCGTACTCTAGACTCTAGTTATGTTCATGTTTTGATATTGGTGATTGACAGGTCGGTTTCTAGATTACTCGACTCGTACTCTAGTTAGTTATGTTCAGGTTCTGACTTGGATAGTCCCGCACGTGGTCAACCCGCAACCGTAAATTCTTCACCTTGGGTGCCAGCAGGTAGGTACGTTATTGGGCTCGTTCATCACCCGGTATTGTCTACTTTGATGGGTTTTGACCATTATGCCAAGGTCGCATCAGTTATCCCAATATTGTTGTAGTGCTGGCCAAGCGCTTTGGTGCTATTTCACAACAAGACGTGGTCTGCGTTGCAATAATCGTTATTGTTTGAATAAATAAAATGGGTTAGGGTAAAGGCTGGAACGAGAAAATTCACACGACAACAAGCAGTAGTAATCAACAAGCGGTCACTATCACGGGTCACTATTTGTCTATGGAATCAAGGTTAGTTGGTTAGATTGCACATTGCACGGCCAACTTTGATCGAGTTGCACAAAATTCTCGCGAAAACAAAAATGCGTCGCGCCGTCAAATCCGCAAAAAGTGGGGTTCGGTCGGGGGCACCGCGGTGGTGTTGCCCAAAATTAGCCGAATTTTTTCTCCTCCCGTACCGATGCCCTTGAAAATTGCCCCCCAGGCGTTTTCCGGCGACGAACCGCCGCCACCTCCGAACTCACTCACATTTCGACGCGACCGTTGCGATAATACGACAAAAGTAAACACGGAGTCACCTTTGGGGCCACATGCCCGATTCCGTCCGTTTTTCGTCGTCTGACAGCGACTTTAACCCCGGCCCGGAGGCGGCATCGCCGACGTACCCGGCGCGTTTCCCGCAACAAACACGAAAAAGCCGAAAACCGCCTCCCGCGACCAGCCACGCCACCCCCGGAAATGCCCACGCACGCCACCAAACACAAAAATGCGCTTTTTGTTTACGGCGAACGGCCAGCTTGGGGTTGAGACACCGATCGGAAAATCGAGGGAAACGCTTCCGCCGCCGACGCGAGGGCGGCAATCGACCGAAATTAGGGTGCAAAAGGGCGCACTGGATGGAAACTAACGGGATACTCACGTAAATCCATTGTTTTCGAGGAATTTCGAAATGTATCGGACAAACTTTTCGGTCACTTATGGCGTCTGTGTCGCCGTACGTATACCTCTTGCCGCTGTTGTCGCTTGTCGGTCATTTCTCCGAGCGTCTCTCTCGCTCGCGCACAGAAGCCCTCTTGCTCCGTCCTTTGCGCACGCATCAACATGGCAACGAAGCACGCAGGCTAAAGCGCCGTTTACAAATCTCTTTTCGCCATAAATTACCGCTAGAGGTGTGTTGGACAGAACACCACAAATTTATAGACTATAGAGGCCGTCACTGAGCACTGACCAAGTTGGCGGTTTATCGCGCAATTTCTGATTAGCCGTATTTATTTTTGTCCTCGTAATTGTTGATTTAATCGATTCTATTGCATTTTGCAAGGTTGACATAAACATGAGACTCATTTATTGAACCTTTTGGATGCTCGTTTTGCGTAAACATTTCAAAAACGATTAACAGCACAAATTAAACGCAGTGGCGTCCCTCAATTCCATACAAATTAATTAACTTGGATCGAACTTACCAATTAAATTTTTATGGAAACAAATATAATGTACACCAGATTAAACCATACATCCCTTGCACTGTCCACCAGAAAATTTAATGAGCATCAAAAAATCTAAATGAAACCCAAATTATTATACATCAGAAAATGAGAACATCACCACTAAAATAACTACGCTGCGTATTGTTTTACCATTGCTTACATTTTAAATTCTATATGTCTATCAATTTTACTAAATGTTCACCAAATTTAGAACGCTCAAGTTACGAGTCCGTGCTGTACATAAAAAATATTCGCGCTATCCATTTATATTTAGTGTTTCTCAAAAAAACTATTTGTGCGTCAAATAATTATTCTATTACTCCAAAAATAAGATATGCTCGCGCTTCTCTCCTTGCCGCTTGCGCTTCCAGACAAGAGGCACGCGAAAAAAGTTTTGTACAAGGTCAATTCAGGGCCCTGTATTTTTTTTAAAGCACGATTAGAAATTACCACTAAAAGAAGTTTTACGTTTTACATAATGCAAGCCAATCACAGCAAAGAATTTATATATTACGGAAATCAATATCTTTTTTTGTGCAAACCACTTCTATTTTTACTCTTATTTTCCTTGCTCTAACACATCTACATCTATAATTTTGCATAGAATTATTTACCATTTGCACGACATTTTATTGCTTGTGTATTTTTGATCAACAAATAGTATTTTTAACTGCTAAATAATATAAGACACTGTCGAAAATTGAATATCTGGGTATTATGTTAGAATTAAATGCGGAATAAAATTTGGTGAACATTTAGTATTTATGGTCAACAAAAGTTATTTTGGCGAACAAAATATATAAGAGGCCAGCATTATGTCAATATTTGGTTGTCGCTTTAAGATTATGTATTTTCTTAATTTTGGTGAGCATTTAGTATTTTTGGGAAATGAAAGTATTTTTTTGTATAAAAATATTGGGTAAATTTGGTAGACTGTTAAATACCATTCAATTTTTATTACCTGAACACCTCAACACCATAAGGACGAAGAACCAACCAACATGTTGGATCTGTAATGCGTCCCTCATCTTAAGTAAATGTCCAGCTCTGTAAGTTTAGAAGAGGAACTCTATATCGGATGTCCTAACGCTACTGAAACATAGGGGAATAGCATGGAAAAATATATTTCCTTAATATACAGGAAAGATGGCGCCTAATTCAAGAATACCGCCAAAATGACGTGACGTAACCTCAATATTAGTATTTTAGGGGATGAAAGTTGACCGTCAAGATAGCTGCCGTATAAAATATTGAGTTGAAATTTTTGATTGGGGTAATCGGGTGCGGAAGGGCGAGCCGAACGGTTGTTTGTTGTCGGTTAAAAATATTGACCGCGCTCTACTTTCCAGTTTTTGGCAAACCCTCGCGTAAACGCACCATTACCGCTCGATGTTTTCGGGCCCGCTAGTACGTTAGCAATGGAGGATTGACGGTAACTTGTCAATTTTTTGTCGGCAATGGAGAGGGCAGGGTTGTTGGTAAATTCGACGATTGTTGACAACAACTCATTGTCGGTCGGTTGATTCCAGTTGAATTCGTTGGCCGCTCTCTCATTACTCATTAGTCTTGCTCATCGGTCATTGCATTGTTGGTGTTCGCCGCTCGACGTCCTGCGACATGCAGCAACTAAACCCAAAAAAACAGTAGTTAATTCTTAATGATAGTGATGCGATAATAACTGAACAAATAATTACCCACGACAGTGACAACAACACCGTTTTCTTTTTGACTCGAATCACAAAGCAAAAGAGATCTTGATGAGGGGCCACGGCGTGCAGGCTTCCGCTGCAAAATGAAGATGACCCTATCTTCGCCAAACAACAGTAATTCGAGTAATGACAAAATAAACACCAACATCGACAGCAAGTGAGTATTGTCGTCGTTTTGGAATTGCGTGGAGTTAATGGAAACTTGGCAGGTCGGGGAGCCCCAGCTCGAGCCCTCGGAGCAGCCCGCGGCCCTCCCCACGACCACAAACTAAACGCGACCATTCAAAGCCCGAAAACCTCTTGACCGTCAATTACAAGGAACCAGTGCCAGTTAAACAAGACGGCTCACCTTCGGTACGTTTCAAATTTACCCAATTCCCGGATTACCATCTCCTTGTCATTTCAATTTCGATTCAACAACTCGTGAATAATTAATTACACTTTTAACGGAAATACTCGTTGGTTTGTTGTGAAATGGTAAGTGTTGCTTTTGCTTCGGCTCCTCATTAAATCTCCTTAAATAAATAGAGTGAGGTAACGCGTTTATCGCTGAAATAGAAACACTTTCGTTTTATTATTAGGACATTTAATTACCGGAATTGTTTCACTTTCGTTCCCTTGTCTTTTTTTTTGAAAATACTTGTGCAATGAACCGTTTGTGGAATGGCGAAATTGTGTTTCAGAGCCAGGAAAGTTCGTTCGGCAGTCGCATAAGCAATTTAGATATCTCGCTAGATTTGATCAAGCCGGAAAGTAGCACAGGGATCAACAAAGAGAGGAAGGATCCGCGAGGCAAGAAGAAATCCTGGTTCAACTCGTTTTATCCCACCTACAAATCGCGTTCTGGCGACTTCAAAAGGACGTTCAAAGACGTCCCAGACGACGAACGATTAGTCGTAGGTGAGTAAAGTAGGGGAGTCGGCGGGAATACATTTTTGAAATATTGACGTTTAAATTTGAGGTTAGGTCATTGGAGCCGCCTTGGTTGAAACCCCAGAATTGCCGATTCTTTTGTTGTACGCGCCTGTAGGAGGTGGCGGGTCAAATTTTCAAGAAATTATGCGTAACACTTTGGCAAAACTTGGAAAAGGTTTAAAATTTTCGAAAAATTATTTTAACTAAATGGGAATGTGAGGTTAGGTTATTACAGCGCCATCTAGATGTTGGTGGCTTATAGTAAAAGTTGTTGATATTAAGGGTGCCAATTGACAAACGACAAAAAAATATCCGCGTGGCGTCGCTACGGTCGGAAATTTAGTTGGTTTCCACACCTTTGTGATAATTAATTGATCAGTTGCTGAGAGGATGCGACATCTTGGACGACGAAATCTTCCATCTCTAGTGGGTTGACCGTTGCAGCTTCCATTCTTGTCGCCTACCATAACACTTTTCTGAGAAAGTGCCGTCGTGAGAAAGAGCGAGAGCGTTGTCAGTAAGAAAAGTGGGAAACGCGCCATCTGTTTTATAGGTTCTGAACTGTTTACGTCCAGAACTTACTAAAAAATGGGCAATGGTAACAGAAACTGACTTTTAGTGTTATTTAAAAGCTTTTATTCAAATTTTAGTCAAATTTTCATTGAGATTAATCTTCAGTATAAAAATGCGCAACTTTGTCTTTATTTAACCAACTTCGTATCTCTGAAGACAAGCGAGATCAGCATGCTGGCACTCAAAAAACGAACACCCTGTAGAGTGCTTATAGCAAAAATGTACATAAATTTGTCTATTGGTTCAAGATTCTAGCTCTTGTTGGTCATCGTTTAAAGAATACACGTGCGTATCGGGTTCTAACAGTTGTCCTCATATTGGTTTGTAATTTGCTTAATTTGTTGTATCTAATAAACATCTTAAAAAATGCTGGAAAATTCCAAGATTTAAATTTGAGACGGTGAAAATTAAATTTTTACGTTTTCTGCGTATCAACCCAAGGAAGGTCAACAACAGCTGGTACAAAGTACAACAGTAACAAATTGAAAATAATCAAGAAAATGACTCATTATCATTGTGTATGAAAATTTTACGATTTTTTAGTAAATAAATATAAAAAAACCTCTAATTTTTTTTTAAGTTTTATGTTAAAAAGAAAATTGTTTTCTTAAAAAATACATGATTCTGGAAGAATACCCATATATTTTGGCCGGAACTAGAAAGATACATCAGTCTATTGGGAAATTTTTTTGAGGTACAGTTCGACCAGCAAAAACTTTCTTTTGGCCGCCGCTGTACGAAATAAAAAGCAAATCGGCGATTGCTGACTTAACAATTTTTTTGCTTAGCAAGTTTTCACGCTGTTACTAAATCTGTTACGCTCTAATTTCGATTTCCTACCTCGACCATTTTCGATCAATTTTCCATAAGTCGTCTCAAACCAATCCAAAATTCTTCTTCAATCAACGACTCTTATTCGGGTACGTGCTCCCAAACTAAATTTATCTCGGCCAACAAGGCCACGATAACCGATCTTATCAGTTGATTATGTCGACATTGTCCCCGTCATCGCCCCAACCGAAAGGTAAATAATTCTATTCCCTCTATATTTTTTTTCAGATTATTCGTGCGCTCTACAAAAAGAAATCCTCGTCCAAGGCAGACTCTACGTCACCCAAAATTACTTGTGTTTCTACGCCAACATTTTCGGTTGGGAGACCAATGTCACGTTAAAATGGAAAGACGTGTCGGCGATAACAAAAGAGAAAACTGCAAGAGTCATACCCAACGCCGTGCTGATATGTACGAGGAGCGACAAGTATTTTTTCACGAGTTTCGTGGCGCGAGACAAGACTTATTTGATGTTGTTTCGGGTATGGCAAAATGCTCTCATGGACCAACCTATGTCTCCTCAAGAAATGTGGCAATGGGTACGTTGGACGATTTTGAGGTGGCCCCAGATCTGGATTATGGCGAAAGTGACTTCGAGCCGGACTAATTGGCGGTTGTCGTGTTGCAGGTGCACCAGTGTTACGGCGATGAACTAGGACTCACTAGTGATGACGAGGACTACATAGCGCCCGGAACGGAGGAAGATAAATTGTCTGCCCGTTTGTCTGTCGAATCTTTTTCTGAAGTAAGTGGCCAAAATTAAAAGGCCGCCAAAATTGTAGTTGCGCTCTATAGGTTTAGGCTAAAACAAATTTATTGTTTGTGATGAAAAAGAAACTTTTTTTCTACATAAAGTGTGTGCAATAAATTGCAAGAGACTTGTCAAACGCGGACGTAAACGTCAGTTTGATAATAAAGCTGCATTACATGTCTCAAAAAGAATATCGCTCGCGTGTTCCGGGAGTTCATCGTTCTCCGGGAGTAGATCGAATCGAGGATCTGGAGCCGCTAGGTTCAGAGGTGATAATACGCACCTACCTAAAAAAAAAAAATTACAAAATATAGCTATAAAGATAATTGTCTTTTGTTTCGGTGGCTTTTTAAAATTTGCCCTAAAAATGAACCTTATATACATATAGTTTTATTTATGGTTTCATTTACGGTAGCAATGTTGTTCTTCGAATTAAATAGGGGGTTTTATCGGAACTTTTTTGAAGCACGAAGGCGGGAGCGAAAACGCGGACAGCATGATCCCGGAGGAACGGGGCTCGGAGCTGGACTCTCCCGTTGAGAAGAGCATGGGTCTGCGACGCGCCAGTCAGATCCCCACCGATTTGTCGGACACAACCGAGTCCGATGGGGAGAAACCCTTCATGTAAGTTGTGCTTGGCGTAGCGCGAGCACCGAGTAGTATCATTAATGTTGTCAGTGTTGCCTTTCAGAGCAGGTCAATCCCTACCACCCTTCCTGACAAGTTTCCCTCAAATTCTAACTCCCGGCCCTGACGTTTTCGCCCCAGACTTGCAGCAAGAAGAGTAAGTCGTCGCATCTGGGTTCTTTGACTAACGCTTTCTAACCCGCCATTGCATGTTTGAGCCTCTTACCATTCAATTTGTTGATTGCGGGACGAAAAGTATTTGCGCCACTGATCGCCCACTAACAAACATCGCGGGTTACAATAAAGTATTATTATTACTATTATTATTAACTATTGGCTGTAGAAGCTAGAATTTGTCCCGTTGCGTCGACGCGACGAGAAAAATTCTAGCAACGCGGCGAATTTTCAAATTTATTACCGAAGCGCCCCCAACTTTTGCCGTAACTTTATTAACATTATGTTCGGTCCGCTTCTTGTGGTATTGGCGATTGACCGCGGCGCTGTTCCAGATGTGATTCAGATGTTCACTGCACCTCGCTCCACGAGGGTCGCCTGTTGGCCAACGAAATCATCCCCCTGCACGTAGACCAATTGTTCACTTTGCTCTTCACCAGCTCCAAGTTTTACTTGGATTTTCATGCTGGCCGGAAAACGACGGACCTCACCCAGACGCCCTGGTCCCACAACCCCGCTGATAACAGCAAAAATCGCATAGTCAATTTAACGGTGGCCATCAACCAAGCGATGGGCCCCAAAAATGCCCAAGTTACCGAAAGTCATGTGAGTCGTCAATAAAATTCGAACTTTTGTTACTGATTGTTGTTCTCAGGTGATGCTTCCATGTAGTAAAGCCGGTTACCTCTATTCAATTGATGTTGATACCGTTCAAGGTGGAATACCGTACGCGGATAGTTTTAATATTCTTGTCCATTACTGTCTTCAGAAAGTTTCCGAAAATGAGAGTTCAATAACTGTGTATGCGCAAATTAAATACAAAAAGTCGGTTTGGGGACTGGTTAAAGGTGCGTTGAGTGTTTTGTGAAAACAGCGGAATCAAATTGGGCGGTTTTAGGGATGATAGAAAAGAGTTGTTGGTCGGGACTGGAAGACTTCTACTCGTCGCTAGTTAAAGCTTTGTTATTAGAGAGTGAAGAGAACGTTCCGGATATTAAAAGGAAGGGCAGGAGAAAGAAACGGATTTCGGGACCTCGCCACATTCCAGAAGACGTCCGCTCGTTAGGAAGTAATCTCAATTGTTTTTTTTTTTACTCACAAATTATTTACCTAATTGTTTTTAGGTATTAGCAGAATTCCGGGGACTGGCGTTTTTAGCTCTGATGTATCTACAACAATAGTTTTTATTGTTTTGATGTTGCTAGTGTTATTGAATGTGTTGTTGTACTACAAGTTGTGGTCTCTAGAAGAAGCCCCACCCTACACCTTGATGGACTTGCATGTACTCAAGTAAGTCGGGTCGATTTGGTGATGTCGTTTTATTACAATTTTTTGGCGCAGAGACCCTCCTAAAACTCACGACGAGTGGATTAGACTCTTACAACAACAAGAAACTTTACATACAGTAGAAATACAAAAGTGGCAAAGAGTTCTAAAAACTGCCATTAAATTACTGAAACAGGTTCAGTAACGCTCTATTGACTTTACACAAAGTCTAACAAGTTTTTTGCAGACGGAAGAGTCTTTGAACGAACTCCAACGTTCCATTAGTCCGACTTACACGAGTAAAGTAGCTTCGGTGCTTCAGAGCCGCAAAGATGCCAGTGAATCAACTCACCGGGGAGAGTTGTAGTGTAGATAGTGTTATGTTTCAGTTATTTTATGTCACCGCGCACTGTGTTATATTTTTAGTACTTTGTAGATTTTATCGTTGTTCCTGTACACGTTACATAGATATTTAATTAAATTATTAATTATTGTTCCACTTTGCAACTCCAATTTGCCCCAGACCTATCATTGGGACTATTAAAACTTCATGATTACGCAGGATTACTTTGGCAACTTGTTATAGGAGGTTGAGCAAGAACCAAATTCTTTATTCACGTGCCAAATTTACAACAAAACTGCTCCGAACATCAACATTTACATCAGTTATTTTGACAACATTTTTACAGGTTTCTACATTTAGTTTAGAGGGCGGAAGTTGCGAACCTCGCCTAATTTGCGCTTTGTTAACACTCAACTCTAATCCGCATAAAACAATAGCGGCCACCATAACTTCTTTGCCGTAACAAGAGTTATGGATGGACTGATTACGTATAGTACAGTTCTTAAGCGTAAATCTCACGTAACTGTAAATATTTCTAGTGTAATCAAACGATTCGGCATCGTCGACGTAGAGCTCTCCTGAAGCGTTTTGGTTTTTATCAGCGAAAATATACAGGGTGATCGCGTTATTTCGCATTAGTCCGGAGGATTTCGCGACGTCTTCCTTAATAGGAACAATGCTGCCACCTCTGTAGAAAACAGGAATGCTGTCCAGGGTTACCGGTAAAGTTACATGACCCGCTTTTTGCGGTCGCAAATCTTCCAAGTGATACCAAACTTGACTGTCGCCCCCTGGCAGGTAAATTACCGCTTCGTTCTGTAGCTCCTGGGTTACGGGGTGGACTAAAATATCGGCACCTACTAAAAATTCGTTGTCTGTATCCCAGACTGTCGGGTCGTCCGGGTATTGGTACACCAGTGGTTTGATTACGGGTTCTCCCGTGTTGCAGTGTTGCCAAAATATGGTGTACCAGTAGGGTAGGTGGCGGTATCTCTGGTGGATGGAAGCCCGGATTCGGCTTTGGACCTCTACCTCGTAGAGGTAAGGTTCCCGATGCGGCACGTTAGTGTTTGAGTGGTTGCGGAAGAACGGCAACCACGTCCCCAGTTGGTACCATCTTTGAAGGAGATCCTCGCTTGGATGTTTGACGAAACCTCCAATGTCGGCGCCGCAAAAAGAAATGCCTGAGAAAAAATATTATAAAACTTTGATATTGTTTGACAAAAAAAGCTTTGAATAATGCTTCAGATCTTAAAAATAAATCTATACCCACCTGCTAAGCTGAGGGTTAAGCACATTGGCACGCTGATCCTTAAGTGTTCCCACCGGGCGACGTTATCTCCGGTCCAAACCGCAGCGAATCTTTGGGATCCAGCAAAGTGCGCCCTGGTCAAAATAAAGGGTCGAACGTTGGTGCGCTTCATCAACCCCTCATAAGTGGCCATCGTCTGGTAGAAACCATACAAATTGTGGACGTCTCTATGTTTCCAGCTACCGTAATGCACCACGTTTTTGGGCATCGAGTTGTCTTTCACCCCAAACAAAGCGGGTTCGTTCATGTCGTTCCAAACGTGCAGATTTCCGGCTTTAGCAAAATCTTCGTGCAATTCGCCGTAAAACTCCCTCGCCTCGGGGTTCAAGAAGTCAATCCAGCTGCTCAACCCCGGCCAACATTTCGCCGTAAAACTAGTTTTGTTGGGGGATTTGATAAAAAATCCTCCCTTCTCGCACTGAAGGTACACGAAATAATTGTTATCGACCTTAATGTGGGGGTCGATTATCGTTACAACTTTTCTCTGGTCTTTATCAAAAAAATTTAGTAGAGAGTCGGGGTCTTGATAGTTTACGGGGTGCCAAGTAAAGTACTTTTTGTCGTCTGTGTAGTCAATATCTAGCCAAATTGCGTCGAAAGGGAAGTTGGCGGCGTCAAGTTGCGCAGAAACTTCCTTGACTTCTTCAGCCGACATGTAACTGTAGCGGCTTTGGTGATAACCCAGCGAAAAAAGAGAGGGCAGAGGAGCGACTCCTGGAATAAATCAAAAAACAAGAACTTTCGCCAAATTAGTGGTCTTGCAACTATAATACCTGTTAATTGGGCATTTTGTTTAACGCAATCCTCCAGAGTGGGGCCGGTTAGCGCAAAAAGCTCCAGGGCTCCACTCTCGCTCGAGAACACAGCTTCTAAACCGTCGCCCCTTTGGTCCAGGTCTACAAAAGTTTCTGAAGCGTTTAGCCACAGAATCCCTGCTGTGTAGGGGCCGCCATGAGCGTAAAGAATTGGAACTGTTCCGTATAATGAACCAGAAGAGTAATTGGCTGGGTACGCGAACCTATCTACGTTGAAGAACCGATAAGGGTCGCTTTTGGTTGTTTTCAAAGACAGCCTTTCTGCGTGTTCGGGCAATCCGTAAGCCCTACGAGCTTGAGGGAAAAACACATCAACAGCGGTGGCAACATTTGGTTCATTTTTCTCTAGAGTTAGAAAATTGTTGCCGTTAATGGTAACGATCACATTTCTGTTCTTTGAAACATTAATCTCGAAAGGGTTGCAGTTAACTGAAACACTCAAGCTCCGGCCGTTGATTGTTATCACTTCATCTTTTTCTTCTACTGTTATAGTGTTATCAAGATTTTCAATATTCTCTTGAATAACGTCGCTAACAACAAATCGGGGTTGGTGAGGATCTTGAATTTGCACTCGCACAATTTTCTCACTTGCGAGCCCTAAACTAAGGACGAATTTCTTCGAGGAGCTGTTGGCTCCCGCAAATCCAAGATCTCCTTCAAAAGATGCTGGCCCAATCTTAACGTTGGTTAACACGAAATAAGATAATCGCTTTCTCTTTTTTAACCTGTTGTAGAACGGTTCTTCCCTAGAGGAATAGTAATACTTCCCTATCGCTGCTAGCAGCAACAACAGGGCACAAGGGTAAAGAAGTTGCTTGAACCTCATTTTCACTCTGGAAACAGACAAGGCGATACTTTAACCCCTGGAATCTCGTTTGATAAATGTTTCGAGAAGAGAGTTTCTTTATCAACGACGGGTAAAGGTCGCGGTCTATTTTGATTAAAAAAAACAAAAAAACGAAAAATAACTTGAAACTGTTTATTGTCAATCCCAAGACTTTTCTAACATTTTATTATATAATATTAGACATTTCACTTGTCTTCGGGTTTGGCAAACACTAAAGTGTAGCCGCACTTTCCGCAGTAATGGCGATCTTCCATGGCGGCCATGAAGACTCCAGCGCCGCACTGCTCGGCAGGACACTCACGCCTCAATCTGTGGATTTTGCCATTCTCGTCAACCTAAAGAGAAAACGTATTAATAATTGTTTGAACCTTTACCAAAATTAATTAAAAATTTAATTTTTTCTGACAATTGTCTCACCTTGTAAAACTTCAACACAGCTAGCTTGACCTTCTTCTTCTTGTGCTTGATCTTTTTGGGAGTGGAGTAATTCTTCTTCTTGCGTTTCTTGGCACCACCCCTGAGTCTCAACACCAAATGCAACGTGGACTCTTTCTGAATATTGTAATCGGACAGAGTGCGGCCATCTTCCAGCTGCTTGCCGGCGAAGATGAGACGCTGCTGATCCGGAGGGATTCCTTCCTTATCCTGGATCTTGGCTTTCACATTCTCGATGGTGTCAGAAGGCTCGACCTCAAGAGTGATGGTCTTACCAGTCAACGTTTTAACGAAGATCTGCATTTTGGACGCTATCTGTGGACAAAATAGTGAACTATTAGCAACGTCCCCCGATTTAAGTGTACTGCCCATGAAATTTAAATATTAATCATTTCATTTACGCTGGCCTTAAAGTGCCATTAATCCATATGACGGCACTTCAGTGTATTAGGGCAAGGAGAAAAATTAGAAAAGTTCTTTTCAAGTAGTAATTTTTAATCGTGCTTTTTAAAAAAAATTACAGGGCACTGAACTGACCTTGCGTAGAACTTCTTTTCACCCCCCCCAAAAAAAAAATAATTTATCGCTTGAAAAAGGATTTTAACCCGAAGCTTGTTTATTGGTACGCCACCTGTATTCCACGGCTCTATCGACCTCGCTAGTCGTTGCGTGTTCGACCTTTGTATTGGGTCCCGTGATGACATCACTTGCGTATTGCGCGCGCATTAACGGCAGTTTAATAGAAAGCCGTTCGACGGCACTTTAAGTACAGTGTTTAATTTATCTCGAAAAAGAAATAAATAATAAAATCCATAAAACTTGTTAATCATTTACTTGCAAGATACACAACTGTGAAATTACAGTAACAAAATAGCGTTGATGCATCCGTCATTCTCCGGGTTGTTAGTGACCTGGGCGTACTTGCCCCACACCACCTTGCCAGATTGAGTGACGTGTCCCAATTCCGAAACGTTCACCTCGATAACCGTTCCCTTAGTGATGACTCCCAAATCCGTGAACATGGCCGCCGTGGGATTTTTCTTAACCCCAATAATGGGCAAACAAAAAGTGGCTTTCAGCTCTGGATGCGTCACGTGCGCCTTCTTGAATCTCAACGCCATTGGACGAATAAACCTCTCGTACTTTGGAGGTTTCCTCGTAAAACCCTCAGGAACGAACGTAACTTTCGTGACCATCCTCTTCCACGACTTCCTCTTAGTTTTTCCGCTTCTGAGTACTCTGAAAACCTCTCCGTCAGATTGCGCCCGCACTTTGGGGATGGGGACGTCCCATTTTCCGGCCTTCTCCTTCCGTCTGTCCTTGATCGTTTTCGTGAGGAGTTTGGCGCGTTTTTGGACGTCGCGGTCGAGGAGGTAGACAGGCAAGGCGCCTTCGGCGACTTTCTCGGTGGTTTTCTTCGTGTTTCTTTCCTCGTGCGCCTTGATTCTCTTTTTCATTTGAATCTTTTCATTTCGTCGTTCTTTGTTGTGGAGTTTGGCCTTGATTCCGCGTAAGCTGCGGGCTACTTGGGAGGCTTTATGGGGGGCGCGGGCCTCCTTTTTACGTTTGCGCTCTTCATAGTCGAGGCGGCGACCGTGGAGTTTCCAGTGGCGTTCAATGTAATTGTTTTGCGGCATTTTGAGATGTTAATGCTGCAACAAATGGATAATTAAACTTTCGAACTGCGTGCGTACCCCCATATTCAAGGATTGACTGTCTTTGAATATGACCGTACACACGATTATCATAAAACCACATGCACTTACCTTTACAATATCGACTATAGTCATATTCAGAGATTTTCAACCCCGAACAGCCCTTTACACAACAAATAACCGAAAAATAAAACATGGCGTGACCATGTGGCTTTGGATAAAACCAAAAATCTCACCGAAAACGGTAAATAATATTTATAGCGCGGTCATAAATAGCAACAACAATACCTCCACTAATTATTTTCGCCCATGCAAACTAATTATCGGCCTTAAATTAATAATAAAAGCTAAAATTCAGGAAAAAGTTTTACTTACATATCACTCCACCATGACACTCTGCAGAAAAGATGGATTTGACGTATGACGACACGAGGCTACGGATGTGATAAAGAAAGAAATATATCTAGTGCCAACGCGATGCCATGAAAGTCACTATATTAAGGAGGCATCTTAAATTATAAAAATTGATTTTAACATTAAATTAGCTGACTCAATTTGAAATACGTGCCTGTGCACTAATTTAGTAATTTATGTACTTTGTTCATTAACCAATTGATTTATTTTTAACTAATTATTTACTTTGATGAGACAAACTTGACGACATCAAATCCCCTGAAAAGCTGACGCCTTTACTACAGGGGGAAAAAAAAGTCAGTCAACGCAATTACAGGTGACATCAATTTAGTCAACCTCAAGACTTTAAGAATAATGACAATAAAACAAACAGCTTATGTTATGTTGGCAAATATGTATTTAAAAAATAATTAGATAAATAAGGCACTGCTTACAATCACAATAATGAATTGCTTGGGGAGTTAAAATCGAATAGTTATATACACAGCCTTTACAATTAATATTGGTTTGATTAACAACATCAGATCAATGTATACAAAAATGGTTTAAAAAGTACCTAAAATGGGTGGACTCGCTACATTATACGTAATTTAAAATAGTAATTTTAACATGATAATCAGACTTCTATGAATACTATTAGACATTGTTATACAGATGCTTGACCCTACATACAATTTACTTTCAAATATGAACAGACATTTTGGTAATTAAGTACAAATTAATATTATTCAAGTAACTACAAGGACACTTGCTTTAAATTTTTTGGCTTCCGCATTTTGTTCCGCGACCAGAAACAATTAGTAGGGCGGCACTTGCACGTGAGTTAAATATAAACTGGACAAACGTTAAAACATCAAAACATGCCAATAACTTGACTCTCCACATAAAAATGGCAACTTGCTTTGTAAATACGCTTAACTAAACAAACCAAACGTGCAAACTCAATCGAAAAGTGGACCCCCTCGCTATATAAGCCGAGTTTGCTTCAAATAATGTATCAGTAACGAGTAAACAAACCTATACTGCGCTATCGTTTGAATCATGTAAGCTCTTTGGTGGCGAAGCAGCTCCACCACGCGTGGAATACAAACTTCCTGCAAAAATCGGGTTAAAAAAAATTATTAAATAAATCTCCAATCGAGCACCTGGTTGTGGTCCACTGTATAAAGCAAGAGATCGCTCAAGATCGTCAATCCCGTCCTTCCGACTCCCGCCGTGCAATGGACTAAAATCGGCGGATTCTTGTTGTGTCCCGGTGGAATCTCCCCCATTGAATGCTGATGCACCGATTGCATCTCCTCCAGAAAACCTAGAAAATGCGAAACAGAATGCGGACAACCCTGATCGCCCCAATCGGTGTAGTGTAAATGCCACAAAGTCCGGTAACGACGCGACACCTCGTGACACAATCGCACTTTACTAGTGACGCAATTGCCCGAATTTTGAGAAAACTCCCACCACACTTGGTACTCCTGAAACAGTTTCACATTAGAATTCTCGCCAATAAAACAAAAAAAAAACGCCGATTACTTGGCCTACGTCTATACATCTTTCTTGGGCGTCCGGCATGTACTCCAAATCTTCGGTGTTGTCGGTCAATTGGACGATGAGGTAAACTTCCGCTTCCCAGACGCACTGCCAGAAATAGGGCAGAGTTGCGGGAGTGGGGCCCTGAGCAGCGATGTAAAACCGCTGCTTGCTCCCGACAGTCGCCTGTTTCAACAATTTTATTCGCAATAAATTAAATGATCAGTATTTAAATTTTATGGGCAGTACATTTTTCCAGTATTGTATTTCAAACGGCCAGCATTATTAAATATGATAAGTAAAAATAATGATTGGCAAGTTACTGATCATTTATGATTTTATACTGTACATACATAATAGATTCAGTACCGATCAGTTTATTACGACCCAATTTTATTAACAAATTCGAGAGTTCGGCAATAACTTACGGTTATGTGAGAGGCGTTTATGTAGCCGTATTTGTTGTTTTTTGTCGGGGTTAGTCTCAAACGGTTGTCCTCGTACGGAAGCACGTCTTTGAAGCGGTTGAATTGGGCGGTGTCGCGATGGCAGGCGGTCGTAAAATCGGCGTTTTGCTTCTTTTTTGGAATTTTGTCAAACTCAAAAAATAACTGACTGTCGGCCAGTTTAGTCTCCAACAGTTGACACTGCAACATATAGTAAGTAAGCTTCTGATGGGACTAGACTAAAAAAAAATATAAAATAACGAAAGAAACATTTAATATAAAAAAGTCTAAATTGACGGAAGAGGCTAACGGAATTCACACAAGTTGCTTTCAACAGGCTTAGTCTACGCAATTTGAGCTAATAAAATGTTCCAATATAATTTATAAAACGCCTTGGCGATATATCTAATTGGGGAATATATAATTGCACTTTCCAAAAAATTTTCTAACTTTGTGCCAATAAACTTTAAAATAGCAAAATCACACTTTGCATCAGGTAAAGTGTAACTTGAAGCTTACCCACTACAAAATGATAGAATCGCACTTTGAATTGGGTACACTTAAGCTTTAACTCTACCCCCTATAAAATGAGAGAATGGCACTTTGCACTACTAGCGGTTAGATACCGCCGCCGGTCTACGGCCATTCCCGCTAATGAAATATAGCGTCACTGTGGTTAAAGTGCCGTTAATGCGCGCGCAACGCGCAAGTGGTGTCATCACAGGAGACGAGACTGTACAAAGATCGAACACGCTTCGACTAGCGAGGTCGATAGAGCCGTGGAAAACAGGTTGCGCACCAATGGACAACCTTCGGGTTCAAATACTCGTTCAAACAATATTTTTTCTTGGGAAAAAGAAGTTCTACGTAAGGTCAGTTCAGGGCCATGTAATTTTTTTTAAAGCACGATTAAAAATTACTACTTGAAACGAACTTTTCTAATCTTTTTCCTTGTATCATTTTATAGTGGGTAAGCTTCAAGTTACACTTTACCTAATGCAGAGTGTGATTTCGCCATTTTATAGTTTATTGGCACAAAGTTAGAAGAATTTTCCAAAGTGCAATAATATATTTTTAACGTTATTTTTTCTTTATCAAAAGTGACATATATATTATTTTTCTGTGTTTTACCTTTTATAAAAGTTTGAAATAGTTTTTTAATGCTTATTCACTTCTTTTCAACGTTATTTTGGTCTATTTTAAAGTGCAAAAAATTCCAACCCTATCTAATTTATCGAATGTCGGTAAAACAGTTTCCTACACGCTCCCCACGTTAAGCCGGTAATTATAACATCAAAACGTCTAGTTGAGCCTACCATAGTTTCCTTACTGATTGAAGGCGGCAGCGGGTTGAACCTGGGCAGTCCCGTCGACCACCGATGCCTGTTGTTGCTCTGCTGCTTCTCCTTCTTCTCCTTTTCCCGGCCCAACGTTGCGCTTTTGACCTTATCGCTCGATTTACTCCTGCCAATCAGAATTCCCCAACGTTTCTTCTTCGATTTCGTAGAACTAGTGTTGGATGTTGAACTAGTTTCGTAAGTGTCGCCCCCTATCGTACTTACACTGTCGCCAAACAAAACACTACTGGTGGTTGAATTCATCGGCGAAACTTTATTGACGATAAAAGTGTTGGAGGAGCTGGTGGTGACAGGCGAATCGTTCGAGCGATTCAAGTTGCTGACATCGCTCGAATCGACCATGATGTTCAGTTCGGTTTTGGAGGATTTCGCGCTGGAATTGTGCCGATCGATGTTGGCGTATAAGGTTTCCTTGCTGCCTTGGTTCACGTTCAAGTGTTGGAATTGCGATTGCAGCGCGTTCACGACGGTGTGGTTGATAACTTGACTGATTTCGGGAGCCGAATGGATGCTTTGAGTGCGAGCTCTTATCTCGCCGCCGTCATTTTGCCACGGTAGAGGAATATTTTCGTAAATCGGTTCGGTGGAGTTGCTTAAATGAGGATCGTGGGCCACCATGGCGTTTTGGTTTCTAGTTACCACAAAGCCCGTGCTCGGCAGTTGGTTTTCTTGCAAAATTTGCTTCATGTTGGCCGGCATGCAATAAATAATATTACCGTGTTCATCGTAAACTTTCTTAATGTGTTTGGTGATATTTGGGTTTTCTACGATCACAGCTTGGGGACGGCCCAGCAAATTGTTGGGGAAAATCGACGATAAATTTTCGTACGTCCCGTGCTGCGGGGGCAAGTAGCTCTGCGACCGATGCACCGGATGCGCCTGGTGGTTCGAGTACAACTGCTGGCCGTAATGTTTTAAATACAAATTGCCGCCAGAAACCAAATCGGGGCTCGATCCGCTAACCAGATTATTAACAAAATGGTGTTGCGGTTTGGTCTGCTGCGCGATCCCGGCGAGATCTGGGGTTGAATTCGAACTGATTCTGTTAACGGGATAAGGCGGCGGCGCTTTGTACAAATGCAATAAGCCGACGTTATCGGGGAAATTATGGCGGTTATCGTTTGCCAAAATTTGCGACTGAGTGAAACCGGCGTTGTACATCGACGTTAATAGATTCTTTTGCTCGATGTTGTTGTGAGTGACGTCAGGGTAACGCAAATGGGTTGAGTAGGCGTCGTTTTGATGAATTTCCGGCTGTGAACTGTACAAGGTCGTATGGTGAACATTAGTTAGAGGTTCTCGAGACGGGATGGCACCGGAAGAGTTCCTGTATTTTTGTTGAACGGCCGTTTCGTAATCCGGCGCAGGTCGGTATGACGGTAAGAGACTGCGGAGCATATCGATGTTAGAGGATTTGTTCAGATCGAGGCAGGAGGTTGACTGCGCCCTCTGGCTGAGACTCTGGGTGGAAACGGAACGATCCCACTGGTGAGACGAGTTCGTAATGTCTTCGTAACTGTCCATTTGGCGCAGTTTTTCCTAAACCATAATTTAATTCAAAATAAATGGTTTGCAGCCAGACTAACTCTACTTCTAAAAATTTTCAAACGCTTTTAAGATTGATTCCAACACGGTTAAGAACACGGAGCACAACAAAGTTATTTTCATTAAAAGAAATTTCAACGTGAATATAAATTGAAGAAAATTAAGCGTCAGACACTTTCTATGAACATTTCAAAACAATAAAGAACAACGTGAGAAATTACGGAAAACAATAGTTTGATGAACAAAAGCTATAATGTGGATCGAGTAAGCACTAACTTCTAACCAAAAATCTTTTATACTTACCTCTTAACATAATTCCCATAATTAATATGAATTACAAGTATCATTTATTTAAAACAAAAAAGCGATAACGCACCTCCGGCGGTGCTTGCTGAAACACTGGAGGTGGGGCCGGTCCCTTATCAGTTTGGTCGTTGTTCATTTCGTACTGCCGGTAGAAAGTGTGCTGCAACACGCAGAACCTCCACGCATTCTTGGCACTCTCAACATCGGCAAACTGAAAATCCACCTTTTCCGAATCGACAGTTTCTATGGTAAAATCCCTCTTGTGATTGATAACGTTTTTAATATCGACCCACCTGAAACGGCTCAATTAAAAAAAAAATTATCGCAAATCGCACTTTGACGTACCCATAGTGCCGTCCCTCCCGCTCTCCCGCATAACCCACCGAAACCTCAGTTAACGAAACGCTGATTATAGCGTCGTCCCCTAACCGATCCTTAACCGCGTAGATTTCCTGGCCGTAACCCTCGAGCTGCTGACAGGCGCAAATGTAGTACTCTTCGGCGGTGCCTTGGGGCAGGTTGTGGAGAGCCGCGTGCTGCCGACTGGCGCCGTCGGTCAAAGACTCCAGCAGGCCGGAATCCGTGAAACTCTGCAGATTAGTGTTAGGCGATTTAATAAACGGGCCGGTAATACAGTTTTCTGTAATTTTGGGCGCGCTTCAGTAATTAACGTAACAATAAGCGCTTATCAACGCGGACTAAACGTCGACTAAATGCCATTGAACCTACCTTTGGGAACAATTGAAAATCTTTGAGGTAATGGGCGGTGTGTCGCTCAGAGTCGAAATTTCCGAATTCCGCTTGCATTGAGTAACTGGCGAGCTCGACAGCTTGTTGAGGGGTGCACGATATTCTCCCCTCTATTACGTCCATTTTCAGTTGCAGGAAGTAATGATATCTGAAAGTCTTGACGTTATTTAAGCGACAACAAACCAATAACTAACCTGGTAACTTCATCGTTGAGTAGTCGCACTCCCGAAATGATGTAATACATTACTCGCAAGTAAACGCACAATCCCCTGGCGTATTTGTCGAGTTGTCGTTTGATAGGTCTGTCAAGTTCGAGCCAGTAGAGGTTGCTCTCGCTGTTGCGACTCATGTATTGGAGACCGAAAAATTTCGGTTGGTTGAGGCCTAGTTTTTGGCAAACCACATCGAGGCAGTCCTGACCTGTACTTTCGGACGATAGGGTGCACTCCACAGTTGTGCCATCAAGCATTTCCACTGATATGACGAAGAGGGATTTTGAGGCGACGCTGTAGTGCCTCGATTTTTTCAGTTTTAGCTTGAAAGGCATGGTGGCAGGCGTATTCTGGAAACGGGGCCAAATACAATGGGAAATTGGCTATTTATAAAAGAACTGTTTGTTTTGGAAGGTGTCTGGGGGGAGTATTTGGGCTTATGTTACATAAACTGGGCAAAGTAACTTACCTGTAGGCGCCAAAGTTGATAAAAGGAAGTATTACGCCCTTTGTTTAAGTATAAATAAAACTTATTTATATTCCACTCACATTTTTGACAGTATGTCATAAAAGTATGCACAAATTTGTTTTATTAAAAACAGCGGTAAAGCAGGCATCTGCACCGCATTCCATCTCGCTTTATTCAACATGGCGCCAGATGGCGCTTTCAACGATGTAACAACTCAAAAATAGATATTTTTCTTTCAAACGTTCTTCAGTGCCTCAATTTGGTTTCCGCCAGACATTTGAAAAAATCGAGAAAACTCGGAAAATTAAAGCAATATCAAGTGAAAACGCTAAGAAGGCGTTCTCCATGGGAAAGATTAATCAGGAAGATATAAGGACTGAGACCATAAAGAGTTTCTAATTATTACTACCTTACAAAACAAAAAATTTATTCAAACACAGCAATTCTCGATAAATTAATAACTTACGTAACTACTATTTTACATTCCCGCGAGCATTAAAGTGGAGGCTGCAGTTAGCGCTAATACAACATAGCCGGTACCATAAATCTCCTTCATACTGAAGAACTTGCCCATGTCCCAAGATAAATGTCTGATGCCGTTCCAGAAATGGTAAGTCATTGGAAAGGCCAACAGAGATTTCCCAACAAACAACGTAGCGGCTCCAAAATTGGCCGCTTCAATGTAATGCGGGATGGTTTCTGGCAGAACTAGGGCTCCGCCTCCCAGCAGAAACATGTAACCGGCCAAAGCAACCCCTGCAATTTTTCATCAATGACACCTTCTCAATGCAACGGCGCAAAATTACCGGTTATTCGATGAGTAATTGATAATGTTCCCGTCATTCCAAAAGCGTAAATGGTGATGTGGGGCGACAACGGCCTGTTAATTTTCATGTTGCGTTCGTCGTGATCAATTTCGGGGATGGACTTGGCGGGCATTGGCTTCATCGTTACGGGGCGAACGAGCGCCAGCATGCCGCTTTTCTCATTTTTCAAAATCTGGTTGAGAAACTGGCGGCTACCTAACCTAAAAATTACGTAATGTTATTATGGAAATAAGAGTGGGTTTTAGCATAACAATAAAGCAGCGGTTTCCTGAATTGTTCCCACGTCCGTAAATTTAAAGATAAGTGAGAAATTTGGACGTAAAAAACAATTTTGTACCTGAAAACTGCCGCCATTTTTGTTGAGTGACAGTGACAGACGACGAAATAACATGGATGCCATATCTCCACATCTACTTTTCTCTAGATAAATGTGAAGCAATTAAAAATTTGAGATGTTTTTTTATGTTTGAAACTAGTAGAGTTGCTCAACTATTTTTGTATGTTATCGATTAAACTGTATCTTACTTTGCTTTCTTTTTATTGGGTTCGAAGAGCTGGCAACGTTGTCATTTTAGAAATACGCGCCATATTCGCCATATTTACAACTTGTAAAATGGCAAAAATTAAAATTATGTAACTTTAAAAAGTCCGATTGCTCCAATTTCTTCATGTTGACGCGTCCATATGTAGAAATAAAGTTAGCTGATGGTCACTTTCAAACCCATCATAACGTTTTCCAAGTTAGTTAACAGCCTGTTATCAAAGATGATTAAAGTTTATAAATAACTAGCAGCACTTGGAAATTATATAATGACGATGACCACGCAATTTATTATCCTTGATCTTCTGCCTAGTAACTTGCTTCAGTTAGAATTATCTTGATAATAAATTCAGACCAACAAAAGCCATTCCTATCTTGTCAAATTTAATTAAGCCATGAGCTTTTAAGTTTCTTATCCTGGAGATAAAATAGCACATCCAAACCTTTATAAGTTACATAGTAATAAAATATTGGGCTAAATTAAAAGATTTGTTTTTGATAAAATATATATTGAGCACATTCATGTAAACAATAAATCATGGGAAGATAACCACATGTTTGAAACTATATTTAAACACGTAAAAAATCAATCTACCAAGTTAACGGCCGATTGCAATAATAAACAATAACAAAGCAGGTAGAAAATTAATTGAAAAACCAAATGACTTAACATTTATGCAGCAGCCAGGTGACTTAAGAGTTTTTAACCGGAACCGCAGTGATAACACTTTTAACTTCTACGTATTGATTCAATCCGTAAGCACCCATTTCCCTTCCATGTCCGGAATCTTTGAACCCACCAAAAGGGGTTTGGGCACCTAAAACGTTGTAAGTGTTGACCCAAACGGTACCAGCCCTAATTCCTTGAACGAGGTAGTTGACTTTGTCAAGGTCTTTGGAAAAAACGGCGGCCGCTAAACCGTAATTGGTGTTGTTGGCGCGGGCAATTATTTCATCTAAATCCTTGAAGCGCATCAATTGCTGAACGGGGCCGAAAATCTGGAGAAAAAAAAATTAATTAATTATTTCATTACTTTTAATTTATTAGTTTCAATTTTTCCCCAACTCACTTCTTCTTTGGCGATTGAGTGATGGTCCTCTACGTGCGAGAAAACAGTTGGTTGAACGTAGTACCCTTTGTCGCCGTGTCTTTCGCCGCCTACCAACAATTTAGCGCCATCCCTCACGCCTTCCTGAATGAGGCCGAGAATTTTTTCCATTTGCAATTGGTCAACTTGGGGTCCCTGCTCGGTTTTGGGGTCGAACGGGTTTCCGACTGTGCGTTGCTTGGCTCTCTCCACCGACCTGTCGACGAATTCGTCGTAGATGGCGTCCTCGACAAACGTTCTGGAACCTGCACAACACACTTGGCCTTGGTTGAAGAAGAGACCGTGATGGGCCTGTTCGACGGCGTGTTCAATGTCGACGTCGGCCAAAATGATGTTCGGGCTCTTCCCCCCCAACTCGAGGGTGGTGCGTTTCAAGTTCCCCATCCCCGAGCCTTGCTGAATTTTCAAGCCCACCTCCGTGGAGCCGGTGAACGCGATTTTGTCCACCTAACAACAAAAAATTACTTAATTAATCACTTAATTACACAACTCTAATTCTGAGTATCAAAGCCTCGAACCGAGTTGTTAATTTTTTTTTTTAAGTTTGCGTCAACAAAAGTTGTTTACTAATTAATTAAAAATCAGAATTAGAGTTGTGCAGTTGCAGATCGTGTTTACCTTGGGGTTGGCGACCAAAGCGGCGCCGGCGTCGCCAAAGCCGGGCACCACGTTGAGAACTCCTGGGGGAAAGCCGGCTTCCTTGGACAATTGCGCGACGTACAGAGCGGTCAAGGGGGTTTGTTCGGCCGGCTTGAGGACTACCGTATTTCCCATGCTCAAGGCGGGGCCGATTTTCCAGGCCATCATCAAGAGCGGGAAGTTCCAGGGGATGATTTGGCCGCAAACTCCGACAGGTTCGTGTCTCGTGTAACACGTGAAATTCCCATCTAACGGGATGGTTTTACCGTGATTCTTGTCGGCCCATCCTGCCATGTATCGAAGCACCTTAATACTGCCGACGATATCGATGGGATAGGCAACGTGGTACGGTTTTCCGTTATCGAAAGTTTCAAGACTCTAATAAAATTAACAATTAAAAAATTTCGTAATTAAGAAAAACGCGGAGACCTACAGCGATGTAAGCAGCGTCTCTTTCCATTAGGTCGGCTAGATTGTTGAGGAGTCGCCCTCTTTCGGACGCGTCCATGGTCCTCCATGGGGAGTTGAATTGGAAGGCTTTAAGGGCGGCATCTACTGCTAAATCAATGTCTGCTTTTGTGCCTTGTTGAACCTGGGTGATAATTTCGCCCGTCGACGGATTGATCGTGGGAAAAGTGGAACCCGCCTTAGACTTGTGCCACTCATTGTTTATAAATATCTAGAAGAGTTAAGTGATTGACGGTATTTGAGACATTCAAACAACTCAAAACAACCGTCAAATGGCTTACAAGACTAAGAAATGATATTTATGTTGTTGCTTTTAGTAGGCAAAATAGAATTTAAAGAAAATTGAGCATTCAAACCACTTGCTTATTTTACGTCATTCAAACCATTTAATTTAGTATGTTCTAAATACAATCTGGAACCTTTATTGATCCTATTATAAATATTTTTCAGAACGATTGAAGTGACAGTTGAGGTTTTACATAGAAAAACAGGTGACAACACTTCACTGCTAGTGATAATACACGCTAAATCCATTCCATTGAGTTAAAACCAAGATAAGCCGGTAATGGACAGTCTACAAAGATATCGTACTTGTTGACAACTCTTACCCCTGAGTACATAACGTTGGGAGTTTCCTGGGGCTTCGGAAGAACCGACGAAGAATAGTTGCATTGTTGTGCTGTCTTCACAGCTGAACGAACGAAACGCAGCATCTTACTCATGGCTGTTAATTATGATTAATGTAGAACTTATTTTCAAATGATAACTACAGAAACTGTTCCTTAGTGGACTCACACCTTCAAGTGCTGTCAGCCAACAACTGCACTCCACAAGTCCACAAGTGATACTCAAAATTTTTTCTATTTGCAAAGAAGATGCAATGGGGGCGTCCTTGATCTTCTGTGATGAATACCCTCACTCTCGTTTCTCGTTGTATTGTGCGCCGGTGCCGGTCCAGTTCTTTATTTAGCATTGTTGACATGTGAAGATAACCCTACTTTCAATGCCCTTGAAATGTCATTAATTATGGAATTACATTACAGGTCTCTTCTTTACCTATCAGAACCAGTGGCGTAACATTCTTGAGAATATGCAAACATATATTAAAAAGAATAAAAGCAAATGATAACGAAACACCATAAATCCCATTTAACTAATTTTGTGATGATATAGGTTACAGCATCGTTATTATGACAAATTGAACATACTTATGAGGTAAAGAATTTTTTTACTTTCTTCCCCCTATTGTTGTTACCTAGTTCCCATACACTATTATACTATATAAAAGACGATCGCACCTCTCCGTCGCACGATCACTGCGATTCATTTTCACGTCGACGTCGAAAGCGTCGTGAGCCGAAAAGCGGCTCGATCGGTTCACCGACTCGAAATCTACCCCGCGTGGTTTCGGGGCTTCCGTCCGAGGCCCCCTTTACCCTGTAAAGTTCGACGGGGCTTCGAAAGAGTGAAATGCCGATATCGTTACTTTTACGTGGAGCACACGCTCCCGAAATGCGAAGGACCGTTCGCGCATGCTCCACTCTCGCTCCACACCCGCCCGCATTGCTAAAATGTCACTTCAGAAAATTTAAGGTTATGTTTGTTTACTTTGTTTTCCGTTTCCAAACAATTGAGTGAATTGGGACTCACACGGCGACCAGATCAATGCAGATTAGCCGGATGTGAGTTTTCTTTGAGATCATTCGATAAACTCATCGATTTTGTAGAGAATTGTGCCATTGAAAAACCTTGGGATGACCTTTCGCTGAAAACCCTGCAGTCCTGTAGCCCTGTAGCGGCCAGAAACTGCTTTTACGTAACCTTTTTACCCAGCTTTGTGACAAATAACGTCGTTAAGGTGCCAATTTCCTAAAGGTAGGTGGTCCAGGGAATTTAACGGTCGAAAATTATTGACGTCCAAGTCGTCGAACACTGAATAAAGATGCAAAAGCGATTTAAGAAACTTCACGACCTTACGAAAAGAGTGAGCTTTTCTTACATATTTTACGATTATATTAAAACGATGAAATGTTTCAGATCGAAAGAAACCACCCCGCACGACAAACACGACAAACTTTACGACTTCGTTCCGAACAAAACCTAGGTTAAGCAAATTGAAAATTTTGACACAAATTGAGTAGATCTAGGGTCTCTAAACACCTTGAGAGTGTGTTACTTAGAATTGTACTAGAATATTGAAAATTGTATTAGAATTTTGAAAAATTGTTTAAAAAAACTCTTGGCACTTAGTTTTCAAGTTATGGACTTTTAAAGAAGGCACAATTAAAGTTTAAGGAGTACACACGACTATTCACGAAACTTAATGGTTGTTTATTCTTTTGTTATTTTTTTTCTAAGTTCTTTACTACTTTGATTGCCTATTAATCTATTGTTGCAATTCGTAGATGTTTGAGGGACTTTAACACTGCAACCCGTCAAAGGTACACAGGGTTATTTCAAAACAAAACAAATATTTTGAAGTATAAGTTTATTCCTTTAAAGAATTTGAAGTTTGAAAAACCGGAGAAGTCCAAGGTTTAAAATCATAAAATAAGATCTTTAATGTAACAATGGGAAAAACATGGCAGCATGGCCACTACACCTAATAAAGGTAACAAATGGTTTCTAAGCGATCAATATTGCACCATTTTTCTGAGTATAGACCTTTTTATTTTAGAAAACTGTCAAGGGATGATGACATTTGTTTCCAGCCATGTCAATGTTAACCGAGTTTTTCCGGAAATATTAATTTAAAACGAGCAAATTAGTGGTGAAATAATATTTGCCGGTTCAGAGTCTATAAAACTTTAACAACGATAGTAGACACGTCCGTATTAATGATATTTAACGTGTCGTTATATTTAACATTTAACGACACAAAAAAAAAATGGGTAGTATGATGTGACATTGAGTCATTTTTCTCAGAATTTTTCTTATGCAGCAACCCCTTTGTAATACATCGTTGGATTCAAAATTAAATTATCTACAAGATATTGGTAAAAAAATAATGTGTTGCCTTTTGAAATAATAAAGTTAATATAATTTCTGATTAAATGACAAGTGAATAAAAATGTTGAAAAGCATATTTGAGAAGACCGTATTTTATGCAATAGCTTCCATTCAAAACTTTTACGTGGAATGTATACTTTAACAGAAAATGCCCGTTTTTTCTCAAAGTGAACACTCGGTATATCATAGTGTGACAAAACAAAAAAAAACACATTCCATTATCTACCTGATATAGGCCCCTCCCAAGGCAAACATTCTCCTATTTAAAACTAAAGATAAATCCTTCGTTATCTTTTCTCCAAGTCAGTTCTTTACTACTTTGATTGTCTATTAATCTATTGTTGAAGTTCCTAGATGTTTGATAGACTTTAACACTGCAACCCGTCAAATGCTTGCAAATAAACGGAAAATTGTAACGATTTTTTAACTAACGATTAAACCATCGTTAAGTATTGTACAACTGGGCATTAGAGGTAAGGGAGTGAGAGAATGAGAATGAGGAACAGAGAGAGAAAAAGATATAGGAGGAGAGAGAGAGAAAAAAAGGAACTGAGAGTAGGAGAATGACAAAAAGCGAAAAAGAAAGAGCAAGAGAAAGAAAGACGGAAAGATATAAAAAAAGCGAGGGAAAAAAAAGAATAGGGAGAGGGAAAGGAGAGAAAAAGAGGGAGACAGACAGACCATGAGAGAGAGAGAAAGTAATGTAAAGAAAGGGAAGAAGGCAAAGAAAGAGAGGAAGAAGGAAAAGAAGAAAAAGACAGACAATCGGGAGGAGAGAAAGAAAAACAGACCATCGGGAGGAGAGAGAGAAAGACAGACAATCGGGAGGAGAGAGAGAAAGACAGACAATTGGGAGGAGAGAAAGACAGGTAGAGAAGAGGGATACATTAAGAAGGGTAGAGGGAACGAGGAAAAAAATTAAGAAGAAAGAGGGGTCAAGGCAGACATTCAAATAAAAGTAAGGTAAAAACTTGAAATTCTTATTGTGATTTTGGAAAAAGAAAAACAATCGTTGTCTAAAAAACTACATTCAACAAAAATGGAAACGTCTACTGTGGAACGGGGGGGTGGGGGAAAGGGAGGCGAAAAGATATGAAAAAAGAATATAGCAGAGGGAGAGAAAAAAGAAAAAAAGGAGAGAGGAGAGGGAGAAAAAAGGGAGACAAACAGACCAGGAGAGAGAGGCAAAGAAGAGACGTAGAGAAAAAAAGGGAAAAAGACAAAGAAACAGGATGAAAGAAAAGTAGAGAAAGGCAGACAATCAGGAGGAGAGAGAGAAAGAGAGATAATAAGAAGGATAAATTAAGAAGGGGAGAGGAAAAAGCAAAGAAAAAATTGAAGAACAGAAAGGGCTCAAAGCAGACAATCAAATTAAAGTAAGCTAAAAACGTATTTTATCAGGTAAAATGTAATTGTGATTTTGCAAAAAGAAAAACAATCGTCGTCTAAAAAACTACATTCAAAAAAAATGGAAACGTCTCTACGGATACTAGGGCGCATTCTAAAACCAAAACGGTGTCATGTAAAATTTTATTGTGATTTTGCAAAAAGAAAAACAATCGTCTAAAAAACTACATTCAACAAAAATGGAAACGTCTCTACTGTGGAGGGCTTCACTCACTAGGGCGAAGCCCTAGTTCTATGTATAATTATGCACATTACTATAATCATTATCACATTATCTATGTTAATATTGTATTATTCGTATTTGTTTGTAACCATTATTAGTTTAGGAACAAAATACCATAACCACTTATCCTAAACTATATTCTCCTGCACTCTCATTCAAAGGTTCTTTCTTTTATTATTATTCATTACTGTTCAACTACCAAATTAAATAATAAACACATTTCTTAACTATTAACGTTAAAATTGGAAAAAAAAGGTCGTGAAAACTTATAGGCAGAAACTGTAAAAGATTCAACTGTATTGCTGTTAAGGGTGAGTGGGTAACAATTAGTCACTTGATAACTACTTATTTGTTGAAAGGCGTTAGTTGCTCTCCGTTAAAATTCGACCCCCTCGAACGGATAATGCGGCAGACCTCTGAGTTCTTCAGCATGAACCACTCTTCCGTTACAGTCAAAGATGTCCATAGCTCGAATATCTTCCGGTTTCAGTTCGAAATCGAACACGTTAATGTTGTTTTCGATCCGTCTCTTGTTGGACGATTTCGGAATAGGGATAGTTCCGCAATCGATCAGGTAGCGCAGAATCACTTGCGAAACGCTTTTTCCGTACTTGTTTGCTATTTCAACCAATTTGGGGTGGTCGAAAGTCAGGACCGGATCTCCAGGTTTAGCCCACGGCCGAGCCGGCGACCCGAAGGGACTGTAAGCGGTCACGTGGATCGACCGGTCCATGCAGAATTTAATTAGCTTCTTTTGGTTCAGAATGGGCGAAACTTCAATCTGCAAAACGTAGTTTATCTCACCCCGATACACCCTTAAGTTAATAGGTATCTGTATTATCGAACAACTTAGAGGTATTCATCAATGATTGAGCATCACGTGACATTAGCACTCAATAGCTCCGTATCAACCGCAAGTAGCGCTAGTCACGTGACCCTTAATTATTAATGAACCCTGGTATGGTGACCCTTAATTATTGATGAATCCCGGTATGGTATGTTTACTTGATTCATGACGGGCTTAATTCTGGCGTGGTCCAGGATTCTCTGGACCTGTTTGCTGTTGAAGTTGGACAATCCGATGCTTCTGGCGTAGTTTTGCTCGACGCACTCCTCCATCCCTTTCCAGGTGTCTACGTAATCGTAGTCGATCCCTACGGCGTCCTTGAAGGGCAACTGGATGTTCAATTCGCCTTTGATTTGTTGGGCAACTGGCCAGTGGATAAGGTACAAATCTATGTAGTCCAAGCCGAAATTCTCCAACGATTTCTTGCAAGCCGGAACGACTTTTTCTCGTTCATGAAACGTGTTCCAGAGTTTCGTCACCACGAATAGCTCTTCACGCTTGACGGTGCCGTCGGAAATTTTGCTTCTGATGGCCTGACCGATTTCCTTTTCGTTACCGTACAGCATGGCGCAATCGATATGACGGTAGCCTATGCTGATGGCATGTCTGATCGCCTCCTCCACTTCTCCAGGCGCCGACTGGAACGATATAAAAAAAATTCTAACAAAACGTGTATTTAGATAGTAGCCATTACTTTCACAGCCGACTGTATTTATATTTCTAACTGAGTATTCATTATATCAGAAGTGGCATGTACGATCTGCGATAAGTGTGGGAATTTTTTATGGCAAAAACGAAAGTATCTGAAGTTATAAATAAGTTGATGCCAGAAACATCACCAGAGATAAGACGAAATACAAGTGAAGGAAGCTGCAATTTTCTCTATAATTAAAACAATTATGACGTACCTAAGTGTACTTACCAGCCATGTGCCCAATCCCAACTGGGGGCATTTTCTGCCATTGTTGAGAGTTACCAAAGGCGCGACTACCATGTTCCTCGCTATTTTTAGGGATAACCTGAAAAAAGCAATCGATTTAGCTGTAGCGGAACCAGATGTTTGTGCAATTCTGCGTCAATATCTTAGCATTACACTCATGCTCAATACGCGTGTTTGTTTAGATCCTATGCAGGCATGACAAAGTGTTATATAGCTGTATCGCTATTCAAACGAGGAAAAATGAATCCTTATCAAGTGATTGATAAGTAAATTTCCACAAAGTAGTAATTACCTGTAAAAGCTGTGTTTAACTACAGTTAGTTGGATGGAAAACAAAACTTTGTGATACCTCTATTGTAGGTACTTACCGTAACTTCGAGAAGCCACTTAATTTAAGTAATATAACTGTCAAACTGTTATTAAGTCGTTTCTGTTCGCGTGTACTTAACGGTTGACGTAAATGTTAGCATATTTGCACATTCATGGGCAACATTTATGAATAAACAGCATAAACATGATGATAGTATGACAAAGTGGTTGAGAAAATATATAATATGAAACATATTTATACAAAATAGAGCCTGCATAAATTACGTTGTGTTACTTCCGTTATTATATATTGCATCAATAAGCGAATATCAAAATGTTACATACAGACCACCATGTGAAATGCTAAAGTTTCCTAAATTAGAATTAATTTTGAAAAGCCCGCGTTTAGTAGACCAATCATATTTCGTCCTTCAAGTTGTGCAGTGTTGCAATATCTGCGGTCATTGAACATCCCCCAATTTTATGGTAAGAAGCTTAAATTTCTAAAGTTATACAGCAGCAAACTACCTATAGCTTGATATTTCAGTGTTTTCTAAAGTCACAGGAAACAATTTTGCCACAACGATTTTTATTATACTCGCATCTCTAATAATGTGGCAACAGTGGTTAGGTTTGTCTCTTTTGGCGGGAAGGCATCTTCCCTTCTGTTCTTTAATTCAGTTGAGCACTTTTAAACCAGTTCAACCGTCTTGGGTGGGTGATGCCCGTTGATCGTCTGCTTGCTTTTGCTAGAAAAACAACTTATCATTCGTCTCGAAAGCGACAACGATTTTTGAGATTTTAACCTCTTCAAATAGGATGGTCAGTCAGTAAATATCACTTGCCCTACTTTTACTTATTTTAGAATTTAGGTACTCAAGCCTAGAGTTCCTTCAAAAAGTCTTACAAAAAAAAAATATCTACGCCAACATTAAGGATAAGAAGAACAGCAAGCAGTTTGAGAGAATTCTAACTGATCTTGGCCGGGCATATCCCGGATTGGGGAGAAGGGCGATGTCGGCCAATTTCGAGGAATGTGAATGTCACGAGTGCGAACCAAATCGAGACCTGGAATAATATCTCCTAAGTTTTTTTTGTACCCCATAAAATAAGATTTAAAACAACTCAGCATTCAAACCATTTTCTTATGAACCCTCAGCATTCAAACCATTTAATATAGTACTTTCTAGTTTTTACTCCCTAGTTAGCGTTACCTTTTTACTTTCAAACATTATTGCTTGGAGGATTGATTATCATAGTTCAGGCTGGCGTAGGGTCTTCTCCAAAGTCCATTACGTCAGCGTCGTGGAGGAGTGGCGACATCAGGTAAAAATATGCTATAATTTTACATGGTGGCTAAATATGGACTGGCCAACAAACTTTTTTCCTCAACTAAAGTATCTACGGAGTGCCGAGCTCTTGAGACCGAAAATAATGATAAAACAGTAGAGCCTGTTTCTTGTTTCTCAGTTGAACCTTCCATGCTTGTAAAATGTAGCTAAAATAGATGACCGACTCTTTGTTATAGTGGAGAGGCAGAAACTGCTCTATTACATTACATAAGTGATAAGTGCTGCCTCGTTGTGGTGTTCAGAAGTGGGATCTGGAGATTATCGTGATAAAACTGAAGGTTTCGTGAGCTTCGAAATATTTAATTAAGTGAGTATCTGTGGAAAAATTTAATTTATTTATAACGCTGAATTATAAATAAATATCGACCATCATTAATAAATGTTTTCCAATACTTTGAATCTTTGAATTGCTTTGAATTATAGTGGTCGGTAAAAGCGGCCGCCACCCACCACAAACCTCGAAAGTGGCGGCATCTCGGCAACTAGCGCCCAACTATTAATGTTATCTCCTGTCTCACTTGCACCCGTTAGTTAAGGCGCCCGGGAACAAGCTTTTTTTTAGCCAGCATCCTTATTTCCGAAGTAGCGTCACGTTTGACGGCGTCTTTTTCTGAAAGACGGCATTAATTGATTAATTGCAAAGTTCTCGACATTAAATCACCTCGTAAACGGCCGACAAATCCAAGGTGAGTCCTGTCGCTCCCGAAAATTCCCACTTCTGACACCTCCAACGGTTTTTGGCGCGCGTCCTCGCCGAATCTAACCTTGTCCATTGTTTACGTTCCCGAAAACGCGGCAATCACTAACGAAATTGGGTTTCGACAGCTCGACGATGGTGTTCAAGTCGAAAAAGGCCGCCGACGAGCCGGAATCTCCTTCCAGGATTTCGGCGCGCCGAAAAAGCCCTGCCCGAACCCCGAAAAGCTCCGGTCGGCCCAAGAGTCCCGGCAGACCGAAGAGCCCCGGCAGACCGAAGAGCCCCGGCAGACAGAAGAGTCCCGCAAGGCGAAGCCCGGCTAGAGGGAAAAAAGACGAGTCGCCCGAACCAAAATCGTCCGCTACTAAAGTTGTGAGCCCGAAAGCGCGCAGCCCTATTCGCCAGAGTCCGTCGAGGAAATCGCCAATGAGGACGTCGAAAGTAGTGAGTGAGAGCGCGGAAACTTATTTCTCGATTAAGAGGACCGTGCGGCCGAGAACGTCCTATATAGATCTGGCCGCCGAGTCAGATTCTGAAGATTCCAGAGATGAGGCGTTTGAGGTCAAGGAAAAACCCAAGGCCGCCATCAGAGGGCGGTCGCGAAAAATTGAGGACATTGAGAAGGTTTGTCACTTAACTAATAATTAGTTAGCAGTAGCCAAGCAACAACGTTTAAACAATTGAACAATAGCAATTATTTTTTCCTTTTGTTTTAGAGCAACGCGAGTAGAGACGAAGTTTCCGGCAACTCTGGTCTCAACCTCATCCAGCGCGTGACCCGCAACTCCCAGAACCGCGAAATCGAGAGGGTGGTCCATTTGAAGAACATTGAGGCCATTTCCAAGAAACTTAGCGAGTTTTCCGACGAAGACGACGTCCCGAAGTCGTTGTCGGTCGAAAAGAGCGCGGAATTTTACCAAAATCGGGAATTTGGGGGGTGGTTAGGTGCCTTATTCTTCATACTCGCCACTCCGGCTAGCGTTATTGCAATGCACGCTATTTGTAATGAACGTCAATGCGGCTTTTTCCAGGTTCCACCTGTGAAGCGATTTTTTAATTTTGCCACGTACTACGACTCAATTTCAATCTTGGGCTTTTTCACTTACCTGACGTTGCTGGCAGCGCTGTCGATTTTACCTTTCGGCGGCAGGAAAGTCAGTGGCATGCCCAATAAACAAGGAAAACTTGTTTATGTTATGAACGGGTTTGCCTCCTGTATTTTCTTGATTGCGGTCGTGGTAGGATTGGAGATTTACAATATCCCGATTAGCGATTTCGTTACTGGACACATTTTCCATTTAACAATTGCGTCCGTTTTGGCTGGAATTTTGTTAACAATTTACGCTTTTATTCGAAGTTTTTACGTGCCCTTAACCGCGCTCAATTCTCACGTCTACGGCAAAAACGCCATCTATTGTTTCTTCATGGGTCGGGAATTAAACCCTCGCGTCTTCAACATCCTCGATTTGAAAATGTTCGTCTTCAGAGCGGCCATAATAGGAACGGTAAGTCGCCCTACAACCTCCGTAAAGTGTTAGTTTAGAATTAACAATTTCAGATTCTCGTAGACTACATCTATCTCTACAAGAGTTTAGGTTGGACGAGAAGTCCCGGCGGCGGCTCTTTCGACTTCAAATCCCTCAACTTTCATCCAACTTTAATTGTTTTTGTCGCCATGCACTCTTTGTACGGTTTTGATGCCTTAATTTCCGAAACCGCGTGGGTAACTTCATTTGAAATTCAATATGAAGGTTTCGGTTACATGGTCGCGTTGGGATATCTAGTGTATCCCCCTATGACAGTTGCTATCACCAAATACATTGTTGATTACGATGTTAACTTGGCTACTTGGAAATTAGTTTTGACTGTGTTAGTTTTCCTTTTCGGCTACGTCATCTACCGCGGCAGCAACAACCAGAAAGATGCCTTCAGGAAAAATCCTTACAACCCAGCTTTATCCCGTAAGTCATTTGCAATTTTTTTTTCATTCTTTTATATTTTGTATATTTTTTCTGTAGATTTGGAAACCATCCCTACTACTCAAGGCAAGAAATTGCTGGTTTCCGGGTTTTGGGGAACCGTTCGCCATCCAAACTACTTGGGCGACATTTTAATGAATTTGTCGTTTGGCGTTTTCGTCCAGTTTGCGCCGCCTATAATTTTCGTTTACGCGATCGTGTTGTTGTTGATTCATCGTACAATAAGAGACAACGCGAGATGCAAACAAAAATATGGAGCTGCCTGGGATCGTTACTGTAACAGAGTTAAATATGTACTTGTACCTAAAGTGTACTAAAGGGCAATGAGTGCAAGACATTCAATAGTTATACAAGCGCCTTTTTGATTTTTCAAAATTTTTTAGAGTGTTTTAGCTGTATTATATTTATTTCAAATTCATCACAATTTTACTTATTTTACGTAACAGTAGTTTTAACTGCGCGAGATTGAGTGATGTCCTAAATCAGATGTACATAATTTTGTGTAATATTTACATACCTAAGAGGGGTTTTAGAAAATGAGGAACGAGAATTTTAGTATTTTAGAACAGTTTTTTGTATTTTGGGCCCCGTTTTTTACGGACGTCTGATAAAATTGTAAATTTCGTGTTGCATCACTTAGAAAATAAGTTTTTAAAAAATAGTTTTAAGACATTTTACTTCAACATTTATGTCAAAGCCATAAAGTTACAAATTGACCATATCTATAAAGTACAAACAAATACGTTATAATAATATACCAAAATATTATAGTTTTAACTTTGCTCTCTAATTTTTAAATTTACAATGCTTTACATATTTGGTCATTGTTCATGTAAAAACCGATAGGACGAAATTCATTCTTTCTTGTATGGAGAATGTTACAAGTGACGTCATAACCATGAATTCCAAAATATATTTTTTTATTTCGTTATTCGTGGCATCAGTTACTGTTTACTAAATCATATTTTTCTCCCAACACGAATGTTTCGGCTTGTTGGGGTTGCTCAAATAAATGTTAGTTTGACGAGTATCTCATTGCCATTTTATACAAATCGGAAATCTCGACTTGAGTAGCGTGATCTCAAGCTTGGAGCACTTTGTGCAATGCGGAAGTACAGGTTGTAACAATGGATAACCAAAAAAGTTTAACAATAAATAATGTATTTTTATAAATGATAAGTACAATTTGTGCTGATTTAAGTGTAATTTTAATTATTAATAAGGATTTTAGTTATTGTCTCCTATTACAAAATTTGCCGAAAAGTTTTAACGTGGAATGTTTTAGAATAAAGATTTTAAATTTGTATGACTCTATTCGATCTCCCTAGAGTCCTGCAGCCCCTGGAGTGTTATGCAGCAACGATGTCAGGTTTTGAAGATGGGTGGGCACACTATTATTATTAAGCGTTTCTTTGGTACAATACCAATTATTCATCAAAAGAAAAAATAAATTCACAATTTTGAATGGAATGCTGAGTGTATTATTAACATTTTGGGTACCGTGTTTCAGTCTCTTAAGAAAAAAATCATGGTTCAACAAATTTTAAGACTTCTTTAAGAAGCAAATATGCAGCTTAAAATTAAATATGTGCGTTGTTTCTAAAGTTTATTAGAATAGTAGCTATCAACATCATAGTCTAGAATCTAACCCAATATGCCTGTGGTTAAGGCTGGCGGAAGGAGTTGAGTAGGTCAGTTTCCGACCAGATTTTAAATTAGTTAGATCACCAAAAATATACAAAATTAGCGTTACAATGTCACATGGACGGCAGCCTAACGAACATTTGAAACCAAATACAAAATTTTATAGCCCATTAACACCTAAATCGGGCGCTTCAGCAACATTTTCAAGTTTGGTAAACTCCTGGGAATTCCATCATAACATAAAAACTATTGCAGGTAACCAATTTCCAAGGATAGAAACTTGTTGCCAAATAAATTGCAAATAATTTAACGGCGGCCAAATATAAATAATCGCTTTATTTTAGACGTGCGATCAAACCCAATTTGATCAATTTGCAACACCTGGGTACAAATTATTACAAATTAAATTGAAAAAAATGAAATAACTTATTATTCTCTCATGTTTTTACTTTGTAACCGTACTAGTTTTGAAGTTCTATGTTGAAAATTAACGCCGTTGTGACGGAACTACGAAGCCGTGTTTTTGCCTAATTTTTCGCCTTTTTCCGCCAGCCTTAACATTTCTATCAATAACAGTTGTGTATCTTAAATGAAATTTAGATTAGATAAAGTGTTCTGGAATGACCTACTCTTTTTGAGAATTGAATTTTAAAATTTTACGTTATTAATGACTCAAACCAAAATATCTTGTGGTGTTTACGCTACTCACCATTAGAGGGCAGCATCGTCATGCTACTAAAAGTTACAAACTTATTCTCAGTACTAGTACCACTAGTTCTGCATGTACACTTCCAATCAGAAAGGTCGAATTTATAACAAAAAACATTGATTTTTTCGTGTCTGGTTAAATGGAATTTGAGATAATTTTTAAACTTCTATGAGTTAGGAAAATTTCTTTTTCAAAAATAGATATTGAATTTTTGATATCGATTTTAAGACAAATCTGCTAGTATTTCCTATGCACGAGGCCAAATTTCTAAGATTTCATAATGATTTCAACGTTTCGATCCAAAATTTTGCTCAATTTTTTTTTTATTTAACGATTTAAAGAAATAAGAACTACGTGGGTTAGGAGGAAAAATAATGCCATGGGAAGTCCCGAATTCCGGTTCGTGGTTTGCTTCTTGTAGGGTGAAATAGAAAACTTTCAGGTTAAATGAATAATATATTTTAATATAAATACCTACAAATTAATAGCAACACAGCGTTCTCACTACATACGGTACACCAAGTTCATTATTGTACTCTCCACTTACGTAGTTAATTATTTCTATTTGCCGGTATCTATGAGGTAGAGTCTTTATACGACTAATGGCAGTAATGAAACGAACTACTTATATGTAAGTAAAGTAACTAAACGGACGATTCATCAATGACAGTAATAACGCGATTTGGAAATACTTTCCATTTGGAATTGTTGATCCCGACTCCATTCTCCTCTTCTGGTACGTCTTCGTTTTGCGTAATCTTGGGCCGGGCCAGCGACCATCGCCGCCCCTTCCTGTCCAATATCACAGGCATTTCCGCTATTAAGTTATTCTCAAATTCACTAAGCATTAAATAGTTTTCTACTTTGTTACATGACGTGATGCAGTCTCCTATGTAATCTAAATCATCTAAAAGGTTATCGGGAAGATCCATGTCAGCGATGCCCTCTTCTGAGATACAAGTCAGTTCGGGCTTGTCGTTGGACACGATTATGTTGTCCATCAAACCCGGAGGTTGGTTGGGGGCGAGGTCGGCGCCTAAAACAAGAGCCGCCGCCGCCGCTCCCGCCGTCACTCCGACGTCGTTCTCGGGCTCCTGGGAGAAGGACAGTTTGCGGCGTTGAGGGCAAGTTTCGGACACGCAAAGGTGGCGGGTGCCGTTCTCGCGGGTGTGCTTGTGTCTGGATATCTTGCGACGGTGCAGGTCGATCAGGAAGAGGGTCAAGCTGCCGACGAGGACGCAAGTGGAGCTGAAGTAGTAACCGGCGCGGTCCCCACAACGCTCGTTCATGTAGCCTGCAAAAAGTTTTGATTGGTCTCGGACAATGCTCAATTTCGCTGGGACAAACCGGAAAAGGGGACGCCGATGACGATGGGGATGGCCTGCGAGCACTGCACGAAGCCCCAAGTGCGGGCGAAGTTCCGGGCGCGCACCCTCTCGTACGTGTACATCTTCAGAGAGTAGTGGTAACCTCCGCAGAATATCCCTGCAAAATGGAATGGAATATTTAGGGATTATCGACACTACGTGATTCCTGGACATAGGTAAACCGATATTTTCTGCAACTTAGTTTTGACTACGTATTTACGTCCAGACTGGATTGGGGTGAACTTGTCCTGTTGCTAATTAAAGTTGGCGAGTTGAAGGACTGCGAAACCTCTTCATCTCCATAAAATGGAGTACCAGAAAAGTTAGCAATTCGAATATAAAATTTATCGTCTTCCACGAACACTTCGCTCATCTCTATTTATGGCCCTTGCAGCAAACTGCAGGAAATTTTGCTCCTTTTGTCCGAACGCGCTTCGACAAAAAATAGTTTTTGAAATAATGAATGTCCGATCGAGCGTACTCAAGCGACAAAACTCCCATAAATTTTACTACGTAGTAAACTTACGATGACGTCGATAACGATTCTTGCGTTTTTAGACGGTTTTTCATTCAACTTACCGTAAATCCAGGCGAACATAACGTAAGCATGGTAGTTGCCACTGACGACAGTGAAGGCCAAAATCGACAGTCCGCACATAAAGACCGCCGTCTGGCACAAATACTGTCTGGCTATTCTGCATTCGGTCGAGTTGTGGAGGACTAAAGTGCTGAAAACGACGCATCCCACGGTCCAGGCCAGGCCCAGGTACATTTGCAGGAAAACGGTGGAGTCGCCCAAGCCCTCAACTTCCGCTTGATAAGCGAGATAGAACAGAGGAGTGTTGATCCCGAAAGCGCTGATTCCCGTGGATATCAGCAGAATTCTAACAGTCTTACTCTTCAAGGTGCTGAAATCAAAAAAGGGGATTTTGTCTTCGATCTTGTTCTTGTCTTTGATCTTGCGCTTCTGGTTCTTGATGTGGAGGATGGCACGGCGCTGAGGATGGTACAGAGAAGCTGAGCGATAGAAAGTTCCCAGGATGAAGGTGACGGAGATGGCGCCGGTCACCACTTGAAGACCCAAGCGCCAGCCCAGGGCCCTGAAAAGCGGCAACATCAAATAAAACTTGAACAGGTGAAGGAGGATGCTCAAAATTGCCCGAAAGCGTGAAAGTTATAAAACGCGTACAGCCGAAAAATGGTGGAGGCGCCGGGTCAAATAGTTTTAACCAAATAGTTAACCAAATACTTAGAATAATTACCAATTACTTGCATAAATATATTTGTTTCGTTAACATAGACACATACATATGAGGCGCCGTTGTGGACAAAATGAAATGCTTGCAATTTTATATAATTTTGCCAAATATTTATAAATGCTGTTGATATTTATAAGAAAAACACAACTTTTATTTATTTTCACCATTTATATAGAAAAATATTAAGTTTTATATAAATATCATGTCGTGTTAGAAATAATAATAGTGCTGACCGTGATATAAAATTGCGCACTTTTATAAATAAAGTCGGCACGCCCTCGATATAAATTTGTGCGGCCGTGATATATTTATTGACGTTTGCCACCAAGACGCCAGAGGCCGCCACGAACGGAAGATTTACAATCCGGCAACGCTGGCTGCGGTTTAGTTACATTGCTAGTGACAAATCTGTCAAACTCGAAAGTTGAGGTTAGAGGTTAGATAAGCGACAGAAACAATAAACATTAAAAAGATAATATGAGTTAAATAGTCATTTATTTGTGTTCACTTGTGGGTAATTGTTAACCACTTCTAACCTCAACTTTTGAGTTTGACAGATTTGTCACTAGCAATGTAACTAAACCGCAGCCAGCGTTGCCGGATTGTAAATCTTCCTTTTGTGGCGGCCTCTGGCGTCTTGGTGGCAAACGTCAATAAATATATCACGGCCGCACAAATTTATATCGAGAGCGTGCCGACTTTATTTATAAAAGTGCGCAATTTTATATCACGGTCAGCACTATTATTATTTCTAACGCGACATGATATTTATATAAAACTTAACATTTTTCTATATAAATGGTGAAAATAAATAAAAGTTGTGTTTTTCTTATAAATATCAACAGCATTTATAAATATTTGGCAAAATTATATAAAATTGCAAAAATTTTATTTTGTCCACAACGGCGCCTCATACATACATAGAGTTGGTGTTGGTTCAGGAACTTCCCTGAGACCAATTTTGGTGCCGCCACTGGTGATCCCTAAGAAATATCGCCTCTTCGATCCCGGACGATTCCGGTCAAGTGGAAGCCGGGATCGGTAAATCAGAGACATTCCACTCGGCGAATTGAGTCAGATAGCCAATCGGGTGGCGCGACTTTTTCCATAAATGCACGCTATTCCGTTGGAGCTCCGATAGCCATCAATCAGTGATTGATTTGAATGTCAAAAGACACGAGCAGCATCCTTACGCGGTGAATCGCACCACGTTTATAATTACTCTCCGTTGCGAGATCTCGGCCGTTACAAACGTTGCGACAGTGGGATTTTCGAGAAAATAATAAAAACTAAATCTGTCATTAGCTGGAAAAGATTGAACATTTGCCAGCAACATCAAAGCATAATTCAACCTGACATTTCGTTTAATTACAACCCGTAACGTTAGTTAATAAGTTGCCGGGGAAATTCCTCCAGATCGATGGCGACGAAATAACTTGATAACAACTGACGAGTTTAAAACTATCGCGTAATTGGGCCGATTGTGGAACTTAACCCCGATCCGCAAAAGCGACAAAGGTTCAATTCCGTAATGCAACCGTAAAAATTACAATCAGTATCATCAAGAGAATTTAAGAGTGGCAAGGACCATTAAAACTTGTTAATAAACTTTATCGCGACCGATTTAAAGTTGAGTGCTCTCCGTATCAGATTTATCGATACCTACCCTATAGTGCTCCTGATGATGACGGACATCGTCGCTATTCCCAGTCCGCTGCCTGATACGATAAAGATTTCAACAAACTCGCGACGTCTTTTGAAGTATTGGGCCACCATCAGAGTTGAGCAGTCCCGGGTGATGCCCACGCCGATCCCGACCACGGTGCCGTAGCTGAAACGAGAAACTCTTCAGTGCCACACCACAATCTTCAACTCCAACAATTGGGAGAAGAGAAAAAATTAAGTAGAGCCTAAACGTCGAATTTTGGTCCAGTTACAATCAAGTGTTGTCCACTTTGTAGCAGTTGATGTTCCGAAGGAACAACAAATGTTTGATTTATGAAGACGCCATCAAACTCCTTGGAAAAAGCGCATCAATTACGCCGCAATTATTTAATTCCCCGACGCACACTCTTAAGGGATCAATGAACCAAAACTATTAAACCAGTTCTGTTACGTGTAGGAATAATATTTTCATTGTATAATGTACCTACCTGAAAAACAGTTGATGAAACTGAGTCGCGAACGAGGTGAACAGACATCCGAGCGCCGTGATGAGACCCCCCATGACGGCCGTGACTCTCGTAGATTTCCGCCTGCAGAAGGCGATGGTGACCGGCGATATGAGCAAAGCCACCCCTGTCGACATCGCCCCCAGCCATCCTGCAACAACGAAAAAAAGTATTTAGAAAAAGCGGCATTTTTTTTTTAATTTTTAACGAGTTCTGGTCGTCCTCTCGGTGAGTACCTGTTGGTTGCGCTACTGCAGGTCCGAATTTTCTCAGGACCTCGACGTAGAAGAGACCCGCTGACGTGATTAGGCCGTGACTGAGAATGTGGACGAGAACGGCCGCGACGAGCACCACCCACCCCCAACCGCCTTCGGGGTAGTAGTGCTGTTTGAGGGTCAGCAGCTGTCGCAGGTCGGCCACGAGACGCGCCGCCCGGCTCGCAGGAGCGTCGTCCACCCCCGAACCCTAGAGCGCCACCGACACGTGAATTGGTTCGCGGCCAGAAGGACTCCAAAGATCGCCACAATCGAACGGATCAGAGATTTTCAGAATTTGTTCAAAATAATGCCAAAACTTTCCAAAAATCCCTCACAATCCAACGGATCAGAGATTAGCAAATTTTCAAAATTTGTTCAAAATATTGTCAAAACTTGGTCAAATGTCCAGCTAAGAAATGAGTGGCAATAAGGTGGAAGCGTGCAGGACTTGGTTTAGCGGTACCCCAGATGGCGCCCTCCAGACTCCCGTGGCGCTTGTTTCTGGAGGTGGCTCCTTTCGGGACATATTTGCTTACAGTTGCAACATGTTTGTTAATGCGCCAATAAACCGCCCGCCTATGGGATCGAAGCAATAAAATCGGGCCCCCATAAAAACTAAATACTTTTATTGGTCCTAAATCTGGTCGGACGCTACTGTGCCCGGTATGCAAAGATTTTTTCTCGATAAAAATCTGGAAAATTGATCGTAGATATATCGTAAAGTTTACGAGCCCACTGCGATGATTCGCTGCGGTAAGCTTTTAGCCCTCCAGTTATAGAAAAAAGTGTATCACCACAATTCGCGCATATCTTTTACGTTCCTCTCTTTTCCCAGTATACTCTTTGGTTGATTAAATTCAGGACGTCTGCGGTTTGATTGTGGACGGTCGAGTTTATTTCTGGTTTACGGTGCGGCATAATGGGGTTCCTTACGTTGTTGACGCTTACGCGCCCTTTTACTTGAAAAATAATTTTTCACATGAGATATGTCAAATTATGTGGCTTTACGACCGCATAAAATCAGTTATTTCCCCATCAACAAATAATAAAATAAAAAACTCGTAAAAGAGACTCTTTATCCGGTTAAGTAATAAAATAATTGATGTCCGGACCGAGGGGGAGCTAATGGACCAATTTGGGATCGATTCGGGGGCGAAATTTTCCAACCACCGCCACCTACGTCGCAATTTTAACAACACTGCTTTGATGGTGTAACTGAGAAAAAATTTCATGACTCCTCGTTTTTCTATTAGGAAGCGGGAAGGTCATTGTTTGCCTGTTTTTGGGAATTTGCCAAATGCGGTCGAGTCGGGGAGGGCAGTAGCGACACGGAACAAGATTACAATCGTCATCAAGCAGGACGATACTTTTATTTACGACTGATGTCGCGATTTACATAAATTTAACGCGGATCGATCCAGGCACTGACCGAAAAATTACCCATAGTGACTAACTGGCGGTGTCAATTTTATCGACGGCCGCGCCTCCGGAATGTTTGGAAACCATTTTCGGGCGATCCTCCTTCCTCATTTCTTCAACATCACTATGTTGGCTGCGTGACGTAAAATCAACACTTTCAGGTCTACGCGCTTAATTATATTTGAAAATCGTTAAGCAAGACGAATACAGTTCGAGGGGTGGAGGACAGAACAAGGGACGCAATTTTCCCCAACGACAGAAGACAAGGAAGAGACAAATAAAAAATTCGGCGGAAAAACGAATAAATAAAATAAACAAAAATGGGCAACAAGTGAGAGAAGAAACATAAAAATAATGAAAATGAATAGACACTTCCCAGTATCGTCAGTCATTCTCTGGCCGAAAATGATTTACAACTCATTACTTTGTAGTTATTGACGAGTTAAGGTTAGATTGGGTCTCAACAGATCCCACCTTGGCGGTGGCGCATTTTGGATAATTTTCAGGGCCAACTCCCTCTGCCAGAAACTAATTCCGCTGATGGCGTGAAAATTTTAATTCAATCCACGAAATTACTTTCCCTCGCCGGAGTTGGCGTTTTAGGTCCTTGTAAGCGCTAAAGATTGTAAAGTGTCACTACGTGAATACGACTCGGTGTCACTTAATAAAACGGCGAAAAACAAAGTCTGTTGAGTGTCTGCTGCAATCAAGAAAATTAGTTTCGGAAAGAAAGACCATCAAGTCGGACAGACGTAATTATTTTCATCTAAACCGGTCGTCCCCCGGATAAGAACAAATAAATTTACATTGTAACGATCAGGGGGGGAGGAAATAAGTCGGTACGAGTAAGACTGCGACACGTTTTTATACTCGGCAAATTTCAATTGAGGGCAATTGAATGGGGGCGTTTAGGCAGATTCCGTTCGATTGTTATTGGCGATGAGCAATGGAGGCCGACGTCAAGCTGTGGTCTAAATTGTCCATCAGTTAGGGAGACCAGCCCGATCGATCGGAAGAATCGAAGGGGCTGCCGAATTCCGAGGTCTGTAATTGTTTCCACCACTCAATTCCGGTTTTGCGGCTCTTCGACGCGCTCGAAGGAACCGACAAGAACCCAAGGAGAGGTGCAATGTGGTTCTTCGCGACTTAAAACTTCGAACACCACGTAACTACAGACATCTTTAAACGCCAAGAATCTAAAGTTTGCTAGTAGAGCTACGACCCCAATCGTTTAAACTTCAAGAACCTAAGTTTTAGCTTTGGGGCAGCCTTAGAACTGCGACCTCAACGGTTTAAAGACCAAGAATCGCAAATCAAAGATTTGGGGTCGTTCTAGGACTACAATCCCAACTGCTTAGATTTTCAATTGAAATTTTGAATTTTTCTTGTGCACGATCTCCCCTATCTGATGGACGGGCGCGCCACAAACCCCATAGTAGCTGCCGAGGCCGGAGTCGTGATGGGACAGATGGGGAAGCGACTGGGATCGCGACAGGATAACGCGGCGAGGCCGTTCATCGCTGGAGAGTTCCTCGTCGGTCGTTGCCATTCCTCCTTCTCCACCGGTTCAAATCTGGACCAGCAGTGTCAGCCGTCAATCTCATTTCTTCACAGGCATGTATGTACGTTCACACTGCAAACGCTGCTGCACCTATTCCACGTTAATTATTCTACGTAACGCTTGCACTTGCAACAAAAACACTAATGTCATTTTTAACACCTTCTCCTCCACCCAGATCGGCTGCAGTTGACGGAGCGACGCAGACAGAAATCCCAACGGTTACATACGTGTCGGCGGGTGAGCCTCCAGGAGGTTTCCGGACGCCCAGACACCCGGAGCGGAAATCCAAACAACGTTGGCTTTAATTAGACAAATTGACGTCGTTTCCGTCAAAATTTATAGACGCGATGGCGGTATTCGGGAACATAAATCAAAATTGTATAATCGCGAAGTAGTTGCACGGGAACAGAGTTCGAAAGCTGCTTTTATTTTTTGGTAATTAGGCCATTTGTAAGAGCGTCGGATATTTATTTATTAAAAAATTTACTTAATTATCTTATCTGGACGAGCTCGAGGGCCAGAAGTCGTTAAGTATACTATAAATTGGCTATGAACTGGTTTTTAAATTAGCCGTAAATTACTTAGAGAAATATCGTAATTGGAGTCAATAACGAGAAAGCCCCCGAGATCATCGACTTGTCATTGCCGTAATAAGTTGGGTGTTAATGAAGTGAATTAGATGAATAGAGAAGAAATAAACGGTTTATTTATAATGCCGGGATATAATTAAAAAATCCAATAAGCCGGTAGGTATATCTAAATTAAGTCACGCTGATAGTTGTTCAATAAAGACAGATCAATTTTCTATAAATTATTCATAAAGTTTTTGATCGAGTGGGCCGGTAATTCTTAAATAGCGTGAAATGGTCGAAACCTACACTGTTCTAAAATTTTATTATAAGCAGAATCCATTGTAGTAACTTTATTGCCTGCTCAAGTACTACATAATTGGTACCATTTCTCAAATTATTTTTTTAAATTTTATTTCTGCTATATCTATATAATTAATTTGATGCTAGAAAAAAACGGTAACGAGCAGAGATTTTTTTAGAAAAAAAAAGGTGAACGCGAGAAGCTGAGGAGCAGCAAAAAAGTAAAAGATCAAAGTACCGGGAAATAACATTTCGCAATTAAAGCAGTTCTAAAAATATGGAAGTGTATTTAATTTTTTACTAGATAATAAACCGATTTTTTAATTACTTTTTTTAATGACAACTTAGTGATCAAAAAAGTAATAAAAGCTAAAAGTAGCATTAAAATCCCAACTCCAATTTTAATACTATCAAAAAAATTGACAGCATTAAATTGTTAAATAGCATTCGACATTTAATCGTAAGAAATTTTAGATACTTGCAATAATTAACAACATAAAAATTTTTATTGGTTAATTTTCACACCTCAGTTATGTGCGCCGATTTTTTTTATCAAGATTGACCTGGAAATATATGTATAATAAGAATAATGTCAATTCCACAAAAACTAGAAAGCAATAACTTTTTTATTATCATTTAATCGGGGCTATTTTCCATTTCGCAGATGTTTATGGCAACACAAAAGAACAAATTTAACATTCGAGGGTAGATTAAGTAATTATATTTTTGCTATTCACCGGCTCTGGCCCCATCAGATTTAATTTCGGAGCGATTTTCGGCCGCCATCCGCAGAGTCCTTGCGCACTTGCGAAATGGGACGTTAAAAAATATTTATTTGCGGCGGGGTTTAAGATTTTATGATTCGCCGAGTCTCGTTTGCAACTGCGCCCCACATTGACGGGCGTAATAACACGCGTTGTTGTTTATTGAGATAAACTGGGAACGGGTGCGCTCCCGTTGCTTTAGATGAGTGTAACCCTCGCCTCTATTTATAGGATGGTCCCGTCCTACATAATAACAATAACAGAAGATAGTAGATCTATAAAGATATTCAAATGTCGGGCTTCAGCCGCCGATTAACCTAGCGAGCTTAACGCCCTCCCGTTGTTCCAGAAACGTCTCTTGCTTTATTTTTGATGAAAGCGGGCAGGTCATGCATGAACACGTCGCAGTAAACAGAGATTAGCGCCGTAATAATTCGGGATTATCTCACATCTGAAACTGCAATAAGGGAACAAACAAAAGCATAAATACGAGTGCGCCAGCTACGAACAAGAACTCGCATCGAGCTTTGCACAATATTCTGGAATTCAAGTCGTTTCGGAGGTCCGAGTCCCTTCCAACTTTTTATCAGCACCAACGTCTGATGCAGGGGTTCCCAAAGTGTGCGCCGCGGCGCCCTGGTGCGCCGTAGAAAGTAAAGAGGGGCGCCGTGAGGCGCTCCTCTTTACCAACCTCCGGAAACTAAACTTAGGTATTCGCGGATACGAAATAAATAATTCAAATCGGTAGGTACTTACGCTCGAAAACCAGTGTCGGAAACCGACGTTACTCCTCTCCCCCCGTGCCTTGACCCGCCCGCGCTGGTTCATTTACAGGCGAGACGATAGGAGTTCGTCTGTTTTGTTTTGATTGTGTCGCTGTGTTTGTTGTTTCGTCAAGAGGCGGACGCAAAATGGATAGTTTTTCATTAAATAAGCAAGTCGGTAGTTCAAGTGATCAAACATCTGCAAGTGGAGGGGAAGCAAAAAAACGGAAATATCGCAAATACGATGACAGCTATTTGGACTTTGGCTTTACTTCAACAGAAATAAACAATGAAGCAAGACCGCAGTGTGTGCTCTGTTTGAAGATTTTATCGCCGGAAAGTATGCTCCCAAGTAAGCTAAAGCGACATCTCGAAACCATTCACCCTACTATGGTTGAAAAATCGCGTGATTTTTTTAATAGGAAGTTGCAAAATTTTAAAAAACAAAAAAGCGTGTTCACTCAACAAGCCTCAGTACCTAGCAACGCACTGTTGGCATCATTCAAGGTGGCATACAGGGTGGCGAAATGCAAAAAACCTCACACTATCGCAGAAGAGCTTATTCTACCGGCTGCTCTCGATATGGTGAATATTATGATGGGAGAATCGGCCAGAAAATTAATTTCCCAGGTACCTTTATCTAACAACACTATTAGTCGAAGAATCCATGACATAGCTGAGGATCTCAATTACCAATTAATAGAAAAAATGAAAGGCAAGGAATTTGGCCTGCAACTTGATGAGGCTACTGACAGTAATAAAGATGCACATCTTATTTGTTACGTACGCTTTTTGGCTGACAATATTATCGTTGAAGACCTTTTTTTCTGTAAAAGCATTACTGAAAGTGCAAAGGCTCAAGACTTGTTCGAAATTCTAGACAACTTTATAACAGAAAATGATTTGGATTGGGAAAAATGTGTCGGTGTATGTACTGATGGTGCTCGATCAATGTCTGGCAGGTATGGAGGAATACAAGCGCTTATTCGTAAAAAAGCACCCCATGCTATGTGGACCCATTGCATCATCCATAGGGAAGCGCTTGCGTCAAAGTCAATGAGCTCTGAATTGAACCAGGTATTAGAACGTGTCATTGAGGTAGTAAACTACATAAAAACTAGGCCGCTAAAAGCCAGACTTTTCAAAAAACTATGCATGGATATGGGAGCTGAACACACGGCCCTGTTATATTACTGCAGTTCACGATGGCTTTCACGTGGAAATGTCTTATTTCGTGCATTCGAATTACATGAAGAAATTCACACTTTTTTACAAGAAGAGGGTCATGCAAATTCCAGATACTTTGCCGAACCAGACTTTTTGCTAAAACTAGCATATTTGTGCGATATATTTGATAAACTGAATAATTTGAATCTGTCTCTGCAAGGCAATAACATGCACATTTTGAAACTATTGGAGAAGATCGCGGCGTTTAGGAAAAAATTGCAGTTGTGGATAAAAAAAATTAATGACGATGGCGGTCAAGAATGTTTCCAGCAATTGCATAAATATGCGGCCTCTAATGAGCTGGTTGTCTCACAAGACTTGATGTCTCTTTTTACGGAACACCTTTCGAAGCTCACTGAATGGTTTTCAAAATACTTTGCCGAAGACAATGTTGAAAACTTTGCGTGGATCCAAGATCCTTTCCATGGCCAAGCTCCACCAGAATTTACTTCGCAAGAAGAAGAAAGTCTCATTGAACTCTCTTGCGACAGCAGCCTTAAAATAAGATTCACGTGTTCTGATTTGGTGGGGTTTTGGATATCGGTCCAAGATGAATATCCAAGTTTAAGTTCGAAAGCTTTAAGAATGCTCATTCCCTTTGCAACATCTTATTTATGTGAAGCCGGATTTTCAGCTGTAGCTGTAATAAAGAGCAAATATCGTTCAAAGATCAATGTGGAGCAAGAAATGAGAGTAGCGGTGTCAAGCCTTATCCCACGCTTTGAAAAAATGTGTGCAAATCACCAAGCTCACACTTCACATTGACCAAGTTACTATTGTATTTTCTTTCGTATTTTTCTTAAATAATAAATGTACTCTTGTGTGTCAATATATAGTGCCTACCTATCTAGTATTATTGTACCATATTTTGACTAGCTAGCTAGGGCGCCGTGACAAAATAGTAAACCTGTAAGTGCGCCGCGGACTGAAAAAGTTTGGGAACCCCTGGTCTGATGCAACCCTCGAGTGCATTACTGGATTAAAAGCGAGCTCGCGGATTCGATCCGGATGAGATAAAACGGGAACCCGCCCGCGTTCGGCTTAATTGGGGAATACATCGTGTTAAGTACCAGTCTCGGTTGCAGTGCAGACGAAAATTACGTTGTTTCGTCCGTATTTATGGCAATACGAGGATCTGCTAAGACCGCGTTTCATACAACATATAGACACGGGAAGTTCGGAGAGACATTCTTTAGTTGGCCGTAAATCTCTCGATGAGCTTCTGGACCTTCTAACAAACTTCTGCCACCCACACGATACGTCGATGAGGAGCTGGAAGACACGCTTTCAGATTTAATTGGTTCAGCGTGCACGGATTAATAACTCACTTGCTATTTTCATTCGGCCATGCCGGACAGATTTTTCATTCTCGAGACGGACGGATGCGAATTTTAAAAATAAACACGTCACGGCCCATAAAATGTGCATTAGTCTCGTAATCTCAACCAATACGTTACCTAAGATCAGGTTTTAAAAGCCGTCACAGGTTAATCCGTAATCGAGAGTTGATATGGCAGATATGATTTGATTTTTACGACCCGGATTATGGAGTGAGTGGTTTATTTAATCACAAAATTGCTGGGACGCAACCAAAAAATTGACCCAAAAACCGTCAAAAATTTACAAAAAAATTCTGGTTTGATTGAATCTACAATCTTCAGAAAAATTTTAATTTTTTCCACCAACTTATAGTTCAAAAATTCCAAAATTAACACTTTTCAAGATTCTTTCTATGTAACTTGAACCTAGAGACATTCACACACTTTGATTTTTTTTTGTAATTTAAAATATTTTTTTTTCAAAATTCTCATAATAACAGGGTCATTATAGTTATTTATGTATTAAGGACTTTATAGGTATAGATGTTTATGCCCTCCGAGGGCCTCTGGCCCGAAACTTTTAAAGTCGCCCGAGGGGTATAAACATCAAGTAATGGCCGTGATGCATACAAAATTTTATATTTTACTAATCTGTTTCGTATTCTTCGTGTTTGTAAACAAAGTGGTTTACTGTGAAAATGAATGACAATTGAAATTCCTCAAAAAATTCTGGAAAAAGCTCGTTGTTGTGCAAGTTTCGTTATGTATTTTGCTTTATGGCCCACGGGCCAAAACACGACTTTATGGCCCGCGCGGGCATTATAGATAGCATAATGTATTTTGCATCCAAGCCATTATTAAACAATAATGAAGAACTAGTAAAGAATAAAATAATTTTTGTGTCTAATTCTAAGTTTGCAGATAATAACTAGAAACTCATTATTGGATCAAATTGCTTTTGCCCCGCGCCCCGGATCGGAATAACTGATTTTTTTTTGCGTCGATTACTAACAATCCCTTTCATTAATAGCCTCGGTCGTTGTTTGTCCAATTTATAAAATAATTGTTTACCAGACCGCGCGGTTCTGATTGTTTCAAAGTTGGCCGTAAAATTGTTGTGAAGTCACCACTTTTCTTTATGTAACCATACCTAGACTAGACATAAAACTATTTTTATAGTTCATTCCGTAGGTAACGTCAAAGAACTAAATTTTATATATTTATTTGCTCACCCCAAAATTACAGTTAATATTTTCAGACCCGGAACTTCATCAAAGATCAAAGGTTCAGAAATAATTTTAAGTGTTAAGAAAATAATTACCGCTCTTCCAAAAAATACTATAAAATTCCAGAGATCTTGGTGTCAGAGGAGAGATGTAGTTTGTGGCACTCGTAGATAAATGCTGATTGTGATGCCGATTGTGTTGTATTAGGTGCAATTGGTGCTTGAAGCCCATCGAGATTGATCAGGCCGCTTTGATTGCGGGCACTCTACAAATCGCTCGATATTTCCGACAAGACGTCGATATTATGATAGTTGAGTTTATCATTGTGGGTGTCCAAAGTGACTGATGGCCGAATTTCGAACGACAAATTAACAATGGAATACATTACCGGTGTTGGTCCCCGCCCCCGCGATCTATTGCCGGGATCAGTGGCGTTTTTCTGTGCGATTTCTATAGGCAATTACGGCACAAAAGTAGGCACCGCCCGAGGAAACGATCCGATTTTAAATCGCCAGACAATGATGAATTATGCAAAAACAATGGGAAATGGTTATCGCAATCCCTCTCCGTCACTTCGCATCGGACAGATTCATTAAGCTCGGTATTGTTTATCTCAAACTGTAAATAAAATTAGAATGTTGCCTGCCATCATGACTCGGGTTTATTTTCGGTACCGTTACAAACTTCCCGAAAGTTTCTTGTTTGGCGAAAGGAAAATCGTCGTTTCTCGTGGAAACGGCGATGATAAAATTTGACAGCTCCACCTTGGGCGATTGACGGGGAGATTAGGTGAAATATGTTTCTCGCGCTCTATTTGGCGATGTCAAAAGCGCGCGAATATTTTTTCGAGTCCCTAAAAAAGATTGATAATCGCGTCGCGGCCCGTTCAAAAGGTAATGAATATCTCGCACTTTGCTACCTACCGGCTTCCAAGGGGCATCAATCAAAACGAACTCGAGACGAGGAAAAACATCGATGGCGGAGGCCCTACCGTCGATAAACAGGTCGACAGTCAATCGCGGGAGCAAAGTTTTCCAATCAGCGATTTGACGAAATTAAGGGTCGAATTTATGTTGTCAACCTAATTTGCTCCAGTACTGTAAAGATGGCGTTTCTCCGGTTCGAAATTATTTTTATGGTGGCGGCTCTTGAGCATAAAATGATATTGCGATAAATTGTTTCGGCAGATTCTGAATTTCACGCCTGGATTCTCGAGAGGTGGATGACTCTCAGTGCCGGCAATATTTACTGAAAACTTGCTCTTGAGGAAAATTTTGCAAATAACTAGTTTTTGACTTAATTCCAGAGATCGACATTCTGTGGAATTAAGTCGCAGCCAGAGCGCAACGACTCTCGTAGAAGGATTTCGATTGTGTCTCGCTTATGAAAAGACATTTTGAGTTTCATCCGATACCCAACAGAAGTCTCGCCGAATTTTATTTACTTTCTATATTCGTCTTATCTGTCCGAAGTGGGGAGCGCTACAACAGCAAACAGTTTCTTATTGAAGAATTTTATCGGCGAGTCGATAACTCGCTAAATTTGAATAGGACGTTGCAGTTGTCGGCTTTATATTAAGCTGGCAACGACCAACTTTACGACTGTTACGTGCAAAATTATTTTGACAAATTATTAGTTTAGTGCGAAAGTGACGCAACACATAGTATTGGCAGCATTTCACCTTTAGGCAAGGTGGTATTTTGATTAAAATACATTCAAAAATTTTGAAACAAAATTTTCACAAACTATTTAAATTTCAAATTTTAGAATTCTATTTGAACCAAAAAAAAAACAAATATATAGTTGGTTATAGTTCACTTTCTTATTCTACCTATTTTTTTCATAATCCAAAATAATTTTTGTTAATTTTTTGAAAAACTTAAAAAGTAAATATCTATAACAAAATTTACACGTAGAAACAGTAACCTGGTGAATACGACACTGGATTTAGGGCGGAGCGTACCACTGTGGACCAGCTACGTACTCAATGCATGCGCGCGGCTTCATTCTATTAAAATAATTGGGTTATTTACTTGCACTTCACTCATTCCAATTGCTTTTATGCAGTGCTCTAAAATGAGAGAACTAATCTCTGCATGCAAAATGCATACAGTAAGAAAAAAACGCATGTAATAGCAAAGTCGTTGCTCTTAAGTAAGAAATTAATCGATAAATTAATCATATTTTATCCCGTTAAGCTGGCCCAGATTTTAAGTCTCTTAATCCGTTTGAAATTATTTAAAAATAGCATCTTCACTTGGTTAGTGTAGAAACTACTCAATAAATCATTCTGGTACTTATCTGTGGCATTTTTTGACCGTTTCACTTAAAAACGGTTTCATCACAGAGTTTCAGTCACTTTTGAAGCAGTTGCCAGTAAATAAATAACTTCATTACGGTACGCCTGGGGCTTCATTAAAAAAGCGATTTCCGTTTTTTCGAACATAAACTCCTTTTACAGAAACGTCGGTCTTCGAGTCAATTTGTTTCCACTGAAGCAAATTAATTATGGCCGGTGTACCACGCCAAGAGTTAATTGATGCGCTTTTAACAAAAATAATCGTGAAAATGCATTAGTCTCGGGATCTTGGAGTTCTTAAGAGAAAAAAGTGTTTGGAGGCTGCGAGCATGTGACAAGATCGCTTCCATCTCGTAGGTTCCTCGCACACGAGTTAACCCAAATTTCAAACAAAATTAAATAGACAGTAAATGACAGTCTGCAAGAATTTCCTAGAGTTTTTTTAAACTTAATTGCACTTGGTGAAGACTAAATTTAAGGTGGAAATCAGGGATCTTGGACTGAATAGCGTAGTTTTTGACCAACTTTAAAATTTATTGAGAATTTGTTCAAAACGCTCCAAAGATTCCAACGAAACATTTATTTCAACTAGTTTTTGGTCCAGTGCCAGCAGATCAGCACCCCTCGCGCGCATAGATTCTCCATACTAAATCTACTTCTCCTCTATACTTCTATACTCACATCATTTGGATCAAAATTTGGACAACCACTTCGTATCACGCATCATCAAATAAAAATCTGATTCGCCAAAAATAAAAGTAAAATTTTATGATGGGACGCCCTCCCCTCTGTAAATTACGAAAAACGGACTGATCAAGTAGTTTCTCTTAATTATCGTCAAAAAGTCATCTCGAGAAAAGTAAAGGAGCAGAAATTTGCCCCTAATGCCGAACTGTTTTGGCGTGGTGCAAAAAGTGCGATTGCTTTGGTCGGTGCCGCCGACCATATGGCGGCGCACGTATAAAATTTAAATCGTCCTTATCGAAGTTATCTCGGCCTTAGATAGCACTGAATAAATCTCGTTGCTGCCGACACAGGAGCTTTACACAGCGAATAGCGGAATATCCTTTATATCTTTCCATTTTTGCACTTCCATCCGAGCTGGAACCACACAATTACAAAACAAAACAATAGATCCTTAGCCGCAATAAACGTCCAAGTAACGAACAGAACCGATCCAATACAATAAAACTGGTCCTCGTACGGCCATTTGGCCATGTGCAAGCATAGAGATTTTGCTGCAGAAAACTGGAACGAAAATTTAAAAGTAAGAACAGATTTGGAAATATCGAGAGATAAATTTCGGGATTGCTTACGGAATCGATCTGAGACGATATGACGTTGTATTATCTTGTCACTGGAGGAGAATGTGGCGCCGGTTTACAACCTCAATTCATTTATTACACTCTTTCGTCCTGACGGTAATTAACGCGCCAGCGAAATTTTACAGAAGCCATCCACATTTCCATCAACAACGCATTAAGATAGGCAAATTAAATTTGTTGCTGGACTTCCCGAAAAAAAAAATGTATCAAACTATCGCTTCATCTTCAATTAAGTACTTACACTAATTTGGGCAAGCAGACGAGGTTACCTAACTCGATCTCTACAGGTAATTTAATTTCCGGAATTGTTTTCCTAGAATCGAAAAATGTTTGTGGTGTATTGACTTCGTAATTAAGTTAAAGCGACACGTTAGTTGGAGAAAAAGTTCTTTGTGGAAAAAATTGCGGTATCGCGTGCTCGAGGATAATGCCGCAATTGCTGTAAATCCGGGAATTTCCGCCCAATAAATGCACAGATAGCCAGTTAAAAGGGCCGTAAATTAAAGTTGACGGTCGTGAATGCGATGGAGTGCTTAAACTATTTGCTTTATTAATGCAAAAACGGGAAATGAACCCCGCAATTTTGCTGGAAATTGCCGACTTCAGCCGTCTGCACCCCTTTTTCAACAGAAAGCCTCCCTTTCGTTTTTTCCTTAATTTCTTTCTGACTACATTATTTTTATTTGGAGTTTCTACCGAGGAGTCAACGTCCCGACGTTATACTTTAGTCTATGGTGGAGCGACTTAAAATTGTAAATAATTGTGGCATTTTATTTCTAACAAACTTTTTGTAGCTACAGCATTGTCTTTAATATCTACGACACTTCTTGAACCTTTTCATGGTTGTTGTCAAAAACGATATAAATTTTCCTAACTTTGCTACAGTTCATTAGCTGCCCAAAAGTCCTCCTGAAATTAATTTCCCGGCCGCAAATCCCCCAAGTAAATGAACAGGAGATGATCTGCAAAGCGCCATTGTTCACTTGCCTTTAGTTCGCCGATAAAATTATCTCACCATCTTTTTTGATTGCCTTTCTGTAGTGATTTTTTGTGTGGAACTTCTCGGCGAGCGCGCGAAAACAGTTTCTTTTACGGTTTCACGGCGACTTCATTTAAATTAGCCGTTCCACTTCTTACTTCAATAACAATATGAAGGAGGCTCCATTTACTTAACAAATTGTTAAACAGATAATCCGGCTTAAATTAAACCAATCACTCTCGCTTGACAACCTGAAAAGAATCCTTTCTGGTCTAATAACGGCGCGATAAGGAGGAACTGGTTCTTTTTTCGTTTTTAATCTTATTCCTTAAACATGTTTACAGTCCATTAAAGCGAACTTGGCGTAATCTCACGTTTAGAATTGGTTCTGTGATGGCATCTAATTGAACGATTAAATAATTTTATAGGTTGTGGATAGTCGCTAAGACGATCAACATGCTAATTAAAAGTGTTCACATAAATTTTGGGTTCTTCATAAAAATTAATGTAAAGCCTCAACCTGTTGCACTAAAGATCGGTAGCGATTTCAATGAAATTTGATACATTTTTTAAGGGGCCCCTCTGGTTGGACTAATTTACGATTCATCAGCAGCGTTCGTTCTAACATCTGCAAAAGGTTAATTTGGCGCAATTTGATCAGTAGGTTCATAATCACCTATATGAATAACATTTTAGAACGGTGTGGGTCTTTTAAATTTACAAGAAATCTGTCGATTGTACACTGCCGAGCATAAAATTAGGCACGACTCGTGAAGCAAAATCGGCAATTTTGAAGTGGTGTAAATCGGCTTGTAGGTGTAACTGTGTCAGCAAAACCTGCTGGTTTGCCGTATTGGACCCAGGAAATTCGTATCGGCCAATGGTGCTACGGGTAATAAATATTTATTCCGCTTGGAGTCTATACCTACCCCAAAGGTCACCCACCTCCCTCGTCCGGCAGCGAATCACTTGGAAATGGGTGGGTTGCAATGCTCTACCGAATTGAGTTGAGTTCACACTAGGAAGAAACATCGTGCCTTATTTTTTGCTCGCCACGGTACCGTGACGGTCTGACGGTCAAAGCAATAATTAGAATAATTTGACCCAACAATTTGCTCAAAATTGAAACTTAAACAACCCTTAGATTAAATTATCCATGTACCTACAAAGGATAATTCGCACTGGTGACAAAAACTACATATTTCTCTTCACAAGAGCAAGAGTCTCGTTCAGGAGCTCAGAACCCATACATATTTATCAATTCCCATTATTGACCCACCGTCACGAACAAATATCTAGTGGTGATGCGTCATGGGGCTGATTCTAATTATCCAATTCTTCGTGATTCCCATAAATATCTGCTTCCTTTCATCGTCTACAAATTTTCTCCTTATGGCGCTGTTAGCAATAAGCCAGTCGATTAATCAAAATAAACTAATCCCGTTAATAAATCAAAAATTTCACCTTGTCTCACTTTTTCGCCGGCATCTTATTGGGAATTGAATAAAACCGAGAGAATTCCTGATGCTTCATTAAGTATGCGCATAAATTCGTGGTCATCTGTTAATAATTACATAATGACCATTAATTCGGCGCCGTTGTTCATTAGTTGGGGCCAAACTCGCCAAAAATTGCTATTTAAGCCAATTTAATTGGGCAATTACCGAAACTTACCCTAATTTAACCGTGAAGAATTTATAGATAAATTCACGCCAGCAATCAACTGCGACTAGAAGCAAAACGTTAATTTATAACCCAATTCCTGAACGTGAGAAGATCCAGTTTTCTCGCGGATCGGCAATAAAATTAAAACGATATTGCGGCACTCTAATCTCGACATCTACCTGTAAGTGAGACTTCATTGTCAAACTTTATAGTCTTACATCTGTTCTTCATAGCGATCAAACCAGATATCTTTATCGGAATCTTGATTTTATGTATCGGCACTAATAGTAAAAATTGACTGACACGTTTCTCAAGCCGGCCAGTGAAGCCAGCAGCAAATGCGAAATTTTCAAATTGTTGGTAGCAGTTATTTTTGAAGGAGCGCGCAGCAGAACCAAAAAGTTATAGGTAAATAATGATAGGCGAAAGAATTTAGTTTTTTTCGTTTTATGATTCAATTTCTATTTTACGCGACAGCCTCTTAAATCACTAACTTTTATGCGGCTTATTATTTATCGCGTAAATCCGCTGGCCGAGTGGGACGTTTAGGTGTGCAATTAGTAAGGCGAGCTACGGAAAACGCCTCAATTTATCATATTATGAGAATTCTGAAGCAATCAGGCAACTACATATTTATAAACTTACAGCCAATAAGAGTTTCTAAATTTTTCCCGTTCCAATCGAAGTTTTCAGTATTTAATCTACCGTCTTAACTGATAGCTAGGCATTTGTGTCGTAAACGGTAAGTTCCGAGTACTCGAACAAACGATACCGATAAAGTTTCTATTGAATTAGGATAAAGGGTGGAGGCGCCAGGCAAGTGTTTGCCAAGGAAAATCGTTACGAAGACGATTATCCCACTTTCCTCGACACCCCGTGTATCACTCTGGTTACCTTTGCCCATGCCATCCGTCAACTTGAGTGAGTTTCCTATTGTTTTGGAAAGCAACAAAGCTTCATCCCAAATGAAAAAGAAACTCAATATCCGAATAGCTTCGAATCCAATCACAACAAAAATTGATGGAAACCTTCAAATGTTGATGAATATTTTCTTAGCTATTTATGGATCCGCAATTTTCTTAAAACCCCCGAGACCAGATATTGACTCTATTGATTTTCAATTGCAATCTCCCATTTTCTTCTGAGGCTTGCACCACGCGATTTTAAATAAATGGACTTTGAAGCAGCTTGACACTTTATGACCATTGGGCACCCATCATGAGCCATTCAAGGGCTATCAACCAGCGGCACTGAAATTATCTTACCATTGCTCGAAAAATCTTCAGCTCGGCCCAGCTTACGTCCAACGACAATATTCGAAAAAATTGTTTCATTTTATTCTTTTCCATAAAACTTACTTCGAATGAGTTTTTAAAACATCCAGCCAAGCACCAAAAAATAATGGAATGGTAGAGCGATTTTGTAAATTATTTTGGAAACCATCAATTCAAGTTTACTAGGGCTCAATCGACTACCCACAAAAGTTCCTACCGCTTTGTCATGTTGACAGCGAAGATGAGAACAAATTTATAATATTTTTAACAGTTTCAGGAAAAGATTACAGTGGTATGTTTTTTGTCAGAAAATAATTACCAATAACAAGATAATATAACTTCAACTTGGACTAACGTTGAACTTCATAGGAACTTGCTCGACAAACCGACAAAGTGTGAATTTTGCTACGCATGATAATTATTAACGGGCTCAATTTTATAAACAGCAGCAAATTTCGTCGTGCTTCTATTGATAATTGATAAGGCCAACAGATTGACTCTTCGACGCGATCGCGGAAACAATAGATTTGTCACGGATTTATCGGGCCGTAATTCAGGCACTTGGGCATGAAAAATGTTCCATTTCCAATCAATTAGGCGATTTCAAACGCTCATTCTCGTATTTATTGGCGCTACTCCTCAACTTTCCGCGATTGTCCGGAGCCTCCGCTCCGGCCGTCTGAAACCTCCAACCGGCATCATGTATGCAACATTTGATCTATTTTTTATCATCTTAACCTTAGGCAATTGAAATTCCACGCCGCAACCTCCGTCAACGTACTTCCAAGATTAAAACACGCTGATCTTCACCTGTTCCCGAAACTCGTGAAACTCTCGCGATAAATCAGAACCGGCGACGGGTGCGGGTGTCCCGAAAAAAGCGGAAAAGCCAAAAAATCACACACCCAACCCCATATCTCGCGGTCGTGAATGGAAACCGAAACACGTGGTGCAGAGAGCGAACGGCCCGAAGAGATCGATGGCCCGAGATCGCGAACTGATGAATGCCGGCCGCGGAAGTCGTTCGAAGACTGAACCGACTGGTCCGGCGGAGTAGAGGCTTGGACCAGCGCCGTGAGGCGATGGGGGCCAACAAACGCGACATTCCGACTTGCAAAATGCCAATAACAAGGGATAAAGTCGCAATATTCAAATGAAAAAGGGGGCAGGGGGCCCGACAAGACAACGGCCTCTCCGCATATTCCTGATATATTGCTCCATAAATTCCTTCTGCTGTCGGTCGGGATTTACGACCAGCACTAAAGATCAACGCTGACGAACAATTTCGGAGGCGGCAACAGTGCAGGTGAGGGCAGGAATCAACGGGTTAATTTACACGATAGGTCCACCAGGAGTTCGAACGAACCGGGGCGGTCAGCTTCCACAATAAGACGAGTTTTTTAATTAACGCACCGAAACGTAAATGCGTGGACAGTGGACATGGAAAAAGCAGGGCACGTGTGTCAAGAGGAGAAGACAATGCGGATGTGGTCGCCTCGTAACGAGATCCCAGATTTTGAAACCGTTTCGACAGATATCAAAGAAAATATCGAGACTCTTGGTGAGAAAAACTTCACGAAACCCACAAGTATTTTGGTGAAGATTTATGCAACCGGAAGAAAACCAAAATGTTTCTATAAGATTATATTAAAAATATATCTATTAATATAACAATATAATATGTTGCAGAACTAGATAATTTTGGTTAGGACCCTCCTATTGTTGACTTTTGGCTGCATGCTTCGACCCATGCTACTCTTGTCTGAGGAACAAAGAGTATTTGATTAATGATATTTATTTACCGAAATGCTTGAAGACGATAACATTCTATTCCTTCACCGACAATATCGATAAATCCTGCTTTATCTTCAGTCCTGTTATCTGGCACACCTTAAATATTATAACAAAAATTAACTTAACCCAACACTATAGTTGTGTGTCTACTCGTAGACACTTGTGTTCTATAGCAACAATTGATTCAGCAGTCGTTTGTCGTTGGCCCACCTTTTATTTTTCCCGGCTTGAAACTTAACTCCAAAGGTTGTTAAAATTCAAATGGTAGCAATTTCGAAACTCAAAAATAAAGGCGAAGCTTACGTGCCTCTTTCCGGGTCGCTTCTCGATATTTACGAATCGAAGCATCGCACGCCTTCACCAATACGAAATATCAAGTCGATATCGCACCGATTCGCTGTAGAAACGTTCAGAGAGCGTAATATCCTTTCGAAATTTTATCTGCGCAGTCCGGTTTATTAAGACGTCAATGAGACATCACCTTGTTTACGGTTTAATTAAAACTAATTTAGATTTGGCCAGTAAGTGATTAGTTCATTTGAATATTTCCACCCACTCTCCGACGCTATCGGTCTGGTGCGGTGGTTTTTGTTAATGGCAGAATCTCGCCGCGGTCCTGCTTCCGTGTTACAGCGGCAGCCTTAATAAAGCCGTTGTGGATACGTACATAACCGGATTTCATCTCGTCCGCATTATCAAGAAGATGAAAAAGTCCGATAAAAATTGGTGTTGTCAATATTGTACGGATAGGGAAAGCGGGCAATCGTGTAAGAACTTTCGTTTGCGACGAAAGGTTAACTTGTAGGGTAAAGGATCTCTTATGCTAATAGCTTCTCATCAACATGTTTTAGAGACCAATTTTTCACGTCCACCTCATCATCGACACTTATGGGTGCGGACGTTGGACCAATAATAGTTTTCTCAATCCGTTGAAACTGGAAGTTGCCTTTATCTTGGAGCAGTCAGAATGCGACCAGATTCAAAAACAACTTTTATTTTTTGTCCGGTACGACTCCGGTAATCTCCGGTACGACTTCAAAAATTTAGAGCTTTAAAGGTTAAACACGTAAATGCGCACTGAGGTATGCGTGAACGCGCTGCTGAGGGCCGTAAAGAACCGAAATCTAGTTACGACGGATGTTGCATTTAAACTTGACGCGTTGCTAAACTAAATCAACTGTTCTAGAAAGAACGAAAAACTTTTTTTTAAAATCTCTTCGGCGAGCGACTTCTCAAAAATTTCCGAATTTACGATCTTAGTAGGCGAGACAATATAATTACGTAAACACTTGCAAATGGTTGAATGTAAGTTTATACCGCTATATTATCAATAGTCAACGGATTACAAAATTTGTGACACGCAAATCTCCGAATTTATTATACACGCCAGCTGTTATTGAAGCATCTCCCTATGCAAAAATCTACATAAACCGATTCCGTGATAAATAACGTCGAATAAAAAAATACTTAATATATGGTTTTTTGAGAATTTACATGACAGACGGGGGTGTTGCAGCAATATGTTCCCGCCAAATTTTTTATTTTTTCCGACAACACGGGCGTGGCTAGCAATGAAACTGTTTAATAGGTTGCTAAAATCTGTTGGCACTCAAGTTCTTATTCTGTTCCAAAACCATTTTTTAATTGTTAGAAATCAGTTGTGAGAAAAGCTTTTTTCAGGTGTTTTAAAAAATATTTTGACATCACTAAAGAAGCAATTTAACGCCGAATTTAATTTCATTGTGATCCTATCTTGGTCGGATCAAGAAAATATTTACAAACATGAAACTGTGTTCCAAGAAATTAATTGTTGGGTGAGGTATTTCCTTTTACTGTTCGATCAAATTTGGCAAATTAAGGCAATTTGATAAAACTTATATTCGCAATAATTGCAACAAAGCCATTTTTTATTAGGTCTCATTACAGTTATTGATCAGGTTTTAAACATTAAAATTGATTAAGTTATTAAATTCTACGTTTTTCGTGGCACTAAGCCTCCTGCTTGTTACAATAAATAGTAAAGATTTGATGTTAGTCACAATTGTTAGATAAGTTAAGTCCCTGATAAGTATAAACACAAATCGTATAATTCCATGAAATAAAATTAACTCTCTTTTTATTACCAATATTTTATTATCGCCGATGACTTAAGTGCGATGAAATTGCAGCGATTAACGACAAGAAAAAAAAAGAAAAATTTTTCGCGAATAGCATCATCAAAGTAAATTTCCTCATTTGTCTTAACAACTGTAGTAACGGTTTGGGAGCTAAAAACTATAAAATGTAATCCAAGTTGGTTCTAAATGTAACTGAAGATCCTTTCGTTTAAATGAATTGTCAAAAACTAAGCTTTTTGTGTGGACTAAAATTAGCTAACCTAGAACTACACCTATCAAGATGTGAGTTCTCACACAGAACTTGTAAATTACTTAAAATTCCTCAAAGCTGCGCTGTCGTACGCAAGAAGACGTAATCAATTGCGAGAAATATTTCTAAATGCCCACTTAACGCCAGCAATCAGGTTTGCAACTTTTATGAATTTGGCGTCAAAGATTTCACAATCATTGTTAGAAAACCGTCTGAAGTAAACGCGATAAAAAGTATCAGTACATATATAAAATGAAAAGGGGAATATCGCATGATTTAAATTAATGAGAAGATAGACAATTAAAAAAGAATATGAAAAACTGTTGTTAATTAACAATAGTGCGCTTAAGCAGATACTTACAAAGTTGTAAGCATCTAAGTGCACTATTTCAAGCTTTGATTGTTTTTTAATTGTTATCAAAGATATCAAATTTCTATGAGATAAGGAAAATGATAGTATGTACTTTTGTAAGTAGGCATGTTGTAATGAAATGAAATACCATTTATTATCACTTTTAACTAATTTCATTGGCGCAGTGGTCAGACCTTTAAATGACACTCCCTATATCGTAATTTTCTTTATTCTACATATTGTACCACCATTATTAGTTGAAAGGGCAGCAACAGAATTTTTTAACAATAGCGGCGAGAGCCCTATAGCGGCTCTGTAGGTACAGATACAAAAAAGTACTTAAAACGATGCTTATCTGTTAATCCAGTAAAGCCTGCAGTCCGAATAAGGCACTAATAATTGCATCTGATAAAGCGTATAAGAATGATCGTATGTCAGAAAAAGATGCACGCCTCAAAAATGTTGCTAATAAATCAGAAAGACTTGCTGCAACTAAAATTTCGAAAACATGAGCTTCTCCAGTTAATAGCAATCAAGTTAAATTGAAACCTACAAAAAACACACCTTCACTATTACAGCTTAAATTTAGATTTCAAACAAATCCTAACTGGAATACGGCCTTATTTTTATCATTTCTAATAAGATAAACGTAAACAACTTAAATTTGGGTGTTGATTGTAACACGATTTAACCTACACAAGTACGGAGCAAGTAGGTACGATAAGAAAATCTGCATTAAAATACTTTTTCCTCATCACGTAGGTGTTATTCTAAATTTAACGTGATGAATGCAGATAAAACCAACGATTGTAAGAACAATATTGGGATCCCCCTGTAACGACAGGCAAATTATTGTCGTTACTATAAAATTATAGCTATTCATAGATTGAACAAGAAAAATTAGTAAAATTATACAGAATTAAAGAAAATGAAAATCACCTAGGTATCGAAAAGTTTACTCTTATGCACAACAATTAAGCTAAAAATAAATCAACACATTTTTCTACATATAAAGCGATTATATCATCCATAACTACGTGCTTATAAAAATACGTAAGTTAGAAAATTGTTGGCAAAATTGGGCGTTAGAGAAGTAACCTTTGTCACTATTTTAGCCGGTAATTATAATCTGCGTTTTTCTTATCTGATGCCTTAATCTTGAGCGATATAATTTTTCCAGAGCATAAATTGCAAGTACCTTGTAATAATTTTTACTTGATAAGAAGGTAGTGCACATTTAATTTTGATATTAACTTTCAACATGTCGTTTCGTTGAAGAGTGCGCTAAAATGAAGAAATTATTTTGTCTGATCTTAGTGTGTCTGGGCTTGAATGAGAGCTGTGCCGATTTGGGTGTTGACTTTGAAGATGAGAAGTTGGCTTTATTATCAACGAAATGCGACGGAAAACATAAAATAAATTATGCGATTCAAGAAATTTCCCGGCTTGATGTTCCGTTGCCGGAATCTGGAAACTATGCGTACGTAACTACAGATGGATTCGTTTGCTTTGAAACCAATTTTGAGGAAGTTGGAGAAAACTGCGTTTTGGAAATGGAATATTTGACCAAGAATAACGAAGGAGGTATGTTCGAGTTGCAAATTACAATTCTCAATGATAATGGAATGGTTAATTATTATAATATTACAACACCTACTGGAGGAAAATGGAAAATGTACCGAGAGCAATTACGATACACTAAAGAGCAGAAAGTAAAGGTATGTGAACAAATTACACTTGTTATAATAAAAACGTTATATCCACCAAAGGAAAGAAAAAACCCAACTTTGTTGTAAAAAGTATTATGTAAGCAACTACATATTAACAATTGAATAAATGCAGTTACGACAAATAATTGGTAAAGTAAATAATAGTCGCAATAAAGTAAAAAAACTGCAACTTATAACAATTATAAAATAAAAAGGTATTTTTTTCAGATAAATTTTAGAAGCTTTACAAAGAAGTGTGGGATACTTGTAAATTACATTGGCATATTCAACGTATCAGATGGAAGAAATAAAAGATCCCCTAGAAGAAATGCTCTATACTACAGACAAAGGCTGCTTAATGAAGAACATGCTATTACAAGCACGAAGCATTTATCATCGAGTAGCATTTCTCTTAAAGACTCGAGTAGCAACATCCTAACGAGTACAGGCGCTTTAACACCAACGGAAAGCACAACTGATTCTACCAATACCGAAACGTCATCAACTACAGAGAGTACCACATCATCAGAAAGTAGCAGCATCCCAACGAGTACAGACGCTCCAACAACAACGGAAAGCACAACTGATTCTACCAATACCCAAGCATCATCGACTACAGAGAGTACCACATCATCAGAAAGTAGCAGCATTCCAACGAGTACAGACGCTCCAACAACAACGGAAAGTACAACTGATTCTACCAATACCGAAGCGTCACCGACTACAGAAAGTACCACATCATCAGAAAGTAGCAGCATCCCAACGAGTACAGACGCTCCAACAACAACGGAAAGCACAACTGATTCTACCAATACCGAAGCGTCATCGACTACAGAAAGTACCACATCATCAGAAAGTAGCAGCATCCCAACGAGTACAGACGCTCCAACAACAACGGAAAGCACAACTGATTCTACAAATACCGAAGCGTCATCGACCACAGAAAGTACTACACCATCGGATAGTAGCAGCATCCCAACGAGTACAGACGCTCCAACAACAACGGAAAGCACAACTGATTCTACCAATACCCAAGCGTCATCGACCACAGAGAGTACTACACCATCGGATAGTAGCAGCATCCCAACGAGTACAGACGCTTCAACACCAACGGAAGGCTCATCTGATGCGACCAATACCGAAGCGTCATCGACTACAGAGAGTACCACATCATCAGAAAGTAGCAGCATTCCAACGAGTACAGACGCTCCAACAACAACGGAAAGTACAACTGATGCGACCAATACCGAAGCGTCATCGACTACAGAGAGTACCACATCATCAGAAAGTAGCAGCATCCCAACGAGTACAGACGCTCCAACAACAACGGAAAGTACAACTGATTCTACCAATACCAAAGCGTCATCGACTACAGAGAGTACCACATCATCAGAAAGTAGCAGCATCCCAACGAGTACAGACGCTCCAACAACAACGGAAAGCACAACTGATTCTACCAATACCCAAGCGTCATCGACCACAGAGAGTACTACACCATCGGATAGTAGCAGCATCCCAACGAGTACAGACGCTTCAACACCAACGGAAGGCTCATCTGATGCGACCAATACCGAAGCGTCATCGACTACAGAAAGTACCACATCATCAGAAAGTAGCAGCATCCCAACGAGTACAGACGCTCCAACAATAACGGAAAGCACAACTGATTCTACCAATACCCAAGCATCATCGACTACAGAGAGTACCACATCATCAGAAAGTAGCAGCATCCCAACGAGTACAGACGCTCCAACAATAACGGAAAGCACAACTGATTCTACCAATACCGAAGCGTCACCGACTACAGAAAGTACCACATCATCAGAAAGTAGCAGCATCCCAACGAGTACAGACGCTCCAACAATAACGGAAAGCACAACTGATTCTACCAATACCGAAGCGTCACCGACTACAGAAAGTACCACATCATCAGAAAGTAGCAGCATCCCAACGAGTACAGACGCTCCAACAATAACGGAAAGCACAACTGATTCTACCAATACCGAAGCGTCACCGACTACAGAAAGTACCACATCATCAGAAAGTAGCAGCATCCCAACGAGTACAGACGCTCCAACAATAACGGAAAGCACAACTGATTCTACCAATACCGAAGCGTCATCGACTACAGAGAGTACCACATCATCAGAAAGTAGCAGCATCCCAACGAGTACAGACGCTCCAACAATAACGGAAAGCACAACTGATTCTACCAATACCGAAGCGTCACCGACTACAGAAAGTACCACATCATCAGAAAGTAGCAGCATCCCAACGAGTACAGACGCTCCAACAATAACGGAAAGCACAACTGATTCTACCAATACCGAAGCGTCATCGACTACAGAGAGTACCACATCATCAGAAAGTAGCAGCATCCCAACGAGTACAGACGCTCCAACAATAACGGAAAGCACAACTGATTCTACCAATACCGAAGCGTCATCGACTACAGAGAGTACCACATCATCAGAAAGTAGCAGCATCCCAACGAGTACAGACGCTCCAACAATAACGGAAAGCACAACTGATTCTACCAATACCGAAGCGTCACCGACTACAGAAAGTACCACATCATCAGAAAGTAGCAGCATCCCAACGAGTACAGACGCTCCAACAATAACGGAAAGCACAACTGATTCTACCAATACCCAAGCATCATCGACTACAGAGAGTACCACATCATCAGAAAGTAGCAGCATCCCAACGAGTACAGACGCTCCAACAATAACGGAAAGCACAACGGATTCTACCAATACCGAAGCGTCACCGACTACAAAAAGTACCACATCATCAGAAAGTAGCAGCATCCCAACGAGTACAGACGCTCCAACAATAACGGAAAGCACAACTGATTCTACCAATACCGAAGCGTCATCGACTACAGAGAGTACCACATCATCAGAAAGTAGCAGCATCCCAACGAGTACAGACGCTCCAACAATAACGGAAAGCACAACTGATTCTACCAATACCGAAGCGTCACCGACTACAGAAAGTACCACATCATCAGAAAGTAGCAGCATCCCAACGAGTACAGACGCTCCAACAATAACGGAAAGCACAACTGATTCTACCAATACCCAAGCATCATCAACTACAGAAAGTACCACATCATCAGAAAGTAGCAGCATCCCAACGAGTACAGACGCTCCAACAATAACGGAAAGCACAACGGATTCTACCAATACCGAAGCGTCACCGACTACAGAAAGTACCACATCATCAGAAAGTAGCAGCATCCCAACGAGTACAGACGCTCCAACAATAACGGAAAGCACAACGGATTCTACCAATACCGAAGCGTCACCGACTACAAAAAGTACCACATCATCAGAAAGTAGCAGCATCCCAACGAGTACAGACGCTCCAACAATAACGGAAAGCACAACTGATTCTACCAATACCGAAGCGTCATCGACTACAGAGAGTACCACATCATCAGAAAGTAGCAGCATCCCAACGAGTACAGACGCTCCAACAATAACGGAAAGCACAACTGATTCTACCAATACCGAAGCGTCACCGACTACAGAAAGTACCACATCATCAGAAAGTAGCAGCATCCCAACGAGTACAGACGCTCCAACAATAACGGAAAGCACAACTGATTCTACCAATACCCAAGCATCATCAACTACAGAAAGTACCACATCATCAGAAAGTAGCAGCATCCCAACGAGTACAGACGCTCCAACAATAACGGAAAGCACAACTGATTCTACCAATACCGAAGCGTCACCGACTACAGAAAGTACCACATCATCAGAAAGTAGCAGCATCCCAACGAGTACAGACGCTCCAACAATAACGGAAAGCACAACTGATTCTACCAATACCCAAGCATCATCGACTACAGAGAGTACCACATCATCAGAAAGTAGCAGGATTCCAACGAGTACAGACGCTCCAACAACAACGGAAAGTACAACTGATGCGACCAATACCGAAGCGTCATCGACTACAGAGAGTACCACATCATCAGAAAGTAGCAGCATCCCAACGAGTACAGACGCTCCAACAACAACGGATAGCACAACTGATTCTATAAATACCGAAGCGTCATCGACCACAGAAAGTACTACACCATCGGATAGTAGCAGCATCTCAACAAGTACAGACGCTTCAACACCAACGGAAGGCACATCTGATGCGACCAATACCGAAGCGTCATCGACCACAGAGAGTACCACATCATCAGAAAGTAGCAGCATCCCAACGAGTACAGACGCTCCAACAACAACGGATAGCACAACTGATTCTACCAATACCGAAGCGTCATCGACCACAGAAAGTACTACACCATCGGATAGTAGCAGCATCCCAACGAGTACAGACGCTCCAACAGCAACGGAAAGCACAACTGATTCTACCAATACCCAAGCGTCATCGACCACAGAGAGTACTACACCATCGGATAGTAGCAGCATCCCAACGAGTACAGACGCTCCAACAACAACGGAAAGTACAACTGATGCGACCAATACCGAAGCGTCATCGACTACAGAGAGTACCACATCATCAGAAAGTAGCAGCATCCCAACGAGTACAGACGCTCCAACAACAACGGAAAGTACAACTGATTCTACCAATACCAAAGCGTCATCGACTACAGAGAGTACCACATCATCAGAAAGTAGCAGCATCCCAACGAGTACAGACGCTCCAACAACAACGGAAAGCACAACTGATTCTACCAATACCCAAGCGTCATCGACCACAGAGAGTACTACACCATCGGATAGTAGCAGCATCCCAACGAGTACAGACGCTTCAACACCAACGGAAGGCTCATCTGATGCGACCAATACCGAAGCGTCATCGACTACAGAGAGTACCACATCATCAGAAAGTAGCAGCATTCCAACGAGTACAGACGCTCCAACAACAACGGAAGATTCAACTGATGCGACCAATACCGAAGCGTCATCGACTACAGAGACTACCACATCATCAGAAAGTAGCAGCATCCCAACGAGTACAGACGCTCCAACAACAACGGATAGCACGACTGATTCTACAAATACCGAAGCGTCATCGACCACAGAAAGTACTACACCATCGGATAGTAGCAGCATCTCAACAAGTACAGACGCTTCAACACCAACGGAAGGCACATCTGATGCGACCAATACCGAAGCGTCATCGACCACAGAGAGTACCACATCATCAGAAAGTAGCAGCATCCCAACGAGTACAGACGCTCCAACAACAACGGAAAGCACAACTGATTCTACAAATACCGAAGCGTCATCGACCACAGAAAGTACTACACCATCGGATAGTAGCAGCATCCCAACGAGTACAGACGCTCCAACAACAACGGAAAGCACAACTGATTCTACCAATACCCAAGCGTCATCGACCACAGAGAGTACTACATCATCGGATAGTAGCAGCATCCCAACGAGTACAGACGCTTCAACACCAACGGAAGGCTCATCTGATGCGACCAATACCGAAGCGTCATCGACTACAGAGAGTACCACATCATCAGAAAGTAGCAGTATCCCAACGAGTACAGACGCTCCAACAACAACGGAAAGTACAACTGATGCGACCAATACCGAAGCGTCATCGACTACAGAGAGTACCACATCATCAGAAAGTAGCAGCATCCCAACGAGTACAGACGCTCCAACAACAACGGATAGCACAACTGATTCTACAAATACCGAAGCGTCATCGACCACAGAAAGTACTACACCATCGGATAGTAGCAGCATCCCAACGAGTACAGACGCTCCAACAACAACGGAAAGTACAACTGATGCGACCAATACCGAAGCGTCATCGACTACAGAGAGTACCACATCATCAGAAAGTAGCAGCATCCCAACGAGTACAGACGCTCCAACAACAACGGATAGCACAACTGATTCTACAAATACCGAAGCGTCATCGACCACAGAAAGTACTACACCATCGGATAGTAGCAGCATCTCAACAAGTACAGACGCTTCAACACCAACGGAAGGCACATCTGATGCGACCAATACCGAAGCGTCATCGACCACAGAGAGTACCACATCATCAGAAAGTAGCAGCATCCCAACGAGTACAGACGCTCCAACAACAACGGATAGCACAACTGATTCTACCAATACCGAAGCGTCATCGACCACAGAAAGTACTACACCATCGGATAGTAGCAGCATCCCAACGAGTACAGACGCTCCAACAACAACGGAAAGCACAACTGATTCTACCAATACCCAAGCGTCATCGACCACAGAGAGTACTACACCATCGGATAGTAGCAGCATCCCAACGAGTACAGACGCTCCAACAACAACGGAAAGTACAACTGATGCGACCAATACCGAAGCGTCATCGACTACAGAGAGTACCACATCATCAGAAAGTAGCAGCATCCCAACGAGTACAGACGCTCCAACAACAACGGAAAGTACAACTGATTCTACCAATACCAAAGCGTCATCGACTACAGAGAGTACCACATCATCAGAAAGTAGCAGCATCCCAACGAGTACAGACGCTCCAACAACAACGGAAAGCACAACTGATTCTACCAATACCCAAGCGTCATCGACCACAGAGAGTACTACACCATCGGATAGTAGCAGCATCCCAACGAGTACAGACGCTTCAACACCAACGGAAGGCTCATCTGATGCGACCAATACCGAAGCGTCATCGACTACAGAGAGTACCACATCATCAGAAAGTAGCAGCATTCCAACGAGTACAGACGCTCCAACAACAACGGAAGATTCAACTGATGCGACCAATACCGAAGCGTCATCGACTACAGAAAGTACCACATCATCAGAAAGTAGCAGTATCCCAACGAGTACAGACGCTCCAACAACAACGGAAAGTACAACTGATGCGACCAATACCGAAGCGTCATCGACTACAGAGAGTACCACATCATCAGAAAGTAGCAGCATCCCAACGAGTACAGACGCTCCAACAACAACGGATAGCACAACTGATTCTACAAATACCGAAGCGTCATCGACCACAGAAAGTACTACACCATCGGATAGTAGCAGCATCTCAACAAGTACAGACGCTTCAACACCAACGGAAGGCACATCTGATGCGACCAATACCGAAGCGTCATCGACCACAGAGAGTACCACATCATCAGAAAGTAGCAGCATCCCAACGAGTACAGACGCTCCAACAACAACGGAAAGCACAACTGATTCTACAAATACCGAAGCGTCATCGACCACAGAAAGTACTACACCATCGGATAGTAGCAGCATCCCAACGAGTACAGACGCTCCAACAACAACGGAAAGCACAACTGATTCTACCAATACCCAAGCGTCATCGACCACAGAGAGTACTACACCATCGGATAGTAGCAGCATCCCAACGAGTACAGACGCTTCAACACCAACGGAAGGCTCATCTGATGCGACCAATACCGAAGCGTCATCGACTACAGAGAGTACCACATCATCAGAAAGTAGCAGTATCCCAACGAGTACAGACGCTCCAACAACAACGGAAAGTACAACTGATGCGACCAATACCGAAGCGTCATCGACTACAGAGAGTACCACATCATCAGAAAGTAGCAGCATCCCAACGAGTACAGACGCTCCAACAACAACGGATAGCACAACTGATTCTACAAATACCGAAGCGTCATCGACCACAGAAAGTACTACACCATCGGATAGTAGCAGCATCCCAACGAGTACAGACGCTCCAACAACAACGGAAAGCACAACTGATTCTACCAATACCCAAGCGTCATCGACCACAGAGAGTACTACACCATCGGATAGTAGCAGCATCCCAACGAGTACAGACGCTCCAACAACAACGGAAAGTACAACTGATGCGACCAATACCGAAGCGTCATCGACTACAGAGAGTACCACATCATCAGAAAGTAGCAGCATCCCAACGAGTACAGACGCTCCAACAACAACGGAAGGCACATCTGATGCGACCAATACCGAAGCGTCATCGACTACAGAGAGTACCACATTATCAGAAAGTAGCAGCATCCCAACGAGTACAGACGCTCCAACAACAACGGAAGGCACATCTGATGCGACCAATACCGAAGCGTCATCGACCACAGAGAGTACCACATCATCAGAAAGTAGCAGCATCCCAACGAGTACAGACGCTCCAACAACAACGGATAGCACAACTGATTCTACCAATACCGAAGCGTCATCGACCACAGAAAGTACTACACCATCGGATAGTAGCAGCATCCCAACGAGTACAGACGCTCCAACAACAACGGAAAGCACAACTGATTCTACCAATACCCAAGCGTCATCGACCACAGAGAGTACTACACCATCGGATAGTAGCAGCATCCCAACGAGTACAGACGCTCCAACAACAACGGAAAGTACAACTGATGCAACCAATACCGAAGCGTCATCGACTACAGAGAGTACCACATCATCAGAAAGTAGCAGCATCCCAACGAGTACAGACGCTCCAACAACAACGGAAAGTACAACTGATTCTACCAATACCAAAGCGTCATCGACTACAGAGAGTACCACATCATCAGAAAGTAGCAGCATCCCAACGAGTACAGACGCTCCAACAACAACGGAAAGCACAACTGATTCTACCAATACCCAAGCGTCATCGACCACAGAGAGTACTACACCATCGGATAGTAGCAGCATCCCAACGAGTACAGACGCTTCAACACCAACGGAAGGCTCATCTGATGCGACCAATACCGAAGCGTCATCGACTACAGAGAGTACCACATCATCAGAAAGTAGCAGTATCCCAACGAGTACAGACGCTCCAACAACAACGGAAAGTACAACTGATGCGACCAATACCGAAGCGTCATCGACTACAGAGAGTACCACATCATCAGAAAGTAGCAGCATCCCAACGAGTACAGACGCTCCAACAACAACGGATAGCACAACTGATTCTACAAATACCGAAGCGTCATCGACCACAGAAAGTACTACACCATCGGATAGTAGCAGCATCTCAACAAGTACAGACGCTTCAACACCAACGGAAGGCACATCTGATGCGACCAATACCGAAGCGTCATCGACCACAGAGAGTACCACATCATCAGAAAGTAGCAGCATCCCAACGAGTACAGACGCTCCAACAACAACGGATAGCACAACTGATTCTACCAATACCGAAGCGTCATCGACCACAGAAAGTACTACACCATCGGATAGTAGCAGCATCCCAACGAGTACAGACGCTCCAACAACAACGGAAAGCACAACTGATTCTACCAATACCCAAGCGTCATCGACCACAGAGAGTACTACACCATCGGATAGTAGCAGCATCCCAACGAGTACAGACGCTCCAACAACAACGGAAAGTACAACTGATGCGACCAATACCGAAGCGTCATCGACTACAGAAAGTACCACATCATCAGAAAGTAGCAGCATCCCAACGAGTACAGACGCTCCAACAACAACGGAAAGTACAACTGATTCTACCAATACCAAAGCGTCATCGACTACAGAGAGTACCACATCATCAGAAAGTAGCAGCATCCCAACGAGTACAGACGCTCCAACAACAACGGAAAGCACAACTGATTCTACCAATACCCAAGCGTCATCGACCACAGAGAGTACTACACCATCGGATAGTAGCAGCATCCCAACGAGTACAGACGCTTCAACACCAACGGAAGGCTCATCTGATGCGACCAATACCGAAGCGTCATCGACTACAGAGAGTACCACATCATCAGAAAGTAGCAGCATTCCAACGAGTACAGACGCTCCAACAACAACGGAAGATTCAACTGATGCGACCAATACCGAAGCGTCATCGACTACAGAGAGTACCACATCATCAGAAAGTAGCAGTATCCCAACGAGTACAGACGCTCCAACAACAACGGAAAGTACAACTGATGCGACCAATACCGAAGCGTCATCGACTACAGAGAGTACCACATCATCAGAAAGTAGCAGCATCCCAACGAGTACAGACGCTCCAACAACAACGGATAGCACAACTGATTCTACAAATACCGAAGCGTCATCGACCACAGAAAGTACTACACCATCGGATAGTAGCAGCATCTCAACAAGTACAGACGCTTCAACACCAACGGAAGGCACATCTGATGCGACCAATACCGAAGCGTCATCGACCACAGAGAGTACCACATCATCAGAAAGTAGCAGCATCCCAACGAGTACAGACGCTCCAACAACAACGGAAAGCACAACTGATTCTACAAATACCGAAGCGTCATCGACCACAGAAAGTACTACACCATCGGATAGTAGCAGCATCCCAACGAGTACAGACGCTCCAACAACAACGGAAAGCACAACTGATTCTACCAATACCCAAGCGTCATCGACCACAGAGAGTACTACACCATCGGATAGTAGCAGCATCCCAACGAGTACAGACGCTTCAACACCAACGGAAGGCTCATCTGATGCGACCAATACCGAAGCGTCATCGACTACAGAGAGTACCACATCATCAGAAAGTAGCAGTATCCCAACGAGTACAGACGCTCCAACAACAACGGAAAGTACAACTGATGCGACCAATACCGAAGCGTCATCGACTACAGAGAGTACCACATCATCAGAAAGTAGCAGCATCCCAACGAGTACAGACGCTCCAACAACAACGGATAGCACAACTGATTCTACAAATACCGAAGCGTCATCGACCACAGAAAGTACTACACCATCGGATAGTAGCAGCATCCCAACGAGTACAGACGCTCCAACAACAACGGAAAGCACAACTGATTCTACCAATACCCAAGCGTCATCGACCACAGAGAGTACTACACCATCGGATAGTAGCAGCATCCCAACGAGTACAGACGCTCCAACAACAACGGAAAGTACAACTGATGCGACCAATACCGAAGCGTCATCGACTACAGAGAGTACCACATCATCAGAAAGTAGCAGCATCCCAACGAGTACAGACGCTCCAACAACAACGGAAGGCACATCTGATGCGACCAATACCGAAGCGTCATCGACTACAGAGAGTACCACATCATCAGAAAGTAGCAGCATCCCAACGAGTACAGACGCTCCAACAACAACGGAAGGCACATCTGATGCGACCAATACCGAAGCGTCATCGACCACAGAGAGTACCACATCATCAGAAAGTAGCAGCATCCCAACGAGTACAGACGCTCCAACAACAACGGATAGCACAACTGATTCTACCAATACCGAAGCGTCATCGACCACAGAAAGTACTACACCATCGGATAGTAGCAGCATCCCAACGAGTACAGACGCTCCAACAACAACGGAAAGCACAACTGATTCTACCAATACCCAAGCGTCATCGACCACAGAGAGTACTACACCATCGGATAGTAGCAGCATCCCAACGAGTACAGACGCTCCAACAACAACGGAAAGTACAACTGATGCGACCAATACCGAAGCGTCATCGACTACAGAGAGTACCACATCATCAGAAAGTAGCAGCATCCCAACGAGTACAGACGCTCCAACAACAACGGAAAGCACAACTGATTCTACCAATACCCAAGCGTCATCGACCACAGAGAGTACTACACCATCGGATAGTAGCAGCATCCCAACGAGTACAGACGCTCCAACAACAACGGAAAGTACAACTGATGCGACCAATACCGAAGCGTCATCGACTACAGAGAGTACCACATCATCAGAAAGTAGCAGCATCCCAACGAGTACAGACGCTCCAACAACAACGGAAAGTACAACTGATTCTACCAATACCAAAGCGTCATCGACTACAGAGAGTACCACATCATCAGAAAGTAGCAGCATCCCAACGAGTACAGACGCTCCAACAACAACGGAAAGCACAACTGATTCTACCAATACCCAAGCGTCATCGACCACAGAGAGTACTACACCATCGGATAGTAGCAGCATCCCAACGAGTACAGACGCTTCAACACCAACGGAAGGCTCATCTGATGCGACCAATACCGAAGCGTCATCGACTACAGAGAGTACCACATCATCAGAAAGTAGCAGTATCCCAACGAGTACAGACGCTCCAACAACAACGGAAAGTACAACTGATGCGACCAATACCGAAGCGTCATCGACTACAGAGAGTACCACATCATCAGAAAGTAGCAGCATCCCAACGAGTACAGACGCTCCAACAACAACGGATAGCACAACTGATTCTACAAATACCGAAGCGTCATCGACCACAGAAAGTACTACACCATCGGATAGTAGCAGCATCCCAACGAGTACAGACGCTCCAACAACAACGGAAAGTACAACTGATGCGACCAATACCGAAGCGTCATCGACTACAGAGAGTACCACATCATCAGAAAGTAGCAGCATCCCAACGAGTACAGACGCTCCAACAACAACGGATAGCACAACTGATTCTACAAATACCGAAGCGTCATCGACCACAGAAAGTACTACACCATCGGATAGTAGCAGCATCTCAACAAGTACAGACGCTTCAACACCAACGGAAGGCACATCTGATGCGACCAATACCGAAGCGTCATCGACCACAGAGAGTACCACATCATCAGAAAGTAGCAGCATCCCAACGAGTACAGACGCTCCAACAACAACGGATAGCACAACTGATTCTACCAATACCGAAGCGTCATCGACCACAGAAAGTACTACACCATCGGATAGTAGCAGCATCCCAACGAGTACAGACGCTCCAACAACAACGGAAAGCACAACTGATTCTACCAATACCCAAGCGTCATCGACCACAGAGAGTACTACACCATCGGATAGTAGCAGCATCCCAACGAGTACAGACGCTCCAACAACAACGGAAAGTACAACTGATGCGACCAATACCGAAGCGTCATCGACTACAGAGAGTACCACATCATCAGAAAGTAGCAGCATCCCAACGAGTACAGACGCTCCAACAACAACGGAAAGTACAACTGATTCTACCAATACCAAAGCGTGATCGACTACAGAGAGTACCACATCATCAGAAAGTAGCAGCATCCCAACGAGTACAGACGCTCCAACAACAACGGAAAGCACAACTGATTCTACCAATACCCAAGCGTCATCGACCACAGAGAGTACTACACCATCGGATAGTAGCAGCATCCCAACGAGTACAGACGCTTCAACACCAACGGAAGGCTCATCTGATGCGACCAATACCGAAGCGTCATCGACTACAGAGAGTACCACATCATCAGAAAGTAGCAGCATTCCAACGAGTACAGACGCTCCAACAACAACGGAAGATTCAACTGATGCGACCAATACCGAAGCGTCATCGACTACAGAGAGTACCACATCATCAGAAAGTAGCAGTATCCCAACGAGTACAGACGCTCCAACAACAACGGAAAGTACAACTGATGCGACCAATACCGAAGCGTCATCGACTACAGAGAGTACCACATCATCAGAAAGTAGCAGCATCCCAACGAGTACAGACGCTCCAACAACAACGGATAGCACAACTGATTCTACAAATACCGAAGCGTCATCGACCACAGAAAGTACTACACCATCGGATAGTAGCAGCATCTCAACAAGTACAGACGCTTCAACACCAACGGAAGGCACATCTGATGCGACCAATACCGAAGCGTCATCGACCACAGAGAGTACCACATCATCAGAAAGTAGCAGCATCCCAACGAGTACAGACGCTCCAACAACAACGGAAAGCACAACTGATTCTACAAATACCGAAGCGTCATCGACCACAGAAAGTACTACACCATCGGATAGTAGCAGCATCCCAACGAGTACAGACGCTCCAACAACAACGGAAAGCACAACTGATTCTACCAATACCCAAGCGTCATCGACCACAGAGAGTACTACACCATCGGATAGTAGCAGCATCCCAACGAGTACAGACGCTCCAACAACAACGGAAGGCACATCTGATGCGACCAATACCGAAGCGTCATCGACCACAGAGAGTACCACATCATCAGAAAGTAGCAGCATCCCAACGAGTACAGACGCTCCAACAACAACGGATAGCACAACTGATTCTACCAATACCGAAGCGTCATCGACCACAGAAAGTACTACACCATCGGATAGTAGCAGCATCTCAACAAGTACAGACGCTTCAACACCAACGGAAGGCACATCTGATGCGACCAATACCGAAGCGTCATCGACCACAGAGAGTACCACATCATCAGAAAGTAGCAGCATCCCAACGAGTACAGACGCTCCAACAACAACGGAAAGCACAACTGATTCTACAAATACCGAAGCGTCATCGACCACAGAAAGTACTACACCATCGGATAGTAGCAGCATCCCAACGAGTACAGACGCTCCAACAACAACGGAAAGCACAACTGATTCTACCAATACCCAAGCGTCATCGACCACAGAGAGTACTACACCATCGGATAGTAGCAGCATCCCAACGAGTACAGACGCTTCAACACCAACGGAAGGCTCATCTGATGCGACCAATACCGAAGCGTCATCGACTACAGAGAGTACCACATCATCAGAAAGTAGCAGTATCCCAACGAGTACAGACGCTCCAACAACAACGGAAAGCACAACTGATTCTACAAATACCGAAGCGTCATCGACCACAGAAAGTACTACACCATCGGATAGTAGCAGCATCCCAACGAGTACAGACGCTCCAACAACAACGGAAAGCACAACTGATTCTACCAATACCCAAGCGTCATCGACCACAGAGAGTACTACACCATCGGATAGTAGCAGCATCCCAACGAGTACAGACGCTTCAACACCAACGGAAGGCTCATCTGATGCGACCAATACCGAAGCGTCATCGACTACAGAGAGTACCACATCATCAGAAAGTAGCAGTATCCCAACGAGTACAGACGCTCCAACAACAACGGAAAGTACAACTGATGCGACCAATACCGAAGCGTCATCGACTACAGAGAGTACCACATCATCAGAAAGTAGCAGCATCCCAACGAGTACAGACGCTCCAACAACAACGGATAGCACAACTGATTCTACAAATACCGAAGCGTCATCGACCACAGAAAGTACTACACCATCGGATAGTAGCAGCATCCCAACGAGTACAGACGCTCCAACAACAACGGAAAGCACAACTGATTCTACCAATACCCAAGCGTCATCGACCACAGAGAGTACTACACCATCGGATAGTAGCAGCATCCCAACGAGTACAGACGCTCCAACAACAACGGAAAGTACAACTGATGCGACCAATACCGAAGCGTCATCGACTACAGAGAGTACCACATCATCAGAAAGTAGCAGCATCCCAATGAGTACAGACGCTCCAACAACAACGGAAGGCACATCTGATGCGACCAATACCGAAGCGTCATCGACTACAGAGAGTACCACATCATCAGAAAGTAGCAGCATCCCAACGAGTACAGACGCTCCAACAACAACGGAAGGCACATCTGATGCGACCAATACCGAAGCGTCATCGACCACAGAGAGTACCACATCATCAGAAAGTAGCAGCATCCCAACGAGTACAGACGCTCCAACAACAACGGATAGCACAACTGATTCTACCAATACCGAAGCGTCATCGACCACAGAAAGTACTACACCATCGGATAGTAGCAGCATCCCAACGAGTACAGACGCTCCAACAACAACGGAAAGCACAACTGATTCTACCAATACCCAAGCGTCATCGACCACAGAGAGTACTACACCATCGGATAGTAGCAGCATCCCAACGAGTACAGACGCTCCAACAACAACGGAAAGTACAACTGATGCGACCAATACCGAAGCGTCATCGACTACAGAGAGTACCACATCATCAGAAAGTAGCAGCATCCCAACGAGTACAGACGCTCCAACAACAACGGAAAGCACAACTGATTCTACCAATACCCAAGCGTCATCGACCACAGAGAGTACTACACCATCGGATAGTAGCAGCATCCCAACGAGTACAGACGCTCCAACAACAACGGAAAGTACAACTGATGCGACCAATACCGAAGCGTCATCGACTACAGAGAGTACCACATCATCAGAAAGTAGCAGCATCCCAACGAGTACAGACGCTCCAACAACAACGGAAAGTACAACTGATTCTACCAATACCAAAGCGTTATCGACTACAGAGAGTACCACATCATCAGAAAGTAGCAGCATCCCAACGAGTACAGACGCTCCAACAACAACGGAAAGCACAACTGATTCTACCAATACCCAAGCGTCATCGACCACAGAGAGTACTACACCATCGGATAGTAGCAGCATCCCAACGAGTACAGACGCTTCAACACCAACGGAAGGCTCATCTGATGCGACCAATACCGAAGCGTCATCGACTACAGAGAGTACCACATCATCAGAAAGTAGCAGTATCCCAACGAGTACAGACGCTCCAACAACAACGGAAAGTACAACTGATGCGACCAATACCGAAGCGTCATCGACTACAGAGAGTACCACATCATCAGAAAGTAGCAGCATCCCAACGAGTACAGACGCTCCAACAACAACGGATAGCACAACTGATTCTACAAATACCGAAGCGTCATCGACCACAGAAAGTACTACACCATCGGATAGTAGCAGCATCTCAACAAGTACAGACGCTTCAACACCAACGGAAGGCACATCTGATGCGACCAATACCGAAGCGTCATCGACCACAGAGAGTACCACATCATCAGAAAGTAGCAGCATCCCAACGAGTACAGACGCTCCAACAACAACGGAAAGCACAACTGATTCTACAAATACCGAAGCGTCATCGACCACAGAAAGTACTACACCATCGGATAGTAGCAGCATCCCAACGAGTACAGACGCTCCAACAACAACGGAAAGCACAACTGATTCTACCAATACCCAAGCGTCATCGACCACAGAGAGTACTACACCATCGGATAGTAGCAGCATCCCAACGAGTACAGACGCTTCAACACCAACGGAAGGCTCATCTGATGCGACCAATACCGAAGCGTCATCGACTACAGAGAGTACCACATCATCAGAAAGTAGCAGTATCCCAACGAGTACAGACGCTCCAACAACAACGGAAAGTACAACTGATGCGACCAATACCGAAGCGTCATCGACTACAGAGAGTACCACATCATCAGAAAGTAGCAGCATCCCAACGAGTACAGACGCTCCAACAACAACGGATAGCACAACTGATTCTACAAATACCGAAGCGTCATCGACCACAGAAAGTACTACACCATCGGATAGTAGCAGCATCCCAACGAGTACAGACGCTCCAACAACAACGGAAAGTACAACTGATGCGACCAATACCGAAGCGTCATCGACTACAGAGAGTACCACATCATCAGAAAGTAGCAGCATCCCAACGAGTACAGACGCTCCAACAACAACGGATAGCACAACTGATTCTACAAATACCGAAGCGTCATCGACCACAGAAAGTACTACACCATCGGATAGTAGCAGCATCTCAACAAGTACAGACGCTTCAACACCAACGGAAGGCACATCTGATGCGACCAATACCGAAGCGTCATCGACCACAGAGAGTACCACATCATCAGAAAGTAGCAGCATCCCAACGAGTACAGACGCTCCAACAACAACGGATAGCACAACTGATTCTACCAATACCGAAGCGTCATCGACCACAGAAAGTACTACACCATCGGATAGTAGCAGCATCCCAACGAGTACAGACGCTCCAACAACAACGGAAAGCACAACTGATTCTACCAATACCCAAGCGTCATCGACCACAGAGAGTACTACACCATCGGATAGTAGCAGCATCCCAACGAGTACAGACGCTCCAACAACAACGGAAAGTACAACTGATGCGACCAATACCGAAGCGTCATCGACTACAGAGAGTACCACATCATCAGAAAGTAGCAGCATCCCAACGAGTACAGACGCTCCAACAACAACGGAAAGTACAACTGATTCTACCAATACCAAAGCGTCATCGACTACAGAGAGTACCACATCATCAGAAAGTAGCAGCATCCCAACGAGTACAGACGCTCCAACAACAACGGAAAGCACAACTGATTCTACCAATACCCAAGCGTCATCGACCACAGAGAGTACTACACCATCGGATAGTAGCAGCATCCCAACGAGTACAGACGCTTCAACACCAACGGAAGGCTCATCTGATGCGACCAATACCGAAGCGTCATCGACTACAGAGAGTACCACATCATCAGAAAGTAGCAGCATTCCAACGAGTACAGACGCTCCAACAACAACGGAAGATTCAACTGATGCGACCAATACCGAAGCGTCATCGACTACAGAGAGTACCACATCATCAGAAAGTAGCAGTATCCCAACGAGTACAGACGCTCCAACAACAACGGAAAGTACAACTGATGCGACCAATACCGAAGCGTCATCGACTACAGAGAGTACCACATCATCAGAAAGTAGCAGCATCCCAACGAGTACAGACGCTCCAACAACAACGGATAGCACAACTGATTCTACAAATACCGAAGCGTCATCGACCACAGAAAGTACTACACCATCGGATAGTAGCAGCATCTCAACAAGTACAGACGCTTCAACACCAACGGAAGGCACATCTGATGCGACCAATACCGAAGCGTCATCGACCACAGAAAGTACCACATCATCAGAAAGTAGCAGCATCCCAACGAGTACAGACGCTCCAACAACAACGGAAAGCACAACTGATTCTACAAATACCGAAGCGTCATCGACCACAGAAAGTACTACACCATCGGATAGTAGCAGCATCCCAACGAGTACAGACGCTCCAACAACAACGGAAAGCACAACTGATTCTACCAATACCCAAGCGTCATCGACCACAGAGAGTACTACACCATCGGATAGTAGCAGCATCCCAACGAGTACAGACGCTTCAACACCAACGGAAGGCTCATCGGATGCGACCAATACCGAAGCGTCATCGACTACAGAGAGTACCACATCATCAGAAAGTAGCAGTATCCCAACGAGTACAGACGCTCCAACAACAACGGAAAGTACAACTGATGCGACCAATACCGAAGCGTCATCGACTACAGAGAGTACCACATCATCAGAAAGTAGCAGCATCCCAACGAGTACAGACGCTCCAACAACAACGGATAGCACAACTGATTCTACAAATACCGAAGCGTCATCGACCACAGAAAGTACTACACCATCGGATAGTAGCAGCATCTCAACGAGTACAGACGCTTCAACACCAACGGAAGGCACATCTGATGCGACCAATACCGAAGCGTCATCGACCACAGAGAGTACCACATCATCAGAAAGTAGCAGCATCTTAACGAGTACAGACGCTCCAACAACAACGGATAGCACAACTGATTCTACCAATACCGAAGCGTCACCGACTACAGAAAGTACCACATCATCAGAAAGTAGCAGCATCCCAACGAGTACAGACGCTCCAACAACAACGGATAGCACAACTGATTCTACAAATACCGAAGCGTTATCGACCACAGAAAGTACTACACTATCGGATAGTAGCAGCATCCCAACGAGTACAGACGCTTCAACACCAACGGAAGGCACATCTGATGCGACCAATACTGAAGCGTCATCGACTACAGAGAGTACCACATCATCAGAAAGTAGCAGCATTATTACGACCACCAGTGAAACTGAATCAACTACACCAAAAAGTTCAAGTACTCATTTCAGTCCCATTTATCCTAACATAACCATAACGCCAATTTTGCCAGGGTCAGGTTTAAAACAGACATTCTCATTGGGAGTTTTGACCAGTTTATTAATGTTTGTATTTTTCGTTAGGTAGAAAATTTTAACATAAATTAGTTTGTAAATAAAATTTCCAAATTTACTTGTTGATCTGAATACCTTTTATGGCCGTTGACTCTACGAATTGTCATCTTGACAAATTAACACTGTTTTTGTAGATTTTAGTTCCGAGCTGACCTCAGACCATAAATTAAATTTTGTCACGTGTTAATCTAGTTACGGATCACTTTTTTGTTGGTGATAAATTACTAGTGAAGCTGCACATTTAAATATCAACGGTACGGCAGGAAATTAATAACATATTTCCAAGTTTACTTTGAGCCTTTCAGATTTCTAGTTACAGTTATATGTAACAAAAAATAATCACTCAGACGGACTATTACTCAAATGTTTCAGTCAGTTCCAGCCGCGATCCTGCTGATTACAAACAATGCGTTGACCAGGAACAAACCTTCTCTTCGGAATCAAACAATCGTCCACTTTGTAATGTCAATAACTTTTGTTTCGGATCAATCATCGTATTTTCCTGGCGGGACCCCGACTTGTATGTTTTCCTGCGGCTCCTCGCGAATATAAATGGCAGTTTACACCGAACAAGGGGCCTTTCTTATATTGGCAAAGCAGCAAAAGCAAGGGTGTTTAGAACAGAACCGTTACATTTGATTCCTCTATTTGGCATTGCGGCTTTTAATCAAATTACCTCGTCCCGTAATAGAGTTGTTGTGATAAATTCGATGGAAAGCGGCATCTTTGAGGTTTTTGCTGGAAGGTGGGTATTAAAGTCCAACCACTTGTGTTCATATCATATCGAAGAATTTCATCGAACCCACCACGTAATTAAGGATCGTTAAAATTTTGAGGAGCTACATTTCGTTTCAGGTGTTCAATCGATTAAGGTTCCGATAGCGATAACTCGACCGCCATAGGTTTTGATTTAATTTAAGCGAAGAGTTGGGCAATCCCTGTTTACTTGCCTTGTAAGTCGCACTTTGTAACATTAATCACACATTGCGTACATACTATCCGTTTTAAACAATCCCCGCCAGAGACAGATTCGAGATAAATTTGCAAATATCGGGCATAGCGGCATGCATCATTTATCAGCCGCGTCAAAATTATCCACATATCGCCAAGCCCAAAATGCTAATTCGGCACAAAATCGGTTTATTTTTAATAAGTAGAGCACGATTACAATTATGCGCGAGTGTTTATTGCATTTATTAAAGATAAAAGGAGAAATATGATGAACTAACGAGCGCGAGTTTGTCTTTGACGTCTCGCTTTTATCTGGCAAATTTACAACTAGACTTAAATATGGAGGCATTAATAATGCAGTTAATGATGTGTTTGGATTTTACGACGTTTTTACACCTTATTACCGGCCACATCTGTCGATTGATACCGAAGCCTCGGGGATTATAAAGCGCTAAATTGATGAGCTAGCGAGTCACAGATGCGCCAGCATCAAAATATTAGATGGTGCCAACTGCAGTCCGAACGGTATCACTGCCACATTTTACCGGATCACCGATGACATCTAAAGCGTTTCAAGCTTCGAGAAGGTGTCAGAAAATATGAACAACGGCGATAATTGTTTTGGGGGTGCTTCTACGCTCAAAAAAGGAAGACCTAAAAACATTCGTAGGTGACTGCTGTAGACAAAGCCAAGACCTTTTCTTTGGTATAATGATGATTCGGTATTGGTCCCGTTAGAAAATAACTAGCTCGGCAAAATCTTGGGCGCAGTAACAGTTTTCAGATAATTTCATGGTCGTAAAATAGAGACACCTAATGGAAACAGTAAAAGCGATTAGCATCGTTCACTTGCAGCAGCAGTGGCGGCGTTTCTTTCTGCAGAAATCCATAGTCGGCGTTATCACTTATCAGATAGTCGGTCGCGTCTTCTGTCGGCCATAATCATCTCGCACAGGAAGCTGAAATCCCCCCGTTCCATTTTAAAGAAATCAATGTCGCATGAGCGCTCCCCGTCCGCCTTTTCTTGACCATTAATTTTTTCGACTCCCCTATCTCCACCCTCGTCTCTTTTGAAACAACCTTATTATTGATATTAAATCGTTTTAAAACGTCCGCCGGCGCCGGCATCAATCCTCCCCAACAACAATAAAGCCTCTGGTCTGGCAGTTTGCGTATTTTTTTTTTTATAATGAAATGCTGCCAATGGAAAAGGGCTAAGTGTCGGGGAATTATACGTTGTCGTGTAGTTTGCGACATTTCGCTACATTGAACGGGATATTTTGCATCCGAATTGGCGGAGTTGTGCAAATGTCGTCCTGTAGCTGCGCGATTTTACATATTAAGAGGATATCGCCGTGCGAACACTCCACTATTCCGGAATAAAGTCACTAATAAAAGTTCAACGGATGGGGGCCTGTTTGTTCAATAACGTTCAGCGAAATTGGATTCCGGACTTGCCACCGAGCCGCGCTTCCGCTCGGAACGCACCCCTGTACCCCAAAATCACAAACAAAGGCGCGATTTCGAACAAATGTTCCTCCACTGCTCCCAAAGTCACCTGCAGCTTGTTGGCTTTAGTAGGTGCTTGAGAAACATCAAAGTTATGCTTAAGAAGCAGTAGATGGCGTTGCAATCTATCGCTTATTAAATCAGGAGCTTTGAACTATCAGGCCGGCTAAAGTTTCACTGAGCACGTAAACCTTTTTCTCATTATTACGCGTTATTTTGCCTTCGTTTTAATTTTAATTAACTCTTTTTACCTGCCTAATAGAATTATTGCCCCAGACCGGGCCTGGCGGCTGATGCAATTGGTACCGAAATCCACCTGCCCGGCCCGGCCCACAAATTCCTCCTCGCAGAAGATTTGTCCGCAGTTTAAATTAAAAGAATAAATCAGCAGGCGTTTCGTAGGCTGCTGATTTCAATCGTAAATCCCACGTTGACAGTGACATTGTAAATACAGATTTAGAAACCGGACGGCGAGAATCGATACCACTTGTGCAATCAGACTAATTAATTGATTTAAATCGTTGGCCAAGACCGCGCCGAATAAATCCGAGGCCTACGTCGATCTTCATATTATCGAGATGATTTTTTCTTCTCTTTTTTCGTCGATTTTTTGCGAAAACAGCCAAGTGTCATAAATCTATGAAAATTGCCGAGATATAGCGAACGATTGCGATTTTCTCTGCATACTTTCCCCCTTTTTCGGGATTTTTACAAAGCGCCTCATTCACTCAGACTTATGTATTTATACATCCGCAAATAAAGACCTTTCCAATGCGAAAAATATGATAAAATTAAGTATTAATAATTTAGGGAAACCGCCTGATTTACAGCGAGGTCCGATCATCCCCTCATTGCTCAAAAATTTCGACCCGAATCAGAGTCAGCAACATCAGTAATTTATTCCAACTGAGGAATGCAGAAACACCAACAGTTGTCAGTTACGGTACCTAATCAATTTATGATCAATACATCACGTAGAATTGAAGACGCCTTAATGACGGCATATTATTATTAACGACCCGGTATTTGCGCATAACTCGATAACCCTTCCATTTTCCAAGTTCACGTGAGGAAGGTAACAATCCGAATCTCGTAGCGGAGGCGGAATGGTCCATTAAAACTTTCCAACATCCTTTTTATTCAAGCTGTTGCTCGTAAAAATTGGAAATTAAGCAAGTAGCTCGCTTGTAAGTAAATAATTTTATGGGACCGACCGCAGATTTCCTACGTTGCGGTTACCTATTGGCCAATAAATAAATTTGCGGGGGTTTTCAACTAACCCGTTTGCCTTTAACCTACCCCTGCAATAGACCTTCGGCTACGCACGTTTCATCAACATTCTTAACTAACTGTTTATGAAGGTTTATGAAGGTTTATGAACATTAACGTTGATACCTTTTTAATCTCCGACCAATGATGAATGGCCCGTTAATCCGTCATCGAGATAATGAGTCGTCGATAAAGATTTTGCAAAAAACTTTTTGAACTGTCGAAAAATGGATGAGCGGAAATTTCGCTATACGATAAGTTTTAGTTGCAGGACTAGCGCCGCTTTACTTTCAGGTAGCGTGCGAAATGGCGGATGCTGTAGGTAGATGTAGGCAGAGCAGCATTTCGATATGTGGTTCGTTGGTGTTGGGTTATAAACCGAAATAAATGGTGGATTAGATACATCTGTTTCCCGCTTGCGAAGAATGCGGGTCTTGTCATACCTCATGCTGGTTTACGGCTTAGATGAAATCATTGCTGTTCGAGTTTGCATCTCCCACTTCGCTGGAGATTGGATCTAAAGTTGGCAACAAGGCAACTGAGATATTAAAAATCTAATGGCCAATGGTTAGATCGACATCAAAAACTGTTGTTATCAATGACAAAAATTGTACCCAAAATTGATACTTGAAGCTTGCGGCTTCTCATAGTTGCAGCTTTCGATAGCCACTAAAACACTGATTAACTTGGTGCATCCTGGTTCAAAGGTTACAAGTTTTTGAAAATTGAAAAAAAAAACGTAATTTACAAAATTGAGTTCAGATTTGAATTCAAAAGGATCTATAGATAATAAAACGTCAATTTTTAGCCTCCTGCAGCAACAATGTCGGTTTTGAAATTTTTTCGAATTTCTATTGATTGGGGTCTCGATTGGGGTAAGTAGAAAAAAAAGTCAAAAATATTAAAATTTTTGATTGTATGGACTTATTCTAGTAGATTTCGGACCGCTTAACACGAATTTGGGGATAGTTTCCTTGTGGAAGTCGTACTTTTTAAGATTTTAATTGAACTGAAACACAGGACGATTGCATCAAAATTCACGCCCTCTCTGATCCGCAACCATCTGAATCGAACCAATTAATTTATGGTTGTTTTTTCCGTGCGTGCGTGCAATTCCGAAACGTTAATAAATAATTTATCTGGCGAAAAGCAACTTGATTGTCGCGACATATTTCTAGTTAATTTATGTTCTGAATAATGGAAGATACCGCGTGTTGCAAAACGTTCGACCGACATCCCAGTCCGGTCGAAAATGCAAGGCCAAGGGGTAATAATTCGCGGATCCGTTAAAGGTCAGATTGAAACCTGCCGCAATTTATAGCTGTCAAAATGTCAACAGTTAATTTCAAAGATATTTAATGATAAACATCAGATTTACGAACACGCACGTGAAAACGGTTTAACTTACGACATTAACATATTTAATGACGAAACTAACTAACCAACTTATTATCAAATTCGCGACGACTCTGGAGCAATAGCGGACTAAATACGGGATATATGGATGTGAGGGAACAAAAGTGGAACTAGCGCGGGGTTGTTTAGTTTTATTTGTTTTGTGGAAGTTTGCAAACTAACATGTAAGTTTGGCAGTTTGCATCCTCAAACAGTCTAGTGTTGGGTATTTGCATGCCAGGACGAAATATAACGTCCGTCTATATTATTGTCGGCGACGTAAAAATTTTATTGCACAAATTGCTCGAGTGCGCCTCTGGCCAACAAAACAACTTTCATTACGGACAACCACTGCGACTTATCGGCATAACCGAAATTTCGGCGCGCCCAAAAACCCAACCGCCAGTCCGGGCCTGAGTCCCAAATCCAACCACCAAAAGTTTCCGGAAGCTGCCAAAAATACTGCGTCCTCACGCAACCAAAAGTTGAACTTTAAAAGTTTAACTAACGCCGCATCTACTAAACTCGGTGGCATACTGATGAAGTGGTCGTTAATTTTTGCACACCTCTTGTTGACCCGTTTAATTAACCAGCTCGCCGCCGAGGGCGGTGCCAGTGAGAAGTGTGCCGGTCAAAAATTTACAGAGTGTCGTAAATTTTTTGGGGAGAGACACTTGAAGAATGGAAACCGTGTGTGTTGCTGGGCCGTTACAGGCGAATACCTGTCGGGTTTCTTGCGACCGATAAACATAAAAGTGGTGCAGCGCTTAATTAATTATCGCTCGCGGATTTTTTCGCCGACAACAATTAAGCGTTAAGTCCTTGTACGGTGCCTGGGAATAGCCGACAATGGACGCTTCAAGTGCTTTATGAACGATGGGAAATGCCGGAAAGATCCCTAATAGGCGAGGTGGCAGCGCCGTTAGAGATAACAATGACGGCTAGAATCGATCGGACGCCAAATGAAATATCGATAATTTCCGACGAGCGTGCGAAAAAACAAGACGAATTGACTGTTTCAATTGAAACGTTTCGCGGAATGCCGGTTGGAGGAGGAGAGACGGTGGAAGAAACGCGGGGTCCGCCAGTCTGGAGGAATTCAAAATAAATGATTAGAGATTAAGGCTTGAATAGTGTTGGATAAATAAATGGACTTGTTGTGGCGCTCGGCGCAATTTGCATAGATTACAACATTATAATGGGAGGAAGAACAAACATGGAGAAACGTACCTGAGAGTTACCTACGAATTCCTCGTGAAACAGGATTTTGCTCGCCTCAAATAGTCTCAACTAAGTTCCTGAATATCGTTAATAAAGTAAAACGGACTACCTAAATTTTTGAATGATTTTAGACACAAACCGTTAATTTAATCTAAACTTCACGCAAAAATTAAAGAAACAAAAAAATTTTCTAAATTTTTTGGCAATTTTCAACAGGCTGTATTTCAGTAAAAAATGGTCGTACAGGAAATGAAAAAACATAGCTTTTGAAGCTTAAAGATTCTAGTTTTCGAATTTTTTAATTAAAAATTTTTTGGAGCACCGGTAGCCATAAAATTCTTAGATAAAACAAGAATAAAAAAATTTCCAAATTTTTTACATTTTTCATTTCGCTCTATGGGCATGGAAAAATTTTTTCGAGCTAGACCAATGCATAGGTCCCATAGCCTGTTTATTCAGCTTTAATTTGCTTTTTGCGGGAGGTAGATACGACCATTTGTCTTCGAGATATCGAATTTTGAATCCAAAAGGATCCTTTTTCACTCAACTGCCAATATCTCTGAAACTACTGGTCACCCAGCGAGCAGCGGACAGGAGGTTTCGTTTTCTGCAGAAAATTTCCTACAAAAATTTGTCATGGTTGATTGGAAAAAACTTTTTTTCCACCTGTAACGTTAACGTAAAAAAAAGCAAAAAAAATGCCATTTTTGCTTTTTTTGGTTAATCGACTGTATCTTCGGCAATATTGGGGGAAAAGCTTAGGCTAGAAGAAAATTTTGCAGTATAATGTACCCCAAAGGCCCCCCTAAATTTTTAGATCGATCGGTTCAGCGGTTTTCCTGGACCGATTGATTGAAATTTTGAAAAAATTAAGGAAACAACATTTTTGTTTCTTAAACTTGAGTTGTGAAAAAAAAAACTGTTGGTTGTTTTTTTTTACCCGAAGTCGGAAAGTTTTGAAAAAAACTGTTTTGTAACACGTAATGGCTCTGTAGAAAACTTAAAAAATTTATCGCTCAGAATTTCGCACGAGTACGGTGGGCACCTTAGGGGTATCAACTTTAATTTTATTCAATAAAATTTGTTTTAAGAAAAATAAAGGTTTGAATGTGTCTATAGCTTTAACGAGGTGAGTCAGAAATGACCTCTTTGTCTTTTTTTATTTTTTTAAATTTTTCAAAAAATTTTTTTTTGAATTTTTTAAAATTAAAAAAAGAATTTTTTTTCCAATCAACCATGACAAATTTCCGTAGAAAATTTTCTGCAGAAAACCAAACCTCCCGTCCGCTCGATGGGTGACCAGTAGTTTCAGAGATATCAGTAGTTGAGTGAAAAAAAATCCTTTTGCATTCAAAATTCGATATCTCGAAGACAAATGGTCGTATCTGACTCCCGCAAAAAGCAAATTAAAGCTGAATAAACAGGCTATGGGACCTATGCATTGGTCTAGTTCGAAAAAATTTTTCCATGCTCATAGAGCGAAATGAAAAATTTAAAAAATTTGGAAAATTTTTTATTCGTGCTTTATCCAAGAATTTCATAGCTACCGGCGCTCCAAAAAATTATTAATCAAAAAATTCAAAAACTAGAGTCTTTAAGCTTCAAAAGCTATGTTTTTTCATTTTCTGTACGACCATTTTTCACTGAAATACAGCCTGTTGAAAATTGCCAAAAAATTTAAAAAATTTTTTTGTTCCTTTCATTTTTGCGAGAAGTGTATAACCAATGTTTAGGGATAAATCAATAAATACTTCAATAGTTTTTAGTTTTCACTAAGCAACTTGCGTCTTAAAAAAAGAATGACTAATTTTTTGCAAATAAGGACACTACTTAGGTCTATACCGAGTTAGCCAGAAGTATGAACCCATAAGCTTCTGCTGCCCAAACTATTAGACTATTAGAAAAAAATAGAAACTGCTTGTAAAATGACTAATTTGAGGGCATATTAGAGCAAATGTTTTTACAAATTTTTTTTTGTCGCAACTTTTTTTTTAAAATAGCAACGTAGTAAAATTTTTATTTGACTTGACGTAAGAAATTATTCTCCACACAAGAGCAAATTTTTTTCCTACATCATGCCGTTTATTTTTAAATAAATAAACACTTTGCTTCTAAGCTGCGTTCACTCCGAGTTGCCTGAAACAGAGGGCTGAATTATAACACTGTAGACAGTCAACAACACCATTGGAATGTAACCGGTGTCTATTGCGTTATAATCCAGCTCTTGTTCAAGGTAACTCAAAGTGGGCGGAGCTTGGGAGCAAAGTGTCACCTTTGCTTTTTTACTTATTTAAAAATAAATGGCTTGATATAGAAAAAAAATTCACGCTTGTGTAGAGAGAATAAAAATATTAGTACATTGTCATTAAAAGAATTAAAAGTGGGTGGCAACATTTCGTAAAAAAAGTATAATATTTAGTTTAGACACAAAAAGCTTAGCTCCCATATATAAATATACTAAACAACTAAACCTTCAAACGGGATAAACTAAGAATTTCTAGAGGGTGATGTTAGCAAGTCTGGTAAAATCGAAAGTGAGAATTTAAAAAATTTCATGAATTCTCCAATTATTTCGATTTCTCTTAGAAAAAAACTAGTTTTACCAAATAAATTACGTGATAAAGTTAAATTTCACAAATTTATCCAATAAAAATGCAAAAAGTCAATAAATCGGTGTCAAGATCGTGACCCGCGTGTTCCGTTGTTAACTTTCTTGGCGATTCGTTTGTATAATAGAGTGACATTTTTACAAGAATGTTTCAAAGGTCCGGGAAAGGACCTCCTTTAAAATTTGGCCTTTCGATACTATTTTCGAATTACAACGTAAAAAACCCGGTTAAAACGCGGCATATATCGGAACAGTGGCGAGTGATTCACCCGGCGCCTCCACCATTTTGCACCCACGCTCACGTCCAGTTAGAACGTTGTACCCACGTTGGAAGTCATAGTGCTAAACGCGGCTTTTAACTCAACGGAAAGCACTCAAATTTCCAACTTTGTCTGAACGTCCGAATAAAAAGCGCGAGTTATCGTTTAGAAACTTACTTTTCTTATGCGAACCGCAGAAGACACTCGCCTCCATTTGCGAGATAACTGGTGTAAGTAGCGTGCCGTGTTTTTGCAAGAAACAACCGGATGAATGTAAGAGAAGTGAGTAATGTCGAGGGCCGTTTTTGGTTGGAGCGGCACGACAATTCGCAAAAAGTTATTCTCAAGAGCCCGCGATCACCTCGCTGGCTCGGGAGGACCGTCAACAACACATAAATACGCACACGACCATTATAAATTCTTCCAGGGAATTTCGCGAATTGATAAAAACAGGAGAAACAGGCCGTGAAGAGCGAGGCCGCCATTAAGCTAATTCCCGCCCGAAAAGAAAACTGGTTACTCACGCGGGATTCTAAAGTCGAAATTTCGTCCGGGACTAAATTTAAAATTGCTTTTCAACTCGACAACTATTGATGGATGGTGGTCGGTTTTATTGGTGTTTGACGAAAACAAGCGGTTTTAAGTGGGTCCATTATTTTTAGCGTACCTTGAAATTATGGACGGAAAACAGTAATAAAGTCATTGAAAGTTTTTTTAGTGACGCGAAAAACTCGGCTGAAAGCCCCGTCTACAATAGAAACAGTATTGGATGTCGTTTAAATGGTAACGTCAATTCCTAGAGGGATGTTTGCGACTTTCGGCCTGTCAAATAAAAACAAATGTAAAGTCCGAGAAGACGACTGACTGAAAATCAATCGGTTGACCGCCTCCAATAAACCGGCCACGGCAAAATAACTTTTTAAAATTTCCATTTCGTTCACGCCGCAATTAGGAAAGTTCAATGGCGAAAGTCTTTTGATCTCGTCCCGTAAATCGGTCCGGTTCTTATCTCGAGAAAACTCGACCGATTGCATTTATAACGTATGCTCGATGTTTTCCAATAACAACGTATTTCGTTGTCTGCAGTCGTAAACAAGTCGGTGTGCGGCTTGGCCCCTGCAACTTCCGAAATTACTGAAAACTTGGGCCATATCGGTGTTGGTTGGAACTTCCTATCTGGACCGAGGCTTCGATAAGATACGCATTTATGGGCAACTTAAGAGGTCGTCGGGACGATCATTACGGTCCTAGACGGAGTGCTAACCTAGCAAAAACCGAAACAATTATGAATGGCGGTTAAATCATTTTTATGTATCCAAGAACCAAACGCTTCTTTAGAACCGCACAAACAACTCGATCGAACGATCGCCCATCACCTGCCCAATCCCGCAAATTATCGGTGTAATCCCACCAAATTTCACTTTTCTGTTACAGTTTTTATGATAATCCCGGCGATTTATTGGCGCTCGTAGGTTGTTGGCGATATTTTATCTTTTCGCCGAATTTGTTAACGCGAAAGCTCGGTTGTTAGTATTACCGGCGGGGGCATCGGCGGTGTCCAACAGGAAGGACGATTATTAGATACGAAGAATTTACGACTTCCGCTCTTCGAGCAATGAATCTTCGAAATTGATCGCGAAAACGCAATCAAGCGGCAAAGTGTTGTTAAATTTATTTTACCAGGTCATATTAATAATTGAACGGTAAGAGATAGCTCTTGGCTGATTTACTGTTGTTGTCCACTTACAACGTCATAAATTAATAGAATGGTCATAAAAGTGGCAACGGCAACGTAGTTTTCACTAAAAACATCGCGAGACGGGATTGATGATGGTAGTCGGACTGTTTTATTGCTTGTCACCGGCATTTACTGAATTTCGCCGCAGCGACAAAAAAAAAATTGAAAAAATAGCTGTCAATTCGGTAACTTTTGGTTGAAAAAATTAATTCCCGCAAATTTTTCTTGCATGAATTCACCGCTTTACGATAACGTTAATCTCATTTCTTCATTTATTACAAAAGTTATCGCGTGCATCTGGCTAAGTAACAAATTTGACAATAATTTTCCCCAAACAAATAAAAGTTCTACATACCTACCATAGGAGCGCTTCCTATGTATTTTGTTGATGAACTTGCGATTTGAGACATCAGTGTAACGGAAAAAAAGTATTGGAAAAGTTTACGGTGTTTACCTGAAACAAAAAAAAAAAAAATGTGTTACGAGTTAACGTAAAAACTATAAAAGTTAGAGTTAAGTAAAATAGAACTAGAGTTAAGTAAATAGAGTTATTAGAGTTAATAGTAAATAGAGTTAATAGAGTTAAGTAAAATAGAACTCTAATTATGTAAAATGCGAATTCCGATAAGACAGTATTTTGCAATTTTATTTCCCGTTATTATATTATAATTTGATAGCAATAAGGATAATAAATGCTATAGCATCAGAAGGTGGTAAAGAGACAAACTTTTCTTTATTACACAGACGATAAATAACTATTATTTCATTTAAACCAAGAACATTATGAATAAGATTGTAGAGACCTCTAGCGCAAAGTTCCGTAATCTCATTGCGATCAATGAGCTTTCCACTTGCAATCCGGGCTTCAAACCTGTTGCGCCATCTACACGATCTCAACTCAATTGCAGCAATTACTTTAATAACGGTGTAAAGCTTTCAAAGACTGGGCGGTGCAAAACTGCTATGACATAAAAGTACAAGAAACTTCCGTTGGCAGTTAAAACCTCAATTCACTTGGTTTGAATCTGAACTATTGCAAGTTCAGCTTCTCGCCGCCAGATGGCAAATTACACATTCAAAAAAATAAAAAAATTGAATGTCTTGAAATTAAAAATTAAAATAAAGAAAATTCTTACATCATTAAATTATTAAAGCTATCTTAATAGTTGAGAGGCTGAATCATTGATATTAAAGAAACAACTCTTTCAATCCTTGTAAAACGCTCAGTAGGTAGGACCTAATTGCATCATTGTTTTGAAACAAAAAGTACAAAAGTACCTACTCCATTTGTTTTTTCATAATTTCCACTTGAAGCAAAAGCAAGCAACAAGAATTGCGGGTCTGTTTTTGTTGCGCAGTTGAATATCAATCAGATTCTATTTTAATACTTATTAACATTTATAACAATCAACACAACAGATAACAATCGGGCTTTATAATATCCCATTTTAACTATGGGATGTTTCACTGTACCAACTTACTCCCTTTTGTTGCCTGAGACAACGTCAGTGTGAAGGCACTTGCCGCCTAATTAATTTCATTGTACAACCGAAATTGACATGACAGAGGAGCTCTGTACCTAAAGCAATAAACACGTATCGTTATTAATTTTTTTAAGTGGTTCCTAAATATTAATGAGCAAGTAATTATTAAATTACAAGGCATTGGTGCTGCGGAATGATTAATTGCATGTCAACACGCTAATGCACGATCAGCAGATACATCTAATTAGCCCTGGCGAGGCCAAAGCGTCGCTCAACTCCGGCCCAAAATTCGGAACCATCCAAACTTTTCGCCCTTCTTATTTTGGAAACAGTTCAAAGTAGGACTACAATTGCTTCATTAGTGATTTGAAGGACGCCGAGAATATTCTTCAGCTTTTCGAAGACTCTTCGAGTATTAGCCGTCCATCTCTAATAAATAACTGCTTTAACAGTGTATAAAACAAACGAGAAAGCGAAAAACTTCTCGAATTGTTAAGGGTCGCGCTGAAAACTATACAGTTACAATAAAAAGAATTGCCGGCGCTCTTAGATGGGCTTTCAGAAAACACATTCCTTACCGAAGATAATAAAGAAACTTGTAAAGATGACATAACAATAAATTCCCCAGAGAAATCACCCCTTAATAAAGTATTGAATTTCGAAGTTTCATGCCGGGCGAGAAAGATAAATGGCAATTTAAGTATCGTCTTCCGTTTATTATTAATCACAACTTTTTTTTCTCGATAGATAATTATGTTTAGTCGTCGCGAACATGTCGGAGGAGGCGAGGGTGGCGCTTAAAAAATCTTCGCAACATTAGTCAAGATTGCGCCACTTCGGTTTCGCTTATTTTGACCGAGAGTATCTGTCGGCCAAATGGACCGGGAAGAAGGAGCCAACGACGCGAAAATTTTCTTTACAGCGATAAATTTTGCTGCTGGAGCTAGAGAAGCGTGGAAATGTAATGTTAAGATGTCGATTTAAACCTGTAATTAGCCAAAAACGTAAATCCTGCATCAACTTGCTTCTTCATTGTTAATTTCGAGTCAGATGATTATTTCTGCCATAAAGTATTATTCACCCGGCGCATCCACCATTTTTGTCCCACGTTAGAAAGCTCTGCTACTCTTTTAACTTCGGCTTTTACTAGTTTTGAAACAAATTGGTGGATGCGCCGAGTAAAACCTTCTCTTTTGAGACTAACTGTTGGTAAAATTTGAGGTTCTTGCCTAGAAATGGCGAAAAAGTTGTGGCAAAGCTGCACAAAGCTTTGTGGCCTTGGCTAGTAAAAGTGAGCAAATTCAGTTTTCGTCGTGTTCACTAGTGGTGGCGGCGTTGGCGGCGATTTATGGGCGAGGAAAGTTGCTCGAATTTTCACATCATCTAATGCAAGTTTATTGCGGCTCTGGATGTTGCCCCCCGCCAATTTGTTTTGTTTGTTTCTTCACCGGCAAACATTTTTTCGTTGAAAAGGTCGTAACTATGCATTCTCGATGGCTGTTACATCCTCGAACAGGAAACATTAATGCCGCCAGCTAACAAACGATGCTCAATAAAGCAATAATTCCAATTGAGAATTACCGATTCCTCAACGGATTGTCGCTGTGACATCCATAAAACCTCCCCTCCAAATTACAGCGAAAGTAAAATAACGCAACAGCAATCAAATAAGGAAAGTTTTTCGATAAAACTGCAGGCAGTAAAATTTTGCAGTGCTTAACGGGGCGGAAGTGGGATGGCTGTTTTCGCTTTTTAACCCCTGCCATTAGGTGCAAATTTTCGCTGTAAAGCCGAAGATACGGCCCTGTTGTCGGGACCGTTAACGCTTTGGCATGGTCGATCGAAATTTAAATCAAATTTCGCCGAAAAGCTCGTTTTAGCAACGTCGACGATTTTAGAAAATCTCGCAGCACAAAGCGGACGCGGTCCCTTCAATTGTAAACATATTTGAGTTGGTCTAATAACTTACTTCCGGATTCGCCTTATCAGCGACTGCATTAGTTTAATCTACCGTTACGATTAAGTCAGGAAAACTTATGATTACGTGTTTACTTCGACGAAAAAATAAAGCTCGATCCTGCCCCACTTCCTGGTTGTAACTGGATACGGCGTTGGAGTGCCGGGCATTACCGCTTCTGCTCCTAAGTGGCCACGGCCCGAAATAAATAGTTTCCCTTTGTTTTCCCGCTTTTCTTAATTTTTCACGGCAACCCCAATTAGGTCAAAAATTGAAGCTTTGCGCTTTACCACGATTGATTTCACGGACAGAAAGAACTTCACCATTTAAACAGTTTGTTTGTGACAAAGTGCAGAACTAAAGCTCCGGACGCTATCACTCGTTTCTTCTTTTACCAATACCTATTCAGGAATCGGGAAACTTTGTCGGACGGCCGATATTTACGGTCCGGAAACAATATTTATATCTAGGGCTACGGCTGCGTTCGGCCATTGGTATTCAGTCGGCGACTGGGTGCAATTTATCTGCATGAGAAAAATCCGCATATCTCCTATACTCGTGGCGTTTCTATTGCAATTTCTTGATGGTCATTTGTCAGAGTCACCTGTTCCACTCCTAAAACGACGCCCCTCTCGTCGTAATGGCATTTGCAGAATTAGCAGCAACACGTTACGAGCATTAGCTAATGCTAAACTTATGTTGGTCCGGTTCTGTTCGTTGCAGGTATATGGAACAAGAGCCACAATTTATAAAGCCAGCTGTCGATATTCTTGACCAGAGCCTCAACAAGATAAAATAAATGCGTAAAAAGGGTAAGAAGGCATTTTTCTAAAATAAAAAAAATATAAGTGGAATTCAGTAACAATTGTCCTTCTACCGGGTCTCTTGAAGGAATCAAAATTGGAATTTCACAGAAAAAATCAAAAATATTGAAATTTTTGAAATCGGTTTTGTGACAAATTTTGGAAGATTTCAAACGTTTACGACGAATCTGGCAGCTGTTTTCATATAGGTACAAGGTATAATTTTTAAGATTTTAATATTTTGATCTTGTATAAAATAGGGGAACAAATATAATGTACACCAAATTAAACCATACATCCCTTGCACTGTCCACCAGAAAATTTAATGAGCATCAAAAAATCTAAATAAAACCAAAATTATTATACATCAGAAAATGAGAACATCACCACTAAAATAACCATGCTGCGTATTGTTTTACCATTGCTTACATTTTAAATTCTATATGTCCATCAATTTTACTAAATGTTCACCAAATTTAGAACGCTCAAGTTACGCGTCCGTGCTGTACATAATAAATATTCGCGCTATCCATTTATATTTAGTGTTTCTCAAAAAAAACTATTTGTGCGTCAAATAATTCTTCTATTACTCCAAAAATGAAATATGCTCGCGCATCTCTCCTTGCCGCTTGCGCTTCCAGACAAGAGGCACGCGAAAAAAGTTTTGTACAAGGTCAGTTCAGAGCCCTGTAATTTTTTTTTAAAGCACGATTAGAAATTACCACTAAAAGAAGTATTACGTTTTACATAAGGCAAGCCAATTACAGCAAGGCATTTATATATTACGGAAATCAATATCTTTTTTTGTGCAAACCACTTGTATTTTTACTCTTATTTTCCTTGCCCTAGCACATCTACATCTATAATTTTGCATAAAATTATTTACCATTTGCACAACATTTTATTGCTTCTGTATTTTTGATCAACAAATAGTATTTTTAACTGCTAAATAATATAAGACACTTTCGAAAATTAAACATCTGGGTATTATGTTAGAATTAAATGCGGAATAAAATTTGGTGAACATTTAGTATTTATGGGCCAACAAATGTTCTTTTGGCCAACAATATATATAAGAGGCCAGCATTATGCCAATATTTGGTTGTCGCTTTAAGATTATGTATTTTCTTAATTTTGGTGAGCATTTAGTATTTTTGGGAAATGAAGTATTTTTTTGTATGAAAATATTGGATAAATTTGGTTGACTGTTAACCAAATACGACCCATAAAATAGTAAGTTTTGCCTTTTTTAAACTGCCTAAAATAAATTTCTCTATTCATAGTTGCGGTTGTTTACCAGGTGGCCCATCTGGTGATTGCTAGAAAGGGCTGCTTTTAAAAAATTCGGCGCAGAGACAGTAAAAACTAGATGACTCGAAAGCGGGTTTCCGGGTTGAATGCGTTTAAGGGCGCCGTTAAAATCCACAAATTCAACAAATCACTCTCGCCTCGTCGTTTTATCGCGTGCATTTGGAAATGACGGGTTTCAATTGACTTTAACGCTGTCCTCCAAGTGTCAATAAATAAATAAATAAAACAGAGATAAAACTGCGTGCTCCTCTGTCAGCATGATGAGGTCGAACGTGGCGCTCTTCTAACGTCCACATTCTTTTGCTCAATTGCCTGGAACCGGGCATCATAAATGCAAAACTCGTACATCTTTAACATTTTGCGACGTCCACCGCCATTTGAAAAGCGCACGCCGCCTCCCCGAAGTCCGATGTGTGGCTAATTTAAAATTCTCTTAACCGGCGAGCGACCATTGTTAAGCCGCAACAACAACACAAAAGTCACCATTTATGGCACCTACAAACGTACTACAAGATCAATCTTTTCGCATAAAATCTAAAATTCTGATTTGTCCCGGCTCAATTTGTTCTTTTGCTGACGGCACGTGACTGTTTCAGCAGTAAAATAGATAAAATTGCATCGCGGTTGGTGGCGCGCAAAAACGCGGCATAATGAAAGATTTATTAAAACGCGCCCTGCGTCTGACACCGGATTGACGTGATAAATTATAAAAGTATACATGAACGGGTCTTTGCGTTCGGCCAAATTGGACAACGTGCACCAACAATATTTCGTCTTATTCACGAACAGATGGCGCTTTTTCCCATCAAATACATAAATCATCGCGGGGTTTATGGACAATATGGACGCCGAGTAAATCACGGGGCTGGCGCGCAAAAGCCGATTGTTTCTATTGTCGGAAGATCCCCAAAAACAAACAGTTTGTCTTTCTTTATTTAGGTAAACAATTTGAGTTGGAGGCCTGTTTTGCTGAGCGGCACAGGACGCCGACTAACGATCCCGACGGGCTCGCACCATCCCGATATCTTCGGGACTTTGCAACAATAACGCCCCAATCGCCGAACCTTTTTTCCTTACGCCGATCAGCACTTATCTAGATCGTTACAGTCGCTCGATATTCCATTGTGATGGCAATTAAGATAGACACACGTAGATTTGCGTTTCACTAAAATTAAATTAATTATATATTCATAACTAAGGCAAAAAATTGAGATTTTATTCTTATATTGCCACAATTGCTTAGTTTGAAGCAAAAATGGTGGAGGCGCCGGGAGAATCTAGAAGTAGTCGCCACCAAACCTTGGTCGCCACCTGCTATCGACAAGAAAATTAATAATAAATTGCTCGTTAGTTGTGAATTCAAAAAGAAATGATATAAAAAAACTACTTAACAACGTGTAAATTTCAAAACACTAACTCAATTGTTTATTAATATGTTTCTTCTTGCCTGAACAAAAAAAATAACATTTTTATGGTAGATTTCGCTAAAAATTGAAAAATGAGTAATGTGAGTGTCTAAATATTAAGAAGAATAGAAAAGAATTCTGTAGATTGGGAGAAAGTAGAAGTACAATGGTTGAAGAAGGAGCAGAAAATTGTTTGAAGAGGAAGGTGGCAAAGAGCAAGTGATTTGCCATTAATGGGAGACGTAAAGCGTCCACTGAATGAAACCAGAAAATAAACGTTTATTATTATTACTGTTACTGACACATATTGGCAATTGCAGCAATCATTCAAGTACTTTTCTCCATTACCGTGAACACCTGCCATTATGCGTAAGTCTGAAAGTATAATAAATAATAATAACGGGGCCGTTGGCTTAGTTCAAAATGCCACATTACGTGTAATGCGGATTTTTGCCAACCAAGAATGCTGTAGAAATATGGGCAATAATTTATAATCCCGCTGCAATTGACAGAGCACATCCACAACGACTTTCGGCCGATTAATGTAAAACAGTTGAAGAATTTCGGCAACGCCAAATAAATTACGCGGCCATTTGATGGACGGCCCTCTTCAGCACATGTGCATAAGATAAGACCACACGACACCAGAATTACGGTATACCCGGCAAGAATGCCATGTCCGCCCTGTAATTTATCCGATAGTGCAATGCTCTTAATTGGCACGAGATGAGATATCAAAATGTAGCTTGGAGCCCCGGAGATCAAAAATTTTCGATACTAGACTTTTGATCGTCGACACCTCTGAGTGACCAAATTTTCTAAAATTATTTGCACAAAGTTGGAGGTGGTTTCTGAGTTCTTCAATAAAGAAAACTTAAGTACATTACTACAAACAATTTTTGATCGCGGGATCTTCTGCCAAAGTTACCATTTTGTACCCACTCCCTGCATTCCAGCGTGCGGTATGGTCCCGAACCCGTCAAAAGTCGACGTGTTTTGAAAGGACGTCATTTGAATAAACGAGTTTCGCCAATCTTGATTCCGCTTAACCATTACCTGCTGGATAGACGGGTGGCACGTGAAACTTGAAGGCTGCTGGAGCGACCAGTTGCGAGCAGGACAGCTGGAATCCGTGGTTGACGATATGGACCAGAACGGCGCATACTGCCACGACCCATCCCCAACCACCTTCGGGATAGTAGTGGCGACAGAGCAGTCGGCGGGCCTGTATCTGCGGACGACAATGTGAACGTAGCTTTATTTGTCCCGGGACTGTGTTGTATTAAGACGTTATGAGAATCAATTGTGTGGAGAAAATGCCGCTGTAGAACGAGGATTCAGACCAACAAACCGCAAAATTAGTCAAGACGTGTTTTACAAACGGCACAAAGGCAATCGATAGCGTCCCGCTTTTCGCGCTCATTGGGTTTGTCGGCAAAAAAAGGGATTCACCAAAAACATTGACAGCTGATATGGACCGCCCGCATTCAATGCGTAATTGGGGTATTTCAGCGATTTCGACGGCGAAGACAACTAAACAAGGCAAGGAGGCTTCGTGGGCGCAGGAAATCGAAAAAATTCGTCTTCCGCCTCAACAAACTTCAAGAAATATCATCCATTCGAGATTTACGTCAAATCTTTTTCCCTAAAAATCCTCCATTTAGATATTTGTTTCCCATTAATTTAAGTTAGTGACTCCCCCAAACATATTTCCAGGTTCGCAATATGAATTGCTCTCTTGCGTTACTAAAACCTAGCGACATCCACTTAGTTATTCTATGATTGTGGGAAACCGCCCCCATGTTTCTGTCCCTTTAGCCATTTCCGTTTGTGGTCGCCCTAAAATTTGGCTTAATTAAATCCCATAAATGATTCTGACGCTTGACTCAACGAACTCTATTCGTCCCTCCCCACACGACACTATTCCCCGGCGTTTAACTTATAAACTTCCTAACAAAGTGCCATCGAGTGGTTCAGCTTAAGATGCCCGCTTCAACTTTGATGGGCACTCGTGCTTTCGGATAAAATGGAAAAGGCCGAGAGAGCGGCATCGCCCAACTTTCGCCAAATCCCCGTGCAAACAAACAGGGTTAAAGGGTCAATGTCTTGTGGGCGAATCCTTGTCGAAAATTTGCAACCCGCCATAATGCGGGAGACGAACAATCGAACAACGGTCGTTGGGTGAAATTGGCGGATGCGCCGGGTAAAATTTAGAATCTGACAGAAAATTGATCTTTTTTTTTGATACAGTGATCGTGAAGTATGAGGAAGTGATTATTACGGGTGAAATTTACTGTTGCAATTTCTAAAGTTGTGTATTGAACGAGAAGTTTTAATGGATATAGTTAAGTGTTTGCGCAATTGGCCGAAAACACTTGAAATAATTCCAATTTAAGTTTGCTTGTCAAAGTAAAACTTTTTTTATTTCGTTTTTGTTCCGGGAACTATTTCATTTCGAGCGGAAGTTATGTGCTTTGAGAAATTTTTCCGGTGGATAGTGCCAAATATGTTGGTGGGCAGGCTGAGGAGTCAGTTCGACGGCTAATTGAGGTAAATGACGTAACTAACGTTATTCTTCAGTCGTAACAAAAAATGTTTGGACGGAAAGTTGTATATAACAGAAAGGTTGTAACGGATATAGCTATTAAAAAACTAAAAAAAATGATAACCTGACCTCATTTTAAAGAATTTTATGCTATGTCAGAAAGTTTATGGATTTCTTTTTTTTTTTTTTAAATTAGAAATGTTGTCAAATTGGCTTTTAAATTAGAATTCGATTGCTTCAGGTCACGTAAAACAAAATGGTTTCTAAAGAAATTTTTCTTGTGCAATATGAACAACGTATTGATGACCTTTCTTAAAGTTTGTGTGAATAAAAAATTAGATACATAAAAAGTCATGAGTTCTAAAATTGGTGTCGCATTGAAATGGTTTCTAGTTGCATAGACTTATTGTCTTATGAAAAAAAAATACTATTTTTCTAATTCTCCCTCTCATTTTTTTTTAAATCTTTATATGGCTCCTTCACTATTTATTGTCTTCCTAAAATTTGCAAAATTTTGGCTCAAAATTGGTTAAAAAATATTTAGAGCAGTGAAATGAGCGTAATTCACGTCTTTGTTAATAATTAAGATTATTATTTATAAAGTAAACATTCTTACCCTTTCGAAGGGCTGTCTCAAAGTTATTTATTAAAGGTAGACGTAAACACTAGAAAGAAATGACTCGGAAAATTAACCATTTACTTAAGTTGATTCAAGCATTTTTAGGTTTTAAGCCATTTTTTATTAATCTTTAAGCAGCAAGTATTGTTTACAACGTAAATTTACTTCACAAAAGTACCGTCAACGTTCCCTTAAAACAGTTTCAAAGTCAAATCGGCTTCTCAGAGTTATAATTTCTTTTACTACGTAGCATAAGTAAATTTGTTATTAAAAATTTAGACATAGAATTATTTCTCGCGACACATAGACATTTCTCCACACAATACTTTGATTTACTTTTGAATTTGCACAAACCTGCGATGTCCTTGTGGCAGCTTGCCTGGCCTCTTCAACGGGAGCTGCTCCGCTCAACAGCGGCCAGCTTTGGGCTCGCGACAGCGAAGACATCGTTCCTGCTATTCGGTCGCATGAAGAATTCAGCAGGATTCTCTCGAAACGGTTCCGCTTTTACATGAAGAGTCTCCCCTTTCCTTCTCATGACATCACACTTTTATATTTAGCACACTTCACTTCTTTTCGGCTTGTTTATACGCGAAACAAGATGCTGAGATGCTCTTTATATTAAAACCACCTGTAACCCGCTCCGGGCCGTCAATTTATTCTGATTTATACGTGCGGGGCGAGAGGATCCGTTGTTATTTGCTACCTATGTCCACCCGATGATTAACAATTTAGTTATTATTGCGCTCCCGTCGCTTGTTAAGACGACATGGCTTTATAAGCGACTCGAAACCCTCGATTGGGCGATACTACACGAAATTTAATTAGAGCTTCGATGCCATTTAAGTAACTCGAACGCTTTTTCTCCTTAGCGCGCTTAATTGAATAGTGATTTGAGCGCTTTTTATTAACGTCGGCGAGAGTTCATTATTTTATTCCAAATTTCCCACAGAATCTCAAGATAAGTGGGAAGCGTCGTCCTCTTCCCAAAAGCATTTGTTCGACTGAATAAAAACCCTATCGCGTATTTTCTATTAGGGACCTAACGATGTTTGTGGTCCTTGCCAAATTCAAGTTATCTTCCAGTGATAACACGGAATTCTCCCCGGCCACACTTCCAGCGTTTAATGCGGCGCATTTAAAAAAACCCAATTTCGGGAGCCAGCAAAAGCTCATTTATCAAAGCGACGTTCATATCTCTCCTTACGCTCATTTAATGATTCCGCTGACAGAACGCGTTCTGTGCCTTAACGAACGCAAGACTCCATCGCGGAACGAAAATTAATTGATAACATTAAAAAGGCCAAAACTCCCTCAAGGATCCGATTGGCAAATTTCAAAAAAGTTCTGTTGTTGACTTTGGTCCCCCGGAGAGCGCGCCCGCAATGTTGACAATAACTTCGATTCGGTGTCGTCAGTGAATGCAAATTGTTATGTTAATGCGGGCTGTTCGGGCCTAATTTGGGCCCCAACATGGACATTATCGCTTCGCATATAGATTTTGTGTTTATCTGCTATAATTGATCGGCCCATCCATCAACAAAGACAGTCGATAAATGGAAAACGCGGTAACGTTCGTGAAATAGTTTCGATTTTCAGATGGTCCAGAGATTAAGGTGAGTTTGATAGAGGTTCATTGTCTACCTACGTTTCAGCACATGAAGGATGAGATTTTAAGTGCGCAACGCCTTATTTGGTTGTCTTAGTTGGACGATTTGATTTACTTGACGGTACATTAGAATAATTGCGAAATTTGGCTATGACTCGGAGCAGTTTTGCGTCCGTCAAAGATAAATGAGGTAGCGACCGGCCCAACACGAATCAATTTAGATGAGAAAGAACTACAAACCGAAAACATCAGTCAAAACTTATTTCTCTATCAGGGCTTTAGCTTCGACCACTTTTGCCAATGGTAGATCAAGATTTATAGGCAAATAAAGCGTAAAATTCCTGCTACACCCCTATTTTACTAATTTATTTTTATTTGTGTGTTTATTTTTAATATTTTATTTATTTATTTTTATTATGTGTAAAAAAGTGGTGGTTGGTTGGGAGTGGGGGTCTCTCAACTTTGGCATAAGTACCTTCCCCAAGTGGCCGCCGTTTTGGGTTCACTTGCGTGCAATTGGGTCAGCGTGGATAAGAACTGCATTAGTTCGCTGTCTGCCGTTTGAAAAACGATAATTACAAGTGGAGATGCAATTTAATGGAATAAAAGAGGAATGTTGCCGGTGCTAATGAGTTTGGGCGTGCGCCAAATCTCTGTACACGTTGGTTAATCAGCAAAAAGCTGTTTCGATTGCGCAAGAAGACGAACGACGCTCTCTCGTCCGTTTAATTTGAACCTTGTCAACGACAGCATCAATATTCCCTCGCAGGACCTTCCGATGTGACTAGCAACGTTGTACAACACCAACTGGAAATGTTCATCAAACCGAGGAGGTAATTAACAGAACCACTTAGTAATTATTCACGACCAACACAGCGAACATGTAGTTTCTACAGAAGTAAATAACGCTACTAGCAGAAAAAACGTTAAAGTATTCACTAGTTGCATTAAAGCCAAGAATGTTTACGAGTCCTGCATATTCCGACGGAATTAAGCACGCCAGCTTCTGGTGCTTCAAGTAACCAGACGCACATGCTTTTTTATTGGACAATATTTTAGTTGAATACTTAAAAAATGCCCTGGGGTGATTCACGATTGTGTAAATTGCACCGAAAATATCGTGAGATGCGAAGTAATAATTAAATTCCCAAACGGCCTAATTGGTGGAGGCTCGAAATAGAGGGTTTCCACAACGCGTGGCGATGTTTAAATAGATTGGTGGCGGTTTCGACAAAAAAAATTTAATTAATTACAGGTCGTAAGTCGTGAGGACTGGTGCAACAAATAAAATTGTAAAACTCGAGTGCTCGCCGACTAAGCCACCGTTCCTTACGAGCCCCGGATTTACGTCTTGACATCGACCTGCGCTAATCCTGCTATATTGTCGTAACCAAAGTATGAGAGTTGCAATTTTTACGACTCGCTATATCTGGCATAGCCGAAAATATTGGACTCGGAAGATAACTCAATTGGTTCGGTGTAATAAATAAGACGAGCTTTTCGACTTGTGAGCTTTGCAAAAATTGTGCCAAACTGTAAATTAAAGTTTCAATTATCCAAAGTTCAAGTTTCTACGAGTAGGTACGAGAGAAAATCGCAACAACTTCAACGAAAGCAGTTAACGCACGCAAAAGATTACACTTGAGAAATTTTTAAAATTATGCAAAATTTGTTTTTACGGACCAAATAGTTCGGATAAAAAAATGGCGCTATTTATTTTCCGGCCTTAGAGATTATTCATGGGCGTAATTCAAGCCGACACTCTTGACCAAAATGGGCATATATTTTAGCGACGCAGACATGCAGAATTAAGTTGTTTGTTTGGACGATAATATGGAAACGAATTAATTAAGCGGATAACAAAAATAAAACGATCCATCGGAATTATTGGCGTTTTATTCGTGGAATATTGCCAAAAATCTAATAATAACTAAGAAAAAGCGAATACTCGTACCATACACCCATCTCAACATTCTAAAACAATTATTGGCCTTTCAAAATTTATGAACAATTTTTTCGTTTGACAACCAGGCGAGCGATAAACAAAACGACTGCTGTTCTTGATCCCGGCAACCTTTTCCTTATAGAGCAACTGATGCATGGTGCAGTTAGAAATTATTCGATTCATAATTCAGACACAATGGAGACATAAATACGTAGGTGCAGACTCCTAGTTCTGTCTTACCTGGATTCAATTAAAAAAGTTTTGTCTTAAAAAATCGACCACATGCGCTTTTGAACTCCTCGAAACCGAAGTTCCGGCATCAATCACCTAGTTGAATGTCGATTATGCGAGGGGCGCACACGTTAGTTTCATGCAAGTCAAATGCAGATCTCTGAACATGGCCAGCTTTCAATAAATGTCAGCAATAAATAATCGCGAACAGGGAGAAAATAATTGAAGTATAAAATTGCTGAATAAAGCGCTAATGGCCCCGGTTAACATAACTTCTGAAACGCAGAAACGCCAATAAATCGTTCTAACTGGCATCAATAGCTGACAAAAATTGACAAGTTACGTTTGATGTCGAGTACTTAGTAGTTGTCGAGCAAAAATGATCGTTCTGCATTTATATCTATTAATTGCGAACAAGTTACGAATAAAATAGGTTCTGTTGAAAGGTGGTCAGAAATGGCGTTGCGCATTAATTACTCCTCATTACCCATGCGGCATCGAGTCAGTAATGAACTGCAATGAAAGCTTTGATAAACAGAACTAGTAATAGGAGATGCCGTTTTGATCCAGGAAATCGGCTTAGTTATGATCCAGGAAAAAATTCGTGGCCGAACCGAGGAAAGTCACCTGGAAAATTATACAACTCGGCTGTGAATCTCGAAATATATGGCAGTTTCAACTGACATGTTTGATATACAATCGTTATTTATGTTTATGCCAAAATAACGGGGCAAGTTCCAAAATTTGCTTATCCAACCCGACAATAATCGTCCTAATGGCCTATTTTTAGGAATTACCTGTTTAAACGTTGTTAAACTAGTTAAGCTGTTCGCTCCTAGGAAAATCGAGTTATTTTCGAACAATTTTACGATATTGCGACCTAATTTTAAGAAAAGAATGTGCGGTGATCTCTCGTTGCTTTTATCCAGGACCGATCCGCCGCTACCCAATAATATTCCTTCCGGTGATCCCGGAAGGAAACCGCTTCGGCAATTGTTTCGGAAAGATTATCCTCGGTGCAATTTTTGCCAGAAATCAAATTCGGTTCTAAAGTAATCGAGAACCGGCGACGCTTCTGATTATTTTCAAAAGAAAATCAGGGATAAACAGTTTCAAGTTTGCGTTAAAATTTTTACCTCCAACGATTCAAATTCTGTGACTTGTCGACGGATTTATTCTTCATCCGGTTTGATCGTAACTTCAACAACTGGTAACTAATCGTCACATTGAAACACGTTCTTTTTAACGCTTCGACGAAAAGAAATATGTGATATGGATGAAAAGTAAAGAAAAAAAACGACAGAAGGTAAAAAATCTTAAATGTGAAGAAAAAAAAATCAAAAAATAATTAGACTAGTTCACATTAGGTATAAACAAATAGCTAAAAAAAATTGAACTAACTTGACAAAGTTGGAATGATTGAAGCAAAGTATAAAATAAACACAAACCTAGAAATATAAAATAAATAAAAAATTTAAAAAAAGTAGTTAAAGATAAGACTAATAATTATTGGCGGAAAGCAAAATTTGTGGTGATTTCTTGAACACGTGAGGACTTGAGGACGTGAAGCCTGTAATTGTCCGGCTCAATTAACGACAGTGGATGTCGAAGTTATTAATTGGCATGTTAACATTCTTGGTTACAAACGTTCCTCGAGTGCACGCCGTGACGTCGAAATTGATCAACCCATGGGAAACGTCTTTGTGAAGCGAGCCTTGCAAATATAATGCCAGTCAATAACTTAGCCCTAATACGGGACGAAACTCTTCAGCAATTTTAAGCATGTGCAATTATTTTCATTAAGTTACAAAAGGAAAATAAACGAGACAATAACTTATCTTTGACGCTTAAATGTTGATTCGCATTATCCGCAAAGTTATCGCAATCTGTTAATAACTGTTACCGTTCAATTATCGTCGCTTCTTCATCGACTTGGACCAGAAACGACGCTCATCGAAACTTTTTCTTTTATAGAATTTTTTTTATATAGTTGATGCCAACAACATAATGTCTCTATTATCTAAAAAGTTACTGGAGAATGTTAATGAGGCGGGCCGGGTAGCAAAAATCTATTTTATAAGTTGGAAGGTTAAGCTGCTCTCGACTAAATTTTGAAACGTAAATTGGAGAAACTTGTTCGAATACGATTATTTTAAAAATTCGCAGCACGTTGTTGAGATACCAACAAGTTTGGTAGTCAGACATGTCTGAAATTTCAAACACTTACAGAAATCTTTAATCAATTAATTGTTAGTGTGAATGAAAAAATCGGCAACTGTTTCTGGAAATTTTCGACCTAATTCTGGCAAAATCTCCTGCGAAATTGGGAAAAACAGCTGCATCCCGAAGGCGAATAATTTTGTACGTACCGCTGCGTAAGTTACAAATGCAATATGTAATTTGGAACTAGATTAGGTGGTCCTGGTTTTAGTGCTATCTAAAAGATTCCGGTGCTCATCATGCGCATTATGTATATCAGTCAATTTACAATCAAATGACGCGATTTTGATGCAAATCACATCTTGAATTATCTTCTCCTATTATTGTACTACCAGAACGAGAATCGCCAGGAATGCCAACTATACAGCGTGGCGCAGATATTACAAACTCGTTACTATACTATGTCCATACGTAAGCGTTATTAAAAAAAATACCGCAAATAGAAGCTTAATAAAACTTATTTTGGTTTAGAAACGCTTGAGTTGGGTACAATTTCCAATTACAAACAACGCAATTAAGGCGGAAAAGTTGAAAATGTTGTTGAAAAAAATGAAACTAGGTAAGAAAGCTGAAAAGAACATTGAATAAAGCTTCAAACGAGAAAAGTAAATAAAAAAAGTCCTGAACACAACTTTAACAAGAATAATATCAAATTTAATAAAAATAAGAAGCCTTACGTCGTAAATATTGAGTACCCTAAAATATTTTTAAAGTTATCTTTATTTAACATAATTGTTGAAACAACAAAAATATTATATTTTAATTTTTAAAAATTGTTATTAAATTATGAGAATAGATAATTGTGTAAGTACTTAACATCTTCAACCTCTTTCGTGTGTTGCAAGTATTATATTTTAGCACCCGTATCCAAACCACCCTGTATACTAGAGCAGCGTTTTGCTTCACAAAAATTAAATAGATGCTTTATATTAAGTAGGTAGCTAAGCGGGTATTAATCTGACATTTGCCAATATTTTAATAACTGGGTAAGTTATAAAATTTTACTCGTTCTCCAGTAGCATTTCACGAAGTTAACAAATCTAAGCACAAAAAACAATCCACTTTTTTAGCGCCACAATTATTGGCCGAAATTGATCCTAACTTAAGTAGATTATAAGTAGTACCTACTCATCTTGCAATCTTCAAACAGGCTAAAAAAAGTTAATTTAAAAAATAAATAGCCAATGTTAATTATTTATTTATCCGAAACTTAGCAAGTGAGGTCACGAATTTATTGTCACTGCCCCTCGCAGCAACTGTAAAAATTTTGCAGCAAGTTGACTCGAAATAACGAACTTGACGCAATTAACTTAAAATATTGCCGATAAGGCGACAATAAAAGCTGTTTATGTGGTAATAACTCTCAACTTTTAGTGCAACTGAAAATTTTAAGCAGTTATTAACACAATTAATTACAAAAGCTAATTAATTTACAATGTTGTAAATTAATTGTCAGTTTACAAGTACATGAACTACAGCTATTTTGAACGATAAATTTCGACAAGTGGGCCAAATTGGTTTATTTTAAGCCATTGTTTGTTTAATGAAAATGGATTGTGCAAAATTTATAGCAAAATAATCGTTTCTCTCTCTATTTACCGAAATTTCATCGTGTCATTTTAAAATTCTTTTCGAGAAGAATTTGCAACAAAAAATATCGCCGATTAAAAATAAGTTGCGCGGATCGCAATCTACTTCAATTTCACTTCTGATTTTTGCAACAATATATTTTTATGCAATTAATTGACTCAACATTTACGGCTGAAGAAAAAATTCAAATTTATTTCTTGACAAAACGACCAAAATCTAATTATTAATTTTTACTTACGCTACGCACTGCATGTAGGTAAGCAAATGCTTTCTCTGTCAGTAATAAATATTTTTTCCAAGTTTCGAAAAATTTCCCCAAAAACCTCGCGTAGAGCTAAAACCCGAAACAATGCCCATAATAAAATTGCGCTACGAACTTGGAGGCGTTTCGGTTTTATAACTCAGCTCTCTAATGTTTGTAAATATGTAGAATCGATTGTAAATCATCGGGTGGCGTCTGTTGATTTATGAAAAACTCGTAATTTACCCCAAACTATTCCCATTCATTGTTTTTCTTCAAGTCGTTGATAGTTTGCAACTTAAATCACACGGCATCATCCACCCTTTACGTTCACTGTTCCGCATTTCCGCACTGTGGTTTCGGGTCGCGAGCTTTTTCAGGCGAGCTTCCGAGGAGCGCGTGGCAAGTGGCACGGAAAGGACTCTCGCGCAGTCCACTGAAACACGGCAGCAGGAATACTGACTGTTAACTTAACGTCGAGGACGAGGTGCTGCCAGATGCGCCCTGCTGGACGTTCTTCACGCCGGTTGACGCTTGCGTAATTACCCATTATTAAACCTCTTGGCCAAAAATTGCTGCTTTTACCGCAACGAATTTGACTCAATGACGTTTCAGGCGCAAAAGAATTATTGTTGGAACGTCGCACAAACGAGATGTTAAGTCGTTTGTGAACATGGAAGAAATAGTTGCGGTCTTTCGTAAAAAGTCATTTGCACCGGAGAGGCGGTGGCGTAAATTTTCTACCTGTCAAGATCAGAAGAAGTCGGGTTTGTTTGGCTTTGAAGATCAACGCGCGTGTTTTCCACCGGATTTATAAATTTATGTTAAAAACGTTGCTCGTAAAATAATGTTGACGGGATGCGTGACAAACGGTGGCGGGTTTTAAAAATGCGCGTGGTGCAAGAAATTGCGATTCTTTTATTGCACCACACGCCGAGGTGATAAAGTGCTGACTAATTGAGGTCTTTTGGGATGCTAACACGACTTTGTAGCCGGCAATGGCACCATTCATTATCTCCAGTTTTCGCCATTGGATCAAAACTCGATCTACACAAGAATAAGGAGGAGATAACAATAATAATGCTTCAGCAAAACTATGGGTTATAATAATTGGTAGTATAACGCAGAACGTAGTAATTAAAAAACAACTTTTCAGAAAGCACTGATCTGCCCTTTAGAAATTTCTTTTTGGCAAATTTAAAATATAAATGTTGCCAGTTCGTTACTAAAATAAACCTTTTTATTTTCTTCTTCTCTTTAGCCTTCTTTGGTCCAATTTTAGACAAGGACCTCCTTCATTCTTTTCCATTTATAGCGGTTTTGGGCTTCCCTTATCCAGATAGATCCTGCTATTCTCGTCAGATGATCAATGGGAGGGCACCCTCCCTAAATATGGTCTTCATTTTAGTATAGCGTTGGACTATCATCTATCGGAGTATCTAGCAGGTGTTTCAAGTTCGGACAACGCTCTCGTCACATCTGTCACTTTCTTAAAATAAAACAACTAGTCCACCCAAAAATCAAAAATGTTATCATTTTCTGTCTAAACCAGAAGAAAAACACAAAAAAAATTGCTGCCTACTTGCGCAATAATCATCATTAATGTCACCAACTTAGTAGAAAAATCGTAAAAAGTAGAAATAGGTCCCAAAAGGACGATATCGATGTAAAAACAATAAAATTTTGCAAGAAATACTTGGAATTCTTAACACTTATGGGTGTGAATTATAATTTCTATTTTCCATTAAAATGCACTGCAGCGTGGGCATATAATGCTTTTTTAAGTTTATTTACAAATCAAATTAGCATAAACGAATAAACCTTCAATTTTATTGCAATCGAAAAAGCAACAAAAACTGATACCGGTAAGTTCCTGCCCATTCATCGCCTTAAGAATTCGTCCATTAGCCATCGAGTTACCTACTTTAATTTTCTTATTATCTTTATCCATAAACAGGACAGTGATGCTATTTTCTTGTGGTATCCCATTATTTATCAATCACTACTAATCATCACAAACCGAAATTCTCCATTCTTCCGAAAGAGCCGTTTTTCCTTATTCGGCCTTACCGAACTCTAAATATGGTCATCTATATATGCTCCATAATTCAAATAACATCATGCTTAGCACGGTCATGCCCATCTCTATATATGCCCACGACAAAATTAATCATAATATCTTTGAATTTCAAACAGTATTATTTCTCTCATATTACAGCATCTTCTCATTGTAGCGCGGTCCTTTTCAACTCGACCCATCTGAATTATTCGTGTCGCATCACCGTCTCAAACAGCACGACGTAATACGTTTAGACAAACAAACCGTTTCAGCTGAAAGATCAAGTCATTCGAAATAGTTCAAGCGAAGACAAATTGATAACCGAACAACCTCCTCCGGCCGGCGGCGGCTTAACCCCAACCGCTAATAACTATAATTATGCAAAATACGTCACATTATCCTGTTTCAATTTTTCCGGGAAGCCTTTAATTTTCGCATCAAGCGCCGAAACCGAAGCACCGAGGCATGACGCCGAATTTACATGCGCATTTCATAAATTTTAATTTTTCAAAGAAACCCCGAGCGGCGGCTCCCCGAAACGAGGACTGGACCTCAATTCACTTCGAACACCCCCGGGACTCAGCTGTACGGTGGCGGTCTCAGAAAAGTGAACGACAAGATTGTGCTAGTGTAAGCTAAAATATCGGACTTCAAAACGAGACGTAAGCGGTGACTGATGGGTAATATAATGATCGTTACAGCTACAATACGCTGCAATAAGACCGAGTGCCCATAAAATTCAGAGGCAAGGATCTTCACGGCTCGCCGAAGATATTTAATATTTAACATTGTTGTGATACCAGGTAGACTAGGAAGAGCGCTGTCGGGCGGTTTTTGGTCAGGCAACTGTTAAGTTGGATAAGTAACTACCACGCGCTCTTAAATGGAAATGTGCTGACATGTTGCTCAGTCGGTCGATTAAATAGTTTGTAAATTTTTACATGCAAAATAAAATTTATTTTAAAACTGATAATAAACTTGAAATAAGGTTGAAATTATACAATATACTGCAATTGTTTGATTGCACGTGAGTTCACTTCTTAATAAGCCAATAACTTAGTTGCGCTTGTGAAAGTAGAACCTGCTAGATCGGCGAATTTGATAATTGCCTCTGTATGAGACCGGCACGGCTGATTTAAAAAAAACACACAAATATTTTGCAAAGCAATATTGACAACTTTTATCACGCTCGATTTCTTGTCAACATAACTCATCCCCTTAATACATTTATTTACTTGCTAATGATGTTGACAAGTTGGCATTTGCGAAATCTGCGATTGAAGACCATCTTATCCTAAACTATTATAAAACTATTCCTTTAAAAGATAAGGAAAATTCTATTATTTGCAAATTAGAAAACGCCCTATCATGAAGTGTCTCGTAAGAAACTTCCTTGTTCCAGTTTACTTATTTTTGGTTCTCTGTTCAGTTCGTGTTCGAAAATTCTCACCGATCGGTCGTTTGAAATATTGTGACTTGTGAATTTTGGTAGTTTTTTTGTGCACCTTTGAAAATCAAGTTGTAAAACTGCCATGGCCAGCAAAAAGCCCGGACTTAAATCCGATTGAAAATGTCTGGGCACATTTGGTAAGAGCCCTATATGCCAACAACTTCAGACCAGCCAATCGGGACGAACTATGGGAAGGAATTGAAAATGCGTGGGAGCAGCTAGATCCGCAATACATCCAAATTTTAATAGAATCGATGCACCGTAGGCTAAGAAGCGTCATCTTAGCCAACGGTGCATATACAAAATATTAAAGATATATTTGTTGGGTTGTTATTAGGTTGTTATTAAGTTATTAGGTTGTTATTAAGTTATTAGGTTATTATTAAGTTATTATTATACAGCGTGGCCCAAAAGGTCCGCACCACCTTAAAGGTGCGTTATCTAAGATCAGTGAAGAGTACTGGAAAGTTGCTAAAAAAAATCGTCGTACTCAATTTAAAAACGATTAGCAGTTTAAAGTTAGGAAAAAAGCAACTGTTATCTGAAATTAAACTTTCCTCTGCACTCAGAAAAATTGTGTAATATTGTTTCCCTAGAAACCGTTTGTTGTATATTAGCCATATTGCCATGTTTTTCCCATTGTTATATTAAAGATCTCATCTTATGATTTTAAACTTTGCATGCATGACTAAACTGTTCTGGTCCTCAAACCCTACTTATATTATTATTTTTGTGCAGATTCTGATTCTTAAGCCTAAATAATTTTAAAATTAAAATCGTGTTGTGATATTATTCAAATAAATATTCTTAAGTTTTGCTGTGCCGCGCACTACTTCGTTTTGACAATCTTTGTGGAAAACCCGTAACATCATTTGAAATTTCTTGAAAATATTATTTTGCATTAGGTATATAATCTAATAACGAGCGACATTCGCATTCATTTACTGGTCGTTTCCTCCAAAAATCTGTTACATCGAGGAGCTGACCGCGTACTTTCATTCAAAAGCAACCGTTTTCCAGCCTCCTTCTTTTCAATCTACCTGACCCTCGAATTTACGGGGCCCATTACCAAACGCCATAACTACTTCATTGTATCGTTGATTCGTTTATAGACGTCGGCATGGGACGACTGGTCAAACAGCCCGCTCCCAGTGCTTACACGATGCCATTTCAACCAAAATTTGCTTCAAGAGTCGTTCACTTTTCTGAGACCGCCAGTGTACATTGTGGAGTGCCCACAACGGTACGCGACTCACCTGTTGGCAGAGACCAGCCACCGAAGCCACTGGAGCCCAGCAAAGCAACAGGTATGGTCAAGCTAAAAATCTAATTTTTTTAATAACACGCACATAGATTGTTGAACTATCAGAGCCTTTGTTAAAGTTGAAAACCCTGACGATTAGAAAGAGTTTAAGGAGTGTTTTGAGCTTCGACAAAAGTGTGAACTTTACGAGAGAGTCAACTAGAACTTTGAGATACCAGAATGGTCATAAGTTTAAGCCTTAGATCTAAGAAAGAAGAAGAGAGGAAGAGTTTGCCCCCATTCCTGAAACGCCTCGGCTTTAAGGGTGAGTCACCTTTATGGCGAGATTTTTGCTCATAATCATTGTAGAGGCGTTTAGAAGATGTGAGGTCTATGGAGAGAAATGTATGTTGGGGCCGCGGGCCTCGGACAATTTTGGGCCTGATTTTCTTCGTGCCACAATTGATTTTCCATACCGGTTATGACAGCTATGGAGATTCGATCTCGGTACCGCCGTCATTACGTACATTTAGAGCCAATTAGTCCATTGAAAGGTGCATCAAAGCCAAGCCGCTCACCCCGTCGTCTCGACCTCTCGCCTCGTTATTAAACCGACACTGGTAAATCAAAGGGGCAATCAATTAACGGCAATTAGTAAACACCTGATCGTACTTGGACGGAATAATTGGTGATGGGTCGTTAACATCGTGACTCCATTCTCGTCGTTGGAAGACCCGAAGAATATATTCCGGGGATCGGGCGGGCTTCATGTTATTACCATCGCCACACCAGAATGTGTCGATTCCATTTCGCGCAAAAAGAAATAACGCATTTGTTTACAGGACTGGAAACAAGAGCGCGAAAGCTCCCGCTTTAAAACAGACTTTATTGCGGTTCCAGCCGTTGTGTGCAAATAGAAGCGGTTCGGGAACGCGACTGCATTTATGCAGCAGATTTCTGTGTGGCGGTGCATAAATTCCGGGTTAATAGAGGCGATGGTAAAGGTGATAAAAATACCGAAAGACAGTTAGCGAGGTTTTACGAGGGGTCGCTTTATTGGATCTAAATTGTTGCAACAACGGTAAAAAAAACATTAAATTTCAAGACGGTTCTTCAGCAACTTTTCAGGAGATATCACTTTTAATTAGTGCAATAATTGCACCGGAGGGGAGAACTGGTCGAAGTACCGTGAAGCTTGCGACAAAAAAACACTAATTAAAAGCGGTGCGCCATCAATTAAAACATTAATTCAATAGAGACATCAATGGTGCAATTAAAATTTAATTGAGTCGTAAATTGTTTTTCATAACGCATCTACAGAAGCTATGACAGACATTCATTTTCTTCGGAAACTTTTTGAATACTTACTGAATCAAGTCTTCAGTTAGAAAGAGTTTTTTGCAACAAGTTGTATTGGGTAAAGGTTGAGCTAGGATAAATAAAAAACATTAACGGTCAATGATCTTCGTGCAACTGGCCGGTTTTCTTGCGTGAACTTTATCTATCTATAATTTTTCGACAGAAGATTGATAAGTTAACGCAAATCGATATAAATATTCTCGTTAAAAGCTTTCCACGTTGCATAAGATTTAAATGAATCCATTACACGGAATGAAGATGACCTATCGACTAGAATTTTAAATCGGATAGCTCTACGACGTGCTTCGAAAGTAATTGTATAAATCATTTGGCGCGAATGCCGCAAATCGAATAATCTGCGTTCGACGTTGTTCGTCAGTAATGTATAAATATTGAGGCTTCACCGAGAAACACCTTTCCAGTACAAAAAAAGTAATAAATCCGTCGCCATTTTTGCGCGCCAACTGCAATATATTTGTTTGTCTTTCTGCATAGCAGGGGACTGCATATCTTTGAATTTTGATTTTCCATGAAATATTTATACACGAAACCTGATTCCTGGGAATCAACAACCTTTGTCTCGGAAGCTCCTCGATTCTGTTGTTGGGTAATACGATATAAATGGAATTTTACGGGAGCTTTAGCCATAATCCTCTGCTCCACCTTTCAGATCTTGCACTTTTACAACTAGCCTCGTAAAGTCCTCAATTCGCCCGGTAATCGGAGAGCTTCTTAACGTTCGAATGCTTTTTTCCGGCTTCACGACATATTCCGCGTGCACCCCTGCCCTCCAGATCGTCCTGTTTAGTCGCTATCTCCATTTATGATCTATACCAAATTTGGCACCGATCAGCCAAAACGTAATAAAATGTAACTCGGACGTTGAAGTTTCCGACTCACTTGGCTTTTTTATCACACAATGCTCCTTTCTCGGGCTTTATGTCAACGTTGGCATCGGGACGACACGCTGCATGGATATAAATGCCTCTAAGCAACGCACGACGTGTGTGCGTTCCTCAAAGCGAGCCGATGGATTGTTTTGCATTAATTTGATTAAGTTACTCGGGCGCTAATGTGTCTCAATCGGATGCACGTTTGATCTTCAGGCGATTTAAAAGCGTTCGTCTCCATCAGCCCGTCTCAAAACAATCTTTAAAATTTTTACAACGATCCCCAAAAATAGCCCACGTAGCAGGAATTAACTGATGGACATCGAGCGAAAGGAGGCGAGAGATGCCCTCCTTCGATATCACTGATGTCACCTTTCTTGCGCGGCGTCTCCTGCTGCCCAAAATTTGACCATAGTGCAACGGCCAATGTTTCTGCATGTTAAGGTAACTTAGCGGTTCTTGTGCCTCAAGTGTCTTTATAAACCCATGACCATTTGGGTTTATAAAGACACTTGAGGCACAATATAATAAATATTTTCAACATCATTAGGTAACGCGCGTCGTTGTCTTCGGATAATAATTGTAAAAGATAAAAAGTTGCTAACAAAAAAAAAACATGCGGTCCAGGCTTCATTTTTGACTCTTGCGGCAGGTCGTTTCTCGAGGACCTCTCGCTTAGGCTTCATTCGAAAGAAAAAATAGATTGCTCCTCTTCGGTCTTGAAGAATCCATTTCAGCGAGAAAGGCAGTAATCAAAGTGATTAGTATGAAATTGTAGATCCAACAACATACCTGAACCAATAACGTTCCATTGAATCCCGGTTCCATAATACGTCATACGATTTTATGCGGCAATTAAAAATGTGGAACGCATAACAAGCATGAAATATGACGATAGTTCGATTAAAAAACTGCAACGCTCTCAGAACAGCCAACCTAAGCTCGACAAGTCCTGTTGCGTTTTTGTAATTGCACAAAGATCCGCTCTTAAACTTTACGATATCGCCTCGTAAAATCACCATAGGTACACGTGACTGAAAATTTACTAACTTCTTTACCGATTTATCGTTTCGATCGCATTTCCAGGATGCAACTGCATACTTGTTTGTCCCAACCAATAAATAGCTGGAATCTCGGTCGGCGGGTGATTTCCATATCGTCGCTCGCCCCCGGATTCCGGAATTGACGGGCGTCCCCCCGGAACCGCGGATACCGGCGTATTAACATAGTGCCGCGTAGCGGTTTCGGGCCGTCTCCCCCAAAGGAGCTCGCAATTCTTTGTACTCGGTGCGTAAATTATTTTTTTGCGGAGTTTCCCGTTTCTTTCGGTCGGGGTTAATTTCGGGCGGGATATTAAAATCGGGAATCCGGGCGCCAGCCGGTTAAAACCCACGCTTATTGGGTGAGATGTAATATAGCGTCGTCGCCCTCCAACTTTACATAAAAGCTTCTTGTTAGTGCCCCCATAACACATTGGTTTCGGACGTGATTAAACTTTGGCCAAATTGGAAATTGAGTCGGCGGAGCTTTTTCTGTTTGTGTTGTTTTCATTTCGCTTTTCCTGTTTACGTCATTAGATTACTATTAGTATTCGTAACGTCCCGTTAAGGAAACGAATCGGTGAAGTTTCATTAGAATCGGGCCTATAGTGAACTATTTCGGAACGTTACCTATGGCGCGAACTTCAACGAGGAAGAAGTTTGCCCCCATTCCTGAAACGTCTCGGCTTAGGACGAAAAACGAGCATGTGACAGTTCTATTGTTTCTCTGACCCGCATAAGAAGCGTGTCGACTCTAATTTAAAATCTTCCCAGTATTTTTCACACTTTCTTTAAAACGGCCGTACGAAGTTATAATGAAATCGACGCTCAAACTTGCGAAAAATCGGAAATAGAAGCTGAACAAAAAAGGCAATAAAGGCACCTCGCAACTTTTCCCGCCTGTCCCCACATATACTTCATCTCACCAATAAGAAGTTAGAAACGCTAGCAACGTCTGCTTAAAAATTGTTTGATTTTTAACGATTGTGTAAGCTGTTAGCAGGAATATTTATTGTCGCCCTTGAAGGTTCTTGGTTCTGAGACAAAGTATATGTACTTTTTTGTTTTACTTCTGGTTACTGGTAGAAGTTGGCCATCAATTTAATGGTGGGCAGCTGAGAGACTTGCGGAAAATAATTCTTGACGCAGCTCCCATATTTCAGATATTCATCACGGAAGACTTCAAAGAAACGAAAATCTTTTCCTGGCGCTTCGAGATGTGGTGGCTCGTGAGAAGCATCGCACCCTTTAGCACTTAAAAAACCGTTATGGAAAGCACGCCGATAAATTAGCACTCTAAATTTATGCATCTCATTTTTCCCCTCACATTTTATTATTTCCAAGTCCCACAACTATAAATCGCGTGCGGCCTGATTGTTTCTTATAGGATCTATTTTTGGAAGAGAAGATTATTATTAAATTATGCTACTTTATGTGTTTGTCCTGCGGCGAAGGGCCCGACCGAACAGAGCGATGTTTTCCGTCCAAGTGTCAAGGTTTCCCCTAATAGATAGGTAACTTTTATTTTCGTCCCTCTTTTTTCCCGTTCATTGACCGTCGCGAAGCTTTAAGTGTACAAAGCAATAACGCGAGAGGACATCTGAAACTTAGTTTCAGCCTCAATTTCAGTGGCGATATTGAAACCGGGAGCGCTTTGTTCGAACATGTGCGAGTTCCGCGCAAGGGGAAAATAAAAGGAAGCCAAACTTTTCCGATTACATCATCCAGCATTTACATGTCTTCTCCCAATGTATCAACATTATTTCAACATTGGCATCGCGGCAAAAATCTGCCGGCAATAATTTTTTTAGCCCCCATAAACGGCCGGCACGTGCAGGAGAGCATTTTTTCTGCTAATTAAGCGATTCCAGAAAACGTTTCTAATCTGCAAAGCCGCCGCGTTTCCTCCACACACATGGAAGCTGCAGTGAAAAAGCGCAAGTAACGCCACTAAATCGACGTTTTTTCGCCGAGCAACCAGGCCCGGCTTCAGCCATCTAACCCTCGAGAAAACGAATTGGAAGCGAGTTTTCAAAATATCTTTATTTAATTATTTTATTTTAAAGTTATATAAAATTTTATTTTTTAATATAATAATTTTTGGTTTTGGTTAAAACCTCTGGATATTTACAGATCAACTGGTTTTAGAGTAGACGGAAATAAAAAACGTAAGTGTGTAAAACCTTATCAACAAAAAGTTACGTTACGCATTCAACAAATATCTGCGGGATAAAGATTATTTCCTAGGAAACTTATCTAGCAACAAAATTAGGTTAGAAAAAACTTTTTGCCACAAAAACCATTAAGGGTGCCAAAAATGGTAGTGTCTGCACAAAATAGTCGTGACTCGTCCTAGAATCTCTCCGATTGAAAATCGCGTTGTTTGCTTCCATTAGATCCGGGCGGGAGAGTCCGGGCCTGCGCCGCGCCTAATTAAGATTGTCGGGATCGGTCGCAGCGAATGCAAACGATGGTCGAGGATGCGCTTAAGGACTCCGGAATTCTCCGGTAGCCGGTGACTGCACTGTAAAGTGCATCTGCTGCATTTCATGCTCTACATGGCGGTAATTGTTTGGAAGCGAGCTCCGCAGGTGGGATAGTTTCCATTGCGGGTCGCTCATTTGGCGTCTTTGTTGTCGTCAAATCAACGCCCGAAACGCTCCTCCGGGTTGATTGATAAAAATATCCCGGCCGTCTCGTCAAATCAACTCGCTTCTCCGCAGCGATATCGCGAAACAATAAAAACAACACGACTTGACGTCGGTAAAATATTACTACTTAATTGACACGAACAAGAGAAATAAATCTCGAAACGATTTATTATCCGCAAACTCACTCGGCGCATCTACAGGATTTATACAAATGTACAGCGCAGGCTGTCGAAGAGATAAACACAAAAAGACACTTTCGACACCAACAATGGATCATTTGGCGGTATTGTTATGGTTTACTCACGTTTTTCGAAGGTATGGGTTAATTTCGTTGATAAATCAAGCGCCCCTGTTTCCCCTGAGACGTCATCGGAGATTGCAGTTGGACTGCAAGAAAAAATTGCGGCGGCTCCTCAAAGACGTTGTTCTAACGTAATGGCACTGGTAAGCAGTTAACAAGATAATGGTCATATGGGAAGTGAAGTTATTTGTGATAAATCTTGTAAAACCATTAAAGATACAAACATGATGACAGATGCTGGTTATGGGACGATGCAAATTGTTGAAGCCTTTGGAGCGCAAATAATTTATTAAAGATACAAATTGCGACAAGACTAAATATGGGGGGATCGGGCAATTTCAAAAAATTTGTATGCTATTCGTCGCTCTCCGGTCAGTTTGTAGCTTTGTTGAACGGCCTCGTGTCAAACAAAGAGGTGATAACAATTAAAACCTTTTTGTTAAATTTGCAGACTTGTCTCGAGCTCATTTCTCCTATTTTGAACAACAATAGGAAACGACCCCCCACGTAAAGCTGTCGATACAAAAAAAAATATCTTTCTTTCCTAAAAAAATTGTTTTAGCATTTTGCCTTCATCGAAGCTTTATAGAACTAAATTTTACTAGCAAAAAAACTCCTGTGTAAATTTCATGTGTTTGAATAGCTTCAAAAAAATTCGATGTCTTGAAGAGAATTATGCGATGTTAGTGAAACGCTAGAGTCATTTGAGAAAAGGTAAACTGAAACGATTCTCGTTATGCTGAAATTGGTCATGTACATGCATAAGAGCGAACGTTGTTAATCTTTATTTAACGATTGGAATTTACATAAAAATTTACCTTTCGGCACCAACACTGCGGATTTCGTGTATTAAAATACTTCTGACTAAATAACAGCCAAATTCCCGCAATAGCATTGGCAGACGCTTATGTAGTTATGTACTTGTTACCAATTATGGGTAAAAACATTTAACAAACAATTTAAGTATACACTGCATACAGCCAAAAGGCTGGTTGAATATACTTTATTATCAAATAAAGCCAGGTTTATTAACATTAGTACTGCAATCAGAGTATGTATATGATAAGTACCTATGTAATTAAAAAAAAAATCATATGGAACAGGTTACACTAATCAAGCAAAATTTAGATGGTTGACTTTTCTTAGTCATTTAAACAACAAATATGAAAAGCGATGCTTTACTGAACAAGTGTTGAATAGTTACTAAGCAGGCTTCCCAAAGCTTTTAGTGAAAGTCCCCTTCCAAAACCCTTTTCCTGCAGATTTTTAAATTCTTACTTTGCCTTTCCAAAATAGACTTCTCATTAAACTTCTTATAAAATTAAAGTATCTTGATAACGGAATTAAAATTGTGATTGTCAGAACAGAACCACCCCTTTCGAATCGAATTTCACCAAAATTCCACTCTTCCAAGCAAGACAGTGTCGCTTATATCATCTTACCATGCTAATGAATTTGAAGACGGTGTTGACCATCTGGATGAATTCAAAATTTTATTGCCGTTTTTGTCCTCTGGCTCCTAAATTAAGAATGATGAACGGAAAGTTGGCTATTTGCAAAACCGGTAGCTTCAGTAGTTTGCATAATGCACGCTTCAATCAGCCCGGTCAACCGTGGCTTCGATGGGTGATTAGTAAATCTCGAATGGACCATTAATAATCCTACCTCCTCCTGACCTTACCTAATATGTTCCTGGTGATGGGTAATTAATTTTTTCACCACACTCTCGTTAAACTGACAATTTAATTAACAGGTTTCTCGATACAATTTATATGGCATTCGCGGGTCAGTTCCACCGGGAACAATTTTTCTTAGGCGACCTTCATTCATCAGCCAACAATGGCGCTGTTGACGTTAACGTTGGAGTCTCAATTCGAATTTGGCAACTTCCGATCTACCGTTGAACTCACCTGATTTGACTGCCTTAAATTTGGGGGAGCGGGCTCGAATCCCCGAATTCGTTACAAATGACACCCTAAAACTGCGGATAATCTCCCCGAGTAAGTTTTACCTTAATCACTGGAAACAAACCGCCCATGTACGTAGATAACACGAAATTAATCCTACTTAGAGTTTGGAATAGGGTGGAACCGTGTGACTAGGACATTATCTAATACGATTCTATGGAGGGCGGCAGTGCGTGCTGAATCGAAGATCCCTTAATTCGGGAAGTGTTTAATGCGAATCCGCACCCTTATCCCACTGACACACGTCTCATTTGTCCGCATTATCCTTATTCAAATCGCATCTATATCTCTCCATCGGTCAAGGACGCGCCTCCATTGTTCGGTTGTTGCCCCGCAAGCAAATAGTTGAGTCGAAGATTGACGCAAAAAGGATTGTTTAGCCGCCCCTAAAGAGGCGCTATTTTATTTATTTTTATTCCGCCGCACAGATACGAATCGAGGACCTCTCGGATAGATAACCGGGACAAGTAATCGCGATTGAATCTTCGGTAAACATTTTATGTAAATATCTAGCGTAAAAAGTGAAAATCGCGCTTTTTGCGTCGCCGTTCCCAACGACGGGATAACATTTGAATTTAAATCCGACGGAATATTGCGAGTGTCGCTGGTGAAACTCCATAAATCATCCCTTGCGGACGTTTCCATCAAAAGAACTTTCAATCTGATATAGAATTATGTAGTTAATGTTGTTATTGTTAACTCGATTCCTGCAAACTCATTAATCTCTCACGCGCCTCTTAGTTAACTTAAGTGCCACCCTGTTGCCGGCTTAAGTAAATAGAGGTGGTGGTGCGACAAAAACCGACACCCAATTAAAAGTTTTAATAGGATTTACGGGTCTTCCGCGGACGCTTCTTCTGGAAACATACCTGGAGTGCCACACGTGAGACGCGATCACCGATTCCAACGTCGCCGCTGAAGATCACATCGAGATAAGGGAAAAAATCTAGTTTTTGCCTCAAATGCCAGTCTAGTTGCTATCATCATTCGTGCGTGTACGCCGTTCGTCAGAGTTTGACTCAACTCGCCGAGCTTCCCACCGATAATTTCACTGGATTGACATCTAATTGCGATGTGAGCATACAAGCCGATCCGTTTCTTCAGCGGCCGCTGTCAACGCCTATTTTATTTACCTAATAGGACAAACCAACAATTTCTCTTGAAACCACAATTTTGCAGCACCTCAAGTTAAAGGCCGGCGCGTCCATAAAATTTAACTCTAGCATTTGGACTATTTAACATATTGAGTGTCACGGCTTAGTCTTCTAGATTCTTTGGAACTTCACCAGGAAAAATCAGCAACTTCCCGTGGTTACACTTTTTGCATCTCTGCCTTAAATTCTTGCAACTTTAATTGCCATAAAATTACTCGACTCTAATCACAAATTCCAAAGCTCCTTTCAATGTAACAGTTAAAAGAATCCTGCATATCCAAGCACATAAAGTAGTAAAGAATGTAAACGATTTATCTAATAGCTGATTAACACATCGCATGTAGGCAGCGAGGTATGTTCGTTATCCCTCCACTTCCTTCTTCCTTCGTCAATTCGGAATTCGGATATTTGCATGCCGACCGCGAGACGCTTAATTTCCCTGCGCTTTTGATCCAACCAACTTTTTATCGACTCTCATGGATGACAAGACAATTTGCTGATTTAGTGAAGTTTCTTGTTGTGCTCTGTGTAAATCAAAAGTGTCATACAACAAAGTCCGATGTTCGAAGAAGGGAAATCGGGGGAAAGTTTTTTTTAACGTTTTGTCATTAAAAATTCTGGTGTGCCGACGAAATTTATAATGGCAATTTTTTTGCCCCTGAAACGCGCTAATTTCACTTAAGTCGACGACAAGATAAAAATGTACGTTTAATGACAATATAAATTATTTTTTTCGACCACTATATTGCTATAAAGTGGCTCGTAAAGATTTTATGCCGCCTAATTATTTTTCATGGGTGTATTTCCCCATGACCCCAGATAATTTTGGTGCGACGTGGTCAATACCGTCGCGGTCTTTTGAAAAATCTGCCTGCAAAAACAACTTTGGGCAAGTTCAACAGATTGTCGAACCCCAATCGCCTGAAAGAAGCACGACTGTTGGCGAGGTACAGCCAGACCGGGCATAACTTACAACACGGCGAACAGCAAAGGAAAATTTTCAATCTCATAAATTTTTTTAGCCAAAGAAATAGTTGACAAAATGCATAAACAATAATTATGAAAAAAATTGTTAAAAAGTTTTTAATATTTATTTAAAAAATTTATAGAAGGGTAGATTGAAAACGTGCGAATCTTTTGCAGAAAAGAGTGGACGTAGCTGGTAATGAGCCTGTGAAATTGATAGCTTTCGAGCATAAGAACAACAGGCGATATTGCGTATCGAGACTGAAAGAGTTGATTCATAACTTGACGTGGTGCTGGCGACAACAACCCCTTCTCTGACGTCCTCGCCAACTTAGGGCTGAACAAAAAGTCTAATATCAAAAAATATTTAATCGATCACGCCCTAGCAGATTGATCTGACGTCAATCTTTTTACCCATCATAAGCCATCGCCATTCAGTTTTCGCACACGAGCGACACCGTTTCGAAAGAACCGGCTTATCGGCAAAATCGCCCAACCTTCAACAAAAACGGCCGTTTGTTCGAGTCGACCCATCGTCCCGTTCACTTCTTCCTCTTCGTACGATAATTTCAATGTAAATACAAATTTAAAAAAGTAATTACGTCGACGCCACATGAGGCATTTCTATTTCGGCATAGACGATTTGTTAAAATAGAGCCGACGAACAACGGCGTCCGACTACCTTCATGATGAATGGTGGCTCCTCGGTGGGGCAATTAAAAAATTAAAGCTCCGTTTGGATAAAAAGTGAAATTCCGAAGTGGCCGATTGTGCTGTTTCATCTCCGGGATGTGCTCAAGTCAACGACCCATCGACTTCTTATATTTATATCTGAAACAGCCAGCCTGAAATTGATAGATGCGGCCCGTCCTTTTCGATTTATCTACAAGGAGAAATTAGAAGAGTACTTGGTCGCATACCAAAAATCAACACTTGCAACTTTAAAGGCGAGAACGCAGCTTCGGCGCTTTAAGTAGTCCGCTGGACTCCCGGAGGATATCCAACTTTTTCACTGGAAGGGGAGTAATTTGACGACGCACCACTAACGACTGCGGCTCAGTTTCTCTCTAATCCACTAAATAGGTTCCTCCACAGTTATTTATCGCTAATTAGATATTTCGGAAGAACCTCAAACTGCTTGGGCATCACTTGATTGTGTCTTGTGTGTTCTCGCCTTAACGTTGCGGCGTCCCGTTATCGCTATTTACACATGATTAGAGTAAGTCAATCAGCGAGGATCAGGATTAGCTCGCAAAGAGTTGGGAAGCGGCACTAATGATAGGGTACATAGACAACTCGTGTTTTTTTCTCCTAGTTACTAGCGATCATTAACACGTTACAGGATGACAGGCCACCCGCTTTAAAGCGAGCATGATCGATCTCATGAATGGCTAAGACCGAAAATTGATCTAACTGAGCCAATCATGAGGCTTTTGTGTTCTGAATCGGCGGCGCCTTAACGAAATCCTTTTAATCTATCCGAGTTTTTTCGGTAGTCTCTTGCATTCTTCACAGGCCGGCGCTGGCTTCGGAGTAATGCACTGTACCTACTGCTTAAGCGGGCCCAATCAATTTAATTGTTGCTCGCATTCTGATGCAAATGGGCTTCTTAATGTGCTTTTCGCCACAAAATAAACACTCTTCTGGCTATTATGTGTGATGGGAAACGTTATTATTGACGCGTCCTGATTTGGACTAAATACGCACCTGCAGCTTTATTAGAGAAACATCAACGAAGAAGTGACGCAAGACAAGTTTATTAACTTTGCGGGGAGATGGAGACCCCATTTAAATCACTAAAAACTGATTGAACGCTTAACAAAGCCATCATGGCCGTTAAGTGTTCATTACCTAAACAATTTTTGTCAGAATTCGATCATCTCTTGTTGCAACAACTCAAAACTTCAGTTCTATTTATTCTAGCGTCGAATTGATTGCGGACTTGAGTTCAGAAAGGTTGATTATATAAAAAAACGCCCATTTCCAGCCTTTAGGTGCAATGATGTCAATTTTAGAAATTTTTCAAATTATTATCGATTGGGGTAGAAAAAAAAAGTCGAAAATATTGAAATTTTTTACATCGATTTTATGACTTAATCTTATAGATTTCGAACCGCTTCACATGAATCTGGCCGTAGTTTCCCTGTACAAGTCGTACTTTTTAAGATATGACCATTTGAATGTTTCAATTCAAAATTTTCGTCAAAATCGACCAAAATTGCAAATTTCAACTTCTTTATTATTAGACTTACGATTTTTGTTCATATAGCAATCGATGGCTTTTGTAAAATGGAGAAATTTGGTGTATTTGGATTTGTTGTAAGTCTGCCCGTTCAAAAGTTACAAGAGTTTGAATAAAATAAAAAATCGAAACTTAGTGGTTTTTCTAATTTTATAAGAAATCTATTTATTCTAGCGTCGAATTGATTACGGATTTGAATTCAAGAAATCCGATTACATAAGAAAACGTTTATTTCCAGCCTTTAGGTGCAACGATGTCGATTTTAGGAATTTTTCGAATTTCTATCGATTGGGGTAGAAAAAAAAAGTCAGAAATATTGAAATTTTTTACATCGATTTTATGACTTAGTCTTATAGATTTCGAACCGTTTAACACGAATCTGGCCGTAGTTTCCCTGTACAAGTCGTACTTTTTAAGATATAACCATTTGAATGTTTCAATTAAAAATTTTCGTCAAAATCGACCAAAATTGCAAATTTCAACTTCTTTATTATTAGACTTACGATTTTTGTTCATATAGCAATCGATGGCTTTTGTGAAATGGAGAAATTTGGTGTATTTGGATTTGATGTAAGTCTGTCCGTTCAAAAGTTACAAGAGTTTGAATAATATAAGAAATCAAAACTTAGTGGTTTTTCTAATTTTATAAGAAATCTATTTATTCTAGCGTCGAATTGATTACGGATTTGAATTCAAGAAAGCCTATTACATAAGAAAACGTTTATTTCCAGCCTTTAGGCGCAACGATGTCAATTTTAGAAATTTTTCGATTTTCTATCGATTGGGGTAGAAAAGAAAAGTCGAAAATATTGAAATTTTTTACATCGATTTTATGACTTAGTCTTATAGACTTCGAACCGCTTAACACAAATCTGGCCGTAGTTTCATTGTACAAGTCGTACTTTTTAAGATATGACCATTTAAATGTTCTAATTCAAAATTTTCGTCAAAATCGACCTAAATGGCAAATTTCAACTTCTTTATTATTAGGCTTACAATTTTCTTTCATACAGCATTCGATAGCCTTTGTAAAATGGAGAAATTTGATGTATTTATATTTGATATAAGTCTGTCCGTTCAAAAGTTACAAGAGTTTGAAAATTAAATGTAATGGAAAGTTAGTGGCTTTTCTAATTTTATAAGAAATCTATTAATTCTCGCGTCGAATTGATTACGGATTTGAGTTCAGGAAGGCCAATTACATAAGAAAACGCCCATCTCCTCTCTTTAGGTGCAACGATGTTGATTTTAGGAATTTTTCGAATTTCTATCGATTGGGGTAGAAAAAAAAAGTCAAAAATATTGAAATTTTTTACATCGATTTTATGACTTAGTCTTGTAGATTTCGAATCGTTTAACACGAATCTGGCCGTAGTTTCCCTGTACAAGTCGTACTTTTTAAGATATGACCATTTGAATGTTTCAATTCAAAATTTTCGTCAAAATCGACCGAAATTGCAAATTTCAGCTTCTTTATTATTAGACTACAACAATTAGTGTCATCCTTTGTCTTGTCCAAGTTGTTTCTAAGACTGTACGCTCCTAAGTACATAATTGGTAATATTTTTGTTATTTTACAAACACCTTGTTTTAGCTGGAGCCTTTAATGGTTTACAGAAATTTGAAAATGCCTTTTTAAATTAATTCTGCTTGAAAATACATGTAACTATCAGCCCTCTCAGCAGGAATTTCCTTTAGCTTACGCCGCTAAAACACAGAGGTCACCGTAATCAAATCCTACAGTTTCCCTTCTAAGAGTGTCAATTCAGAACATTTCCTTTTTGCAAAAATCAATGCAAACATGCAGCTCGAACAAGAAATCTAGGCATCTGTAAGCTGGTCGCAAATTGGGGCGTTCCCTGTTTAATTTATTGATTAATCCAGCTGCAACAGGAATTTAGCGGCAAAGCTTTGACTACCGACCGATAGATGCCACCACTTAAAAGCGCTCCAAATCCGCGTTCTAAAATTAGTTTAATTGTAATCTAACCAGATACAAGCAAATTTATTGCTGGAAACCAAATTTTTATTCAAAAATAGATAGATTTACCTACCTAAAAACCTTAAAAAAGTGTCTTGAACTGTCGATATTGTTCTTATCAAGTTATGCGGTCGCGATTGAGGTTCGAGATTAGATAAAAATACGCCACAAATTTAGTGGTTAACGCATCTTTATATTTTGACATCAGGTACGTCTTCATTTATTATCACGTTAACATTGTCGAAACTAATGAAAATAGGTCAACGTGTCGCTTACTTCAGCTTTGTTTCCGTGTATTTATCATTTGGAATTGCTTCGTGGAAAAATGATTTCCCCACCCGCACTTTAGTTGTGTCGGAAGTTCTTGCTTTTAATTCTGGTCCGAGCCGAAATTGGAATAATGGCGGTTGATAAATTGTCATTTTCTCTATCTGCCATGCATCTGTGATTTATTAAATTTATAGTCGCGAGTTCGGGGGGCGGTCCGTGCAATTTCTGATTTATGACAGACACAAATAAATAATTTCTTGGAATTTAATGGAGATCTAGGCTCGGCAAAAGATCTATTGTTTCGTGGTCATTTGTTTCCAACGAGTAATTTAGTGGGGATGGAACACTTCTGCTAAAATCAAAACAAAGAGCAATTGATAAAATATGGGGCCGGTATTCATCAACGACGTATTCACAGAACTTTCAGATCCCGGGCCGCCGCAATTTATTCGTCGACGTCCCTCACCAGAATACCAAATATTAATCAGAATAATTCGCAAACATGGAAAGTAAAACAATATCAAAATTGCACGTCATGCTATTTGCCCGTCATATGTTAGGGAGTTGGGCAGTTAGACCATTTGTAACTGAATAAACGAGGCTCCTGCAACCACCGCACATTTTTGGTTAATCAAATGATCGCAAGAATGAAGACTATATAGTACCAGTTGTAGAGAAAGTTACAATAAAAGGTTCAAAATTGGAAAATTATGGCATTTTTTTCCATCTAGCAGTGGAGGAGCTTGATCTCGTAAAACTGTATTCGAGTCAAATCTTCATTAAGATTTATTGAACTGTGATTCTGATTCAAACTTTCCCTTTGAAAAAAATAATAGTCGTTGGCTCTCATACTTAATTAAATTTCCATGACTGAAATTACTGATAAAAGTTTTTAGGTATCGGTATAATGGAAAAAGTTGAGAAAAAATTTGTTATCATTGGAGACGGTTACGTAGGCAAAACCTGCGTCCTGCACGCAATTAGGAAACATGCCTTTAACGAACAACTGCCAAACGTGTATGTTATAAAACATTTATTTAAAAAAAATTATCACCAAGTTTTTGTTAGTTACGACGAATTTTACATTAAAAAGACCAACAACAACAAAGAATACACCATCAAATTTGTGGATACAGCGGGCCAAGAAGAGTACGAAACTTTAAGAAAACTTTGTTACCAAGACGTACAATAATTGAATTAATTTCTTCTTCGATATTTACCCAAACATTTTTAGACAGACGCTTTCCTCGTTTGTTTCGCAATTGACGACAAAGTTTCGTTTGAAAACATCGAGACAAAATGGCTGCCTGACGTAAAAAATTACGATGTTCCCTTAATATTAGTAGGTGAGTACTTATAGTAACTTATCGTAAAAGTGAACTCTGTGGAAATTGACGGCTTTTAGGCACAAAATTGGATTTAAGAGCAGAGAGGCCCAACTGCTTGAGCAAAGAGAGAGGTAAAGATTTCCAGAGAAGAATACGCGCCATATACTACGTCGAGTGTTCGGCAAAGACTGGAAGCGGAATAGAAGAGTTAGAAAAGTTCATCATTAAGTTTAGCACAGAAAAAAAGTCTTCGTGCGTAATTCAATAATTGTGATTTAGCGTAAATGTTTAACACTAGTTTAGTTACTCAATAAACTTTATGACCGTTGACCACTAAATATTTACTAACAAAATCCAGTCCTCTCTCGCCAACATTTCAGCCAGTTTCAGCGCTACCTTCGTCAAAGTGAATTGTGTGAAATCTTCACATACAGGGTGAGTTAACTAAAGCCTACCTCTCAAAGACTGATCGTTTACGAATTTTGTTGCAAACATAATAATGTTATTGTCAGTTAATTACTATTTGTTGCTGTAATACAGTTTACGTCATTTCGAAGAAGAAATACTTTGATAGTAGGTAATTCTCAATTATTAGTCACCAAGACAATTTAGATGACCACAATTCGTACTTTGACCAAATTTTATAATAAGAAAATTGTCACGCATACTTAAACAAACAATAATTATTAAATTTTAATCTTGTAGATCAATAAGCTAATAGTCAACAATTAGTTAATGCAGCCCAAGCTTATTTTCATTATTAATATAACCTCTATCAAAAATCAAAGTGAGCTAAATTTACTGGCAGGTATGATGGAGAAATGCGTTATCTTATCTCTAAGATATAGTAGTATACGGAAAATAATCGCAGCAACCGCAGTTTGGTGACAAAATTCCCGTAAACGCTCCACATTGCATGCAGTTTTATCACAATAATAAGTGCACCAAACATCGGTGAGCAACAATAATTACTCTTAAACAACTCATTTCCATTAAAATTAACCCGTACCTACGAAATGTTTGGCCACGAAACAGTTTCGCCAACACGTGATGGTAAAAAAAAAACACTAAAACAAAGTTCACGGCGTGAACATCTGGCGCTTTTATTTTCACGTCGATTTAGGAAAAAGCTCGAATTGTTCACTTGAGTCGTTAGCAATGGTAGCGGGGAACAGTAATAAAATTTGGTTGACTCGGAAGTTATAGGGAAATTAAGTTTTTGCACCAAAGCCGGAGGAATTTTATTCCCGGATTAAATTGATAAACTGCACTCGAATTAAGCACCAGATACGGCTAGCTAATCAGCATTAAGCCTAGCCGAGCCGAGAATGAACCAAAATATTTCACGTTTGCCGCTTCCTTGAGATCAACCACGGGATCAACACATACATTTCAGTGTACATACATTTTTGAGAGACTGCAAATATGCTCCAAAATTTTCCCAATCAGCTTTCAGGGCCAAAATTAAACCAATACTAACGTTTTTGTGGTGACAGGTAATACTCACGAGCCACCATGATGAACAAAATTAGAGTGACCGTAGTAGGAGATGGCGACACTGGAAAGACTTGCATGTTGATTGTATACAAAGACAGAGTTTTTGACGAGAGATACATTCCCACAGTGTAAGTAAGACTCGCTTCCTGTAAGTATTACAACCTCTTACATCTCTACAACACACTCTACAACTATTAACAATGACACAAGAGATTTATAAAGCGCAAAGGAGAAATCAGGTATTATCCAGTAATGAAAAAAAAAAGTTTAATTGGTTGTTAGAGCTTCTGCTATCCAACGCCATCTGTGAGAGCTTTGCCTCACTTTTGTTTGAGCTTGAAGTTAAACTCTTCAGTTGCGGTAGCGACTGAACTACTGTGGCGATTCCACTAAGAGTTAGTTTCAAATTAAATGCCAATCCAACTAAATATACTTCTGCAATCTTTTTTTCTCGTTGCGTTGCAGATTCGACAGCTACTCAATGACAATCCCGATCAACCAAACGCAGTACACGATCATCCTCTCTGACACGGCCGGCCAGGAAGAGTTCGACAAATTGCGACAATTGGCGTACAAAGACGTAAATTAAGTCCAAAACCCTTTCAAGGCCCCCAATCACTAAACTCGTCTTTTCCCTCTTGTAGACAGACGTTTTCATTTTGTGCTACGCGGTGTGCCAACAGGCGTCCTTCGAGAACGTGCGAGAGAAATGGGCCCCGGAACTGAGAAGATGCTGTCCCAAAGCCAAAGTGATACTAGCTGGTCGGGTTCATTATTCATCGAATCGATAAGTTTGTTAAATGTTTGATTGCAGCTACTAAAACCGACTTAAGAACGTCAAACACAATAACTGAGAGGGAAGGAAGCAAACTCGCCAAATCCATAAACGCAGCTGGATTCATCGAAAATTCCGCCAAAACCGGAAAGAACATCGACGAAACTTTTCGTTTAGCCTTAAGCTGTGTTGTGAACACGAGAAGCAGACACACAAGGGAAACGGGTTCCTGTAGATTATTGTAAATAGTTCGAAAAACAAATTGTCTAACATAGGGTTGGTTTTTGTTGTACGTAATAAAGCGCTGTTCGATATTTATCAAAAACAACTTGTGCTCGATTGAGGAACTGTAATCGACAAAACTTTCACCTGTTCGTAGAGTTTTTTCTACAAACTGCCTTATGTTCCACTTTACTGAAATTAACGTTAGACTTCAGTCGTCGGTAATTGTGACGTTGACTAACGTTAACTAAAGACGTCTTTTGTTTAAAGAAATTATTAATCCTCACTCAACATGTCATTATGCTACATTATGTAAGTATATGTTTGTGTATTCACCTAGATACTTTAGCGGCATTTATTTTTATCAAAACTCTAACTCTGATTACAATTAATAATAGAAGTTTTAATGTATGATTTTTAATTTTAACAAATTTTAGACCCATGATAGTCTCCAACAATTTTTTTCAGTTACCTTGCGTGTTCCTAATTTTATCATTTTAACTTAATGCGCCCTTAAAATTGCGTGTTGCTCAATTCCAGTCATATCCGTTATCCGCGTTCTTATTCTCGTCCCTTGAACGTCGTGTTTTGCAAATTCATCCAATTCCTCCGCGTAAGGCAAATATTTGACAAGCGCCAATATTAGTTGCGGTACCCCTGGGATTTTTGAACTTGGCTTTCGGCTAATTCCCATATTTGAGCACCTACGTGGGAAGCGTCGGTATTATTACCATTGCCATCGGAGCTCCTCGGGCACGAACACCGCCCGTAAAAAGTAATGGAACTCCCAACTGAAGTGTGGTAACTACTGGAATCTGGTCCATTCGGCGTGTATCTCTTATCGCGTCGACAAGATAGAACTGTGTGGAAATCAACCCTCTCCGACCCCACGCGTCACCCGTAAATCCGGCCCGGCGTCCTCCGATAACGCGCACATTGATTCGAAATCGAAACTAATTTTGATTTGTTCGTTAGCAAAAACATCTGTGCCTCATTTTCCAGTCGGAGAGCCAACTGGGCTGCATTTAAATATTCAAATAGACCAACCCCGATTTGTATCTCGGTGACTGTCTATTCCGGACGTGAAATTCTCGTATTTCACAGCCAGATCTTTGATAATGCAAAAACCTAAACAGAAACACTATTTATTGTTTCCCGGAATTTATGTACCGGCCGATAAATCAGTCGGTCGCCGTTGACAAATTCCCTGCAAATGTACCGAGAGTGAAGAGCGCCCATCCCGCAGGGTCAACGATCCTGCCAACTGCGACGGCACCGGTCAGGATCAAATTAACATTTCACCGAGAGTCATCCCGTCCGCCTTGCGGCATCATCGCCCATCGGTTGCCGGCAATGTTTTCGGACGGACCATCATCGTCGCCGCGTTGCAGGAGTTATTGTCCGTCACTGCCGGTTCGTGATCCTGCAACCCGCCATAGGCGAAATGCACCGTTCCAAAACACGCCGTGCACCACGTCCAATTTATTCACTTAATCTCGAGGCGCGCAAGGAATTTTTATTGGACGACTTATAATAGAGTTGCGGGTCTTAAACAGAGCTTTGGACCTGTGGCAGGAGCGCGGGTCGCGTTTTTATTAAATTAAATGTCAGTCGCGACCCCTTATTGCACTTTCGCCGTTCAATTCTGCTGAGAACGCCAATTTCCCGGCTAATTCCCCCGGAAATATGACCAAATTGGTGGAACTGGAAGTCTGGTTAGTGCGCCATCTAGTGACAGATCGACGAGAATAAGTGAAGTTATAAAGCAAAAATTGTAACAATTATTACAAATATTTGAAAAATATAGAACGGGTTGGAATTTTTCGCACTTCAAAATAGACCAAAATAACGTTAAAAAGAAGTGAATAAGCATTAGAAAACTATTTCAAACTTTTATAAAAGGTAAAACACAGAAAAATAATATATGTCACTTTTGATAAAGAAAACGTACTTTGAAAAAATAGCGTTAGCTCAGTATAAAATATATTATTGCACTTTGGAAAGTTCTTCTAACTTTGTGCCAATAAACTGTAAAACGGCAAAATCACACTCTGCATTAGGTAAAGTGTAACTTGAAGCTTACCCACTATAAAATGATACAAGGAAAAAGATTAGAAAAATTCTTTTCAAGTAGTAATTTTTAATCGTGCTTAAAAAAAATTAAAGGGCCCTGAACTGACCTTACGTAGAACTTCTTGTTCCCAAAAAAGTATCCAACCAATGCTATATCGCTGGCGTTAAAGTACCGTCAAACGGCGCCAGTTAAAGTGCCGTTAATCCATATGACGGCACTTCAGTGTGTTAGGGCAAGGAAAAAGATTAGAAAAGTTCTTTTCAAGTAGTAATTTTTACTCGTGCTTTAAAAAAAAAATTACAGGGCCCTGAACTGACCTTACGTAGAACTTCTTTTTCCCAAGAAAAGGTATCGTTTGGACAAGTATTTGAACCCGAAGACTGGCCATTGGTGCGCAACCTGTTTTTCATGGCTCTATTGACCTCGCTAGTCAAAGCGTGTTCGATCTTTGTACAGTCTCGTCTCCTGTGATGACACCACTTGCGCGTTGCGCGCGCATTAACGGCACTTTAACGACAGTGACGCTATATTCCATCAGCGGGAATGGCCGTAGACCGGCGGGGGTATCTAACCGCTAGTAGTGCAAAGTGCCATTCTCTCATTTTATAGAGGGTAGAGTTAAAGCTTAAGTGTACTTAATTCAAAGTGCGATTCTATCATTTTGTAGTGGGTAAGCTTCAAGTTACACTTTACCTAATGCAAAGTGTGATTTTGCTATTTTAAAGTTTATTGGCACAAAGTTAGAAAATTTTTTGGAAAGTGCAATTATATATTCCTCATATAGAACGTAGAGAGATGGTGGGGGAACTAAATATTGATTCTATTATAAGTAAAAGATGTATAAAAAAATAACAAATTAACGTAAAGTTGAGTAAAATAACATTTTTTTCTCTCCAGAAAGAATGATTATCGCTCTTCAGGCAACCGGAAAATGTTTCAGTGAAACACACATAGTTCAGGAGTTGTAATTTTTTTAATACCTCCTAATCCACCCAAACTTTGAAAGAATGCATATTGCATTTTTAAGCCCCACGAAGTCACATTGTTGCAGTGCCTGGAATAGTGTTGATTCCACTTAAAAGTGTGAAAATTGTTGATGGTCCTGCTGTTTCATATTTACTCCCTAACCTTGTTTGCCGGGGTGTTTGTGTAATGGCGAGGGATGTTGATGCGCACCTATGATACAAGTTGATTGTGACGTTGTGTTTAGATTAGCGCCGGATGGCCCTCCCGAAGCCAATCTAATAAGACCCTCGTCCTCGCCAAGAAAATGCGATAAATTTCCGTATCATCGCAAATTTCTCGTAAAATCCGGTAGTCTCCAAAATCGAGGTCGTTCTTAATTGAAAGTGACCAAATTGAACCGAGAGGTCTACAAAAACAACTCGATCCAACTCCTAGAGTTATGTTGTTCGTAAAGTGGCGCAATTCGACCGATTTAAATAAATTCCAACCGCTCTCAAAAACCATCCCTCTACCCTTCACCCTAATGCACTTATTCGCGACGTTATTTCTCGGAGACTTGACGCGAAACTTTCCGATTTGCTCTATTTTGTTCGCGGCACTCGCTGACCGAGTAAGCCACCGTTGTAAAACTTTGGCCCCTTCAGATCCGGGTTGCTAAAAAGGAGGGTAGTAAGCCCCAATTGTCTCGACGAAGTTGTTTTAACTGCAACCACACGACGACGGCGACGGCTCGCGAGTGATGTTTGTTATTTGGAGAGGCGCCGACGATTAATCACAATTTGGTATGCCGCGATGATGGGGAGGCATTTCGAAAATGGACCCTTAAGAAACCAATTAGTTGGGGGACGTATCGATTCTCGCTTATACAACCCTCAGGAAGGTGTTCGGTAAGAATACGGGCCAGCATTTAACCGCAATAATGACTTTTCAATTAGAATTGTGAGAGCGCTGTTTCAACTACCGAATAGAAGCATTGGAGGGAACTAACTAAACATTGAATAATTGGTGTATAATTATTTAAGGGCTGGTGGAGGTGTGGACCTCGTTTCGAAGTTGATGTGAGAAATTGCCGGAGTTGATACTCTGTGAGTCAGTATCCGGCAAACGACCCAATGACAGGGACAAACTTTAGTTGCTTTTCCTGACTTTTAACAAAACATTGTGCATCAACCTAAAACTTTAAAAAAAGTCCTGGACATTTTTCTTTCGTATTTATAAAATAATTGTATCTACCTTCTCGCTGTAGCTGCATTGCAAACCTCCGCTATAGGGCCTTCAGGCCCATATTGACATTATTAGCCCCCTATGACAGATTTTGGTTCAATTTCCGACCTCGCTCCGTCCCCTTTCGCAAAAGTCATTATCGTTTATGGACATCATAAAACCAGATTGGTAATTAGAGCCCAAGAGTAATAAACTCAACTGTTTTCTTTTGTGAGCTTTCATCGGCGGCCAGTCAGTGGCGGCGATGTTGTTTCCCCCCTATCCAACAAATGCGAAACGACTTGGCCAAGTTTTAAAGCCCACAAAAGGTCCGCATTTCACGCAAATCTTCCTTATAGTTTGCCGTTTATCATAACAAACCAATTCGCTATTTATTGGGAGAATAGTAAAACGACGGCACGTATTCGTCGAGTTTTTACGCGCGCCCCTAAATTGCTTTACATATAAATTCGGGCCGTAGTTCTAGTTCGTTTTTTCGCCGTCTGAACGCCGGAGAGGTTCTTTCACACCTCGTTGGAACGCCAAAAGATCCAATAAAAGTATGTGTAACAAAACCAATTTCCGATAGCTAGTGCAGCCAACGCCATAGACGGCGCTCAATTGGGGGTGTTAACAAACCGTCGCACACGACCTCCCCAGCGCGCAGTTCAAGGAGTCCACAACGTACGAAGACAGGACGATAAGACGAAGTCCGGGAAGGAGTACAACTTGAACCTTTGCCTCGAAGACAAGAATTGTAGACGAAGAAGCGCCAACCACCTGTTCCTAATTGGATCCACCCTCAACTGGAGTCTGAAGACGATCACGATCAAGCGTTTGCAGACCAACCCGGTCGTCTCTAACTGAATACTTAAGGCGTTTCAGATTTAGGTTCAAACCTTTCAGAGTCTTCATAGAGTAGCTGAAGCAATTTCATTTTCAAACCATCATTAAGCATTAAGAGCTTCAAACCCCAAGAATAATTTTTTCTTCGTAAACGTAATATTATTGCTACTAAAAGTTGGCTCCACCGCGAGATGCGGAGTCGATCTAACCTAAATGAAGGACTGATCCGTCTCTTTAAACGTGAAATGTTGAAAATAACGAACGTACGCCAATCTTGAAAACCCCGACAGTTAGGACAAGGTTTTCCCAACTACCCTTACCGAACAAGTGGCTAATTGCCTCGTTATTTTTAAGGCATCTAAAAATTGATTCTTCTCGTGAGAATCGGGACAACAATCAGGACTCACCTGCAAAATGTACGGCCTCCACTTTGAACTTCTGCGCTCCCGGCAGGATAAGTTGGGAACACGACAGTTGCACCCCGTGATTCAACACATGCACCAACACTGAACACACCACAATCACCCACCCCCAGCCCCCTTCCGGATAATAATGTCTACGTAACGTCGTCGTTTTTCTGGCGTCTAATGGAAGATCGGTGGTTTTGGCGACGTCGCCGTTGAAGTTCGGTTCGCTGATGCATCGATGCACCGGACATCGATGCACGGCTTGTGGCGGACAAGTTTCCGTGTAGATAAAATCCCAATTGTCCACTTTGATGCTGGGACGGCGGCCGATGCCGTGAGGACCGTCGCTGTTCTCGTTGAGACTTTCGTCGATGCGAGTCAGGGCCAGGACGTGGAACTTTTCGGTGGCGGCCGAAGGGTCGTCTTCTTGACGGGACGTCACCGGGCATTTGCCACCTGGGCCACAAAAAATTTGCAGTTTTATTGGGGACGAATTCTCAAGGGTTAATGGCGGGCGAATAGGAGGTGTGAAACTGTTAGTCCTCGATTCAAACATTGAAAGACCAGACAGCTATGATAAATGTTAAGTTAAACAATAAAGTTTGGGAACGGAATACAAGAGTAGAAGTACGCTCGTGGTTAATTTAGTAATGTAGACTCTTGACGGGTCGTTTGAGGTAATTCCCCTGGAATTGTTAAGGTTCCAGTTAACGAATGTAGGACTTATTTCTAATTCATGAAGAAATCGAAAATTTATTAGGGTGCGGCGTAGGGCTCAATGACATTGTGGAAGAAGCTACAATGTAACGTTAGAGCAGCCGGAGTGGCTAGCAAAATTTTCAGTTGCATACACCCTTTAACACGTTGGTTATTAATTTTTTAATCATTATTTAATTTTCTTACCAATTATAACACTTTTCTTCTTTTTCTCTATATTACGCGAGAAAGCTCTAGTAACTAATTCTTCTTAAAAAAATGAGTTACAATTTTTTTAACGTAGATACCTACTTACTGGTTCTGAAGATTTTTAAACCAAAATTGACCGACGAATAAAGGGTGAAGATACCTCCGAGAACCGCCACGGGCTAACCTATTAATACTATGTTCTGCGGTCCAGTTTCATAACTTTAGTGCCACTAGTAAGTTCTCCCTATAAATCGACCATTACCGACTTACATGTAAGTAAGGAGATTGAACACGGCGCAAGTCCCCGAAGGACGATTGTAGAATGCGCCACATTCGACATCTTGGTAATATCGACGTTTAAACCGTGATCTGGCCTAAATTTATAGATAATGACGTTGTATTCGGTCTCCTAGGCCCAATTTATCAATCCTCTGCTAAGCCGAAGGGATAAAACTACTTATCTCCAGTTTCAATTGTAACGACCGTCTTTAAGGGGTTTATCCCCTCAGGGTCATTGCCACTGGCTGCCGGAAAGGTTAAAATTAATACGGATATCCAGACTAATCGAACTGGAAGTTGCGAAGTTTTCCATTTAGGCTATTGGTATCTTCCAATCAGATGATCAGAAAATAAATTAAATTCGTAAGATTTCACTTTCCCAGTTTTTCATAAATTTTCGCAATACCTCGCCAATATTTATGTTTGCTTTTCAGAAGTTAATAAATCGACCTCAGAAGATTTAAAAAAAATTCTTGTCAATATGGAAAAATTACTGGAATTTTCCAACCCTATCTAAAACGTCGATAGAGTTGATTCTGTCTTTACGGACTTTCATTACTTCATAATAAACACCACCACGTATTAGGGGTCATAAAATTTACGCTCAAAAACGTGCGGACGGTTTTTATATAATATTAAACGGACCCCCCAACAATAAATTTTAAACACCAGTACATACGCATATAATTTCCCGGTTACGCGGTATTTACGCCATCACTTTGACAATACCATAAAAATTCCGCCCCTTTTCCTCTTGGAATTTAAATTTTGTTTAAAAACTTTAAAAGTGTTACAAACGAGCCACGCCAGACAGGGCCTTAATGGCGATCAATGCGAAAACAAAAAAAAAACACCAGTGATTTATAACACCTACGTAGTTTTGCGAATATATTACTTGGCATAGTTTATTTTGAATCGAAAATTATTTGATAGGGGAAAAAGCCTGAATACATTAGAATGTTTTGCGAATTTGACTGTATAAGAATGGCAACGGTATAGTTTGAATTTGCCTCGTGTGGGCTTGACAACTGGATTCGTTTGTTCGGCCGTATCATTTTATGTATTTTTTCTCCGCATCAAGCTTTTCTTTTATTTCGATAAATAGGATGTTTTCATGTGCAGAGGACTGAGTGCATTACGGAATCAAACATAAATAACTATCGAAAGAGGATGTTTTGTCCCGGAAAATCAACCGATATCCAATAAGCGCCGAGATTCGATTTTAATATTCATTAAATTTTGGGCGATGGGTTACTTAATCCAGCGGCTCTGACGGATTTCGAAGCTACTTGTGTGGCAAGCTAATTCAATTTGAGTATCAAACTGTGATTTAAGCAAGTTCAGACTCTTTTCCTCAATACACCCGCACACCTGTTCTGAAATACATAACGTGAAACTGTAAATTGAGAAATCATATCCCTCGAACATTGTTTTCATAACTGATCTCAAGTAGTTTTCAATAATTGAAATTAGAATTGTAAGCGAAATATTTTCTATTCCAGACGAGGTAAATTACGAGCAAACCTTACCGCAATCTAGATAGTTGGAATATATTGAAATTGGAAAGCAGGTGTACTTACAATCGCAAGGAAGGACTCTCCTATTGAATATCAGAGAAGTATTTCCTTCTGGGTCTGATTGAGATTTAGTTTAATTCTCAAATAACACGTTTTGAAGTTTTGGGAGCTAGTGGGCTGTAAAGAAAATGACTAGAACTATGTTTCTAATTACAAATCTAAACTATAATTTTGGAAAAAAAATCGATTCAAAATTTTCGTCAAAATCAGCTAAAATCGTATATGTCAACATTTTTATTATAGGTGTTAGCTTCTTCATTCTTGCAGCATTGAATAGGTTCTGAAATACGGATAAATTTGTTGTATTTTGATAAAAGATAACAATCTCCTTTCAAAAGATACAAGAGTTTGAAATAGAAAAAATAACAATTTGGTGGTTTTTGAAAATTTACAAGAAATCTATCGATCTAGGACCAAATTGAGTTCAGATTGGAAATCAGGTAGATCGGTTACATAACAAAATGTCAATTTTCAGGCTATTGTAGCAACGTTGCCGATTTTGAAATTTTTTCAAATTTTTATCGATTTGGGCAGAAAAAGAAAGGCAAAAATATTGAAATTTTTGACATCGATTATATGACTTATTCTGGTAGATTTCGCCCCACTTAACATAAATCTGGAAGTAGTTTCCACCTGTAAGACGCACTTTTTAACATATGACGATTTGAATGTTACGAGATTGAAAATTTCAGGAACGAAGATAAAATAGGTTGTTATTGCACATAAAAATGGCACAAAAAGTTTGACTCAATATCAGTTTCGTTTGATTAGTTCACGGAGAATTTGTTACATTCCCGATAACGTCGTAAATTTTTTCTTCAATTAAAATAAAAAATATGTTGTAATTCCTCACGGACTTCTTGACTGGAATTAGAAATCGTGAAAAGCTTTTGGAATAATAATTTCCGCCAGTTGTTCGCTGCAAAAAAATTAATTGCACTCAACCAATAAATTCGGCCTTCCAGAGAGAGTTTGCCAGATTCTCGACAACGTCTTGTAATTTTTTTAATAAAAATAAAAAGTATCTCGTTATTCCCCCCAGCAGGATTTGCAAACCTCAAAAACATTTTTGAAACAAATTTCCGTCAGCACTTTCCGTAAAAAAATTAACTCCACTAAAAACGGTTACATTGGAGGAGAGCGAGTAAAGAAAAAAGTTGACCCTTAACTAATCCATTGGACTAACCTCCAATCAATCCCGAATCTGTGATCTCGGGTTAAATTAAATCAGAACCAGCAACGTTTGTTGGCCGTTTCCATTAGTCCTAACCTGGAACTGTCACTGTCAATTATCAGAGAGTACGGTCCTATTTATCCCAGAAACCTAATTTTAAAAACAATTTTATCGAAACGGTGCCGTAAAACCGCGACAAAAGCGCCGTTATCCCTCGACGTTATTACGTCGTGGCGAGGAGCGGAAACAAAGGAAGTGTGAGTATTGAGTGCCTTATGATAAATACTAACCCTGATCCTCGTGATGTTCGAACTCGAAGTCCTGCTCCAATATGGTTGAAACCGTGTCCGTCCTGATGGTGGTCCTGATCGCAGGTCCCGACATTTTCGTGAAGAGTTCTAAATGTTTTTTCGATAAAGGATAGACAATTCCGTTGTCGGCCTCGTCCTCGGAGACATGATTGCCCAAAGCGTCACGTTTCTCGGGCAGGATGATGTTGTTATTGCATTTGGCGAGAGCGAGGCCGTCATATTCGACAGCGCCCTCCGAGAAGGCCTCCAAGTTACCTGTTTCGGTGAGGGTGCTGTAGGTGCGGCCCTGCGGGTCCACCCGCAGCTGCACCACGGCCAGGGTGCTCACCGGCCAGGTTTTGCTGTGATTCAAAGTCATCGCGGACTCGCTCAGTCATGTCTTCGGCGGCTCAACGGGGCATTTATCACGTTTCCGGAAGGCGAAGCGCCGGTTGTTAAATTGTATCTGATCGGACGGTGAGGGGCGTCATTTTTCATTTCTCAATTTAGTTTTTATTGGCTCTCGAGTGAAGGCTGTATTAAGTGTCGGGCGTTTCTTGCAACCCCGATTCTTATTTTATTTCTTGTTATGGAGCCGTTAAACTTTTGTTATAAAGTGTGATGAATTATTTGAGAGCTGCGAAGCGACTCGATCGCGCTGCTTCACCCTCGTTATTTCAAAATCGAAAAGTTCCAACTACCGGATGCTGGCGACTGCTCCACATAATCTGCAAAAAACTCGGCCGTTAGCTCCAAACCCAATTAACTAAACGAAATTACAAATAGAGGCTCAGTGACTTCGACGTAATAATCCGTGACTTCGGAGCAAAGTTCGCAAAATTAAAATTACGTTTTAAATAGTCGAGACAAAATGGAGCGACTATTATTAAACTATAGTTGGACCTCGTTCCTTCGAAGCGGGATTAACGCTCTTGTTCTGTTTCGGGGGGGTTGCCGAGGAATTTGTTGTTAACGACCCCCCGTTAAATGTTTGCACAGTTCGCTACATGAATGTGTAATTTGGTTAGAAAATGGAAACAATTAGAACTACAGAGTCTTTGTGCGTCATCTCGCCTCAAATTCAAACACGTCCCAAATTGGCGGTTTGTCAGATTTAAACCGTGAAAATTTCTTGCTTCCATTTCGATCAAACGGCAGCGCGACGCCTGAAACTGCCAGTTTCAGGGGGTTCCCCCGGGCCGTTTCTGCCAGGTGGCATTAAATTACTGGAGTCATAACCTCGTGTGCATCACGTATTCAAGTTAGTTGTAAGTTAAATCCCTCATTGAGCTTAATTCGTAGACTTGGCGGTGACGTTTTTGTTCTGAGGAGTTCGCCGGGATCGAGTCCCGCTGCGCTAATAAAATTTTGTTTTAGAGAGGAAATGACTAGGTGTAAGTATCTCATTCGGGGACCAAAGCTTCTCATTTCAAGCTCAATTAAGTAGAGGCCGGCGAGATTCGTTGAAAAAAACGGATATAGGATTCCTTCTCGGGATTGTGCGTTAATTAGACCTATTTCGACGTATTGCGCGAGATTTTTTTTTAGAGGGAAGCTTTACAACGAGATCACCAAGATTCATTACGGAATCCGTCATAAGCTTTATTTAAGTGCTACGGGCACGGTGGGCGTCAAGGATTCGGAAGTATATGCAGGAGATCCAACGAAAATTTCAACATTGTACCTTGCATTGCGTGCACGTAAAATTTAACACCAATGTTAATGCACAATTTGAAATTCATGTCAGTGGCAATTTACGATGGGCAAAGGCCGAGGAATACGCAATAAATTTGATATGATCAAGTGCAGGTTCGTGGAAGAGGCCAGGCCAGACTACTAACCGCTTGTTACGTTCTTTTGCTTCTAATTACGTTCATGGATCGTGCCAATTACTCAGGTAACAATTGCAACTGAACAGTTCGTTTCGTGGTTATACAGGGTCTTTCAAAGAGAACCGCCGGCGCCTAAAGGCATATTTCTAATAAATTCGAAATTTTGCAGAAATAAACTTTTCGTGAATGCACTCATTGCCTGGCTTTTAATTAATTTAAGGTAGGGCTCCAGTAAATGTCAAAGTCATAAATGGTGGGTAGCCACAAAAGCACTTGGTAAACGGGAAATAAAGTTGTTTTGGGGAAAGAAATTTAAAAATTTGTGTAAAAGTCAATAGCGGTTTAATAGATAAAAAAAATACGTTTATCTTCAAACGTCACAAAAGTGACAGATTTTGTGACTCAAATGACAAGGTAAAAATAGCATTTTGTGTGCTTAGGCGCTTTTTATTTTTTTATGAGCTTAGGCAGACAAAATGAACAATTAGCTATTTATGTAGTAAGTTGCAAAATGAAAGTGTTTTTTGCACCAAGACGTGAATATTACCAAACGAGCGAAGCGAGTTTGGTAACACGTCGCGTGCGAAAAACACGAATTTTGCAACGTACTACATACAAGATTTTTTATACAATCGTGGCCAGAATTGTTAAAAATGTAAAAAGAAAGAACAAAATTGCACATGCTTACTGCATAATCTAGTTGCACAATTTTTTGTTTCCTAGGAAATGCGACATAACAGAATTAACATTTCATTGATAATTGAGGTGTTTGTCAGTTAATTTTACATTTTGTATCTAGTGCGAAAAAGTGACAGTATAGTGAAAAAAAACACGTCATTTTAACATGAAAATGACATTCGAAATGTTACTATTTCGATACGATTGTATAAAAAATAATTTTCAACATTGTAAACGTAATTTGTTTTTTGCATTGCCATGGAAGCAGTACTGCCAAGATATTGTGATCAGTTAAAATTTTAATTTTTAATAACTTTTCAATATTAAAAAATGTTCTAAATTAAGACGTTTGAAGATAAACTAGTATATGTCATTCGGCGCAAAACTGTCTTTGTGTGCTTCAGCTGACATGTCTGCTTCACTAGCGTTCGGCAGACAACAGTCAGCTTCAGCACACAAAGTTCCAGTTTTACGCCTAATAACATAATCTACTATTATCTTCAACGCCACAAAAGTGACAGATTTTGTGACTAAAATGACAAGGTAAAAATAGAATTTTGTGTGCTTAGGCGCTTTTTTCTTTTTTTAATGAGCTTAGGCAGACAAAATGAACAACAATAATTTTCAACAATGTAAACGTAATTTGTTTTTTGCATTGCCATAGAAGCAGTACTGCCAAGATATTGTGATCAGTTAAAATTTTAATTTTTAATAACTTTTCAATATTAAAAAATGTTCTAGCACACAAAGTTCCAGTTTTACGCCTAATAACATAATCTACTATTTTGAGCGCCGGCGGCTTTTTTAGGGGACCCTGTATTTACGACATAGAAAAGAAAAAATAACTAAAACTAAAGTTGCTAAACTACTGCTAGAACATAAAAATTTATAATTTAACTTTTTTTGGCATTTACAACATCAAAAAAACTACTACAGTACGTAGTAGAAAATATTGCAGTAAAAATGAAAAGAAGCAAAAATGTAAATTTATATAGTTAAGCTCCGACACTGCACTAAGCTTCGAAATTCATGAATTTTCAGGGTAAATTACGGAACCGAGTCAAGGCCAGTTGCCAGTTGGCTTGTTTACAGTAACTCAAAGCAGCAAGTTAACTCGCAGCTCCATTTTTGGGTATTTTACAGGAAACGGATAACAGCTCGTTGAAAAATCGCGCAACTGAGCCACTAAACTATGCGAATGTATTCCTTCCTTTCCACCCTTTTTGCGTATTGGAGTGGGTATTACCGGTTATTCCAGAATTTATTTGCGATAAAAGTTTAATGGTCAGTTCATTTCGGATTTATTGATATCGCCTTGTCTATCCGACATTTTTTCCATCGCTTGATGGCTTTGTCGCCAAATCCGAAATCGTTCCGAAACGCGATAGCACAATAGTGACATCGAACACAAAAAGCTGGCAATATTCCTGAAACCTAGCCAACATTTCGGAAAATCCAATTACCTTTACGTATGCGGAATAGCTGGTGTATGTAAATGTAACGGTCAGATAGATGAACCTGAGCGAAACAAGCACAACATCATAAAGTTGCGAAAATCATAACTTCGCTTCTTGCACTATTCGCCGAGGAGCGGATTTACAAGAACAAATTGTTTTTTCTTGGCAACTCTTAACTCACAGTTTAAAGCACCCCCAGAAGAATAATGGTAGTGTCACAAACAACGATTTCGCCACTAAACTCACTACATTAATGTACCGTAAACAGAACGACCCTCAACCCTTTCCACTTGATTATGCGGGATCACCGGCGACTTTACCCGACAAATTGCCAATTGATTTCGGACAATTTACTTTCTCCAGTTCGCGGTGCGAAAGTGCTGGAAGTTGTAATAGCCGGCATACAAATTATTTTACGTACCCCGTCCAGAATACCTGCGGGACGCACGTGTTTCGCATGCAGAATTGTGCAGTACAAACCGTAACAAACTAATGAAATCAGCGACATAATGAAGACGCCCGCGACGAGGTTGTCGCAGGTCTCGCAGCTTTTGCATAACTTAGAACGGCGTCGGGTCAATGTTTCATTAGGGTTGAGCCAAAGACGGACGGCAATGGTTCGCAAAAATGTCAGTGGCGCGACAAAACAAGCCGCCACTAAGGTAAACACCGAAATGAAACATGGCGCAGCTGAGGGATAGGATTGGAGTGTCCATAAAGCGATCTGACAAAACATAATAAACGCGAAGTTTCAATAGAGAGCCGCTTCCTGAATACAATACAGCGTTTACAACAAACAGCCGAGTGCTTGGATAAAACCACCGGTTTTCTTTGTGGCGAGCCCGGCAGCTTTCCAATTATTCGGCCATTTTCCGACCTTGAGGTGGGAAATTTTTTGGGGATCGAAAAGGGTTGCTGGAAATTGGCCGAGGGCCCAATAAATCGGCCGTCGTGTTATATTAGACGTTCGGCTCATGTCAGCAGTTGAAGTAACTTGGAAATTTATTGATTTTGGGGAAAAAATTGGGGCGAGACAAAATCGCTACTTTCAACTACCCTGCATGTTTTCTCCACTTCCCGCATCCAGTCAAAACATTGGTTTTTATTCGATCTCAATCCGTCGTCGAAGGGTTGAACGCCAACTCGCCAACCGAACCGATAAGACGTTAGAAATGTCCACTACAAATGACATTATCAGGAAAATGAAGGGCTAAGACGTTAATAAACTCGTTTCTGCATTTTGGAAAAGTCACCTAAAATTACGAAATGCTGGCTCAAATTACGTAAAAGTCGCTTTTTGAGCTTTTCGATATCGATAAATTGTAATATCGCCCGATCATGCGATGGGGAAAGTGGCTTTTTGCTACCTTACAGCTCGATTAGATAACGTTTCGTCTAAGAATCGATTTAGTTTGATTTTTTACAGCGAACAACTTAAGCAATTATTTTCCTCGCCATAAGTCTGGTCGAGTATTAAATTGCATCGTGAAGCTGGCTTTTGGGACCATTTTTTCTATACTGAAAGTGCTTTCATATTATAGTTTTATTCACCGAGAACGAGCTTAAACGCCCAACTTGCCTCGAATGTCGTCTAACGGTGGCTGGAACGTGATGAGAAAAAGACAATAACGCCCTATCTTCAAAAATGATGCAGCTGGGTTCATATTAAAAATCCTGCAAAGATTCTTATTTGCACCGTCAAGTTTTTCCTGAAATCCGCCATTTCTGATCTTCGAACGAGTTTTTTTTTTAAATTAATCTCTGATTTTTTCTGAAAAAAGCTCACGTGATTTGTCCCGCTAAAAAACAAATTGGAAACAAAAAAAGCGACAGTGGCATGCGTTAATTAAATTATAAAGCCCAACTACCGCCACCAATCCCCTCCAACCTCATCTCTCAATTACATAAAATTGTTATTATTATTCAACCGGCTCGAGGGCAACATAATTTAATTACGTCGATGGTGGCATTTCTCGAAATACAGTTTATCTTGAAAATTAACCGTATGGTATTTAATTAATTTCCAGCCGAATTGCCTGCTCGACCGGTCCAAATTGCAGGCGCATTTCCAGCAAATTATCAGCAGACAACCGCAATTTCAGCACAACACGTGTCGTAATAGAGCTGACGTCCAAAAAAGCACGCGATAACGTAAACTCCCCGATCTAATTAATTAATTGCAAGTTTTCCTTTTTGGAAATTCGTTTGGACCTTCAGCAGCTCCGGGCGAAATTCCGAGCGAATCCGTGCACTGACGAGAGAAGGCAGGAAACGAAACGCGGTTTAGAATTTCACAGGAAACTCGCAACGGGACGCAAAAAATTTATAAGGAAACTGCATTCGGTGGTTGGAGGAAAGCTCGTAATTTGGTGGATTGCTTCCTGGCACCAGCGCGCATCGCGATGATTAATTCTCGAATTACCTGGAGTTCTTGTTGGGAAGAAGAGACAAAGTCAAGATCCAGACGTGGCGCTTTCTTGCATTTACTTTTAACGCAGCTTCGGGATTAAAGAGTTACTTATGCAGGCAGTCGGTGTAAAGATGTGTAGGTTGAATATTCACATTTTTCAGGATGTCTGGAAATCGCCAAGTTCGGATCGCGGTAGAATTCAACAATGGAGAGACAAGCGGATTAGGGATAAAAGGGAAGAGAAATAGGCCTGAAGTAGCTACATGTACTCATATTCATCATTTCTATCGGATCCAAGATCCAAGCGGCGACCAACCCCGACAGTCGGTTACTTCAAGGGGGGTGGAACAAAGTGCCTGTGGTGCTAAATTAACAGGAAATGACGCTCGATTTCACCAATTAAGTATGTTGCCGATCTGCATGTGGCGCAAAGGCGTTCCTTGCGTCTGGATAAGAAAAATAGTAAAATTTGCTCTAACGTATAGCGTAGCTAGTTCGACAACTGCTGCATTAACAGTGAATGTTATGATCTGATCAATATTAGCTCTAAGAATATTTCACTGAAATTGTTCATTTCCGGCTAAAGCCTTGATGGGGACTGGTTATGTAAGCAATAAGTTTAAGTAGATACTTACTCCTTTACCCACTTTTGAGGAGAGCAATTTGCTCGAGATTCGGCCAAAATACTCGGATTTAAATAATAAAATTCGGGACCGCGGGATTTTCTGCTTTCTTAAAATATTGCTGTCACCCAACCTGCGTTTTATTACCCGCCTCATTGAGATGCACACATTTTCACCGTCCCTGGAAAACCAATGCTCGAACCCGATAATTATTCCGCAAAATCGCATTGCTGCAGTCTCCTCCTTGAATTCTCCAATACATTTTTGGGGTCTCTTGTGTTTGTTGGATCTTAAAGGCGAAATAAATTCCAACCCTTAACCTCCAACAATCAGAAATTGAATAGAACAAAGAGCTGGCACCGTAAAGTAGTGTCTTGTATAATAAAAAGAAAATTTGGAAGCACAATAATCATTATTTAGCAACCGCTGAAAGGCGATGCGCCGACCATAAATTTTTTATCTAGCATACCCGAAGTTTCATTGTCCGACCTCGAGCTTTCATTCGGATTTCGGACCGAAAAATTTGCAGGCTGATGGATGAAAAAAGTTTTATTACTCAAATTGAAAGAAACTTAATTTAGAACGCCTTCTTTCAACCACCAGCAGCATTTGAGTGATATTTGAAATTCTTCCCGCAGAAAATTTATGACACGTAGGAGGCGCCTTCAAAACGCCCCTTTGCTTTTTATTTCGTTCAAAGATGCGCTAACTAGAAAACAATTTACACAAAGAATCGCGATACTTTTTGAAGATTTATGAAATTCGCGAACGAAAGGCATCAAAGGAGCGGGCCGGATTGATGTTTCGACACTTCTCTTTCGGGGAACATTTGCCGGAAATTAAGCGACGGACACGCGACAAATTTCCAATGATTAAAAATTGATGGGGCAAGTCTGACCCCGTGCATATTTTACCGGAAGTCGACATAAAAACGGACGTTTTCCCATCGCCCGGATGGAATCGCGGACGTTAATAGAAATTCTTGCGAAAAACACATTTTCTTGGACGCCCCTAATTGGATGAAATAAAGCGGAAACGGATGAACGATGGCAACTATTTTAAGGATGTTAACGCGAATGTAGGGTAGAATTAAATTTGCATAATGAATAATTATTGCTGCGGCAGTTGTCTCAAAAAATTCCCTTTAATCGATTCAACCCCCAATTTCTGTTGAGAATACTAAATTGAACTAGTGCACAAATAAGAATTCGTCAATTGTTGATCGTAAAATAAAAGTTTTCCCAAGAGTTAATAATTCAGAAAATTTCACTCGACATGTAACTTTTTATGGGTAAGTAATGGAGGGAGGAAACAATCTCAAAACTTTCAAGCAGGGCGTTAAATTAGTTTGGACTAAAAGTTTTAGGGTTATTCCTAATAGCTTGATATCGCCATCTTCTGGCACAGTTATGAAACTTTTAATATCGCCTCAACTTGTAAACATAGTAAAATTTTCTTATGCGACTTTTTCTGCGGTATGGGCGCAAAAATTTAATAGGGCCATCGGTAATTAAGATTAAGCGCTTAATCGCTAACAAAATTTATCTTTTACCATATCACCGTTCGCCTACGCAAATATTTATCTAAATTTATTATTTTCGAAGCCTCAAATTTAATTATGCAAATTTAGTGCCGCATAATTTTTGTAAATTACACTCCTATTACTCTTCGGTGACCCCGAACGTTAGTATGGGGGTGTTATAGCCCTCCTGCAACAGACAGCGGCTTATAATTTTTTTTACAAGTCGGAAACCTCAAGCCAGCACAATACCTGATTATTGATGAAGGAGGCTGGAAAGACCAGACGTACGTCGATAATTGTTTGGGGTGATACTCATCGATTAATTACAAACCGAAAGTGTCGGCCACACAATTATCACAAAAAAAATTGTTGATCAAAAAAATTAACAAAAAATTCGTGGTGCTCCAAAAAAATTGCAAAAAATTCTTACCGAAAATAACTAATTAGCACAAGTAATTTAGTAATTAACGCACAGCTTGACACAAAGGCCATACCATTATTTAGAACTATAAAACCTTTATTACTTAACAATTAGTAAAGTTACAAAATACCTATCGCTCAAATCTCATAAGTATCCTGTTCTGGTTGTGAAACTTTCTGACGGTGACCGAGTTCGTGTTGTGTAATGCTCGATAGTTTCCGAGATAAACGGATTTGCGGGACTGAAAATCGCGTTTTGTGAAAATCATGACCAGGGAAAAGGTGAATTCGTCTCGACTTCTCATAACATCTTGTTAAAACTCTCCCCACAAATTTAATCGTGCGACGATAACACTTTGAGTGTTATCGCGAGCAAGATAAATAATCGAAATATCGCCATTGCTGACAATTTAATTAGCGAGCAACGCCATTACGGCCTTTCGGCGAACACAAAATTAGGGATAATATTAACATTACTGTAACTTCGGCCAATTTCGAGACTTTCACGTATGAATTACGCATTTCACAAATTGTGGCTAACAAATGTACAGCTCATTTCTCTTTGGCCCTTATCAAGAGAGGTTCTCTGTAACGCAGACAGTTCATCTCTTCATCGTATCCCGCAAAATAAAATACAGCAATTAATTTCGGCTCTGTGGGTGAAAACTGATCTCCCCATCCTCCATCGTTTTCTATAAATAGTCGCATTGAGGAAATGCTGCCATCGTCGGTGTTTACACCCCCGTACCAAACATAAATTGCGAACAATTTCTTCAAACCCCCCATTAATATTCATAAGTTGCTAAATTGAGATTAAATATTGCGAAATATGCGACGGGAGTGATGTAAGATCCTTGTGTTACAGCAGTTCTCGAGCTTTGCGGTGGCTCTTCTTAATTCCACCTACTTACGTTTAAAAGTGACGGCCTACAGGAGCACAATGAAAGATTTCAAGGACTTTCCAGCAATTAATCTTATCGGGAAACGACCATAAATCCAGCCACAAGAATCGGTAACGAGAGCTTTACATGCAGATTTATTTTCTTTGGCAATTAAGCCCTTTCGCAAATTTATCGACACAGCAATTAGAGAGAGACTTTTTTCGTTGATTTATTAACGAAATTTTATTTATTACCGGCAGCGGTCGATTGAGTAGAAGACGGAATAAAAACACTTGCGTTCTTCATTATATCTTCCGGAATTAAGTTGTTCCACAGAGGAGAATTATTAATTGCTCAAGAGTCCTGAAATGTTTTAATATTGCTTCGTTAAAGTTTTGAGGTAAACTTTGGTTTAATTAACGCTAGTATAGAGTTATAATGAAAAATATTTAAGAGCAACCAAGTAACCAAAGGCTCACGTTTGATGAATGGTCGGCACCGTTGCAAGGAAGCTTCTTGTTCGCAATTACTTTGTTGATTCTTGGCACGGATTTAGACGTCGTGCACAATGTATGTTTTGGCATCGCTTTGATCAAAAATTTTCTTAAAGCGAACTGTGCTCCGCTCTATTTACCTAATATCATCATGCGTTTATATTGGTTCAAGCTAAATTCGCTGTAATCATTTTTTCGTTGTGGGGAGATGTTTTATGCAAATTTGCTTATATTGTGTGGGATATTGGCAAGCGGAAAGGAAACATAACGTAATTTTAAATAAACCTTTGCTGACTTTTGAGCAATTTTTAACGTGATTTCCGGCTTGATCCTTTCATTCTCCGAGTTGGGCAAATTCGGAACCAAACAAAAAAAATTGTGAATTTAAAACTAATTCACCCTAATTTCGCGTCTTTGTTAATAACGTGGCGGAAATATTTTTCACCAAGTAATAGAATTTCTCAAAGTGTACTCGAAAAAATCCTAGAGAAAAAATAATAAGATCTGAGCTATTTGTCGAACTGAAAGTTGCCTGGAAAAACCAAACATCGTCATGGTTAATTCATTAATTAATAAACTTTTGTTATCAACTTAACCTGGTTAATCCAACAATTGTCAACTGTTTGCAGATTTTTAAAATTACACTTTCACTGTTTCTACGTCCTAGTTAATTGTTGCTTCCTACATTGGTACGTTATTTTTTTCTTTTTATAAAATTGATTCAATTTGAACTAGCTATACTGCCCAGCAGGAGGCAGAATATTACCTGCAAAGGTGGCATCTCTTTAAGATGGTAGAAGCTTGCACTCGTGTCTTGGAGAGACGTTGCGATAACAAGATATAATTTGAAATGTGGCGGAGGCGCCGATCTATTGATAAAAAAATTAGGAACTTCTTTTGTGGATTTGACGCCATGAGCCCAAATTCGGGTTCATTAAGTAAATTACAAATCCTGTACCTACATGATTAATAACTTGGCCATTCAAAGGACGATGTGCGAGTTGCCTTCCTTTTACAAGAATAATTAATGAATCTTATTATTACCTTCAACACAATGTCATGAAAATGAAAACGTTAGCCTAAACATCATAATCACCACGTCGGTGTGAAGACGACCAAAAAATCGTCGTCTCCTTTATTTTTCAGTTGTACTTATAGTTTCTTCAGTTTTCAAATCTTTTTATTGACATCGCATTTGAGTATCCACTTTTTTTAACTATAGACGAGGGAAAGATTTACTGGTTTGCTGCAAAAAAGCTTTTAGTGTTATCGGAGACGCTTTTCAAAGCAAAACTGCCACTTTAATCGCTGACTTGATACTGGGACACGTTGTTTTTTTTCTTTGTAAATATCTCATTTGCTCAAATACATTAATGTCCATTAGAGTGTGGAGGAGTAGCCCGGCAACTTGTACAAGTCGTCGCATTAGGCGAATTAAGAATTCGGGCGAGAGAAAAAATAACGTAATATCTCAACGTTCTCAGCAAGGAATCTGGGGCGTTTATCGACTGAAGAAATAAACTTACTTCCTGACAAACTGCTGTTGTGTGCTGCCAAAGATTTGACCACTGTCTCGAGAAAGCGGTTAGCAAAGTAAATATCTGCATTAAGGCATAAACCAAGAACCCCCACCCCAGACCTCAGCAAACCCCAGCATCTTGAAACAACGAAATTACCTCAAACAATTACTGATTTTTAATAGACCGAAATTTCTACATTTGAAAGCAAACTTTAGTCATAATAGATAGTAACAAATTTTTTTTAGCAAAATCTCGTTTCTAAGCTCAGTTGAAAATTTCCAGCTTAAGTTTTACGAGGCGAACGCCATTAAATGAGCAATACATCCGCCATAAAGATTCGCCCTCGCAAATTTGCAAACAGTTTTTTCAGTTGTGCGGCGTCCGAGGCGCCAGTTTTCGATAAATAATTTTACGACGTTTAAATTTCGGCCATTATGGAAATCGTTTTGTCAGTTGCTGGCATCAGTTTCACGCGGCCCGTCAATAATTTTTTATAGAGCGTTATTATCACTTCGCCTCGGTGACTGAACGAGAAAAGGAAATCCTCGTGCAAACAAAACAGGACGAAGAGGGGAAAGTCGATATTTAAAACAATTTGCGAGAGACAGGACGGGGTGGGTGGACACCTGCAATCGCAGCAGTGACCAAGAGAGATTGGATGGCTGCAAACGCCAAGATTACAAAGTTAAATCGAAGTCACGGTCATAAATCAGTGTCGGTACGTACGGCGGGGCAGTTTTATGTGATCGATGCTCTATTGGCGGAAAAGTTTGAGAAAATTTATTTGTCATTATCACTTTTATGCGTGTTATTCTCGGTGTTATCGAGGACTCAGTCAATTACCATAAACTCCGCGCTCGTGTGAGGACGGTGAAATATGGCGGAGGCGCCGGGTGATTATTGCTGTGTCGCCCTTTTCCCCGTCTGTTCCCAGAGACTACGCCTATGGGTGAATGTCCGAACTCCCCCGCAACTAGCTGGGGGACAGAATTATTGTGCGCCAAGGTAGGGAAGAATTGAACGAAATTGGAAACTTTCTATTTCAGCCACCTACGTAAATTTCTTCCAAATATGAAGAAGATGAAATAATAATTACATTACCTTCCAGCTCTATGTGAGAAGCTTGTACCAAAAATTTTCTATATTGCAAAAATAAGAAGTACCCACATCCAGTTGTAATAATTATTAGATTCTTTAGTGAGAAGGCACAGATTTTCCAATTTTCGAAACTCATTGGAAACGCCTAGAAATTATAATAGAAAAATAGTTATCTCGGCCAACCTTTTAAACAAATATAACACCATAGAAATTGTAACAATTAATAAAATGAGAAAAAAGATAGATGTTTAAGAGACGTGAATAAAGAAAAATTACCATAAGAAAAACTTAGTAAAAAAGTAAAGTTACTAGAAAAATAAGAGACTTAACAAAAGTCGATTTTATACTCGTCATTGTTCTCTTTCACAAGTTTTTCTTTAAAGCGTCGAGATAATTGAGACGATTTATATGTTGATAAGTCAGGAGAACTTTTTATCAGTGAAAATACTCTATAAACCTAAAATTTATAATAGGGCCTTTTCCAGAATCGTGAACTTAACTTTAGTAAGAAAAGATGAGAAGAGGGAACTTGAAACATTTAATCTAAATAACTCACCTTATCAACCAGTAATTTTATTATCTGTCACTTGACGTTCTTTATTAGTGTGGACAATCGACCCTTAACAATTCGCAAATGTATCGTGGGTACTTAATTTAATATTGGCTGCTCGTGCAATTATCACTAATTATTTATTAAAAAGACTCGAGTTGGTTAATAATAAATTTTGCATGTTTATTTGACGGTCTAATTGTTACTTTTGGGCCGCTTTGGAGGTCGTGTCCTTGTTAACTTTCGAAAGCGTCGGCATTACCGCGATGGCCATTTTAGAAATCGCCTGTTGCGTAGCCGACCACGAGCTCGAAGCCGTCTAATGGAAAAGCGGGCCTCGCGGCGGATGCTGTGAAACTGAGCTTTCATGTCGGCTTAAAGCTCCGCGAATCCCACGTGGCCCCGACCGGCGCAACGCAAAAATTAAAACCCCACCCAGCCCACGCCGCTGCTCCCAACCTGAATGAATGAACGAATGCACTCGATTCAATTCCTAAAGTAGTCCGAGCCACACTTTAATTATTGAATACACGCGAACAAACGGATCGAGACGAAACGGAAACTTTTCATTCATTAGGGAGCTCCGGCGGTCGCAGACAAAGAAACAAAAATCGTCAGAAACAACCCAAAAGTGATTATCTCTGTGGCAGCGAACCAACTTTGAAATTACTTCGAGCCTGATTTTTGGTAATTGTAAAGGCGACACGTGCCACTTCGTCAGAAATAATTTTCTGTTCAAATCGAAAATTTGTTGCTATTTTCTTCGTCCCGCTTTCTCGATAGTGAGTTGGAGCTAAATTTATTATTGCTATTCGTAAATGCGAACTTTATGACTTGTAGCCGATTTATTGTCGTTTCGGCGAGATTTCCGGATGTTCCAAACAAAAACATGTTATTTCGCAACTACCCCTAAAACACGACATTAAAACCTAATATTCGCCATAATCCCCTTTTAACTTCAACGATTCAGGTGAACTTGCGCAGAAGACGCAAAGCGTCAAATTTCCTTCACATTACGAAAGTTATTAAATTTTGATCCTGATAATTAAAATTAGTGAGGCAATTGGCCCTCGATCTACTTAATTAGAGAGTAATGACTTTGGGGAATTCGGTGATTATATCGGACGATCCGGAGGCCTTTTCTGGTAATTTATGCGACAGTTGTGAATGGGGCAAAATTAAATCGGATGGCGGCGTCTTCAAAAGAGTGCATCGTGTAGGTAGTAGAAGACGCTTTCTGATTTACGTCACGTCCTCAAAAGTTCCTGATGATCTAGCCGGAGCAGGTTTATCAATATAGATGCCGACACGGCAGAACTGCAAGTCTAATATTAATGCGACCTCGCCAGCAACACGTCCAAGTGTAGTAAAGTTTGCGAAGAAGATGCATCGGCAATGTCCAAAATTAACGAAGGAATTAGCACGGCACGAGGCAGTGTGAGCCACGTAATGCAGAAAATCGCAAATCAATTACCAAAGACGCGACCAACTATCGGTAAACTCGGCTATGTGCATCAACTTAACACCTAATTTACGTTAACTTGGATGTGGGTGGTGATAAGTAATGTCGCTGATTAAGTTTGTACGTTAGAAACCGGAATAAGATAGTAGGGCAAAATGGTGGAGGCGCCGGGAGAATTGGCTATTTGGTTATCTGGATAGCCTGATTTTTTCGAACGTTAAAACGCTTCAGTTGCGACTTCAACAAAGCAACCATAAATTTAAACTGTTCTAGGGCATGCGATTGTAAATTAAAGCATTTTCTTGTGCTCAACAGAAATTTCTGAAAGCCATTGACTTTGGTGGTTTTTGGAAACTTACAAGAAATCTATTGGTTCTCGAGTCAAATTGAGCTCAGATTAGTTTTCAGAGAAGTCGATTATACAAAAAAACGTTCCAGGCTCTTGTAGCAACGATGTCGATTTTAGAATTTTTTCGAATTTCTATCGATTGGGATGGAAAAAGAAAAGTCAAAAATATTGAAATTTTTTATATCGATTTTATGACTTTATGAAATTTTGAACCGCTGAACACAAATCTGGCCGTGGTTTCTTTGTAGAAGTCGTTCTTTTTGAGTTATAACGATTTGAAGACTTTGATTCAAAATTTTCGTCAAAATCGACCAAATTTGCAAATATCAACTTTCTTATTATAAGGCGTAGGGTTTTTATTCTTGCACCATTCGATAGCTTCTAAAAAATGGATAAAATTGATGTATCTTGACACAATATAAGTGCCTCCATTCAAAAGCTACAAGCATTGTAATATTAGAAACAAATTATCTTTCCTGGTTTTTGGAAATTTACAAGAAATCTATTGGTTCTGGAGTTAAATTGAGTTCAGATTTGTTTTTAGAGAGGTCGATTATACAAGAAAACGTCAAGTTTAAGGCTCTTGTAGTAACGATGTTGATTGTAGGATTTTTTCGATTTTCTATCTATTGGGATAGAAAAAAAAGTAGAAAATATTGAAATTTTTTACATCGAGTTTATGACTTATTCTTGCAGATTTTGAACCGCTGAAAACAAATCTGGACGTAGTTTCTTTGTACAAGTCGTACTTTTTCAGTTATGTCGATTTGAAGACTTTGATTTCTATCGATTAGGGTAAACCAAAAAGTCAAAAATATTGAAACTTTTTACATCGATTTTATGACTTATTCTTGTAAATTTTGAACCGCTGAACACAAATCTGGCCGTGGTTTCTTTGTAGAAGTCGTACTTTTTGAGTTATGGCGATTTGAAGACTTTGATTTCTATCGATTAGGGTAGACAAAAAAGCCGAAAATATTGAAATGTTTTACATCGATGTTATGACTAATTCTTGCAGATTTTGAACCGATAATAACGAATCTGGACGTAGTTTCTTTCTACACGTCGTACTTTTTGAGTTATCACGATTTGAAGACTTTGATTCAAAATTTTCGTCAAAATCGACCAAAATCGCAAATATCAACTTTCTTATTATAAGGCGTAGGGTTTTCATTCTTGCACCATTTGATAGACTCTGAAATACTGATAAATTTGATGTATCTTGACACGATATAAGTGTCTCTGTTCAAAAGCTACAAACATTGTAATATTAGAAAAAAATTTACTTTGTTGGTTTTTACAAGAAATCTATCGGTTCTAAAGTCAAATTGAGTTAAAATTTGTTTCAGAGAGATCAATTATACAAGAAAACGTCAAGCTTCAGGCTCTTGTAGCATCAATGTCGATTTTAGGATTTTTTCGAATTTCTATCGATTGGGGTAGAAAAAAAAAGTCGAAAATTTTGAAATTTTTTATATCAATTTTATGACTTATTCTTGTAAATTTTGAACCGCTGAACACAAATCTAGCCGTGGCTTCTTTGTAGAACTTGCACTTTTTGAGTTATGACGATTTAAAAACCTTGATTTCTATCGATTAGGGTAGAAAAAAAAGTCGATTTTTTTTTCACCGATTTTATGACTTATTCTTGTAGATCTTGAACCGCTGAACACGAATCTGGCCGTAGTTTTTTCTACGCGTCGTACTTTTTAAATTATGGCGATTTGAAGACTTTGATTTCTATCGATTATTAGAGCGAGGATTAGGGTTGAAAAAAGCCGAAAATATTGAAATTTCTTACATCGATTTTATGACCTATTGTTGTAAATTTCGAACCGCTGAACACGAATCTGATCGTGGTTTCTGTATAGAAATCGTAGTTTTTGAGTTAAGACGATTTTAAGACTTTGAGTCAAAACTTCCGTCAAAATCGACCAAAATCGCAAATATCAACTTTGTTATAATAAATTTAACGTATCTTGACACGACATAAGTGTTTCCGTTCAAAAGCTACAAGCATTTGAAAATTAAATAAAAATAGGCTGGTGGTTTTTGAAAATTTACAAGATATCTATCAGTTCTAGAGTCAAATTGAGTTAAGATTTGATTTCAGAGAGATCGATTACACAAGAAAATATCAACTTCTAGGCCGTTGTCGCAGCGATGTCAATTTTAAAATTTTTTCGAATTTTTATCGATTGGGGTAGAAAAAAAAAAGTCGAAAATATAGAAATTTTTTACATCGATTTTATGATTTATTCTTGTAAATTTTAAACCGCTAAACACGAATCTGGAGTGGTTTCTTTGTAAAAGTCGTACTTTTTGAGTTATGGCGATTTGAAGACTTTGATTCAAAATTTTCGTCAAAATCGACCAAAATTGCAAAATTTCCCGACAGCTACAACGAGTGGGAGACGAGAAATTAATATTTCCAAAATCGTTTCATAACTGTTCCATTATATTATTAGACTTTTTTCAATATAAACATCCAACAGGGACCGGCAAGTGTTCGGCAGGTGGCTGGTTTATTGAAATTTATTCCTTTACTTGCAAAACCAACCAACATAAGAAAAACGCAAAAAAAGGCAAAGAAGTAACAAGATTTTCGGTGATCCACTGTTATATTTATCCCTTAACGAACAAATTTTCAACTTTAGGGTTGTTTTGGATGTTGTTGCAAATTCAATTAAACAATCGATCGCTTCATGTTTGGCCCTCGTTCTACTCGAGAGACTGTGAATTTAAATTAAAAACAAGCCGAAAGCCGAATTTATACGTTCCCGCCCGGAGAACAAGCGGCACGTCAAAGGAATTTGCTTTTTGAGTTATTCGCCGAATTTATTGTTTATTCCGCAAAAGAACGAAACCTTAAATCACTTTGGCGCAATTAAACCTTTTTACGAACGTGAGCAATTTTAAAAAATATCTCGCATATCTCGCGCCAAATTAAGATCGAATTTTCCCTCGTGACAGTTAAGCCGTTAAAACGCCACCGCTCCGAGTTAAATAGTTAACGAAACTCGGTGGTAAGCAGCGACAGTGGTAAACGCGTCTGTTGTTGCGAAAATCGATTGTTGCTTCATGATTTATCGGTTGTGTGTGATTTCGTATTTAATGGTTGTATAAGTCAACGGGCGCAGTTTCAGCGTAAACACAGCAGTTATAATGAGAAAGGGGGTTCAATAAAAGTATGTGCTCTTTGTTATTATAAGTTTTATCGAACGATCGTTGGAAGTTTGTACACTTTAACTCCGACCAATGACCGTAATAGCCCCAAACTACATTCAAAATTAAATGTAGTGTCTTAAAGTAATTTATACGAATACACTTGTACGACGTTATCTTTGCAAAAAGTTGGCCCATTTTGACTGAACTTGTTTTGATGCAACGATAGCGACGCCGGAAGTGAAGGCTCGGTACGAGGTCTGACCCAATGAATCTCGGCATTGCGCCGATATTTCAGCCATTGCCTAAACTGTTATTGCGTGGCGGCAATTTACAACCAAAGTTCACGAAAATACGACACAACCCGCACAGAGGAACGTTGCCATCTCCGGTCGCCCAGCAATCACCTGACCTGTGATGAAAAATTTAAGAACAAATGGCAACAAAAATCAATTAAGTCATTGAATTAAAACATCTTCATGCAGACAGATGACCCTGCCACTAGCTGAACGGGTGAAGTTTTGTTGTTGTCTTTCGCTGAATTACCTTGACGTTTCGATCGTTGTGTCGCCACCTTATTCAGATGGCACAAAAAGTTCCGGGAAACCTTAATCCGTTGACTACTTGCGTACAAAGTATTTTATGGGTAAATAAATTTATTCCTCCATTGCTACCATGTTTCAACCTAGCGGACTGCCAGTCGTCGCTTACCATACGAACCGATCAGCTAACTCAAATTAAGGGTCGTAAACCGCGGGCAATATATTTTCGTGCGTTTCAGATTTTCCATCTCCAACTTTATTTATGGACGTTCGGTACATCCGCATAAGATTGCAAAAGACATATGCACCGACTGTTTTTTTTTTTGCAATGGATGTTTGCATCAAGTTCCATGTCGAGTAATGCAGTTCACATATCCGAGTTGGAAAGATATATGACTGTCGGTCGCTGCTGGTGCATTGTGCAAATTTCCGCCTTCCTATCCACCCACGCCACCTTGTCCGTTGCACTTGCGGATTATTTAATATCGCCAGCAGCAGCAGGAGCTTTACTCACAAAGCAAAATTACGAAAAAATTAATTCAGTTAAAATTGCGCAAACCCGCAAAGTTTTAGTCAATTTGAAATTAGTAAGTCTCGGTAGTTGCTTGAAAGATATTTAACAATTATGGATTAGCGCCAATAAAAAAATCTTTAATTTGCTTCAAACGGGTCGTTTCTGCCTTAAATTTTTACGCTCTTGTTATTCAATTAGTCAGTTTTCTTTTTACACTAAAGGACCTGCAGGAAAAACATTTTTAATTTTTTTTTTATCCGAAATCGAATCGACCGTAGAGTCAAGCAGGTGATGTCCGTCGCGCGTGATATGTTGCGAAATGGTGGAGGCGCCGGGAGAATCAGGCATTCTCAATTGTATGCATGAATTTGTTGAATAAAGAGTTTCTTCGCAAACTGGTTAACAAAAATTATTTGACGTAATTTCAAAAGTCAATATGGAAAGTTTTATGCGGTCTTATTCCACTGGTGGAATTACAGCTCTTTGTGATTATTACTATTAGCTGTCGAGAAAAAATGTTGGCCATCCTAATTTATGGTTTATTTCTGCAAACAATAATTCACGCCTATTGATCATTCTGTCGATAAGTCTATAATACAGTGTTGAGTTACTTCTATGGCCACACGACCCCCGGCCATCATTTATCATAAACTTTCCGAAAGATGAAAATTACCGAAAAATCGAACTGGTCTCCGTTGAAAAGTATAATTATAGAAATTAATCAAAAGCGATTGTGGTGGAACCTGCAAGACAGGCACACGTCATCAAGAAATTTATTTTTCTAAACTTTCAGAATCTATAACACTCACTCCTGAGCGTCCAAATTTTTTTTGCCCGAGCAATTAAAATCTCAAAAGTTGTTTAAATTGTTAATATTATGTAAACGGAAACGTCAATCATTCTAATGAAACCACAGCCGCGAGAGGCACTTCAAATGTTGGTCGTTTTGTGTGATCCAACTCGTTTGGAATTTTCAAACCGACCGAGTTTCGGTTCGAATTGTGTTTAAAACCGCTGAAGCGCTCTTGAATGAAACTGTACCTAGTTTACGGATCGTTGATTTACCCGTTGTAAATTGAAATGTTTTTACAACCACCTCCATCAAGAAGAATGTTATCAGGCGACATGTGGCTACCCATCTGCAGAGACGACTTCTGCCACCCAATATCGCAACAATTCGCTTCTTTCAATACTTTTCTGCCTAGTAGTAACTTTAATATGTCCATAGTAACATCCCTTCAGTTTCTCAGTATGTTAAGGTGGTTTAAAAGCTATGAAGTAAATCGAGTAAACACTTGAAAAGCATATTGAAAAATCCTTCAAATAAAACTAACATTATATTGATTTTATCTTCTTCCTTTGGACAATAAAACTGTCCAAAAATGTTACAGAAAACTAGTTCTTCTAAATTTAGATTACTAACAGTTCTGCTTGTAGAAATACCTACCTACCTTTGACGGTATCTCTTGACTTTGGGAGGAAATGTTACGCTCTTCTGATACTTTATCCTGAAGCCTAAAAAAAAAATTCAGTATTAGGTATTAATGTAGTCTTTTTGTCTAAGTATAAGCAATTCAGAGTTGATAGAGAGAGGGGCTTGTTTAACATAGCTTAAGGAATTTTCTGACGATATGTATGTACTTTGAAATCGTGATGGCAATAACTGCCATTCTGCTCTTCTTAATTCCTGAGAGAATCTTTCCAGAAAGTTGTTTTTGGGAATCGAGAGGATCCAAAGATTGCGTTATGGTTCATCGTCGAAGTAAAACGGCTGCTTGTTTGTCACAATAGAAAAATGTTGTTTGAAACGCACAATGAAACCTCTCATTTTCTATCGATTCTCCGTTATGTGACCCGCTTACGCGGTCTATTTACAATTTTATTCGATAGAGATTAAGCTGCGCGAGTAGTAAGTTATTTTGGATCTATTTACTGACGAGAGCGAAGTAAACAGTGAAAGGAACCGCTTCAAAGGCCCGACCGGAAAATAGAAATTTGACCTAGTAGGGGAGACTAATGAATACTGAACACCGTATGCAGGGCAGTTTTCACTGTTGAAGCTTTTTGTTAGGCTGGCATTGACGGATTGATTATAAATCCCACTTGACAGAATAAAAAGCGAGAACGCTGGTGGTCGGGACTGGTAACATCGCGATAAAAAATGGAAACAATTAACACGAGGCAGCACATATTTGCGACGCATTTCACAGCAAGATCGGGAAAAATGCGACAAATATTTAAAAGAAGCGGGAGACCCAAAATTTCTCCTCACTAGGTCGACTAAATACGGCAGAAACGTTTACTATTTTTATCGTTTCTTAAACTTAACATGTTTTCTTTATAAATTTCTTTGGTTTAAATGGCAATATTGAAACTTTATTGATGCAACAATATTTGGCTAAACTTTAGTTCCTAAAACTACACACACAACAACGCGCCATCTGTCTCAGAGAAGCGCCATTAAGATCAGAAGTCGTGGCAACGTTTCCTTTAATAATTTCAAAACATACAATACAAACACTGAAATTAGGCTTCTTCAGCAGATTCAATTTTAAAAATATATTAATTAATTAATTAAGTTAATATTTACTATAGTTGTTGCAACAACAGTGCAAACTCCTACAAATAACTGCAATCTTAGTAAAGATGTTGGAGGTTGCTTTAATACTTAGAAAATGTAATACTATCGACACCCTAATAGCAAGTTGCCCACAAGTACAATCTAAAATGTGTCTACAAGTGAAAGTCCCTACATACACAACAATTAACAAATATAAGAACTTTTCAATGTTGCAGGTACAGTGATGAATGTCACGTCTATTTGACAATTTCGCTATAATGAACAATTGGCCTCTACTACAAGTCACATGTCAACTCGTAGCATGTGACAAATTAGCGTCAACAACAAAACAAATACGCTAGATTCGTGAGAAATTGAAGCCGAGTGAACCTTAATCCAATCCAAGTATTTGGCAACTTCTGTGTAAACTCCTGGATACACTCCGCAGTTGGATCCGTACGAAACGATACCGGTTAAGTTTCCTCCACAAACTAGAGGTCCCCCCGAATCACCCTACAATTGAACAATTAAATAAAAAAAAATTAATTAGCGTACCTACTTGACAAGAATCTTTCCCAACCTCCCCAGCGCAAACTTGTTTGGGGCCCAATATGTTATAAATTGTTTTACAGGTGCTCCAATGAGTCAATGGTATTTTGGCGTAAAGAAGGTTCACACTTCCAATCGTCGAACCCTGAAATTTTTATTTCTTGAATTTAATCAAAATTTGGGAACAAATCCTACATATCTGGTAACGCCCCAACCTGAAACGACGCATTCGCTTCCGGCTGTTGAATTGCTTTGAGTTAAGTCAATAGGGCGAATGTCGTTTGACCAATTACCAAATCCACCTGAAATCTGTTCAAATACTAGAAGAAGTTTTTGGTGGTTCGACCATTTATACCCTTAAAATGCAAATGTCGTCTAAGAGGCTATCTGAATTGAAGCCTTGATGCACCGATACCTTATCTACCTGTTTCGTCACCATTCGACTGTCTTGATTGTTGTTTAAATGACCAGCAACTACCTTCAATGATGATGTAGACCATGTTCTACCATTTTCGTCAAGACAACAATGGGCTGCTGTCAATACGTGGGTTTTGTCTAGGATAGAACCTCCGCAGATGTGACCCCCATTGAGCCGAAACGACACCTAAGTTATTGCAATTGAACTAAATTTTAATATTAAGTCAAAACTGCATTGTAGTGACGATTTTTTAAAGCAATTTTTTCAATTTAGAGCATTGTGTAATGTGAAAAATTTAAGTAAAGATAGTTTTGTTTCTCTCATGACCGACCTGATAAGCAAATTCCGTTCTATTACGAACGATCGTCCCACCCACAATTTTAAGGTCAGCTTTACCCTGCGAAACCAACGTTAAAAAATCTAAAAAACTAGATTAGAACAAGAAAATGAAGATTTCTATAGAATACTTACAAATCGAAATAATGGAATACACCCTCATTATTGCTAGGACCTGCACTATTCTATGATGCGATCGAGGTGCAATATAATAACGATAATCTTATCGTTAAAACTAAATCTTATCTTTTTATCTTTTAAACGCCCATCCATTGATTGGAGGGAAGTTGCGGATTATCCTCCTCACTAAATAATTTTTTTTAAGAATTGTACTACAGCCCCTATTAAGGTTCAAAGTTATGGCACCTACTTAGTTTCCAACGAAACTTTTGTGAATTTGATTGTTACATGAACTTTAGTCAAGTACAGAGTGTTGTTATGGAATACACCATATTGCCAGGTAATAGATAGCAGTCAACGTTGGGCTTAAGCTAAGCCAACAACAGTATAAATTCTTGGAAAAACAAACTTTATCGACTAATGATTTATTGCAGTAGGTACCTAATATTCGCCAATAGTTAAATGATAAAAATTGATTAGTTCAATTCAGGCTAGTACTTTTAAAAAAAAATTGTTTCTAGTCAATTTTCTTGAATGTAAGCAGGTATTGCAATCAACTGCTCGTCCCTTCAGTTTACATACTTGTCAATTTATGATTCGTTTGAAAATGTTATCTTCGATTTGCCCATTCTATGTTATCATTGGTTCTCTACAATTCGTATGCAGCAGATGCATCTGTCGCTATTTTAATATCGGTGCAATCTAATCATATTTGGTAGGTACTTCAAAGTACAAATACGGGAAGTAAATAATGCTTGACTAATACTATGTATAATTATTGTAAGTGAGTAATAAAATGATTATTTTATTTTTGCCGTTGGTTTTGACAAAAATCTAATAATTTACATACTTTGGAATATCAATTTTTTACTAATTAGATTGCCAAACTTAAAAATAATTAATAATTAATAATAATAATAATTAAGTGAAATTGTTGCAAACAATAATTTTATAAAATAATGTTTATTATTCTTATTATTCTTGTTGTACCAATATAATTTATTAATTTAATAATTAATATACATTCAAAATTTAAGAAATTAAGTACCAAATATCAACCCAATCGTTCATAGGCACTACATAATTTCTTCTCGTTATGCAAGTTGATGTACGTACACAAAGATCACGAGATTCACAAACTATTTACATTTTGAATTAAGTAACGAATACGCAGTGTGCACACATAATAATTCATGATAGGACATATTGAATGATATAGGTATTATTAATTAGTTGTAGAATGATATAAATGAGTCATAAGTCGACCTTGGTTTCTGTTATCCAGTTCAAATCAGTATTGCAAAATTTTGATAAATTTCCTTTGATTAAGGTGGAATTTTTTTTTTTAGAATCTTTGACGGTAATTTTATGGTTCATTTTTGTAGATTTTGGACCGTGTAATACAAATCTAAAAATATCTTTTATGGACAAAGGCTAATTCGAAGATTTGACTATACGAGTATTTTGATTCAAAATTTGGCTCATAATTAAATTTCTATAATTTTATTTTCAACTTCAAGCCTTTTATTCTTGCAGCTTTCGACAGCCACTAAATCACTAATTAATTCGATGTATCTTGATTCAATACAAGATGGTCTATCAAAAAAAAAAAGTTATAACTTTTCGAAAATAGAAGAAAACCGTAATTTTGCGGTTTTTATAAATTTACAAGAAATCTGTAGCGGAAATATTGATACCAAAGTAACGAAAAAACGTTGTATAACAATGCGGAAAAAACGATTATGTCGCCATTATCGCGTAACGTCATTTATTTCGACGTTTTTTCCGAGAACCCCATTAAACAATGTAAACACCCGAAATAATCCGCGGTTTTTTAAAAAGTCTATCGACCGACGATAAGCGCTCCCATCTTCGTTTCCTGCGGCGAGTCAACCCCAGACCACAACCTTTTGACGTCGGCGTCGTTTCGATTTTCCAAACCCGAACGGAATCTGAGTTCGGATGACGCAGTTTTCGCTACAGCTAATGGCGTCGCGACGCCAACGTTGGAACCGGGGCGCCCAAAAGCGCAGGCTTAAAACCGGCGACCGCCCCGCTTCGTTCAGTGTGTGACATGATATCATTAGCACAAGTTCGTACCCAAAGCTATCCGCTGAGAAAGACATGTATAACGATGAATATTCACACAGCAAACACATTATTTGTGGTAAGAGTGACTTAGTTATTAGTAGATTTTTGAAAAATAACTGGCGGCCCTTAGGGCCGCCACGAAATGATTGGTAACGACGACGCGCCATGTGGAAGGAGAAACGACCGAGCGGTCACGTTTCCACTTTACTTTAAAGGGTCAAAACGGAAACTGGTCAACATGTACCTAAAGTTTTTTAAAAGTGGTCGCAGTTACATTATTTAGAGGTGTTCTTAGCAATAGCTAGTGCCGCAACTTTTTTTGCCCGTTTTCCGCTTGGCCCAACAAGCGAGGCTCCCTATTAACTATGTTGCTACTACTTTTTGAACAGGCAAAAATTTGCTGCACTCATAGACAACTGTGTAATAAGTAAAAATATAACGAAAAAGAAACACAGTAAAGAAATTAAAATAGTTTTGTCTAGAGTCAAGTTAGCTGAAAAGTAGATACATTTTATGAAAACTGCAATATAGGCACCAAATGATATTCTATAATATTGTAATTATTTTTAGACGTCAACTAGGATAAAGTCACAAAAATAACTTTCAACTTTTTTCAGTCTTTTAATGGACAAGTTACAGTACAATTTTTTGCCGTTTGCTTTCAAAAATGTCTTAATTCACCATAAAATTTTGAAAAATTTTTGAATTATCCTCCCACCGAATTTTTTAAAGCCACCATTATTTTGAGTATTTATTATTTTGAGTATATGTTATTAAATATTTATCAACAACAACTTCTACCCTTCGTTAAGGTTATTGCCTTCCCCCAAAATAGAATTAATATTCCTAAATTATTGACGTCCAAATTTCAATTACGTCCATCAGTAGGAAAAACGCGCTAAAACTTCCGATTAAATTGGGAACGTTGCCCCACTTTACCAACATAATTTTTTTTTGGCAACGAACAAGAAAAAATTAATTGACCAACATCAGCATAACACGCACTATCCAAGTCCTGACAACAATAGCGCCCACAATAACGATCGCTTTTGAATAAACAACTTTTGACCACCAGCAATTTCAGGAGTTATTGCGAAAGTTAATGCCGTCTGTCCGAAAAGCGCACATATAAAGACAAAATTGCTCGTTGGGTTGAAAGAGAGAACTACAGTTTAGAACTTAATTAAATAAATTCAATTATAGACAATTGCAAAACTCCGGATTTTTGATTTACTGAAATTTGATTTAAGGTTAATTAATCCCGAATCAGCGAGTTGTCTGCTTTTGTTAAAGTTATTACCTTAATTTTAATTAATTCTGATATTATCGCCGGTTGAAGGTAATTCAGTCGTTTTCTCACTTTGGTCTTTGTCTCTTGAACTAATAAGGAACAATACTGGAGCGCCTTTCATTAGGCACAAAATCGTTACACTTTCTTTCTTAGAGCATCACTTTTAATTTTTTTCTTAATTGCAATTTACTAATATTTTTACGCTTTCTTCACATCAGCACTAAACATTTTTTCCTACGTCCAGTACGTAGTAGGTGCTTCTTTAGAAGCTCAAACAAAGTTGTGCTTAAACGCCAATAAAGCAAAAGTCCGCTCCATTTGTCAGACGCTAATTGAAGGTAATTTACAACCCCCAATTTTGCTTTTGCTTGAGGAACCCAGATACTTATATTATAATATTGATACTTAACGTAAAAAGAATCAATGACCATCTATTTTCAATTTTTCTCTGTGTACGACAACAGTTGGTTCCTTCAGTATCGCAAATTAGTCATGACAAGCATTGGCGGTCTTTTACTACCGCAAATTATTTAGGGGAGTACTCAAAATAAGCGCCAGAATAAACGAAATCGTAGCCAACAGAAATTAAAAAGTAACTAAAACACCAACTCGTGCATTCATTGAACATTCAAAACATCAACGTTACGTAACCATCACCAACAATAACAAAGTTACCCATGTAATTAGTGTTTGGTTCCAAATTTTTAATTTTTAATCTGTCACAACTTGGTTTGTTATTGATCGCCACTGGTAGGTATGAGAAGAAATGCCTTTCGTTTGACCCCTGTTCAGCTTTTTGTTTCAGTTCCCGGCAAATCCACTTATTTTCATTAATTTCTCCAACGAGTAATTGAGATTCTTATAAATAAGCACTTATTAATAAGTGGATTCGATTATTCGATAATCTCAATTAAACTTATGCAATGCGGCGTGGGATTAAGAGTACCTACTTGGTAACACTTTCGAGACGATATCCATTGTCACATGCCAACACGCAAAACGGTCAAATTCGTTTAATTAGTAATTCAAACAGTCCAGCCTTTATCGTCTGATATCGCTTTATACGTATCACTCGTTACATCTATCAAATTAGCGATAATTGCTCTATTGCGAGTGCCTTTCGATCAAGTGTTTTTCTTTGAAAGAGTAATTACAACTGGACAATTCTGAATGATGAGCAAGATTTCCATAATTAACTTTATTCTCCTGCAGCGTCCATCAAACGACAAGGTCACTTCAAGGGTGCTCCCAGAAGCGCTTCAGAAATTCAGTCGGTTTCAGGATGTGACGTTCGCTGTAATATCCCGAAAAGGTCGAGAGCGCTTTATGCAGAAATCCAGAATAGTTGTAGTTATTGGAGAAAGTTGACATTGCCCACATTGACACTGAAATTTAATTTAAAGTGATGATAGGATTTATATCCTACCTAATTCTAATTTTAATATTTTTTTCCAATCAATGTTAGAAGAAAGCGAGGAATCAACGACGCGTTGTTCCAAGACCATCAATGCATTGTTTGAAAACAAAAATTTGGCAGCCTTCATAACAATAACAACATGAAAACGAAATTTCCCCATAACATTGCGCAATCTAAAACTGTATAATCTGTCCGGATTAACAGCGAAGGGGGGCGCGGTTGCATTTTCGGTAGCGTCGTTTCGGCGACGCTCCACCAGATGGCTCAGGTCCAAGCTTGCCGGTCAAAATTTATGTTTTTGTTTTTGCGGAAAAAAATAAGAAACGACGGGGTGTTCTTAAAATAATCCAGTTCGTCTTGCGAGCCGGCCGGGTAAATATGGGATTCGCGTTTTACCTGTGGCGCTCGCACATTTGGCGGGAGAACAAGCGCCCGTCCATTGGCTGCGCCC